>JARUPY010000079.1:2460658-3690987 GCA_029817715.1 Melastoma dodecandrum | reverse complement strand
AGTATTTCTCTTGCCCTCCATCTGTTGTGGACTTTTACCCGTGTCATAAGTTCAGTAATCCGATCCACACCTTTAATACGACAAACGAACACACCCAGTTCTCGGTTCGCTCGAATAAACAGCATCCCCTTTCACTGGTAGGCAGAAAGTTCATGTGGCAAGTTTTAAAAGCCCTTTCTGAGTTGTTGGAAACTTTGGATTTTGCTTTTGCTCTTGGTGGAGTTGCAAAAGAAGAGATAGGGTTTTGAGAATCCCCAATTTGCTCACCCATTTTTCATTTGGGGTTGGCTCTGAAATCTATGAAATGGCAATCAGAGAATCATTTGGCCATCTTCCTTTACGTTCAAAAAGGAGAAAAAAAAAAGATAGATAGAGTTGAATATTGGTCGCCAATAAAGAAAGGACTCTCCCAAAACAATGTCAAGAGCTTGAATCTGATGGTTGGATTCTTTGACACGTAAAATGGAAAAATTTTTTTTAAAAAAACCTACTGCCCCTCAACCCACTAATTTTCTTGTGATGATGATGATTAATTATTATCGTATTTGACATAATCCTAACTTTTGTTTTCATTTTTCTTGTCCAAGTTCATCACAATTGGAAGCACCCCACTTAATTTCAAACCACCCCCACAAAATTAATACTAATGTAGTCAATGGAGACTATTAAGCAAAAGTGATTTGACAAAAGAAATGGTAATAAAAAAACCCTTGTTAAATAAAAAAAAATACAAGTATGAAAAAATAAAAGATAAAAAAATGTCAAAGGTATTATGCAATGACATTTTCCCCAAAACTTAAGCACATGATTTTCAACCAATTCACACCTACTTAACCCCCCCACCCTCCATGTTCAAGGACTGTAAACTTGTCAAAGCAGGCATAATAACGTGGTTGGAATTTTTGTTAATGAAACATGGACTAAGATTATAAAAAGAAGAAGGAGAAGTCTTCATTACGTTCATTAATTAATAAATAAGGCTTGGACTAGTTTAAAACACTCTCAAACCACAATATTTAGAGGGGCCCATTTGTCTGACCTTTTTAACATTATTAACCCAAAAATTTTACATTAATTTGAAAGGTTTTGGGGCATAACCCCAAAAGATTATTACCAAAATTCTATGACACTTGAATCCATGAAATTGAATAAGCAAACTGGGGGATGGAGGGGGCAGAAAGGAATTTCCATCAGGTTGAAATTATTGAGATTTTTCGACAGATTTCTGGAAAAGACTAATGTGAGTCACATTGTGAATTGTCCAAACATGATGCAGTTGTCACCTTCTTTTCTCCTATTCTTTTTACATATAAAGAGACCAAAAACTTATGTCCTGGCATGGCATGAAAATTGTAGGACGTGGGGGAGCTGGGACCAAAGTTGAGAGCTACGTTCCAAAATAACCGAGAAAATAGTTTCCGAAAAATTTGAATCTATCTACCAACCATACCGAACCGATTACTGTCCGTAAGATGGAGCGCCGTCGACTGGAGGGCGGATTGCACAGTTCATTATGCCCGGCAGTGGCAGACACGGGGGAGTGTGGGAGGAAGGGGCCGGAAGGGGAGGGGGAGTCAAAAACAGTGATGGGTACGATATGGAGGGAGGGGGTGGTCCTCTGGTGAACGATATCGTCCTGGACAAAGATCATGCAATAAATGTCGAGAGGAGATTGGAACCAGACACAGACACCCCCACACACACTCATACTTAATCATTGAATCCATGCCCCCTCAAATAATTCCATTTTCTTTTTCTTTCCCCAGTCCGGATTGAAAACCTCCTTTGGATAATCGACTGAATTGATCCAGTGGGTTTGATTTTGCTGACTGCCCTTTTTATGCAAAACAACCCACTTTTTGAGAACCTGAAAACAAACAGAGATGAAGAAGACGAAGAATAGCATAGTGATTCAAGATGTTCATGATCTTCTCAAGAGCTATAAGTATGCCAATTCAGGATCAAGACCAATAACATGATATGACAACCAACATTCTCATTCCTTAACCCGAATTTAAGGGAAAACGCCGAAAAGACAACAATGACTTAATTCCACTCCCAGGCCAGGAGTGCCCACAACTTGGGAGAATGCTTGAAAGTTATGTAATAGAATTTGGGGCCACAAAACAAATGGACAGCCAAGCCCGAGCCATATCTAAACAACTGCTGATCAAAAAACAACCTCCATTCTTGTCCAAAATGCATTCCCAACCATCATATCATTTCAATTTTTTTTGCGTGTTTTCCCTGCAAAGTTATTGCAGTTTTATTTCGACCTTTTCCTCTATCCCCAGGTTGCTCCAAACAAGCACAGCTAACATGCTCCAATGTCATTTATGAGCTAAGTTCCTCCAGTCCTAAAAGAGATGGAACCGCCTGCCTGCTCTTCCCTAGCAGGGCCTAGGGCTGGCTGTTCGCATCAAAACCATGAAACGTCATCATAGCGTAAAGCGCTTTACGACTACATTAGCCACAGAGGGATGATCGACGTGTATGGATTTATACAAGCTATCATTGCAGAGCGAAGGAAATATTTGCATTACCTCGAGATTGAAGCCACCTTTCCATTTGTGCCGAATGGTCATCCTCGTATGCACTGGATCTGGGACTTCAATAACATGAAAGACTCTGAGCAGTTGAAGACTATACTAATGCAAGTATCCAGCAGTTAAACGGACAATTACCTCCGATGTGTCGAGAGAGGCCAACAACAATTTACAGTGGAAATTTCTCGAGTAAAGCCAGATGCAATTCATAGCTTATACCATCCGGCATAAGATCCGCATAAGCCACAAAATATTAACCACACAATGAATCTAATGAAGAAATCGTGCTACATCTTGTGAGTGTCAGAAGTTCCAAAGAATCCGCGCAGACTCGACTGTGAGATCCTTTCTCCCTCTTCACAGAACATTATGGGATGCAAAAAGAAGATTGCGGCCAACTGAATGCTACTCCTTGAACGAGATTAAGCTCCTATTCGAGATTGCCTTCTAATACGTGTGATTTTCTGCCCAGCGGTCGTTGCCACATCATGGGGGCAAATCATTAAACTCTGCAAAAACCCATGATGAAGCATGGCTTCAACTTGAGCAGATGTTATGTCTTCTCATCAGATCTATGCTATCGGCAATAGTGGATCCCGCAGTTCCAACGAATCCTAGAGACGCACAACTACAGATTACTTCTTCTATGTACAAGAGGACATCAGGTAGTCTCTGAGGAGAGCAATTCATCTTTATTTCTTCAAGTCCTCTAATACCATTGGGAGTAATCCCAAGTCTATATCCATTTCCCGCAACTGCAAGCTCTCTGCCTGTGTCATGCACTAGATCATCTCCTTCTCTTAGAAAATGAAGCCTGTAACTATTCTTATCCCTCATCAATTCTCCTAAATAAGTTGTGCTCCAATTGCCTTCGGGAAGATCAGTCATTACAAAAATGTTGATGGCGCGAGATGATGCCCCCTGTCTCAAGGACTTGATCTGTTCTTTCAAGCTTGAAAAGGTGGCCCTCCAATGGTTCTTGAACTGCCCATCCAGTAGCCGTAGCTGAGCGCATAGAAAAGTATCCTTTATTGTGTTAAGAGCATATTTTTTGCCAGCATTCACAATTTGAGGAGCAAAAGGAAGAAAATCAGTGTCCTCCAGCAATTTCTGCGGCCTAGTATTCTTTGAAGACTTGTTGATATCAATGTAAAGCTGGGAGCCTTTATATGGAGCTGTGAAAAGGCTACCAAATACCAGAAGTCTAGCTCTATCGGCTTCTGAACCGGGTCCTAGAGTTTTCAAAACGCTGTGTCGCCTCCTTACAAATGAAATTTTCTTCTTCTTCTTTAACTGCTCATTGGGTTGGAATGAAGTCTTAACTTTCCATCTTCTTCATCCTTCCCATATATCCATACTGTGTTTCTACAATCTTCGTCTATGGCATATAAACATCCATCTATATTTCCGCCAAAACCAGCCAAGAATGAACCACACTCTTTTAGCCTATCAAACACCAAAGGCTCGAGAGACGTAGACTGATTGCTGCAGGCCAACTCTATCTTCACCCCACGCCACCATGAGGCAACTAACCTAAAATCAATTGTTCTGATTGTTGATGAAGACGCCAACGATGAGACGTCTACAATGTAAGCCATGGAGACGTACCTGCCAAGAAGAAAAATAAAGAACGACTCCAACAGTCATTTTCTACCATCGTCTTTTGGAAGAACAGGACTAAATTTTACACACAACAAGATACAACCAGATTGGCATACTCTTTCAGCACGCAAAAACAAGCATCGGGCTAAAACTTTGTCGTCGCTACTATAATCACTAATCATTAACTTCATACCTCATTCCCAGACTCCAGACAACCTTCTCCTGTCACGTTACAAGATAACCAGCTTTTAACATTACGTAACCAATTGCAGGCAACTAGCTTTCGCCCCTTAACTGCATTTTCTGTCACACCATCATTAATCCATTACTGCCTTTTCGCTGTTTCACACGTCACAGCAGCCCAAAGTGGGGAATTCATCCTCATTCTTAGACTACTCCATCAGACTAAAAATGGAAACAGAAAAAACACATTCAGCGGATCACACTTAGTAATCACAACGAAACATCACAACAGCAAGACCAGCGATCAATACGCGCCACCTGATGGAAGTAAGAACCTGTTATTCCTGAGGAGGCGGAGGGAGGAGTCCCAGACAGAAAGGCGAATGTCTCTGGAGGGGAGGACCCTGAACTTAGGGCAGCTGCCGAGGGCGAGGGCATGGTGATCAAGGACGGGGGGAACAACGAGGGTGCGGTTGAGAAGGGAGGAGAGGATGGGCGGCGTTCTTGAAACTCGGAGAGCTGGTTGCTGAAGCCGCTGTGGGGGGCGTAGAAGAGGAACTTTAAACTCCGGGGAGTGGGTGTGGGAGGCGCAGGGCGTAGAGGTTTGGAGGCGGAGGGAGGGAGGAGAAGTTGTGAGGATTTGGGAGTAGAGCAAGTAGAGGAATAGGAGGAGAACGGGGATGAGGTAGACGACGGTCGACCCACGGTGGTTCAGCTTCCTTCTCCGCCCTAGCATTTTCCTTCCCTCTTCCCCCGATTGAGGATGCGGCGGCGATTGGATCACCCCCGATCTGACTCCCAGGGGTGGGTGGGGAATTAATTATTATTATTATTATTATTATTATTATTAAAAGGAGTATTATCGACGTACGAAATTACGTTTATTTTGGCGCCTCCGCCATCCCAATAAAACTAAAGACTTGCAACGGGTCTCGCATATTAAAACCTTATTTCGTAAATTAAATTATTTTGAAAACAAACGGTAAACACTTTAGTATGTTTTAGTACCCATTTTAAACAAAAGCCTCGAGATAAAGTCTGCATAATGAAAGGCTGATAAAATCATTTACTATTACAAAACATTTATTCTCCCAAATTCCACACTCTACGCAAACAACATGAACCAGGCTGGATTCAAACACCATGAGTAAACATGCACGCCCACACAATTATTACGATTCACAAGACTGTCCGACAGATAAAACAACTGGTAAAGGGTGTGTGGTGATCTTCGCCCGACCGACAGTGTCTCCGCTGCAGGCGGAGAAACTTCGTCGTGGACTCAATACGTCCCGTATGAAGAGTAGGAACTTTTCTCTCAGGTAATCCCGCATGTTTATGGGAGGGAATCTGCAACAAACAAGAAGATGCATAACTCTCCTAATCAATAAGGTCCGTCTTCATATTCATCGATTTTGTGCCTGGATAGATGACCACAATTTGAGGCTCATCTTCATTTATCATTTAGATGCAAGTACCGAATAAATTCCTTTTTTTTTTTTTTTGGTTTGCCACCGAAGGGTGTCGATCAGCAAGCCAAGAAGAGAAGTGGGATTCGCTTGGATCACCATAATTTGTCTTAACATCCTACTTACGGTGAAATAAAAAAGTACCTTGGAGGAGATAACTTGCTGCAGCAGCTCGGGAGGCACTCCACGATGCGAGTCTCTATTGGGATCCATGAAAAAGGGAATCTGCAAGATGAACGAAAATTCACAAGGTCGTCAGGTAAGGAAAGGAAGATTACGCATACGACTCGGACCCACGAGAAAATCCTATCATAGCCAACCATGATGCTCATGCTGTATGAAATGACTAATAGAGAGTTCCTCCAGATGCAAAATCTGGATTCCTCAAACATATGATCTCTGCATTCCGTCTCAAGCACACAAGGAACCGGAATCTCTACACCTTTGCCTTGTTCAGATCAACACGGCGAAACATGAGTGAGAAGAACGTGGAGCCTCACCGAGAAGCGATCTTGTCCAGATTGTGTCACTCTGTGAAGTGTCGACCTACAAAGGAAGGGGAATACTTTTGGTTCACCACATCAACTGAACAATAGGATTTCCAAGGAAATAGATAGGCACCCAAAAATGACCTGAATAGACAATTAGTTCCACCTCTCCATCATGTCGCCAATGTTCACAATGAAGGCCCTGCAGAAAATCAAAGAGAATTTGACAACCAACGATCAAGTATTTCTTCAATTAAGTGTAAGGGATATTGTGAGGTAAGTATGCCGGATAAATGAATAAGATAAGTCGATTGCAGCAGATGGGATGAGAGCTCACCCGTCCACGTGAGGCACGTCCTCCCAGGTACGAGGGTTGCTTAGTCTTGTCTCTACATACCTGTCACAAAGAAGAAAATCTATTCAAGCTGTTGAAGTTGCAGATTTAAAATCAACAATGAGGCAGATGTTGTACAGTTCCTAAGCAACATGCCTGAAGTCCAGGAAACACCATTGGTTGCCAGGAGTGTGATCATTCCATAGTCCGAGTGAGCAGATGCACCATATATCTCTTTTATCAGAGGATATTATGTCACCTGCCAAGTACCATATATCTAAACTCTTCAGGAATGCCCAGTCGGGCGATTCACTAGCATCATTCGAGATTTTTTACAAAGAACAGACCATGCTTCATTTTTATAGTCTTACGAGTGAGTTGGGAAGTAACTCATTATAGTCTTTCACGAGAGTGGGATATTGGTTTTAGTTACTCTTTTCAAAGGACATCCCTAAAGGTTTAGTTGCAGAGTGCGCCCGCACCCTTCTTGAGGCATAGAGCGTCAAGAACTTGGTTATTGTGAAGTCCTAGTCTTTTATGAACATTTGCAAAGATATTCAGCCGAGCCAGCAGAACCAACACAAAAGAAAATGTGCAGCCTAACTTTCACGCATAAGACGTCTGCAGCAAACCTGGATAGTGCAAAAGGCGTAGAAAAGGATCGGGCCCCCCAGATTTCTCAAAGAAATGCTCATCCAGGTCCAGCGACCGCAGCAATCAAACGGAGCAGCTTCAATCCAGTAGACCTACAGAGAGCATCAGCATATTCTTCAGTATAATAAGCCGTTTCTCGAAAAATTTGATCGTTTTTGGAGTTGAATAATTTGATCGGTGTCATATCTTGTTTAACAGGAGACTACGGAAGCAAACTACACTGATAGAAGCAGAGGTCGAAGAGGTGACTCAGGCAAAAAAACGTGCGTGCACGATGTTACGTCCTATCCTAATCCCAAAAAACATATACAAAACGAGGCGAAGTAAGAAATTACTCCACTGCTCTGTAGTATGACTCCATGGTTTCCTGCCAGGATGGGAGGATAGCTGGAAGTGAAGAACTTGTGTTAGTAAAAAGTTTTCCTCCAAACTCACTTTCAGGGCCATCACAAAAACACCAAACCCAACGTTGCATACCATCAAGAGGGCCACTGATTGAGTAAAGTCGAGCCATCACATTCCTCCAGGGGACCAATGTAAAAGCTCTCCTTCGAATCGCCTGCACGAAGAAACATAGCTTTCATACTCCCACCTAATCAAAAACCATCCTCGGAAGCGGAATAAGAAGAATCTTAGAACCTCCGGCGACTGACGAGGGATCGAGGATTCTCGGCGTACAAAGAGCGAGTATCCTATCTGAAACTCCTTAACGAAGCAGCTTCATCTTCTCTTCCTCCGAGGAAGGGTGAAGAACTTCCTGCTCTCCTCAAAACGTAACGCGTTCCGATTATCAGCATCCTGCTCCATCTCCATGGTTCACGGACATAGAAGAAATCCGACTTCCTCGCAGGCCTGAAGGACAGTCCCTTCCACCGTTCAGTCAATCTTTCGAACAAAAAACTAAGGCGCCTCGGCAGTCGAGCACAAACCTGGCGGATTGCGACGAGGCAACGGCTGAGGCGGTGTTCCGTCGAGGAGAGGTCGATGACGGAGGAGGACGAGGGATGACCGTAATTGGCGGATGCGAATGCAAGTACTCAAAAACAAACACACGTGAACCGCCAGATTTATCATATAATCCTCATGACTTTCAGGGTCCCATTCTGGAATATACCCTCGTGAATCACGCGTTTTGCATCATATTCACGGTTTGTAAGAAAAAATGAGTAAAATAGGCTGGACTTCACACCGCACTTGCCACAATTACATTAACTTTCTTATCCACGGATTCAGATCGCATGACTTGGATGTTAAAATCCCCCCTCTAACAAAACTCTATCAACAAAAGAGCAATGCGGATCCGTCAGACGGTTTCCATGATATGTTCGATGGCACAGGAGTAGTACATTGTAACCGGATCATTCTTATTGGTAATCTGCCACGTCGGCTTCTGCTCCCCGGAGTTGTGTATGGAAGCCGTTTCGGAACCAGGATGACCTCCCCCTTCCTCGTCGTCGCTGGTTTCATCAGATCTCCATCTCGGCCTTCCTATACGGACTTCCGTCTTGATCTTTCTGTAGATCTTTTCAAACACTGTACTGAAACCAGGACGGAGACATCACAAGAAAATTATTAAGTATTCGGTTCCGTGATTCCGTGGACGTCGATCCGCTCGGAGATGAAATTGGGAACTTCTAATCTTACCTCTCGAGACGTCCATCAGATCCAGTGAAGGGACCCCACTCCATGGCAAGGCCACTCGAATTAGAATGGACCTCTGTTTACCAGATGTGCCGTTAGGCGTGTTCACTTTTTATGCCCCTTGAACGGGGTCTGGTTTCCGCCAGGCAAAGGCAGAGGATCCCAGTCTGACCTTTTGAAGGGTTGTTGGCTGATTGCTTCGGAATGGTGTCATAAATTATAATCCCGGCCACCTGCTGACGAGACGGTATATGGAAGAATTGGGTTTGTTGCTGGCTCGGATGCTGCAAGATGGGAGATCTCAGAGAAGAAAATCTTCGGGATGTTGAGCTAAGACTCTTGGAAATATATCCTTAGATGTAGCAACGGGATCACCTTTCCCCGTCACCCCAATACTACTCACTCATATCTTCAACTCCTCCAAATCATACACATTTTCCCTACCAATTATATATATTAACATCCACACTCGTTCTACTTCAGCACATTTCACTTTCAAGGGATTCTCTTAACTTAATTTGGGACAAACTACAAACATCAACAATTACCCTCTATATTCATTAAAGATACAGGTAATATCAAATTACACTTTTAATGAGCTTCTGCACCACCTCATGCAAAAAATTCCATACAGTTAACCTTCCTTGCAGTTATTGACATAAACCCCATAGGCACTTCATAAAAAAAATCATGTACATCCCAATTTAAATACACAAAAAAAGGTTAAACAAACAGTAAAACACTCTCCCACCCCAAATGCTTTCATCTAAACATATTTATCAAGTCACCTCCTCGTACAACAGATTTATTAGAGATGTTAAGACCATGCTCCAATCGTTGAATCTCCCGATCAACATGATACTGCATACTGGCATTACTTAAACGCAGCACCCAAATATGTTTCATGCAATATCATGAATCCCGGATATTTCAAACAAAAGTAAAACTCCAGATAATTTGTGCACAAGAAACAATGCCCACAACAAGAGGGATGAGCAGCATAACCCCACGAATACACATCCTAAGAAAGTAGGATTGAAGGAATAACACAAAAAAACTGAGACCAAAAATAGTTCACGATCGTAATTGGCGAGATAGATAAAACACCTTCATTTACACAATGATGCACTCATATGGAATAATTATTGGATTAAGCCGCTCTCCATTCCACGTATAATAATACCTGGAGATAGGAAAAACGACAAAGAAGATTTCCCGTAATGGCTGAAGGGTCCTCGACATGAGTAGTCTTAGTAGACATTTTATGCAGATACTTCTTCTTCATCGGCATTCCAAGGGAACCCTATTATTTGGTCCACACACTATCCCTACGAATACAACAGATAACATATGTCCGATACAAGTATCCTCCAACCATTCCTCCCAGTTCCTCGATCTAGTTTTAAAACCATCTGAAGGATCAGCAGCATGCTGCATGTTTGAGCTTACGTTCCTTAAATTTGTTGCAAAGCATCCTCTGATAAGTGAACGCTTCTGTCAGAAGTCCACACTCCCAGCCTCAAAACGAAATCACTGCTCAGCTGATGGCCTCAGGGGAGTGACATTTGTGTCGGACATACCATCACGTCCCGACCAACGGAAAAACCATGAGTGCCATCTCGCGGAAAACTTGTCGCTCTCTAATAGGACTTGTGGAAATTTTAGGATGTGTTTGTGGTAGAGCCTGGAGAGTATCTGGAAGAAGGCAGCAAAGCTTTCCTATAAAAACGTTATGCAAGTATCAATCAGACCTTATTTAAACATCACATATCATAGAATGTCTACAATAAAAAAAATGGAGCCATTTATCTTCAACAATTAGGTGGTGCCAAAGATGATGGATGTTGAATATAACCATGGAAGGCGAACATTAATTATATTTTCCAGTTGGCGTCACTTTTTCAAGTATTAAATAAGCTTAACGAGGTCCCGAAAAAATAATTAAAGACAAAATTGTGTGATGCAGTTTCATTAAAATTCTTATTTTTTTTAACAAGGAAAGCTAGGGAGAAATGAAGCACCACGGAGGTAATGGCTTAAAATAGGTGCAGGAAATCAATGTCCGCTCTGTTACCGAAAATCTGACATGTATGTTATGACGGACTATAGTGTTATTCAGATCCATTGATTTCTTTTGGAATGGTCCAATAACTACATGGGGAAGTCCTATAGTGTAGAAAGAGAAGATATAAAATTCCAAAACTCGTCAAGAGGAGGATTACCAGACCAAAAAGAGTTAAACAGGACCATTTATGCTGCATTGTTCGTGGCAAACGAAAACTTTTCTCAACCACTTAAAGCCGATCACCTTACATGGATTTAGAACAATGCATGGTACCTTAAGGGCCTGCTCCGTTCGTGTCATCGTCCAGTAGATAAAATGTATGTGATTCCGAGTAACAAAGTACCTGGGTCACTTTAAAAAGAAAACTGCAAAGTCATTCTAAAAATGTCCCTCCATCCTTTGTCGTCTTCTGTCCAATGACGGTCATACAAAGTAATAAAGCGAACTAATTATCCGTGAAGGGAACAAGATTAAAAGAAAAAGAAAAATCTGTCAAAGTGGAGAGCAAATTAATAGACCAGCAAACTGTAAGAAGGATACAATGGCTCAGACTTAGCAACCACCATCTCGGTACGTGACTAACAGAGTTAGAAGAAATAAAAGACAATTTCCACAGCAGTCCGCAAGATTTTCAAATGGGTAACTCCCGGAGAAGCCCATCTATTTTAGACTTGAAGAAAACAACGAGACACTGAACGTCTGCAAGGAAAATAGTTCTGACTCTTCTCAATTTTTTGCCCCAGATACATCATCTACACTGACAAATTATAAGTGCATTATCTGAATGAAACACGGGTCACCATCCTGCCCACTGGACTCTGAAGAATGATTTTGTAGCCGCATCAGGCCATGCACGCCTTTAACAGCAGCAGCTTTCCTTTCCCGGACAGCAGAACACCAGTGATGAAAAAATTGGGAAGAATTCCCGTTGGGCCTGAAATTCTCATGAAATTCATTCCTTAGTGCCACCACATTCATGATCTCCTGCATGCTGAAGAGGAGAGCTAAAAGGACATTGGGCGGAGGACTCACAAGTCATATTTGATGATAAATAACTTATGCCCGGATATCACAGGATAGTCCACAATGGTTAACAGAAAAATTTCAATTTAGTGAAACTCAGTCAAAAGAGGAGGGATAACAGCCGGTTGGTCGTGCAGGTTAGCTCCAACCAAAGGTGAGCCCAGAATCATATTTGTTAATAACTTATGAATGCATATTATTTTGTCAATACGGTGAAAGCCAGTTCCGATGATGGGTCAGTTAATGACAAACTGCTGACCACAATTTCATTACGCACAGTTTAGTACATGTGGACCTTTAGCAACACAGGAAAAAAAATGCGGTTTGTCGAATTGTTAAAGGCAAGCAAGCAAACTTTCAATGGACAACTTGCTAGCAACCAAGACTAACAGTAAAATCCTTACGTTAAACTCTGCAGCAGTTTGTGGATTTAGAAAGAAACTATTCTTCCAATTTTAAAATGAGAATTAATCCAACAGATCATTTCTTTGCTCACGGAAACATCCCTATAAACCTGTTTTGTGTCTTCATTATGATTTTCTTGTAGATTCTGACTGCTCATGCATCTGTGATGACAGGACTGCCTTGCTTTGATATGAAAGATTCCATGACTTCAAACCACACCTCGACAATCCGATAGCAGTGCTAAGTATCTAAGAAGTGAACTTGACCGCGCACTTCATCACTTCTGGCTCAAGATTTTCTATAACAGAGAGGTTGAGTGGAAACAAGATGCACTGGATACAATGTATAGGACGGTAAGTAATCCAACAGTATGGTCAGAACAAGATAACACTGGAAGCATCCCAAAAGGCATCAAGGGATACAACAATTACTCGAAGCTCACCTGCTTACAATATTGCTGAAAAGTTCGCTTGCACCAAGCATTTCCTTTGACCACCACTTCATCCAGGCAAGAAGGAAGTGACAGGATCGCTAGAAAACAGGCCATTCTCATCCAGGCAATCATCGGTGACCATCTGTACATCTTTGTCAAATAATTTAATGTTCCACAAATGAAGGAGAGCCTAAAGAAATTTCATTGTTCCACAAATGAAGGAGAGAGCCTTTCTTTATTTGATGACTAGGAAACGTCCTGTTCAAAACAAAGCAAACTGGGCAACCACAAAAGGAGAAAAGGAACTTCTTTAACATTTTTAACCACTATTCAATCATTATCCACTTAATAACTACCAATTTCAACATTTCCAGGAAGGAGAAACTATATTGTTGCTTTAATATAAGGCAATTAACTATCCTTCAATAAAACTAGGTGAATTAACGTTTTAACAATTTCACTATTTAGGTCCATTAAAAATGATTCAGATTACACTTCATATGAGGAAGTAGCAGAGGAAACAGAAAAAGGATACACTGGCATATCAAATGACACCAAGTTATTATCCAACTGCAAACATCGCAAAGAGAGAATAAAGCCGTTTGGAACATCTGCATTCAGCTGACTCTCTCCATTCTTCTCGGTCTTGAAATTCTTTCTTTAATAGATCGCAACCTTTTCGAAGATTACAATAAGGCCAGCCTCAATTGCCCATTCATAACTTACCCAAGGAACGCAGGCAGTTATTTTTGAATTGCGTCAAAGGCTTTTCGGTATTGGGGTCCGACATATTGGACACAGATCACAGCGTGGCGTGCACCACTTTACAAAGAGACGCAATGACCACAAAGAGTTTTTTAAAACATGGTGAACATAGCGCCCACAACTTCTCAAAGTTCCCTAGGCGCCACGACAGAGCTCGATTTTCACTTCGTTTCTTGCACCAACTCAATCAAGTCAAATGGACGAGACAAATGTTCCAATGACTTCCTAAGACGTAGAAACAAGGAGAAACAAATATTCAATATGTAATTCACAGCTGCGGATATAACACCGAAAATTTTACCACTAGGTACTAATACTTATGCGCACTTTGCTTTTCGAAAATGGAAAGAAGGGAGACACGATGGAACCGCATTGATGCAATCCGAAAGCTAAACGCGCTATTGGATCGAATGTATCACAGAGTGGTCATGGGATCACCAGGCGCCAAAAACAGACTATTCTGCAGATATCTGCCAACACGGGTGAAAGAGTGTCCGTCCGCTCAAAAGAAGGCTATCGCCAACCCTACCTCCCACAACCACATAAAATAACCATTCCCACACAAACTGGGGGGACTCCACTTCCCAAACCACTCGCCAAAGGCGTATACCCCAAATCACTGTGAGGGATTCCTCACTAATCATCTCAATGCCTAAAAGCTAAACGATAGAAGTCGAGGACCAGGGGGGGTGGGGATGGGGGGGGGGGGGGGGGGGGGGAGGGGGGAGTATCTCGCCAGCTACCCTAACGGCTCTGTCTGCTCGTAGTTCGGCTGCAGGGGACGAGACGCCGGAGCATCCGTCAGCCGCTGGCGGCAGGGCGATTGAGCCGCATTTGACGTGCCTTGGACCGTCCATCGGCCGCTCCTTCTTCGGTGGAAGTGGGCCGTCCGTCAGTAGCTACGATCGAAAGCACCCAAGAACGAAGCCGGGCTTGGGAGGGGGGGGGGGATTTTGAAACAAAAGGGTTTTAAGGGAAGGGAAGCTTCTTGTGGGTGGGTTGGGTGTGGCCCCCCCCCCCCCCCCCCGGGTCTTAGATTGGGCCCATTGGGCCTCATCATTTTAAGGCCCAGTATATACGACGCGCACATTGCAACAAAATTACGATTACTGAATGTCCACTCTATTATTTATGGACATTGACCGATTCACTCTAGCCTTTGTATGATTTGAAGCTGATCGTGCGTGGGTTACGAGGATTTTGACAAAAACGCAAGGGAATTTAGGAGATTCAAGCTAGGGACTGGGACATGCCATGTCTGTTTGCTCTCGTTCTCTTCTTGTCTTTCCTAGATAGATTTAATCAACGCTCGAGCACCTTTCCAGCCTTCGTCGGTACTCGGATCTTCCTATACCAAGTCATTTGTTAACGGATCTTTGTCCTTAGCTTGGCTGTAAATTGCTAATTCTGTTATTTTTAATTGTTAAATTTCGATGCGGATATGGGATTTGTGCAACCTCAGAGATGTTCGACCGGAGCTCCGAGAAGATGCAGACCTTCACACCTGGGTATCGATGTCGAACCGGCCTCCCTCTCATCAGCAGACCATCTCGTCAATCGGTGGGAAAGAGGGAGGATGAGATAGGTAAGACCAACGGTGAGGTCGCGTCACACCAAGAGGATAACCAGCAGGGCGGAGACTCCCCTCCGACCAACCTCACCACGTGCCCCTCCTGCGACAGGAGATCCCAACCCCCAACGGCTCCGTCCCCGTTGGTTAACTTCCAACAAGTTCGGACAGAATGCCCTGTGGCTCCGTGATTCTTTTAAAGTGGAATGCAGGGTACGGGCTGAGGAATTTGAATTTCTTCCGGGTGTGTGAATTATGGGGGTGGGGTTTTGAACACTTGAAAAATTCAGGCCCGGTTTTCTCGCGATGTGTGTAGATATGATGGTGGGTGGGGTTCTCAATGAAAAAGGTGTTCTG
Organism: Melastoma dodecandrum; assembly: GCA_029817715.1. Classification (NCBI taxonomy): domain Eukaryota; kingdom Viridiplantae; phylum Streptophyta; class Magnoliopsida; order Myrtales; family Melastomataceae; genus Melastoma; species Melastoma dodecandrum. The sequence goes on along the minus strand of JARUPY010000079.1, from coordinate 3,675,452 downwards.
TAATGAGGCCCGCCTTTAGAGAAGCTAAAAACTTTACGTTCTGTTGATGTAACTAAAGTACTAACCCAATTATTGAAAGTTAAAAACTAGTATAAGGATGTCTTTAACCCCTTTTTCCCTGAGATTTATTGCAATTCTTTTTTATGTATTTAATCCTAAAAGCATCCCATAACAAAAACCATTCTTTAAACCCTAAGGGCACTCCATGTTACAATAACACTTTAGATATATGATTCAAAACACAGTGAGATATCTTTTCCCATGAATGGAATTTGGAAAGGATGCGCTCTTGTTCTGGTCTGAGTGTGTTGTATGATCCAATCCAAAAAAGGGTTGAATGTCACGTTTGAGTGAGATCTCAATCTAGGATGTTGTGAAATGGATTTATTGTCGAAAATGACGTGCCTTCACAAACAAGGATTAAAATATTCTGTTTAGGGCTGATCTCAATCCGAAATTGTACAGAAATACTGACCAGAACTGAACTGCCCGACCGAGTCCGAGGTGGTCGGATAAAATAAAATGGGGAGGGTGTGGGGGGACGGTGGGTCCCATCAATACCCATGATGAAATTCCGCCTCATTCCCTCCCTTAAATCGGCTTCCAACCATCAAAAGTTCTCGTCTTTTGAACTCACCCACTACGTCCTTCGCCACGATAAATTTATACGCCCCGTAAGAACATTACGGCGGCGGCGGCGGCGACGATTGGAGTCGAAATTGGGCTCTTTCCATCTTTGAGAGCCAGGCTCGATCCCTCATTCAGACAATGATGGTACTTGGAAGTCTTTCTTTGCGATGATAACTATTAATTTAAAATGAGGTTTTAATCATAACAGGTTTTCAATCAGGTTATAGACAACATTACACTCCCCCCATATCTACATCTGATACGCACGCCCAATGCTTGTAAAATGATGAGGGTTAGGCAGAGCTACTAAGAATTGGTCTCGTGTCTCGCGTGTGTGTCTGTGCTATTGAGGGTTTGTAGGATTGGCGGGTGGCCCCAACTAGTGTTAAACACTCTGCATCCTTAAGGTTACATCCAATATATTATACCGTCAAGTGAAGTGGGTCTTCCTGCTTAGGCGTTGGGTGTGCTTCGGAAGGATGGGGAAGATGACTCCTCGGGCCAAGATTAAACTGTGTATAATTATGGTAATTACTGTGTGTGTGTTTTGCGCGAAGGGGTGTGTCAATGTGGTTACCGCTTGAGGATTTGATGCGGGAGATGGGCGAATTGGGGCTGTACCTTCACATATACCCCCCTTACGGTCTTGGAGATTCTCAATCACCCTTTTTTAACTCATTTCTTGCTTTATACAGGTTGATCAGGAAGATTTTAAGGGGTATGGGTGTTCGCCGAATGGTGGTGGCGTATTCGGCTCTTCTCGAGGGGTAACTGTTGGGCACCCATCCTCAGCCCACACCCCCTCCCCCCCCCCAGCGCTACGTTTTGGAGTTTTTTTACCTCCCTCCCCTCCCCCCCCCCCCACACCCCAACCCACCACCTCCCCCACACACACTAAAACCCAACCCTCCCCCATACTAACCCTCTACCATTCAACTTAGTTCACTCTGGGGATTGTGGTCCTAATATTATCACGTACCCTCTCCTCGCTAAGATGCTCACTGTGAGCAACACCCAAATCCCACCCTACTACCACACTACCTCGCCCTCCCAATAAACCCTCTCCCTTTCACCCCTATCCGCCCCCCCCCTTCGCTCACTCCATTAATACATCTTTCACTTCATATTAATACAGTATTATACTTGTGATTGTGCCCCTACCACAAGGTTGACCATGTAAGTGTACTTTGCTTGATGGCGGTTTCCATGCTCAGGTCAAGCACATACTAAGCGCACCGCCCTAGCCATTGATCCCATTTAGAAGTAGATGCAATGGGAGTTGCGTTCCCAGGGCAACGATTGTATACCGTCAATGGGCGGACTTTCCCCCGCGCTGCGTTGAGGTATAAGTTTACTGAAGATGCTAGAAGGCAGTTCGAGGTGTGATGTTGGGTTGTGGGGTTGGAGCCCGGATGGCTTGGCACGGTCAGAGGCTCGTGATAAGGGCGTCTCTGAAATAGATGGAGAGAGTGTTGGGAAGGTATTTCGTTTAGATATGTTGATCAAATCAAGAGGTTGGCATTCTTGCCCTCTGTTGATTCCGATGTTTATTCAATCCTGTTGGAGGGCCTTCTCCAACAAGGCAGTGCTTACGGAAGCTTGAAAGTCTGGTGCAGGATGATCATACGAACAAAGGTAATCCCCTTTGAAAGCTCAGTGTTTGCTGATCATGTAGTTGTCGAGCTACTGAGGAAATTGGGTTGTGGCAACCTTATACAGTCTTTTTTCCTCGAGTGGGAATCTGTGATGATGATTAGCTCTTTAGGTATTTGTCGAGTACCGGAGAAATGAAAACCTTTGAATGACGGTGAAAAAGGAGAAAAATTTTGATGCTTGTCCATTCATCTGTTGTTCTGTGAATCCGATCGATTGAGAACCTGCGGAACTGGAAGTCTGGGGCGTTGAGTCCCCCGCCACCTTCTTGTTCAGTTCCGAAAGTTCCTTGGTTCGGTCGCATGGCACTCGGATTGCCAGTGCCCAGATGTAGTTGCCCGAGAGCAAACAGTCGTGCAAGGAATGCATGGTGGAAATGCACCACAGGCACGCGTCTCGGCTAATTTGCCCTCTACGGTGTGGCGACAGGGATTCTGTTCCCCATCCTCTCCGAAAGCACGTGCTATGAAACAGCAGAAAGCGAAAAAATGAGTACGAGCTCGGAAACCACCGTGTTCCCCTCGTGGGGCGAGATTAGGGACCGCTGTAAGTGCCGGGCAACGCAAAAGGGTATTAATAATGGAGAAAGACAGTGGGATGCACGCGAGATGTGTCGGAGATCACAATTTGGTTGGAGTGGTGGGAATGATAGATGAAGGAAGAAACAGAATATTGGTTGATGGTTTGTGTGGGATGAATGGATAGATTCTGATGTGGATTTGTACGTTGTTTCCATCTATTTAAAAATAATTGAATGAAAGACAGCTAACACCCTGGACCAGAGAATAACTAATATAAGTTTTGTCATTTGAGCTACGGGGATTAGTATTTTTGTTGAGACATATTGTAAATAATTTGTCTGCAGGAGAATGTAATTAAACACTGTGCCAACACAATTACGCCATTTTTTTTCTGTATTTAAATTTCTAAAATAATATTTTGAATTCGATGCTTAAGAATTCAAGTGTGTTCAAAATACTCGAGAGTTTTCTTTTTAAGATTAAACGTCGATATTAAAAACATAATTCTTGCATGGGGAGATTCATTATTGTGTTAAAATTATTTAACTTTTTACGGATTATTTTTAGGTAAAATAAAGCTACAACTTTTCCTAGATTTGGGGAATTAATTAAATTACCAGAGCCAAATGTGTTTCTCACGGGTTGTAAATATATTGTTTTGGAATGTACCATTATTTGAATCCTCCTCGTTTACCTCTAATTACTATTGTATATATACTATTTGGAAATAAACAAGAGTTTTCTTCCCTTTCTCTCTTCGGTGTATTCTTGTTTATTTCCTCCTTCTCTCGCTTCTATTCCTGCTTTTGCTCTTTCTTTCCGTTTTATTAAAACGAGATATGTTATCAACACCAAGCTATTTTCTGTACTTAATAAAATAAAGGTACGATTTTTTCTGAATTATCCTGTTTCCCGGATGGTATAATATCTGCGAGATTTGTAAACGCTCGGTGAATTACTATACACGCTGCGTATTTAGCTGAGCAAGAGATATTTTTTTTAATAGATTTATCGATATATATCGCGCAGGATAAAAGGAATGACTTCGCACTGCAGAGCATCTCGCGCAGATGTTGCGCTCGAAGCGAAAGAGGGAGTGGATTAGGTCGTAAATTACAATGATGCCCGCAAAGCGGAATCCGGTCGTCATCAAAGCGTAATCCATCGTCCCAGAAGGCGTGTATCCTCGAACGCTTAAGTATCTCAAAAGGCTGTGAATATCTTTGATCAGTCGATTCCCAGAAAGGTGAATCTCATCTTTTTCCAGAAGGGGCAGGGGACACTCGGTTCCCGAGTAATGCGGAATAGTCTCCGGAACGATTGCCTTATGAAGCGCAGTTGATCTCGATTGTACCCTCATATGTAAGCGGATCATGGAAGTACATCTAGATGTCTCATCTCAGAGTCGCTGCGGCAGATTCTCCAGAAATGATAAATAATAGAAACGTAAGTAAATCGCAGAATTCATTTTACAAGTTAACATAATTAAAGTTTTTTATACAATTTATCACCAATCACAAATTTCAGAAAACCCAGACCTTTTAAGCATAAAGACTATCACAGTAACCACTCACTCGATTGATAATAAAGCTTAGATTGCATATCCTTTGTATTATTAATTATTATTTGCTTATGTTATCTTTAAATCTTAATATTTTTATTTTCATATCATGAAGAAAATGGAGGTTCCCCGAAGCGAATTCTCGACACATACGAAAAATGCCACTAGTCTCAGTAGACAACGACATCAACGCATATTATTTTTGAAAAGCAAGAAATTCATTTACCGTCTTGGTAATGAACACAATACAATATTGTCTGATACGATAATCTGGAAGTACAAAAAATCATTGAGGGCTCCGGAAGAGCAAATATCTATTATTATCGTAGAGGAACAAATATTTGTATCGATAATGCGTTGTATTCCTTTAAGTCTTCAGAGAAATTTGTTTGAGCTTTTAAAAGTTTATCCGCATGAAATGGATATCACATTTGAGAAAATGATTCTAGAAAGAATCACAAGTACATGAAATTAGAAGAGATCTTCTCTATTCTATTTATGTTTTGACTGGAAAGAGATGGAATTGAGATAAAATCCGATGAAAATTTTGCATATGCCTATAGCATGCGATATTGTAACTAAAGACGAGGATCTTGAACCAAAGTCTATCGAAGAATTGCAAACAAAAAAATAAATTGGCTAAAATAGACAAAAATAACGATAGAAGCTCAGACTTAAAATCTCTCGCAAAACATAAAGTTTTTGGACTTATAGTCCGCTATACCTGAAGGTGTAAAATCTATCTGGTTAATAAATGGGTATTTGTAAAGGAAAAGAAATGACAAAAATGAGATTGTCAGATTATTAAGGCACGACTTGTTGCATAGAGATTAGTGAGGAGACCTATTCTCCTGTAGTGTTGATCCAACAAGATTTAGATATCTGATTAGTTTTTATCATTCCATGAAGAAGTTGGCGATGAGATTAATGGATGTTCGTTACAAGCATATCTTATATGGCTCTCTTGAGATACGACAATATACATGTGAAACTTCCTGAATGATTCCAAAATGTGCCAAGAAAGCATATAATTCAGATCGTCGACAATACCGTTTACTCAGTCAAATTATGGCATATCTCTATATGGATTGAAACCAATCTCAACCAGTATGTGATATAAACTTTCTCTGGTGAATATATTATTGAAAAATGGATATCAAAATGAATCTAATATGTTCATGTGTATTTATAATAAGTGATCTGGATCACATATTTGTAATAATCACGATTTATGTTGACGATTCTAAATATTATTTGAACCATTGATGAACTGTTTGAAACAGTTTGATTATTTCAAGAAAGAATTTGAGATAAAAGATCTGGTAAAATTGAAGTTATGTCTTGGCATACAGAAATATTTAGAGAATGAAATTTTTGTCCATCAATCTGCTTATACATAAAAAATGTTAAAAAGATTTTTACTTGGATAAAACGCATCCCTTGAGTAGTCCAATGATCGTGAGATCGCTTGATGTAAATAAAGACCCATTTCGACCTCGAATGAATGATGAAGAACTAATTGGTCTTGAAGTACCATAGCTTAGTGATATTGGGGTACGAATGTATTCTTACTAGTCATACTAGACCTGATATATCATTTACAGTGAATTTATTAGCGAGATATAGTTCTTCACTTACGAAAAGACATTGGAATGGAATTAAGCACATTTTTCGGTATCTTCGAGGAAACTATGGACATGGGGATTGTATTATCCGTATATGTCTGAAGCAAAATTGATTGGATAAGCAGTATGCATGATACTTATCCGACCCTCATAATGGTAAATCACAAACGGGCTATTTATTTACATGTGGTGGTACTGCTATATCTTGGAGATCTATAAAACAAACAGTTACTGCCATATCATCTAATCATTCTGAGATTATTGCAAATTCATGAAGCCAGTAGAGAATGTGCATTGGTTTAGATCAATGATACATCGCATTCGAGGGTTATGTGGCTTATTCGTAAATAAAAATATCCCAACAATTTTATATGAGGATAATATTGCTTGCATTGCTCAATTAAATGGATGATATATCAAATGTGATAGAACGAAACATATATCACCGAAATTCTTTTTCACTTACGATCTCCAGAAGAGTGGTGATAATTGATGTTCAACAAATACGTTCATAATAAAATCTTGCAGATTTATTCACAAAGGCTTTGCCTACAACAATTTTTTAAAAGTCTGGTGCATAAAATTGAAATACGCAAATTTGGAGATTTAAATTGATATTACTAATAGACGGAGTAAATGTATTGTACGAAAAAATAAATAAATTCAATATAAGCAAGTCTTTTTTTTTAACCCATGATTGATCAACTTCTCCATAATTATATCTATATTACCTAGTATTGTCATAATATTCGCCAAATTCATTCTTTTACCTTTTTACTTTACTATGATTTTTTTCTCACAAGTTTTTCATGGAAAGGTTTATAACGACTGACATTTAAGGGGAGTATTGTAAATATATTTATTATGAATGTCCATTATAACTCACATTTAACCTTTAATTAATTCTTCAATTACTATTATAATTTAATTTTCTTTCATTATAAGTTCCTAAAGAGATATTATACATGTACCATTAAAAAATAAACAAGATTTTATTCGCTTCTCTATCGTGAATTATTGTATTTCCTCCTCCTGAGGTTTGTACGGATCAACAGTTAGTTTCCGAAAAAATTCGCGAAAAACGGTCAAAGTACACCCATCAATGGGGCGCGTTTTCAAAACGCACCCCTTGAATAACAAAGAGGGCGAAATGCGGGGGGCGGGTTTCCAAAACACGCCCCTATGCGGGATGCGCAGTCCTCATTAAGGCGCGTTTTGAGAACTCGTCCTCCCATGAAGACAGGTTCCCAAAACGCGTCCCTCGGACACTTGAAAATTTTTCCAAGTACATACGAGGGGGCTTCCCCTTACTCCCAGAAGGGACGGGTTCCCAAAACCCGCCCCTCTCTTACTTTAACAAGGGGCGGGTTTTTAAATCCCGCCCCCGCCACGACTATGTTGGAGTGTAATTTGTTTTAGTAACCATCCCTGTTCGATTGAAACATTTTTAGTTACAACAATCGGAAACACTTCACATCTCAGAAAATGCACTGATTTATATGTAAAACATCACTGAAATACATCCAAACATCAAAGTACATAATGGTTTACAAATACGAAGACCATTCTAATTCCCTCTACGTCTACTCGATCTCCTCCTCACATATGGTATAAGAACGGGACGCTGCTCCGACGAGTCGCTCGGGAATAACTGTGTAACTTGAGATGGCTCTCCGAAATGGTCGTACCTGAAAAAGGTTATGTTAGTTGAGTTTAACTATAACGAAACTTCAAAATTTGATTGAGCTTACCCAAATTCTCCCGCTCCTTTAATCGGAGCTACAGGAGTCTAACTCGACCCAACCTCAAAATGTGGCGTGCAGTACTCGGCATCCACGTGAGTAATTTGTGATATCAGCATCCCTTCCCGCACTTCATGACCCTCCTCGTCAAATACGGGATCGTCATATGCTTGTGGCATGTCCACATCTCTGTCGAAGGGTTGTCCTTCATGTGGCATGTCCTCCTTGTCAATTGGCTCGAAGTACTGTCCTCCTTCAGCATCGCCCTCGAAGTACTGTTCATCATGTGGAGGCAGGAACTCAAACGCCGGTTGGTCTTCCAAACCACCGGTTCGACCATATAGTCGAACCGGACCGTACTCTCTGAGCATTTCCATGGAGTCCTCGTCAAGAGAGACGAGCTCCGGCTGGTCAGATCGTAGCTTGATCTTTCTAAAATTCTTCAGCTGTCACACAATATGAACGACGTAAATGAATATATGTTAAACAAGGAAAATTGAGTGCTGCAACTCATTATAGGTTTCATCCCAATCACCATATTCAAGTGAACACGCCTCCCTCTTCGCATCCCATACACGTCTCCTACTAACTTCCCCTACTAAATATTTCCTCATCAGTATCGACGTCATTATCAGAACTATAAACTCAATTATATCATTCTCATATTGTTGATACATCATTTCGTCCATCTCTCCTTGATCGCCTAAGTCACGTTCCAAACATTCAAACGGATCACCATCTTCATAATCATCATATTCATGATCACCATATTCATGACCATCCCCATCGTTATCATCACCCTCCTCATCATCACCATCCCCATCATACCATCATAACGGCTACATCCTTCGAACATCGGAGTCAACCGACGACTATTTTCACCCACATTCCTATTTACAGGGTTATCATGCACAATATTAAAGCTTTCCTGATTCACATTTACTCCTACGATCTTATTCCCCCATATTACCACCATGCATACTTCTTGAACTTCCCGCCTCTCTTTATTGCCATAATAACCAGAAACTGATGTAACATATATTTCTTGAATGCGATCACCATTGCAGATAGCAAATTCGCACAACAATCCCACATCCTCATCATCACCAATAGGTACTAGGACGAACTTAATGCCAGACGCGGTATACGAAGGTACGGGATATCTATGACATATTTCCAACCTACTTCCTTCGTTCAATCTCATTGCATTAGCGATAACCCTTTCCAATTGCACATAATCAATATCACCCGATACCTTCAAACGTTTCAGCGGACCCCTACTATAACCAACTCATTCACCACTATCAATAACTTTCCCATTTCCATACAAAAGTAAATGTACGTGCGACATTGAAACGTAAGATAATACTTACGATGTCTAAGAATAATGGCTTCTTGCCACTTCAAAATACCTACAATTATTAAGAAAATGTACAATTAATCCCTAAATTCAAATAACCCCTAAAATCAAATAACCCTAAATTCAAATAAACCAAATATCCGCTAACCCTAAATTAAACCAAATTTCATATATCCCTAAATTCAACTAATCATACTTTAAATTCAACTAAATTTCATATATCCCTAAATAACCTACTTAAATTCAACTAAACATAGTTAAATCACTAAAAAAATCAACTAAACCTAATTTAACGATAATAAACGCTTACAATGACGGAGGGACGGCACGGACGACGGGAGGGACGGCCGGAGGGAGGACGGACGGCCCGAAGGAGGACGGAGGCCGGAGGGAGGGAGGGACGGCCGAGAAAAACAACTTCGGGAGAGGGGCGATAAGGTCGAACGGCCGGGAGAAATAAGGTCAGGAGGGAGGAGGACGGACGGCCGGACGTTAGGGCGATTCGGGCATTGGTTTCGTGAGGGGCGATAAGAAACAAGGTCAGGAGAGGAAGACCCCGACGTCTTTAGTCGGGGCGGGGGCGGGTTTTCAAAACCCACCCCTTGTTAAACTATGTAAGGGGCGCGGACAGGTTCTCAAAAACCGTCCCTTTTGGAAATAAGACCGGCCCTCCCCGGCACTTGAAAATTTTTTTCAAGTATTCGAGGAGCGCGTTTTGAGAAATCGTCTTCATATGAGGACGGGTTTTCAAAACGCACCTTAATTGGAACTGCGCATCCCGCATAGGGGCGGATTTTGGAAACCTACCCCCGCATTTTACACCGAGGGTGGGTTCTCAAAACCCGCCCTCTAAACGCGCCCCATCGATAAATTTTACGTAATTATAAAATTTTGAACATTTTTTGCGAATTTTTTTGGAAAATAGTGTTAATCCGTACGAACCTCTCCACCTTCCCTTTCTTTGTTTTACGACATCCACCATTTACTTTCCCCATTTCCTTGATTCCATAGCCCCAACATTTTCCCCCACCCACTACCGAAAATCCCTTCCTTTCGGTCGAATCTTCCTACGTTCCGATTCCGACAAACTTTTGCCTCCCATCGATCCGCTGGCATGTGAAATTAGGGCACCCGATCCTCGTTTTTCTTCTCCTTTTTTTTCTTTCTTTGGCGGTAAGCTCCTATCTTTCGATTATGTATATTGAGGAATTGAAGGAAGGGGAGGTGGGTCGCAGCTCTCAGGAAGAAGGGGTCGTTGGTGATGGGAGGGGTAAGGGCGATGGAGTGGTCGTCGTTGTGGATGGTGGCGGCGTGAAGAGGTTGTTGATCGGGGCCGGAGCTAGGTTTTTGTTTTATCCGACGTTGCTGTACAACGTCGTTAGGAATAGGGTTCAGCCCGAGTTTCGATGGTGGGATCGGGTTGATCAGGTAAAAGGATTTGTGGCTTTTTTTTTCTTTTTTTTTTGGGTTTGATTTGATTGTGTGATTTTTGGGATGGATGTGTTAATTGATGTAGTAGAGACATTATTTCAGATGCTTGATCTAGTAAATAGAAGTGGTTGTGGTTCTATTGGATTTTGAGGTTGGTGGATCTCGGTGGATAATCTGGGATACGTAGGATGTTGATTGATTATTTTGAACGGTTGATTGGTTTATTTAGGACAGGGTTGATGAATACTAATGTTTTTTTTTGTATGGAGTTAATTAGTAAGTTTCGGTACTATTGATTGCTGATTTATACCTGTCGAAATTAGCTTATTACTATTTGTGAAGGGATGTATGTGTGAACATGATGTGGGATGAAGTGTTGCTAAATCCTTCCTGTGTTCCATTATTTCAGTTCATACTGCTTGGTGCAGTTCCATTCCCTGCTGACGTGCCCTGCCTAAAGGAACTTGGCGTGAAAGGGGTTATAACGTTAAATGAGCCGTATGAAACCTTGGTTCCGACCGCTCTTTACAAGGTGACAGTGCTTTCCGCAGACTGCTGGTGTTGAATGTTGCTACTATCCGTGTCCATCCAAAAGTCAAATCTTTGTCTTGCCCCTTCCCCTTGTGTTGGAGTCATTCTGGTGTATGTGTATTAAAACTTTTATACGGGCCTTATGCATGTGCTTTATTATTATCCCTTAAAATGAATACCGGTTGAATGTTCAAGGTTTTCAGGTTTCTGGTTGTGTGTGATCTCTATTGAGTTAAGTGTAAATTTGCTTGTTCTTATTAAGTGGGGATCTTATTCATTTACAGGCTTATGACATCAAACATTTGGTGATTCCTACTAGAGACTATTGCTTTGCTCCATCACTGCATGATATCTGCCAAGCTGTTGACTTTATACATAGTAAGCATTTTATGTTTTAAGTTTGCCGTCATAGCTTCAGCCATAAAGACTTCGAGTTGTAGCATGAAAGCGGTCGTCTAACTTGTGGCTAGTAGAAGCATTTTATTATGCTAATCTATTTGTCATGAAAAGAAGCTGAGTTATCTGTTAATGGGTGTTTTGACAAAGAAAATGCCTCCTGTGGGCAAACTACGTATGTTCATTGTAAAGCTGGACGGGGTCGTAGCACAACCATTGTGATCTGCTACCTGGTCAGTAATCAATAATTGAAGCTTCAATTTGTTTTTGATAAGTTCTACTTCTCCTGATATACTTGTTTTTATGTTCAAGGTTCAACACAAAGAGATGACACCTCATGAAGGCTACGATTATCTCAAGTCTATTCGACCGCGAGTCCTCTTAGCTTCTGCTCAGTGGCAGGTATTGCTTCACCCTTTCACATTGGGTTGTTGGTGTCTTCTGTTTTAGAATGCTTACTCATCTGTCCAACTTTTGGTTTTGGAATATGTGCGTTTGCTTTAAAAAAAAAAAGCGTGGGCTATGGTGAGATTTTATGCGTTTTCCTTATCTCAGGCTGTTCAGCAATTTTATCGCCTGAAGATGAAGAACGGTTTCATCTGTCGTCAAGTTGAAAGCATTTCGAGAAGCAACCTCGAACTAGTCCCCTCGAGTATCATTCGACGATGCCTCTGTAGTCGTGGTAACAGAATCAGATCTAGTAGGGTATGACCCCCTCGCAGGACACAACACTTTGAGATCCGAAATATGGGCGGACTTTAGGGTCATCTACCAGGTGCGAGTCGCCAGTCAGGCGGCACTGGAGAGGATCTCTTGCCTGTGGCTCCGCTGCCATGCACATTCAAAGATATCTGGAGAAGAGAAGTCGGGCACCGAGAACTGCCATTCCATCCGGAGTAATCACATTGAAGGCATCAGCGTCGACATCCACGTCTACTAGATGGCATCACCTAACTGGCGGCTGCAAAGCGACGCCATAATGTAAAAATGTTCGCAGTCTATATTTCCATCTTTGTGCCTGAAAACAGAAAAGAAAGCTGGTGCATGCACAGGCAAGGTGGAGTCTTTACCAGCAGATGTGAATTATGTATGTGTTATCCTTTATATGTATATATATATATGTACAAGAGAACCCTTCTCCTTCTTCACCTTTGCCTTCTTTCTTTGGGTGAGTTTTGTAAGTTTATACCGGTAGTTTTAAAAAATTATAAAATACGATCGAAATTTTAAAAAATACTAAAGGACGATAAATTTTTATTAAAATCAACTATATATTTGGGTACCATGAACTTTAATCAACTCTTTTACTTTTGGGGCTTTTATATTTTGATTGGGCCCGACTGATTGCAACCCGGACATAGTGATAGGAAACACTTGTTCTTGTCCGAACGGACGAAGTGTTCAAAACCCTTGTTCGGAAAGACTGTTGCGCCAGAGCCGCCAGGACCGCCTCATTTTGCCCGGAACACACCCCGGTAGACGACGATGAGGTTGTCTCCGCGGCCTCACCGGAGCGTTGCCCACTTTCCCTTCCAAGCCCACGGCAGGCGACGGTTCCTAACTTCCCTCTTCCCCAAAGGATTCCGCAACCGCCCACCTTCCCCTCCGGCTTCCCTCAACAACAGCAACCACCACCACCACTCCAAAGGTACAACCAATCACTTTCTCTCTTTTTCTCTTTCTCCTTTGTGTTGTTCGCGTGATGCATGGAAGCAACAGCTTTTGGCGACTTGAGAAGAAAATTCCCTTCCTTTTGTTGGGACTATGGTTTGTGGCAGTTTCTGGGTCTTTGCTTGGTTTAGTTAGTTCTCGTGGTGTTCGTTGAAATTCGGTGTTTAAGGGTTGTGGGGTGCGAGTATAACTGGAGTTTTTTTCTGTGCAGATGGGAGTAACTACTTAGTACCAGGCGCGACTGTGGCGACTCTGCTTATGCTCAGTGCTCTTCATGCTCGTCGCCTTTATGGAGATAAAAAGGTTATTGGTGCATGTATTCATCATCCCTATCTGCAAGACCTTAAATTTTTTGGGGAATTCATCATTCGGGCCTCATGTCAGACAGATTTTTACTCTGGCCCACTAGACCTAAGTTTGCGTTGGCACCTTTTGGCTTTGTAATGTGTTTTTTATTTCTAGCTTGGAGAGAAGTAGGAACTTGAACAAGAACACTTGTGCTATAGTATGCTTCGAATGGGTGAAACAACCAAAATGCAGTGCTTGCCAGCAAAGATGTTACTTTCTAGGGTTAGGATGTTGTCAGTTTGATCACCATATATTAAGTAGTTTGTAACTGGCAGTATAGCTTTTGACTATAAGTTTGAATTGATTGCTGCCATGCAGATGGAAGAAGCACGGGTGAAGGAAATTGAAGTAGGGTTTCAGCCGGATTTAAAGGTATAGGGTTGGTGTGGACCATTTTATGGCTTCCCTCTTGTCATGGGTTGTTTTTGAGAAAGGTGGTATCTAACTGACGTTTCCTGTCTTCGTGAAATTCCTAGGCGGCAGTTCTTAGAATGTTGCCTCTGCGAACCATATCGAGATCTTGGGGTTACCTTGCTAGCATTGTAAGGCTCTAGCTCTCATTTACTTATTGATGACTGTGCATACATTGACTTTGTGATATATTTTCTCTTTGTAAGGCCTTGACTCTAAATATATGCTGGTCATTGTCGCTCTGTTCTGTTTGATGTACGCAAATGTCTTGAATTATTTGTTGTGCTGACTGAGTCAACCTGGCCGTTCGGTTTAGAGACTACTAGGGCTGTCATTGATATGTGGAAATAGTCCCACATTGGTAGTATGAGATGCTGATGTGGGCTATATAAGGGCCAATGGGCTCTCCCAGGAAAGCCCGTAACAAGTGGTATCAGAGCCAACCCACTACTCTCCGCGTGCACGGCGCAACCAGTGATGCCGGTATTGCAGTGTTCGCTCGGGGCTAGGTTAAACTAGCGCAAACCTGGTCACGCGGGCGGTGATGCCGGTATTGCAGCGTTCGCGCGGGGCTAGGTGAGGCTAGCGCAAAGCTAGCCCACGTGGGCGTCGGGCCGCGGAACGTGGTGGGCTTGATATGTGGAAATAGTCCCACATCGGTAGTATGGGATGCCGATGTGGGCTATATAAGGGCCAATAGGCTCTCCCAGAAAAGCCCGTAACAGTCATCTAGTGATAATGTGGAGGAAGTCTTGGTACTGATTGCTGTTGTCTTGGCACTTGTGATGGTATTTTCAGTTTAGTTTTGTCTCAGTGAAGCCTATTTTCAGGAAGTTCCTGTCTGGATGCGGCCATATCTATGTAAAGCGTGGGCACGGGCTTTCCATTCAAGTACGACATCTGTCTTTTTCCTCTCTGTAATCTCCTGGTTGTATGTGAAAGTGAAGAGTATTTGTTTTAGAGCAATTTTGGATTGCATGATGTTAATGGGCATGTCGTTGGCTACGTGTGATGCAGACTTGGAAGAAGTAGCTCTACCTTTGGAAGAATATGCCTCTTTACGTGATTTTTTTGTCCGCGGGTTGAAGGAAGGTTCGAGGCCAATTGATTCCAATTCCAATTGCCTGGTAACTGGTATTATCTTCTTAGGTTTCCCTGTATCAAGCTTACACTCATTTGATGTACATGTTTGCATTCTTAAGAATAATTGTTCATAGGTTAGCCCTGTGGACGGTATCATTTTACGGTGCGGCAAGCTGATGGCTTCTCGTGGCATAATCGAACAAGTTAAAGGTGCCACTTATTCAGTAACGTCACTTCTTGGAGGGGACCCTATTCGTCTGGCAATAACTGAAAGTACGCCTCATAGTTTTGTGGAAAAAAATGGTATAGAAGAAAAAAGGACAGATTCGCTGTCAACAGTGTCATTGACCTCAGCTGAAGTAATGTCTGAACCAGCAGGGTACTCCTTATATCTTGTTCCCAAGTCTGTCCTCCACTATGAGATTTTAATTAATGAATAAAACTCTGCACACCAACCTCTTCCAGATTCACTTTTATTTTTTTGGTTATTTATTTGAAGAGACTATTCTCTTTTACTTTGCAAAATTTTTTCTTCTCAGCATATCTCAGTAAGAAAGTATTAGTTACGTAAGGATTGCTTTCCTGCAAGAACCAGACTTGAAATAGGCAATCTTTGTCTTCTTATGTTTGCCCTTTATGGAGTGGACCTGTCCCAACTTTGCTAATATACCAGTTGTCTTTGTGTAGTTCACTTGAAAAAGGACTCTTCTACTGTGTTATTTACTTGAGGCCGGGAGACTATCATAGAATACATTCTCCTACTGACTGGAATGTGCATACTCGTCGGCATTTTTCGGGTAAACTCTTTTTTTTTTGTCAGATACACTACAATTAGTTTATCAGAACAATGAACCCTGCACTCTATGCTCTATATTCACTGTATAAACAAGTCCATGAGTATGTGTTGCCTTGTACATGGCTGATGTGCCCGAAGAAGCTCTGTATAATGAGTTCATGAGTACACCATATACGTGCATGTTATTCTTTGTCACGGTGAAATGAGTTTTCAGTGGCCAAGAATCATCTTTGGAAAGGAATATTTGTGTTGGTTTTCCAGTAGTTGTAAATTCCAGTTGGTCCATGTCAAATAATTTGGAACTTTAAAGCTTGGGTGCTTTTTTCATTTCCGGCATCCTCTCTGGGATGATTTCATTTCAGAAATGTGCCTTTTCATGTGATAAAAGTCGTCCCTGTGCAATTTATTATGATATGTGTTAAGTAATGCTTGGAAGAGTACCAAACTTGACCGGAAAATTGTGGGCTTCCTTTATCCGTTTCATCTTGCTTGTGATTGATCATCTTTTGGTTTGTCCCGCAGGGCGTCTATATCCAATGAATGAACGTGCTGTGAGAACAATTAGAAACCTTTATGTAGAGAACGAGAGGGTAAATCCTGTCAAATGAAGGACTTGGCATGTCAAATACGTTTATCTTTTTCTGCATATATCAAGTGTTCTGATACATTCCTAGTCTTGGTGATCAAATACTTCTGAAGGAAAAATTGCAGATTAAGTTTAATGTCTGTTCAGTAATATCTACTGGTTGCGAAAATTATCTACCTTAAGATTGTAGAAAACCTTCATACTTTGATCTTTTGTATTCTGCTTTGTATGCACTTCCCTTTCATGATGTTTGCTGAATGCTGTTCTCTCCACAGGTAGTCCTAGAAGGTCAGTGGCAGGCAGGTATGATGGCCATGGCTGCAGTAGGGGCGACTAATATTGGGTCAATTGAGGTTAGCCCAAAAATTTCTTGAGACCTGTATTTTTCTGGTAGCTGTAAGCCTCCTATCTATGTTTAACTTTTGAGGTCGCAGCTTTTTATTGAACCCGAGCTGTGGACAAATCAGCCAAGGGCCTTGTTACTGCAGCAAGAGCCCCCTAGAGAACGTTACTATGAACCCGAGGGAGTTGGTATTGCGCTCAAAAAAGGTGACGAGGTATCGTGTTTAGAAAATCTCTTTTTTGAGGCTCATGTTTTTATCTGATCAGTTCCCTTGTCTTCGCACATTGATACACTTCATATCTTTTTCTCAGCTAGGAGCATTCAACATGGGGTCAACAGTGGTCCTCGTTTTTCAGGCTCCTACATTTTCTTCAGGTGATGATGATAGCTCATCGAGCTTCAGATTTTGTGTCAAACAGGGCGATCGGATTCGTGTTGGACAGGCACTGGGAAGATGGAGAGAATAGCATTTGTGATTGTGAATTGGCGAGGCTTCTTGGTGTTGTCTGCCATGATTTATCTAAACAATTCGACTTAATCTGTTAAACTGTACAACTTTTCATCGTTGCTTTTTTACTTCGGCACCCATTCTTCCACGGCAATACGTCTCATTGTCGCAGAAACAAAACTGCAACTTCTGAACTAGGTTGGCAACCATCTGTAGGAATGCCCATTAAACTTCTGATATTGGACGATGTATAAACCACTTGATCCAATCTGTATAGTATCAGTAGCAGCCGCTCAGACAGAAATTTAACAAATAAGTGGTACCATCCGCTGATAAACCGAAAACACTGAAAGTGATAATAAGACATCA
This sequence comes from Melastoma dodecandrum, assembly GCA_029817715.1. Classification (NCBI taxonomy): domain Eukaryota; kingdom Viridiplantae; phylum Streptophyta; class Magnoliopsida; order Myrtales; family Melastomataceae; genus Melastoma; species Melastoma dodecandrum. The sequence continues at coordinate 3,657,947 of JARUPY010000079.1, read as the reverse complement.
GCATCAAGTTCTGAGAATGCAGTTACCAATAAAACCATGTTCAGACAAAGCACGACTGTGTAGACTTGGTATTGATGCAAGAATGCGACAACGAATTTACAAATATACTTAAATGGAGATCAGTAGCACAACTCTCATCCAATTAATCTTTCTTAGCCTTGTCAGGATCAAGAAGAAAAAATGATTCTCAATTGTGATGCTCGATCAAAACCTTGCTCCTGCAAATTCACGAAAAAAAATAGAATGACCCTGTATAGAACATGAAAAACCCCACTTCTACTAATACAATTTGCCGCGGACAGGTGAATATGCAATACGACAAGCATAGGAATAGATAACCTTTCTAATGTCGATCATCTTGGCAGATCTTACCAAAACTGACCACTAACTCATTGAGAAATATCTACACAGGTATCGCTTTTGAATACTAATTCACCATTCTAGTATCCTTATGCATGAAGAAAATCAATTTGGTCTTTATGATCGGACTCAAATATGGATTATTTACCACATTCTCCATAGGGCAAAATGAATGGATAGCAAAGAATTGATAATACCATAAAAAAGAGCAATAGCCCGATGCTCATATTAAGACTGATCCCTCCATAAGCCTATGTTTCTTCAAATTAATGGATAAGGAAAGTTCTATACTTCTGATGTAACACAAATCAAATGCTAACCGTCTCCTATTAGAATAATTGAGCCGCAACGGTTTGCCACAATGATGTAATTAAGACATTTCAGTTTAAATCGATGGATAAGGAGGATAAACTTCAACTAGGAAACAATGCTGTAATGAACAACCTCTCCAACACAGTTTCGCTATCACCAATTTCAGTTTTATAACCTAAGGTTCACTAATCGAAGCTATAGTCAACTAAGTTCAGAACTCAATTTGTGACAAACTGCAAGTTCCTGAGCTCAAACAAACCAAATGGAGCTTCATAAGAAGATCTAGCTCTCCGCTGAGTCAATTACAGCCACAATTCGACGGCTAATATCCCAGAAGAAAAGACTATTCGATAAAAAAGCATCCAATAACACATAAATCTCCCCCAAATCATCAGACCCTCAAAAAAATTATGAAAATCCACACTGCCCCAAAAAATCAGATCCCAGATCCACACACTTTGACAAGATTCAAAACAATCACGAGAAAGCAGTCGACAAAGAAAGAAAAAAATTGTACTTATAATAAAGGATCAACTTCCTCAACTACGTGTGCTTGGAATAACCCGAGGAGGACGACCCCACGGCTGTGGCTGCTGCGACTGGAGATGAGTAAGAAGGCACCCGCTTGTTCCGAAACATCATGTAACCGACCGGGAACACAACACCGATCATCATGACAGCCGCACCGATCAAGTACCTCATCGGACTAGGCGGCTCCACATCGACTATCGCCGTTCTACCAAACTAAACAACAACCAAAAGGGAACCAGAAAAGGTAAGAACTTGACGACACCCACCAAAACCAAAATCGACGAGACGTTAAGGGATGGGAAAGGGTCGCTCACGGGCATGGCTTTATCGGAGGAGGTGATCGGAATCTACGGTTTGGGCACGTCGATCTTTCGTTGTCCGGTGGGGTTTTTTCCTGTCCGTCTGATGTTTTCGTCCGTTCGATGTTGTTGGTTTGTTTTAAGGTTTTTAACTGGGCCTAAATTTGTGTCTATTCAAATGGGCTTACAAGTTTCTCTAATCATCTTCTCAATCATATGAAATATTGGCACGTGCTTCCGGTTGAGAGCTTCAGTTTAGTTGAGCTCTAGTATGAGAAGGGAGACGGCAGCGGAACGTTTTAATTTGCTGAGACGAGAGGTCAAGAAGTTGTTCGAGTGTAATGCATTTACGGCAGCTCAATTCGCAATCCATTTCGAGCTTAGCTTGATAGAACAGCGGAGCGGAGTTAAGGATGTTTGTAGGGAGTATGTTGTGTAGATTAGACATAGTTACGGTCGACAACCCGAATCTAATGGCAGAGTTTAGCTAATACATATAGATGCCAAAGTCAAATTATTAGTTGGTCCAAAGTGAGGTCAAAGCTAAATCAATGTTAAGAAGCCGAGGTCGATTTTCGAAGCACGAAATGCATGGTAAGGAGAGAGCAGCGATACTCCGTCGAATATCTGCGTTATCGAAATTTTTTATTCGAGGCTCGGGTCGAGGATATCGAACTCCCGGATCAATCACACTCAACTCAATCTACTGAAAGTTGAAATGATGCCAGACCCAATACCTCCAACTATCGAACCAAATGATATTTTCATCTTCCCTGATGAAGCAAAATGCAATATGCAATGCCCTCTTCCCCTCTCCATCGCATTTAATGTTCAAAGAACGAAGGAGAAAGGAACGGTTCATTCCTACAGGAAAAGAACATTGAATGCTCCTCGCCAACCCTTTTATCGATAGAATTCAATTCATGCCCCACTTCACAGACAACGAGCCTCCCTCCTTTGTGTCCCTCTTTCGTCCCGAAATATGTTGGAAACATAGAGCATCCGCCTTTGACGGATCAGTTTATGTCGAGCAAGAAACTCTAGGCTAGTTCTTACTACATATTGGAGAAGCACTTTATCATAGGTCTTTATATGGCAAGGTTTTTGAAAACGTCATGACAGATTAGTTAAAAGCTCACCTAATTGACCGGCAATAACTCCTCCATCTACACACTCAGAAATCCTTTCCTTCAGCTTTTTCCCTCCACTTTTTATGCCAGTCCAACATTGAATCATTCAATGAGTGAGTGTGTGTGTGTGTGTTAAGGGCTTGTCAGTGTGTAGAGAGTGACATTAATGGTAGGTTCGGGTCTTGTTCTTTTGTGAGGGCGAACAAGTGATAGTTGGCAGAATTTAAGATGGTAAGAAGGAGAAGGAGAATAAGAAGAAGAAGAAGAAGATGAGGGTAATGTTTTTGAATGTTGTTGATAGGAGATGACTGCAGAGGAATAATGGATGAGCGGAACTTGAATGCATCAGAGAGTTTTGTAGCAGGAGTCAAAGGTTGTAAGAAGGAAGGGGATGTCCACGGCGAGTCGCCTCTGCCTTCCCCTCACCATGCTCACCACAGGCGTTCTAGGAGGTTGAATTTTCTTTTCCTCTTCTCATCCTCATTTTGCTTTCGCAGCCTGAGATCGGGATCGGATGAAATGTTTTGGGATCGTGTTCCTTCCCACATGAAAACCTGAGATTTTTTGTTAACAAGTTTCAATGCTGTTATGTTTACGCACCTGTTATGAACATCATTGTGCCCATAACTAATGCTGTTCTGTTGTTTGTCATGCCTCAAGTGCGTCCGACAAGAATTTTGATGCGTACAGAGATGGAGCTTCACCTCGCCGAAAGGAGCACAAGGCGAGAATCGTATGACCTCCTTCTCAATAGAAATTTTGTAGTTTTTGTTACTTGATCAGAAATTTATTCCTCGAGAACAGGTCTCTACAGCTTCAGCAATGTGTCACGGATCCCACAGTCCCCGACTCGAGCCCCTTGGCTATGCCAGGAAGAAGGTTGTATCAAATCATCGGGCATCCCTCGAGAATGATGTATGCGGAAGCCTCTGGATTGCTTTTCTCTAGCTAGTTGTGCTCCTCCGCACTACATTTATGATTTGTGCCTGCAGATAGAGCAGTTGCAGTTGCGCCTGCAGCAAGAAAAATCAATGCGAGTCACACTAGAGAGGGCGATGGGCCGAGCATCAAGTACTTTATCTCCCGGGCATCGTCACGTTGCTACCAAGGTAGGTGAATTTTATAGGTTTTCTTGAACGTTGAGCGTGTCCAGGGATATAGGGATAGCCATATCAGAAAACATATCTTGGGGGCTGCTGAGATTTCGATTCGTGTGGATCAGACAAAGGAGTTGATAGCTGAGATCGAAGCGTTGGAGGAAGAAGTAGCAGACAAAGAGAAGCAGGTTCTTTTGCTTTACCGGGCCATATTCGAGCAGTGCATTAGTCAACCTTCTTCCGAGAAGAGCTCGAGCGTCACTTCCCCGGTTCATGCAAGAAATATGGCAGCGAGAAGGCATCCGATGATAATATCAAGTTCATTTTGCTCTTCAAAGAAGTTCCCTCTACGACCGTTGCAGGCATTGATATCCGACCGGGTGACGGGAGATCTGAGGACTGGCAACGAATCACCTATAAGCAACGGCAAAGAAGTTCAGCTTGAGAAAATTAACTCTCGATACAGAAAGGTGCCAATTACAGAGCGAAATTCCGTTATCCGCACGCTGAAGGATCATCTTCACGAATGTCCAAGCAAGTTGTCCGAAGAGATGGTCAAGTGTATGGCCGCCGTGTACTGTTGGCTACGAAGTGCCTCGTCAGCAGATACAGGGAAATCACCACTGTTTATGAGGTCTCCAACCAACGGAATCCTTCCGAGACACAGTATACAAAAAGAAAATGTCTGCAACTTGAAAGCGGCATTGCAAATGTCTCCGATATCAGCCGAAAAGGGGAAATTCTCACATGCCTCGCTAGCCATCAACAATTACAGGTTGGTTGGTTAGCCAATGAGTTGGCATAATTTGATGGATTAACTCTTACGTTAGCAAGTTTGGTTCGGTCGCAGAATTCTCGTAGAACAGCTTGAGAAAGTAAATCTCCGGCAAATGGATGAAGGTTCGCTGACGGCTTTCTGGATCAATGTTTACAATGCGCTTGTCATGCATGTAAGATCAAACTGACTCGGGATAACCCTTTTTCTGTATTTGGCCCCAGTTAAAAGGTTTTTCCTTCTCGAAAATTCGCAGGCGTACTTAGCCTACGGAATACCGAGCAGTTCTCTGAAGAGACTAGCCTTGTTCCACAAGGTACATACATGGCATCCAATATTCGCTCGATTTCTAGATGTCATGAACCGTAGGCGAACTGATTGGCGACTATATATGTAGTGCAGGCTGCATACAACATTGGAGGCCACATTATAAGCGCGACTGCGATCGAGCAATCCATTTTCTGCTTCCGAACTCCGCGGACAGGATGGGTAAGTGTCCGTTTTACGTCTGCTCTGCTATGACATGATCCATGCCTGCTGATTATAAAAAACTAGCAAATGCTTTCAGTGGCTGGAAACATTTGTATCCGCCGCGCTAAGAAAAAGATCTGGCGAAGAAAGGCAAGTGCTTGGCTTGAAGTATGGCCTCGCCAATCCACAACCGCTCGTCTACTTTGGGCTTTGTACCGGTGCTATTTCTGATCCTGTGGTAAATCACCCAAAACTCTCTTTTGCTTTCATCTGATCGAGTAAATGGTATCAACCTCGCCATCTCTACACATTGTAGCTTAGGGTCTACACGGGATCGAACATTATGTCAGAGCTCGCGGCAGCAAAGGGTGATTTCCTGCAATCCAACGTCCTCATCAAGAAATCGAAGGTTTTCCTGCCGAAGGTGCTCGAGAGATTCGCCAAGGAAGCTGCAATCAGCGCGGATGATCTTCCCAACTGGGTGATCCAGAATATTGTCGACAAGAGGCTACAAGCGGCGATACAGAGATGCATCGACAGGAGAAGTAGGAGGAGGACATCTCAGGCGACTGAGTGGTCACCTTACAACTCGAGGTTCCAGTATGTATTCTCAAAAGACTTGACAGACAAACCTTGATGGGTATGAACAAAGTTGATAGAAAACTTCACTCATTTCATTTATCGAAAGAGCAAATGATGTCTCCTTCATCCAGAAATACTTGCTAATCCAATTTGAACCGATTCAGGCTCCCACAGACATTCACCTACTTGAAATTCCATGGCCAGGAAAAACCAAAACAACTTAATGTCAATATGGCTGTAAGTTCATTAGCGTTCAAAGCCAAACATTTGCGCAAAGATCAAAAGACCAGATGCATCAAAGGCTAGGAAGTAAAGCCGCATCCTAAGAACAAAAAACACAGACATGAAAGACAGTGCTGACCTATGATAAGTTACAAGCGTTGACAGATAGCAACCAGACTATAAACAATTGACAACTAAACATTCTTGGCTCTATTCACAGATATGGTACAGTTAGAGAAGACCTCGTCGGGAGGCTGAAGTGACGAGAGGCATTTGATGGTACGATCCTGATGTGACTAACGAATTGTGTAGGAAGACGAAGTCGGGTGGGATTGTATCCAGGGTCAAATAGTAGTTCATCCACCTTGATGCCCTCTTCTTTGCTGGCCTGTAGTTGAAACTGCTTCCAAAGGTCGTTGTGTTAGGAACTTGGCTCTGCTTATGAGGTGAATCGTTCGGGTGGTTCATTGTCATCGTCAATGAAGGCGGGAGGCTTCTCGCAGATACAAGAGTATGGAAACTCGTGGAAGTCACCTCGTCCTGGTCTCATCTCATCCGGCTCACCCATAAATCCTCTCTGATAAGACTTCACCTTGCTGGAAAAGGATTCCCAGTCCAACCGCTCCCTGCTCTTGAACAAACGACTAAGTTTCTTGGCGTTCGGCCTGATCGTCCTCTTATGGCCCATAAACCTCCTGGACATTACCAAGAACATCATACACAGCAAGAATGAATGCAATCCCAAACAGTACAATGTAACCTTTTTGCAAAAGAGTATTATAATGCATGACTGTAGATAAAGTTGATGTGGAATCAAATTTTCAACTTAAAATTCATCAAGTATACTACATTCAAATAAAGTCCTACAATGGACGACAGAAGCATCTTAAATCACGTAAGAAAGTATGGGAAGAATAGCAACCATCTGAGATAGACTATCACACTTTTCAAATAACAAAAAGATAAAACACCCATGATCTAAAATTCAGTATATCATTACAGAAGTAGAGCCTCCAAGAAGAAAGTACTTCCAACATCGAGATAGCTGAATTTTACCTTCTTCCGGCGAGAATTTTGGCCATGTTACCATTGTTGTTTGTAACAAATACATCGCTCTCATCACAGACAATGTAGTCAATCGCAGCCAGCTGGGATGAAAATGATAGATGTGGTTTCAGTTCATCGGTAGCGAGCATCTCCTTTGTGTAAAAATTGGGAAAAAGATCTTGGAGAGGCTTCAATGTATTTTCTCCCCCATAAATTTCTCCAGATGCAACGTAGACGTAGGTGTCATTCGTAAAGCCTAAACCACGTAGCATGAGGCCCACTTCATGAGGAGTAAGAGGACATTTGCCTCGACTTCGTTCATCATCAGGGATCAAATCCTGCAACAAATAAGAAAAAAATTTACCAGATTGAGAATTGGATAGGTACTTCTTGAAGCAAATCAGTGCACAACCTTAAGTCTTGGCAGAATTCATGGAGACACAGATAAGTGAAAAGAAGAATCATGACAGAAACAGATTGAAGTCTCACAGGTAAATTGGTCCATCGTTTCCTGATTTCTCCAAGCTCATATCTTTCCTTGTCACCACCACCGTAATAGCAGCCCGAAAATGCTAGCATATCTGGTTCGAACCTGTGATGGAGTTTTGTCAGTGTACAAAAGTAAATTGTGTGCTCAGGGGCAGATATCTTCGGAAGTAAAGAGATGCATTTCTTTCTTTTCGGTAAAAAAGGGTTAAATGCATTAGATAAGAGTCAGAAATTCAGTAACAACCATAATACTTTTTTATTTGCAGAGAGATTTGAAAAGGCAATGTGTGAACACGAATGGTAGATCCTAAAACAAGACAAATCTAGAATGGGACAGGGATCCTCAAAAGTGAAAATTAAGAATTTATGTCATGATGTGCCTTAAGGGAGAGCATCTGGGAACAGAGTGGCAGTCATTAAAATGTTAGTAACATTTCTCACTGTAATGATTCAACAGCGGAAAAGAATGTACGCATATGAATAAATAAAATCTAAAATTGCAAAGAGAAGAAGCATCTAAGAAACATGATTAAATGCTTGGTACATACAGGAGGAAAATGCCATATAGAGAAGGAAATTTTCGAAGATTAAATTGCTACCACAATGTCTGATTAGTCAACTATCAATAATGATGATAATAAGAGGTAAGAGTGGAATAAGAAGTGCCAATAGCCAGAGTCAGAGTTCAGCAACAGATACTTAAGCAGAAACCAATCAGCATACATGACAAATTAAACCAGTGCTCTACCTCAAGTGGATAGCAACATAACGCTTAGACATGTTTCTCATCCTTGAAACGAGTCCTTCACCAAGTTCCCGAATTGGTTTAGTAAATCTTACGGCGTGGTAGTTTACTCGACATCGCAGCTTCTGCAACTCACTGTCAATGTCATTTGCAAGTCTGTAATCGAATTTAGTCAGCTGGAGAACCTGCAAGACAAGATATATCAAGTCAAGGTCTGTGGCAGGAATATGCAATTACAGAACTGTAAAGAGAGTATGGGAAGGGCTTGGACAAAAAAGTAAAATTTGGCCCATTGACCACATTTCAAACCAATGAGGGCTACAGAGTGACAAGTCGACTCACGCGTCTTCTTAATAGTATTGGAAGGACTTGATCCAAATAATAATCCGGCTCCGATTTTCTAGGCACTCGCATTGTATATGGTGGCTTATCCATGGAACGCATCACTTTATCAGGCACTCTTCTAACAATTGTGACGTCCTTTGAAAGGGAGTGAATAAACCAATCCACATCAAAAACATTGGCAAAATCACTGCAAAGTTGCCATTTCAATGAAGCCAGTTATTTAAATAATCACCGACAACCCTCGCACTTCTAACTCAAAGAGCCAACATGACTCCACTGACCTGTCATCCTTCCAAAAAGAATGATGATCCAACTCAGGCACGACGAGGGTGGCATTGAGAATCCGAGCGACAACAACTGCATCTGTTATCTGAGATTAAAATTTAGTCAACCTTCCAGGAATTCGATCCTATGTAAATTCAACAACTTCAACATATAAGATGCTGAATCGATCGAACAAACATAATCGACAAAGTGCTGACATCATAAACTTACTCCTGTCCTTTGTTGGTTGAGTCCTCCGCTGGTGGCAATCAGCAGATAGCCATTTGAAGATTTCTCCCGTACAGCGCCTGCCAGAACACATACATTATCATCGCAATGCTTCTCCCAGTTGGGTACAACAAAAATCAACCAATGAATCGCAGGCCCACTACATCACAATCCAACTTACGAGGGAAATCAGCAGCTCTTTGACTGCATCCATAGTAGTACTTCGAGTAATGCGATTTCCATATATCAATTGGACCATAACCATGACCATCCTGCAAATTTTCCATTCAGATTGCTTATCATAGTCATCAATCCGATCGACACTTCACAACATGAATCGGCGAGTCCTAGTACAGCAAAGGAACAGTAGGAGTAAAGCATTTGTGCATAACAAGCGAAATCGAGCTCAACAATGCCCGGAACTAGTCAATGCGCAATCAAAATCATTGCCTGAGGCACAAATTCAAACACCCAAATTCAACATAAAAGGTAAAAAGGCAAGGATAAAAACAGAATGCTGCACCTAACAATCTAATCAAATCTACACAGAAGAACAGCAAAATGCACTAACACGCAAATCCAACACCGAACAAAAAAGGGTGCCTAACACTACCCAGGGAACCTACCAACTTAGAGTACAGACCCCGGTGACCCAATCTCTGGGAATACCACTCAATGCCGGACACCACGTGTCCAGCGAACAACGAAACCAACCCCAACCCAAAGAGCATCGCCCCACACAAGACGGACCACCTCTTCATCCCCCTCTTCTTACTACTAACACCACCACTGCTACCACTTCCTACACTACTATTACTCCTCCCCATCCTCCAAAATACGCGGACTTTCTCATCCCGGAGCTGCTGCGCCGCCGCCGCCGCGAGCCCAAACACCCAATCCTTTCCCAAACCCATTACCCAGATCACCATCATCCCATCACCAAGACCGCCATTATAGGAAACCTGGGGGTGGGGGACTGGGTATCGAGACTTCGTGCCCCGCACTACGTCGCGGTGCTGGCGACGTGGGTTTTCATTTCTATTCGTGGGTTTTATTCTTCCCGACAGAGGGGGAACGAATCGAATCGAAAGATGCGGTTTTGCGGCCCGGGGAGGGGGGATTAAAGTGATGGGATGATTAGTTTAAAGTGGGTAGTGGAATTAGTGTCGTTCTTTGGGATCGAAGGAATGATTACTGGGTAAATTTCTTTTCCTTGTTTTGGGCAGAGGAAGTGGGAAGAGTAGTTGGGAACCGGGAGTGATTGTTGTCGTCGGCTTTTTCAGACTGAGTTTGGATTTTGTAAGAAAGTTCCCCACCCGAGTAAAGTAAATTACTCGTTATTACCTAATTGAAGTCAGTGTCTGATATCTTCTCTCATTTTGCTTATTATTCTTTCACATATGGAGGAATCTTCAGAGTTGCCTTAACTAGTTATCTGTAATTAGTTAAGGACATAAAAGTTTGGCCTCGATAGTAACTTCTGCCCTAGCTTTTGAACCTCCTCCCCATCCTTCCAGAGTTTCAATCCCTCATGGTATCCTGGTAGACCACGAGCATGTCGATCGTCTAACTGGACGTGGTTTTAAGGGATCACACGCAGCGTGGTTTCCCCGATAGCTGGGAAAGTTGCGCTAGCGGGTTGTCCTACCTCAAGATGTATCTCTACCGATTGGGGCACCTGCCCGTGGAGGACAAGAACTTCATGGACCTTTTCGGACAAAGAGGTTGGAACTTTCATGGGGACTTATAAGAAGTTTTTCGGCCTTCTGATCCCCAGCAGGCTTCGATAAGGCTACCATGGCAGCTTGGCCAGACAAAGGTGCAGGGTGGCCAACATCAACCCAAAATTGAGCATAGGGATAAGCTGGTTCACATACTTCTCTGGCCAGCGAAGGTTGGCCCAACAGGAGCCGATGACTCTCACGTACGCTTTGTCACCATATCACCCAATCAGCTACCTTAGCTTGGAGATCACACCTGATCAACTTTGCAGAGGCGACCGATAACAACATGGCCGACATTAAGCCGTTTCCACTCTGGTGATCATGGCGACAGAGTGCCCACGTCTTTGTGCTGGAAGAAGGGCGTCTACACTTGGACTCGGCAGAAGTCTTGGCGGTGGACTTTGTGGCCGAGAAATCCAAACGGGCAATAGACCTGGAGTAAGTGACAATGCACGAGATATGGCATGCCCAGGGACCAGAACACAGCAAGGTGAAGGAGGCGATTGTGAATGGATGGCATTCAGGCCTTGTGTGGCGCCTTTCGAAATGACTCCATTAACGGAGTCCAGCCAACATTGGGAATAGGAGGAGGAGGGATTTTCATTGGGTTTAGCAGTTGGAGTTTGTCATTGGTAGTTCTTCCACGGGCACGAATGACGGGCGGGCAGAATCAATCACATTCAGATTGCAAGACAACGAAGAGAAGACAGTTGTGCAAAACAACGAACACCGATAAACAGGAACGACCCTTGTCTTGTTTGTGTTAAGCAGCAGCCAAGGGTTTCACCTCTTCGTTGAATGTGAATAAACATTCGATTGATTTTGAAATGTGATGAACATTTGTTATGTAATGGTTGTCAATTCCAAAGTTGGGTCCACCAACACGTTGACGATTTTGTCCCAGACCGTCTGTCTCGCACCAAGCGACCAACTGATGAGATCACAAAAGTGAGTGATTGATTGTTATTTGCTATTACAAGGAACCTCCGCCATGAAAGTTTGCTGCATCTATCTCACCCCCATCTCTTCCTTCTTCCTCGTACAATAAACGCCCCTTCCCGCCCTCCCTTCCGTAACCGCAGTCGTCAAATTGATGTCCCTGGATCCCACCACTTCAGATACAAGAAATAACGACGGCACAGGGAACGCGATGTCAAAGAACCGCTCATCATTGTTGGAGGACTTCTTCATCCTCGGGGGTCTAGTTGTCGTCCAGTTCATCTATGCTGGGAGCTCCATACTTTTGGGTTACTTGATGTCGTTGGGGTTCAACCCCTTGACCCTCGTCGCTTTCACCTCCCTCGCCACCTTCTTCATCCTGACTCCCCTTGCTGTATATTTCGAGAGGTTCATCCAGGGTTTCTACGTTTTGGATTCTCCGTGCAACGTTTCGCGATGATCCTTTTGATTGATTCTGGGATTCAATGTTTCAGGAGTTTGTGGCCCAAGGGCATCAGCATCAAGCTGGTGGTTCAGCTCCTCCTGTTGGCTTTCAGCGGGTGAGTTCTAACGAATTCCTCTTGGGTTTCGTATTGAATGCCGAGGATTGATTTCTCTGTTTTCAGGGTAACTCTGTTTCAGACCCTCTTCCTTAAAGGGATTGATTTGACGTCTCCTGCCATGGCGACAGCGATGCCAAACCTTGCTCCGGGGCTGATCTTCGTCATTGCATGGAGTGTCCGGTAGTTGTTCATTTCATGCTTCGACTGTCAATGGACTGTTTTTTATCATGCACACTGAACGGATTCTTGTTGTGTTTCTTGCGCAGATTAGAAAAGGTTAACATAGGTTGTTTGTATAGTAAGGTAAAGATCATGGGCACGTTGTTGTGCATGGCAGGGGCGATCATGATGGGCCTCATGCATAGTGCGTCGGCAGTGGACGGCAATGTCACGTTTTCGTCCTCGTCATCTTCAGCTTTAGGGACAATCTTTGATAGAGATAAGATCATTGGCTGCCTGTATCTCATTGCGGCTGTTATCTGCTTGTCTAGCAACGCGGTTTTGCAGGCATCGACCCTGAGAAATTTCCCCGCCCCTATGTCGCTCAGTGCTGTAACTTCATTGATCGGCGTGCTTACAACCATGGCAGTAGAACTGCTAGATAAGCATAAGATAGATTTCATGGGTTCAGCCGTGACCTTCGGGAGCCTCATCGGGTTTTCCGCATTGGTATGCAGTTCTGACTGAGCACGTTTGATTATACATGGGGGTTTGCAAACTATTCAAAACTTCATTTGACGGTTACGAACAGGGAGGCGTGCTAAATGGAGTGTCTACGAGCTTCAATGGGTGGGCAATGAAGAAACGAGGCCCAGTTCTCGTCTCCATGTTCAGTCCGATCGGAACCGCATGCTCTGTTGTGATTTCCATGATCACCTTAGGAGAGAGCTTTCAGCTAGGAAGGTAAAACCATAGGCAAAAGCAAGTGCATACGAACAATGATCGATGAATCCTCGTCTTGACCGTAATATTTTGGCCGGTTTATGCAGCCTTGCAGGGATGTTCCTCCTGTTTGCAGGCCTCTATTTTGTGCTATGGGCAAAAGGGAAGGAGAACAACAACAATGGCGAAGACAAATCGGAAAGTGAGTTCAACAGAGAGAAGCCTCTTCTAAGTTAAGACATACACAGATAATCATGTTCTTCGCCACTTCGCCACGCGACCTCATTTGACGAATCTCGTGTTTCACCTGCTATAATCCACGAATCATGATGTAAATAGTATTCTCATTTCTTCACCTTTTCTTTTTGGGTCTTTTTTCTCGTCAATGGTGTTTTGCAGAGCAATGATCTGAACTCGATTTGATCAGCAGCTGACTCTTACTACTAACATCCTAACTTCAGTCATAAAGCCGATCCATGCCGACAGTTGAAGCTATGCGTCGGCATATCGATACGGGAGCTTTGTTGGCATGTACTAACATCTTTGTTCTCCTCAGTTCTCCATTTGGTTCCGCATATCTGGGGCAGAAGACATGAGTATGTACTAACTGTAGTTTTTGTTAGTTTCCAGTCTCTCTCGGCTCCAGTTGAGGGTGACGTAATCGACATTCACACAAAGCTTGGTATCCATGGCCATGATCAATCGTATTGATCTACACATCTGTATTTCTGCTGCACGAATGAGTGCCAAGGCCAACCCCAAGCAGATACACCCATCCCGGTTCGATAGACAGGTTGCAGAGCACGACCAGCAATCTTGGCAAGGGACACTACTGCCAACATTCTCCCAAAGAAAGATGCAGATATGACTAAATGTTTTCTGGCATCACACTCTGCCACACTAACCATTCTATCATCAGTTCGGGCATTTTTTATCCCCATCCAATTCCCAGACAAGGTGGTATTGACGTCTTGAAGATTGATTCTACCCATGAACAAATCATCCCGAAGATGAGGACAGAGGGCGAGGAATTTGCGACTAAAGCTCTCGTGAATGGCGCCCATCCCAGGGACCCACTTCACGTCATTTGCAGGGCTCACGTTCAGCCGATTCTGAAGCAAACGTATACGGTAGCATATTGTATACCTCTCGCTACAGAAATGAGCCGCACATGGATAAGGGGGATTGACGTCTGAAGCCAGCCGGACCAAAGCCAATGTAAGAGCCCCGTCGACAGGCATAAGATCAGAGAGATTCCGACCGCAGATCATCTTCACCTCCTTCTCTGTAGGAAATACGCAACATTGTTCTCGCCCTCGTCCGTGACGATCAGATCCTTGGTGTAATGCTTGATTGTCTCCTGTTTCGGGGATTCAAGCGTTGCTTGTAAGGTAAGAATGCAGGAGAAACGGAGATGATAACTGACAACAATCTTGACATTTCGGGAGTTGTGGCAGCAGCAGAAATACTCAGCCACCTCCCCCCCACACCTGCAGCCATATGCCGTCCCATCCCAACCTACAGCCGTAGCAGAACGTCACGAGCCTCTCATCATAAATAACCTCGAGAACCATCCTAAGGGCCTCGATCAAGACCTTCAATCTAAGGTCTGGTAAAACCAAGCTCTCGCCTTTCTTCCTACTGGGTATCAGCAGACGCAGCAGAACTCAATCTTGAACCTGCTTTCGGCGATCTCCCACGCCATCTCCTCCACCGAGAAAGAACCGAGCGCAGGGGACGGGCCCATCCCTTCGGCCGACAGCTTAGCGAGGTTCTGGCAGGCGGAGAGGAGGAAAGGGGGCAGGCGGGCGAACTTGCTGCCACGGGTGGTGGATTTGGTGTACTGGGAGAGGATTAGGGTTTTGATTAGGGATTGGGTCAGAGGCATTGCTGCTGACGGTGATGGTTGTGAGGAGGAGGACGAAGTGGGTCGCCTCGTCGAAGGGATCGGATACGCGAGGATCGAAGAGTAGAGGGTTGTAAGCTGGCGTTGCTATTCTTCGGAGAGTCGTCCTTGGCAGTTGAAGAACGAAAGACGGCGTCGGCGGCGAAGTAAACCGCTCCAAACTTTTGAGTTGAAGTTGTCCGAAGAACAAGCGGCGGGCAACCTGCGAGGAAGGGAAGCGCCCTCTCACCCCTCGACGCATTCGTAGTAGTAGTATTTATTCCCGGTTCTTTCAGACCGTTCTCTTAATTTTCCCGCCACCCGAAAAGATCCAAACTTTTCAGCACCCTCGCCGCCGCTGTGAAACCCAAACACCTCCCCGATGACTCGGCGGCGGTTGCGACTCGGATGCTCCTCTGACGAAGAAGAAGACTCCCCCCTCTTCCAGGAGCCTGCTGACTCTGCTAACAGTGCCTCGCTTCCCGTTGCACTTGAGATCTCCGACGACGATGCGGAGTTCGTGGACGTTCCCGAGGAACTTGACGGTGGCGGTGCGGCGAGGCCTTCGTTTCCGGGTCATGAATCGATGGTCGCCCACCTCGAGAGGATGGGACTGAGGCTGAGTAACGCATGGGTGGACGGCCTGCAACTGCAAACTTCGGTTCCTGGGTTCTCCCACCTTGATGCTGCCTCGAAGGCCAAGATTTGCTTCCAGCATTTCTTGCGCTCTGACATGAATTCCTCGGGCGGTGGCGTGCTTCCTCCTAATGTCGGGTCTTTGCACCAGGTGGATCTCGCCGGACCATTTGTTTTGCAGGTATCGTGGCTGTTTAGTGCTTGATTATATGCTGGAATAAGGCCGTAGTGGACAACTGCTTTATCACTCTGGATCAAACTTGCTTTTGTAGGTTGATGAGATTGTTAATATTAGCTGCCCTATACGAGATCGATATCAGAATGCATCTGTGGGGCCCAAGAGGTGCCTCAAGTTATCCATGACCGATGGCATTCAACGGGTCTTTGGTATGGAATACAGGCCCATGGAAATGCTCGAACCATTAGCCCCCGCAGGATTAAAGGTATTGGATTTAACTGTTAATTGCGAGCTTTGGTTAGCTTGGCAATGAGGATCTATCGACTTGCAAATGGGGAAGTGTGTACTGATGAACCTCATTTCATCATGAAAAAGGGTGGAATTGGAAGGACTGATAAAAAAGGTTCTGAGCTAAGAGTTGATTTTTGTGTCTATGGAGTTGGACTTAGGAGAATGTGCTGCTTTATCATTAGAAGTTAGAACAGGGCCAATACAAAGCCACCTAAGATTTTTCATATGAATCACAATGCAAAAAGTAATTGAAGAAGTGAAATTCTGTCTTTTTACATGGAAAACTATCATTCAAATTGTTTCTGATTGTCTTCCATTGCCTCAACTTGCAAATCTATAATAGGTCGCTGTGTCGAATGTCCATATACGCCACGGCCTCCTTATGTTGGTCCCTGAAGTTTTGGTTGTGTTAGGAGGCGTTGTTGACGAGTTGGAAGCTGCACGTCAACGGCTTGTGGAAGAAGTAAACAAACCTCCAAGAGGGAAAAGGTGAAACTTTAAAACAGTTTTGATCGACTTGTTTCTATAGGCACAAAAGTTCTTGCGATCGTTGCTTATTCTCATTTCCATGTTATTATTCTGCTTTGTATTCTCAAGAGCTGATGTTCTTCCTGGGCAGAACACGATCTGGTGTAACACCTTCATTAGCAACAAGAGCAACAGCGGCTGCTTGGCCACATAGTCCAAATGCGATGGAACAAAATGGCAGTGTGGGTACTGTGCAATCAGTTGTGTCCCAAACAACCAGAGGTATGTTCTAGTGACAGAAGATCACTTTTCTTCTACCTTAATTTCACTGTTACACGTTATGGTTGCCTTGTAATTCATATTTGATATGGACTTTCTGAAAAGCAAGCAGTTAATTTCTTTCCTCCATGTAAGGTCTTCGGTTTTGAAGTGAATTATTCAATGTGCTATGAACGACATAACTTAGGATTGTTCTTGTGCTTGTTGTCCGGATATCATGTAGAGGCACTCCCAATGCTTGTTGGCTTGATGACATGCAGAGACACTCCATTGGAGGTTCACACTATAGCCATCTAATCATGGATTTCTCTTGTGCACTGATGTGTGTTAGATTTACTCCCATTTATGTGAGGTTATTCTTATTAGCAATGTGTTAATGTCGTTAAAATGTGATATAATAATAATTCTGGTATTCTTCGAAGGCCTTTTCTCATGTTGGCTTCACTCTTTAGGCAGTAACTTGCCACACACACACCAGTTGAAGTTGGTCCAAATCCAAGGATATCTGATCTCTGGACTGCTCATAGTAATGGGCAACCTCCCATACCAAGCCCCTCGTCGAATTTTATCTCAGATTTTGAAGATATGCACATGGATACAGCTTCAGCTTCTCCTTCTGCAGGGCCTTCTGCTAATGCTGAGGCAGTGTTTGAGCGAGTGGATTATGATTCTGGTCCTTCAGCTGCACCAACTATGTCCAATTCAGGGCTGGGTGTTGTTTCATCAGCCAGTGATATGCATTGTGATCGTCTTTCCCCCGAAAGGCTGGATGCTGACTTGGATCCTCCCCGTACTGCCTTCAATTTGATTGGCGAAGATGCTGTCAGATATGGAGAACATCCACAAGTAGGTGATGATGACAGACCTTTCACTTACATAGCAAGTTTATCCACCAAATGGGCCACATTAAGAGGACATACTTCTTCTGTTCAAGGAAAAGTTAAGGTACAATGTAACTGCATTCCCATTGCTTTTTCTTGGCCATACACTGAGAATCTATTATTATGATTCATGACAAAGGCAACCTTTGGTGGTGTCTACCTAAATTATAAAGAATTTCTGATAGCACAGCTCATCATTATAGCATATTGCAAAACTATACAGTGGTGGTTTAGTACGCTGGAGTATGTGTTTAGGCTGTTAATTCAGCACTACCTCTCCAATATGGTACCTGTCAACCTCATATTTTGGTGAAAGAACTCAAAAAGGCTCTAAGAAATTTTATTGGTAGCATGAAGGATTTCGTCTCCATAGAGTGAGACATTTTCCATCGGTTATTGAACTACACCATTCACATCAGCATCCCCTTTGCACATACTTATAATGTTGAAGTCAATCTGATTTGTTCTGTTGGTACTCCTCAAGTCTAAAGTAAGGATGCTCCACAGAACACTCCTAATGATTCCTCAAGACTTGGAAACTGCATTGGTAACATGTCAGGTAGCCAGGATCGGTAAGATCAGAAATAGTTTTTGATCTAGGATCAGTACGATTGGGTGTAATAGGATCTAGTAAATATCTCTATTGGTGAATTCTACTTTGAGGATTAGATTGGGATTCTGATATCATTGTGCATTTCTACTACTGTTATGCCAATGAAATAGTTCGATATATAATGGCTGCGGTTGCTGGTGCACTTGCATCTACTTTTTTGTTACTTGGCTGTGTTTCTGAATTCTTGATTTTAAATCTGGCAGTGCCTCTTGACTGGGGTGAAGGGATTCCAGTACAAGCACAGGACATCTTATGAGCTTTGTGTATATATAGACGACGGGAGTCTTATATCCGAGATTCTGATTCATCATGATGTGAGTTTCAATCCATCTCTCCTGTGCTAATATACATAATTTCTCTTTTATGCTATTGTAAATGCTAGTATTTGGTTTCGCATACTTTCAGGTTGTAGAGAGAGGAATTGGTCATTCTCCGCAGGCGGTTACCACTGCTCTGTCTTCTTCAAATTCAACAATTGTGTCCAACATGAAGGAGACCTTGAAGCGGTTCCAATCTTTCCTAGCAGACTTCGAGGTAGTCGACCAGTTCTTTGTTCTAAAAAACAACCGTTGCTGCTCCTTTATATCCATACTGTTGACGGGAAGAAAGCTGAAGTGCTTCAGTTGTGTTCCAGGGAGTCATGCTTATAGAGATCGGTGAAACATCGCCATTTCCGATTGCCCTCGAGATGGACAAGGGATGCTCAACCTCTGACGCTTGGATGCTGCTCGTGAGATTGAAAACCTCCACTGCTGCAACAGAGCAGCCTTTTCTTGGTCCTATATGTCTTTCTCCATGACCCCACATCGCCCGACGTAAGTGCTTTATTCTTAACTGGAGGTTTCCTTCCCTTTTCGGCATTGATTTTGATTAGTTTTCTTTGATGCATTTACTACCAAGTCAAATTTCAATGTTAGGAAATGCACTCAAAGAATTGGCATCCCCCTTTTATGCTCATCGAAGGAGTTCATGATTTCTACACCGAACCTGAGACTGATATTGCCGCATTCGTATTAATACTCTGTAACAGTTTGTAGCCTCAGCTTGAACACTACTTATTGCAGAACACAAGTACGAATGGAATGAAATAATTATTGTTACAGGAAAGAAAATGATTCAAAGAATACAAGTATGTGTACGAGAACACTATTCTTGCATACTATGCGGGCTGGTCCTAGCGACGGTGCACCGCAGGAAAGCGAATCCCGTCTTCTCATCGGGAGATTTCCTCTGGCAATGGAATGTATCTGACAGTCTGCAACCAAACATGTCCCAGTGGTTGCATAAAACTTTATACGATATTACATCACATTATGTCTCACAATTCTATAATTAGTATTAATACACCATATTACTAATTAACTACAACGTTGAGTAACTATGATGTCTACGATCATCTAATTAGAGAATTTTATCATCCTGAATAACGGAAGGAACCACCCTACGTTGAATTAAATGCGCGGTGGCAATGATCTGCGATGAAGTAGTTGGCAAAGGCGGAAGCAGTCTTGTATGTGTCAAGCTACTGACCGTTCGCCCCTCGGTCACTCGCCCGGTCATGCCACTCGATGAAAGTCACCTCCCTACCTTCCCCTTGGAAGGTTATGTACGGTTTCGTCGTTGGCACCATCATCTTCTCGTCGAGATATGCCAATATGCGATTCACGGTATTTTCATAGATCCAGCGGCTTTAGTACGACCTCGAAAAAAGGCAAACGTACACGTAACATCCGGCGCTAATTTTTATAGTGACTTTCATCTTATTGTTATCCGAGATCCAGTGGACAGCAGCCTGAATTGACGTAAACTGAACAGTAGAAACCATTGGCGTTGACCTTAATAGTGCGGTGCCCTACAGGGCCAACCCGCTTGTGGCTGTGGATGGATGGTGACGATAGAGGTTGAGGTCACGTTGGAGGAAACACACAAGTCCTCAAGGCCACGGCGGCCAAGTCCCCCGGCCAGCAACCGCGAACAAGGAGAAAGTGCGATGAGTAGGACTATAGCAGAGCGCAAGAGAAGTGACGGGAAATCGAAAGCAGCCATTTGATTCAGTAGAAAATGTGAAAGTCTTACGGGGAGGGAAGGGGAGGTGGGAGATGGGCATCGAAGGTTGTAAGAATGGATGATGCAAGAATAGCAACTTGTGTAAGAGTGGGTTTAGTTTTATAAGGGTGTGTATGTGTCTTTGTCTTCCACCCAATTCCTAGGTTGTTTTTGGGCTCAAAGCCCAAGTTATCACATTACTGGGAACAGGGGGGGACACCCTTAGATATTTGACTCGTGTCAGATGGGATGACATGACATCAAGGTTAATAATTTGGAGTCCCAAGTTGTAAAACCTCCAGAAGAAAAGGGACTGTAGATTAGGAATAATAATCAGAGGAAGAAAAATTATAATCTCTGATCTCTCCGTCCGTCCGTCTCTCATTCTCTCTTCTTTACCAGAAACAACCTACGTGGGGGAGGGCACTCCCTCGGCCTCCGCATCCCTTTACTTCTAGAAAGAGATCCCTTCCTTCTTCCAAGATGAGCACCGGAGTGTTGCTCAGCATCGACCCCCTCGAGCTCAAATTCCCATGTGGGTTTTCATTCTACTTTTGTGTTTTTTTATTACCGTCCTCCTGCTGCTGTTGTTGTTGTCCGAAGGATCTGATGGGATTTCTCTGTCTGATTTCTTGTTGGGGGTTGGGTTGGTTTCTATTACCACCCGCACGAACTTGCTCTCGAACAAAATGATAATCATTGTCGGCATATTTGGTGCGATGGTACTAAACTGGGTTCATTGCAAGGAACGTGGCGCCGAGATTGTCACAGCAAATCAATAGAGGTAGTTGGATCGGAAGTCGCAGCTCGTGAATCATGGAGGAGATCTATAATACCTCGACAACATCGTAGGCCAATGCACGATACTCAGCTTCAGTAGAGCTTCTCGAAACAGTGGGTTGCTTCTTCGAACGCCAGGAGATGAGATTACGCCCAAGAAAAACAGCATACTTAGTGATGGAACGACGAGTCAAATGACAGCTTGCCCAATCAGAATCAACAAATGTAACGAGTGTCGTTGTGTCTGCAGGGCGTAAGGGTGGTCCATAGTGCAATATCTCCCTTGAGATAATGAAGAATCATCTTCTCCTGTTGTAAATGATAATTTGTAGGAGCATGTAAAAATTGGCTAAAAAAATTTATCGAGAAGGTGTCGGGTCTCATTAAGGTGACGTATTGGAGGGCTCAAATGATCTCACGAAAAAGGGTAACATTTGGCAAAGGGGTCATCGGTAGCTTGAGAGATTCCTTCATGGAGAGCAGCGAGGGAGCCATATTGCAGTCTTGCAGGTGGAACTGCTCCAAAAGTCTTTTGACGTAGTGGGTTGGAGAAAGAAATAACCCATTGGACGTCTGCTGAAGACGAATATTGAGGAAATGAGCGTCCAGATCTTTCATGGCAAACCATTGCCCAAGTTCTTGCACTAGATTGTCCACCATTTACGAGTCTGATCCAGTAAGAAGGACCTCATCCATATATAGCAAGAGAAGCATAATCTGGCCACGTAAGTGACATACAAAGAGAGAGCTGTCGGAGGCTGTTTGAGTGAATCCAAGTTGAAGAAGAGCTGAATGAAACGCTTCAAACCATGCTCGGGGTGCCTGCTTTAGACCATAAAGGGACTTAACCAACTTGCAGACATAGTCCGGGTAGCGAGGATGCTCAAAGCCACGTGGCTGCCGCATATAGACAAATTTGCGAAATTCCCCGTAAAGAAAGGCATTGCGAACGTCAAGTTAACGGAGGTGCCATCGATGAGACACAGGTAAAGATAGAACAAGCCGTATGGTGGTGGATTTCACAACTGGGCTGAATGTCTCTAAATTTTCGATACCTGCTCGTTATTAGAAGCCTTGAGCAACGAGTCGAGCTTTATAGCGTTCGATGGAGCCATCTGAATGATGTTTGACCTTGAAGATCCATTTTCTGCTAATGAGATTTTGGGAAGCTGTTGGCGGAACAAGAACCCAAGTTCGGTTGGCAAGAAGCGAATGAAACTCGTCATGCATTGCTTGTCGCCATTCAGGGAGAAGCATCGCTTGTCGTACTGAGGTAGGAGTGAGCGGCTGCGCTTGAGATAACGGGCTAAGAATGTTGCGAGGTCGAAGGTGTCCTGTTTGACTACGAGTAACCATCGGATGAAGAGAGGGTGGGGCCACCAGAACCGGAGCAGATTCAAGAGGTGCAAAATGAGTGGAGGAGATTGAGCCGTGAGGGCATGCATAAGAGGACACATGAGTTGGCAAATCGGGAGAGGAGACCCCAGGCGAGAGGTGTGGCTGAAGTGATTGTAGTGAAGCTGTTGGAGACGAGGGTGGAAGAGCCCTAGAAGGGGCAAGATATTCGGGCACTCTAGCAGAAGTTGATGCACTTGACAACGACATAGGCAAGGAAATGGTGTCTGTATTCCCTATAAGAGTTGATGTGGAGGAGTCCTTGTGCAAGTTAGCAAACGGAAATCGGTCTTCATGAAAACGAACGTGCCGATAATGTGGATGCAAAAAGTCACGGGATCGTAACATCGATACCCTTTGTGTTGCGAGGAGTAGCCAACAAAGATACAGGCAGTGGAACGAGCAGCAAAGTTTGACATAACCAGATGACCAAGGTACGGATAACAGAGACATCCGAAAACACGCAAGTCGGCGAAGTTCGGAGGGGCTCGAAACAGTAGCTCATGAGGTATCTGATTCCTGATGACAGAGGATGGTAACAAGTTGAGAGTATAGTTGGCTGTGAGTGCGGCATCAGCCCACAAATTCTCAGGCAAACCGACATGCAGTCGTATCGTTTGAGCAAGAGCACAGAGATATCGATGACGACGCTCCGCAACTCCATTTTGCTGAGGTGCGTGGGGATATGAAAGGTGGAGCAGAATCCCATTATATTGAAGAAATACAGATAAAGCAGTATTGAAAAATTCTCCTCCACCATCACATTGCAAGGTTAGTATCGATAGCGAAAATTATTGTCGGATAAGATGATAGAAATGCCGAAAAACATCAAAGACATTAGACTTTCGTTTAAGTAAAATAATCCACGAATAACGAGTGTAATCATCAACAAAAAGCAAGTAATAATGATGACCACAACGAGAAAGAACGGGACTCTGCCATAAATCTGAATCTATTATTTCAAAAGGCTTCGAGGTCTTCGAAGATGAAGATGAAAAAGAAAGACGGTGTGATTTGGCAATTTCACACGAATGACAGAAGGTAGGCTTGATGGGAACATTATTGGGAAGAAGACAACGACAACGAAGAAACTGAAGAGCCGATAGTTGAGGATGACATAAACGTTGGTGCAAGATGGTGGAGTCAGTAGTCGTGACGAGGGAAGCGGGAGACCTTAGAGACGAAAGACGGAGATGATAGAGTGGTCTACTACTCGGTTGACGGTGGAGGATCCAGCCGTGACGATCCTTGATAAGAAAGGAGTTAGCGTCGAAAACGATAGAACAATTGTTATCAAGACAAAAACGTCGGACTGAGATTAAATTATGAAAGAGAGAAGGAACACAAAGGACATCACGAATGTTCAAAAACGATGATTGTGTGCGAATGTTAATATAAACAGAATGTGTTATTGGGAGAAAAGAACTGTTTCCGACAACAATACGCGTCGAACCACCATAAGTGCGAGGGGATAAGAGATTACCCGTCTGCGATGTCATATGATGAGTAGCGCTGGAGTCGGGGTACCATACATCAGCTGGATCTTCAGATAAGGAGAGCCCTGCAAATTGATCCGGACTATCGGCAACTCGATTGTACCTTTGATAACAACTCACAGCTGCATGCCCCAGCTTGTCACAAATTTGACAGATGAGTGGGAATCGACTTGGAGAAGAAGTGCCTTGAGATTTAGTAGAAGATGTGAGGCGCCTGCTTTTGTCAACAGATCTCTGAGAACCACGAGACCCCTAGCGTGGGGAACCACGACCATTGTAACGTCTGGTGGTTCCTGATGATTCTCGCTTGGATGGAGCAGTAGCCATAGAGTACAGTCCCGTGGCAGAAGAAGTAGCATCAAGTGACTCGCGATGCTTCAAGCGTTGCTCGTAGTTAAGCAAGTTGGCTCGAACCTGATCGAAAGTAAGATTCGGTATAGCAAACGAGAAGGTCGTGACCAAGTGCTCATATTGTGAAGGAAGTCCCCGAAGTGTGTATAACAGCACCTCTGACAAAGGGATTGGGCGGCCGATGGAGGCTAGCTGGTCGGCTGTGGATTTCATGGCGCGAAGGTAGTCATCCATTGATTGCGTCGTAAGACGATGGGTGATGAGAGTCTCCCGGAGTTCAAGTTCCCGAGCCAATGTACTCTCAGGAAACGACGATTGATCATCGATCAGATTTCATAGGCATGAAACACGTCATAAACTTCAACCATGATCTCTCGGGTCATAATGGCAAGAAGGAGAGCACGGACATAATGATTAGTCCGATGCCACAGCGGGAGCCGAGGATTTGGCACGACCACACCAGTTGGAAGAGTGACGGTGGTCGGTGGGGCTCGAATTGTTCCGTCAACGTACCCATAAAGGTCGACAGATACCAAGTAGGATGTCATCAAGGACAACCAAAGTTGGTAGTTATTAGTCGATAATTTGACCATAACAATAGTATTGACGTCGGGCAAAGTAGACGTGACTGCAGGAACAGATTGGTCGACAGCTCGGAAGTGGCCGAAGGCACAAGATCAGAGGCAAGATGTCTCCTACAGCAAGCGATGGGGCATCAACAGACAATACCCTGGATGGTGTTGTGACCACTGGGGATGGAGGATGAGCAAGAAAACCTTTAGGCACAGAATCAGAAGGCGCTCCGGATACCATGTTGAGTATTCTGAGATAAAAGTAACTCAAATCATATATTAAAGTTACAATATCGTGTGCTTTATTAATAGGCACAATAAAAAAGATCAACAGACAAGAAATATCGGAAACGTTCCTAATTATAACATAAGAAGGTGAAACGAAGGGATTATGGCTAACACCCTTTTCTTTCTTTTTTTTTTAGAAAGGTGGTCCCTTTTCTAGATGGATGTGTTTTCGGAGTCAGAGTTTATTTGGATGGGGATCAATTGAATTGGGTTTTGATTTATTTGTGGGCAGGTCAAGACGACGAATCCAAAGAAGTACTGCGTCAGGCCGAATACCGGGGTCGTCTTGCCTCGATCTACTTGCGATATCATAGGTTGTGGTCCCGCTAGGGACGCGTGATTGTTTCATTTGGTTTTGTAGAAATGGGTGAAGTTTCTACAGGTTTCAACCATTATCCGGTTAGTTTTAGAAAAAATTTATAAAATAGAGTTGAAGTTTCTAAAATATCGAATTTATTGAGCGAGTTTTGAAAATTCGTCTTTTAATTTATAAAAAAGACGACCCACCCGCCCAAATAATCGAAATAAACGTGGGTTTTCAAAACAGACCTCTTTAATTTTTTTTGTTCTTCCTTGCTCCTCTTCCCTCTCCCTCTATCATTTTCTCTCTTTTTCCCTCCCCTCTCTCTCCACGCCCCATCTCCCACTCTCTAATGCAGTTGTCGATGGAAGAAGAAGGGAAGGAAGGGTCGGCGGCCGTTGAGTTAATTGAATTGAGAAGGATGGGCTGTGGCGAGTCAGCGGGAGGGGCTGTAGCCCGGAATTCAAAGGAAGCAGGCTTCATAGCACTGAGCCGGACTGAGGACCAGAAGCCGTGGAGGAATGATGAAGAGCCCAGAATGGCATGGGAGGAAGGGAATAAGGACAAGGGTGGAATGGGAAATTCATGCAGTTGGTTACAACAGCTGTGCCACCCTTCGTACTGCAGTGGAGGTGGTTATATGGGGGGCAGCAATCCCGAGGGAAGGAAACATAGGGGGGAAGAATGAAGAATGAAGGAGGAGGGCCGGATAAGGATGGCGTTGGAGAAATGAAGTGAGGCTATCGGAGGTTCTGGAGGCTTACGGGTGTAATCGGTGATGTGGGTTGTCTTTTTTCTTACTGTTGTGTTTTGTTGGATGGTCTATAGCTTGTTAAACCAGTGGCTCAGCTTCTTAATGACCATTTGAGTGGCTTTCGGCCATCAATTGGTATCAGAGCCCCGAAGCTCGGCCACACGTTGGGTGATGAGTGTAGCTGATCGGACAAGGTCAAAGACGGCTCAAATGGAATCTGAATTAGTCAAAGACTTGTTGCAGGACCTTGTTAAGAAAATGGAAGTAATGAACGAGAAGATTTTGCACTTGGAAGGGGTTGTGACGGAGAGAGGACCGAGTCTGGCAACGGAGCTGTTGTCACAAGGGGGCTCTACAGTTTCGAGAGTAAGGGAGGATGTTCCAGCAACAGGGGCGGCTGATAGACTGAATAGACAAGCGAGAATCGAGTTTCCGACATTTGACGGCAGTAATGTCCAAGAATGGTTGTTTCGATGTGAGAGGTTCTTCGAATTGGATGCAACACCCCCCGAGCTAAGGGTCAGTATTGCTTCGATTTACTTGTCTGGTCTGGCCGTGGATTGGCATTATGCATTTGTCCGAGGAAGGGAGTTGGTTGGCCCAATTAGCTGGAAAGAGTATGCTGCCGCGATGCTAATGCGGTTCGGCCCTCACGAAATGGCTCGGCCTATAGCTGTGTTGAAGGAATTAAAAGAAGGAGGAAGTTTTTCGGATTACGTTAATGAATTTGTCTCTTTAGTGACGAAAGTGGACTTGTGTATGGATGATCAGGTCGCCCTCTTTGTTGGTGGTCTCAAGAAGGAAACCCGGCGGTTGGTAACGGTACTGGAACCTCGGACCTTGCAAAAGGCGATATCCCTGGCTAAGGCTTTGTCTACTGAAGAGGAAGGGCAGTCGAATAAGGTGCGAGACATCTCAGTTAGAGGGGGTGGTCGTTGGGACAACCAGCAGAACTTGAGGGAACAGGGGATACCACAGACAAACAGGGGACCTCCCAAGTGGCAGGGGAACAACAGGTTATGGGAAGGAGGTTCAAGACAGCCAATGCCCTTTCAGCAGAGGTCTTCGTCCTATCAACCGCCGCATAAGCGCCTTTCACCGGCAGAGATGGCGGAGAAGAGGCAAAAGGGCCTTTGTTTTTGGTGTGACGAGAAATTCATTTCCGGCCATCGGTGCAACAACAAGAAACTATTCGCCATCACCTTAGAGCCAGAGGTGGAAGAAATAGAGGAGGTAATGGAGGTTCACCAGGAAGACGCAGTACAGAAGGAGGATTTTCCAGTGGTTTCTTTGTACGCCCTCCATGGAATTGCCCTCAATTCACACAACCGGTCGATGAAGGTTATTGGTTATTATAAGAAGTTGAAGCTAGTGATATTGATAGATTCGGGTAGCACGCACAACTTCTTGGATTCTAAGATTGCCAAACAGGCTGGAGGGAGTATTCTATCGATTCCTCGAAGGGGCGTTCAGGTGGCCAATGGTGAGCGGATGTTGTGTGACTCGATGATTCCATCCTTCAAATGGGAAATGCAAGGAGAGGTATAAGAAGCTACTGTGATGTTGATGGCTATCAAAGGGTGTGATATGATTCTTGGAATGGAATGGTTAACTTCCTTGGGCACGGTAACATGGGACTTCGCCAAACTGACCATGAAGTTCGAGAAACAAGGGATGCAAATTGTTTTATCTGCTGGGGAAAGAGAGTTCAGCAAGGTCAGCATGGGTTTGTATTCTATTGCCAAGGAAGAAATGGGATTATTAATAGTACCCAGCCTCCAACAGAAAGCTAAGCTAACAGGAGAAGAGAACTTACCCGTGGAGATACAGAGGCTGTTGGATCAATATTCGGATGTATTTGCAGAGCCAAGTGAGTTGCCACCTCGTCGGTCGCATGATCATAGCATTCCTCTAATAAGCGGAGCGGATGGACTATCCTTGCGGCCATACCGTTACTCTAGTGGCCAAAAAGACATTATCGAAAAACTAGTGAAGGAGATGTTGCATTCTAGAGTCATCCGGCATAGTAATAGTCCTTTTTCTTCACCGGTAGTCCTCGTCAAGAAGAAGGACAACACATGGAGGCTATGCATCGACTACCGGGAGCTGAATGCGCGCACCATTAAGGATAAGTTCCCTATACCAATAATTGAGGAGTTGCTCGATGAGTTGCACGGAGCAAGCTGGTTCTCGAAACTCGATTTGAGGTCAGGATACCATCAAATTCGCGTCAAGGAAGAAGACATACATAAGACCGCATTCAAGACGCACGAAGGGCACTACGAGTTCTTAGTCATGCCCTTCGGGTTGACGAATGCCCCTTCCACCTTCCAAAGCTTTATGAATGAGGTGCTCAAGCCGTTCTTACGGAAGTTTGTGTTAGTATTCTTCGACGACATTCTTGTCTATAGTGTCGATTTGGAGCAGCACATGGTACATCTGCGCAAGGTCTTACAAGCACTTCGTCAGCACATCTTGTTTGCGAAGTATAGCAAGTGTTGCTTTGCTAAGCGGAAATTGGAATACCTTGGCCACTTCATAGCAGAGGACGGCGTTTCCACTGACCCGAGGAAAGTGCAAGCAGTCTTGGAGTGGCCGCGTCCTACGAATATCACTCAACTTCGGGGGTTCCTCGGGCTCACAGGATATTATAGGAGATTCGTCCGGAGTTATGGTTTAGTAAGCAAACCACTAACACAGTTACTCAAAAAGGATAGCTTTGTTTGGACTGAAGTGGCGTAGGAGGCATTCGACAAGCTGAAATCCGCCATGACATCGGCACCCACTTTGGCCCTTCCGGACTTTTCTAAGGACTTTGTCGTTGAGACCGATGCTAGCTCGTCGGGCATAGGGGCTGTCCTCATGCAGGAGGGGCACCCCATTGCATATATTAGCAAGGCTCTAGCTCCGCGGCATGTTAGCCTATCCGTCTACGAGAAGGAATTGTTATCGGTGGTATATGCGGTGGATAAATGGCGCCATTACTTGATGGGTCGACATTTCGTGCTTAAAACAGATCATCAAAGTTTGAAGTACCTCCTAGAGCAACGAGTCCACAATGACATGCAAGTCAAGTGGTTGGCGAAGTTGGTCGGGTATGACTATGAGATTACTTACAAGAAGGGCAAGGAGAATTTGGTTGCGGACGCTTTGTCTCGGATTTCTGGAGCTCAGGTGATGGCGGTCACCCTTACTTTAGATCAAGGAACGCTTCTAGATGACATCCGTAGCAGCTGGGACTCTGACCCACATCTGAGTGCTCTCAAAAATCAGTTGCAGTCAGAGCCTGTTCCTCCCTATGCGTACCGACAACAATTGTTGACCAGGAATGGGAAATTGGTCGTCGGTAATAACTCCTCTTTACGTGAACTGCTTATTCACACCTTCCATGCTTCTGCTTCGGGAGGGCATTCAGGGGTACAGGCTACATTGAAGAGAATCTCAAGTCTTTGTTACTGGA
Source organism: Melastoma dodecandrum (assembly GCA_029817715.1). Classification (NCBI taxonomy): domain Eukaryota; kingdom Viridiplantae; phylum Streptophyta; class Magnoliopsida; order Myrtales; family Melastomataceae; genus Melastoma; species Melastoma dodecandrum. The sequence goes on along the minus strand of JARUPY010000079.1, from coordinate 3,628,268 downwards.
GGGGGCTGGAAAGAGATATCAGGAGGTATATACAACAATGTGAAATTTGTCAGAAGAACAAATATGATACGGCTGCCTCGCCCGGGTTACTCCAGCCATTGCCGATTCCTGTTTCGGTGTGGACTGAAATCACGATGGACTTCATCGTGGGGCTGCCCAAATCGTTCGGCAAGGAGACTATTATGGTGGTTGTCGATCGATTAACCAAGTTTGGACACTTTGTTGCATTAAAACAGCCGGTTTCAGCTCAGTCAGCAGCAGAGGCGTTCTCAAGCCATGTATCCAAGCTACATGGCCTGCCCCAATCAATAGTGAGCGACCGCGACCCGATCTTTCTTAGTGACTTTTGGAAGAATTTGTTTTCATTGCAGGGTGTCGAGCTCAAACACTCCTCCGCCTACCACCCCCAAACGGACGGGCAGTCGGAAGTCGTAAACCGTTGTGTGGAGACATATCTCCGTTGCATGTGCGGAGATTGCCCATCAATGTGGGCGAAGTGGCTTCCCTTAGCCGAGTGGTGGTACAACACTTCACATCATTCGGCAATACAAATGTCGCCTTTTCAAGCTCTCTTTGGGTACGAACCTCCGGTTCATATGCCATACATCAACGGCACTTCGACGAATCAAGCAGTGAACAGAGAGCTGATGGATAGGGAGGCAATGGTCCGATTACTGCGTTTCCACATTGCTCGAGCTCAACACCGGATGAAACAAATCGCGGACAAGAAGCGTACGGAAAGGGAGTTCGCAATAGGGGAATTTGTGTATGTGAAGCTTCAGCCTCATCGCCAAAGCTCCGTGGACGGGCGGCATGGTAACAAGCTTTCTCCCCTTTACTTTGGACCTTACAAGATTCTAGACAGGAATGGGGAAGTAGCGTACAAGCTGGAGCTTCCCCCGCATTCCCTTATTCACCCCACATTCCATGTTTCACGACTCAAGAGATCGGCGAACGGCTCAAGAGTGGAACACCGTCTTCCCTCATTTGCAGCTGCTGCTCCATCTGTTCCGGAATACGTCTTGCAACGTAAGATGTTGAAGAGAGGGAACCGCGCGGCAACTCAAGTGTTAGTGAAATGGAAGGACCAACCAGAGGACGCAGCTACGTGGGAGTTCTTATATGATCTTCATGAGAGATATCCGGATGTCACCCTTGAGGACAAGGGTGTTTTCAAGGGAAGGGAATTGATGCAGTTGTCGATGGAAGAAGAAGGGAAGGAAGGGTCGGCGGCCGAGGAAGGGTCGGCGGCCGTTGAGTTAATTGAATTGAGAAGGATGGGCTGTGGCGAGTCAGCGGGAGGGGCTGTAGCCCGGAATTCAAAGGAAGCAGGCTTCATAGCACTGAGCCGGACTGAGGACCAGAAGCCGTGGAGGAATGATGAAGAGCCCAGAATGGCATGGGAGGAAGGGAATAAGGACAAGGGTGGAATGGGAAATTCATGCAGTTGGTTACAACAGCTGTGCCACCCTTCGTACTGCAGTGGAGGTGGTTATATGGGGGGCAGCAATCCCGAGGGAAGGAAACATAGGGGGGAAGAATGAAGAATGAAGGAGGAGGGCCGGATAAGGATGGCGTTGGAGAAATGAAGTGAGGCTATCGGAGGTTCTGGAGGCTTACGAGTGTAATCGGTGATGTGGGTTGTCTTTTTTCTTACTGTTGTGTTTTGTTGGATGGTCTATAGCTTGTTAAACCAGTGGCTCAGCTTCTTAATGACCATTTGAGTGGCTTTCGGCCATCACTCTCCCTCTCTCCTTTTTTTGTCTCTCTTTCCCTCTTTTTTCTCTCCCTCCACACTCGCCTTCTTTCTTTTTCTAGAGCGGAGAAATATGAATTTTTAAAATTCGTCTTTATTTCGATTATTTAAGTGGTAAGTTTTAAAAATTCATTTTTTTTTTTTAAATTGGAACACGGGTTTAAACCGCGTAGCGAGATAAATTCAGGATTATTTGATGGGCGGTCTATCGTTGTTTCAATGTTGTGTGCTTTCGGTGGGGTTTTTTTTAGTCGCCATGCAAGCACAGAAGGAGGCTGCTCCGGATATGCAATGCCGGGACAAATTCCTGTTGCAGAGCGTCCTAGTCGATGATGGGGTGACCGCGAAAGATGTTACTGCCGAAATGGTAATCTTTCCTTTGCGTTTATGATTTCCGCGGTGGCTTCTCATGGAGTTCTGAGCGTAATGGGGTGACGTTTGCAGTTCAGCAATGACGCTGGACATGTGATAGAGGAGTGCAAGTTACGAGTTCTCTGTGTCCCCGCCTCAGCCCCCCTTTCCTGTTCCAGAAGAATCGGAGGAGGGATCTTCTCCTCGGGGATCTGTGTCGGATTATGGCAATTTTAATATATCTGATGCTTCCGTGAGTACCCTTATGCACATTCTTATTTGGGTGTTGATGCTCTCATCCGTGTTATGACCCTGTTTGTCTCCTTTGGTCTCTCTAGGCTCCAAGATCTGTCATCGAGTCTCAAGAAAAATCAACAGAGGTAAAGTTTATTGCTCTACGTAGTTACACACACAAGCATATAATTGAACTAGTTCAAGCGATTATCTGCTTTTCTATGCGACTGAATGGTATCTTAATTGTGTTGTGGGCAGATAATTCCTGTGGAACTCAGTACCCTTGGTGCTTATTTCTTACTTAAAACTCATCCCATCCCATCACATTATTAAGTTTCTGGAGAATTAGTTCCGTAGTTAATGGTCTAGTTGTATGCCTCTTGCTTCTTGGTTTCATCATCCGATAGCTTCAATACTTGTGTTCATAGTGATTGCTACCTCTATTCTATGTCAGATCATCAGTGCTGCATTTGAACATCTTCCCCTTTCGCTTCCTCTATGTAGTAATATGTCCCTTCCGAGTATTAGCCTACTTCGGGTTTTTTCTTTTCATTCCAATGCTTGTAAGTTGTTGAAAATTGGTTGGGCTGGTACCTCATATGTCCCTCAATTTGAGCAATCCCCTGGACCTTTATGTGGCCTTTGGATTGAAAGGGTGCTGAGGTCAACCTGCTTGTTGTAGGCTTGTTCAAGAGAAAAGACCTGTTATATAGGACATTGTTGTAGAAATCGGGGAGACAATAAATTAGGTCTCATATAATCCGTGCTGGGTAGCAAAGCGACAAGGATTATGCCATTGCAGAGCAACAAACTTCGTCAGGAAATGGTGAGAGAAGTAATCTGGCATTGTACTTCAATGCTTGCTCTCCAGTGGTTCTTGTGATTCTTTTCTGGAGGCACTTTCAGCAATGTGACTCTTTCTTTACCTTCTGACTCCTTGATGTGGTGGCTTATTGTAGCGTGAGCAAATTTTTGAGTAGTCTACTCATGATTCATACCACCACTCCTTTCGTCTTTCTATCAACATGATTCTCCTTTTGTCAGAAACGATGCTCCTCTATGCTCTGATCTCAATCTCTTATTGATCTCCACGTTTTATTTTGTTCTCATACTCTGGCACTGGTACCTGCGGGGCTGCTTCCGTTTAGTTTCCGTTCATTAGTTCCACTCATTTGACTGGACTTGCTCTTCTGCAGGAGATGCTCAGACGTGACAGTGGCAGGAGACGCGGGGGTGTCTCATTCATGACTGTCGACATCATCGGCCTGCTCGAGATTATCCTAGGATACTTCATGAAGAAAACATGAAGCACTCACAAAATCCCCGGTTCAAGTTTGAACAACCCACCCGTCACAACATATCTCTCCACCGTTAGTAGTCATCTCCTTTTTTCCTTTCCGTGATCATCGAGGAAGCACGATGAGAAGTGAAAGAACCAAAGTAAGCGGATCGGAGGCTTGGTGGTCTGTTTCGTTTTGGGTCATAAAGTTAACCATTCTGTGAAATGGGCAAAGATCTCTTTTCTGATCCTAGGAGTTGCGAAAAGGTTCTGTTGTAGCTGCTGGTAGAACTACTTATTCTTACCCATCTCGGGTTTCTTGTCGTAGACCGGTGAAGGTGATGGATGATGATGACAAATGATGGGGATCCTCTGAGATTGGTTTAATGAGTAATCTGATTTGGTTTCTCATTATTTGATGCCATCTTTTCTGGCAAACTCTATGAATCTTCCGGCCGGGAGCAGATGAGGCAAAAGGTCTTCTTGCTGACATGTTATGGCTGGACATAAAGTTCTACTTTCTCCAAAAGCCACGTGTCCATCTGTTAAACCTACACCTCAGACAACCTTAAAACCTCGCTTAGCAACGCCACAAGAACTACTCGGGCAAGGAACATCTTCCAGAACGTTGTAGAAAAGGAACCATGGGAATTTCCAGGATTGCTCTGAGGAACATGCTTTCGCCACCCAGGTTCCTCAACACCTCACCGGCGTGTTCATTGTACCATGCGGCTACACCGCAGTTCAGGCGTTCTTTCAGCGGTGATCCCGAGGTTGCGCCGGCTGAAGACATGAGCAGCGCCGTGGATGTTAGCCACCAGGGCCGGTCCGTTTCCAGGAGGGCCGCCCGCAGACGTGCTCCTGCTACCGCCCTCTTCTCAGGTGGGTAATAAAATAGTTTCTCGGACCCGGTTCGTTGGGCGAGCCGGTCTCGGATATCCTTAACCAGGGATAATTGACTCCTTTGGTGCAGTCGCATTGGATCCCTTCTTTTCCACAAGGAGCCTAAGCCAGGTCCTGAACCTCAAGGACCACTTCTTCGACGAACCATTCATGACCCAGAACTGGGACGTGAAGGAGGATGATGACACCCTATACCTCCGCATGGACATGCCGGGGCTCAGCAAGGAAGACGTCAAGGTCGTTGTGGAGCACAACACGCTGGTGATAAGAGGAGAAGGGCAGAAGGAAGAGGGCGAGGGGGACGAATCCATAGCAAGAAGGAGGTACTCGGGTAGGATCGACCTGCAGACGAAGCGATACAAGATGGACGAGATAAAGGCGGAGATGAAAGACGGGGTGCTGAAGGTGGTGTTGCCCAAGGTTAAGGACGAAGAATGCAAGGGTGTCGTGGAAGTCGCAGTTCATGGGTGAAGAAGATGGGGATCAATCACCTGCTGTTTGGTGGGGGCTTGTTCATGTGCCCATATGTATGATGGTGTTTGCGTTTTTTCCTTTGTTAACTGTGTAATGATGCAGCAAAACTAGGAATAAAACATGTCAAAATCGAAGGGAGACGAACTGTTGTCCGAGTGGAACTCTTGTGAGGAGAGGGTTACTGGATTTTGGGATGTTTCGTTCCGAGTAATCCAACCGAGGCGCATTTGGAATTTAAGGATTGAACCGAAATAAGTTAAAAAATGTAAGGACCAATACTGTAATTAATATTTGTTAGTCTACTCTTTCTTCCTCGGTGGAGAGAGGAGAAGAAAGGGAGGAGGAGGGAGAGAGAGAGTGATGGCGAGCGGACTGACCCGTGCGGCGTCGAGGGCGATTTCTTGGAACAGCGTGTTCCGCCGTTCGATCTCTTCGTCCACCCCTCTCCGATCGGGCATGGGACTACCCGTCGGCAAGCACCTCGTTCCCGACAAGCCTGTGAGGATTTGGACTACTTACCCCCCTCCTTCTCATTGGGTTCCGATTAGGGTTTGATTGCTTTTTTGGGGGTTCCTTGCAGTTGCCGGTGAATGATGAGCTGGTCTGGGACAACGGGACGCCGTTCCCGGAGCCGTGTATTGATCGCATTGCCGAAACCGTCGGAAAGGTCCATCCCTCTTGCTTGTTTTTGGTAATGATGTCGTGATTAGTTCGATTTGATGGGATGTTGGGCGTTTAGGTTTTTCCCGGAATGGGACGAGGGATCCCTTTTGATAACTTTTGCATCAATTGCTTAGGGCTGGGTTGGGGCTGGCGTGGCTTAGCATCTAAATGCGTCCATCGCAGTAGTTTGGACTGTAGAAATGATCCTTTATGTGATTGATTGTTTTTTTTTTGGGTAAGAGTTGAATGAACATCGAACCAGTGTGTTGTGGAGGGCTGTTTGATTATTATTTCTCCTTCTGATTGGTCTATTTTGTTCTCACTGGACAGTATGAAGCATTAGCTTGGTTATGTGGAGGACTTGGATTCTTCACGTCCCTGGGTCTTTTGGCTGTGTGGAATGATAAGGCTTCTAAGATACCTTTTGTAAGTCGCCTGACTCAGATTGTTTTTTCCCATCCTTTGATGAAATATTGCCGAAATAGGATAAATCACAGAAGAATAGGGAGAAAACGAATAGGATGAAGGGAACGATAGAAAATTCTAGGGTTTGTAGAAACCTCAAGAAATTCTTAAAAGTCGGATAATAGGGTAAAATAACAATTGTCCTCCTTAGAAACCCTAAGGCCTTATTTATACTAAAAAAAAGAAATATAACGCGATATTCCCAAAATATCCCTTATTATTTAAAATCTAATATTATTATTATTATTATTATTATTATTATTATTATTATTATTATTATGCTCATGCATCAATCTCCTCGGGTTGGAAAAGTTCGCAACTCCGGCGTGAAAACTTCGACGATCTTCGCATAAATCTCAGGATCAATCTTCATCAACTCTTCTTCAGCTAGCCAAGTACTATCAGTCGCAGGCTGTCCCAACCGTTTCACCATGAATCTCCTATATTGATTCCCTCTCCTTGACTTAGCCTCCTTCACATCTAGAACATCTTCAATAACATCCTTTATGACCTTTGTTGATCTGCTCTTGGACAACATAACCTTCATCAGCTCCCACAAACTCATACAAATCTGAGACATTAAAGACCGGACTGATCTGTAGCTCAGGAGGTAGTTCTATCACATAAGCATTCGAACTTATCTTCTTCAACCCCTTACAAGGTCCGAATTTCCTCGCTTTCAGCTTGTGGTAAGTCCCCTTTGGAAACCTTTCTCTCTTCAAGTGCACCATGACCAGATCTCCAGCATTAAAATCTTTCACTCGGCGATGCTCATTAGCTGTTGTAGCATCTTCAAAGCACTTCGAACATCTTCGTGAATTCGTCGCACATGCTCAGCAAAAGCTTCACCATCATCACTTACTCGGACATCCTCAGGGAGTGGAACTAGGTCGACAACATGCTGGGGTCGCAATCCATATGCAGCATCAAAAGGAGTTTTCTTTATGCTTCTATTTACTGAGTTGTTGTAAGCAAACTCAGCTTGAGGAATGACAAAATCCCAACCCTTCAATTACTCCCAACAAGAGATCTTAACAAGTTACCCAAACTCCTGTTCACAACCTCGGTCTGCCCATCTGTTTGAGGATGACAAGTGCTGGAATATTTTAACTCTGTGCCGAACTTCCTCCACAATGTCCTCCAAAAGTGACTCATAAATCTAACGTCACGATCAGAAACAATAGACGTTGGTATGCCATGCAATCTCACAACTTCTTTGAAAAATAAATCAGCAATGTGAGTTGCGTCATTTGTCTTCGAGCAGGGTATAAAATGAACCATCTTCGAAAAACGGTCTACCACAACAAAAATTGAGTCATATCCCTTCGCTGTCTTTGGAAGTCCTAAGACAAAATCCATACTTAGGTGAACCCACGGAGCTTCAGGAATGGGCAGCGGTGTATATAGTCCCGTGTTTTGCGATGTCCCCTTGCCAAGCTGACAAGCAACACATCTTTGAATAATGTTGCCCACATCACGATACATCTTCGGCCAGAAATATCGTTCAGCCACCATTGCCATAGTCTTATCCCTGCCAAAGTGTCCTCCAAGCCCACTACCATGTAGCTCCCGAATGACTTGCTCACGCAAAGAGCAATTGGGGATGCAAGTTGGTTGCCCTTGAACAAATAACCTTCATGCAGCCTATAAGGTAACAACTCTCTATCTGAACCTCCCTGCAACTTTGTGACTATGGAACCGAAAAAGTCGTCGGTCTGATACTGGTTCTTGAGCTCCTCAAAACCAAGAGTCTGAGCACTCATAATTGTTATAACAAAGGATCGACGACTCAAGGCATCAGCTACCGTATTCAACTGTCCCGACTTATACTTCATAGTGAAATTAAATTCATTTAAGAATGAACTCCACTTGACATACTTCCCGCTCAATTTCTTCTGGGAGTTTAGATAACGTAATGCCTGATGATCGGAGTACACAACGAACTCACGATAAGCCAAATAATGCTGCCAGTGCTGAATAGAACGTACTAAAGCATAAAACTCTAAATCATAAGTTGAATAGCGCTGTTGTGCATCAGATAGCTTCTCACTGAAGAACTCAACTGGCTTCCCGTCTTGAGTAAGGACAGCTCCTATACCTTTCTTAGATGCATCACACTCTAAAACAAAGAGTTTGTCAAAATCAGGCAATGCAAGAATCGGAGCGCTGCTCATCAAGGACTTCACATGTTCAAAAGCTTTGGCTACTGATGATGTCCACTCAAAATTTTCCTTCTTCAAACATTCTGTTAATGGGCTCATGACAGAACTAAAGTTCTTGATAAACCTCCTATAGAAATATGCTAGGCCATGAAAACTCCGAACTTCTTTAATAGACATAGGTGCTGGCCACTCTATTATTGCACGCACCTTTTCCGGATCAGGAGCCAAACCTTTATCAGAGATAATGTACCCGAGAAAAAGGACTTCATGTTCCATAAACGAACACTTCTTTAAATTGATGTAAAGCTTCTCCTGAGAAAGAACATCCAGCACATGGCGCAAGTGAATCAAATGATCTTCTTCTGTCTTGCTGTAAATCAGGATGTCATCAAAGTAAACGACGACAAAAGTCTTCAAAAAAGGCTTGAGTACATCTGTCATCACACGCATAAACGTGCTAGGTGCATTAGACAACCCGAAAGGCATCACCATCCACTCATAGAGTCCATCCGGTGTCTTGAATGCTGTTTTCCATTCATCACCAGCTCTTAACCTTATCTGATGATAGCCGCTTCTTAAATCAATTTTGGAAAATACCTTCGCGCCAACCAACTGATCAAGCATATCATCCAAACGTGGAATTGGGAAACGATACTTGACGGTTATTTTGTTTATTGCACGACTATCCACGCACATCCTCCAAGAACCATCTTTCTTTGGCGTAAGTAAAGCTGGACATGCACATGGACTTTTACTCTCGCGCACCAGCCCCTTCGATATGAGTTCCTCCACCTGTTTTTGCATTTCAGCTCTCTGTTTTGGGGGCATGCGGTAGGCTGCCAAATTCGGTAAAGGTGCACCGGGAACCAGATCTATAGCATGCTGAATATTTCTTAAAGGCGGCAGCCCCTGCGGTAACTCTTTACTCACCAGCTCAGAGTATTCCGTCAAGATTTCTTCAATTGAGGGTGGAAACTGTGGTAGATCAACAGCCTGCTTATGATCCATTATTCTTCCGAGTAAAGCATACATAACTCCAGTGTCCTGACTCTCAGCTTCAAATTTCTCAGCACAAAGAAACCCACTAACCTTGCTTGAACTCGGAGTTAACTTACTAGCTTCTTCCTTGAGAGGATGCAAAGTGTACTTCTTACCCTCCTTATAAAAAGAATACGTATTTGGCTTCGTACGGTGATCCATATCATGATCATAAAGCCAAGGTCGACCAAGAAGAATATGGCCAGCATCCATTGGCACGACATCACAGAGAGCTTCATCATTCAAGTCAGAACCTAAAGAAAATTGTACCAAGCAACGGGATGTCACCGGTATCTCATTACCCTTCTTGAGCCACCTGATTCTATAAGGATTTGGATGCTTCTCCAATGGCAACTTAAGCTTTTCCACAGCATCTTTGGAAATAACATTCTCCATGCTCCCACCATCGATAATCACATCACAGACTTTACCCCCACAAAGAACACGAGTCCTGAATATGCTGTGTCTTCGCCAATCTTCAGCATCTATCTTCGCCGTTGTCATAACTCTCCTGATGATGAGTGATTCCCCTTGGACAGGATAAATATCAACCTCCTCCTCCTCATCCTCATCACGATATCCATCATAGACGGGGTCTAACTCTTCACCGAATTCCTCTCCTACTTCAGCTAAGTTCACCCTCTTCTGTGGACATGCGTACGACGTATGCCCGTGCTCCCCACACGTGAAGCAACGTAGGTTAGAGCTACTACCAGGACCAGATTTGGAACTTCTTCGAGCTCCAGGATTAACTACAGCTTTGCCCTTGTCATTCACATCACTTCTATAAGATGACATAGTTCCCCGAGTCAACCTAGATGGTTGTTGATCAACTCGGCGTGACTGATCAGCACTAAAACCTCCGTCTGATCTATTATATAATGGTCGCCTAGCTCCATAACGTGCCACCTTCTTCTCAGCCCACAACGCATATTGTCGAGCATCCTCCATGTTGAATACACGAACCACACTCATCTCATCTTTGATGGATCTATTCAAACCTGCTAGATAGCGAGACGTAAGTTGCTCATTGGTTTCATTCAATCCAACTCGAACAGTCAGATTATTGAACTCCGCAGTATATTCATCCACCGATAGAGAATTTTGTCTTAGGGCATGATACTTCTCATACAACTCCATACTGTAATCTGCCGGTAAAAACTGTTTTCGCAGCTTACTCTTCATGTGTTCCCAAGTACTGATCTTTGGCTTTCCTTGTCGGGAACGCTGTTCTTCAACTCTCTTCCACCATTGAAGTGCAGCTCCTTTCAATTTCAGCTTTACAAAGAGTACTTTTCTTGCCTCTACCGTAGGCTTCCACTCGAAATAATTTTCAAGGCTAGTCTCCCAGTCAAGAAAATCATCTGCGTGCATTTTCCCGTGAAAATCAGCCTCTTCAATCCTGATCCCACCACTGTTGAGATCTAGGGCACGAATTAGCCTCTCCTCCAGTCCACCTCCTCCTGTGTTGTATACAGGTCCGGCTTCACGGAAAGGATTGTCTTCGATTTCATCAGATTCATCCTCAGTACTACCTTCCGGTATGTCTAAGGGGTTGTGGTTGCCTTCCGGAATCTCCATTCGGGCTCCCACGCGTTCCTGTCGCAGCAGTTGGACTGCTCGCGATAGATCTTCGATCATACTTCGCATCTCAGCAAGTTCCGTCTGTTGATGTTGAACCCCTCTACCACGATTAGCCATCATAAAACCCTAAACTCTAACCCTCGAGTAGAACCTGGCTCTGATGCCAATTGATGGAGTAGCGTAGCGGAAATAGGATAAATCACAGAAGAATAGGGAGAAAACGAATAGGATGAAGGGAACGATAGAAAATTCTAGGGTTTGTAAGAAAACCTCAAGAAATTCTTAAAATCAGATAATAGGGTAAAATAATAATTGTCCTCCTTATAAACCCTAAGGCCTTATTTATACTAAAAAAAGAAATATAACGTGATATTCCCAAAATATCCCTTATTATTTAAAATCTAATATTATTATTATTATTATTATTATTATGCTCCTGCATCATTCTGTTTCTGGAAATAATGCTTAGCATAATGGTATCTTTATCCTTATTCACAGCTATGCGGTTAGCACTGTATTGGATAATTGGTTTGACTGCAAGTGAAGGTGTGAAAAAACATGAGAAACTTGAGATTTCTAGTGGTCAGAAATAGGGATTGGAGAAGTCCTAAACCCAAGCTGGATTAATGAGGGCCAGATGTCCTGAATGGTATAATGAGGCATAAAATTTGGTATACTCGATGCCTCCGTTTAAAATGTTTATGAAAATCTACGGTGGAAAGCATGGTTCAATATTTCACCTTATCTGTCCTATGGAATTAGTTTTCGATCTGGTATTGTCCACTATGCTGTCTCTACTGAGATTCATCAATTGTGAGCAATTTTAGCACAGTTTCATTTTGATGTCCAGTAGCAATGATTAAGCTCCGAATAAAGGCTTAGTTAGTTACTCTCTGAAAGGGAATTCGTATGATTTCCCTTTGGCCTGCATATTCAAAGGCATGATGGATGGTAATTCGATCACAAATAAACTGTGGGTTGGGAATACATAAATGAAACCAAATAGGGTTAATGCCTATGACGTCATTTCAACCAAAACAAAAGGGTGAAAGGTGTCATGCATCTCTATGTTGACTATGCTGACCTTTTGCGGAATTTTTTATTGTGAAATGAGTGAGTGGGGTTAAGAGAGGCTTGATGATAGCCACCACCGATGTCTAGTTCGGTAATTTCATTTTTCTTTTTCTTTTTTCGTCTTAGACGATAGTGTGACATGTTAAGTGATTGATACTGATAAACGGAAGGCAACTAGAGTAATTGTATGCCTACCATGTAAAAGAAATGAGGATTTTCAAACTTGTATCCTGCTGGCGCACAGGTTCTCAGATCTGGTGGAGGAACTCTGCAATTGAGTCCAGTAATTTCGTTTGATATAGTATTATGAACTTTCTATGATTTCGCCTCCACGAATCATCCATCCATTTCCTTTGACTGGGTCCTTATAATCTTGATCCATGGAACTTTTGCTGCTCCGTCGATGGATAGAACATTTTATCTGGTCGTTTAGGTTCCCATATTCATCCTGTTCTTTCTTGGTTGTTTGTGCTTGATTTTGTATTACGCACACACTGACTGCTACCTCTCCTGCATGGCTGCACTTTTTAACCCTTCAGACGCCCAAGGTATATCCCTATGACAACTTACGCGTGGAACTCGGAGGGGAGCCATAGGTGCCAAATCTGGGTACGTCGGCATCCATTACATGTGTTCGAATTCGCTTGATGGAGGTGAGGGCACCTGCTGAAGGAATAAAATTTTACCAGCTGTCCTACGATTGACTGTATCCAAGGGCGACGACTCGATCATTTATTTTCTTACAAGATCATGCTCATCATCGTTTGCTTTGGCGGTGTTATCTCACTTTTGTGTGGTATGCTCATTAGATTCTTCGCCGAAAAAAAGCCGACATTACTGAGTCCCTGTTTTCGGGTTTTGTCGCGGAACTCGGGTGCATTTCCTGTTGGTGCCAAACAAATTGAACATTAATTCATTAATTGATGATAAGCTTTGGCCGGGGTGGCTCAAGGGAGAACGGGATACATTTAACTTGGCTGATTCTGATCCATAAGGTACAGCGTGGTCCCACCTGTTTGTACACTTACTTCAAACAGAGAGATCACTGGAGGCAAGTGATGCTTGTTCACGTAGTGTTAAAAGCTTACAAATTTCTCTCTTGATCAGAACAGGAGTTCACGGGTCGATTCATCACTGCCCTGGAAAGAACAAGACAATCAACGCCTGATAATCTATATGCAGTGGCACTTGTGCCATTCGTATAAATTATTTCCTCAGTAAAAGTTAAAAATGCAAGAGGTTAAAATTTGGTGGCCACGTGTCCTCGTCCTCTCAAGAAGTGAAAGGTCGCATAAAGAATATTATTGTTTGTAAGAAGGTTATTTTTATTAAGCATGAAGAGAATATTATTGTTCATGAAGTATGACTATGAGAGTATAATGCATTGTTTATTTACGTGCAATGGACACGAACATAAACAGACAAATTGAAGTGAATTAGTCGGGCAATGGACACTACGCAAAAATTTACCGTGGCTTCTGCTAGAAAACCATTGTTAAAAAAAAAAGGCAAAATATACGATAATATCATAAACTATGCTCAAACTTTCTGTTTTGTCAAAATCTTTTTTCCCTATACGATATTATCACTATCTTTAAGGTTGTAATTTTTTGTGGCCAATCTTGGATTTTATTGTTAGAAAACCAAACATGACCTAATCTTTAAATTTCAATTATTGACTAAAAAAAGTGAAAAAATGGATAATAATATTAAACAATTTCATGTGTTATTTATTATATAATTTTAATAGTTAAATTAAGTAATTTGGAAGTCGAAGTTGGACTGTAGTTATTGATGCTGTTAAGAATCTGTAAAATCGATGAAGAACGGATGATGGATTTATTGTGAGGTTACTACTACGCATAAACTGGATTGCAAAACGATGCAATGAGAGGTTAAAAGTCAACTATTATAGGATAACTGTTAGACAGTATTAAGGCCTTGTTTGGTTTCCTCGGAGTAAAATTCAAAATTTGACAAAAAAAATTACAACACTAAAGATAGTGATAATATCGTATAGCCAAAAAAGATTTTGACAAAACAGAAAGTTTGAGCATAGTTTATGATATTATCGTATATTTTGCCAAAAAAAAAAGGAAAAGAAAGAAATCATATTCCCTTCATCCACGAATTAGCAACCGGGAATTAGATTTGGACAAAATGTAATTACATCGAAGGACTCAAAACCCAAAGGAACATTTGTAATGATATCACATGGCGTAAATAAGTAATTTTCTATAAATAATATAAAGTGTGTGTTGTGGTGGTAAGGGATCACGGGATTCACCATTGTAATTCGCGAAATAAATGTCGTACCGGAAATATAACTCAAAACCAAAAAAAAAGAAGAGTTGGGGGGGGAGTGAGGAATGGTTTCGTGTCGTGAAAATTGGAAATGGTCACGGGTCGTCCTCCGAATTCCTCTTGCTATAAATTCGATTTCATGTTCCCCATCCTGGTGTGAAACGAGAGAGTCATAACCATGGGGGGTGGTGAGAAGTCCGTAGCCATCACCTTCATTTTCATGATAGTTATGTTACTATCGATGCCCCCCATCCATGCTGCGTCCGGCTACTGCCCTCCCCCGCGTCCCACCTACCCCACACCATCTCGCCCTCCCATCCCCCGTCCACACCCTCAACCTACCCCTTCGCCTCCCTACCATGGAGGAGGAGGACGCGGCGGCCGCGGAGGTGGAGGTGGAGGTGGAGGTGGAGGTCATCATAAAGGTGGTGGAGGTGGAGGTGGAGGCGGAGGCGGAGGCGGAGGTGGAGGCGGAGGAGGACATGGACCTATCGTCCTTCCACCGATCATAACCCCACCAGTGTTACCTCCTCCAGTGGTTACACCTCCGATATTCACTCCGCCAACCCCGACGCCTCCCGTGATAGTCCCACCGATCATAACACCCCCGATCATCACACCACCGTCCACACCGACCTATCCTCCCTACGTTGGTCCCCCTGGTGGCGGCGGTGGTGGAGGTGGAGGAGGAGGGGGAGGCGGAGGCGGTGGTGGAATAATCCCTTCGCCACCGACAACACCAAGGACTTGCCCCATAGACGCGCTGAAGCTAGGGCTATGCCTGGACGTGCTGGGAGGGCTGATCCACATAGGATTAGGAAACCCGGTTGAGAACACGTGCTGCCCCGTGATCCAAGGGTTGCTGGATATCGAGGCGGCGGTGTGCCTGTGCCTGGCCATCAGGCTGAAGCTACTAAACTTGAACATATACATCCCACTTGCGCTCCAAGCCCTCATCACCTGTGGCAAGAACCCTCCCCCTGGCTTTGTCTGTCCACCTCTTTGATAAAATTAGAATTTCATCAGTTCTGCCCTTTTTCCCATGGATCAACAAGTGTTTTTTTTTTAATGATTTCAAAAATGAAAGAAGACGAAGAAGAAGTAATTCTGGTGGTAATTCGATATGGAGGGGATTTCGAATGTGTTAGTTCATCTGCTGTTGTTGTTTTCTTAATCTATATTTGCCTAAATTCCTGTATGTTGTTTGACTTTTATGGCTTGTCTAAATGTTCAATTAGTTTTGTGTTTGGATCCTACAAATGTGGCATGAATTGTTTCTATTAATCCATTCCATAACAAGTCAAGGAATAAACTTTGCCATAACATTATTACACCTTCAACTTGGGAAAGAACACTCGGCATAATTTCATGAACGTAAAAACACGACTCCCTATACTTTAAACAGTTCTCAAATGAATATGGTAAAGCTTCTTCCCATCACATCATTGTCCTCTCAAAGATCTGTACAATGAAATGTGTAAGGGGAGAATCACGGGGTGGGCAAATCCAAAATCCCATTAAGGAATACAGGGGTCAGAGTTTCGAGAACACATGCCAGTACATGTCATTTCTCTAGGGGATATCATATCATTGACAAATAAAATGGAAAGAACAAATGATAACGTATGTGTTCCCATTTAGGAGGGGGTCATAATAATTATGATTCACGGGGTTGGGTTGCATCACTGTGTGTGCTTAACAAATCGTGTGGCTTGTTCAGCTTGCATCCACTATCTCCCTTTTAAAAGATTTGATGCTTTATATTCAATGAAATCCGGCCAAGGCCAATCATAGCATCACGCGTCGTACGACAAATTCACGGAACGTTCACTCGCCTACATATAAAAAAGGTGGAAAAGAAGCAGAAGAAATGAGCGTAGGACATAACTGGACCAAAAAAGATACATTCCATGATCTGATGTCCGAAATTCTCATGAAGTTGTGAATATATTTGGATCTATATAATTGTTTATTCGAGATCTTGTTTAAACCACTAAAATAAGCGAGTAAAATGAGAATATGCAAAGCAGAATCCCTTTTATTGATATCTTCCCAATCAGAAGACAAAGCACTTACACGACTTATTAATAATCACAACTCAACCCAATACAATCCAAACCAAAGCCTTCTTTCTTTTCTTTTTAGTATATTACAACCACACAGACCTCCCCCAATAGCCACAAAACCTCACAGGCAATAACAAGAAAAACGACCGACAACATAGTACTTGAGACACAAAGACATCAGAGGCCATCAGTTATGTAACGTAACATGTCTTAAGCGCACTGGAAGCCGGGCGGGACCTTCTTGTCGCAAACATTAAGGAGCAAGCTAAGGGAGAGAGGGACGTCGAGGTGGATCCCGAGCACGTCGGCCTTGATTGCCGTGCAAAGGCAGACCGCGGCCTCGAGGTCAACGAGCCCACTGAGGAGGGAGCAGCATGGGGTCTTGGGGGGAGTCCCCACAGTCACATTGAGGAGGCTCCCAAGAAGGTCAGCGCAGACACCTAGCTTGAGCGCATCCCTAGGGCACGACACCCCGGAGGGAGTAGGAGTCACCGGGGTGGGGGTAGGGGTAGGGGTAGGGGTAGGGGTGGGCTTCGGCTTCGGCTTCGGCTTCGGAGAAGGAGGGCAGGTGTTGCACGCCGCAGCGAGGGTGAAATAGAAGACAACATTGACGCAGAGGAGGATCGCGAGTGTCTTGGAAGCCATGCGGAGAGGATAGATAATAACTATACTTAATGCTAATCCCAAGGAGATGGTCAAGGGATTAATTGTGTTTGTGACTGCGATGAGAAAATGAAGGGAAGAGTATGGTTTATATACATGTGGCCCATGAGGGATGGTGTCAAATTTTCAATAATTGGACACGAGAGATTAGATCAATGCATCTACGTACCTTCAAAAACAACAAATGGTACAAATATTATATGATCAGCACTGATAAACTTAAGAACAAGTGGCTGGAAATGTCTTTTTTTTTCTCTCTCTCTCTTCTCTCTACATATATTACAGTCCACATGAGAAACACTCCCAAGACATTCTACGTGTGCGTACGGTTTTGTGAGATGCGTTCATCTTCTTAATAAAACAAGTGTATTATTACAAATAATTATTAGTTACCGATGTCTCCTCGGATGAGACAAGGGATGAAAATGAAACGTCCTGCTCGCATGTGTGTGTGATCGAGGGGCTTTTAGCTGGCAAAGTTTGAAGGAATTAGAAGAAGGTGGGGTTGTGCTTTGGATGTTAGTGATGATCACACACCTCATGTGTGCGCGGGGATTTGACGAAATTCCCCCAGATAAGTTTGTAATAAAATCGGATTCTAGATCTGTCGTTCCAGATCAGTCACGAGAGTACTCTACAATGCGAAGTTCTGCATGTTCCATGGCATCTCTCCATTATTTTACGCGCATAGAAGAATATTACTCCACTCTTAACATTACCTATTTAGTTAAATCACAGGTATGAACCTAGTGATCTAGCAGAAGTGCCCTCAACTAAAATATATCTCATAGGAATATGCATATTACATGGCGTAAGACCCCCGTAAGTACCCGCATTATTACTACCTACCATCGCCGCCAGGGTTCGCGTCGCCCTGCCGGACTCGTAGGGCTTATCGTTTGTAAAACGTAGACGTTCTGGAGTCGATCGAAATATAAAGTATTTCAAAACGATGGCTTCTTCACGATCCTGTGGAAATATTTGGTTAGGGCCCCAGATCTGAAAATTTCGTGGCCAGGGATTCTCCCCCAGCTAATCTCGTGAGTGTGGGGGCGATCTCGTCCTTAAACTAATCGTGACACTTCGAAAGGAATTCCCGAGGACATGACAAGACGTACGACGACATCGTTTGATATTGTCGTCCTCTTCTCTCTTTTTTCTTACCTTTGAACAGACCATGTGGTCGGTCATTATAACTAACCAAACTTAAACTTTGGAGAATTAAAATAAATTAGAACCGATTTTCTTTGACCACCACCACCACCCATCAATGATGGCAGCAAAAGGTCGAGAGCTCTGTCCTAAAACCAGCAATGGACGGACACATTTCACATTACTTTTTATGCATAAACTTACAAGAATCATTCACGGGCTGGCCTAAGCTTAGCAGATCGCTATTTGGATCGATCTCGTGACAGATCATGAAGGAATTGTGATAAAAACATATATATATATATATCGATATCATTAAACTATGCAAACATGACAAAACTTCCCACCTTTCCGTGGAGAATCTATGGACTGTCCAACCCAAAACTTTACACCAAATCTGTGGATCTCTAAACATGGAGTTGAGGATATAATTACCACCACATGACATTGCCTAGATATCCTTTGTTAACCCCTCTGTTAATTGGGAATAATTACTTCCGTCCCTCCACCCTTAACTTCGATTAACGACAAAGTCATTTGGTAGTCTACGACGAGATCGTCGTTACGAATACTGTCCTTCTACGTCCTAAGAGAATATTAGCACATGGTGACATTTTGTGGTGGAGCTTTATACGTTAGTCTGTAAATATTTTGCGAAATAAGTCAGTTAAAAAAAATAATTTCTTGGAGAAATCAGTGTTAGTAACACCGAATTCTCTATTTTTTTCAAGTAAATTCGTTTTTAGAAACATCGAGTTTTTTTTCAATCAAACTCGATGTTTCTAACATGGATTTATTGATATTAATCTATAAAATTATTTTTTTATCGACTTATTTCACGAAATATTTCGAAATGGATAAGTAATAATCCTCATCCGGTGGTGTTATTATTTTTTCAATGACATGATTTTGGAAACATCATTAAATGTTATTACATGTACTTTCAGTTAGAGTTGGTGTGGTCGGGATAATGTTTTCAAAATCCCGTGACAATGAAAATTACTTCCGTAACCCTAAAATTAGATAAAGATGTGAAAGCTTGAATGTCCCGAGGAAGACTAAATAACGAAGCCCGAGGAGGAATCCATGACCATGACCTACTACAAATACCCCCACACACAATCAAAATCACCACCACAACATCAAAGAAGATGGACCTCCACAGATCATCTTCACTCGTTGCCCTAGCCCTGTCCATCAATCTCCTATGCTTTGCCCTAACCGGTGCTTGCACCACTTGCACCCAACCTAAGCCCATCCCGAACCCGTACCTCACCCCATCGTCGCCCTTGTCCTCATTCCCCAAAACCCCCAACAACGGCAAGAGTTGCCCTAGGGACGCGCTCAAGCTAGGGGTTTGCGCTAAGGTGCTGAACGGTCCCGTCAACGCTGTGATAGGGACTCCCCCGGACATGCCGTGCTGCACTCTGCTTGACGGTCTCCTGGACCTCGAGGCTGCCATCTGCCTATGCACCGCAATCAAGGCGAACATCCTAGGGATCAACCTTAACATACCCATCTCCCTTAGCTTGCTCGTCAACACTTGCGGGAAGAAGGTCCCGTCCGACTTCCGGTGCGCTTGACTCGACGTGGCCCCTACTTAGGCTAGTGATTCTGAGGGTTTTAGTAGCTGTCCTTTGGCGTTAGTTGTTGTGGTTCTTGAGGTGTTCTCTCAATGTCTATTGATGGCGTTGCTCATTGGCTTCTTTGTTATTAGATCGTGCGGACATTTTTCCAATCCAAAATCTTCAGCCTTTGAACTCGGCATTGCCATGATCGCGACTAAGGTTAGGCTGGAATCAAACTGGGCCCATGATAGACCTGTTTGGGTGGACTTTGAGCCCACTCGGTAGGCAACTACCAGCGAACCTTTCATCTCATTCTGCAACTTGTGATCTCTGCTTACGATTAGGATCACAAAGATCAACGGTTTTTGAAACTAATGAGATTCGTTGGAGTTTGAAACTATGATGTGGCCGCGATCGAGTTACTCATCAGTGTTTATGATAACCATCCATCAGTCGTTCATGTCTGGATCAGAACAGTAATTTCCGTTGCCATCAAATCCAATGTATAGAAAATAGAATAACAGGGCCTGAAACCTTGTAGTAAACAGGCCACGGCGTTTGCTATGAGATGCCGCCGAAGACGACTCCCCCACCCCCCAACCCCACTATGTACGTTTTGGATCGACGCGGATCGCCCTGAGGAAAATCAATGTGCCTCCAGCAGTACATACAACGGCTTGCCCTTCAACCTCTCGCGTCCCTAGAACATAGAATCTTTCAAGTCAGGCACAGGCCATGAAGTACGAGGGACGAAGCGAGATAAGCAATCTCGTGCGGATACGCTTGTAGACTACCTTAAGATCTGGCAATTCTATCAAGCAAGCGCACTCAACGACTTCAGCTCCGGCCCGTTCTGAGGATAGAAAGAAAACAAGGCAATAGTGAGAATTGGAATGTCTAGTTTAAGCCCGTTACTGAGAGAAAGTACTGCCTACCAAGCAGATTCATGGCCGCGCCAAGAGTACCACCCGTTGCAATCAAATCGTCAACCACGAGAGCCCGTTCCTTTGGCTCAACTGCTCCAATGTGCATCTGTAAACAATCCTTCCCATACTCCAAGTCATAATCTTCCGAGATAACCTCGCCTGGCACACATTAACAAATGTTCACTAAGATCTCTCACAAAATCTTGCCAAACAGTAATATTTGGACCTGATGACATTACTGTCTTCATATCCGAGTTTCACATCGTTACCAAAGGATCATCATGGCTAGAAGTATGTATGAGATCAAATGAAAATGATTACAGGGTAGCTTCCCCGGCTTCCTCAAAGGAACAAACTTGGCCCCAATGGCCAGAGCAATTGGAGGACCAAATATGAAGCCACGAGCTTCGATGCCTGGACAAAATGCAAAAGGAACATCACAAAGCCAGACATTATGGATAGCATAAAGGAATATTGCAGAAATAAAAAGTCATCGTGATGCTACATATTCAAATAAAGATATATTCTATGACTCGGGTCCTACGTAATCGAAACAGTCAGTAAGGCCGCTTACTTGCACACCCATTCTTTCTTACATTGAACTAGCCGTAAGTACTCTGCATGCAAGAAGCAACGGCAAAGCCGAACAATAACTTACCCAATCAACTGGACTCGCCCAAACTACCTGTGTTCTGGAATAGATGGTAAATTTGAAATTGTTATCAATCCACACACCCTTCGACCTTTGTGAATTATTTTGAGTTTCAACTACCAGTCAAGGAGAAGGCGGCAACCCCCCTAGCCTCAGCAATATTCCCGAGGAGTCATCCCATGTAATTTTTTTATTCTTATCAGGCAATTAAGTGGGCAGCTTCGACTAACTAACCAACTAGAAAGTCTGCTCTACAAGATACAAAATAGCTTCAAGCCGAATGCCATGCCTTGCATGCACCTCGACTAACCCACAAACCAATCTATCTGGTAAGACTGCCATCGACTCCAGGAAGATGAACTAGGCCTAAGGTGAGGGATCGAACGGGAATTCCCCAGGCCAACATCTTCGAGTCCCACACACCGAGTTCCTTTCAAATCAATCGGGATCATAATATCTTCGATGCAAGGACTTACTGTTTGCATTACACTGGTATTCAATGTTCGGAAGATGGAGGCGGCCAATGAAAGAAATATGTCGCAAAAGTAGTCACATCACAATGTCTTTTGACAATGAAGTAGGATGACTGCTTTGTCCTTACAATCAATTCTTATTGGAAAAAATGAAGTCAGTTTTTGTTTGGCAGATGACCAGGACTAACATAGCCTTACCCTTGAAAAAGGGAGCACAGGCCACAATTCTATCCATTTGGCAATGAAAAGCATGTTCAGGAGGAAGACAGGATTCTCAAAACAAATCCAACAAAGACAACCAGGCAGCAAATTCAAAAAGGACAGGATGACAATGATCGAAACACAGAAGATGTAAATTATGTATGATTATCAAGGTTGAAATCCCATCCCTGACTAAAAATCTTCATTTGCTGCACACACAACCAAATATTCAGCCAAACTATAAAGGAACAGTCATCAATCTTATAAGTACAAGAAAATGCATAAACGAGTCATTCATAAGAACAATTCCAAACTTACAAAGATGTAGTAAATTCCGGTGATTTAGTAGGGATTCCCAAAATCCAAGTGAGCTTCTATATGATACTATTGGAAGATAGTTCATTTAACATCTTGTTCGTGTAAGAATCAGCCCATTACTCCTCCAATGGCAAGCTTATTCTTAATCCTTACCAAAGGGAATGTACCCAAATTTGATAACAGAAATCACAATGCCATCATAGCATATATAGCCTACATAACAAGAATCACCTTCCCTTTTTCACCTTTTATCCCTTCTTGGCAGAGGCAAAAACAGATAACAGTTATAATGGCAGAGAAGATCAGCTTCACACACTGATGATGTCATCAGGGTCCACTTAATAGAAAAGAGACGCAAAATCTGTTTAAACAAAATAAATAAAGGTTGCCCCCCACTCCATGATTATCCTCCTTTTAAACACAAATCAGATCCAGCCCCCATGACCACAAAGTGAGGTTCCCATGGGGGATATACACAGGGAGAAGATAAAAAAAGGAGATGGGGGAGAAAAACATTACCCGCTCGGTAAGGTTCTGAGGGAGGGGGAGCAAGGGGTGTAAATGATGGCAAAATGCACTAACAACTTGAGCACAACATTGTCAGCAGGCAAATCACCAAGCAAAAAAGAAAAGTTAGGAAGGAAGAAAAAAGGCTCAAAACTTTAAAAATAAAAAAGTATCCCAGGGAGAAAAAAGAAAGAAGATAAAATCCAAAGAAAAAAGCAGCAGCCATGATTGCTTCTTCCTCCATCCCATGCTGTCGACTAAAAAAAATGCAACCAGGCAAAGAAAAAGAAGACAAGAAGGAGAGGCCTTTTTTCTTTCCACCAATAATGTGACAGCAAATCATTAATCCCAGCATTCCTTCCTCATCGGTTGTTTCACTTCACCCACGACAACAACAAGAGGGTTAACGATATCACTCTAATCCTTCTAGTTTCGCGCCCACTTAATTATTACAAACCGAACAAGTGAAAAATTAATCTAACATTGATAACAATATTCAAGCCTTCACCCCACCGGGAAGTCAGATATATGAATATGTAAATACTTATACGCGCTATGGCTGACACGAACATAACAGTAAAGAAGCATTGCTTGTGAGGGTCTCTCGAAACTTTTACCCGCCACGACCGAGATGTTCTGGCCTTTGTATCGCTCGACAAACAGGTCGATCGCGTCCTTGAACGCCTTGGGATCCAGCAACAGGGTCGTAATGTCTTGAAACATTATGCCTGTTAAAAAGACACAAAAAAAAATCAATCACCCTGCAACAATCATAATCCACATCCAAGCACCTAATCAAAACCCACTTCCGGGACACAAAAAACTCCAAACTTGCAACCACATAATCCATCAGGGGCACCTCCCAATTCTACATTCGAGCTACCCCCATCAAACTCCACCCCGAAAAGAACAGAAACGAAGAAAAGAAAGGTT
Source organism: Melastoma dodecandrum (assembly GCA_029817715.1). NCBI lineage: Eukaryota > Viridiplantae > Streptophyta > Magnoliopsida > Myrtales > Melastomataceae > Melastoma > Melastoma dodecandrum. The sequence goes on along the minus strand of JARUPY010000079.1, from coordinate 3,604,522 downwards.
GAAGTACCTGGTTTGGGGAAATCGGGGACGACCCGGATCCTGGAAATGATGTCGCGGACACGGGCATCCTCGCCGACCTTGGGAGCCGACATTGTACGAGGTTTTGGGAAGAATGTCGGGAATGGCCAAAGTTTGGATTTTTACTTTTTCTGCGAGTTGGGTTTTATGGGATTGAGGGAAGGACAAAAAGGAGGGAAGAAGCAAAGGGAAAAAGGAGAATGGAGGTGAAAAACCTGGGTTTGAAGAGGGGGGAATTTCAAAAGGGTGTGTGCTCAGGGAAGAAAGGGAGGGAGAATGAGGAGGAGGTGGTGGTGTTGGAAGAAATTCACATCAAATAAATAAATAAATAGAGAAAGGGGGAATGAATGAATGGAGTTTTCATGATATGAGGATAATTATAATATTGTTCTTAAATAAAAAAATGGTTATATTTGTATTTGTCCAGAAAGACCCAACATTCAAAAAGATAAATACCAACATATATATGGGTTAACAGTTACAAATATAATAGTACAAGAAAGAATATTTGTAATGGTATTAGGAATTCTTTTTAAAAAAATTGGTGTTGATAATCAACATTTTTTTAATCCTGATAATAAGACAAATGATGATAAAGTTAGGAAAAGTTTGGTGTGATTGAAGGATCTTTTTGATGATAAAGGATTAAGAAAAAAAAACAAAACGAATTTATTTGGAAGAAAAAGGAAACAACATTTAATTTGGGGTAATATGAAATTGGCAACGTTTCTCACCAACCACAAATGATTTTATCACTTTTTGGAGTCAGAATCTGTACGTTGTTAATAGATACATACATCTAAACTATTTGAAATTACCAAATAACATTTAAGTTTTTTTTTTAATATTTTACCTTTTCTTCTGACTATTTGATGGGCTTTAAAGAATGTAGCGAATTATAAAATTATTTGAAACTGTAACTTTTTTTACTACCTAAAAAGATTTTTAAAAGTTGGTAAAAAAAACCTTTTTAAAAGCCATTTGACTAGTTGAAAATCCTAATGATACCATCTGGGAAAAGTATTGATTTAGTAGACTTTGAATGTGGCAAAACCTGAATAGAATTTAATATTTGGGTTGGGAGGTTGGGAAAATACTGCAGCATTTGGAGGGTTGTTGGCTGTTTTTTATTTTTAATTCAGAGTAGTAAATGCACATTTCCTTTTTTATGAATTTTACTTAAATTGAATTGATTCCCATACCTAACAGAAAGAAAAGTATTATTCAAATCAATCCTGTGGAGGAGGTATTAGCATATGTCAGAACAAGTACAGATCAAGAACACACTAAAATTATTCTTAAATAGCTTACAGACAATATGATAAATACATATTGTCTTTAAAAGTAATCTGAATATCAGGTCAAATTTTGTCCTAAACGAGATTTATATTATGGTGGTCTCACACGTGATTTAAGAAGAAAAATTGAGGAGAAAAGAAAGGAAGAAAGGAAGCAAACAAGTTGTCGGTTGGGAGGTATTATAAAAATAAAACAAACCAGCATTGATGCAAGGCTGTACTCAATTTCCATTCTCTTTTTGTTTCTTTTGTATAGACATCTGTATGTGCATATAAAAATGGTGATGTTGGTGTTGTTGTTTGTGCACTTAATTTAAGTTGCTAAGTATCTTCTTGTCATGGGGTTATTTGGACACTTCTTCCACCCCCCTCATCAGAATTCAAGGGAGGACCACTGAAGTTGCCTTTGGAGCATCTCATCTCATTCATTCATGTCATGTTTCCCCGATGTTGGATCCATCCATCTATTGGGGTTAGTGTGTGTTCTGATCATTCCAATGTTTTCTTTTCTTGGAATGAGATGAGAGAGCTAGGGTTTGTTTTGGGTGGGAGATCTCATCCAGAGATCATGTTCCTGGGTGGTGCTCTTCTTAGTTTTGGTCTTAATGGCAATTAGTGAACTTTTTTGGTAAAGCTTTGGGGCCTCAACAACTTAATAAACCTAAACAATACACAAGAGGGACAGTATACAACTCGAGCTAAATTGCATTCATCAAAAGCGTTGGAACTCGTATTCCCTTCATTACCAGTCATGCTCGGTGGACCGGGAAAACGACGGCAGGTCATGCGCGCTAGTATAAAGCGCGGCGGGGGCAACGGACCATCCGTGGCCCGCCCATCTCCTCATGGCTTTCGTTTGTAGTATACAATCTCCGACTTAATACAATACATATAAATCTTTTCTAATAAAGTGAGTATTTATTACACTCATTGTCCATCTTGAAATCTAGCAAACCAATGATGCCAAATTTTGACAAATGAAAAAGGATACATTGGACTTTCTTTCTCTCTCTCTTTTCTTCTTTTTGGGATAGTCCAAGTGGGTAATTATCAATATTTGGATAACTTTCCTATTTCCAACACCCCCCCTCCTCTCGACACATTTTGAGTGAACCAAAATGTGTCATTTAGTACATGCAACAGTACAAGTGATAGACATTCGATAGATTGTCAGAATCTTTTGAGCACTTTCCCTAAAGTAATCTGGATCATGTGTCGATTGTTGAACCAAAGATATGTGCATGTCATCATCCTTCTTTACATTAACAAATTTTATTTTAAAAAAAAAATAAGAAAACTCAATTCTAAACTTTTGTTAAAGGGATACAAAGATCTAAAGACCTAGTCACGAAAATAAAACACATAAATAGTATATCACAAAAAAAAAATCACTTTATTAGATAAAGGGAGTGTTCAACATAGTATAGAAGGACTTAAATATTTATACCTACTGAAATTCCCATCATTGGTCATTTGTTAACTTTTTCCTCGTAATTTGGGCCTCGATGTGATTCCGGGCCATAGGCCCATTATAAAGAAATTCTGGGCTCGATCCGACAAAATGTTAAGGGGTGTGAGTTGGAAGATGTAAGAAGGACAAAACATGTCGGACCTAAATGTTTCGTCTTTTAGCAAAGTTTGTAGAGGTGGCCATGGGCCGAAGCACTTTGCTAATGCTTGTCTTCTCTCAGACAGGTTTCGAGAATGAACGAACTTTGGTTCTTTGGGACGAGCTTCACTGTTCTGTTCTTCCACATAGTTTTACATGCAAAGAAACAATGCAACATTGGGCATCAGCTCTCGGTAAACAAATTACTATTACACATTCCATCGGATACAGCTGCTTAAATTTGCAGAATCAGCTAATACACACGGAAGATGATGTCCCAGGGTCTCGGACACCGGCCAGGAGCCATGCCATGCCAAGCCACGGCCACTTCCTCGAATACACTGAGAATATCTATCTATTACATTCCCAAAGTATCCCTAATTGTGGTCACTGAGATGATGGAATCTTCAAACCTTCAAGCCTAGATTTGATCCTCAGGAGAGTGCTCTCGATTGTGATATCAAACGCATCCTTAACTGCTGCGAATCCTGCCGAACTCTCATGCTTTCTGTACATGATTCTGGGTATCAGTTCGATCACCTTCTCCTTCATCTTCTCCACTTTCTCCCTTGGAATTTTCCTGAGAACGTCTGTGATCTTCAGCCCCTTGAAGACCACCTCCTCCTTTGGGATCGTTACTGAGAACTCGTCAAATTCGTCCTCTGTGAGGTGCCATCCGTACTGGGATCTCGCCGACTGGTCCTCGAAGAAGACCGGGATGCATCCCGCAAGTATCCCATCGAAGGTTGACCGCCTCGTCGGCGTATCACCCGGTGGCTGCAGGCAGAAGCTGGCCTTGAGCATCGGCTTCATGTAGAGGACTGGTTCATGCTCGCATATACCGTTTGAGCAATCCACGAAGTTGCAGACCCTCTCGTAGGATTCATCGATTGCGTCCGTCGCATTGGCCTCGCACTCGAGCCGTATGCTGCGACGGACATTAGGGGAGGACCCAATGCTGCCACCGCCCCCTGCAAAGAGCATGAGCGAGGTCCGTGGCGAAAGCCGCACCCTGGAAACCCACCGGTCGAGTGCGGCGAGGTCAGGGGGATGGAATGACGTTGGATATGGAATAGCGTGCTCCTGCCAGGGCCAGGTCCGGGACTCCAGCGTCAGAGCAGTGAGGTTCCGGAACTCCGGGATCTCGAGGAATGACGTGCCCCAGAGCGGTGGATCCATTTCGGGGTCCTGCGAGAAGTCCCATGCCGGGCGTGCCATCACGAGGAAGTGGTCGTGCCCATCATGCCGCCGCCACAGTTCCGGGGAATCCTTAGTGAGGAACTCGAACAGGTCGAGGCCGTGGGAGGATGACGAATTAATGAGAGACCCGTACAGGTAAGGCAGAGCGGCGAGGGAAGAGTAATAAGGGAGGAAAACGGCATCGGCGAGGGAAGGGTCACGGGAGAGGCAAGGGTAGGAGAGGAGGCGGCGATGGAAGAGGAGCTCGAGGGCGAGGGGATCGGTGCGGTGCCAGGAGACGGAGCCAGGGCGGGTGGGCCTGCCGAGACCGTGGTCGGAAAGGTAGTGGCAGAAGTCTTCGAGGAATGGGGCGTAATCGGAGCAGGAGGAGAGGAGGCCGAGGTTGAAGGGCGGGGGAAGGTCGCGGATGTGGATCCGGCGGCCGGTGCAGCCTAAGGGAATCGATCGTGGGGCAGATCGGGCGGCGGTTGTTGGTCCAGGGAGGAGGGTGAAGAGGAGGAGGAGGAGGACGGTGGCGGCGTCGGTAGCGCGGCCCATGTGGTGGGGGGGAAGGCGGCCGGGGGGAGCGCAGGGATTGGGATGTGACCGTACAGTTTTCCCGACAGCAATACGACGTCGGATCACAGATCATTCGGTAATCTTTGTGACCAAAAATATTTTTACAATTCCTTGATAATAAATTTTTAATGGACACTCAACGTTTCAGAACGATCAACTCCTAATTCTTTGTCCGCAAATTTCGTTCGAACTAGTTAGTGCTCTTCACGATGAATCAAAGTTCTGTGCGAGAAAGAATCCCGATAAGTAACAACGAATAATAATAATGAAATTAAATTAAATACAAGGGTGTAATGGGCTTTACGAGGCCCATGGATCCCTAAACGTGGGCCAACAGGCTCAATGGGCCCATCATCTCCGGGGTTACCCCATACGCATTGGGTGAACCCAGTTTATTTTTAATTGGGGACATTATTTATCATTATCTCTTAAGATGGGCGTTTAGGTTTAGTTGGGTTGGGTCATTCATTATTGGTAAAAACACTCAGGAGTGGATTTAGTTTAATCAGTTATGAATGACCCAACTTGGGCATGTGGATGCCTCGTGATTTTAATATACAAAAGAGAGAGAGAGAGAGATAACACCTGAGATTTAGATTCAGAAGCATCATCATCATCATCATTCAGTTATGACCCAACTTGGGCATGTGGATCCCTCGTGATTTTAATATATAAAAGAGAGAGAGAGATATAACACCTGAGATTAGATTCAGAAGCATCATCATCATCATCATCATCTGGCCTGGTTTTATCGCCCTCGGGAGAATCTTCTCCCCCAAAGTTTGGTAATCAGACCAATGAAAGAAAAGAAGAGTAGGTGATAATTAAATTTATGCCCACTTGTGCTGCTAATTGATTGATACCACCTAATCTGCAGATCTCAAGAGGAGTTTCATTTTTACTAGATTTTCATCGGGAAGTATATAAAATGTACGTGTTTATGTTTACTCTCGACCAGCGGGGTTTTGTTTAACGATATGTCCATCTTCCCCTCAACATCGTTCGGGTTGTAGCCAGACGCCCGTGAATAATCACGTTACGTCATGTCGACGCTCGGTAATAATATATCGCCTCTCTATCACTAGCTGTTTCAGAAATGCGGCATATGAGCACGAAATGGACGATGAATGGAGAGGAAGTTATATGGATTGTTGCAAATCGATTTGCACAAACCCTGATTTTTCCCCGCGTAATGCACGGTCTAGGAAGAAACTGATAAAAGCAGGAGGTAAAGAAAGATCCTGCTGTTCTTTAGTAGAAGGTTATGATCATATCATTGTTGAGGTTTCTCTATGTAGCTACGAATAATCTTATCGCCACCCATCGCGTGACTCGGGGGAACAAGCCATATGGAGTAAGGATCAAAAGCTCCGAATCGATAATTGAAGACTATTTGGGCATCGAGGGAAAAGCCGAAGCACTTTTTCTTATCGAAAGCACATGCCACTTTCTATCGAAATCGATCGTTTCAGTTTATGGAATTGTTAAGTTAATACCCGCGCATATCTTCCACCTCGAAAAGGATCGATGTGATAATCAATTCAAATGCACGACTTTATGCCCATATAACCCAATATGTAAAAGTAAGATACAATGTTTGACCTAATGGCTCAAAAACTTGCTATTTCCGTCAGATTTTGCCATCGTTTCTATTAGATCAAGCATATATTATAGCCCGCAACTCTATCATAATTGCAAGATTTGGGAGTCTTTGAGTGTCGATTAAGGGAAAAGAATGCTTTGGCAAATTCCAGGGTAATCAGAATTGAAAAAAGTATGATTAGGCTAATGAAAAAGGTGAGGGTATTCTTAACTTGGGGCTTAGTGGAAAATTTAACCAAATCTAGTATTAGATTTAGGGGGGTTGGGGGGGGGGGGGGATCAATGTCAAGATTGAGACGCATTCCAAACACAAATAATCAATCCATCCTCATGTGTTTACCCTAGTCGCATTCATAGAGGTTCCGCGGAATTGGGTCCTTTCGTCGAATAAAAATCGGTCAATTTATGTGTTCGAAGTACATAATTGACTATTAGATAGAACCACATGAGTTAAGCTATTGATGTCGATATTATATGAATGGAAAATGCTAAACCTTTGCTTGAACTTTTTTACGATTGTTACAAGCAAAGCAATTCCCACTAACCCTTCGTTTTTTTTCCCACCATTGTTATTAGTCCTTGACCCCATTTAATACGAATTCTACATATTTATCTTAACTTCCATTTCATGGAAGTGGCCGCAGCCATTCATCTTCCGAGAACAAATACCTCTTCTCACAAGTAAGTCGCTTGCTACAAGTTTGCCTTGTTAAACCGCCACAATTTCCTCGACATATGTTTAGTTCGCGCGTACTTCGACTGATTCAATTTTTCATTACAACATCAGAGACATGTCGTGAAAATGTAATATCCCAGGGATGATGAGTTGACTTTTCCATCTGGTGTAATTCCTAGTCAATTGACTTTAGGGTTTGCTTCCTCCCGGGTAACACGTAGTAAAGAGAAGAGAAGAGGTGATCTTCCACCCTCCAACCAAATTGGCCATGTCTTCAGAGACTTCCCAAACTTTTTCTTACATTAGTTTATTGCTTGCAAGAAACCCATCTCCATTTCTCCCTCGCATATAAAAATGATCAGAAAAAGCAAGCCGACTTTTCATTCACGTCACCCGTGACGTCGTTTCCTTAGCCTTACGCAAATTATTTGGAGCACTCAAAGATGTTCTCTTTTTTATTTATAGCCCCAACTTTTTTGCAGGGCTCTCATAGATTTCTTTTTTGGTAATTAATATAAAATAAGACTCGCTTCTTTTGATTTTATGGTATCGGAGGATGATTCAGATCGAGTGAAGTTGACGAATAGTTTGACCAACTGTTGAATACTTATTATTATTATTAGTGGCATTAACTATTTTGCCTAACTTTGAACCTCCCGAGAACCGCAAGTACTTTGCCTAATTTACATTTAATTATCAGTAACAGTCCCATACGCTACGCCAAAAGATACTCTTATTGCCACAATATTAATCGATATGTAGGGAAGACATGCCCGGAATCAATCTCGGGCTGGTGGCTAGGTGGACAAGTTGTAGGGTTTGTTTATTGGGAATCACTTTGGCTTAAAGTCTTTTGAAAGTGCAAGGTGATGAACTGTCCAGGTTGGGGTTTTTGTTCGGGTCGAGCCAGAGCAAAGGTGCAAGTTGAACAGAGTGTGAGTTATTGAGATAATTGTAACACCCACATTTGACAATACTGATAATATTAACAAAAGGGAATGAATATACGTAGGTCAAAGATGTGATTCGATTTTGTATTTTTGAGTGTGGTCAAAGATGAGCGTTACATAAAGACTTATAAGCAAAAGTGAATGTATGCTTGAATACACATGACTGGAAACTGAAATGTTTACAAAAGAAAGAGAGTGAACGTCTTCAAACTCTTAAAGTAATTGTCATGTCTTACTAATGAAAAAGAAAAGCCTATTTATACTAAAATTTAATTAAAATCATAAGAGATCTTGGCTGGGGTCATGGATCATGTTTCCTTATTTTGCTTCTCCAGATTATCTGCTCGCTCTAGATTTTATCCTCACTCTCCCGTATAACTTTCCACTGAATCTTCGCTTGAACGTGGCAACCTCCTCTTATTCGCGCCTGGATCTTGTCTCGAACCTGCAATTGTCCTCATCTTGCCAAATCTTTCTAGGAACAATCACTAGTCTCCTCGTGTTTCGAGTTTCCCCACGTATTCTCGTAGCAAATATCAATCTCTTCGGCTTCGAGTGTCCCATGCACCCGATTGGCTAATAGACGCCTTCCTTTGTTCCATGTCTTCTTAGTAATGACTATTCGTTAAACGACTCGGTCATTACTATTGTCACGTCTTCCCCATTTCACCGTACGTTTCCAAATGAGTACGTGATTCTTGGGCTTTCCTTTCGACTCAAATTTGGCCATGCCGACACATCGGTGGACGGGGGGGAGTCCGAGCTGTAATGGGTGGGAGCCACGTGTCCTTACCAGATCCACGTAGACAACCTTTGAAGCGGCTTCTGCATGTCACCCCACTATTTGTGCCCACGTACAAGCCGACTCGGCAAGAGAAAATATTATAATAATAATTATAATTATTATGATAGGGACAACATGAAATAAGGGATAACAAAAACTACTACTTTTTGTTTTTCTGAACCAAAGCCCATACGGACACTGATTGACATTTCACGTGCCATTGTTTTCCACGTACAATACACAAAATTAATATTTAATGGGAAAGACAAATAATGATTATACATTTATTATAAAATGAATCGTCCAATTTTTCAACAAAATTTTGTCGAATATTATTTAAGAAAAGGGACGAGGTTTGCTATATTGCATTTTTTCGGCTCCTGTTCGTTTCCACCGGTCCGCCAGTCACCGTCGAGCTCGTTCCCCCATCGAGACGCACTCACGCCATCCCCCCTCCTCCCATCCGCCTCTTCTCCTCTATATAAATGCCTCTCCTTCCCACTCCCCTACCCCCGGACATCCAACCCAGTTCCAGAGTTCCTTTTTCCCACCTCTTCTTCCTCCAATTGTTTCGGTGCCGCTGTCCGTGGCACCGAACAGTGCCCTCCCAAGGTGCAGGGTTGCAGTCCTTTTTATCTTATTTCTTCCCTTTCCGGGGTGTTTTCTCTCGTGGGTCGTCGTCGGTTCGGTGTTTAACCTCGTGTAACATCATAAAGATCGGATTTTTTCTTTGTTATTCAAATGAAGTTCTTGTGTTGTCTCCTCGTTTTTGTCCAAATGGAGGGACTGACTAGGAAGAACCCCTCGTTGGACCTCGCGATTCACTGTCGGTGAAGGGGAGGATTTGTTTATTTATTTTTTCTTTTCATGCGTCGTCGGTTCCTAGGAAAACATCGAGGGAATTCCTCGGGTTGACGGGCTAGTATGGTGTGTTCGTGGGGAGGGGGGGGGGGGGGGGTGCTTTCATTGATGTTCTGCGGTTGTGTTTCTATGGGCTCATTCATGAAGCTGCGCGGTTTTGTGGCTGCCTTTGCATTTTTCGTCTTGATTGGTTTGTTTCTCTGAGTCGAATAGTTGAGTTGGGGGTGTTTTTCTTTTTTTTTTGGGGGGGCCGGGGGGGTGGCGGTGTTTCCCAAGTCCTTTTTATGCTTGGCTGCATATGATTTTATGTTTTTGTGATATTTTAACTCCGGGCCTTGTCATAGTTCTTGCCGATATGAATTTTGAATTTTCCATTCTGTAGTCTAGTCTATTGTTTTTTGGAGGGTATCTGTTTCTTGTTCAAGGGGGCTGTTTTGCTGTAAGTTTCTGAAAGTGATGTTGATTAGGATCGGCCTAATTGTTTTTGTTCCCAGAAAAATTAACATTATTAACTAATTGTCATGGATTAAAGAAATTTGTTCTATGGTTGGTTGAGTTGGCTGGATGCTGTTCCTTCTTTGGTTGTCCCGCTCCCTCGCCCTCTGCATGTTGATATAATCACCGCAGTTAATAAGAATATATTTTTAGGATACTGTGAGTCACAGTGATGTGTGCATGGAGATCTGGAAATAGGACTCTTGAGAGGAACAATAATTTTACTTCCTTTGGTATTCTGTTGTGGTGGGGCTCCCATGATCGTTTAGGTAGTTGCAGGGTCTTTATCATCATGTTTTTTTAATTTCTTCCTTGTTCGAATTTTTCTTTCCTTCTCTGTTTCGTGTGTTTATTCTGTTTAGTATCAGTATTAGTATCGTCTTTAAATGCGCAGCCGTGAGGGCGATGCACGAGATCCACATGGGAGTTGTGTTTGTTTTTTAAAAGCTTTAGCTTCCCCATGTTCGTAGTTTTTTGTGCTGGTGGCTGGCTTAAGACCAGATTTATGGTTTTTAAAGGTTGCTCAATAATTTCCTCCCTGGGATTAATTCGTTGTTTATATCTCAACTTGGCGATGCTAACTGTGCACGCAGTTCCTTGCTCTGTTTTCGAGGCGATCCGGTCTTATCTCTTCTCTTATCTCATGTATAGTAGTTAATCTTGTAGTTGCTACACCTGACTGTATGATTCAGAGAGGAAGAGGTGCTGCCATAATTAGCTTCATAAGTTAACTGTCAAAAAAACTAGTTTATTGAAAGATCTGATTTTAATTTTGTGAGTTGATGAGCTGGGAATTTCTTTTAAATGCATTTAGTGGTGAATCCGAGTAAAGTCACTGTGCCTAGCCAGTTGTTGGTGCGATTCACGTGCCAACGGCTGCTGTTAAAGTTGAATATTTTCCAAACTTTTTCGAGGCTTTCCAAACCGAGAAAGATTGTTAGTTAGCTTAGTCATTGTGGTTAGCCTTATTTTGTTATCTTTGGCTTATCAAAGTCATGTTTTTATTTGCCACTGTATCACTGCTCTTGTGAAGAAGCTTCCGTTCGGGTAATCTAACAGAGAACTCCTGCCAATATAGGTCAGATCCCTGGTTTTGTTGAGAGTGAAGGAGTTCAAATCCATGCAAAGATGAGTCTCAAAGCCAGTTACGTTTCCTCAAGATTCTGATGCTGATAAGGTCTGGTTATCCGATATAGATGTGCCAGATCTTTGGAAGTGAGTGAGAAGGTAAGAGTGCTTCTTTTCAACCGAGAGTTAATTGGCCTTTTTAACGGTGTTAAAGTTCTTACCCCACAAATCTCATCTGCAGATATCTCCAAGCGAATGTTTGATTGACTGTTTCCAAGCAGAAGCAACAAGAAGACATTGAAAAGGTGGTTTTTCATTGATAAGAGAGTCAAATAAAGAATATCAGCGATTTCTGCTGTGCAAAGACAAACAGATCTGTTTGCGAGAAATAGACAATGGATTCTACCCATTCTTCTCCAGTTCTCGCTGATACTGCGCCCATCAACAACTCAAGATTAGGAATTCACTCATCTGTCACATCTAACAATTACATCGCGATCCCAATGAAGAAACAGGGGAAGGTCGACGATATTTTCTCTAACAGCTGGTTAGATGCAATGAGATCCTCCTCGCCCTCTCGTAAGAAGCTGATAAAGAGTAACGAGGAGACTTCCGTAGAGCATTTTGACGCTGCTTACCTTTCTTGGATGGTACGTCGTAGTTCTCCGAGGCATGACCAATATTTACGTTGTTGTATATCATTTGATTGGTATATGATTTTATTGTTGCAGCGAAAGCATCCGTCGGCACTGATTTTCATGGACCAGATCAGAAAGCAAGCAAAGAATAAGAAGGTTGTTATATTCCTGGATTATGACGGGACTCTGTCACCCATAGTCAATGACCCAGATAATGCCTTCATGTCAAATGACGTAAGAATGCTGTAGATGATTAAATTACGAAGTTCTCCAATGAGTTTCTTTCTCATCTTCAAGTTCAATTGATGGATGTTAAATGTTCAGATGCGTTTAGCCGTGAAGAACGTCACGAAGTTGTTCCCAACAAGTATAATCACTGGGAGGAGTCGCGATAAGGTAATAAAGAAAAGCCCTTCTCCTGCCTAGGATTTGTCTTGATTGACATTTTTGCATCGGGATCACCTGATTGATCTGTTTTATTTTTCCAATCAGGTTTGTCAATTGGTAGGATTAACCGAGCTATACTACGCTGGAAGTCATGGGATGGATATTATGTGTCCTGTGAAACACGGTAGTGATGATAACCATCGTCATTATGTTGGACTAAGTAATGTGCAGGTATAGTCTGCAGCAAACTCTGAAATCTCTTCCAGTAAATGGCTAGCCGGGTTCCGTTAATCCTTCACATCTGATTGGGCTTTTCCTTTTGTATACGAATTACCAGGGAAAAGAATTAAAGCTGGTTCAACCCGCGAGAGAATTCTTACCGATGATCGAGCAGGTGCATATTTTTCTCCTTTTTTCTCATCGTTATGGTTTGAGCTGCCAAATATAACCGGCATATGAGTGGGTTCATCAGGTGTTCAAAGTGCTTGTTCGTAATACAAAGGGAATCAAAGGCACATTAGTGGAGAATAACAAGTTTTGCGCTTCTGTGCACTACCGTAACGTCGAGGAGAAGGTCAGACCTTCTGATCTTTCGTTTTCTTCCTCGATGTCCTGTTCCTTAACTTCTTTGTCAGTCTGCATCTTGTATCCGAACTTCTGATGTAGTCTAAAAATATTTCGTCCCGATCCTCAGAATTGGTCGAAGGTTGCCCAAATTGTACACGAAACATTGAAAGACTACCCTCGCTTGCAGCTCACGCACGGACGGAAGGTAGCTTACTCCTTTATAAATGTATTGATTTTGTCATTCCCATCGAATCACAAATATACGAATGAAACTTACTGTCCGTCTTCCATGCGATACAGGTTTTAGAGGTCCGTCCGGTGGTTGACTGGAATAAGGGAAGAGCAGTTGAATTTCTGCTCCATTCTCTTGGTATATTTCCTCTCTCGTAGTCTCTCTTCAAATCTACCTCCTAATCACACGCTCTTATCCTGACTCGGCCATATTGCACGAATGTCGCAGACCTTCATGACAAGGCTAACGTTCTGCCAATTTATATCGGGGATGACAGGTCGGATGAAGACGCCTTCAAGGTAACACTCCCTGCTCCACAAATCTACCCAAAATCAAAATCAGAAAAGCTATCCTAAAAAGATTTTGTAATGTCTGATCGATCCCGGGTTTTATCGACTGACCAGTTCTTGAGGGAGAGGAACTGCGGAATCGGGATTTTGGTGTCATCAGTCCCAAAAGATACCAAGGCCTCCTACTCACTAAAGGACCCGCCCGAGGTAAGTAGCAGATAATTCATCGAACGATTCCGTCGGCGCGTAAATAACGTGAGGTCTGGGGTGGATTGGTCTGAGGTAGCTCTCGATCCGGTGATGGTCAGGTGATGGAGTTCCTTAAGGCCATTGCTAACTTGAAGAAGATGGGACAACTTTGAAAATTTCTCCGAGTCCCAAATGCTATGAAGACATGAAGATGGAGAGTTTTGGGAGATGACCCACTTTCTTTTTTTCTTAATTCATGATATGATCTTCTGTTGTTTATTAATATATATAAAATAAATATTATGGTAGGATGCAGGTAGAATATATTTTGATGATACGACGACGATGCTCTCTGTGTAATTATTGTGGGAATGTAATGATAACTCTAATTTAGTTAGATGCAATATATTTGGTTTATTAATGCTCTGCTAATGTGAAAAATATTAGTAACCGACTTAATAACTGTCTTTCCCGCCCGCTGCGGATCGCGGCAGAAAGATGTCTTGAGAACTGCCGCCGGAAGGGCCGCGATCTCCCTCCCTGGACGAGAGAATCTGCAGAGCGATCCAATCACGTTGATCATGAGGAGATCGTTCGCCTCGTCGCGAAAGGAATCAGCCTCTACCCCTAAGACCCCAAGTACTGTTGCATGAATCAGGTTACATTCTAGGGGTTGAACCAGTTAACAGTATGCTTGTCTGTAATAATCTTCCCTTGCTACATCTGTTTTGCTCGCAGATCTTACACGACTTCGCAGAGACATTTGATGAGATCATTGACATGTACTTGGCGACGAGGAAATGGCTGATCACTGGCTGGCAACGGAAGCGTGCAGAACTCACATATTCTGCCCCTACATTCTCGTCACAGGAATACGTGTTTGCTTCTGGTGTGCGGAACTGGTGCCGTCAGATGGTCACCAGGATCATTCCCAGGACAGATTCTTTCAAGTCCAGATCCGAGAAGTTCAGCCTCATTCTTGTGCTCACTACCTTTGCCGTGGACATGGATTTGATGTTCAAGACAGGACACGTTCTAGCTCTCATCAATGGATGCTCTCCCATGACTCCTCACGACGTATGGGCACTTCAAGATCATGAGACGAAACAATTTTTAAAGTGATGCAGAGTTTAAGCCCTGCGGTAGCTAGTCTACTCATCTCACATCCAGTGACATTGTAGCCTCTCCCTTTGGGAAGCTCGTTATCTGTGAAGTACTTGAGGCCGTCGAGGCTGTGGTTATATGACATGGAGGAGGAACTTGTGTTGAGTATCCTACACCATCGCTCGGACCGTCCTTACTGTTTAGCTCTTCATGTCACCGGTTATCTGACCTGAAGCAGTAATAACACTGCTCTTCGAAATCGACTGATAATCATAAGATGTAAGTACATCAGTTAATCTTGTCAAGTTTAGTCAAACATATTTTATTTTCAGGGTTTTTTCTGCTTGCACGGCGGAGGGACGAGTCGGACAGTCGATCGGAATCGTGGTCCAACGAACAGCGTCGATGATTACGTCCTGGGCAGTTAAATGAAATGTAAAATTTGTCTGAAATGTAAAGGAAATTATGTCGATTGTCTTTTCTCATTCTCCTTTGAAATTAGCAGGAAGATGTCTTGAGAAGAGCCGTCACACTCCGATGATCCTCCACGTTGGCCTGGATCTGCCTCCATCCACGAAAGAATAGAAAGGCGATAGGATCACAAGATCACAGAGATGTCACTCGCCTCAACACGGAAGGGTGATCCTTAGAGACGCGGACCAGCTTGTAAGTGCTGATACAGGGATCGAAACTGAGCACCCCATCCTCAGAGTAGCACGATTCCAGTGCCTCTGGCAACTTAGTAATCCCATTGTTGACGGGGTATAGATACCATTCGGTTCAACTCGACCGTGATGGTCGAGGCCTTGTTTGTGGCATAGCAGGCTAGATCGGGTAGCAAGGTGGTAGTTGACGATATTTAGCCAGAGGTTGCAGGCACATCGGCAACATAACAGTGATTCCGCGGGCACCAAGAACAAGGAATCGTGCACTAATAATGAATTACGTGCCGGGCAAGTAATTGAAATGTAAATTTGTCTGAAATGCAAAGGAAATGACTATGTTCGGCTGATGCAGGTCGGTTTAACCGACTAATAACCGCCATTCCACCCACGTTCGGGCGACTTTGTCATTCTGGTTCTCCTTTGAAATCGGGGAGGATGATGTCTCGAGAAGATCCGCCGAGATACGACGATCCACCGCGGCGGATGGAATCCCCTCCCCTCAGTGAAAGAATGAAGAAGGCAATAGCATCCCTCCGTGAAAGAATGAAGAAGGCAATAGCATCAGGCGATCACGAAGAGGTCGCTCGCATCAGCACGGAAGGGATCTCCCTCTACCCCCAAAACCTCAACTTCCACGTTGCCCGTGCCTCCGCAAACATCTACCTGAAGAACTATCGGGAGGCCATCGCCGACGCGGCCAATGCCCTCCTGCTCGATCAGGGCCACAGGTTGCTCCGTGCCCTGCCTTACTTCCACATGGGCCGTGCGCTCTTTGGCCTCGGCGAATTTGACCACGGCTTCACCATAGTCAGCGAGGGTCTCAAGATCGATTCTGCAGATACGCGACTGACATGGTACTTGGAGCGTGCTAGGGTGGCAGCGACCTCCAAGAGGGCCACATTAGGGCACAGTTCGGGGACTGACAATATCGGGGACTTATTTGAGGGAGGGGAAATGTGGCTGAAGTTGCACTGGGACACGGTGGCGAGGGAATTTAGGCACGATCTGGAGTTCCAGAGGAAGGTTTCAGAGGCCAGGAGGGACAATCTGAAACTTGGCGAGTATCTGAGGGAGGACGAGCGGTTGCTGAAAGCTTTTGAGATTCTGTTGAACGTGAAGCTTGTGGAGAACATCGGGAGAGCGCCGGAGCCGGAGGCCGAGATCGATGGGAACATTGTGCCATTGCCTAGAAAGCTGAGTAATGATATGATATTCGCGATTGTCGAGTATAAGCAACCAGACTTGATGATGATGTCGGGCCAGATGCACAGTCGACAGAACATGGATTCGGTAAAGAAGGCCAAGGAGCAAGAGGAGGAATCAGAAGAAGAGGCGGAGTTGGCGAGTGAGTTGCTGAAACTGGTATTGGAAGGGGCAAATATGGCTGAAAAGGAGACGGAGGAGAAGTGAATCGGACCGATTCCACATCCCATATTCTAGTCCTCAATCACATTCAGCGTACTGGTTGACGAGATCATGTTCGTCGGACGATGATGATTTTGGCTTGTAAATACATACTTCAGGACAAAGTGAACAGGTGGTAACCAGTAGGCCTGTCAAATAATAATAATAATCTCTCGCCACCACGAGTTTGCAATTACTCGACCGCCAGACTTTCGACTTAACCACAAGCTATTTTGACATGCGGCGAGATCATAAATACCCCATGGCTAAATTCGAGCAAAGAAAATGCATAGCCGCGGTTGACTTCAACTCTACTTCAAACTGCATGCATACTGAATACGTGCTTGATGTGTCTGACGATGCCTTAACAACATTTTCTTGCATCACATCATCATGAATGCCCGAGACCTCGTCCTGTCCAGCTCGTCGGCGTGCACCACAGCCTACTTCAATTCAGCCGAAATGAGGAGGAATAGTTTTTCTGCTCTGCTAATTTTAAAAATGTTTAAATGAAGGCAATAACCAATTAATAACGGACTTCCCCGCCCCTGCTTATTTTCTCATTCCTGTTCTCTCTTGGTCGCTACAGAAAGATGTCTCAAGAATCTCCGTCGACTGCCGGAGATCTGCTGACTGGGCCCCGTTCCCCATCCCTCGATGAAAGAATCCGCTTAGCAGTCGAATCGGATGATCAAGAGGAAGCCGTTCGCCTCAACACGGAAGGGATCACACTCTACCCTCAAGACCCCAAGTACCCACTAGGTCGTGCGGCCGCAAACTTCTTCCTCAATAACTACCATGAGGCCAGGGCCGATGCAATGAATGCCCTGTTGCTTGATCCGGACAACAAGATCCACCGCTCCCAGCCTTTCCTCTACTTGAGCCGCTCACTCGTTGCCCTCATGGATTACGACTCAGCCTTCACCATGGCAAGTGCGGGTCTCGGGATCGATCCCGAGGATGGGGGGCTTATAGAATGCCTGGAGTTCGCGCAGATCGCCGGGATCGCCAAGAGAGATGCGCTAAGGTACGCCGCGGGGATGGACGACGACGGGGACACATTTAACGGCGGGGAAATGTGGTTGAAGTTGGAGAATTCTGCGGAGGCGAAAGGTTATCGACATGATCCAGAGTTCCACATGAAGGTCTTTGAGGCAAGAACGGAGGTCCTGAAACTGGCGAAGCATCTAAAGGAGGACGAGCGGGTTCTGAAATCTCTTGGGATTCTGTTGCAAGTGAGGTTTGGGGAGAACATCGGGGGAGGGGGAAACATCTCTGATTTCGAGTGGCTGGGGTTTCAGGACGATGAGAAGGGGAACGAGGACCCGTTGCGGGAGACTCTGAGAGAAATCATATCAACGGTTGTCAACTACACGCTGCCGGAGCTGATGAACCTGCGCCTGTCGCTTGAGGAACAAGAAAGGGATGGAGAACCGACCATGAAGGAAGAGGCGGAGCTGGATAAGGTGTCGTCGAAGGGGGCATCACGGAAGAGGCGGCGCGCAAGAGTTGTTTACTCGGATTGATTCCGGACACCACCCAGTGTCTTAGTCTGCATTAGTCGATGATATGTTCCCTCTTGTTTCTTATATTTGTATCCCTTGTACTATGATCTACGAGTTATCTCGATCAGATTCTCATCGGAGAACGGATCGAGAATATATCCGGCAGGCTCGTCAGTCAATAACAAGCAATCTCCTCCATCTCCGTCTGCTAAGCCGATCACGCATCGGGGCCTCGCGATAACTCAACCAGTTGGGGGTCCAACCACTCCCGAACAGTTGGGATAGTCCACCGGACCTTTCCCCCTATCACAAAGCCCGCGGGCTTGAATTGGAGATTTAGTGGGTATTTTACTGAAACAGGCAAATTTGCAGATCATTTTTTACGTTTGAGGGGTCCACTCGTTAATTAATATAGTATTTTGTGGAATAATGATTTTGGTTTTAAAGTTCCAATTGGTAATGGACAAGATAGAGGAGGCGACCGACGGGTCAATGGTCCGAAAAACGAGGTAGACCCGTTCAGACACACAATTTCCCAGCGTCCGAACAAAAATCCATCTCGTGTTTGTTGTCTCCCCGCCCTGGTCAATGTTTTCCCACAACACACAAAAAGAGAAAGAAAATGTTACCGTAAAGCCAAAGGACGGACAAGCGTCAGCAGAAAACGCGTCGATGGAAGACAGTAAAGTCACCGGCGTGACATGAAATAAATTAAGAGGACTGATTTGAAAATGGTGTAAAAATTAAAGGACCGAAGAAGGATTTGTTGAATTCAGTTAAACACAGGCGCAACAGGCACAGGCATAGTAGGAGTAGGCCCGCGCACACTTGTCGAGAAATGTCGTGAGCCACCGATGTTATAATAGGAGACTGGCTCATATATCGGGAAGTCTAAGGAGGTTATATTTTAAAATTAAAAAAAGTAGTTCGTTTATAGTTTTATATAAAATTACACTCTTCTATTTTTTACGTGGGACTTAAATTTATCCCACTTTTCGTGCCAACCCTCTTCACAACATGATTTTATTTCATACAAAAACTACTATGTCATGTATAAATAGCGAGGATGCGAAAAGCATGATGCTCCCTCCTACAAAAAGTTCAACGAGTTCACACCTTTTTTGAATTATACATAGTCTATATAATTGGCTGGAGTTGTTTGTGCTATATTTCTTTCTTATATTCAATTGGAAGCACTTTTTTCTCCTTATTCCCCCCTCTCTCTCTCTCTCTTGCTTGGTCGAAACGACATGAATACCTCGTCCACATCCGTGATTCTAGTCCTGGTCCTAGCCCTGACGGTCGCCACCACCACCCGGGCACAGTCGACGCCCGTTGCCACGTGCGCGTCCAAGCTGACCCCTTGCGCGGACTACCTGAACGGGACGACCACCCCATCCACTGAGTGCTGCAGCTCGATAAAGGACGCGGTGGCCAACGACAGGGTGTGCCTGTGCAACCTCTACACTACCCCGGGACTGCTCGCCTCCCTCGGCGTCAACGTCACTCAGGCTCTCAAGCTCACCCAAGAGTGCGGTGCTTCCACCGACACCTCCCTTTGCAAAAGTATAGTCACTATAATTATCATCCCGCGCGATGAATCTCTCCTCGTTTTCCTTGATCTGTGATTGTTTTTTTTATTCTTCTTTGGTGTCGCTTGTTTGTTCATCAGGCTCTGCTCCGGCGCCAGGAGAGTCTACAACTCCGGCCACCCCTACAGGTAAAATTAATCGATAATCATCTTGAATCTGGGTCTAGACTTTAGACAGGGGGATTAATGTTAATTAGATTACAGCTAAAATCATGTTGATAAGGCTAGAAAAAGGATGGGAAGCACATGGCTTTTTCACCGGCCACTGATGTTGACAAAATCCCCACCGACCTTTTTTTGAAGAGGTCGGTAAGTTATTCGGGTTGGTGTCCAACCCAACCAAGTCTTCGTCTTTGTGTTCGAGGTTTTCGAATTCGAACCCATCACGTTTAGTTTCCTTCGATCATCCCTTGAGCCGAAGACATATGATTGGGAAGTAGTTAGTCGAAGGGAACACGACAACTAGCGTCCGGGTCATACCAACAAACCACCCCCAGAATCATTTGTCCAGAAGGGATGAACATGTCCGAAAGGGAAACGACCTAGAGGATGCGAATACGTGTTGAGTCTCGAATTTATATTTGACTTTTCGATGGAGTTATTGATGTGGGGGGTTTGGTTGTTGTTGTTGTCGTCGTCTTCGTCGCAGCTGTGCCCGGCAACGATGCGACAAACAAGGCAGCCTGGACATGGATGACGTCGACTCTCGTCGTGGTTTTGGCCTCCTCGTTGATTCATTGAAACATGAGAAAGAAGGGAGGCGGCCATCGATTTTGGGTTGTTCACACAGAGAGAGGGGAGAGGGGAGACATGGAGAGTTGTTGCTACATGTCCATTGATTTGTTTTCAATTTTCATCCCATGATTGCATTGCTTTGATGTTTGTTGTATTAATAATTTTCCTCCGGGACAATGGTTGTCATACTACGATGTTGATAAATTATATAATGTTTCACCCGGTAACGCTTTGCATTACATCCATAGTTTATTACATGGTCAACGAATGACCCGAACATAACTTGTTATTTAATAAGTATGTCTTCTATGAGTGCTTACATGTGCTTCTTCCCTTTGGATCGAAACGTCGCCAGATCTCGGAACCAACGTAGTGTGCGTGCGTCGATAATCGGCGGCGCCCTCGGTCGAACCAAGCAACGAGTTATCAACGTTTAGATTTTGCTCGGAGACATTTTGCTTGACAAATGAATAACCATGATCTCGCTATGGGCCCAATTACTTCCCATAGTAAATGGACCACATTATATGGGCCTATATACCGGGCCGGTGGGAAATCAAGGCCCAAAATCCCAAATTGAACTGGCAAATGGCTGTGGAAAACTGTCCATTCCAATTTCCTTGGTGTTTTCTTTCATTACCAAACAAAGCAACTCCTCATTCTGAATTATGTAGACAAGCCTAATCCTTTTGGGTTGGTTTTTATTGCAATCCATGGTGTGATATTTGTTATGAGAAAGAAGATGATTTGTTCTCCATCTTATGATTTCACACTATTCACTCATATTAAGAGACTTCCATGGGAGGAAAACGAAGAGGATTGAAATTCCCAAATCATCAAATCTGATAAGCGGAAACCCACCACCAAATCGTATTAACAAAGGAAACTGAGCCTTACAGGGAATAACTCAGTAAAACAGACAAACGCGTTCCTTACAACCTTCAACCAGACCTATTTACATCACAAACCTCATGACCATCAACCTCCGGCCATCTTCAGGTGCTATTCCCAGAAACCGATCGTCCTTATCCATTTCCAACCTCCTCCCCGTTCTCCCAGCCTCCTGCCACCCCCTTATAACAAACTCCTCGTCTGCAGTGTGTCGTCGCCCGTTGCAACCAACCCCACTTCTTTATCTTCACCCCCAAACTTCGTGATTCCTTGCAACATCGTCCTCGGCCGCTCCAGCTCACGTATCGGGCCTGAACTCTCTGCTTTCCCTCCCGGCGTTGGGCCCTCACTCAGAATTTCGACCCCACTTGCCTGATCCAGGCCCGCTCCGCTTCCAACGAACTTAACAGCCCCTGCTTCACCTGATAATGCATGCATCAATACCTCCCTCTCAAAGTCACCCTTGTCCCCAAGGGTGATGTTTGGATACTTCTCCTGTAAATCGTATAGGAACTCCCAAGTTGCCGCCGATTCAGGATGATCCGACCATTTGACCAGCACCTTTGTAGCCGCCTTGCCCCGACGCTTGACCAATTGCCGTTGGAGAATATACTCTGGAACTGCAGGAGTCATTGTTACTGGAGAGGGCAATTGGGTGTTGCTGGTCATCCCCGGAAAGAATTTCTTGAGGCGTGAGACATGAAAGGTCAGATGGATCTGGGACTGTGGAGGAAGATTCAGTCGGTATGCTACTGCTCCAATCCTTTCCAAGACTTGATAAGGGCCGAAATACAACGGAGACAGCTTAGATCCGTGCCTGCCTTCAACCGAGCTTTGCCTGAAAGGCTGAAGACGGACATACACCAGATCACCCACACTGAAACGTTTCTCCGAGCGTTTCTTGTCCGCCAGTTGTTTCATACGATTTTGCGCTCGGCTGATGTGGAATCGCAGCAAACGCACCATCGCTTCTCTATCAGAAAGATCTTTATCCACTGCCTTATTAGTTGCTGTGCCCGTAACATAAGGAAGGTGGATGGGGGGCTCGTACCCGAAAAGAGCTTGAAAAGGGGACATTAGGATGGCTGAATGATAGCTCGTGTTGTACCACCATTCCGCCAATGGCAGCCATTTAGCCCACCTCGAAGGGCAGTCCCCGCACATGCAACGCAAATAAGTCTCGACACAACAATTCACCACTTCCGATTGGCCATCCGTCTGTGGGTGGTACGCCGAAGATCTTTTGAGCTCGATACCTTGTAAGGAGAATAAGGACTGCCAGAAATCACTGAGGAAAAGCGGGTCTCTATCGCACACGATTGACTCTGGAAACCCATGGAGCTTAAAGACATGGCTTAGAAATGCGTCCGCGGCCGCCACAGCTGTAACCGGGTGTTTAAGTGCAATAAAGTGTCCAAATTTGGTCAGCTGATCGACGACAACCATGATGGTTTCTTTCCCGAATGACTTGGGTAATCCGACGATGAAATCCATCGTAATCTCCGACCACACTGATGTTGGGACTGGTAACGGCTGAAGCAGACCCGGACTTGCCTGAGTGTCATATTTGTTCCTTCGACAGACATCACAGCTGCGAATGTAAGCTCGTATGTCCTTTTCTAAACCTTTCCAATAGCAGCAACTCGCGATCCTTTTGAAAGTGGCCTGAACTCCCGAGTGCCCCCCTGATGCCGAAGCGTGAAACGTCTGAATGATTGTCTGCCTTAATTCCGGAATTGACCCTACCACCAATTTACCTTTTCGAGTCAACAATTGGTTTTTTAACTCATAAGGCGGAGCTGTGCCTTGATGCAGACGTTGCAGGACAGATTGCAAATGTGGATCAGATTCCCAAGAAACCCGAGACAGAGCATCGGCGACCAGGTTCTCTTTGCCCTTCTTATAAGTGATTTCGTAATCAAACCCCGCCAACTTCGCCAGCCACTTAACTTGCATGTCCGTATGAACACACTGCTCCAATAGGTATTTAAGGCTTTGATGATCCGTCTTCAAGATAAAATGTCGGCCAAGCAAGTAATGGCGCCACTTCTCCACCGCGTAAACTACCGAAAGGAGTTCCTTTTCATAAACCGATAGCCCCATATGTCGCGGTGCAAGAGCCTTGCTTATGAACGCAATTGGATGGCCTTCTTGCATCAAGACGGCCCCGATGCCTGTGGAACTAGCATCGGTCTCGATAACAAACTCCCTAGAGAAGTCCGGAAGCGCCAAGAGTGGTGCTGAGGTCAAAGCTCCCTTCAGAGTCTCAAAAGCCAAATCAGCTGCTTCAGTCCATTGATACGCATCTTTTTTTAAGAGCTGGGTTAACGGCTTGCTTATAATGCCGTAATTCTTGACAAATCTTCGGTAATAACCCGTGAGGCCTAGAAAGCCTCTCAGTTGAGTAACATTCGAGGGCCGCGGCCAGTCTCGCACGGCCTGAATTTTCCTGGGGTCGGTTGACACCCCTTCGCGCTCAATAAAGTGACCTAAGTACTCAAGCTTCCTCTTAGCGAAAGAGCACTTGCTGAGTTTCGCGAACAATGTGTGATGTTGCAATGCCTGCAGGACCTTCTCCAGATGCACCAAATGCTGATCCAACGTTAGGCTATAAACAAGGATGTCGTCAAAAAAAACCAAGACAAACCTCCGTAAGAATGGTTTTAGCACTTCATTCATGAAGCTTTGGAAAGTTGACGGCGCATTCGTGAGGCCAAAAGGCATCACCAAAAATTCATAGTAACCCTCGTGCGTCCTAAATGCCGTCTTATAGATGTCCTCCTCTTTAACCCGGATTTGATGGTACCCGGATCGCAAATCCAGTTTAGAGAACCAACTTGCCCCGTGAAGCTCATCAAGTAATTCTTCGATTATCGGAATCGGGAATTTATCCTTGATAGTCCGTGAGTTGAGCTCCCGATAATCAATGCACAAACGCCAAGAATTGTCCTTCTTCTTAACGAGGACCACCGGAGACGAGAATGGACTCGTACTCAGGCGAATGACCCCGGTTTGTAACATGTCTTGTACCAACTTCTCAATGATATCCTTTTGGACGCTCGAATAACGATACGGTCGAAGAGAGAGCCCCTGCACACCCTATTGCAATGGTATTGCGTGATCATGAGACCTCCGCGGCGGCAACCCAGAAGGCTCCATGAAAACTGCTACATACTGCTCCAGAAGTTTTTGCACTTCAGATGGTAAACTATCGCCCACTGTGTTGTCCAATTCCTGCTTGACACTGGGAATTAACAACAGCCCCATTTCCTCCCTATTGAGAGAGTACAATCCCATGGAGACCTTAGCCATTTCAGTATCTTCCGCTGATAAGGTGATTTGTCTCCCCTGCTTACCAAATTGCATAATGAGTTCAGAGAAATTCCAGAGTACTGACCCCAACGACGATAACCACTCCATTCCAAGAATCATATCGCACCCTCTAATTGGCATGAGCAACATGTCCGCCATGTAAGTTTCTCCTTGCATTTCCCATTTAAAGGAGGGTATCATTGCTTTGCACAACACCTTCTCTCCGTTGGCCACCAATACTCCCTTACATGGAATTGACCGAGGCGAAATCCTAGCTTGCTTGGCTATTTTGAGGTCCAAAAAGTTATGCGTGCTGCCGGAGTCGATCAAAATCACCAACCGCATCTTCTTGTAGCTACCCACCACCTTCATTGATATATTGTGCGAATTCAAGGATATTCCGTGCAATGCGTACAAGGATACCATAGGAGAGTTATCCTCTCCCCCTTGCTCCTCTGCTGGTACATTTTCCTCCACAGGTTCTTCTGGATCTTCTTCTAAAGTGATTGAGAAAGACCTCCGGTTATTGCATCTATGCCCAATCGTGTACTTTTCATTGCACCCAAAGCACAACCCCTTGTTCCTCTTGTCCGCCATCTCCGCTGCTGACAACCTCCTGTGGGGTGGTTGGTAAGAAGACCCTTTTTGATTATTCAGCAAAATATTCCTGGCTTGACCCTCAATTCCACTGGCTCCTCCCTGCCACCTCGGTGGTGGCCCCTTGTTAAATGGACCCACAGCGGAACCTTTGCAATTCAAGTTTTGTTGTTCCCATCGCCCTCCTCTTACTGGTGTATCACGCCCCTTGTTCCACATTCCTTCTTCCTCATTCGCCAATGCCTTGCCAAGTGAAATGGCCTTTTGTAGCGACCGAGGCTCCAGCACGGCAATCATACTCTTCATATCCTTCTTGAGGCCTCCAATAAATAATGCTACTTGGTCCTCCATGCTCAAGTCAACCTTTGTCACCAAAGAAACGAAACGATCAACGTATTCGGAGAAACTGTTCCCCTCCCGTAGTTCCTGAAGAGCTGCGATGGGTCTAGACATCTCATGGGGGCCAAATCTCATTGTCATAGCAGCTACATACTCCTCCCAACTAACAGGGCCGCCCAACCCCCTACTTCGCACAAATGCGTAGTGCCAATCTATCGCCAAGCCGGTCAAGTGTACAGAGGCGATGCTAACTCTTAACTCCGGAAGGGTGCCATCCAATTCGAAGAACCTCTCACACTTGAATACCCATTCCTGCACACTCGTGCCGTCGAACGTCGGGAAATCAATCTTGGGCTGTCTATTCAGTCTGTCATTCGGCCAAACATTCTGTGTCTCTTCTCTGGTTCGTGAACCTACCCCTCCCGACGCCAAGACCTCCGATGACTGAGCCGAACTCTTCTCCTTAACCGCCAACTCCAGGGTCTGAATCTTGTCACTTATCGCCTCCATTTTCTTCGTCATCTCCAGCATCCATTCCTTCATTGAATCGGTCGCCATCTTCGCAGATTTTGCTCTCGTTCCGTCAGCAACGGGCATAACCACCACGGTAAGGCTGAGCTCCGAGCTCTGATACCAAGTGATAAGCAGAAACCCACCACCAAATCGTATTAACAAAGGAAACTGAGCCTTACAGGGAATAACTCAGTAAAACAGACAAACACGTTCCTTACAACCCTCAACCAGACCTATTTACATCACAAACCTCATGACCATCAACCTCCGGCCATCTTTAGGTACTATTCCCAGAAACCGATCGTCCTTATTCATTTCCAACCTCCTCCCCGTTCTCCCAGCCTCCTGCCACCCCCTTATAACAAACTCCTCGTCTGCAGTGTGTCGTCGCCCGTTGCAACCAACCCCACTTCTTCATCTTCACCCCCAAACTTCGTGATTCCTTGCAACATCGTCCTCGGCCGCTCCAGCTCACGTATCGGGCCTGAACTCTCTGCTTTCCCTCCCGGCGTTGGGCCCTCACTCAGAATTTCGACCCCACTTGCCTGATCCAGGCCCGCTCCGCTTCCAACGAACTTAACAGCCCTTGCTTCACCTGATAATGCATGCATCAATATCACTGTCATCAATTGCCAAAACAAGTCAAGATCTTTGACATTGCTGTATTCAGTTATTACTAATTCCTTCGTAACGGAAGTGATTGGGAAAATCCCCACAAGAATCTCCACCAACCCAAAACATCAAAAATCCCTTCTTTCTTGTTCTTCCCTCTTTCATCATCATCACCGCCATCTTCTTCTTCGTCTTCATCCCAATTTCCACTCCATTTCCTTGGTTCACTCCACTACTCCCTCCCCTCCCTAACTCACCCCTGCCCCACCCCCAATTCCTTACATTCCTCCTACCCAAATCGCGATTCTTCCAGAACTGGAGTTCTTTCCGCCTCCCATTACGACCCATCTCCTCAATTTCGCTTGATCCTATCCCAGTTTCGGGAATTGGGACGAAAACACTGACCTTAGCCCTAATTTCGGGTTCCGCCCACCCAAGATCTTGCTTTTTAGGGGGTTTCGGGGATTGTTAAGCCCCCCATGTCGCAACTGACGGCGCTCTCGCAGTTCGACGACTTCCCGTCGTCGCCGGGCAAGTTCAAGCCCAACAAGTCGCTGGCGTGCATCCACCGCCTCCGTGTCCACTCCTCCAGTTCCAAGTTGACGATGTATCTGTCCGTGATCTTGGCATTGATATTGTTCCTATTCTACCTCTCGCCGCCGGTGTCGCAGCAGTCAGTTCCCTCCCCCCGCCGCTCGCTCGGGTCTTCGTCGTTTTCATCCTCTGCGGCATCATGGACTGCTGACTGGGAACGCCGGGTTAGTAATTCAGTGCAGCTGAAGTCGAACTGCATTGCCTGCCATGTAGTGCTGGTGACGGGTGCCGCGGGGTTCATTGGGTCGCATCTCTCTCTTGCTCTCAAACGACGGGGCGACGGGGTTGTTGGCCTCGATAACTTCAATCATTACTATGATGTGAACTTGAAGAAGTCGAGGCAGAAGCTTCTCGAGAAGGCAGGGATCTTTGTCGTGAACGGAGACTTGAATGATAAGGAGTTGCTGGATAAGTTATTCGACGTGGTGGTGTTCACCCATGTGATGAATTTGGCTGCACAGGCCGGGGTGAGGAATGCGATGCAGAACCCTTCCTCGTACATCAATAGTAATGTTGCCGGTTTGGTTAATTTGTTGGAAGTTTGTAAGTCAGCGAACCCTCAGCCAGCAATCGTGTGGGCATCATCAAGCTCTGTGTATGGGATGAACTCTAAAGTACCCTTCTCTGAGAAGGATCGGACGGATCAGCCAGCAAGTCTGTACGCGGCGACTAAGAAAGCAGGGGAGGCAATCACCCATAGTTATAACCACATTTACGGCCTTTCGATCACCGGATTGAGATTTTTTACTGTGTATGGTCCATGGGGTCGGCCCGACATGGCGTACTTCTTCTTCACCAAGGATATACTGAAAGGGAAAGAGATCACAATCTATGAGGGCGCGGATCACAGTTCAGTCGCGAGGGATTTTACCTACATCGATGACGTGGTGAGAGGGTGTGTTTTGGCATTGGACACAGCGAAGAAGAGCACCGGCAGTGGGGGGAAGAAAAAGGGGACGGCTCAGTTTAGGATTTACAATCTTGGGAATACGACACCTGTCCCTGTAAGCAAGCTGGTTTCGATACTGGAGAAGCTGTTGAAGACTAAGGCTAAGAAGAAGTTGTTGCCGCTACCGAGGAACGGGGACGTGAAGTTCACGCACGCGAACATAACCCTGGCACAGAACGAGCTCGGGTATAGTCCGACCACGGACTTGGAAACTGGGCTGAAGAAGTTCGTCAAGTGGTACCTCAGCTATTATCAGGAGAAGAAAAGCTCATGGTGAATGATTTGCCCAATGCTCGGCAAGGTGGCTGCCGGATAAGGCTTTATTATATTAGTGTGCAGACTCTGGCGATACCTGATCTAGGGTTGACTTTCGATAAATCGCCGGAGCGGAAACTGGAATCTGGATGAGTACAGGGGTCGGAGGCATCATTCTTTGGTGGATTGTACGTAAGGAAGATCATAATTTCCATTTCTCCACGTGCACACTGCTTCGCTTTGCTTGTTCGTTTTGTGCGCCAAACCGCTGTATTAGTCCATTGAGGGCGAATACATGAACATATGCACGTAGATGGATCTCTTTTTCTATCCGTCATTGTATCGTGTTCCTTTTCCTGATGCTATGGTATATGGTGTACCCTTAGCATCATCACTCCTCGAGATGTGTCTATCTGTAGCATGAAGCTCGTTTGCCGATTCGATTCAGCTCATCTACCACAAGTCCATACCCAATTTCATATCGGTGCTCTTCAGCTCATCTTCATTATTTTTGCTTGGCTGCTTGCTTCCGACTACTCCATCCACTTCTTCTGCATCCGAACGACAGGAGGAGGAACAAGGCAACCAAGTGCCGTCCTAGTTTACTGATCAAATACGAGCGATCGCTCCCGGTATCGCAAAAAAAAAGAACTTTTTCTAATTATAGCAAAATCATCGTTTAAAATATCGACATTTTTTGCGTTTTAAACCACGAACTATAAATAATATTTTGATAATTTTAGAAAACATAAATCGTATTTTATAAATTTTTTCGAAACTATCACAAATGGGGTGGGGGGTACAAACCTCCCAGCGCCACTGCTTCAAAGGTGGGCCGGCCCCTGCTTTCCGACCATCAGAATTTGTGACACGAAATCCAAAATTTGTTTGGATTGAATAGGGCTCGATGCATCCCGTGTTCCTATCCTAATAGCATGTAGGCCGACAGAAACCGAGATGTCAATGCCCCCCCTGGGCCTGAGGTTGTCTGAAAGTTCAGATCGAAGTGCTTCTTCATGTTCACATCCAATCCATCTCCCTCCTCTCATTTTATTCTGGGAACCATTTATTTCATGCAAAATTACATCCTCCTTTGTGTAACTATGGTCATGAATCATTACGTGCACGTGTTTTTCTGGTCTAACTAAAGACCCGAATTAGACTAAATCTACCGCTCCTAACTAAAGATTTATCGAAGTATTCTATACTTTTCCTCATCTCAAATCATGACGAAAATGGTGGAGTTGATTGTGGTGGGTGTTGTTTGGTCCCATCCCTCCATCCATATTTTTTGACTCTCATTAATCACATTCGAATAGCGTCACCCCTTCGTGTGCAGTGACATCAGTTGTTGTTTGGTTCGGACAGTAAATGGACGATGTGTCCAAACATCGTATGTTATACGCTATGTACTCAAAACCCTTTTGTAAAAAGACAAACTTAACCATACTTTAATGCATATATAATACATACAAATACTAAGTTACAATTTCATTGTCATTTGCAAAAATAGTTTCGAACTTCATACTTCTAAAATCAAATTTAGAAAAACTTGTTTTTTCTAATTAAGGAAGTCGGTTTTTGGAAATCCGATTTCCACTTATAAAACATAAACTTTGTTATTTATTTTCTTTCTAAGACACGTAAAAGTCAGGTTTAAAAATCTTATCAACGAAAATAGCAAAAAAGCAGGCTTTCTAACTCCAATTTTAGGATTTCGTTATCAACAAACATCTCGATACAATATGTACACTAAGAAAAAAGAGAAAAGGTGGGCATCCTTTCAAACCCTTAAATGTTATTTATCACATACAATTGACAAAGCATACAAACAGGTTGGTGTGATGGGGATTCCAAGAACTTTTAATTCCTCCAACTCTCACCCCCCCACATTTTTACATGGCACCACTTCTTTAAACTCGTATTAAAAACCCTAGAAGAAAGATGATAAGGTTGCCCTGACCGACGGGAAAAAATTAATTCTCAGCCAAATCCACCAGGAGTGAAGAAGAGCCATGGGGTCCAATTGCTTTCTAGATGTCGGTCGGTGTCCATCTATGAAGCCTTGACCTTTCCAAAGGAGCAGCAAATTCACAATAATAGCCTTTGTCCTCAATGATTGCCAAGGGTTGGAGGACAGTCTTCAAATGGCCCCCTCAATCCAAATACATTGACATTTAACATCGGTAGGTGTGGAGGTGCAGTCCTGTTCTTAATACTAACTTGCCAAATATTTCAAATTTTTGAAAACCCAACTCTCAGAAAAGCCAAAATCCGGTGACTCCCTCGTCCATCTTCTTCGCTTTTGTTGTCTGTCGAGATCTTGTTTGTGTACTCTTCCTATTGCAAATCCTAAAGAAAAACAAGGGGAATTCTTAGATAAACTACACTTACATCACCAGGTAAGGGTTTTAGTGGATGCATAGATGGTAAGTTGATGGACCCATGAGTGTGCCATGTGGAGGCTGCTGCTCTCACTGCTCAAAAATTTGTCATGTACATGTCAACTCATTATCTGATGAGTTGTTTGCGCGCAGGTTTTCAGAGTGAGTGAGTGAGTGAGTGAGGGTGGAGGAGTTCAAGGCCCTACTTTTTTTCATTAGTTACTTTGGTTTCTTTTGGGTGAACATTTATGTATTTGTCTCATTTGAACACTGGGAAAGCGGCACATTACACGACAAAATGATTTTGAATTTCAAAACACGTTCCTAGATACAAACATCAAGAACGAGCAGAATCAACAGAGGGCTCAACTTTGTCAGACCAGTTGGCATATGTGATTTAGGGGGGCTCCCACTTCCATTCCTTTCACCATTTTGGACTCGTGTCTTAAATGATTCCCACTAATTTTTTTTTCCTTCCAATTTGGTTGTTGGACTACTAGTACTAAATTTGGTAACATGGGTCATTGATTTTGAAATGTAATAACTTTGGCAAAGGACAAAAAGGGACAAAAAAATATATATAGGACGCAATTTGGTAAAGAGTAGTTTAGTTATTGTTTTTTTTTTTTTAAATGAATGAAGTGCACCTAACCCTAGTCCTATCCTATGCCCCTCTCCCCCACTAACATCCGAACTTCTTAGTGGGAAAATTCTTTCAAACAAGGTTAGATCCAGATTTTGATTCAAACCCATGAGAGAGAGAGAGAGAGAGAGAGAGAGGCTGTTTTGTCCTAAATTCTGTCTGCCTTTGAACTCCATCCCACCATCACTTGATTGACTACTTACTACTCCCTACCTAAACAGTACACAACTAAATCTAGGGGAATTTTTGAATTCTCAGAACTCCTCCTCCTCCCCGGTATACTTTTCAACACTTCACCTGATCCGAGAAACCCCCCCCCCCCCCCCCCCCTCGTACTGTGTAAGAAGCAAAACAGCAATGCTAGAGAGTAAAGGTCGCTACTTTACTTGACCCACTTTGGGAAATCACAAACCCTTTTCCCCCCTAAGCACCAAATGGTCAGTCCCTAAAAAAATGTGGAGGATAAACCGTTTGTTCCTCCTCCCCCTGTTCCTGTCCCTCCCCTGCCTCATCCTCCCCCAACCCGCTCGCGGGAATGCCGAGCTCGAGGCCCTAATGGATATCAAGGCCTCGCTCGACCCCGATGGCAGGGTACTCACCTCATGGACCAGGGACGGCGACCCTTGCGGCGGCGGGTCATTCGAGGGGGTCGCGTGCAACCAGCACCTTAAGGTAGCTAACATCTCTTTGCAGGGGAAAGGGCTGAAGGGCTCCGTTCCCCCCGCGATCGCCCGGCTCAGATGCCTCTCGGGGTTGTACCTGCATTACAATTCTCTGGCGGGAGAGATACCGAGGGAGATCTCGAACCTTACTGAGCTGACGGATCTTTACCTTAATGTTAATAATCTATCGGGGGCCGTCCCGACGGAGGTCGGAAACATGGCTAGCCTCCAGGGTAAGATCCTTGCCTTTTGTTTTTTCTTTAATGGCCGTCGGTGGCTCGGGTTTGTGATTTTTGTGGCTTGTTTTTTGTCCCAGTGTTGCAGCTGTGCTGTAATCAGCTCACTGGCGGGATTCCTTCGGAGATGGGATCGTTGAGTCGGCTGAGTGTTCTTGCTCTGCAGCATAATAAGCTGAACGGCACCATTCCTGCGAGTTTCGGGAACTTGGGTTCATTGAGGAGGCTCGACTTGGGTTTTAACCTTCTTAGCGGCACCATTCCTGTAAAATTGGCCAACCTTCCGCAGCTGCAGTTCCTCGATGTTCAGAACAATTCGTTTTCCGGCCTTGCACCGCCTGGTAAGTGCCTTACGATCTTCAATTCCCTTGTCTTGTGTTGCTGGTAGTTTGATTAATCCCTGTTTCCATCCGAATCCAAAGCCCTCCAGAGGTTAGGCGAAGGATTCCAGCACATGAACAACCCGGGCCTATGCGGAATCAAATTCCCCACTCTTCGGAATTGCACCCTCCTCGATAATGCGAGCACGAACGACCTCCAACCATTTGGCGTCAACACAAACCAGACTGTTCAGGTACCGTTAACTGCCAATGTGAATGTCCGCTGCAACCAGACCCATTGCTCGAGCTCGTCTAAGCTGCCTCAAGTGGCTTTGGTTGCGGGTATCGTCACTGCTGCCGTCACAGTAACCTGTGTCGGCTTCTTGACCTTCCTGCGGTACCGGAGAAGGAAACAAAAGATAGGGAGCTCACTTGAGACCTCTGACGGAAGGATGAGCGCCGATTATAACAAGGATTGTTATAGCCGGAGCGCGTCTCCTCTCGTCAGCCTTGAGTACTCGAACAATTGGGATCCCCTCGACGACGGCCAGTACGGGAACGGGCTTTCGCAGCCCTCATTGCAAGGTTTTCGGTTCACCTTAGAAGAGATCGAGTCTGCTACCCAGTACTTCTCTGAGGGCAATCTATTAGGGAGAAGCACGTTCTCATCGGTTTACCGAGGCATGCTTCGAGATGGGAGCCCTGTTGCCGTTAGGAGCATTAACGTCACGAGCTGTAAATCAGAGGAAGAGGAGTTCGTCAGCGGGATGACCCTGTTGACGTCTCTGAGACACGAGAACCTCGTCAGGTTGAGAGGCGTATGTTACTCCAAGGGCCGAGGCGAGTGTTTCCTTGTTTACAGTTTTGCCCCGGGGGGAGCTCTGTCTCGGTATCTCGATAGCGAGGACGGAATCGGGAAAAGACAGGAGGTTCTCGAGTGGACTACCAGGGTTTCGATAATCAAAGGCATCGCTAATGGTGAGTTATCATCGTTTTACGTTCTTCCGATCCATTTGTGCTCACTTTGCTAACCAAGTCTTCCCGATTGTCGTCCATAGGCATCGGCTATTTACATAGCAGCGAGATGAATAGGCCTCTGGTGGTCCACCAAAACATTTCGGTGGAGAAAATACTGCTTGACGAGCAGCTCAACCCGCTCATCATGAATGCAGGCCTTCCGAAACTCCTAGCAGACGACGTCATCTTCTCAGCCCTCAAGGTCAGCGCCGCAATGGGTTACCTCGCCCCAGAATACATCACCACCGGCCGGTTTACAGAGAAGAGCGACATCTACGCATTCGGGGTGATCATTCTCCAAATCCTTTCGGGAAAGCGGAGGTTGCCCGGGTCTATGCGATCCTCAGTTGAGTCAGGCATCCCCAAGAGCTTTATTGATGATGATCTGAAGGGATGCTTCAACGAGGCAGAGGCTTCGAGACTGGGGAAGATCGCCTTGGACTGTACCAGCGAGTCACCGGACAACAGGCCGACCATCTTCAGAGTAACCGAGGAGTTGGACGCATGCTCCCTGCAGGGTTCTTGATCGATAAGAATAAGAACACAAGGATCGGCGGCTGTTCCTCGAGTGGCATCCCGATGAGGGGCGCCGTTAAGCTGAGGAAATTGTCGGGCTTCCATCGGACTGGGCACTCGCAGCCAGACAGGCCGATGTCCATGTTTAGCATAACTTAAGTCACCTGTAAAAAATCGCTCATGGCCGCGCAACCAACTTCACAGTTTGGTCCGCGTATGGTGTTGATTTAAGTGACCTAATTTCCAAACAATCTCATCTTCTTTCTATCTAACATGAATCCATTTTGAACCAGCTTTGCATCGCCATAAAAATCTCCATGTCATGCATCCTTAACAGGGTTTAAGATATCACTACTAAACGGGAACAAAAAAATGTTGGGATGACCACCTTCTCGACGGACGAACACGATAAGGAATGGTTAGAGAACTACTATGCATGTGCACTACCCCTGTGCCAATTCTTCAGCTACCCCATCCATTTCTGCATTTTCTTTTACTCAAGGAAAATTACCAAAAACACAGCGGCCAATGCCTCAAGAGTTAGCATGGATTGCTAAAGATTTAAAACTTACACCGTATCTTATGAATCAGCTGAGGAGGCCATTTGACCCTCAAGTTTGACCCTTCTGAATCAGCCATTTGCTCGGCACTGTCCAATCAATCGATTAGTCTACATCTTCATTTGTAGACACATCTTCGGGCCATAAAATAACAGGCAATATGCTTCATTATCAACCTCCAAGCAAATACCACTCTTAATATTATTATCCCCCCCCCCCCTAAAATAACTAAAAGTCAACCCCTGTTGCTAAACCACGCAATTAGAAAAAAAAGAAACGCAGAGATAGTTTGAGTAGTTGAGCTCATCACATTCAAGATCTTATCTATCAGAAACCACTAATTGATGGTTTCCTTCGCTTATCCCAAAAAGTAATGCGTGTAAGGTTGATACCCATGTAATGTAATGTCCATCTCCAAGTGGGCCAAGTTGATACTTTTGAAGAAAAACATAAAACTAATGCAAATATCATTTCGACAGCACATTTACTGCGATTAGTTATCAGGACGTAGGTAATTGGATATGTTCATGCGTGTGATTATACATATTCAATTGAATTATGCTTATTACGCATATCTCTAGATGTGTTATCTTGTCTTAAAATAATCTTATAATAAATAGCTTCATACTATACGATACAGACAGTATACGTACGTATATTCATACCATTATTATTAAGTCCTCTTATGCGATACGAACAACGCAATATCTGTTCTCTTGAAAGAAGTGTTTAATTTATGCAAAAAGCATTTTTGCATCCTTAAGGGATGCCGTGCTATTGTTTAAATAGTATGTCCGTTAATAAGCATGGCGTAACGTGTTCAGGGCACCTTTCGGGGGGGCTACAAGATATTATAGATTAAGTATCGTTAACTAGCCGTGATACACAAGGAGGATGAGAGACGTGACTTGTTCTTTGATTGCAAACAATTTCTTTTTTATTAGAGGTTTGATGTGGACAGATAGCTGTTCCTCTTACTTTATGTGATGAAGTTAAAATTAACTGACAATGTATTTTGAACAAGTTTCATCAATAGGATAAAGAGATGTATTGAACGAGAATGTATGTGGCCCGATTTTCGTACAAGTTAACATTGGTTCGATAACTTAGAATACAATTAGAACAGATTGATAAATCGTTTGTATCTCATGCTATATGTCTTGATATGAAGTGGTAAAACCCTAAAATTGAGCAAGTAATTATGGGTTGCCCCTAAAATTGTCGACAAAAGTTTGTATAATTTATAAGAAAGTCTACACCAAATATATATATTTTTGGTTACGTAATCAGAGCTAATGACCGGCTTAGGTAAGAACAAAACACAACTCCCATCAATTAAATCCTACCCGATTCTTTGTTTTGGTATTTATTGATTCGATCTTATTGTTGGGTAATGTCTTTTTTCAAAAAAAAAAAGAGATAAAGTTGAGGAAAAGATCTGAAGGAAATAGTAATATAGAACATTAATTAGAATTATTAGTCAAACCAACCAACAATTGACAATGGTAATCAAAATTAACCAGATTAATTGGCATATTATGCTAATCCCACTGTGTATATAAGTGGTAGAAGGCAAAATCCAATATTTGTCAAAAGAAAAAACGTTACTAATGGAAAGCGTTCGTTTCCTAAATTTATAAAACCCGAAATTCGATTAATCTTATTTCTAAAGCAAAAAGGAAAAGGCGGAATGTTAATGGCGAGCGAGCGCTTGTAAATGGGAAAAGTCAACTTTATGACAAGACACTTCCCTAAAGTCAATGCCTTAGTTTGTTTGTCTGTCCTCTTGAAAAAGTGTTACGGATTGGAATGGAGAACCCACAGAAAAGAAACTTCCAAATTCTCTTTCATCGTCTTTAAATAGGAGGAGGAGGAGGAGGAGGAGGAGGAGTCTTCGTGTGACTTTGTCTCCAAGAAAAAAAAAAAAGATTTCCTTCATTCAAATTCCACCTTTCGAAAAAGGCAACCCCAAAAATCCTCGTGATTTTGATAAAACCATTGAAAGAAAGAAAACCAGAGTTGAGGAGAAGAAGAAAGAAGGGATGAAGCTGTCGTGGTCTCCTGAAAGAGCTTCCAAGGCATATATTGATACTATCACTTATGTAAGACAATCCTTTGTTTTCTTTTCTGGTGGTTATTGTTTTGTGTGATTTATACGTATGTTTCGTTTTCTGTGTTTTTATTTTATTTGTGCGTTGTGTGGTGTAGTGTAAGCTTCAGAGAGAATCTGGGGCGGCGGAGCTGGTTTCTGCTATGGCGGCCGGCTGGAACTCCCGCCTCATCGTTGAGACTTGGTTTAGCAGGGGAGCCGTGGCTGTGAGCATCGGCCTTGTGGTTGCGAGCCGTCATACTGGGGGCCGACATGTTTGTGTTGTCCCGGATGAGGATTCGAGGTTGGAGTATCTCGAATTTTTAGGAGGGGTCGGGTTGTCGGCTGAGGTCATGGTAGGGGACTTTGACTCGATTGTGAGTGGCCTTACTGGGATTGACTTCATGGTGGTCGATTGCCAGAGGAGGGACTTCACGGGCATGCTCAGGACGGCCGAGCTGGGCGAACACGGCGCTGTTTTGGTGTGCAAGAACGCCAGCGTGAGGGTCTCGTCGAGTTTCGGGTGGAGGAGCGTGCTCTATTCAGGATCGACCAGGCATCTCGTGAGGTCTGCATTCCTACCGGTGGGGAAAGGGCTAGATATCGCGTACATCTCCGGAAACGGAGAGAGCTTGCGGAAATTAAAGGGCGAGAGTAGATGGATAAAGCGCCTCGACTGGCACTCCGGAGAGGAAGTCATCATAAGGAAATGAACTCCCAATTTCAGATATTGAAACAGACATTGAGCTGTTTACCGGTTTTGCTTTTGCCATTGCCTCACCCTTAAAACTTGTTACTACTTCTTGTCTTAACCCGTAGACTCAAACCAGTATCATGATTTTGTACAAAGTAAGCAGATGCAAAAAGTTTTGATTTTGTCCCAATGGATCCTAATGTAAATTATGTGTCAAATCTCGTATATTTACAGGGGATATGCAGGAAACTTCCTCCTTACATTCTACACTCCACATTCACGAGATAGACATGACAGGTAATCTGTGTAGTAGTAATTACCCGAACAACGCGTCGTAGTAACCCCTATCCATGACAACACTTCCAGAATGGTGTCCTTGGAGGAGTTGAGCCCTTTCTCTAGCATATGGCCTCACAGCTTGGTGCTGCGTTGATGGAAGGGCACACCCGCCTTGGTTGATGTAAGAGCCTACACAGAATATCAACAGAATTTAACTCTTCAATAATCGGACCTGTCCTCTCAGAGGCTCGGGAGTGGTTTTCTATCATTGTTGGAGGTGGAAGCATGTCCATGAAGGGACTTCCACGAGCTCGAAAGAAGCTTGACTGAAACATGCCCCCAAAAAGGATTAGTGAAGAAAGGATCATCAAACGGATTCCTTCCCCCCCAAAAAAAGCACATGACTGCCACCTCGATTCCCCTGCATCTTGTAATCTGTATAAGCCAAAAGGAGAAATCCTTTAAACAAACAATCAATATGCCAGTGACATAATAAGCAAACCAGTAATACACACACACACACACTTGAGCCTTCTATAAAGGAAAGATTCGGTTACATTATAGCGTCTTCTCTGAAAGAAAGAAAGAAAGAAAACAACTTGATCAATACCGATGACACAGTTAGATGCAGTCAATCTCCTTCTTCCGTCCAAAGGCAACTCAAATTGTATCGACAAATGAAGGAGGAACTTCCTTTCCAATGCAACCAGTCAAACCTAAACCCCATTACACGACAACGAAGACAGCAAGAAAAATCCGACAGCCGTGCTCAATTGCCGCAGCATTCCATTAACATGCTGAGGCAAAAAGCTATCCGAAGAAGCAATCGAAACAATGAACGGCTAATCTAGGCACTGAATTTAATCAATCACTTAATCAATAACTTAAGGAATTGTCCGCAATCACCCCTGCCCTAACGTCGACGAAGACGGCGAATTAACGGATGATCAAAGGAAAAGCTTTCAGTAATTACGAACAATTAACACGCCACCAAAAAAAAAAAACAAAACAAAAACTAATCCGTCGATTTACAGCGCCGAAGTCGGAGACGACCACTTCGTCGTCGGTGATCTTTATCTTTGGCGGGGATAGATCGGATTCTATGTCGCAATCGCGAAGGCGGAGATCTAAACGGTCGAGCTTCACCGACTATGATTTCACGGACTGGCGCGAACTGGACGGTACACGTGGCGGACCTTTATTGGCAGTTTAAATGCTGATCGGACACTTTTGGTTAGGCGAAAACTTTAGATATTTTGAGGTGTTTAATTGTAACTTGAACTAAGAACAGTTTTGCGTGTGAAAATTGGAAAATTAATCGAAACATACAGGCCTCAGGTTTCTGAGTCTGGACAAGCCAACATAGAAGGCGTGATCATGGCTTGAACTAGCGGTTGGACAGCCACAGAGAACGGAGTTTATACACAATGATATTTCGAGCTTTGGTAGATGCTCTCGTACAGAAGAACAGGAAATGAAATACATCATGGACACGATACGGCGGGATGTCCGCGTGCTACATTAGATATATTCCAGACCGGTTAATATACCTTAAACCATCATCAGCTGCAATGTCAAATAGTCAACCTAAATTTGTGGTTCGGAGTTCTCCATCCCTTGATGACGGAATCTGAAGAGCAAT
This sequence comes from Melastoma dodecandrum, assembly GCA_029817715.1. NCBI lineage: Eukaryota > Viridiplantae > Streptophyta > Magnoliopsida > Myrtales > Melastomataceae > Melastoma > Melastoma dodecandrum. The sequence continues at coordinate 3,564,992 of JARUPY010000079.1, read as the reverse complement.
GCTGTCTTACCTCGTCAGTCAATCAATCGAGTTTCTCGCTGTTCCGCTCGCCAGTCCTCAGCTGTTCATCCTTCAACTGAAGCCGTATACACAAGATTAGCATCGGACCATGAGATTCAAAGCATCTTGATCCGAAATGATTGGTTTTCTTACCTTGCCAAGTACCTTGTTGTGATATTGATATCCCTGGTAAAGCAACACAACTCGGTGATGTTACCCAGCAGGCAATGAATCACCCAGTTTGCAGACAAGTATAGCATGAAGAGAAGTGTATGCATACCTTGTCAGTTCCATAGATGAAGTCACAGTAAGTAAAGACTGACGCGAAGTTACTCTGGCTTTGTCCTCCAACATAATGATGGTAATCATGGTACTCGGCACCACCATAGAAGGGAATATACTTAGTCGGAGTCCAAGGCAGATCGTACCTGTGCCATAATGAGTCGACAGCAGGTTTCCGTTACCGCAAATATTCAGCATTAGCGTGCAAAGTGATACATACTAAGCAAGTTTCGTCGATCACCAAAAGGGATTTACCCAGCACAAGAATAAGGCATCTAATCCACCCTACAGATCACGCATGTGAAAAGTTGGTCTAAACATGGGACCAATGGTTATACAGTAACCCCACTACAAAACCCATGATCGTTGACCGCGAATGAAGCTACAAGCTTTACCAGGATTTTAATGATTGATACGCCAAAAAGGGGGTCTATCCTAATCTTACCTCATCCTTAACTGTGAAGAAAAGTAAAGATCCCCAAATCACTAAGCACTAGAGAAAATGGATCCTCAATGATAGGACAGTTAAGACAGTATTCCCATTCTAATTCCAATGATAAAGTAAAGGATGATCGAATTATTACCGAGTGCTCGGCCAAAAGCATATAGCCTAGGCGTAGTAGTTTGACTAGCTAAAAGGTGATAAATAGAATAAGCAGCTTTGTGCCTCGTGAGAGCATGCTTACCCACTGTGAGTCTCAATGGCCTCGATCTGCCTCAGTGCAATCCACAGCCAGAACGTGATCATGTGACCCGGAACTATGGCCGGACCAAGGAAGGAAGGGATGCCGAGAATAAGAACCTCAGCCCAGTGAGCGTATGGGGCAGCAAAGCCGATCGGAGCCGTGAATTCATGGTGCACGCTGTGTATCTTCTCGTACCCCCATTTGCAATGTAGAAATCTGTGAATCCAGTAGTTTGTGTAATCCTCTATGACAAAGTAGACCACCAACTGTATCAGAACTTCCCATGCTGATGGCAGTGGCAACCCAGTTCGGATCCCAATGAACTGTTAAAAGAAGATGAAAGTGATCCCTTCAATCGTATATGATTTCCAGAACCGCTTCAAGGTGGTGAACTGCAGGGGCATAATGAGTTAAAAGCACCAGCGCTGTGACAAAATGAAGCCTCATATTCCAGTTTGCAGGAAAACACAGTCCTAATTTACACGATGTTTCCCGACCAACATAGGTATTGTTACATGCCCCGAATGCGCAACTTAATTTGTCTTCTTATCTACTTATGTGCAACTTAATTTGGCTTCTTATCTATCAATGCGCAACTCTTTGACTACGAGAAATTAAAGCTGTTCAAGGACAGATGGATGGTATCATTCAAAACTAAATGTTGTTGCTATGTCATAGAGTAGTTATTTAAGTATAAAGTCTAGTCTAACGTCAACAAGAAGGCTGGATTAAATTAGGGAGAAACAAATGACTTTTACCAGGTTTTCAGGCGCTCGTCACTTGTACCCCCCCCCAACTAACTCTCCTTTTCCTCCTAAAGGAGAAAACAATGGCGCATATTGAGAGCAAGCACAACAAGAGATACAACCGTGATCGGTAACAAAATTAATCTTGAAATGCAGCAACAATCAGCGACTGAAGCTCCCAGCACGAGGCAAATTGGCAAATTATCGACCGCAAGTTCAGCAGAAATCCTCAGAGCCATCATATAGACTTAGCAATCAACTTGAAACTGTTAAGGCCATCGCTATCCAATGGAGAGCATCATAAAAACCACACTTCATCGTACCCACACGTCCAAAGCAAGGATCAAAACTAACCAACGAAACTCAGGGAAATAAAAACACTACTACCCGTGATCGAAAATCAACCACCACGCCGAGGAAGCATAAGAAAAATCCCCCGAATTTCCAGGAATCGCAGTACCAATTCAGACGTATGCAGAGCCATAAAAGCTCGCTCCACCATCCAATGCACGCAAAAACTCGAACGAAAGATCGAGACTTTGGCCTCAATATCCCAATCTCAGCAAAACCTAGAATCCAATCGGCGCCCCTACACACAAACATCAAACGAACTTCTCGCACTAACCTTGATGGAAGGGTAGGAAACGAGCTGCAACGGCCCAATAACGAGGAAGAACATCCGCAACACATCCCAGTAACAACGCAACATCTCCTGGAGGGACAGGCGGACCTTGGGCTGGATCTTATGTCGTTCGAAGCCGGAGATTCGGGAGAGCTCGGCGAAGAGGAGGGGCAATGGGGCGAGGGAGAAGATGAGGAAGAGGAAGAGGATGTTGTGGCAGTAGAGGAAGTAATCCGACTTGTCCTTGGAGTAGTCGAACCAGAGACGCTCGAGGGTGGTGAGGGTCCTCCCGAGGAAGAGCTCGGCGTCGGAGATGGTCGCGTAGGGAAGCATTTTGTCCGGCTCGACGGGGAGTTGGAGTTGTGGATTTGGAATGGAAGTGCGGCAGAGGTAAAAAAAAAAATTGTTGTGGTTTATGGTGGTCGGCATATCGGGGGGCGGGACTTATATTTGACGTCGTCTTCCGAGGAAGTTCGTTGCGTAAGTGGAATACGGGGATGTCCATGCAATCATTTTTTTTTTTTTAAAATATTGATTTCGTTGTGGTCGATGTTGCAAACTCGAAGCTACCAATCGTAATGACTTGTTTGGGATCACCGAGGATTTTATTTCGCATAAATAGGAAGGGATATAAAATAAAAAATTTATGAGATTGAACGACACGAACGAAATCCTGATCCATTTTTTTTTGGGGGGGGGTCTCGTGAATGTTGCCAAAATTTTCATTTCATTAAACAAATAATAACAGGGTGAAACCGATCCGACCCGTGATTAAAAATTTGTAAGGGAGAATAATCGACTAGAAAAATCAAATGGGAATAAGCCTTAGAAATTTTGGACATGCATCAGTCAGATTGATCGATGGGAGTGTGTCATGTGACAAATTGTCCCATCTGTCAAATATTAATAGAGTTTCTGTACTTTTGGGGCATACACCAAAGTGAAATCACATGCACAGACTCACCCACGTGTCACCCCCAAACCCAAAACCAAAACCCCTAGTGAGTTGTCCACCTGTCCCATTTTTAATCTTAAAGTCCCTCCTCACAAACAACTCCAAAATCATGATGCATGACGGGGATGTCGAATAATATTCGTAATTTATTATTAGAGTTCATGTAAAAAATAAAATTAAGAAATTCGTTTTTTAAAATATTGAATATGACAAATTTTAAAACTTATTATCATATTTCACTTAATATTTTTCTCGTAAAACTTTATTTTAAAACAGAGCTCCTCCGCCGCCCAAACCATATATCTCAAACTAACTACTTTCAAACTAGTGCGAACGGGTGGTCGCATAATAAAATTAAAGTCACATGGATAACACGTATCCTAGCTTACTATCTATCCATATTGTCGGGACAAACAACCTCAGAGCGGACGAACTAAATAATTGTTGTTGCTTGAATGCGAGGTGTCTCGAATTATGGTCAGTTTTCTTCGTTTCTCAAGGATTCTTCCACAACTATTTGGCGAATTTATCCGATCAGAATCTTGGGATGACTTCACCCGAACTCAAGAGTTATCCACGCCAAAATCCTTTTCCACTCATTGAGAATGTTGATACCGTATATCCCCCTTTTATTTCCCTCCAACCCTTTTTCACATCTCATGCGAGAGAGACGATCATGTTAAGCTGGAAAACCAAATGATACGGCATGAAACCATACACAAAAGAGGTGGACCTACAACTTTACCAAGATAAATAAATAAGTAAAAGAGGGATTCTTACGACCGAATTATGAGCCGGAATATCGTGAGGATAAAGGAAAAAAAGTCCACAGTAATAATGAGTCATCTAGCAATAGCATTTATCCTTTTTACTTGTGGTGTGCTCCTTTTTCTTTCTCTCCTCTTTTCGCATATCCGAGGGGGTGGTGGTGGTCGTTCTTGTTCATGATACGGGCAAGGCACATCCCGGCTGTAATCCTTGAAAACCCTACTCCTCAAATACTCAGGTAGCATGGATGATATACATGTGGATGACGTGAATCATCAACGCAAAGGTAAGAGGGAAAGGAAAGGAAAAGAAGCCGGCATTTGATTGGATGTTGTTTACCCGGTGGATGGTGTGATACACGCTACGCACTACAAAAACATTCCCATGCGGATTGCGCGCCGCATTTGTCAAAGTTGTGGCTTATGATTAGGGCACTAGTGTCGCTCATGCTTCAACCAGCAAAGAACAGTCGATGTAGCTCGTATCAACGTACCGACCTTTTTCATGTCCGTCGAGTTCACATGAACGAATACACATGTTAGAATGGGAGAGAGCTCCTTTTTTTGTCATGCTCGTCTCTCGACTTTTGCGAGCTAATCTTGTTACAGATGAATGATGACGACGAAGATGATGATGCGTTTGACTGTGCATAAGAGATGCGTAAGTTGTCATGTGAAGAGATGGAACAATGGGGATTTTGGGAAAACGATAGTTCGAATCCCTCCATATGAAAAAAAAGCAAAAAAGGAAGTAAACCAAAGTCTTTTTGGCCGAAAACCTTTTTTTCCCCTTTTACATGGATCGATGTCGAACTTTCGGGTAAGAGGGATTGAAAAGACTGAACCACGAACATAAGCCGGACGAAAGTCATGCTTCGCCATCCATGATCGTAACATCAAACTACACATGCATTGACATCAGAATAGGACCATAAGGAATGGGTGTATAGGTTTGAATTCTAAGAGTTTTTGTTACTCGACTGTTTTAAAAGAGAATAGTTGATAAATAGTTTTAAAATTTCTTTATTACAGTATCTAAATTGATACTCGAATTAGTAACTTCTGCCGGTCGAAGTAGCGACTCTTTTATAAAATAAAGCCTCTACGATTTAGATCGGTATTAAAGAAATTTTGAAATTATTTGGCGATCTAACTACACACCCACATTGTCGTAATAGAACATTGAAAAATAAACTTAAATATTCCCTTCTTTGGAAGAATTAGATATTGTTGTTCATATTGGTATGATTAAATTAGTTTGAATGGATCTAGAGGCCTACCTCCCATTCGAAATTGGGCTTTTAAAGCCCATTAAATATCACGTTAGTTTAAGACTTGAAACATGCTACTCCTCTCCCCTAATCTATACATGTCCCATTTCTTTTATGTTATAACTTAATGGTAAAGAAATAAATTAAAGGCAAAACACACACACACCAGGGTAATGGTTCCATCTCTAATCACTATGCATAATGGGAATAAATGCAAAATTAATGATCAAATCAAACCCCATGATCTTTTTTTCTATTTGAATCATATTCAACTTCATTGCTATATGACTTTATTTTGTTTCCTTCCGTTATTATAATTTATCACAATATAAATTTATGAATTTATATGCTTGTACGAGTCGTATTCGCCCGTGTACGTATTCGTAGCCGCCCATACATGTTTATCGCCGTCTGCAGCGTAAATTTATTTTACAACTACTAGTCAAACTAATTTTTAATCCAACAACAACAACAACAAAAAAAAAAAGCCGAGAAGAAGCCGACCATCAACCAAACCCAACAAGAACAAACCAACCCTTGGCCGTTTCCAACAACGACCAAACCAAAGCAAATACTCTTTCTCCTCATCCAAAGCTAAGTTCAACACCCCCAGCTTTCCGATTGGTGTGCATGCCTCGGAAGACGGTCCAACCCCGTCGCGCCCACCACCTCTCTGTGTCCTCCACCTCCTCTTTCGGCAATCATCTGCCGCCATCCCCCTCTTCTTCGCGGCGGCGGCGGGAGACACCCAGACAGAGGACCCTTCATCGGCCCCGGTCGAAGGGCGTGACTTTACTAGTTAATGGCCTGAGGAGGTGCTCCTCTGCTCCTGTGTCGATTTCAAGGAACGGTGGTATAGAAGGCGAAGATGATTCGTCCGTCCAGGGGGATATGGCCAGGAGTTGTACGTTCAACCACGGGCCGTTGCTGTTCCGGGGTCACACCTGCTCGGACGTTCTGTCGCCTTCCTCCCCTTCTTGTTCTCCCGAGGTACCAGGGATTATGGGGATCTCGTAGGATTGATTGAATTCGAAGGGGGCTAGGCTTTCGATCCCATGACTTGATATAAAGACTTTTTAAGTTTGTTTTCGGGGGGGTTGCTTGATTTAGGGATATAGTAAGGATGCCAAGGTCGTGGTGAACGTGACCGTCCAAGGCAGCCCCGGGCCGATCAGGACGATGGTCCGGCTTGGTTGCAGCGTGGAGGACACGATCATGGCCGTGGTGGATCGGTACGGCAAGGAAGGCAGGACCCCGAAGCTGGATCGTGATTCTGTCCATGGTTACGAGCTACATCACTCCTACTTCAGCCTACAATGTGAGAGTTCATCCGTTCCTTCAATCAATCAAACTCCTCTTTCGCTGGAGTTGTGCGTGTCAGATGAAGATCTTCTCGCTAATTTCCATTTCTTTCGATCTGGATGGTGATATAGCTTTGGAGAAATCGGAGCATATTGGCTGCGTCGGTAGCAGGAGCTTCTACCTCCGAACTAGCAGCAACAACTCCATCTCTCCCGGGTCCAGTGTTACGCCCCTGCATCCAACGACTAACCCTCCACCGCCCGTAATTCCTCCCTTGTTCATGGTGTCCACGTTCATAGCACATAAGCTCGGTAAGATCGTGAGAAGAGCGCAGAAGTTGTGGAAGGTTGTGATCTGCTCGCAGTAAAGGGAGTGGCCTGGCTTCATGAATCGGGGACATCTTTTTCAGTCCATCGGTTCTACACCTCCAAGGTCCTTCCCGATCGACTGGATTTACGGCCATTCTTCGCGATCATTGTTATACTCGACTGGACTCGCGGATCTAAATTCCCCGTACAGCAAATGTAAAAGGTTCTCGTTATAAATTTGTGTAAAGAACATGGATATGATGAACTCGGATGATATAATTTCGTATTTTTACTTTTAATCAGGATTGATACGCAAAATCCTTCGGCCTTTCCATTTCATTTGTTTCTTGCATGATCTAAAGAAGGCAATAAATACTCTCTTTCATATGGCGAAAGTGCAGAAACGATGGTTGCAGTTTTGATCACCTTGCCCTGAGGAAGCTTCCAGGAAGCTCCCCGGCCCCGTCGTCTCCTTCCGAAACAGCCCTTACGTACATTAACCCTCCCTCCATCCATCGCAATCGTGAGCGTCAACCATGGTCATTAGCACTGGCCAGGCGACAGCGGGGGGAGCATGCGGTTACAGTTACGACGAGAGGCAGAGGCTGAGGAAGCTGCTAATCCATGTGACGGTGGGGAGGTATGTGGGCGCAGTGCGAGTGGTGGTGTCGCAGGAGGACACGGTGGTGGACCTGGTGGTGGCGACGGGGGAGGCGTACAGGAAGGAGATGAGGCAGCCGCTGCTAGGGGAGAAGGATCGGCGTCTGTATCGGCTCCATTACTCGCCCTTCTGCTGGGAGGGTAAGTTCACTTGAATCAAAACTAACCATTAAAAGAACCATTAGGACGGCTACTTCGTTTAATTTTTTTTTTTAGGAAAGCCACTTTGATTGCGTGTAGGAATAGAGCCGGATGGGAATGTGATGAGCTTGGGTTCAAGGAACTTCTTCCTCTGCACCAGCCCCACCCTCAGATCTTCTTCACCCAGTTCTTCACCTAGAAGGGCAACCATAAGATCCAATCCTCCATCCTCCTGTTCTCCTCGTGGCCTTGAACTAATTTCAGTCCTGTACATTGAAGACTGTACTTTTATAAGAATGTATATTATGCAGACTTATTATGAGGAACTAACCACCGTTGGCTTTCAAAACCATTGTCCTCTAGGAGTATTCTCATTGCTTGACCCCATGTGCATGCCTGCCAGCCGATGCTGTTGCTGGCGTGCGCAACATCCACGCCACATTGAACAATCAGTAAGCTGCCTTTGCGCCAGTGTATATCGCATGCAACAACCGATAACGAACTTGGCCACTTCTCCCAAAATGAGTTCTATCGATAGTCTATTACGTCTAAACATTGCGTACAACTAAACCCTTTGTGATAAAAAATGACAGGGCAAAGGCAATATATCAGCCCTTATTTTACACATCAGGCAAGATTCTCAAAGCCCGCTGCTCAAACATCTCCGTCCTCCAACCCGCCAGCGTAAACTATTGAATGGGTACCTAGGCTTGCGCCATCGGAGGAGCAAGAGATCGGAGCAATGGCTAACGGCCCCAGATTTCACAAACATCAAAATGCGCTTCACGAACACAGTGAACTCCAGAGATTACACTTCATGGTCCTCCAGTGCACTATATATTAACCTAGATGAATAGGAACCAGCATTAGAACAAAGAAACTATGAAATCAATGTTGATTATACCGGAAAAGATGGTGATATCTGCCAATACTACCAGAATAACGAGAGGAACAACAGGAACGCAGTGTGGCCAAGTTTAAATAGCCGTTGCTTCTTTTCCCACTTCAGCATGTTGTATATCTCAGTGACGTCCACCAAATGCTGTTTGTTGAGGTACCTGGGTATCATAATAAGTATAATCGGCAACAGTCATTCTGTTACTACATCAGCCACCAATCTAACAAAGGTCATCCCAGTTCGTGGATAGGAAAATACTACATTTGAAGTGGAGCCACATTCTTTTAACAGCTGCAGCTATGGATCTTCAAATGGAAATTTGATGGAATTTCAAAAACTTACAGTCTCACGTTATAATAGAGATATGGAAGTGACAACAGTGTCATAATCCAATGTCCAGTCACGATGTAGAAGCAAGTCAAAACGCCTTGTCCGATGTACTCCGGGAGAACCACCTTGTTTATCCTCGATGAAGAGTCATAAGGGTTTATATAGTCAAACTCCAGATCTGCCAAGCACATTAGCTGCAACGAAACGTTAGAAATTTAAGCACGTCAATGTGATGGAGTCAAAAATAATAATGATAACAAAAAATGAATAACATGGTATAATTCCGTGAAAATTTTGGATGGAAGGACCTTCATAAAAGCATTCTGCCTCATGGAAACCCAGTCGTTGATTATCATCAAAACGAAGTTAAGATTTGTGATTGGACAACATGCATGGGTAGGCTTGGTCTAGATTTTGGAAACACTATACAAAATTAACCACTTCCATGAGATTCAACTCGTCCCTCCACATTCTTACATCGTTTCTGCTCCTTTCCAGTCTAAATCATGCTTAGCAAAACAGAAACTCAACTGAATCCCATGAAACTATCCACTAAAGCGGTGCTATGAAGAATCAGGCACCACAATGCATGTACAGACTAACAATTTGCACTATGCCACTAGATGAATCTATGATCGTGGTGTCAGAAGCAAACTCTCTCCCCGACATTTGACCTCCAAAGGAAACCTTGATTTTCAAGGGAAAAGGTTCAACAGAAACAGATACCATGGATTCTCACGGCATGTCTCTACCCGATAGCTCAATCATGCGCTCATCGAAGCTCAGATTCTGGTAAGGATCATTGCTTTCCTCATCCATTCTAGTAACATTAAAAACATCAAGATCACTCCAATCCCAACTACACCAATTCCAAAAGGCATCATCAGCAGGTTTAACACCGTAACATCCATCTTCGCATCCATGCAATAGCTAGTAAAAAGATCAATACTTTACCCACAAAACAACCGCCAAAAATCACAACGAATCGGGAACCCACCTGTGCATTCAATCATTAATTACACAAGTCCCAGGACTAACCTGATAAATGACGACGACTAGTAGGGCAACCAAGGAGAAGAAAGAGACCATCCATGCGAACAGATCTTCCATGGAAATGGATTTACCCACAAAAATCCAAACGTTACCCAGATGAAAAGAAACGATCTTGCTAACGGAAATGGACTTCGATCGGTCGCGGTCAGAAGGGTTTAATCTGGGTTCGAAATCCCTTTTGGACGATGACGGCTTTCTCGACTTGTCCGTGTTCATCAAACCAGAGGCCCATTTTAGAGCCCGAATAGGCATAGTTAGCTCGGCCCGACCGTCATCCTGCTTTTGTCTGAATCCCAGGTTGTAGCGATTGAATTTGAAAACCCATTTTCTCCCAGATCTTCAATGAAAAAGGGGATTTTGTTCGATGATGTATGCTCGATTTGTTACTTTTCACTCTGTTCCTTTTGTGGGTATTGATATATTGATATGCGATTGCATCCCTATCGATTGTGGGCGTGAATGTTTACCTGAGAGTTTGTTTCTCGTGCGGGGACGTTCTGATTGGGAAGGGATCGTGGGTTGCTTAGAGAATTGTGTGCAAATGGTGGAGAGATTTGCTGGATGTTGTCCGTTAGTTGTGTCATAGTCAGTTCATTGGTGTCCATTCTGGAGGAGGATAATCGTTTTTGATCTGGTCTTTCTTGTCGGAATAGTCGCCTAATGATTTTTCCCTGATGTCTTTTTGTTCTTCAGTTGGAAGGCCTAAAAGAGAGTCAAGGGATTCGCCATGGTGAATGCCAGAAAAGGACTGTTCGTCTCATGGTGAGAGCATTCAGCGATTTGGCATGTAATCTGATCCCGATGCATTAGTTTATTCCATTTTCTTGGAAGTTGAGATAGGATTAGTGTTATTATAATTGATTTGAATGGTATGATGTGATCAGTTTCTGCTCGGATTGTTTCTCTATTCCTTGTTATTCTTGTGTGTGTTTAGCTTATATTTATGCTGTGATTGTGAGTGTTTCTTTTTTCCTTTGGACCCCCTTCAGCGATGTTCCGATGGCACAGTTCATTATCAACTATAACAGCTCTCTTCCTGCGTCACAAAAGTTCATAATACATATCCTAGACAATACTCACTTGTTCGTTCAGCCCCTGAAGGGCATCCTAATCGATGTCCAAACTCTAATAGGGCGTCTTTCTGACCCGACTCACAAGACTCCCGAGGGAAAAAACCAAAGGAATAGCCGCCCATGTGAAGATAAGGTTTTGAAGATAAGGTCGGCAGAAGCAGCCAAACAACTTTTTGAAAAGCTGCAAGATTCCTTAGCGATAAGGCCACGAAGTTTTTAGCTTTTAGCTCCACTAGTCTTTTAGCTTTACCTTTTTACAAAGGCTTCATGGAGAAACCACAGCCAAGCTTTTCTAGCTTAGCTTGTATTATAAATAGCCACAGGGGTGTAGTCCTTGTTCTGGGAAACATCATTCGTCCGTATTTGCTAAAAATCCTTTCCAGATATCGTTTTATCATGAGGCCAGCATTGGCAAGGACGGACGAGGAGAAAGATCTCATTAAGACCGAAGACTGTAACGACAACAACGCATCTACAGATTCAGAGTCCAAACAGCAAGAACTAACAATTTCTGGCTAGAAAAGTCCTCGTTAAAAATCAGAATATGCGACTAATCACGTCTCCAGGGAGACTTCATCGAAATTATCTTCGGAGCACTGGTATTCAGGCTTGTCACTGCTTCACATATCACTCGATAAATCAGGCATAACAGCAAAGGGACCAGAGCCACAGTTTTTGGACAATCAGTCATAAGACTCTTGCTTTCGCAACTGTCGTGCTTTTGCAATGCTAAGATGAGGAACCATCATTCCTACAATGAATTGGTGGCCAAGGCGACGTTTGTGATCATGCGCGAACATTCGTTCGCCTGCTTGAAACTGGTATAGCGTGGTAGTAACATGCAACCCGTAGGAGCAAATGTGGATGACGGGTTAAATGTCGTGCAAGAAAGAATGGAAAATTTCTCATTGTCTATGGATGTGATTCATAAGTGTTTTGGACCTTTTTGAAACTATACAAGCCTTACCTATCATGTCGAGTGCTTTCTTTTTGAAAATAAAATTCAAGTCCACACTTCCATTTCCAAGGACTTTACCCGGAACATTGGTCCTCATGGGAATAAAAAGGTGCCACTGAATTCAGTCAGTTGAATCCTCGCGGTCGGAGGGATTGAAAACTTTTGTGCCAACCTTCTCGCCAAGAAGGCTGAACTTAGGGCTGGAAAACGAAGTGACTTACAGGATTCAATGTTGCGAGGGATTTATTTTTACCTAGAGAGCGGCAGGCGACTTCAGAGAGCCGTCAACAAAGACTTTGGGAGTTTTTCTTTTAGTTTTCCTTTTCTGCCTCTTCTGGAAGGGTAGAGGGCCTAGTTCTTCGGTGTGCCGTCCTGAAGGCGTAGGGAAAGCCACAAGCTGGCAGTTAACTCGGAGTAAGAGGTCCTTTGATATAATTTTAAATGCTTAATAAACCTGGTAAAAAATAAGGAAATGGACGACTGACAACAGTAGGCCGCAGGATGAATATTCTCCTTAAAAGGAGGAGGAACTTTCCAATGATTCCAGGGTTACGCATGCATATATCCCTACAGCACCAGTTCTGTTCCTGCGTCGGTTCTAGGGTGACGGAATTCAATTAGCTCATGGGCATGGGGAGAAAAGACAGCAAGCACATCCCAGTGACATATGCGTGTCGACGTGCTATGCGTGCGACCCTCTAGGTCCTATACACGAAGGCAGTGTATCTCCTCCCTCAGTCGATGTCAAGCTGCGGCCTTAGATGAGGAGGCAGCTGCATGCTCACAATGTCTTCCCTCGGGAGGACGTTCCCCCGGGCGGCAGCGACTTCGTTTATTAACAAACGCAATGTCATTTTCAGTTTGGTTAAGCATTTACTAACAAATGGACACCATTCGGCTCTTCGCGCTCATCCAGCCACAGTTCTCCCTCGGTGCTCGACCCTGAGGTTGGGGATGCCGAAACTAATAAGGGCACGAGAGTAGAGGCACTTTCCCCATGAAGCTTAAACATGCTCAATCTTCATAGTCCTCTCTTACGAAGCGTATCTTCGTTACAAGAGGTTTCAGCTTCTGTAAAGTCACAGCAGGTCAATGGGTTTGTTAGGATGTAACATTCATATTTCAACCCAGGACACAATGAATTGATTAGTGTATATTGCCCTGTTTACCTCTGCAAGCAGCTTGAAGTGCAAGTGCAGACTGCTTGAGCAAGACAAAACTTTTTCGAGCTAAATAAGATCGTGTTTTCCGCTGGATTATGTGGTGCTTCCGAACTTGCATTTTCCGAAGCCCTGGCTTCGAGGATCCACATCATAGAAACTATGTCTATAAACTTTCCAATGCTCTGTATGGTCTTAAACAGGCTCCTAGAGCATGGTATGAAAGACTTAGCTCCAACCTTGCGTAAGTTGTGCGCGGGGTTCCTCATTGTGCAAACGAAAGGGACCCGACCCCCTGAACGGAAGGAAGGAAAGACAGAGATCACTCTATCTTAACTACCGGGGATAGGAAGGGCTGTCCGTCTGTGAGCCATTAACACGAAGGAATTCCAAAGCAAAAGCATCCCAGAAAACAGGGGAAGAAAGGAAATACTCTTTTGACGTCGACAAAGCGGATGCGATCTTCGACTGGAAAGCCAAACCATCTGACCCAACCCATTCCAAAACAGACACCCAAAAACAAATCCTAACAAATACAGTGGATCGGACGACAGAAACTAGGGTTCGTGGGAATTGCTTAGAAGGGGCGCTCAGCTTAGCTTTTCTTTTCTTTTGAGGAGTTACGAAGCGAACATATTCTTTTCAGGAAGATGAGAGATTTGAGCAGCAGCAGCAGGTGCCTGAAGAATCCAATGGGCTTTTGGCCCATACAAAACCCGAACTGACACCGACTTACGAAGAATATGGGGACCTCTCTGCACTACCTCCTCATTCGGGATTCCTTCTATCTCCTACAATAAGTTGTCCAGTTCTTATAAAGCCTTTCTAGTGTCCCTGGAGGATCATCGTGAGCCTCACAGCTATGGTGAAGTTGGGAATGGCTTGATCTGAGACGTCGCTCTGTCCAGATCATGATAAAGCAGACCCAAAATAAAGGGACCCCAGGAGATTTCTTCATTGGTCTCCCTCAGAAAATTGGCCACCGCATATCAGAAAGTGATTGATCTCGTGAAAGAATACAATGCACAATCCACGGACAATGTGATTGCTATAATGCTGGATACAAAGGCAAGGAATTACGTCACTCTTGTTATGAAATCGATGTTCTGAGTGGTTCCTTGGGCTTCTGGTGTGATTACCCGGTGAATTTAAACTACCTGACACATCTGCATTGCAATGGGGGATGGGGAATCTTTGGATCTCTAACGTCCCTTTTTCTATTCTTACGTGGTATGACGTGTCTCTAACGTAACATGTTTGTACTACGTGGACAATAATCAACGAAATAAACCAAGTCAGGGAAGACAGTGGATGTGCGGTGATATGCTGGCAGGATCGGCCTCTTTTCTCGGTATCTGCCTGGAGATGTAGGAAGTGATATATGCTAGATAATGTTCTTTAAGAGTCATTGAGTGCTGTAAACTTAGTATGGCGTTAGAAGCAAATGACACTCTTGGCAAACATGAAGACCACCGTCATGTCTGGTAACTTGAAACCCCAGGAAGAAGGACAGATCGCCGAGATCCTTAAGAGCAAACTGACTGTGAAGGTGGGGCAGCAGTTCGGAGATTCCTCTCATGTAATAAACCGAGTCGTTAGTTTGGACACGTCGTTTCTACACTGAGACTATTTCAGCCTCCGGAGAGATTAGCCAGCCAGTCACGCAGCTTCGGAGACTCCCAGTTACGACGATCTCCACATCTAGTGTCCTAGGTGTGTTTATTCATCGAGATAGCTTGCGTCTCAACCTGGATGCACACCAAGTCGTGCCAGCCTAATGACTCACCATCATGGTTCGCAAACATCAAAGCTTACCAGGAGTCAAACACTTTTCCCTAAGGCAACACGAGAAAAGAGTGTAAATTCATCCAAAGAATCACAAAATTTTCGATGGACAATTGATTGGATAACACCATTCATGGAATTCTTCTCCAATCCAGGGAAGGGGGTAACCCGCCAAGTAAAATTACTAGCGCGATTCTACACCGTAATCGATGATGTACTTCATCGAAAGCAAACTGATGGTGTTCTCTTAAGGTGTGTCGAAATGGATGAAGCAATCCATGCCAACATGGATTGAGATACACGTATTCAAGTCCACACTTCAAGATATTTCTTGAGTGATACAACTCAAGAAATAAATGAGTATGAATGTCAACCCATAATCTATTATTAAATTATAATAGGTTGAATAACATGTCTATTATTCAACCTATTATAATTTAACATGATATGTGGTTGACTTTACAACCACATATCGAATATGGACTATGATCTCCCTTGAAAGGTTGGACATAGTCCGTCTTGAAGCCCTCTCTTCGATAGGTGCCGAGTTTATTTTAAATGGAACCGGAAACGGGATCCACCCGCGACATGCCCCTTCCAGCATCATTTTCTATGACTTAAATGCCTGATACGGTCCTTTTACCTTGATAGCGGGTTCCTCATTGTGCAACGAAAGGGACCCGAAAGTCGAATGTAAAACTCCAATTTTGAATAGTTTGGGAAATATTTGGGCAATTCGTCGCATTCTTCAGGTACGTCCCATCCCATTGAGAGCTTTCTGGCTTATTCTGATATTGACAGTATTTGGAATCAACCGTTTGGTGCCATCAAAACAAGTCATTCCATCCCTAAAACACGGGACGTGACAAATCCTACATCCTGATCCTTCTGCATCTTGACATCGTCGCGGGTTGGTGACGCGCGGTGGCTCCAGGGAGGAATAGTTGGGCTTTGCCCCCCCAAGTACAATGAGCAGTATACTTGGGAAGTTTATGACCCAGCGACAGTTCAAAAGGTGATCTTCCCCCCCCCCCCCCCCAAATCCACTGGAATGGATTTTTATTATTAAAATTTTAAGCTCCCGAATACTCGTGATCACTACACGACAGTCAGTGGTAGCTGACAACTGGGTTAGGGTGTGGTTGAGTTACCGATATGATGTAAGTGAAGACAGAAATTTGGAAATTTTCTCCATAGTGCTTGGATTGGAATCTGCTCTAGTTTTGGATCGAGAGTGTTTTGGGTCTCGAAGTTCATGTACGGATGCCCCCCCCCGGGGTTCCACACCCCAATAGTGCTTCAATAGTTGTCCATTCACCTTGAAGGTTCTATCTGAATTGTCAGCCTTGAGTTCTATTGCTCCAATGCCCCCGGCCGGTCGCATTAGAAACAGACATCCTTCAGCTCATTGGAGGCAGGAAGAGAGAGCCTCTGCTGTCTCTCAAGCTAGCAACCACCGAGACTCCATCTGCGTTAGCTGAGAAGAGTCCTCTACATCACCTACGGGTGGTCGATCCCTCCTGCTCTTCCTTGGTGCCACGGGAGTGGATAAAATTTGTTTAGTGGGAACAATAAACAAACAAACATTTGCCGAAAGCCGTGCCTTTTCTACAATCCAAACTAGTCCACATGGTACCTGAAGACTAGGTCGACTTATGAACGGGGTCGACTAGGTCGACTCACAACGAAACAGCCTCGCGACCCTCCGGAGCCTCGAACCCGTGGGCCCGGAGCCTTCCATGATCATTCGTAGCCGCAAGAGGAACACGGCCGACTCGTGGACAATGCCACCACGGCGCCTGCATGTAGCATTTACGCACTCAGACAATCACACTAATAGGCTCGGCAACTCATTAACAGCCGGCATCAGTGTGGTCGCACCCGCTGTTACATTCTCGTCAATTGTTTAACTTTTTGCGTTTATTCTACCGTTCGTGTGTCCCTTCATATCCAATCCTACACACATAAACCCCCAACAATAGTAGTAGTAGTAGTAGTATATATCCATGGTAAAATGTAAAAAGTTGCACGATAAGAGTCGATCCATGCACCCGACAATCGTCCTTAATGGTTGTTGCACCACCCAGGCTCGGCGCTGGGCCCCTACCTGGGAAAATCACATGGAAAACGACCCGCCGACCCGGGGGTTGCTCGTCAGGGAAGGTTACGGTGTTTGGGACAGAGAGAGCGGAAGTTATCAGGGCATAAATTAATGGTGCTTGGAATTCAGTGAAGAAGAAGAAGAAAAGAGAAACGCCCTCCCGATGTTCCGACCCGAGAAGTAGGAGATCGGGAGTCTAAAGAGCTCCGTTTTCTGGGAACAGTGGCTAAATTCATACCTTTAACTGTCCCGGAATCCAAGAAATTGTTGCAGGGTCCTTCAACATGTTGCTGGGGCGTCCATGGATTCATCAAGCCGGACTCTCAATGATCTGGCAGTCACATGAGCTCAATCGGAATGAAGGATTTAGTTCATATAATACCTCAAAGGGTGTTGACTTGGAGATTGACCTTATCTCATTAAGCTCACAAAAGGTTTTCCCGCTAAGTATCTCAAACATGTCAGCAAAGGTGATCGGACATGCAGTAAACCAGTTGAAGTCCCAATAGTTATCTTTAGTTGTTTCCTATTAAAATATACAACCATTCGAATAACATTTCATTCTTTAAACAATGCCAAGACTAGGCAAAATCGATGAAGGTCAATTGACGAATCGGATGTGGCGTCGTGGCGAACTATGCAAAAGCCAGAATTCCACTGGAGGTGACTCAGGGGTTCGTCGACCAATTCCCCGGGATCAACACTCTCGGGATATCCATGGCTCGCCTGGACTTCGCGCCGTACGGTTTGAACCCGCCCCATATCCATCCTCGCGGCACAGAGATCCTGGTTGTGCTTTGTGCTGCACCGAAGGAGGTAAGAGCTTACATCTGTCCCCTACCTTCGAACATCTCCTTTAGTCGGTCCCATGCTTCCTTTCCCTCGCAACTGAATGCGGCTGGTCAAACCACTGGCATGCAACTGCCAAATCAGATGTTGACGAGCAAGGCATCACCGCTTCATCTGCAGATGTTGCAGCAGCAGCAGCCGCAGCCGCAGCCAAGTAACATATTCTTATTAATCCTTATTAATCTTCTACAAATATCCAAATTTTTACGCCTTCTTCAATCCCTCACAATAAGTCTCGAGGTACAAGAGCTTGTCCCGAAGCTCTCCCAACGACGACCTCATCTCTGTAACCTCCGCTAGGGATTAGGGTTCAACTAATTTTTTTTTTCAAACTCCTTGCTGGAATATTAGGTTGCAGATGTGTCCACGTGTCGCCACGTAGGAGTGACGTGGAGAGGCAAAATTTTGCCACATCGGATCTCGTTAAGTCCGGAAGGCAGGAACCAATTCAATAAGGTCCATGATATGACTATATGTCGAGTACATGGGTGTTGATCCCGCACACAATGACATCTTCAACAAAGCCATGGCCGCTTTGGGTGCAGTTTTTTTTTAAATTTATTTTTTGCTTGCCTAGTTAGGCTGATGCTTTCATTCATTTTCATTTTTCCTCCTCCTCCTCCTTCGGACAACCAGAATTCCGACGCGATGGCAACCCCCTTTTGAATTCTTACACGTTTCAGAGAGAAAAAAAAGATCTAAGGCGATTTATTGGTAACGTCGCTGGACGGACAGAAGTTTTCTCAACTCCTTTCCTTTCTCTGAAGATCTGGAGAGGAAAGAAAAAGGAATGATATAACGCGGCATTCAGATGTCGAAAGCTATTCAAAAATTTTTATTGAGGGAGGCGTTGACGTGCGAAACAGATGCTGGTGTCGTTGATGCGCTCGATGATCTTGAATGGTCCTTCAGCGCGCGGCATGAGCTTGTCGATGAAGCGTTGTTCGATGGGTGGGTGAGGGTCAGTTAGGGAATGGGATCTTGAGGCATAAGAGGCAGCATCACGAGAGGAGTTGGGGTTGCACCAGGACATGTCTGGGCTGGGTTGTCTGCCTTCGTGGTCACCTCCCGTCGTTGTTGCCGTGGAGAACGCTCGTTATCATGTTAGGCCTTGCATGTTTAGTTTCGAAGGTGCTCGAGATCGATGCTGCGTCGAAGGTGTTCAATACCGATGCTGTGTTTTTTGTTCTAAAAGTTCTCTTCAATGGCGGGTCATTTGTCTGCTTCACCTCCTTCAGCTGACGCAAGCTCACAAGCCAGAGTTTCTGTCTCTGTGCAGACGTGACCTAAAGAAACCATCTTTTCCTTTTAATTTGTTTTACACCCGTGACCTGAAAAGCAGCAGACAGCATGCCTCAGTCTTCATGTTTATCTCCTTACGGCAGAGTCTGCGAGAACCGGCGTCGACTGTCCATTTTTAAAGGTATTGTGATATCCAAACAAAATGCAGGAATCCATACCACCATTCCGTTCAGATCTTTTCTCGATCGAGCGTTAGTGGTATCAGGGTGCATATACAGGGAACATCAGATTTAGATGCAACCTCCGCCGCATCAGCCAGTGAGGAAGAGCCGCCGCGGGCCAAGGTCCCGCAGCTCACCTCACACCCCTACCCGACCGAGCTGAGCCTCGAGGCCATGAAAACTCGACATTGGATTACTTTTAGGACAACATGGCAAGCCCCTCCAGACAGAAATAGAAAAGACTAGAAATTACTACAAATGGCATGGGTCGTTTACACACATGACCAGAGATTGTCTATCATTCAGGAATATAATCCAGGATTGCTCTGGGGACCCACGTACTTCGGAGCATGCGAGATGCACAGGTTTGCATAATATGTACGCGGATCTCGGCACTGTAATTCACACAGGGACAGGTATTCCATGGTTGCAACCACCTGAAAATGGCTTGAAATGTTTCCACCCTGCCACCCTCGCCTTCGTCGTCTGCCTAGGATGTTCACGTATCTATGAGACAAGTCGAAGGGCACCCAAGTTCCTTCCACAACGTTCGACGCTCGAGTTGCGACGCTGACCGGAATGCCGGGAAGCAGAGCTGGCTGTAGGAAGAGCGCCGGAGACGGGCTGTGGCCGCCGGATCCAGGAGCGCGGGGGAGGACGGGGAGGGCAAGTTGCTGCCGCCAAACTTGGTGGTAGATTACCTTACTTCCCCTGACCACTCAAGCACTAGTCAATCCGTCTCGACTCCGAAGGCACATTTGAGAGGGTTTAGTTTGAGCTGATGCTTTCTGCTGTATCACATGAAGGGTTTTGCGGAACTGCTAAGTATATCTAATTGGGCAAAAAATTTTATCGTCGTGCAACCGTACCCAAGCTTGGATCCAACAAAACCCTGCTCTGATACCACTTGTTGTCGATTGCAGCCAGATTAACGACGAAAAGAAAACAATAGGATTTCGGACTAATTCAGAATATTTATCTGAGTGTCCACGTTCATTTAATCTGGCTCATTGATCTCATTTATAATATTTAGATGCGCTTTCAAGAGGAAAGTGTTTGCACTTTCATGCCCCAGTCATGTTCTTTGAGATTTGAATCAAACGGCTTCCACCCGACCAAAGGTCTAGAGGAGGTGGCGTCTTCTCCTCCTCGATTATGTATTTGGACGTGATCGTGACTGGAGCGATGGCTCAATATATACCAACCCTGGATTACTATAGTGGCGGGTTGCCGAAGGCGTGCACAATGTACGCATCATCGGAACAATCATGACTGGTCGCGATAGGGTGTGTCCATGAGGAGGCACGACTGTTCTGATGGATCATGTCTAGTCATTACGCCTTTCCTGAATTGTCATCTCCTCATATTTGTCATGGCCCCATTTTCTATTGTCTTTTGACTCCCAGAGCTTCCTGCCACCAATTGTCTCCTTCAACAGCGTAGTAGTTTGTGCTTGCATCTCCTTCATAGCCTGCAAATCCTTAATCTGAGTGGTCATCAAATCCATACGCTGCACCATATCTGTCACAGCCGAGTTCAATGCCCAAATGACTCACCGAGTGGGCCGACATTTGGATCACCAAGATTATACCTCTTCTTCAGGCTGAGATACGAATGTCAAATGTAGAACTCCAATTTTGAATAGTTTGGAAAGCATTTGGGGATCATTTAGGCTTCGGAAAATGCAAGTTCGGAAAGAGATGATTTTGATGATGAGCATGAACAAACATTGGTTTGTTGAACGTCACGCTCTGAATCGAATCACACTATCGAAGGATAAATTTGCTTGAAGATATCAAGCAAATTTATTCAACTGCAGATATTTAATAGTAGAAACGAAATTTGCTCATGTAATTTCGCATATTCAGAGTAGAGAGGGACGTCGTACTTCTCAGGGCGTCGCTCAGATGTACCCACACTCCTTACCATTCGATCGGAGGAAGCGCTTCACCCCATAGAAAACAAGGTAGGTTAGACCTACTCATCATGCTTCTCATCATGTCCATAATAGGGGGGCTTATGTTGACATGATGTTAATACAATGGGCTATCTTGGGCCTCTTTTATGACGAAGCCCACAGTAGACGCGGCGCCTCGTATGTTATGCCATGCCATCGTTAACCACGAATGCAAGCTAAATGGTCTATATAGCAGAGATTTGTTGTTTCGTCATCAACCATGAAGGAATTGAAAGCCGAGTTAGAACACGTGGAGTCTACAGATTATTCGGCAAAGTCATGCCTCTACGCTGCAGTGTCATCCTCTATATTCAACAGAATCATGAAGTGTCAATGTTTGATACTTCAAATGAACGTGGGTCCCTCGTCGTGTTTTCATGCAAAACAAATTGAAGCGGATACAATGGAATTTGAGTTAGTAACATAAAAAGGCAGGGGATGCGATTACCGAAAATGTGGCCCTAGGTGGTCAGTTAAACGTAACCCAGCCTCTAAATGATTCAGCACATTGATCTTAGTGGTTTTCAGATCTTCTAGCGGGTGCGACCACACCTGCACTAAAGCACCGGATCCCACCAGAACTCCGAAGATAAGCGTGCTTGGGTGGGCCAGCTGCCCGGATGACAGGAAGAGCACAGGTGCGTATTGTGCTTTTGTTGGTTCCTGTCTGGTCTCCTCGCAGAGCATTGTCCGCACACATAAGCACCCAACCGTCCCAGGAGCAATGCCCCTAAAACTGGTACCTGAACACGGCCCCAATATATGCTCCATGATATGTTCCTTTTGTGTAGTGGAATTACAAATTCCAGTCATCTTGTATTGGGGCAATCCTATATGGGACGTTAAGTGCAATTATCTGATATAAATTTTATATTCAACCTATTATAATTTAATATATGTTAAATTATAATCTATATTTACAAATTAATATAGACATATATTTATATTATTAATAGAGTAAATAGACATATTTGATTGTAAATAGACTATGGGGTTGTAAATTTTAATATATGTCTATTATCTGTTCATAGACATTATTCAACTGATAGGACAATCGTCTGAATAGCTCAAATTGCAGTCGCTACAACAAGTCTCAAGGGTGGTTCTTTGAACCTCATGGTAGATTCTACCAAGCGGCAGTCAAACGGAGGAGTGAATGCAAGATGCCAGCGGAATGATCGGCCGGACATAGGCTAGGGCTGCTTCCTTCCCACGGCGCGCTTTTTACTGCTCATCGACTTTGTATGAACCCCGTGAGTGAGTACATGTTGTGGGACTTCCTCTAGCATTTCATTCAAATAAACAAGATGATTCAATCACGAGGAAACCTCGGTAGCTGCAGCACCCGTTGCCTGGTCACTGCCCCCAGAGACACGACGACCAAGAAAAACCTGAGAAGTAAGCTTGATTTGAAGTCAAAGCAATGTGTTTTCATCGGATATGGTCAGGAGACCGGACTCGGATAATCTAGCCCAAATTTGAGCAACGGACTTAACTGTTGCACCGTGCTTTATACTCTTTGGAGAATGGTGATTCCGAACTTGCATTTTCCAATGCCGAAATGATCCCCAAATGCTTCCCAAAATCATGAATCGAATTAAATGTTATGGTAATGAAATTCTCGTTAAAAAGATTGTGGAGGATGTGTTCATATGCCATCATACCCTTGAGTATTGTGTCGACGAGCAAGTCCACGTTGGGAGAACCATGCTTAAAGGCGACGTCCTTGCGTTTTTCTATTTTGTATATCGGTTGAAAGCTAAGCGATGCAATTCGCGACATGAATTACGGTACCCGATACATGAAAAAGAAGTATTAGCCTTAAAATATTCATACATAAGTTATTCAAGAAAAATTATGTGAATTAACAATCGTTGGAACTCCATGCTGTGTTTTGCTGCATAGCAAGGGCAGGCTATACACTTCGGATATGCTCTTTTCTCTGGGTATTTCTTCTTCTTCAACTTGTGTCTTTGTCCTCAAATCAGTTACCGAATTGACGTTAAACGATCTAATCGACACTGTTCTCTGTGGGTTCGACCCTTGCTTGCCCTTGCTATTTTAGTGTGGTCCCGTGACTCCTCTGGTATTAGGAAATTTAAAAGAGCTTCTGAATTTAGAGCTGGGAGAGGCAAGAGATGAAGATCATGAAGCCAAAGAATGCCCGACAAGTTCTGAGTTGGTTTCGAACCCCAACCAAACAAGGGCTCGACGAAGGGAGGGGGCTGCGGCGGGGGAAGGATAAGCCTTTCGGAGATCAAGATTGGATTTTTTTTTTCATTGAAAACGAAGAAGGCATTATCCTTAGTAATGTTAGTTAATAATAAACCAGATTAATCACCCAATAAGAGATAATGTATTCCGCTCAGAAGCTGTTTTCTGCAATAACCGAATCAACGCTTTTCAATATATGAATTTTGCATCGTGATTGATTTGCCCGATGACGTCCATGCCCCACATTGAGAATGGCCACGGTTCAAACAGTGGGTAGAGCCTTGTTGGAGGGACGTGCACCTTGTTGCTGTAGATCTGACATTTGTGGCAGGTTTTGACGTATTTGATGCAGTCGGCTGGTTTGTGCTTGGTTTAATTAAATCTAATAATAGTAGGTTAATCTTTATTTGCTTGTTAGTATAGACCCTTAAATTTATCACATAATATTGGTGTCAACAAGGTTGATGAAATATTATTCAAGACAGTTCCGTTCGAGTTGTAATATAAACTAGGATTTTGTAACCTATAGAAACATAACCACGGCTGTCGTTCTATTAGTTATGGACATTTCAAATAACACTAATTTACGCCAAAGTGTTACGGATTTTACTTGCTATTGCAGCTTACAAGGATTACGAGATCTGGCAAATGGACGTTAAAACTGCTTTCTTAAACGGAAAGCTAGAGGAGGAAGTGTACATGGTCCTTCTACGGTGGCGGTGACGAGTCCGGCACTATGGGTGAGTGATGAATTAGTGGAAGGAAGTTGGTGCTCGATGTACTCATCATGGAAATAAATCCTTGTTCGCAGGAACTATTAGCTTAGGTCTGTGGTATCCAAGAGAATCGTTGCTGGATCCTAGAGGATATTCAGATGCTGACTATGCTTGGGGTTTTTGCATATTTCTAAGCAAAACAATTGTTCGGCCGAAAACCCTTTGGGTATGTCCAAGTTCCCATGTGAGTGTCCCCCACGAATGGGTGGGGGTGAAGTACGTCACTCCTATAACACTCCCTCTCTAACACCCTTCTTCCCCCCCTCTTGTTAGCCCCGCATCTTGAAACATTTTCCTGAAATTGCCGCCTCAGCCAATCAAACGCAAAAGATATACGTCGACGGGAACTCTTTTAAAAAAAAAAAAACATTTCCCGACGTAAGTTGTGCGCGGGGTTCCTCATTGTGCTAACGTATGGGATCCGAATGTCACATGTAGAACTCCAAGAGGAGTATTTGTTCGTAACAAAACCTCCGTCGATGAGTATGTGCCCATAACAAAACCTCTTATACAGGAATATGCTCTCAAAGTAAAAACTCTCATTGAGGAATTGGATGGGACGAAGAAACCATGTCGCTTGATTGACCAACTCATTTTGATCCCTGCTTGATGGGTCCTAATAGACCACTATGGGTCTCTAACATAATTGGTATGACCTCATCTAGGTGTGGGAGTACGCGGCATTAGGTTTCGGGAGCGGGATGGGTGTCCCATAAATGTAAACAACAACAGGAAGAGGGTAAGCCTCCCAGCAGAGTCTCTGTCTGAATGAAATTGTACCCCGAATGAGGGAAGCACCAAGGTACGGAGCATGCGCGATGCACAACCTTGCGTAAGTTGTGCGCGGGGTTCCTCATTGTGCATACGAAAGGGACATCACCAGGGGAGGGACCTTGGTATCCTGTATATTGAATAACACAAGTTAAAAGCCTCCTTTTGCTACTTGCTTTTGTTTATTTGCTATTTTCATTCTTACATTAAATCTTTTAAACAATTAAACTTGTTAAGTTGGTAAAAATATTCTGAAAAAATATAAATTATTATATGATAAACCTTGAAAGTAAGATTGTAAGTAAAGCTTGTTCGAAACAAGGACAAAACTTTTCTTTACAGTCTTCTTACAACAGGGAAAGTTTGCTGAGACAGTTTGCCGAGATACTCCAAAAATATGGTATTATGCTTTCTGAGAAAAAGGTGAAATTATTTGAAACTTCAATTGAATTTCTTGGAATGAGACTTTCAGATGGCAAATATCACCCTAAGGTTTTGGATAGGAGACAACTACTTTATCTGTATCTGTGCGCTTACGAACCGGAATAGCCTTCGATTCGACATTCATGGCTTACCATCTGCTCCGTTTTCTTTACTTTCAAATCAGAGCTGGAAGCCGCGTTGAGGTTGGCGATGATTTCGGTCGGTCGCGCTCTCCGTCCTAGCCGCCCTCTCTACTCTCCCTAGCTCGTAAGCAGCAGCCCAGCCCCTGTAACAACAGGGGCACAGCAGTAGAGGAAATATTCTCTAATCACGTCTCTTGATCTGAAATGATCCTTGGAGGGTGAAGAAAATATTTTCTGGCGAGACTTGGTCCTAGAGTTGGTGAGACCTGCAGGTTCGTCTCTTCACTCTTCAATGCTTCCGTTTTTCGAAGGTGGCCTCCTGTTTTGTGTTTCTTTTTTGACTTCCCCAGATCGTCCTTCAGTCGGCTCTCGCGTAAAGTTGGGATCTTTTGCGGTGAAATGCTAGTGAAACGGGGGATGCGTTAATGTGGGTGTTGTCCCCTGTTGGGATCTTGTTCATGTTGTGTTGTTGGGCGACGTAGGGAACTTCAAATGCCGTGTTAGGTTCAAGAAGAAGCTCGACATGGAGGAGCCCATGGCTTTTCAGGCGAAGCTCGTCTCGTATCAAATGGTTACTCACAACAGCCCGGAATTGATTTCACTGAGAAGTTCACTCATGCAGCAAGAGTTAGTGAAGCAAAATTGATGCGTAAGGATTGCCCAATCGCTAAACCTCCCCCTAAAGTGAGATCATCAAAGCTTCAACTTGCCCCCCTCGTCTTCACTTTTCCTCCAACCAATGCAAAACGGACTCTGCGACAGAAATCCGGTGCCGGGTCATCCTCGGGTCAAACCGAGGAAGATAGGATTAGGTCTTATCCTCCAGCACATGCTCCAACTCTAAGAATCTTTGACATTTATAGAGCCAGTCTTCCAGATCACTCCCATCGAAGTCTGGAAAATCAACCTCTGGCATCGTAAAGTACATTATTGTCTGTTTAAAGTCTTGATGATCACATTTCTTTAATCCTGTGTTATTCCCCGTTATATCGCGACGTGTTTCATCCACAAACACGTTTTTGGCGACCACAGTGGGAGTCGGAAACGAGTTTCGTGTGAAAACGCCCCTTTTGATTAGGACTATAACCCATAAAAACACATTTGACAGTATGAGACCCTTCACATCACGGTCGTGAGTGTTTTGATTGTAGGCTTCTTGAGTTTGTGGAGACAATCCTCAATGAGGGGAAACTTATGGAGCACTATCCTAGAGGCAATGTCAGGCAGACTTTGATCCCAGTAATTCGACATATGTGTTCCCAGGTTTATATGGATTAAATCTAATAGGAGTACCTAGAAGGAAGAATCTTTGTTGACCCGAGATTGCCGGTATTTCCCCCAAATGAACCTTAAACCAATCGGCTTGCACGATGTTTGTTGTCGGCGAGCGGGAAGTCGAACGACGAAGACCGCAATCGATGAGGGAACGTCACACCAATCTGGGTGTGATTAATCCATATATAGAAAGAGACATTTAAATAGTAGGTTAATTTAAATAGTCAATCTAATAATATGGACTATTTAAATTTTTGTAGTTTAAATCAAATGGTTAACCTACTTTCTCGATTCAAAGGAGATCACTAAGGGAGGAACCAACAACTCGAAACATGTACGGGGCCAGACAAAGGACAAGAAAAGGCACAAGGACTTGCTATTTGACGATGCGACACTTGAAAATAAAACTGGCTGACCATGGAATTTGCGTTTGAATGATGTCATCGCATTTCTATGAGGTGAGGACAAAAACATTTGGTGTAATTTCGAAGCATGAAGCCTCTAACGCAAATCAAATTTGGTCGAATATTATTCAAGGGGAAGATGATACTAATGCATGTTTTGACACGTTATTAGGTTTTGAACTAATCCTGTCGTGTTGTTGTTCTTACACTTCAGGGGTTGCGCCACATCGGATTTTGACCCGGTCAAACATCCTAATGCCGGTCAACGTACTAGTCAAAGTCACACATTTTATTCCTCGAAATTTCAGGGTCGTTACAATCTACCCCCAACATACTAACCGACAACACTATTAGGATTTTGTGGCCCGAAGACGGTTATATTGCGATTTAGAGAATAAGTGAATTATCTTAATATCAAAACGTATTAGATAAGATAGATAGATAGATTGTATGAGGACAAATAATTACAGGGTGTCCAACAAAGACAGATGCCCCCCCCTGCAAAAAATATACTTACTGAGCCACTCGAGGAAAAAATCGAATTCTTGCTGCTCTTTCCATAGAGCAGTTGTTTCCCCTGCAGCATGGAATAACTACATGTGGGTTCGGCATATGGGCCGGTCCGATATTCTTACATGGTATTAGAGCCAGATTCGTCCCGTCGGACAAAGATTCCGAACGAGGACGCCCGACCCCCGGAACCCCGCGCACAACTTACGCAAGGTTGTGCATCCCGCATGCTCCGAACCATGGTGCTTTCGAACTTGAAAGCAAATAAAGATCAACTCCTTTGAATTTCCACAATCGCTATGCGCTTTAGTCTTTCTTTCCTCCATTGAGTTCTCTTACATCACCTCACATGTCAATCTTGTTTGTATGACTTTGATCCTCACAACCTCATTCTGCCATAGACATATTAAAAAAGAACTCAGATAATTTATTCATGTATCTACTAAGAACCGGATAACAAGGAACATGGAAAAAAAAAGCTGTGCTCATCTGCAGCTTTGTGTCCACAGCTCCTTGGAGACTTCTCCACAATTTCGAGGTAAACCGTGGGTCTCTGTCTGAAGTAATAGTGTGAGGCACTCCATGATACCTTATCACTTCTCGTATATAAATTATGTAATCCTTCGGGAATAACGCACAAGCTGCGAAACATCTCTTCAAGTGAATGGGGAGGTGGATGGAGGTTAACCTCCAATTGCCTAATACATATAGTCGTGTTGCAAACACGAGAAAATCAAATCACACAAAGAAAATTTGCAACTCTCGATATGGCTGACATTATCTGACTTCCTATGCCTGCCAGGCGGGGGGAATGATCTCAGGCGGATAAGGCTCAGGTTGTTGAGGACCGGAGATGGCCGTTGACTGGACTGCGGCTGGCTGAATGACAGAAGGCATCAGGAGAGTGGTTTGTAGCTCTTTAATCGAAATGGAAGCCGATACATCGTGATGGACAGATGGAGCATTGCCCAAAACTGTGATGGGCTGAAGGGCCGAAATCCATGAAATTTTCTGAGCCCAATATTCTAAAATAACTGAAGATAAGAACAAAAACAGCTGTCCAAATCCACCTCTTGAGTGAATTCCTCAGATTTCCTCACACCCCCTGTTATGCTAATAGCCTCCTGGAGAATTTCGGCTTCATTCGCACCCTCGGCCAACCTCATGTCGGACAACAATTCTTCAAGTTAGCTTGCCCCAATGAATCGAGTTGACAAGGATGTCTCGGGTAAAATTGGAATAAATGGAAATCGAGTTTGAAAACACTAATTTCCAATCACGTTAAATGAAGTCGATGAACCACACCAGCGGCATCCCAATGCTTCTGCTCAGGCTTATCCATAAATTGTGCGAGCACATGCACAGTATAGGCCAGATCTGGTCCCACTCGACCCGTCTTGAAACACGGACCAAGGAGTCTGACATGCGTGCGAATGGCATCCAAGTATGCAGGTTAGCTTCATGGAGTCGATTTCTTTATGCCCAAAAGTTCCGGATCTCCACGATCTTTGTGATTTGCTCACTCTTTTGAGGCCCTCGGAGAAAGAATGTGTCCAGTCCGTGGAGATACACATGCAACAGCATGAGGAAAACACGCGATGCCATGGGTCTTCAATCTGACTTGGGTTCTTCTGAAGATCGACAGTCATTGATGACGTCGTGTGATGCGCTCAAGATGGTGAAATTAGGACCTGTTCCTAAGGCTCCCCTGTCTTCCTCCCTGCCCCCCCCATCGTCGCCCAAAGAAAATCATCATAATAGTAGTAAGACTTACTCTAGTATCCTCAAACACAACGTCTTGAGAAGCTGAGCACCATCAATTGAAGGAATTAGCAAATTCGGAAGCACCAAGGTTCGGAGCATGACATCATGATGTCACCATTGTAGTCAAGTGCAATTTTCTAGAAGTCTCTTCCATGCACCATCATCACAAGTTCAGGTATGAAAAAGACAAGTTTTCTTTCTGCAAGCCTTATACAGAGGCGAAACTTCCAATTACTAGTGGTATGCAGGCGTTGATTCGGTGCAAGACGAATCTCCTCCATGAAGTGATGGATGGAGTTGGGAGAAAAATAAAGAAAGGAACCTAACATTTGGGAGAGATTGACGAGTCAATCAATCAAGGGAGTGAACTCCCTGAAGTAAAGAGTCGAATTAAAGGCCTGGGAGGGTGTCACCTGTGACAATTCTACTTGGCCTCGACTTGACCTTCTCTGGCCTTCGAGGCTCCATCAATTCCATTTTTGCTGGGAGATTTTTTTCCCCTTATCCTTCCTCGTACTTACCACCAAACCAACGCCTTTTGGATTGGGGAAGTGTTTGTCCTAAAATTGGACCACTGCCAAATTAACTGTTCTGAATGTCACGTGTCTAGAAACAACTACAGAGCGAGCCCCTTTGATGAGCCTGCAGAAAGAATGAAACAATTGTTCAGCCCATCCTTTGCAGTTGTGATTTTTATGGAAAAACTTAGTGGGAGGTGTCCGGGTTCATTAGGACGTCATCTGGTCCCCCGGGGCCTCGGTCGACTCCTCCGGCTCCCTACAGCTCATTGCCATGTCTCTCCCTTGGCATGTGTTGTTTGTTGGGATGTGTCCTCCGTTTTGGATCTTTCTTACTCGGGAACAAACTGACAAGTCGGCACCTGATGTTCCGAAAGCCAACCGAAAGCCATGCCTTTCCCCAGGAAGGGATGTAGGTGACCCGCCACGGTCAAGGATCCACTTGCGGGCCAATTTTAATAACTTAAAATGAGGCTGCCGGATTAGCCCAGCGTATCAAAAGGTAAGGTAATCCCTCAAGTCACACTCCGAGTCGGTCCAAGATGTAGTCGTCTAGGCCGACTCACGACGAAGTCGACTAGGTCGATTTATGACGAAGTCGACGAGGTCGCACAAGGCGCTATTTGGCTAATACAACTACAGGGAGACCTTCGTCAGCAAGTTAACTATGCAGTACCTACTAAATCTTCATTCAAATCCAAGAATGAAGTTTCTACTTCTCAACCTCTTGAACTTCTACATATGGATCTATTCGGACCTACTAGAGCTCAGAGTGTCGGCGGTAGAAGGTACTGTTGCAAAAGAGTTGTTACAGAAAATAGAAGCGACACTTGGAGCATTATTTGTCAAATTACAATATCCCCCTCTGTCTCCATCACCCTTTTGCTGTGGGGAACGAACAGAGAGGTAAAATTGGAGAAGACGACACTGAGAACAAATTAACTTAAGAAAAATATACAAATAAAACTGGTTGAAATTAAGTTTGTTTCTTTCTTTCTGAGGTAATAGAAATAGACTTTTGTAGACTTTGATCGTTTAATCATTATGCTGACTGGTCTATCTTTAATTGTAGCCAATTCCTGCTTCTACCCCTATAGTCCCATCTGCTCCTGTTCAGATCAACTCTATCCCACAAGAGCTTCACTTCTTTCCCTGTGATTGTAATGCCGTCTACCTCAATCACCATCTTTACAGACACCATTGAGAATGCTCCCAACCTTGTTGCCTCTCGTGTCTCAACACTTAGCAAAAATATTCATTCGTCGGGTGAAGGAGGGGCGTCTAACGGGGGGCGCGTTTTCAAAACCCGCCCCTTTAACAATGGACGGGTTTTCTGTGTTTTGCGCTCGACGGTAAATTTCTTCATAAGATGTGAGCATAAGTGGGGCTACTTGTAATCGATCTGCGGATCTAACCCCAACTCAAATTTCCTCGCCTTACTCTCCGCTTCCATATTCGGTCTGATTTTTGTGTTGGTCTGTTATCTATCTGTTCCTTTATTTGCATTTTGACTATGCTTTCCAAAATTTGCAGTTCGGCTACATTGTGCTGACTACATTTGTTGCATTTTCTCTTAAAAGTCTCTGATTTAGGCACAAAGGCTATCAAACTTTACTAGTCTATTTAAGCTGCATTTCTTAAACTAGGCGGGAACTTTTATTCTGAAATATCGGAAGCAAAGAGTGTATATATATATATTAGACCAAGATCGACCGAAAAAGTGTCATAACTCTTACGGCACTAATTCAACCCAGGTCTAGGACTCTTCAAAGCTAGGGACAGGAACACGCCGTCTCCAGAGAACTGGAGACGGTTGGCGAAACGCCCCGCAGAACATTTTGATTTATTATTATCTGACGTGACTAAGGGTAATGCTTTATGCTTTTGGAAGTTTTCCCACAGAATTAAATTACGGAGATTATGGCAAGTGAATCAACTAGCCGTTGGGATTGATTGGGAAACCGAACCTTTAATGGAACCTAGCGATTTTATTTAACGAGTGAATTCTTTTTCTACGTGTAATTCGAATACGTGTGGTTATTTACACGAGTATAAACTGTGAACGACTCAATCTTCATGTAGTCGAATGAGATATATGTACATCGCTTCAATACTTTAATTCCCGTCTCTCTGCAATATATAAGGAGAAGGGTGGAGGGCGGAATGCCTCCCCCTAAGAGATTTAGGCCGAGTGGATCCTTCTCGGGCTTCGTTTCCGCCGCCACTTTTGCCGTCCCAATTTCCCGATAAGGTCAGGACGCGTAGCCCACCCCTGTAATCGCATTGACCTAGGGGCGGGTTTTGAAAACTCGGCTCCCGTCTGACCACTAATACAAAGCTTTAAAATATGTTTGAAACCACCTTAACAAGGTATGAGGCCGAGCGTGCTCCACCGCACCATTTGACTCCCTACTGCTCCGTTTGCCACCGTCTTGGTGGTGATGCTCCTTCTCTGCAGCATCCTTCCCTTTAGTGCTTTTACTCAATCCCTGGTTCCGGGCAAGCACTCAGACAGATTGTGATTCCTCCCGTCGTGCCCTTGTATGTGCCAAACGGAAGTCCGACATCATGCCATTTATTGCTGCCAAAAAGGCACGTATATCTGATTGCTCCCGCGGTTCTGCCCTTCTCTCCGGCCCACTACACGTTGGCCACATAGCCTCCAGCCGCGCTTCCCACCAGCGTCTTCTGGAGCTTCCAACCGAGTCCCTCGTGACCCCCGAGCGCTCGCCCAATCTAACTGTCGCTTGTCGCTTTCGCTGTCCCTTGTCGCCCCTTCCTCCATCAGAGTTGGCCCTGATCGACCGCTTTACAAAAGCCGGCTTCCTTAATTTGGTGCCCACCTAAGGAAGTCGGCCTTTGTAAGATCGACTTCCTTCGCACATTAAGGAAGTCGATCTGTGTGCCACTCGAGGCTGGTCCCACCTGGTAATCGAGGGGTGTCGAGGGCTTATGATCGGCACAAGATCACTGTTTCGTCGAAGCAACACGTGCTCAACATCCTCTTGGTTGTTGGAGACTGCGTGTTGGTCGGTCTTCAATCACCAACAATTTCGAGGATTTGACAAAGTGTCCTCGAAGACAAGTCTCGAAGACTGGAGGTGCGCGGGAAACAAACCGCGGTGGAAGCATGTCTGGTCGCCGTAAAGTAAAAGAACATGTCCAAGGGAATGAATGAATGCCCTTTGGAATAAGAATTTAAGTGATAGTGGGTGGGGTTGGGGATGGGGATGGGGATGGACAATTTAATTCCGGATGAGACGACTAATATTAGATGTTCTGCTGAACAGAGGCGTCCTTCTAAGAGTGGTTCGGCTGATTAGAGAGAAAGGTTGGATCCGTGCAAACACTGTGGAGGCATAAATCATCCACATTATAAGTGTTGGAAGAGACCAGACATGAAGTATAATAATTGTTAAAAGTTTTCTGTGAGTCCGCCCACGGTGTGTACTCGGACGCCCGCGTCCTCGTACGATTGCCTCCAGGAAATACAATGGACAAATCCCCTTGTTCATTTAGCAAACATATAAAGTAGCTGATGCCACATCAACTGTCGAATATGTGTCTAAGTTGTAGACTATAATAATATAATTATAATTATTTATTATTATATTATTATTATGTGATTTTATACCCAAATTTTAAGAAATCATAATTCCCTATTCTATTTAAATTCTATTAACTTTTTTTGTTATATAATTATGTCACAAACTTTGAGTTCTACACTTTGTGCGGCCCAAGTGAACGGAATTCGACAAATCTCTCAGCTGCTCCAGTGTCGATGAAGGCGATTGCTTGAATTGGTCTGTGATACTTCGAAAAGTAGATCTGGACCTTGACATGTGGTCAAAGACAATTGGATTGAACCTCGTTCGAAAAGCCAGTTTCCCAATGAACGTGCTCTTGTAAACATAAAGAGGCGAAGTACTGAGGTCTCCGTACACCACGCCGAAGCTCTGGTAGGCCAGCCATTTCGGTATCGAAATGAGATGCGAGGGGCCTTCCCAAGTAGCATGAATCAGTATGGCGGAATCACGGATGAAATACTTAGCGAAGGAAGCGACAATGGAAATTACGGTGGGAACATTGTCATTCCTTCTCAGGATGCCAGGACCACCGCAGTGCGTCCCCATCCACTCCTTCGGGACAGACTTCTGCACAGCACCCCTGTGCTCGTTGTAGGCAAGTTGCCGAACCACTATAAAAGTCTTGCGTGCATCAAACAAATTGGGTTTTAAAATAAATCATCGATTGATGCAAGAAATTGGAGAGCAGGTACAGACAATACATTCCATGCCCAACTCGGTTAATATCGTTAACGTTGTGTACGTTCTCTGCGACTCCAGACAGATCATGGAGGTACATAGCACTCACTCGGATTCTGCGATGTTGCCTTCGTGTTAAGGAAGGATTTTATCACCATGCATGGCCTTTAGAATATGATCCCCATTTGAGGCAACACATCCAGATATATCCTAATCTTTCCGAACTTGCATTTTCTGAAGCCCAAATGATCCCCAAATGCTTCCCAAAAGATTCCCAATTCACTTCTGAAAAAGAAAAACTTCTCTTTATCCAGAGGCTTGGTGAAAATGTCAGCCAATTGATGTTCTGTGTTAGTGTACCTTTAAAAATGTTACCACTGCATCTCGTTAGTGGGCAATGCGGTGTTTTGCCTGGGACTACTCCGTGGCCAGACGTGTTTTGCTTTCCTGGCAAGAGGGTGCCATGTTGGAAAAGGTTTTGATGATGAGCCAGACCTCTATGCCACAGAAGGTCGAACAAATTTTACCTTGTTGTACGGTGAAGGACGCACCACCGCCCGGGAAATAAAGTTTATGCCCCCCGTCCAATATTCCCTTCAATTTCTACAACAAAATTATTGTCACGCAAACACGGGGAAGTTGTTCGATTTTCCGGAAGAGACCCTGATGACATCTCCAGCGTGGTCCTGGTCGAGAAAGAGAGGTGGATACTGTCTATGAGTCTCTATCTTACGGGGAGGCGCTCCACGGCCTCCCCTGCCCCGTCCCTACGGCCGTCCCCCTGGGGGGGTTAGGGTTTGGGTAATCCCTACGTGGACTTTCCTAGCGTTTTATTTGCTGCACTGCAACACTTGGCCATGGCAGGCACACTCCCTCCTCCTCCTCCTCTTCTTGTTTGCGTGTCCCCAACTCCCTCTCCGCCACCACCACCGGCGCCACCTCCCCGCAGCTGCTGCAGCCTCCGTGCCGCTTCCCGTCGTGACGGCCAGCCTCGAGCCGCCTCCCCCGAAGCTCATCCTCCTCCCGTCCTCCTCCCCCGGACCATGTTTTTGGCACTCTTGGCATCCCTTAGCCATTTCTATGCAATTCTTTAGCATTGATGGCCAGTAAAAACCATGTCTTTGGATAGTCCAAGACATTTTGGTGTCAGATTGGTGCGATATTGTGGGAAGCGTGAGAGATTACATCCTGAGAATGTTTTTCCTCCGGTCCAAAGTTAAAAGCCTTAAAATCCCTCTACCAGATAAGTACATCAAACTTCATGCTCTGAATTCCTTGCCTCAGAATTTCTCTCAAATTGGCAGTACCATCAGTTTGGAACTCAGATCCTTGCTGGCATACTGTCGCTCATCGTGTTGTCTCTGCCGTTATCACTGCTGTGGTCATACCTCTTAAAGGAGTCAGCTACATCCTTGAAGTCGGCCGATATGTCAAAACAGCAGACAAGGCCGAATGGCTGAATTTACAAAATCAAACCCTCCCACAACACAAAACAACAAAGGGAAGGGATCTTTGTTCCCCAACTGTAATGTTTCTGTATCCAGTTGTGTGATGTTCAACCCTCGTGGCAGTCCTGGTGATGCTTCTGCTGTATCCAGCGGCGGTCCGAGTCTTATCCCTCTCGTTTTTTCGGTTTGTTCGTTCGTGCGTTTGGTCGTCATTGTAGTATTTTCTCGTTTTCGCTTTCTACTTCTTAAGGGATAGTGACAGACCGAGAGGCTCGACCGGAAGGAATTCTATAAATCCTAGTTTATATTACAAAATCACTTGGTAGGCTCGAGTCAGCTGGGCTTCCTCTGTAAGGAGCTGATAATACTCTGCGACCCTCCTTGCTAAGTCATACAGGTCAGCAAAGCGCCCAGGGACATGAGGGCGTACATGCACGCGAGGCCGGCCAACAACTTGAACCCGTTAAGGTCGAGGGTGGTAGGGTGGAAAAGTTTTCGAGCCAAAGCAAACGGCTATCCAACCGTGCCATTTCTTGAGTGTCCTGTTATATGAATCGGTGCACACGCGTGACATGGACCACTCTGGATTAGCTGACAAAAATCATAGTTCTTGTGAAGCTAAGTCTCTGAATTTCATCGCAGAGGAACATGTGGTCGAGAAAGAGAAATAAGGGGGTACGAAGACGTCGACTACATGCAGTGTTATGCGAAGGAAGTCGAACGAGGTTCACATGAACTGCGAAAGGAAGCGCATTTTTGATTACCACCGAAGACGGACTAGATCAACCTCACTGATGCTTCGAGACTGATTTGATGAAGAGTCCTCTGATAAACTATCATGGAAGCTTGGCAGAGGAACTGGCGACATATTGCTCTTGTTCGCTGTCGCCAAGTGCCATCCTTCGTCGGCACCAATATGGCTAGGACTGAACAAGGGCTCAAACTCTCTCGAACCAAGCCCTTCTTGACTAACTCATCCACCTGCCTCTCCGCCACTCCAAGACTGTTGGTTACCTGTTTATCATACACTTATGGCAGTCTTTCCCACGCTTCATACCCCCTCTTTCTTCTTAAGGTAAGGTAAAGGGCCAGGCACGGTGGGGTAGGAGCATCCTGTCGGAAACTTTTGAGATGGAGACCCGGCGCTCTTAACTGCTTTAGCCTTGGGATTGAATTTCCCGGTGCCAGAACGCTTGTTGGTCTTTCTGACCATCATTGCTCGAAGTGAAGGATTCACCTTCATGTCCTTCTCAGCAGTTTTCAGACCTATCCCACTGCTATGGAGAATCCGCTATCATCATGCTGCTGAGTTCGCCAATAGAGAAGGGGAACTTTACATCTGGAAGAGGTTTGTTTGTTTCTTCTGAAAGGTTTGCATTTGGAGTGTGGAGTTGGTTAAAATAAATCTCAGCCTGTAGAAGATGCGTTTTAGCACATGGTACCCTTGACCTCTCAAATCCCGAATTAATCGGTTACCCAGGGATCGATCAATCAATGGTTGAATAGAGAAAACGTATTCACCACGCAAGCGCACGCGATCGTAGAAGTAATAAAGTGTAAGTAGGATATCGTTCCCACGAGGACTGATACAGAAAGGTCCACCGTTATTCTTGCCATATGCTGCCCGATGAGCCACTGTGTTTAAAACGGGGCGATTGCCGAGGTTGTTGTTCCTCCTCTCGTATAGCTTGGAACCTTGTTCGGGGAATGTGTACAAAGGGGAGGTACGGGCCTCCCCGAACTTTATTTTGAGCCCACTTGTAACGGATTGCGGGCCCAAGTGTATAGGCCCGCAATCACCGCCCCTTCCCCGTCCTTTTGATCTAAATTACCGTAAAACGGCTCAAACTCGTTTATTGGGTGGTAGCGGAGGAACCGAGCAGCCGAACGCCCAGCATCCTCCCCATCGCCAACAACGCTACCCAGCAGCTTCATGACGAACTCGGGCGAATTATGAGTACCCCATGCCTATTGCGGATGATCTTATTGACAAGACAACAGGGCATCAGGTTATGTCATTTATGGACGGTTTCTCCGATTGTAACCAAATCTTTATCGCAGAAGAGGATATACATAAAACAACATTCAGATGTCCTTCCTCTCCTTTTTTCAGACACAACTACTTATCCTTTCCTTTCCTTCCCTCGAACCCAACGCAGCCGGGTGCGCGCCATGTACGACCACCCCGTCGCGCCCGCGGGGGCCTGGCGTGGACGGCGCAACGCGAGGGACGCACGTGGGCGGGAGGAAATGAGGGGGGCGGACCGGGTGGATTTCCAAAGGAGGGGCAAGGAATGCAACCGTAGCCGGGAACGGCAGCAACACGGTCGAGGCGGCCGTGCCGGAGTCCGGGAACCTGGCCCCGCCAAGCTGCACCTCATTTTGTTGCCCCTGAATGAGATTTTCGTTTATATTAGCTTGTCGCTTAGCCCTTCTTGGGAAGAATTATACTAATGCTGAATTGGTGAGAAAGGTCCTCAGGTGGGGGATACAGTGACGTTGAAGACGGATTTCCGTGGAGAACTTCGAAGTAGCTCCTTGTAGCCTTTGCTCCAAACCATCTTTCCAATATAGTAGGCACCTTTTGTGTAAGGAATATGACTGCTTCTGTTCTCCACTTTGGCTTCGCCACCTTCAGAAACATTATGGAAGCCCTCTGATGCCTGTTTTATCTC
Organism: Melastoma dodecandrum; assembly: GCA_029817715.1. NCBI lineage: Eukaryota > Viridiplantae > Streptophyta > Magnoliopsida > Myrtales > Melastomataceae > Melastoma > Melastoma dodecandrum. The sequence continues at coordinate 3,526,439 of JARUPY010000079.1, read as the reverse complement.
CAACCAGAAAAGTTTTGAAATATTTGTGGATGATGAACTTAAGCAACGAGTTACTGGTGGGCAGGGTGCAGTGGCGTTTTTGTGTCCACTGCACCTACTAATGATTTGACCATATTCTCGAGCTGAATAGCTCGAAATTCCCGTCTTAAAATTAATAAATATGAACTACCGATGTGCGTTATGTAAAGGTCCTTGGACACTCTTAACCCTTGAGCTAGCTTTTGGGTTGGGCTCAAACTAATCGCCTCGAACAGGTTCCTCATTCCATAGATGTGCACTGACAAACAATGCCTACGTCCACTCTCCCAGCTCTCACCCCATGTAGGGCGTATTAACTTTATTCAGCAACTCCATGACCAGAGGGTTGTGCTTGTTAACCAGGTACTTTTTACTCGTGCTTTCCGTCGACATGACCCATTCGTCTTCTCCTTTACAAGTTTCTACGGCCCCATTTACTTTTCCCTCAAGGTCAATATCCCAAAGTGAAGATTGTGGCCGATGTTGCGAACGTGATGATGCCGGGCGGAGGCATGAGAACGCCAGGCCGCATCGTACGGGGAGGCGCTCCACGGCTAGGGATCACCAGAATAAGAACATAAATGCAAGATAACGAACTTAGATAAGCTCTTTGTTGCCCACGGTGCCAAGGTCGTGATTGCTGACATCCAAGACGACCTTGGGGGGACCCGGGGGGTTCCGTCCCCGGGCCAAGGGGGCCGGGGGGGAACCGGGGGGATGCCCCCTCGCGCCCCCCTCATCAAACAGGGGGCCACATTGGACCTGACACTTGCTGGGAACTTCAAGATCCCACCGGCCATAGACGGAAAGCTAAAAACGGGACGATGAAAAACCCACGTGAATATAAAAACAATCATTCAAAACAAGTATATACATTCTATCTATCTATTTATTATCACATAGGAGAGGATTTCCACACGGTTTTTGTGTCTTCTCAAGATGAGAACCTGTCTTTCAACACAAGAGACAACCACAAAGAAGATCACTTAGAACAGAAATCAGCGCCCTCTCTTCTTCCGTTTTACGCCTTGGTTGATTGGGTCCTGGTAGACCTGATAAATTTGACCGTCAGTTGATAGTCTTTTTCCCCTCGCCTTGATTGCTTCTCGTGTGTCTAATTTTCCGCACTCCCTGGATCGACGGGTTTTGGGCCCATAATATTCCCTGGAACGTTTCCCGGTGGCCGTAGTTGGAAGCACTGATCGAATGGTCGAGGAGTGGCAACACTTCCACAGAAGAGGTAATTAACCCCTATAGATGGCGTACAACGAGAACGTCACGAAGAATGCCATGGAATAAAGAGATCCCAATGATGTTGCTTATGGAAATCCGCTGTACTCGAGGAATTCCAGTTATTGACAGTTGAATGAGTGAGGACTATGACTTGTCATTTTGCGCCTTGTTGGAGAGATATGTTGACTCGTAGTCTAGTGTACTACCTGAAGGAGGGTCGACTGTCTTTATCTTGATCTTCCCTTCAGTTGCCACACTGATCAGCAGTAGGAAGACTGGTTATAGCAGGGTTGACACATCTGGGTGATGAATTCCCCACACACACAGCACACAACCTCCTAACAGCGTCCCTCCTAACAACCTCCCTGTTCCCTCATCGGGATTCCACACAGGAAAAACTAACTGACTCCCCTCTCGGAGGAGGGGGAAAGGCAGTCGTCTCACTGGAGGTGGAGGAGGAAGGCCTCCTCTTCTTGATCCGTGGACAAGGACCCCCATTTTCACCGGTCTTTGGCTTCCTCCTCCAGGGCTTAAATACGTTGGGGGGATCCCCGATCGTTCCGTGAGGTTGGAGACAGATAGGGCCGGCCGCTTTCGGGACTTCAGAGGTGTTTGGTGATACCGTTGACTATGACCGAGACCTAGGTCTTTCTGGCTCGTTATGGGCATAAGGTCACAGAAAGATTAGGACCGACTCCTCTGGCGGAGAAATAGGCTCACACACATTACCAGCCGGGTTGACATCAGCCGTTCCTTGTGTCACTCCTTCCTTGCGGACCGCCCCCTTCTCGCCCCGCCGACGCTCGCGGCCCCTAAGCCACGCCGCAATGCCCTGCAGGGGCATCGCCCGGCCCCCCTTCCGCCGCGCCACTCTTGGACCTATCTTGCCAGAACATCTTTTCCCGGAGACGGTGCCGCTCAACTATCTCGTCACTGAGAAGCCCATCCCGATTTATCATCCCGACTTCACCGATCCCCTCAACTGGGGTGCTAAGTTTAGCAAATGCGAATTTTGGTTAGATAAAGTAACGTTTCTCGGTCACGTGATTTCCGTTGATGGTGTGGAAGTAGACCCGTCTAAAATTGAAGCACTTCGTCATCATAGGCCTTAGGGAAGTAATCGCCTGAGTCATGAAAACTGATCTCAGATTTGTGCTGAAATGGTGGATGATCTCAAAGTAAAATCAGGTTGGTCATCTCCTTCTTACCTCTGTATACGTTGACCGTAAATGGACAGAAAGGAAGGGGTAGGTCATCAAACAACACGGTAATATCATAAGTGCCTATATCCATTCTTATTTATATCAATAAGCCCAACCCCAACTCATAAACACTTGCAATCCCACCCATAAACACTTGCAATCTTCCCCGCCATCCTCAAGGGATGGATCTACTCATCCTTGAGAAGATCCTTCTCTCCCTCTTCGCTGCCGCCGTCGCTGCCATCGCCGTCTCCAAGCTCCGTGGCAAGAAATGGTTAACGTCGATGGTATGGCCACAATGGTTGGTCATAAGGCAAGTAACGTGCCCGTCTTTATTGGTGGACAAAAGTTCATCATTAAAGAGATTCTTGCACATCCTTTACTAGAGGCCGACATAACGGGGACTTTGTCGGATTTCTTTTAGCTTTTTTTTTGTCGTTTCCAATGTTTAAGATTGAATTGATGTTTTCTTTTACTTTTGTTATGTAGTAATTTTATTTGCCTAGGGTTAAGATGGTCAAGTACTTGGGAGAGGCTCCATAGAACGGGACCAACCAAAAGTTGCCCGAATTATGCCCACTGGGTTGTCGACAGGAATTGGCTTTGTTTCCTTGATCTCTAGGACGACACGATCAGATGTTTTGAGCAGGATATGCAGTAGGCCATTGCTGGAGAAGACGGAGCCGCCCCTGGTAAACGTGAAGCCAGACGCTTTGTCAATCTCGGCCAGGAGCTTGTGGGAGTAGGAGCAAAAGACCCGACCCAGCACTTCATTTATTCAGTATTTTGAATAGTTTAGGAAGGATTTGGTGATCATTTAGGCTTCGGAAAATGCAAGTTCGGAATACCAAAGTGGCTCGTTTGCAGTAACAGGCGATGTGCTTCATGGGCACGTGCATCCGGGCTTTGTTACGGCCAGCTCACAGGTTCTTATCTCATCAATGCACGCGTCAAAGAGGGCATCGGAGCCGTCCTCATCTTATCGGCAAAGCTGGCGGCCGTTGCTCTTTACTTGCAGAAAGCGGGGACTTCTCGCCTTGATCCTAGGTGTTTTTGGCAAGTCTTCTAAGCTGTAGCTCATCTGCCGATCCCCAGGGCCGAGGAACACCAAACTCCCCAGACTCTCACCTTCCCACGAAAACTCTTCCTGTTTTTCCCTGTAATCGCTGCCTAATGCCTCCACGGGCTTCGCCCTGGGAGTGCCAATACAGGCACTTCGCACAATTTATTCTTGAGCAACTCAAAACTAGATTGAGCTGCTGGAGTCCACGCGAAAGTCGTCCCCTTCAAACATTCCATCATGGGGGTTGCTGCAAAGCTTTTAGTAGCGGTTAAATTGACGTAAATTTAACCGAACTGAAATAGTAAGACCGGTGAAGACGACTCGGATCATCAAGCCTTCTCGAGGCAGTTCGCCTAGTCCTGGTCAAGATAGTTAGCGTATATAAATAAGTCAGCCCTGGTCAATTGTAAAGATACGACAATCATTCTATGACCCCGAAAGGCTGCTTGGTTGTCAACCATCTTACAACCACATGGTAAGATGGTTGACAACCATCTATTAGATTTATCAACTGATAGAGACTATTAAATATGTTACTGAACTATTGAAATTTGCTGACGTCAGCCTATCGTCTGAATTAATAATAGTCCTATCTGAACAATCGACATTATTAATAGTCTTTATTATTAGGAATATTGGACTATTAATAATGTCAAACATGATATCTTCGCCACCGCATGCGCGCAAGGCAAACCATACAGTTGCCAGCCTCTGCAGAGGCAGCATTGAAGATTAGATTCTTATGGACACTGAAAAATTCCTCTTTTCCTCACAACAACAGTGCAGGGGGTTCGAGGAACAGAATGTTTGTCCAGTTTATTCTCCCCTAGGTCGACGAAGGGAAACTGAGCCGGAATTTCTCCAATAAGGCCATGGATAAGGGGATGGCGGGGGGGTTACCCCACAACCACTGAAACGTTTATCCTTTTGGGGATCATAGTTCTTCAACCCAATTGGGCAGCCCATGTAGTTGGAAAACATTGCTCCGTTGTCTTGAATGCGTTGAGTGGGGTGCCAAGGCACGCTCCCAGAGGATAGAATATAATTCAATGTTTTTTTATGTTTTGGGTCATAAAAGAGTCCATTCGGGAAGGACGGGCTTGCGGCTTGCGATTTCGAGCCAAGCTCGGGCCTATCCTCCAAAGCACAAATCCCGTCTTCCACTGTCTGCATTTCTGGACTCCTTTGTGATTAGCCCTCCGACAACATCACAAGATCATTTGAGAACCCGAACCAAAATAATTTTTTCAAATCGAACCGATTTTTTTGGTTCGGTTTGGTTCGAAACCCGATAAAATCATAAAACATAAATCACTTCGTTGCACTAGCTTGGAGGAATTGCACATGGGGAATAATCTATTTGAAGGCAACATCTCGACAGGCTTCGGAAAATGCAAGTTCGGAAGCACCAAGGTTCGGAGCATGCGGGATGCACAACCATAATGGATATGTCATCTATTCATGCCTATCTAGTCTTGTAACCTCTTTCTCTTTTGTTAGACTATTTAATGAGGGTAAGGACTATTTAAATATGTGGATTGAAATGGATATTGCGGGACGATGTCGCCGACGTTGCGTACCCTAAGAGTTCCTGCAGAAGCTTCAGCCATCACCGCTCAGATGGCACGGTATTTTGGACGCTTCCGGTAGCAAATCGTTTTATGTGTTCTTTCGGATGGTTCTGTGGAACGCTTTAAGGCTCGTCTCGTGGCCAAGGGCTATACTCAGCGTGAATGTTTGTGGGCCATTGGAGTTTTTGGTCACGTCCAGGTCTGGTTACTACGTCGCAACGATCGGGGTGACAAACATGGAGGACAGAGGAGGAGGGTGTAGGAACCTCCCGGTCGTTCGTGTCGGACCCGGCGGATATTGCTCAACAACTACAAGAGGTTTTTGTGTCCATGTAGATTAAAAAAGCCTCTCCTTCCCTCCACCACCGCCTTGTCCTATGAGTCGCAAACCTGTGTACTTAACTACAGGCGTCATGTATATTGTCCAGGCTTTGGCCATAGATGCAGCACTGTCACTGTCCTGTTATATTATCGTGGGTTAAAGTAAAAGAACTTGAGACTTTTTAGTTTCTCGAGTTGTGGTCTAGGTCCCAAATTACGCGATACCTATAGCCTTGGCCGATAGGCCCGGGTAATCTTTTAAATTTCATCGTGATGGGGATAGATCATTGCAATTGTTGGTCTTCAACGACAAGGGAACAGTACGATGTTCAGATTGAGCGGATACTTGATCATAGAGTCTTGGGGCAAAGTAAGAAGAATCGGCGAACCGAGTTCTTAATTCATTGGAAAGGTTCACTTGTCGAGCATGAAGGTTTTCGCGCGTTTGTTAATGTTCTACGTTTCGAAATGTACGCAACTACAGGTCAACGACGGACGATGTTTGGCTGAATAAACTTCAACCCCCTTAAAGAATTGGTGTTTTGATCCAACGGTTGAATTTCAATCCTTGGAGGGATATGGGTATGGGGGATGGGTTGGATGCCGCCGCCTGGTTCTTGAAGCAAATATTTTGGATTTCTAGGCATCCTTCGGCTGTTCCCAAAGGGTCGGACAGGGGGCCCCTGATCCGCCGAGCGACCTCGGGAAAAACTTTAGTTCCCATAGAAGAGGGAGATGTGAAAATCGCAACACGTCGGGATACTGACGCGACGAACCATTGGATTCAAGGAAAAGGAAAAGTATTTGCCTGAAGAAAGCACCCTTAAGGTTTCATTGGTCTTCACTTCCACCATCAGAATGAGCAACCGTAGCTCTGGTAACAACCCTCCGCCTTCACTTCCACCATCAGAGTGAGCAACAGTGCTACAATGGAAAAAGGAAGGCTATTTAAATGATGGAGATATGCATGAGACCCTTAAAATGAAGACAGCATTAAAAAAAGAATGCTTCCCACCATGCAACAATAAAAATCACCTTCCTTTTTCTTAAAATGCAAACTGAAATTTGCATTTCCCAGAGTTAATCACAAACTGCTAGTTAAAAGTAGAACTAACAATTTAATTAATCCCTCGATGATATTGTTGACAAGGAAGGTGATTTTTATTGTTGCATGGTGACCGACAATAAATGCAAATTTGTGATTAAACATACTATTTAAATGTTGGACTATTTAAATGTGTGGATTGTATCTAGAACGTGGATATTGAAGTGCAAATTTACATGAGCAAATTTCGATTATACTAGACTATTATTAAATTATATAGTATTATAGCAAATTCAAACTGATGAACTGCAATGGAAAACCTACTATTATTTTTCTCCTTTTAACATTATTAGATTTAATTAAACCCTCTAGAACGTCACATCTTTTCGGTTGCATGTTTCAGTTTTATGAAGATCCAGCATTATTCCTTCACAGATTCATCCTTCAACCCGGATCTATGCTATTAATAGTCTGGTCCACTTGGAAGTTACTATAATTTATTTAACTTCCATATAGAAAGAGACATTTTAGGTTTTTTCTAATTGTCTCACATCGGAAGGAGAAAGCACATAGGGGGGCCCTCTACACCTATAAATAGGACCTAAAAGGCCGCGAGAAAGAAGCAGAAAGTGCAGGCTTTCCAGGCAGCCAAGCAAAAGTCAAAGGGAGCAAAGACCCTATGGCTAATAGATCCTTCTTCCGGTTTCTACAGCCAGCAAGAACTACGATAACGTCCCAGGTGTCTTTCCGGGGTGATGATGAATCGTTTGGTTTAATCTTACCCACACTCAGAAAACTCGGTCTGATTCTAAAGACAAATTAAACATCCCTAATGGATTTCGAAAGTCGACACAATACTCTAGCATCTTTCAACTATTCTAGTACATACATGAACAAGCTCAAGTCCCTGTGGATAACACTGCTCTCCAAAAATCAACCCAGATTAGTGAGGTGGTTGTTATTTTTGGAAGAACTTGTTAAAATGTACAACAATTTTGGCCGAAAAAGGGCCTTGTCCTCTTCTTTTGATATTATAAGATGGTGAAGCTATCTTATGTTCATACCTGAGATGCCAAAGATCATAATCATCTGCAACCTCAGTTTTGAGAACCACGTTGCTCCAACCTGTTGTCAGTAGACCAATCATTAGTTAGCCGGTCAGAAAGCCGAATCCGACGAGGATGCGGAGTTGGCCATTATTCAAATGTTCGAGAAGAACAGTGGGAGCCGGAAACAGCGAAAGTGAAATACCACTACTTTTAACGTTATTTCTTAAGTGAATTCCTCAGATTTCCTCACACCCCCTGTTATGCTAATAGCCTCCTGGAGAATTTCGGCTTCATTCGCACCCTCGGCCAACCTCATGTCGGACAACAATTCTTCAAGTTAGCTTGCCCCAATGAATCGAGTTGACAAGGATGTCTCGGGTAAAATTGGAATAAATGGAAATCGAGTTTGAAACACTAATTTCCAATCACGTTAAATGAAGTCGATGAACCACACCAGCGGCATCCCAATGCTTCTGCTCAGGCTTATCCATAAATTGTGCGAGCACATGCACAGTATAGGCCAGATCTGGTCCCACTCGACCCGTCTTGAAACACGGACCAAGGAGTCTAACATGTCTATGATCAATAGACATGAGCAAATTTGTCTAGAATTTGCATAGGATATTATTCTGAATAATATATAAATTATTCAGAATAATAATTCTGAATAACCACATATTATTAACTGTTATACATTTAATAACAGTTAATAATATTATTAACCACATACAAATTTATATCGTTTAAATATGCAAATTCTGAATATTTAAATGTCTATAAAATATAAATTATTCTGAATAATATATAATAGTCAACCACATATTTGAATAATATATAATTTAAATATCTGGATAAAATTTATCAACCCCGATATTTAAATTATATCGGGGTTTAATCCTCCTTCCCTTGGCCAGATTATACTAGAGTAACACCAATATTATGTTACTCTAGTATCCTCCTCAAAAAGGGGGAGAATGTTAGTCTTGGTTTTGATGATGACAAAACACGAAGCGCATAGGGAAAAGATTATAGAGCTTGAAACACAAACTCAACTCCCCCTAAATTTAAGAAGTCGTCGACAACGACCTTGGCGGGTCCAGAGACGCTGCCAGACAGGCTGGGACTCTATAGAAGTCATCTCCTCCCTCATGGAATTTCTCCATTTTTCTTCTTTGACTGCCTCTTCAAAGTTCTGTGGCTCAAATGCAGCAAGAGCAAAGTTAGCTTGCTCATAAATTTCAGTGAATCATCGATACCTCCTTGTCTCTATTCGATTCGCCTCCCCAAATGAGGTAGAGGGTTTGTGAATATATACACAAAGGAGCTTGTGCCTATGCACTGTTTGCCCTTGCTTTTCATTTTTCAGGTGCCTTCGCTACTTGAGGATGACGAGGCTTGAACACGACGCGCTGTCGTATAGCCTTAGTGTGGACAAATACTCTATTCGAACCTGAGAATTTGGTTCCCCCTAGTCGACCCTCTTCTTCACGTAATCTAAGCTGGTTAGTCCCTCACCTTCTGTGCTCCCGGGATTCTGCCCTTCTCTCCGGCCCGCTGCACGTTGCCCACGTACACACGCTTCCAACAATGTATCCTGCAGCTTCCAATCGAATCTCAATAGGTAGGACAGCATCTTGCCCATATACCAGCGAAAAAGGGGCTTCTCCTGTGCTGTCTCTCTTGGTGACTCTTAGAGCCCACAAGGTGTCCTGTAATAGTTCGTGCCATTTCTGGTCTTTTAAACGAAACCGAATTGCTTTGATCGTTACGTTTCAGTGGGTGTAGTTTGTGTAAGCTTGTGTCCCCTATGCACCACGTAGGATTCCGTCCATACAATGGCTTAACGATGGTTAGAATTGAGATAACTGTCAAATGCTAGGATGCGTGACGATATTTTGAAAAGTTTAGGGTAGATCGGAAACGCCAGTGGATGCTCCTCACAGCAACAGCAAGCCGCTTCCTCAGATTCCCAGGCACACCCTCTTAGGAATCTACACTGTTTCAAAAGTTAGTGGGGTCCTAATGACCGACAAAAATGTCCTAGTCTAACTTTATACAGTTGTCTTCTCCCGTCTGCATTGGAGGTGACTGCATTGAAATGTTGCAGAGGACATCTGCTGTTCTGGTTTCACCATCCACCTCGTTCCAAGATCAAGAAGTTTTTCCTGATAGAAAATTTGCGAGAGATGAATGGGCTGCAGTATGCATACAGACATCATCCTGCGCTGGAGGTCGAGTTGACCTTATCGGGCTCCCGTCTCGACCCTCGAGCTCATAGGGAGGAAGTCGTTCATCGGTATTTCAGACAAATGCACGTGCGGCGTCTGATACCTGTAGTGAGCAATACCAGTGACGGTTGCGCTCGAAGCGGAAACGCCTAAGGGCGGTATTGTCCACTAGTAGGCCGATGTGCGGTAAAGGAAAGTCGTCTTTGGGACTTGCTTTGTTAAGGTCATGGTAGTCGACGCAGACACGGACTTTTCCATTCTGAACCCCAAGGAATTACGAAATATCACTATCATTATCTGACCTGCTTTTGGCGTACGACATCACGGGCCTCCTTCCAATCCTACCAGGTCGCTTCTGCTGCCTCTACTGAGGATGGCTACGACCTTCCTTCTCAAGTTCATCATCCATTTCAGCTTCAGCTTCTGTATCATCCCCGGCCATCCTCTCATTCTGTATCTGACCATACATGAAGAATCCCTTGGAGCAATGCTTGCGCAACAACCGCCAGGCTCCCGAGTGGTTCGGCCTTAATCGACCTACGTCCACTTTCCACCGTAGAGGCACAGTCGACTAGTTCAAGAAAAGTGCCCCCACTTTCGACTATTAGACCTGAAATTAAGTCGAATGAGCATGATCAGGTTCGTTGTTCTTTCAACTTTTGTACTTCCAGATATCATATTGACACTTGTTTCGTTCATTATCAAGATGGTAAAGAATTTCTTGCTTTTCCAAATAGTATGCGTTGATGTGTCGTTGCGTACGAGACAAGTGCATTTTCAACCACTTCCACAGTTTCGTCCTCAGCAGGGGTCTTCTCAATAGAAGAATCTATTTCGTGTGGTTGGGTTAAGTTGTTGAGTTCCGACACGGATCAGAAGTCGAAGGAAGGAAGGAAGAGAAAGATAGGATAAGGAAGGAGTTGTTTTTTGTTCTGGAGGAGGTGTGGACCTTTCTTCTATAGCCTTAATCTTTTTCTTAAGTTTGGCTATCTCCTCATCAAGGTCAGATCACATGTCACTTCAAGCGCACCACTTTGGTGGCCAAATACTCAAAGCACAAATGTGAAATCTCTCACTTACTAAGAACATGTACGATTGTAAATTTAGTAAATTTTACTAACCGAATGATGAAATTTAGTAAACTACGTAACGTTACGTGCACGTAACGTTAGCCGCTTCCCGATGCTTTGGGATTGGCATGCTTATAATCTACATTGGACATAATTGCAAGGAGAAACTATACAAGCCTTACCTATCAAGAGGATTGATGACACCAGGAAAGTAGAAAATGGTTAACAATGAGAATAAACCCCTATTATGTTACTCCTTGAAAGGTTGGACATATTATTTTTGTCCCTTGAAAATCTATAAATGTAGATTATACTCTGTCAACTTCAATGCCCTTGCTTGACACCCTGTGACCAAGGACAATACCTTCCCGAACCATAAAATTCGACTCGAGAACGGAGAAGGAGGTGACGGATAGGGTCGAAGCGGAGATCGGGACGAGGCTACTACTTCTCGGGTCGGAACATCGGGAGGGCGTTTCTCTTTTCTTCTTCTTCTTCACTGAATTCCAAGCACCATTAATTTATGCCCTGATAACTTCCGCTCTCTCTGTCCCAAACACCGTAACCTTCCCTGACGAGCAACCCCCGGGTCGGCGGGTCGTTTTCCATGTGATTTTCCCAGGTAGGGGCCCAGCGCCGAGCCTGGGTGGTGCAACAACCATTAAGGACGATTGTCGGGTGCATGGATCGACTCTTATCGTGCAACTTTTTACATTTTACCCTTGTAATTCAAATGTTCATATCGTAGACGCCATAACGTCATCTTCACTACGATGCAGTGTTACCAGGAGATTAAGTATAAGAAGATGACCGCAGTTGCATATAATTCGGACTCAAAAACGTCTCACTCCAGCAGAAATCAATAATGTCGAATGTAAAATTCCAATTTTGAATAGTTTGGGAAACATTTGGGGATCATTTCGGCTTCGAAAAATGCAAGTTCGGAAGCAACAAGGTCTAATTTATCAACCTATTCATTATTAAATTATAATAGGATTAAACCCCGATATTGTTATCACTAAAATTTATCTTTTAGTGATAAATTTGCTGACGTCAGCCGTATCACCCCTTTTCGTTCATTTTTATGGCTGTAAGATTCTAATTTCTCTTTCGACATATATTTACATATTTTAAAAAATTTTAATGGTAATGGGTGCATATTTAGTCACTCATTAACTACTTTGATTATAGTGACAAAAAATCATTTTATCCGAATTCACAAGCAAACTCTTTAATCAAGCTGCCATTGAAAACAATAGCATTATCGACCACTACGTTCTGAGGAAGCCCACAAAGTGTCTTGTAATAGTTCATGCCATCCTCTTGGATTTGCACCGACCATTTTCTCAGCTAGCTTGTTGAGCCTCAGATACACGATAATAGCCGGATTTCAAACCACAGAGCTCGACGGAAAATCGTCGGATTAATAAGCAGAACTTCTCTCGGTGGATGAACGTCTGTATCCTGATTATTTGAAATTCTCTGAAAAGGGATCATCTGATCTTTTTTTTTTACCAGATTTGTGTCTAGGTTTCCAGCAAAAATTGTAAGCACAGAGGCAAGCAATATCATAACTTTCCGATCCAGCTGTAAACTCTACCGCAAGCTGTTGATCCCCCTACTGGAGCGCTCTGCAGAGTAGACAAAGGTCTAGCGATTAGTGATGCAGAAAAAGCGAGGGTCATTGCAGTTAACGGATGGAAGTCACAGCCAACACAGGAACAATAGAAGAAATCCATTATGTGTATCGAGATGTCCTTACATATCCAGAGTCGAATAATTTCTTTACTTCGTCAAAGACTTGCTATCTATGTTTGCAGAAACTACCCAAATGAGTTGGTGATATGGAACTCTTGCTGAGAATGCTTCTTTCAGTAACCTCCTCCCAGGAGATCGACCATGCATCCGTAATGTTCTAGCTGCACGGAAGCAGAATATCGAGCGTTGGCTGATGGAGTAGCTGAAATTAGCTGGGTTCACTGGTAGTGCAATATGCCTTCTGTTGATCCAAAGCTTGTCTTAGACACGAATCAATATTGCGTTTATTTTCACTTTAAAATTCGATACGTATTGCGAGAAACGCATATTGACGTGATGAAAGTGAAATCAGCATACACCGGGCAATTGATGGATGAAGTTAGGGTGAAATTGACAAGCTTGACACTTCTTTGCATATTCCATACAATCTTTTACCATTGTTGGCCAATAATAACCCATTCTCTTAAGTTCAATTTAAGGAACTTCAGGGCCTAGTCGATGAAGTAGAACGCTCCCCGGTGGCCAGCATCCAAATGCAGGCCGCTTGTGAGGATTTCCGGGAGCAATTCTGGACCGAATGGACAGCTTACCATTCAAAGATACCAATTGGACATCAGAAGGCTGTCTTGTACACATCCGCTTTACCGCGATGCAAAAAACAGGCCATTGCAATCCAGGACAAGCTGTTGATTATGATGGTGCTTGTCGTCGTCTCTATCCATGCATTGCATACAATTGAGCTGGAATCAGGCTCCAATTTGTTGAGATATAGGAGGAACATTTCTAATTACACGATCCAAGAGTTCAGGGAACAGAACTCCTACGAGAAACCTACTTGATAAGTCTGTTGTCTGCTTTATCCTTTCTCCTCCCAAGGCATTGTCTTTGCTATCTCCTATGTTGAATGAGTCATGACTTGACATTGTGGCTGTTAATTGCTCTTACGTTTACGTCGTAGCTGTTATGTTATCTGGTGTGTCATCTGTCGGTGGTTTGCTTGCTGTTGTCCTTGAAATTGACAAGAGGCGAGGTCAGGGTCCTCCCTTTGGTGGATGAAGTGGAGACATGGAAATAGGCATTTCAGTTGACGCGTCGACCCTAACTTCTTGCTGTCCCGTCAGAAAAGTAGATGTTGTGTATCAGGTGGAGGTTGCATACAATATTGCCTTTACATTCTATGGAACAATTTCTTCACCCTAGACAGTTATCTCGGGTTCTTGTGGTTTCATTTTGAGTGAAGTTGAGACAATGAGGCGAGTGTGCAGGTGAAAGATAATGCTCAGGATGATCGGAACATTGACATCAAAGATGTGCTGTGGCATATGCCATTGTAGGCATTGGATCTTCCTTTTCTTCTCAGTTTCATTGCTGAGTATTGAGATAAGTTCGACATACAAAAACAGCAGTCTATGATGTGGATATGCTGCTTGCTTGTCGTAGCCTTGACGTCCAGAACTACCCGTTTCAAAAGAAAGGTGGCAAAGCTTTACGTGAATTAGTGGATTCTTGGATATTGGTTAAGGAACAGAGAAAGACAACATATGCCCTGAACTTAGCATAAAACCTTCCTGAACATACAAATTCTAACCTCGGATCACTACAAATTCAATGAACTTCTAACAAAGGAAAGCCACCGTACATGGATAGAGTCAATCATCAGATTCTATGAGTACTTCCAAGAGACTACAAACAAACCATTTACCTCAAAATCAGCACCATTTGTCAGAATGAAGTCATCTTCATCATCATCATCACCACCATTTCAGATCAATGTTATTAGCAATCTACCTTTCCAACTAATTCCGCCATCCCTTCCTTTTTCACGGCAACGACACGTTAATATCCGTCGGCTTGTTCTTCAAATCGTTTTGCAATGGCGACCAGCTATCTCCCCGGAATGAGGCGGGTTCTGCTGCTGATATAGGGACGACTGCGGTCGGGGATGTCGTCGTCGTCGTTATGAGGTCGTTCTTCGGCTTCTTCGGCTTCTGCTCATGCTGCTCACCTGCTAAGAAGCTTCCCACTACCACCTGAAGGTAAAAAAATGACTTTAAAAACCGTGGTTCGATTTTTTCGTTTTCGTGGTTGCTGTCAAAGAAAGAGGCTGAACCTGAACGGGACCCGCTGCAACTAATAGTCCGGCCACCCCTCCCCCGACAACTCTTCCATCTGGGCTAGACAGCGACACACTCATCCCTCCTGACCTACTCCTAGTTCCTCCGCTCTCGCTCGGCATGAATGAACCTGACAGCGACAGTATCTCGAAACGACCCTATTTTTCACAGAGCGTTAAAACAGACAACATGATCCGTGATAAAACGACGATCGGCATCCCTATGGCATCGAGTATGAAATGCAATTACCTCGTAAGTCAGCGTACCACCGGAAGAATCGGGCTGACGGAGGGTGACGCTAGAGATCACGCCACTGGCGGAGAGAATACATATAGCTTGAGGACCTTGTTGGGAGAACGAAATGATCTTCATCGTCACATCCGGAGAAATACTAACTCCCAGAGTATTAGACACCACAAGAGAGCACCCACATGGAAAAACTTCGACTATACATTGGGACTCACCTCGGCCGCATTGACCGTTATGATGTGAGGATTAAAGCTTGCGCCGACGACGGAGGAAGCCACCCAGTCGCCTACAAGAAGCGACAAGAACAACCAACCACCACCACCACCTTAAAACCTTAAAATCAACATAAGCAAAGCAACACCTGGGTTGTACTGACAGCTTTTTTGCTTCTGAAAGATTTTCAATTTCTGTCCACTCACAGAAACACATGCAACATCTTCTTACAGATCCCCCACCCCCAGCCAGAAAAACCAATGTCTCTTTCTATCAAGGCTGTCCTGATTTCAGGACCCACAGGAATGAGATCAGATAGTTTTTCGCTTAAAAACCTACGACTCCTCCCCAAAAACACAAAACCCATTTCACTCACTGGCATAACTTAAACGCCCCCAGATCTGAATTTAGAGATTTGAATTAAATCTCCCAGACAAACATGGAATCAATCACAGTATATAAGAGTGGGCAGGAGCTTTTGATTTACCCGAATTGTCCACATGAAACCCGGTCTTGTCGAACGTCCCCGCCGTGAGCTTCACCTTCCCCCGCTTTGGAGCGGAGAAGTCAATCACGGGAGGAACTGGCACCGACGAGGATATCGGCCGGGGAGACAGAGCCATGGTCACGGACCCGTCTGGGCCGTACTTCCTCGGCCGACCCCGCTTCTTCTTCGCCGGGAACCCCCCGGGCAACCCTGCAGGGGAACCTGCATCAACCGGCGTGGGAGACGTATCGACCGCGGCGGGTGCACCCTCGGTCGCGGCCGAGTTCTCGGGCCGAGGGGCAACACGGTACTCCGAGGGAGCGTTTGATCCGACAACAGTCACGCCTCCACTCGTGATCACACCACTTTTTTCCTCCATTTCCAAATCCAAGCACTAAAAAAAAAAAAACAAAACAAGAATTCAACCAAAAAAAAACAAAAACTCCCACCTCCGATAGTAATAATCACAACCAAATCATTACCAACATGTAGTAAATTTCCACAGCACACTTAGAGCTAACATACAAACCGGGCAACTCCGGACAACACTACAGGACCACGCTTTCTCACAAAGAAAGACTGATCAGACTCACATGAACTCAAAGAGCTTCAAGACACCAGAAAATCCTTCAATATAACTTTCTCCTGTGCAAGAATTAGCTGAAAAACACAGAGCTTTTAAAAAAGTTTGGTGTTCCTAATTCCTCACTAACCCAGAAAAAAAAAATCACCTCTATCTTTTAAAATTTTATTTTAAAAGAATTTCATAGAAAGGAAAAAGAAGTAGATGAGGATGAAATTGTGAGAAAAGAGAGGATTATTCTACTAAATGCAGAAATAAATAATTGAAAAAATGTCAGGCATTTCATCTTCAATAATAAAAGAAAATGAATTGATCACGTTCCTCCTAACTTTGCCAAGTTTTGTCCGAATTGAATTGATTGAAATATTTTAATAAATGGACAGCTAATGGTAAACAAAAAATGAAGTCGTTAATTCTTGTACACAAAAAATACTAATTATTTTTTCCCAGTAATTTAATATTTGTAAGTGGGAAACATCAAGTTGGGGGGGGGGGGGGGTGTATTTATTTTTATTTTTTTTATTTTTATCTAGAAAATGGGTGGAATTGGAAATAAAAAATGTTATATTAATTTTCTTTTTTTTTTCCCTTTGTACTCAAGAAGTCAATTGAGTAATTGATGGCTGTCTTTGTTTTATTACCCTTCTTTTTCTTTTATTTGAATTTCTTTTCCTTTAGGGTTGCCAAATCCTGAAGCAATTGTCTTTATTCTATTGGGAAAATCGACATTTTCTTTAAAATAAAAGAAAAGTGAGGTGAATGTATGGATGGCTAAAGATTCTTTCTTTTTGGGGGGAAGTAAATATTAAAGATAAGTATGACCCATATATAAGAAAAATTAAAATAAGAAATCATTTTGAAAATTTATCGGTCTTTTTTTTATCTTATTTTATTTTATTACCGTCAAATTTCGAATCCGATGCTTCTTTAAATAAATTCAAATTTATTATATCAAATTTGGCATAGCAATAGTGTTATACTTTTCCGAAAGCGATAAAATCATTGACTTGATAATCAATCGTACACAATCCCGGTGGGATCTACATCTATTTTCCTCCTTTGTATACGATAATATAATAAAAGAAAACGGTGACTCATCGAAATTTGAGAGCCTGAGAATTAAATAATGCCAAATGCTTTAAAATAATTTATTATTCTGATGCTATCTTTTCTTTTCCTTCCCCCCTTAGAAATTATTCCATCTGTCCCCATCTTTTATTTATTATATATATATATAACAAAATGATTATTAAAATAATTATGGTTGTACTTAATTTTCTATCTCAAATTATTTTTTTTATAAAAAAAAGAGAAAGATACAGTCGTGATTTCTTTTCCATCTTAATTATCAAAAAAGACTAATAAAGTTTTTGGATGAAATTTTGTTTGACGAATTCAAAGAATGTAAAAAAAAAGCTACGAGACAACCGACAAATTCAGTCCATCACGTTAACTTTATTTCTCCATTTACTATAAATATTAAGAAAACCCGGAAACAGCTTTTTCTTTATTATATATAAAAAGGGGATGAGGATTAAATTATTAAAATAGTAAAAAAGAATTAAATTTAACAAAAAATTCTTCAAATCATAGATGTTATTTTTAATGAATTTGGTCACCTCATGCTTTAAAAAAATGATGGTTAAAAAACACCTACTTTTCCCTATTTCCATGTATTATATATATATTATTTGGTATCATATAAGGTTAGGTCAAAATTGTGCCTCTATTTTCCATATTCTTTTGTGTAATTATAGAAACCCGAATGAACTACTATTTAATATTCTGCGGTGCGTTGTCGAGTTCCTACTGGGCCTGCCTCCCAAAGTAAATAAACAAAAGAAGAAATTAACGTGACAAAAATTAGTGTAGGGGGGGGGGGACCAAATTTCTTTTGGTGCTGTTCACGCACGAAACGGATCACGTTGGAAATATTTGGCAATGGACTCACGGTAGTTATATTGTGGTCGCCAGTAAGAAGATGCACAATTTTATTGAAATCAAATGCAAGTCTTACAATCTTAATGAATAAAGGAAACAGGGCTTACAGCCATGAAAAAAATGGAAAAAGAGCGCAAGTATTGATGACGATGTGGAAATCCGTGACGGTGAAGAACTTGTGACAAAGGCCTTAGAAGCTCGCTCCGTCGGTGGTGGTCGCTGGCGGGAGGCTGTGACGAAGGCCCTACGAGCTCACTCCGTCGGTGGTGTCGCTGGAGGGGGTTGACGGCAAAGGCCCTACGAGCTCACTCTGCTGGCGGAGGGAGGTTGACCTACAAACCGGGTCGAGGTATCTAATTTCCTAAAGTTGACGAACAAACTTCAGTGTTTTGGCTGTGTGTGGTCGTACCCTTTGTCTTGAAATACTCCTTTGCTATTTATAGAGGATTTGTACGTGTTTAACACGTAACAGATAGATCGTATTGCAGATCGTGATCCCTAACATCGTGGGAGTGTTTGAACAACCTCCTTGATCTTTGGGATCACGTTCCTGGATAATAGGATCAGTTACGATCCTTAACAAATGTGATAAATTTATTCCAACCCTGTCGACTTGACTGTACAGACTACGACCGACTTGGTCGACTTATCCAGAATTCCGTCGACTTGGCCCTACTAGTAGGCCTAGCTACTGTTGAGTCATCTTGGTTGACTTTGATCACCATACTCCTTCATTGTGAGTCGACCTAGTCGACCCCGTTCATAAGTCGACCTAGTCGACTTCGTCATGAGTCGACCTAGTCGACTTCGTCATGAGTCGACCTAGTCGACTTCGTCATGAGTCGGCCTAGACGACTGTATCTTGGGCCGACTCGGAGTATGACTTGAGGGATTACTGGGTTTCTGTTCTAAACCCAGGCCCAGAATTAATTGCCATGTCAACATAAGCCCCCCTTTTATGCTGGGTTGGCTACGCCGACTCAGCAAAAATCATACCCTATATAAAGGAGAGTCATCGTCCTTTTCCCGCACTTTTCTTCCTTGCTCAACACTTCTTCATCTTCTCCAAGAAACTAGAAAACCCTCGCTTCCCGGAAAACTCTTCGTCTTCCTCCTTAACACTCTTCCGATCCTTAAAAAGATGTCGACTTTCCAGGCTTTCGAGGTCCATAATCAGCGTGCGGGGCCAACCGGACCCATTCCGGTCACAGAGGATCAGGGATCGGGCGTCACCCTCGGACCTATCCTGCCGGAGCGTCTCTTCCCGGGGACAGTGCCGCTCAACTATCTCGTCACCGAGAAGCCCATCCCGATCTGCCATCCCAACTTCGTCGATCCCCTCAACTGGGAAGGTCAGGGATCCTTCCTGTGTTTTCCTTCTTCGTCTAAATCTGAGATGGTGGAATGGCTCGAGATGTGGGAGGAGCACTTCACAGAGAGGTTTAGGAGTCAGAAAATTCTGAGGTTCTTTAGGATGTCTGTGGCAGACAAGAACTGTGATCCTAGAGTCTGCTCGGCTATGCTGCCTTTCTGGAACTCCTCAGTCAATTGCTTCTATTTCCCGGAGGGTCCCATGTCTATTACCTTGGCAGATGTGAAGATTTTGGCCAGGTGCAAAGTCAATAGCCTCCCTGTTCGCCAATACTCCCTGGCAGGCGATATTAATCCGAAGGGCGCCCTTCAGTACATGGAGGTGGTAAGCAGGCATTTGAAAATGGCCTCAGCAGGCAAAGAGCCAGATGAGAAGTTGTCGACCGAGTGCTTTGGCGCCCGGGAAGAGGTCGAGTTCCTCAGCACTTGGTTAAGCAAGTTTGTCTATTGCTTCCCAGGGAAGAAGGTCAGCCACACTTCTTATCCAGTGGCCAACTTTCTGAGGGAGACCAATGAAGAAATCTCTTGGGCCCCCTTCATTTTGGGTCTTCTTTACCATGATCTGGACAGAGCGACGACTCAGATCAAGCCGTTTCCAAAACATCCAGCAGGAGGATTGCTCTGGTTAGTTCACCTTTGGTCAGCTATGTGGATGCCAGGATTGACTGGGTTCAAGGGCCCTGCTTCGCCCCTCGAGTCGGCCTACTATGGGGAGACCATCTTGGAGCAGTGTTGCCAGCGGAAGGATCAATGGCTTATGACATCGGTCACTGGCCACATGAAGCACATCGTCGACTTCGGCAGGGCAGATCGACGCAACTGGGCACCCTTTCCAGGTGGCAAGACATTTGCTCAGGAAATTAAGCTCCAAGCTGCTCGTGGCTTTTGGAATGGGATATTGACCCGCAGGGACCTACCAGTCATCTTCGACGGCTACCTGACCTTTGAAGCCTATAACCCTCAGCTGTGTGCGAGGCAGTTTGGGTTCATCCAGGGCGTAGCGGTTCCACTTGCTGACCCTACCGGTGGCTTGTGCGGGGATAGGATGAAGAGGATTTCGTGCAAGCCGATCTCCCCGAAGACCCTCGACTTGCTCAACAGCAAGGCGCAGCTCTCCCAGATAGAATTCCCATCTGGTACTTCTGCCTGTTTCGCCACGCAATTCTTCACTGTGCTGTGGTCGACTACTTATGAAGAGCTGCGGGCTTTGATGCATTTCTTGGAGGTCTCCAAGGAACCTGACTTTTACATGGGCGATGCACATATCAAAGCGAGAGGTAAAGGCTTAGCTTTACTTTAAGAGTATTGGGTTCTTAGTATTAATCGTGAGCTTTCTCCTTTTCATGATCAATGATGCCTCAGGGCTCTGGAAAGCCTAAGGCTCCCCTTGCCCCCGCTCCTTCTAGACTCAAGTCGACTGGCAAGGGGAAAGCTAAGGTGGCGAGCTCCAGGGAAACAGCCGCAGGTGACCCTGCTAATGCTCGACCTAAGGCTGCTCCAAAGCGCAAGGCGACCGAGAAAGGAGATCTTGAGGAGATGTCTCTATCCCAGAGGAGGAGATTGGTGAAGGTACCAGCTTCAGTGGCGACTCCTCTTCCTAAGTCGCCGACTACCGTAGCGGCGACTTCTTCTTCGAGGTCGCCAACAGCGGTGGCCCCAGTGAGCTCATCATCTGCTATTGTACCTGCGACCTTAGCGACGGTCGATGTCGCTCGAGGAGCGGCTACAGAGGTATGGCTCTACTGGTTCTAATTCATCCTGAGCTTCTGTATCTAACCCGCACTATATTGCCTAGGGCGAAGCGTCAACCGGAGGTGGTGACCAGCCTACTCTGGTTGCGTTCGAGACGGGTGCAACGGCTTCGACCGCCGAGGTGAGCTCGACTCCCTGCTAGGATATATTACCCTAGTTCATACATGAACTTTAGTTTTATTACACTCCACTCTAGGAAGAGCAGGCTCCTGAAGCCTTGCTACAAGAAGGGACCGCTATGGTTTCAGTCGATCCTTCAACTCGGTCGACGCGGGAGGGGGCACTACCTCAGCCGATGCGAGAGGAGGAAGAACAAGGCGTCCCTTCTTCTTCAGCCCCCACTCCTGCACCACCAATGGTATGTGTTCTTCTTTCACACAAAGTATGGCGTTGTTATCACGATTCTAACCGTGACACTTCACAGGCTCGCCCGAAGAGAGTGAAGACGACTGCTGGTCGCAAGAAGGCTCCTACTCCCTCCACTTCTTCAGGCGAAAGTTCTGAGGATTTACTACCTTCAGAGGTAAGTATTTGATTGCATGGAGGTGTTGACTGTTTGGGACATTGTGTCTTAGCAACATTTCATTTCTTATTCTGCAGGCTCCTGCTGCAGCGACCTCGACTGTCGACCCATGGGTGAAGCTTCATCAGGACATTGACGAATTCTGCCGACTTCTGCTCATTGACCCCTTAAGCGTCGACGAGTTTGAGAAGATGCAGAAGCTGTTGAAGGAGATCGAGGCATCCCCTCGGGTGACGGACGAAATACTGGGGGCCTGCAAGAGCTTCAGGTCGACGTATTGGACTCGCTGGAAGGATTACTACGCCGACCTGCTCGCCTACGACTTGACCGACTCGAAGATTCGGTCGATCAATGATGCTCGAGGGCAGGCCTCTAAAGCTGCACAGGACGCCCGCCAACATTTGGTCGATGTGCAAGAGAAGCTGACCGAGGCAGAGAGACAGATAGAGTTCTATACGAACATGAAGAATGACCTGACTCGGCAGCTTGCGTCGATCAATACTCAAGAAATCGAGGAGTTGGAGGCCAACGCTGAGAAGGATAGAGAAAAGGTCGTCGACCTTTATGCCCAGCGAAACAAGGTGAACGCGAAGCGACGAGCTCGTAAATCCCTTGTCCTCGATTTTAGAGAAGTTGGCGGGTTATGGAGTCTAGACTTGTAACCAAAGAACAACGCAACTCGATTATTTTTGCTTTACTGAACAAATCAAGTGTCTTATGTCTCGAATGAATTCCTGCCCACTACGCTAAATTCATTCTTCCAAACAGCGTTACTGAAGCCTAGCGCGATTTTCTTAGGAATTAAGCGCTTCCCAAATTAATGGAGTCCTTTGTCTTAGGATTTTATGATGAGCTTCCCAGATAGTCGCGCAGTAGGATTTAAGATATTTACCATTGACCTTCAATGGATGCCTATCTCCTTCTCTGGTCATAAGTCGATACGTATTAGATGAGTATGTCTCGCACACTTTATATGGACCTTCCCAATTAGGAGACCACTTACCCAAGACTTGGTCTTTTGATTTAAGGGGTAGGATCATCTTCCATACCAAGTCGCCCACTTTGAAGCGCTTATGGACAACCTTTTTATTATAGTATCTAGCAATTCTTTGCTTATGTACCTCAAGTCGGTCTATTACGTCGAGTCGCTTTTTCTCCAATTCTTCTAAAGCGAGGTACATTGCCTCGTCTTGCAAGTCAGGATGAGCTACCCTGAGCGACTTGTATCGAATCTCAATAGGTAGGACAGCATCTTGCCCATATACCAGCGAAAAAGGGGCTTCTCCTGTGCTGTCTCTCTTGGTGACTCTTAGAGCCCACAAGGTGTCCTGTAACAGTTCGTGCCATTTTCTTGGGTTTGCACCAACCATTTTCTGAATGTTATTCTTTATGAGCTTATTAGTAGCTTCAGCTTGTCCATTCGACTGGGGGTAATAAGGTGTCGAATTAGTGATTGAAAAGCTAAATTCAGCAGCGAATTCACGCACCTTCTCATTATTGAAAACGGTGCCATTATCTACTACGATATTCTGGGGAATCCCAAATCTATAAATGATGGAGGATCTGAGAAAATCGATCACCTCTTTGTGATCAATTTTCCGGTATACTTGAGCCTCGACCCACTTGGTAAAGTAGTCAGTAGCGACTAGAATGTAGGCATCGCCTTTACTCGAGTGTGGGTGAATCTCCCCGATTATATCTAAAGCCCAAGACCTAAACGGCCAAGACTTGATGACTGAGACTAAATCGGACGCTGGGGCCCTTGTCACCGGACCATGTTTTTGACACTCTTGGCACCCCCTAGCCATTTCTATGCAATTCTTTAGCATTGATGGCCAGTAAAAACCATGTCTTTGGATAGTCCAAGACATTTTGGTGCCAGATTGGTGAGACCCGCATAAACCCTGGTGAGTCTCCAACATAATTGGGGTCGCTTCGTCTAAATCGACGCATCTTAGTAGGACTCCTTCTTTGGTCTTTCTGTAAAGTACCCCATCTATAAGAGTGTACGACAAAGCCTGAGTCTTGATTCTTTGGCTCGCCTTTTGTGTTGGGTCGGAGAGGAAGTCGGTGATTGGTCTCCTCCAATCTTTATCGCTTGTCATTATATTCAGAGTGAACGCGTCGCCTTGGGGAGCTAAGTGGGAAGCTATTTCTGGGATACAATCGCTTCCCCTTTTGGCCTTGTATCCTGAAGCCTTTTGGGCTAGGTCGTTAGCGATTGTGTTTTCCTCCCGGCCTACAAAAAGGAAAGTAATTACTTCGAACCGCTCGACTAGCCTTCGAGCGACTTGATGATAGGGTGCGAGTTTCTCTTGACATAGAGAGTCGCCGTTCATCTGGTTAATAACCAGTTGAGAGTCTCCCATTACTCTGGCTTTCCTGGCTCCCAAGGCTAATAACTCCTTCAAGAGCGTGATCAACGCTTCGTACTCAGTCGCATTGTTTGTATGAGTTGCCGACAGACGATATGCTAGGCGAACGTCCTTTCCTAGTGGCGAAAGTACGTGGAGGCCTATGCCTACGCCGGATTTCGCCGAAGATCCATCAAACCAAGCTTGCCAGACATCCTCAAGGAATTCCTCTTGATCGATTGATGTAGATGGATCGTGGTTCACTAAGAAATCGGCTAAGGCCTGCCCTTTCACCGACTGTTGAGGTTTGAAACGCAGATCGTATGCGGATAGGACCAAGCTCCATTTACTAATTCTTCCGGTCAATAGGGGACTTTCGAAAAAGTATTTTATGACTGGGGACTTGGCAATAACATGAACCTCTTGGGATCCGATATAATGTCTCAGCTTCTTAACAGCATAAAAAACTGACAGGCATAACTTCTCCTTAATTGTATAGCGCTTTTCTGTAGCAGTTAGTTGTCTTGACAGATAGTAGACTGCTCTCTCAGTTTTGTCCTCTGTCTCTTGGGCTAACATGGCACCGATGACTGATTCAGTCGCTGCCACGTAAAGCAGATAAGGCTTTCCTATCCGAGGAGGGGCAAGCACAGGCGGTTTCATTAAGTACTCCTTTAAGCCTTCAAATGCTTTTTGGTGTTTGTCGCTCCACACAAAATTTCCCTTTGCCTTTAGTAAGGTCGAGAAAACTTCTGTCCGTCCAGCGACGTTACCAATAAATCGCCTTAGATAATTGACCCTTCCTAAGAAAGCCTGTAACTGCTTCTTATTACTCGGAGGGTTCAATCTTTGAATGGCGTTCACTTTGTTCTGGTCGACTTCTATACCACGTTGATGAACTAGGAACCCTAGGAAATGTCCTGCTCTGACTCCGAAGGCACATTTGAGAGGGTTTAGTTTGAGCTGATGCTTTCTCATTTGAATGAAAGCATTTCTAAGGTCATTAACATGTGACTTCTCATCTCGCGACTTGACTACTATATCATCTATGTATACTTCGACCGTTTTGCTAATTAAGGCATCAAATATAGCGTTCATGGCCCGTTGGTAGGTTGCCCCAGCGTTTTTGAGTCCGAATGGCATGACTACCCATTCGAAAATGCCTAAGGGACATCTGAACGCAGTTTTATGGATATCCTCTTCGGCTAGGAAGATTTGGTTATATCCTGAGAAACCATCCATGAAGGACATAATTTGGTGCCCTGCAGTCTTGTCGACTAAATCATCTGCGATGGGCATAGGGTACTCATCTTTTGGAGTGGCACGATTCAAGTCTCTAAAGTCGATGCAAACCCTAATCTTACCATTCTTTTTAATGACAGGAACTATACTGGATATCCATTCGGTGTACCTCGATGTCCTTATATATCCGGCTTTAAAGAGCTTTTTGACTTCCTCAAATACTGCTTGAGTGACTTCATGAGTCATTCTCCTCGGCGCCTGTTGGACTGGTTTAAATCCTGTTTTGATTGGTAACTTGTGTTCCACAAGTCGGCGATCTAGGCCAGGCATCTCAGTGTAATCCCAAGCGAAACAATCTTTAAACTCTTCTAGAGTAGCTTTGATAGAATGGAAAAGTTCTTTATTCATCGAGGAACTGATAAAAACAATTCGAGGGCTCGATGCCTCGCCTAAATTAACGCCTACGAGTGAGTCACATGGCATCATCAGTGACTCACGACTCTGGACACCACCTAAATTGGTGTCCACGTTATTACATGGCCTAATTTCGAAATCGACGTTGCCTATCTGGCATCCTACTTTCCTAGTCGTCCTAACATGCTTCTGAAGTCGCTGTAGGATATCAGCGACTGCATGACCTTTCTCCTCACTGTCCATACATCCCTTCATGTAGGAGTCTATCGGGCTCCAACTCCGTCGCAGTGCTCTCTTGGCTCTTAGGCGCTTCTCCCTGGTCGTCGCTTGGGCTGTTGTTCGTTTCGCCTCCATCTTTAGTCGTGACTACCTTCTGCAGGACCTCGTCTATGTCTTTGTCTGTGAAGTCGGGCCCCCACCCTGTTGGCACAATCGGTCCTTCGTCAGGCTTGGGGTGAGAGGTGCCATAGCTCACGATGAAGTCGAACTTCCCTGAAGGTTCACCTAAGGGTCCGACTGTGGGGTCTCCCAGCTTGTAGCGCTGGTCCAGAGTAAGGTCCTTGACTGTCTTACACGTCTCTGCATGCAAAATACCCTTGTCACAACAGGAGTATTCATCAGCCTTAACGATTTCTATTTCGGAGTCAAGCCATAGGATTAACTCCCTATGCAAAGTAGATGGAATCGCGGCGGCCTTATGAAGCCAATCGCGTCCTAAAAGCGCATTAAATGAAGGGGCTATATCGATTACAAAGAAAGCAGTTTCCTGCTCGTGTCTCCCGACGCCTAGGCGCACGGAGCATATACCCAGGCACTCGGATTTTCTCCCATTGAAGCCACTTACAGCTACGTCGGTTCGCACCAACTCGCTAGGCTTGTACCCAAGTAATCTAAACTTGGCGAGGGGAAGAACATTGACAGTGGCGCCATTGTCTATTAAGACTCGACCCACTAAAACACCATCAAAGGTGGCTGAGATATACAGCGAATGCATATGCTGTTTCATACGATCTGATGGTTTCCTCAACCAGTGCAGAGGGAAGCCAGAAGGAAATGTAGTGACTCTAGAGTCGAGAGTTTTACCTCCCGGTGCCTCCGGCTTGTTGTTGCAGGCGAACTCCGCAGGGAGGGTAAGAACGTTACAGCCCACGAGGGGCCGTTGCTCTGCATCGAAGTCGCAGGGCTTATCTCCTCGTAGAGGAGTGTAGTCGAAACTCGAGCCTGGGTCTTCCGAGTAATCAGTAGACTCGACCCGCTCGGGCTCTGCGACTTGTTTCCCTGTGGCGTGGTTCCCGCCAAAGGATGGCATCACAGGGGTCATTCTTGGCTTTTTCTGGGCGTGACTTAGACGCCTTTCTTTTCTCTTTTGAGCCCTCACGGGAAGCGTAATCTTTCTTTCCGCCTTCTGCCATTGAGACGAAGGGTTAAGCGCTTTGACAAATCTTGGTTTCTTAGAACCAAAGGGAAGTCGACTCACCTCCACAAACCTTCCGTCGGCTGGGTCATATCCTACCTGCACAGGGTTATCTGCTGGCCTATTCGAGGGCTTGTTAAGGTTCGAGTTACCTGAGCCCTCAGGACGGGCTGCCTTCACGAGCATCTCCCCTTTTGCGGATAAGTCGACGAGCCGCAAGAAATAGCTAACGCAGCATGCTGTGCAGAGCTGGGTAATGAGTATGCGGTTGTGAGCGATCAGCTTGCACTTTTGGCACAGCAGCTTTTCGTCTAGGAATTGGGCGATGGGTGGCCCCCTCCGTAGTTCCTGAGGATCGACTGTCTGCGACGCATAACGGGGTCTGCGATTCATGGCCTGCTGAGGTTGGTCCTCTCCCTTGTGTTCCGCTACCGGCTTGATCTCCTTGACAGGGGTAGTTCTAGTGTACCCCTGTTTGATGACCCTTTGACCAGACGAGTCTATGAACTCCAGTCGCCGTGCCGGGCGTTCTGTTCCCCGGGCGACTGCCTCTCCATTGCCCTTGTGACCCTGGGGGCCTCCTCTTCCACCTCGCGAGGCTAATCGGCGATCTGCGCTAGGAGGGCTTTTGAAGGCGTGAGAAGATCCTTGGGGAGTATTGAGTGACATCGCTGCTTCTTCGAACGGGGTCAAGTCGTACCACTCCTCCGTTTTGCTGTCCAGTAGATACTTCTTGAACGTGTGGCACCGATCCGTAGTGTGAGTGTCGTTCAAGTGCCAGTGGCATAGCCACTTCTCCCTTCCTTTGGGCAGAATGAAGACCCCACGTTCAGCTAGTCGCTTCATGAGGGCATTGGCCACCAAAGTCTCGCCGGTTGCTTGTACGTCCTGCGAGGGTACAACAGAGTCGTCAATAACTTCTAAGAGATTAACCTCAGCGTCAAATATGTCAAACGTATGAATAGCGACTTCATCCCCGAATGGATTATTATCCACCACGGCGACTTCGTCAACTTCAGGAAAACGGAGCTCTTTAGACTCTATTAAATCCTGTATGATATTTCTAAAGGACAAACAGTCCTTGGTAGCATGGGTGAAAGACCCATGCCACTTGCAGTAATTCCTATTCTTTTCCCTCTCTGTCTGGGGAACTCGATGGCCGGGCTTAAGCCTAATCCTTTTCCTTTGATGAAGCCAGTCGAATATAGCGTCGACTTTATCTGTGTCGAAAGAATATTTTCTTTCTTCGGCATTCTTTTGGGATGCCTTAGCTTTGGAATTTTTCTTAGCCAGGGGGTCGCATATAGTCGACTCCCCCTTGACAAATTCCGCCACGTCGACTTCATAAGTGTCGACTTGGTAGGCTCGAGTCAGCTGGGCTTCCTCTGTAAGAAGCTGATAATACTCTGCGGCCCTCCTTGCTAAGTCATACAGGTCAGCAAAGCGCTCGCCCTGCAGCTTTTTCCGGAACGGAATAGTCAACGCATTTAATGCGAGAAGTAACTGATCCTTCTCCGGTATGGGGGGGCTACACCGTAGTAGGGCCTTCCTGAGTTTCATTAGAAACTGCCCTGGGTGTTCTCCGTTAGCCTGCTTAAGGCGCATTACCTCAAACATCGACATGGGGGCGTCCAGTCGAGCGAAGGTCTTAACGAACATAGATTGCATCTGAGTCCACGAGGCTATTGACCCTGGCGGCAAACTCGCATACCACGTAAAGGCATCCCCTGTTAACGAGTTAGGGAAGAGCTTCAGTTTCCAAAAGTCGTTCCCAGCCGCCTCACCAAGTTGGTGAGTGAAGCGAGCGACATGCTCGAGTGGGGTCATTTCATCTTCACCCGAAAAACGTGTAAAGTCGGGCACCTTATAACCTCTAGGTAAAGGGAAATCCCTGTCGACATACGTAGGATAGGGAGACCTGTACAAACAGGCGTCGTCTCGCCGAGCTATTCCGGGGACGACTTGCTCTATAACCTGAGTTATGGCCTCCCTCAGGTCTGGGGGTACACCGCCTACTGGGGCCTGTGCTGTAGGTCGAGTCGACCTTATCGGGCTGTACGGAGATCTTTCCCCCACTGTCTGACTCGCTGGATTCCTCGTGTAGGAAGAAGGCTCCTCCCGAAAGTTTCCACCTCGGGATCCAAGCCCATAGGGGTCTCCAGTTGCGTCGATTACAGGTTCTTTTCCAGGGCGATGAGACGGAATAAAATTCTCCCCTAGATCCGTTTCCTCTTGAAAGTCCTCTGCCTCATTCCAATACGTATTCGTCGGTTGATTACGTGAAGAAGAGGGTCGACTAGGGGGAACCAAATTCCCAGGTTCGAATAGAGTATTTGTCCTTATGTCGGATCGCTCAAAAGTCACGTTACGTGGCCCTTGAGTAGTCCGACGAGCGTCTGCCATGAACGTAGACTCCCTAAATGGGGCCTCTCTCATACGAGGTCTTACTCTTTCCTCGTCTCTCGGGCCAGAAAGACGCCCTATTAGAGTTTGGACATCCATTAGGATGCCCTTCATATCGGTCAAATCCTGACGCACACTCCCCAATTCCTTGTGGAACTCCAGTCTCGAAATAAATTCAGACGGGGCATGTGAATCAAAAGCGGACTGGTTCGTAGCTGCCTGGCCTCCTAGGGCTGGCGCTTGGGCATGTGAATCAAAAGCGGACTGGTTCGTAGCTGCCTGGCCTCCTAGGGCTGGCGCTTCCAAGTTCATTCCCGGAGGAAGCTCCTGGTTTTCCCCATCTAAGGGATTCTGAGTAGTACTTCGAGTATTTCTCGGCATGTTCTCCCACTGTGGTCGCCAAAAACGTGTTCACGCACGAAACGGATCACGTTGGAAATATTTGGCAATGGACTCACGGTAGTTATATTGTGGTCGCCAGTAAGAAGATGCACAATTTTATTGAAATCAAATGCAAGTCTTACAATCTTAATGAATAAAGGAAACAGGGCTTACAGCCATTAAAAAAATGGAAAAAGAGCGCAAGTATTGATGACGATGTGGAAATCCGTGACGGTGAAGAACTTGTGACAAAGGCCTTAGAAGCTCGCTCCGTCGGTGGTGGTCGCTGGCGGGAGGCTGTGACGAAGGCCCTACGAGCTCACTCCGTCGGTGGTGTCGCTAGAGGGGGTTGACGGCAAAGGCCCTACGAGCTCACTCTGCTGGC
The DNA here is from genome assembly GCA_029817715.1 of Melastoma dodecandrum. Lineage (NCBI taxonomy): Eukaryota > Viridiplantae > Streptophyta > Magnoliopsida > Myrtales > Melastomataceae > Melastoma > Melastoma dodecandrum. The sequence goes on along the minus strand of JARUPY010000079.1, from coordinate 3,496,055 downwards.
GGAGGGAGGTTGACCTACAAACCGGGTCGAGGTATCTAATTTCCTAAAGTTGACGAACAAACTTCAGTGTTTTGGCTGTGTGTGGTCGTACCCTTTGTCTTGAAATACTCCTTTGCTATTTATAGAGGATTTGTACGTGTTTAACACGTAACAGATAGATCGTATTGCAGATCGTGATCCCTAACATCGTGGGAGTGTTTGAACAACCTCCTTGATCTTTGGGATCACGTTCCTGGATAATAGGATCAGTTACGATCCTTAACAAATGTGATAAATTTATTCCAACCCTGTCGACTTGACTGTACAGACTACGACCGACTTGGTCGACTTATCCAGAATTCCGTCGACTTGGCCCTACTAGTAGGCCTAGCTACTGTTGAGTCATCTTGGTTGACTTTGATCACCATACTCCTTCATTGTGAGTCGACCTAGTCGACCCCGTTCATAAGTCGACCTAGTCGACTTCGTCATGAGTCGACCTAGTCGACTTCGTCATGAGTCGACCTAGTCGACTTCGTCATGAGTCGACCTAGTCGACTTCGTCATGAGTCGACCTAGTGGACTTCGTCATGAATCGGCCTAGACGACTGTATCTTGGGCCGACTCGGAGTATGACTTGAGGGATTACTGGGTTTCTGTTCTAAACCCAGGCCCAGAATTAATTGCCATGTCAACAGGTGCTACGAATACTTTCTATGACAAAATTATTATTACCTGACAAAAAGGTTAAGTTGAAAGGAAGAAGGAGAAAAAGGTTAACATTTTGATTAATCAAAAGGAAGAAGGGGGAATGATCAATATAAAACAAGGCGTGGAGGAACGAATTGTACGAGTAAAACATTATCATTAAATTTAATGTAAATTGTGTCAGAAAATATTAATCTCGACTCGATTCTAAGAACAAATCAAACCTGTCTAGATAAACGAAGAATGAGATGATGGAATTTCTTAATGATTACTTATAAGGTGATATAACTTGGGAGTGCGTTTAACCTCAGCACGCCTGTTTATTTTATTTTATTATTTATTAATTCCTTCAAAGTAGAAGGAAAGGGAAGAAAAGAGAAGATAATGATTAAATATGACAAATAATTTTAAAATCAATCAATCAGTGGCGTGTTTCCAATCAATTGATTATACAAATAATAATATTCAACTCACTTTAGTTGGTTTTGAAAACAAATATATATATATATATAATGTGTGGTTTGATTTGAATGCGAGTGACCCTTCACCGGAATTATTAACTATTACTAGTAGACGAGAATAGAGTGCTATTTCATTTAATTAATTATTTTTATTTAATGTCTAGGGGGTCTGTAATCAAACCTAAACTTAAATTGCTCTCCTAAATAATAGTAGGGTTTTGTTATCGGGTACCCTCCTACAAGATATAATAAACAACACCGTTTACGAAAAAGCTAAAATTATTAAATAATAATCCCGGGGAGTAATTTTGAACTGATCCTGTTTGTAAAAATTTTATTATAAAAGAACGGCAATAAAAAGGAAAAGAAAGAAATAATAGGGACGCGTGGTTTGGATCATGCTCATCACATTGTAACTAGGTAGGATTATTAAGTTCGATAGGATCGAAATTTTTTGGATAAGTAGGATCGGGACCGCAACGACCTAGAATGTTATTACTGACAGGATTGGTCATATAGTAAAGTAAAAGAGTTGTTTAATTTCTGTCGAGGATGGATTGGGATTGGAGTGAATGGGGGAGTATGAACAGTCAAATAAGGTGGTTGGATGAATAAAATGACCCACATATTTCACTAGTTTAAATTTAAACCAAACATGCTCTCCATTTTCAACCATGTAAACCTTCCGGCCCTCCTTGACGGCCCAATGGGCTTTAAAAGCCCAACAAAAGCTCCGTTATCCCGTATTCAGCATCCGCGGTCGTCCCAGCCATGCGGGCATCCCTTCCGATGTGGGTGTGATTCCAATGGAAATGTCCAAAACGGTCTCTTGTCGTTGGTCTTTGTATCCTTGTGTCGTCCACGAGTTTCGAGCAGTCTTTTTTTTTTTTTTTTTTTTGGCCAAGGAACAGACAAGGGTTTACAACAATAAAAATGATATTGTTTGATGTGGATGATGATCCATCTCATGGGGGGACGATTAATAGGACAAGGAACGGACCAATCATGCGAAGACTGCATGCACAGGACGCAGCAAAGATGGAATACAAAATAAAAACAAGAGGACAAATCATGCGTCCTCTCATTATGTACTTAGCATCGAGAGATCAATCATGGCCATGTATCGGTTTGGCCGGCACAAACTAATAAAAGAAGAAAGGAACTAAGAAGGAGCCCCTTGTCCTCCCTCGTGTAAGAGAGAACTTCCTTGTCTGATTGCTAATGGGAATCGTCTCCTCTACCCGATCAGATGCCCCTAAAGAGAATCCTTCCAAATATAACCCCATCATTCATATTTCTTTATATGAAAAAGTTTAGTTCATAAACAAACCCCGAACACCTCCCTTGAATTTAAGGTCACACGTCATCGAGCCATGCGATGTAGGGGGATTTTACATTGGTTATGACACCTTTGAGAAATTTTATGACAAAGTCAATATGTGTAATCCTTAGTGGGAAAAGGGACAAAAAGGAATGGAGAAGATGATGATACCAAGGGAGCGCCCTTTTTTTTTAGGTCTTGTTCCTCCAATAATTAAAAGAAGAAGAAGAAAAGAAAAAAGTTTGGGTCTTCTTCTCCTCCTCCTCATGTTCCTACTTTGGGAATTGAAAATTACATGTTGGCCCATTTGAATTTGACCATACTTCTACTTAAGTATTGTTTTGCATATATGAAAATAAATAAATGGTAGAAATCATAAGCATAATCTCATGTGAAGGACAATTAGGTTTATGCTTTTTGATATCTCAGAAAATAGGAGCGTGGCTCCCACCCATCTTTTGACCCTTTGATCACTTTTAGACGGCAAAGGCATTGGATCGTATTTTCAGCTCACACCTAACTCAATCCACCAAATCTTCCCACCAAAAAGATGAAGGAAAAAACCCTAACATGATGTAATAAAAGAAGGGCCTAAAAGAGAGGTTGGGGTCCCCATCAATCAAGTCAGTCCTCCCCCCAACTAACCCTAAACTAAACTCCTCACCAAATCCTCTCCTCCCAAACCTTATGGACACACCACATACATCAATCTCATTCCACATCCCCAATTTGAACCAAGAAAGAATTCCCCAACCTTCCTTCATCGCCTAACATTCAAGAACATGACCTAATTAGACCCAAGTGGTAAAGGTTCCTTCTAACCATGCTCCCCAGAGATAGCAACACCGAACCCGCGATGCCCATCGCTTCCCCGCCTCCCCTCTCTGGACTCTCGTGGTATAGGGCCGGGAGTTCCTTCACTTGCAAGTTGCTTATCCCTACCCGGTCTCGAACTGATTCTATTATCTTTGGGTCGGCGGCGTTGCCCCTTGAATCCGTGACGTAGAATACGTTGAATGCCGTATCCAGTGTCGTGGAGATCTCGCAGCGAGTCACGTTTAGGCCGTTCTCCCGAAATGTTCGGGTAACGTTGGCCAAGAGGCCTGGTCTGTCCGTCGCACATAGCTCTAGCCGAACACCCTGCCGAATTACGGGGACATATATTAGCATGATTCGGGGGCGGTGAGGGAGTTGGCATTGATAAAACATCAAGGTGTGTCTTGAACATGTACCGTGGACGCTCTTCTTTCAACGGCAGCCTTGAGACAAAGGATTACCCTGTCTCGTTCTGCTTCCGAACTAATTGGCGTTCCATCCATGTGCCGAATATAGAACTCCTACAAGAATAAATGCACATTAGAATCACGATCTACACCCGACAGTTCAAATCAATGCTGAAAGAAAGGAACAAATGGATTATGTGATTCTCACCAGCCATGCTTTGTCGGCATAAGTATTCACGGTTGCGTGGAAAACGACATATTCCATGTCCGTCAGCGTGCAAACCACATCGAAGAGGAGCTTCATCCGGTCCTTGCACTGGACATTCACAATGGAATAGCCCCTCTCTGCCAGATTCTGGATGGTAACTGATGGGGAATCACAGCCCACAGTTAGAGTTGGCTCTCGCTCGTAATCTCGGTCGGTGAACATCATCTGGTGGAGCCTTCTCTCTGTGTGATTCACCGCCAGCGACACCGTTGTCCTGGCACTTCTGATATCACTATCACCCTTAAGTACACTCCTCAGGCGAGACACAATCCAGTTGATCTGCTGAGAGTCCTCAATGGGAGACCCTGAGTTGCAGTCCTTGACATAAATAAGGGACGCAATCCTGCCATTATGAGTCCACGCCTTGGCCTCCACAATATTACACTGCAGATCAGCCAGGACTGCAAACACCTCCGACAAGAGGCCGACTCGGTCAGTCCCCGTAAGCTCGAAGGCAGTGAGGCCCGTGAAGTCACACGTCCTTGTGTAGTGTATCGTCCCAAGAGACTGAAATAGAATAAAACCGATTGCACGACTTAAGTTGACAGCCTCGCAAATGTTAATATCACTGATCAACAACCACAATCCATTAAAAGGCAAAAGCCTCGGATCTTCGGAGTTACCTGCTCAATGTAGCCGATTACATTATCATCGGTAAGCTTCTTCCCGGTGTGGTCCGTGACATGGAAAACTGCAGAAAACACGGAGAGAGATCAGGGGAGATGCACCAACCTAACACCCAGAACATATAACTCGGAAAGCGGGCATCAATCACCATCAACACACTTGTGGTAGGGGTGGTTCTTACCATCCATGGACCACTGGCCGTCGGACGAAATGTAAGCCTTCTTGATGGACAGGTTGAGATCGGTAAGGACCTGGACAGCTTCCAACAGGATCCCATGATTCCGAGCGCTATCCACCTGATCCGAGGAAAACGGATTCGGAACCAATTGGTCAGATCAGAGAGAACATGGGAGAAAGGAAGAGGATAAAAGAGGAAGAAACAACTCACCTTGACGATGGTGGCGTTGGGACAGACAGCATTGTCGATCACAACCCTGCAAGAAAACGAGAACAAAAAAGGAACATTGGTAAGCAAAAAGCTGAAAAGAGAAGTCCGGGGCCCCCTCCTCCTCCTCTGCGAATTGGAATCGAGCGAAGAATCGGACGGACCTCGGGGTGTTGTTGACCCTGAAGACGAGCTTCTCGTACTCGTTGAGGCAAGGAGGCCATTCCATCTCGACCCTCTGCATCATCTCTTCTTCTGGCTACTTCTTCTTCCTCCTCTTCCTCAAACTCCCAAAAAAACCAACTGCCCGTGAAAGATCTCTGTCACCCTCTTCTTAAGAACGACCCACAAAAACAACGAAAAAGGCTCAGGAGGACATCATCGATCTCCCCGAGGAAGAAACAATGGCTCGCACCCTAGGAGGCGACAGGGGGAGGTGCAACAGAGGCCGGGGAAGATGCCGTCGCGCTTCGTATATTTCCCAAACTCTCCTTGGATGTAATCGCCGCCGACAGAGCACGGCCTAGGCCTTACCTCCCTCCTCCCCCAGTTTCAAGCAAAATCCCTTGTTTTTCGTACGAGGGATGTGTAAGAAGGAGAAAGAAGGACGAGGTGAAGCGATTGTCCTTTTTAGCCCCTCCCCACCTTTTTAACTCTTCTGAAAGCCTTAGCTGGTGATCCCTTGTTTATATATACCCTTTTCAAAAAAAAAAAAAAAAAGCAAATATATGTAATAAGAAATATTTATTATTCGGAAGTGGTAAGTAACAGTGTCCGGTCGAACGGGGGGATTTTAATGGACACGTAGGTTAAGAACAGTGAGCTGGGGAGTTGTTAATTTTTCCCATCCAACTTTATAGCCAAAAATATATATTTAGGTGAAATGTCAGAGAGAGAGGGGAGGGGTTTTGCCGACCATGGCACTTGGTCTCGTGAGGAGGATGTGGTGGCGCCGGCTGATTTCTGTGTCCCTCCTCCCTCCTCTTCAAACTCCAGCCCCAGCTTTGGGATGTTGTCGTGTATCCCAGGAATCCACGTCAGCCCCACGTGACCCACTCTCCACGTAGGAAGAAAACAGGGTTCCCAGGTTTCCCGCGCTCTGTCTGAAACTCATGAAGTGGTGGGGAGATTAAACCCACTTCTCCTCCTTTCTTCTCCAAAATCACGCATCCATTGCCGGCACCCCTCGCAGACATTTATGAACTACTCCCTTCAGCTTCTTTTCCTTTTTTTTTTTAAAGTCCTTTTGTCGGGGGAATTCCTATAGAAACAAAAAGGGACAAAACCCTAATCACGACCCCCCTCGATACATGTAACAATATATATATATATATAAAAACGAAGGGAATTTAAACGTACCTTGGTGCTCGAGGACAAGTCGGCACGATGCATGCCACGGCATTAATTGCATGTCGTGATCGAATCTAGTGCAACGGTGGAAAAATTTACTTACCACGTAGCTTCAAGGACGTGGGTTGCACTATGTACTACAACTACAACCGTAATTAATGCGACCACACCCCCGTTGTCCTAAAGTTAATATAGAAACTCAAACTAAATAATCAATGAACCCCACCTCTTCGAATTGGTTTTTTAACGATGCCCAGATTCAATTCGAGCAACAACAGTTAATATTTTGAGTTCGGCTGGCCCGTACTCACTACACGCAACTTGTCCTAACATTAAACATACTGTCCCCCCTCCACATGATGATGCAATAACAACGTGGCAACCCCCCACCCCCCCAGTAAATGACTGAGTTATATTACTCATGAATGCACAACACCGACTGAACTTTATTTTTTATTTTTAACCGACGAGGTAGACAGTAAAGTCTTAATACTATAATAACTCAATGCGAACTTCACTTCTAGAGGTTGAACGAGATAGAGCACGACCAGAGTCGGGGGATTTTACCCATAGATAAGTTCTTGGCGGGGGGAGAAACCGTGTCGTTCCCGCCAAAATTTAAGGGAAAGAAAATATATAGTAAAATCAGTTGTTAATCCCATGTGTCATTAGCATACAATATTATTGCGGAGCAGCTCGTAATATAAGTGCATTCGAGTGTTTAGGATTTCGGTAACGGGCACCTGTTAAGAGTAAATTAATCTGCTTTAATATATTACGTAAGTTGTCTAAATGATTATACTTTCATTATTTAGATCTGGGTTAACAAAACCCTAATGTTTATTACACTACACTGTATACTAAGTACGTTAACTTAAATAAACTAAATGTTTATCTCTCATTATCACTGTTCAAAGGTCAAGTGTCTACTTTTTATTCCCCAATTAAATATAATACACTCCTTATCTTTGCATGCTTCACACAATCGATCAGACGAGGAAATGATGACTTTGAGTCCCTCAATAAAACGGGGAGAAATTGTTGGCTCAAGGGACAATAATTCCTTTTTCTTTAAATGGTGGGTTGCGATGTTTCTTATTTTTTTATGCATAAAAATATTAACGAAAAGTTTTCCCCTTAAAATCGGGACATGAGTTCCTAGAAAAGATAAAGGATCGACTAAGAAATAATTAATAATAAATTCCATTTTGGGAGACACGGGAATGCATGTTTTGCTAAGACGTGGCCCGACCTGTTGGGAGATTAATCATTCATAACTAATACATTAAATAGTCTTATTAAATAAACATGTCTCGTACACGAAAACCATGAATAAATAGGAATTAATATTGATAAAATTTTTATTTTTCACGCATATGCATATACGATTTTGGATAGGAACGGAGAAAGTGCTAACAGAACGTAGGTTTTGTACTGTCGACGATCTTTCGTAGAATAGAAAAAACCTACTGTAAAGTTACTGCTCTTACTAGGGATGAATATTTGGTGGAGTTTAAGTGTTTAGACTGCAATTTATTTTTTCTTCATTTCTTTTAAATAATTACACGCTCCTCTATATATTGGGAGAAGTAGAAACCCAAATGACAAGAAACCACTACCTTAAATGACAAATTTAATGACATACTTAAATACTCTCTTTGAATGCTCCACTTAATCGTTACTACCTTTAATACCCATTTACTTAATAATAAAGTACCTTCAACGCCATCAACCCCGAATTCGATCCATACATAAAAAATAGTGGGTTTTTTCCTTGTCATGCTTTTGAATTTGGACGTGGTCGTTATTTGTCAAACTCTTGTGTGTGTGTGAGTTTCTTCCAACAAAGAACAACTACTCCCATCTTCCCTTGTCTGTCAATTTGATACGATTTAAATAGTGTTCCCATGTTGGCACGTCACAGGCTAAATTTATGGGGGGATCGAAGAATAGTGCATCTCCACTACTTTACTAGTACCGGCCCCGACTACTTAAGAGAATGTCTTTTTCGCCATGTTTTGTGTTTTTGAGAGGGGGGATTTGTCTTCTCGAGACGAAGTTTCGCCTTTGATTATTATCGAATTCCCAATCACGGGAAAATTGCGGGGTCAAAAAGCATGGTTTCTCGAAATTTTAGTCCCCGAGATATTATTATTTTTATATAAAAAATATGGCGTTGATTGAGGGGAGTACATTTTCCACTGAACGTGTTTCTTTGGAGTTTTCACGAGACGTGGTAATATGCCGATGGTATGTTAGAGAATACGGGAGTGTCTGTGGGCGATGAAGTTCCGACAGGATTGAGAATGTTTATGGTAAGGTCCAAATAAACTCCTCTATTGAAAAAAAAAAAAAATCTCCTTCTGTTTGAGTCACAAACCACCCCACCCCCCCTATTCTGCTCATCGGTTTTTTTACTACGTGGAAGCATTCGGAGCCACCCAGGGAACGACCCCACAAACCCAAAAGATGGCATCGAAAGCGAGGCATTGAGTGGCCGAAATCCTAAAAATTACGTCCAATTTCGCCTTAAAATATTTCGTGGAAGAGCTTCATTTTCTAATAAAACCCAATTATAGCTTGAATCGGATTAATAAGGGTAATGTATTTACTAACATGATGTATAAATACCATCTATTTTCACTTGTTTTTATTTAGTTGGTTTGGTGGGCGAGAAGAGGGGAGTAGTAGTTTCGAGGGATGGCCGCTTTCATTGCAAAAACCTCTTGTTAGAGAAGTAAACACTACGCAAAGTTGTGTGTGTGTGTGGGGGGGATGGTGATATGATATTGTACCGATCCATTGTTATTATTATGTTGTCTTGCCTTGCATTGCAAGAGATTTCTTCTCTCTTTTTATAACTTTGGCCACAACTCACCCTTTCGATCGATCGTTGGTCACTTTTCCTTCGCTTCAAGTTCAATTCATGCATTGCTCCACGTTGTCATCGAATTCGTTTCTATTCATTTCTTTTTTTTCCCTAACAACAAGATGAAACATCACACGTGTGCATGAAGCCCCAAAATGCTTCCTTCCTCATAATAACCACATTTCTACATCACCATTGTTTCATGGGTTCTACGTTAGCTCTAAAGCAGAGGGGAAGAAAAGTATCTCCATCGATTCAAAATGTTTGTTACGTCACGATGATGCAATGTATGCCCATGTTCCTTACATTTGTAGGAAGACCAAATCTCAGATCAAGTTGAGCTTTGTTCCCCGGTAGAATGTCGGGAACTCTGGTATTTAAATACCGAATTCAAACCTCGTAAAAAATATTTTTAATGTTTAAACATCGAATTCTTTAAAAAACCAAATTTAGTATTTTTAATATCAATTAAGAAATATTATTTAGCGAATTCTGAAAATCACTCGTAACATCGAACCTCGCACGTGTCGTTTATCGTGTTCGACAGGGTCGGTATAAAAAGGTTTCACTTTCATGCCAACTATCCCACCACCATTTCTTAAACACTCGACATCTGAATGTAGCCATACCCAAAAGAAAAGGGCAAAGGAAATGAAAGAGACATTCACTACGAGCTTGTTTAGTCTTTTTGCAAGGATTTAATGAGGAAAAGAGAAAGGGAACGAAGGGGAAGAACCAATGATGAACGACAATTGTCATAACAGAGGGGATTATGTGGCGGTTAGAACATCATCCTTGGTTCACTTTTTCTTTTCCCTTCTCCCATCTCTTAAAGCGTAACGTAAATTGGAATCGAAGTTAAGATAAGAAAAAATATGTATGAATGAATCATAAACCAACAACAACAGATGGTGAATAATAACTTTGTGACAGGAAATATTTTATTACATTTCCTTAGAGGAGGGTGGTGGTGGTCCGTAAGATATGATGGTTGAAAAGAGTGGATTTGCAGGGGCCATGCGTTTCTCTTTTTATTGCTTCTCTAACTATTTCCTAAAGGAAAACAAATATATTCATGACATTTGTCCGAATTCACCTCCCATTGTGATCTAACCAAACTTATTCCTTCTACCTTTTCTCGTGATCGACCCCCCCCCCCTCTCTGTCTTTTACATTTTATCATTAGGATCCATTGTCCCCCCCCAATTGACTTCCCCTTTTCTTTTCTTTTTCTACATTAATTTCGAATACGAATCACTCGATCGGAGATGATAAGTAATCTCCTTTTGTGGGTGGAGATAGAACATGGGAAAACGTCATGTATTCTATGATGACGTGCATTTTGTAGGGAAGGGAAGCGGCTAACTTTTCCCGGACGTTCCGCGGCGCAATGTACTAAATTTTATTAATTTTTAGTACATTTTACTAATTAAATTAATACTGTTTGTAATTAAATATATTAATATTAATGATAAATATATTTATAATTATTAATTATGTACGTTGAAAAAATATAGTATAGCACGCGCGACGTCGGCCGCTTCCGTAGGGAAGCAGTAAAAACGTCTCTCCGGACATAATCTTTCTTTCCGTGGGCACCACTGTGGATGCAGTTGGGAAAAAGGAGAGGCGTTGCTTATGACATGCGAGAGAGACGAGCCGACATGCGTAACTATTGGACCAATCACGAGATTATCTCCCCCACAAGCAAAACAAAATCATGACGCGATTTTCCCCTGTCCTCCTTTTTAGGGGTCTTCTCTCTCTCTCTCTCACATATAATATTTATATATATAATAAACATGATTAGAAATTCAATAAAAATGCGATCATGCACAGTTTTCCACTTAAAATGTTAAAATAGAGGGACGTGAGGCGGTGCCCCTTTTTGAAAGCCATTTTAATCAACAATTTCGGCTGCGGCTTTTTTTTTTTTTTTTTTTTGGGTATGGAAAAAGGAGTTGGTCGTCGGTCAAACCCTTTCTTGTTCTCGAAACCCAGATGGGAAAAGATAGGCGTCGGAAGAAAGAAACCCCCATTTTCAGCGAGAAGTAAAGTAAGGATCAAGTTTGAAAACCTTCTTGATGCGCAAATACGACGTTTATATATATATATAAAAACAATGCCCTAATACAATTGAGCACCAACTCACAAGACACGGACCCTTTTTGTTGTTTTTGTTTTCTTGTCATTAGAACATGTCGGGTTTATTAAGAAACGAGTAGAACAACTGCTTTCGTTTTTCGGCGACCCTTTGATCGAAAGGGAGAATTCGAAACCTCGGAGACCGTGTCGGGAAATCCTCCCCCTCATCATAAAAATAATCTTTGTGATGTAACAAGTCTTCCTCCCAAAAAGGGTTTGTTGCCGCTGCCCCAACCCCTCTCTCCTTACCCGTGTTTTTGACCAACTATGTTGTTCACATTCTCTTTTGGAACGAGACCCCCCGCTTTGTGAATGTGAGAAACAGTTTGAGAGAGAGAGAGAGATCAAAGGAAGAAAAAATCATCATTAATTCCATGGTTTTTGCTTGTACCAAATAAGATCTTCATCGTTTGACTCTGATGAGGTACAAATTTTTATCCAGCTGTGATGCTTTCTTTAGCACACACACCAACATCATGATGATGTACTGTTACTTCTACTACTAAAAGCATATTCATTCATTCCCTCCTATCATATTAACTCGGAGGTCAAATTCATTACAAGAAAAAGCAAAAGCCAAGGTTCGGACCCAATCAGTGTCTCTTTGAGTAATCTATCGCCTCAACCTGGTAAGAAAAATCCGTTTACCTTCTTTTTGCCTTAATGGAAATGGAACCCCACGATGTCTGCTGATAATGATCGGATATCTCTTGAGGGCGACTTCCCCCCACAAGCATTCATGCCCCGCCCGACCACATTTTAACCCTGTCTCTCTCCCTCCCACACCACCGTAACAACACACTGTAAATCAAATGGTAAAAAATAAAAATAAAAAAATATTTTAAGAACATGCAATTGTCCCTCCCGGTCTCGATCTTTATATCATCACATCCTTTTCTTTTATTACGAAGCTGGTGTGTGGAACTTACCACCGCGATTACATGGTTTTAGACCCAAACCCCCCCCCAAAAAATATCATGTGAAGTGTATGTCCCATAAGACGGTGCAGTTCATGGTTGCAAAGCAAATAAAAGGTTGACTTACTAATGGTATGTAATCCCCAAGTTTTGGAGGGCTGGCAGGGGTGATGAAGAGGGAATTCCAGCTTTTTTCACTCTAACCTATCCTATAAAGTGTTTGGTGGCTGGCTGGCTGAATACTGAATATACATTCGACCTATCAGTATCTCTGAGAGGATGTAATAATGAAACCCGCCATCCCCCATGTGCCTAATCTTTACCATTATGAACTTATTTATCTAATTTTAAAATTTGGCAAAAAAAAAAAGAGTAAAAAGCTTTCGGAAAATGAGAATCTTTTCATTTCTCCTCCCCCAAAAAAAAGTTTAAAAAATAAAAGAAGAATCGGGTTAATAATTTTGTGGGCCTCAAGACCAGGCCCGTATCACCTTGAATCAGCCCAAATAAATAATCTACCCGACCCGACCCACGTTATCCTTCCTCTCCTTCCCGTTTCGCGTCCGATTGACCAAGTAAAGCGAAGTCCGAGGAAGCCAAAACAATGGCGGCCCCGACAACGACTCTCTCCGACTTGTCGTCGAGCCACAGCCAGCTGTTGTTATCCTCCTCCTCCCCACCTTGCGTTGCCCTGAAGCCATGGTCGATCCGGGTCGACGTGAGGCCGAGGTCGAGGACGAGACCCATAATTGCCACTATATCGTTCAGCCTTCCGACAGCGTAAAGCAATGTTCTTTTAGGGTGGGGTGGGTGGGGGAGGGGGTGGGGGGCATTTTCGTTTCAGTTGTTAATTGTGGGTGTTTTTTTTTGGGGTTCTTTGAAAATGAAGGAAGCAGCCGGAGGGAGGCTCTTCTTCTTCGTCTTCGTCGTCATCTGGGTCTTCGGAGAAGATCCCAAAGTGAGTCGAAATTTCTCAAAATGTTGTTTGATGGTGCGTTCTGCTGTATCCTTTTTCTGTTGAGAACCGGGGTTTGTTGTTCGTCAGGGCGATGTTTTTTGATGGATGGATGCTGTGGATTTTTTTTAGTGTATTGGCTAGAAGGAAGAAACATTGTTGGTTTCCGGTCTATGTATTGGGTCCGAATGCAAGTATCTTCTGTGGCAAAGATGCGTATGCAAAGTCATCACGTAACTAAAAGAACAATGTTACAGGATTTCACCTTGCAAGGTGGAACTGAAATTCTGAAGAGTGGTCATTTTTTGGACATCTTCTGATGCTAAAATCTGTAGTAAATTGAGTGGCACAGTCGTGATTAGGTAGATATTGATGATCAGCAAACAATGAGTCTGGCTAGCTAGCTGGTCAATTGTAGTTTAGAGTGGTCATTTATGACGGAGTTTCCTGGTTGATTAAATGTAAGGGTTGCCAATTGTTGCTGAATTCACTCTGTGAAGAATATAGTCGTGGAATCTTTCTTTTTTCTTTATTTCCATGTTACAAGTTTTATGTTGTTCTTGTTAACAATATTCTGCATATTGCGGGCGCATATGATTTTTAGTGGCGGGTTTCTCTGAGAGGATGCTGACGAGGTTTGCTTGTACTGTTGCAATCAGGCGGTCTAGAAGGGCAATCAAGTCATTTGCAATGGCTGAGTTGGAAGCGAGGAAGCTCAAGTACCCCACTACTGGGACTGAAGCACTTCTAATGGGCATACTAATTGAAGGTACGATTCAATCTTGCATTTATGGTGATCATTTCATTTCATTTTCTCTTTTGGCTAAAGTTGCTTATTTATCATCTAAGGCCTCTCCCGGTATGTTTTTGTCCTTGAGATTATTTGATGACTAACACCTGCAATCTGATTTGCATGCCTACCAATAAAATTGTCCCCTATCTGGTACATCCCCATCACTTGAACTTTATGCTATTGTAATGGGTCATATTCAAGAATAGATCAAGAACGCGAGCTGTGGATATATGTGGTGTTGTTGATGAATAGTTTACACAAACACGAGGTAGTAATTTGCAGATGATTGCTAAATGAATCCTTTAACCAGTATTCCCAAGATTCCAATACTGAATTTACTTCACCAAATGGACAATTTTTTGTCAGGCTTATGCTGGTCAAGATGTATTGCAATGTGGAAGTGGAACCATCATTGAGTGTCTGAATGTTTTTGTGAGATATCTACAATACTAGATTCCCCTGAGAGTCTATTTATTGGCAATGACTACTGCAATTGTTAGATCGTGAAGTAAACTGTTAGATCTGGGCACTGGATTGATTTTGCTGTTGTAAAACTAAAATAGTAGATCATTTGGCCAATGGATGCTAACTTTTTTTGAGGTAATTCTCAGGAACTAGCACAGGTTCAAAGTTCTTACGTGCGAATGGAATTACCTTAACCAAAGCGCGTGAGGAAGCTGTAAAGATCATCCCAAAGGGTGATATGTTCTATTTTAGCCCCGAACATCCTCCTTTGACTGATGATGCACAAAGGGCACTTGATTGGGCTCTAGAGCAAAAGCTGAAATCTGGTATGTCTTATAACTGATTCTATTTCTAGTCTACAAGGCTATGTTAACAGGTCATCAAAGTGCTTTGCCGAAGCTCGCCATCGAGGCATAAATACTTCTTTGATAATTATAATTGCCATGGTTAGGCTCATTCTGGTAATATGAGCTTATGAGATTGAAGTCCCTCTTTGTGGATTATGCTTCAACTAGTCGGTCCGCATAATGGCTGGAGCGGAAAGTCATGAAGCGTTGCCTCGTGTTTTGCCTTTAATACGGTTATCAGTTTTAGCCACTCGAACCGATGAGCTAACTAGAAATTTTCTTCTGCTGTGCTGCATCATAACCATATTGTGTATAATGAGTAGATTGTAGCGCTTCCAGCTTTTGATCCTTGGTGGAAAGGTTGATGACCGATGATATTATCTTTATTTTTTGTTTTTGTTTTGCAGCGGATGGTGGAGAAATCACGACGAGTCACCTGCTGCTTGGGATCTGGTCTGAAGTAGACTCTCCAGGCCACAAGATACTGCTTTCCCTCGGATTTGACGAAACCAAAGCAGAAGAGCTCGGGTCTTTAATCAGTGGAACCCAGAATGATGATTGATAAATGGACGAGATTTATTTCCCGAGGCTTGTTGCGTATCTTCTTAGAGATGGATTTTCTTCGTCATTGATAGCCTTATAGAGAGGTTAGTCATTTGACCTGAAGTATACGAATTGAATTTTCTCTTGGCTCCAACGCAGCCACAATATCCTCCGTTGCGATGGATTGCTCCTCACTCGATAGTTGATTATGGTACAGGAGATGGTTACTTCTCACAGAGATGATGATCATTCGCAAAGGAGATAGTTAAGAATCATTTTTACTAGGTCGCATGAGTTAAACTCGAAGGAGCGTGTTGTTTCTTGTATTGTGCTCCGAACTCCTGTTCGGCAAAGCTACGAACAGTTCGTTTTCACGCAAACATGGCACTCGCCCATCTTCTAAACTCTTCGCAGAACCGGACAATAATGAGAACTCGCAGATTGTATTCCGCCTCTTGGTGTTCCTTCCGAGGCAGCGAGTACGGGGAAATGAAAGGAGAGCCGAATGGAAAGGACCTCCTTAGCGTATGCTTCTCAACGATTCTTTTTCTATCGCCGGGAAAAATATACGTGAAAGTTTTATGGTCACAAATCTAATAAGAAGTAGGATACACACCCGAGATTCATAATACTTTGGGAAATAAGATCACGTTTAAAGTAATAATAACAAGAGGAACATGCACATACTTTTTATTACAAATGTAAAGGCGTACGTTTTTATTTATGAGAGGGAGCGGCTAACGTCCCATGCGTGGGACGTCCCGTGCAATGTACTAATTTCGACCCTGATTTAGTACATTGTACTAACAAAAATTAGTACACTTGTTATTACTAACAATGTACTAATTACAGTGTTAGTACAATGTACTAATGATTACTGTTTTCGTACTAGTACAGTTAGTACAATGTACTAATGGTTACTGTTTTTGTACTAGTACAGTTAGTACAATGTACTAATGCATACTGTTTTTGTACTAGTACAGTTAGTACAATGTACAAAATTTTTTTAGTACATTTTAAGTACATTACAGGTGTACTAATTGGTACGAAACAGTAACAGTGTTTTTTAGTACAATGTACTAATGATTACTGTTTTTGTACTAGTACAGTTAGTACAATGTACAACATTTTTTTAGTACATTTTTAGTACATTACAGGTGTACTAATTGGTACAAAACAGTAACAGTGCTTTTTTAGTTGTACTAATTGTACTAGTGTAGATAAACAGTAACCATTAGTACATTCGCAGTAGCCTAACTCCAACCCTGCCTTGGGGGTGATATTACCATTTTGCCCAATAAAAGTGAGTTTGTGCGTTCCCAGCTCAGCTAGGGTCTGGAGCACGTTATTGGCCGGGAAACCGATCCTCAGCTTGTGTAGATACTTGCGGCCAGTGACGGGCACCCACGCATTTGCGATTCGAAGCCTGCGATGGAGGGAGATCGCGGTGAGGACGAGTTGCTAGGGCAGGTAAGAAAGTTGGGGTAACGGTGACATGGAAGTTGGTGAAAGGGGGTCAGGAATTGTAGGAAACCAAGTCGAATTACAGGTTATGTTCTCCCGAGGACACCGCGAAGTCCACGGCAATATTAAAGGGGATTACACAATTCCGACGTTCATAATGGATATTACAACGCAAAAGCACACAGAGGATGCGAGGTGCCCAAAAATTGTTGGCCGCAATGTTATGATGCGGCTTGGAACCCCGCCAGGGCATTGACATACCGTAGTCACACACGTTCTACAAAAGGGAATTACGTCTAGCACGAAGAGTCCTTAATTTGACAAGTCGGAGAAGAGGTTCCTCGGGTAGTCCTGCGTAGACATACATACAATGCAGATGTGTTACGAGCGTATGAAGGTCGAATGGAAAGTTATTTGGGTTGAGTAGGCGTACACGTACCATAACGATAGCACTCGCCGTTGCGACCATCTCCTCGAAGAAATGAATGCTGATCCGTTGGCGTCGCCACAGGACGAGGGCGCCGCCTTGCCGAGAATGCAGAACGTGATGGTCGCTGAATGGAAACTGCTCACATAAGCTGGCTGCATCGTTCAGTGCGGTGGGCGGGATATTAGCGACCACCGCCATGCACGTGTTCTGGACGGTGAAGAGTTCAACTACAGCGTTGACGAAAGAGTATTCGTTACGGTAGTTTGGGCAGTTCCAAACGAGGACGGACATCTCCTTTTTCATGTCCGAATCACCGATGCCCTGTGCAAGCGCCAGGTCGACCGTCCCTCGGGTGTCATTTAACATGAACTCCCACACCGGTGAGTCGTTGTACACTTCCAGCTGGAGACGCAGTTGAAATATTTTGTTCTCGGATAACGCGGTTGCTACACGAAGGGACGGCCTGTTTAGCTGGAGTTGTATCCTATTAGTCCCCGGACGCAGAAGGTTGAGTAGTGGCAGGTGCAAGAACCGGAGCAGACCTTCCATGGTGGGCGCACAGTTGTTTTCGTCAATTTGAGGCTCCATACCCAGCATTTGCAGCAAAGTAACACGCAGATCACGCACCCACCCTCCGTTACCCTGTTCAAGCTGGAGGTTTGTGTGTAGACAGACATCGAAAGTAACCTCGTAGCCAGCGCGGCCCGGCGATACGCCAGTTCCGGACCATAACTGTACCCTGATCCGACATGCTTTCTCACAGGGGTACGGTCGGAAGGAGCTTACCTGGATGTGCAAGTTGGACGATGGCCTGCTGCCGTTCGCCATGGTTGATTCGGCTTGTGGCTGTTAAAATGGCGGAGTGGTAGGGGTAAAACAATTTGTAAACTGCCACTTGAATTTATTAGTAAATGCGAGCAGTGATTAGGTTCCCTATCAGTTCGAAATTAATGATGTGCTGCGGTTGTTGAAAGTAAGGGTTTTTCTCGTAAGGTAGGCAATGCATTCATCCCCACATGCATTCGTTCTCCATCGAGTCGTAGTTTGTGTCCATGAAACAGTAGGATTACAGTTCGTCTAGTAAACAACAAGGGTCTGAATTTGCCCGGGGACTATCGTATGCGGCGTACACGGCAGGGAGTCTCGAAGTTGGCGTAAGGGGTTAGAGACGACGAACAATCATACTGCTGGAGAACGCATATAATGGGAGCAAGAAAGGGCATCAGCGAAGTTTTACGGTAGGGTTTACAGTACAGAATGTTTTCCCCACCAGCGTATACCGGACAAGAGCTAAATTTTGCAGTGTAAGTTGGGTCAGGAAATGGGACCGATGGCCTATTAAAACAAAAATTATCGCGTCCACCGTCCGTGAGGACCGCTCCAGTCGAAGAGAAATATGCATATGCATATGCATCTTCGCGACATAGACCCGGGGTGCTAAACGTCCGATAACAGGTTCCTTGGGTAGTCCTACGTGGAAAGTAAGATGCATATGAACAATGTGCGTGCGAAAGTTGATGAGAACTTAGTCCAGGTATTTATACGAGCACGTACCACAACAAGTGCACTGGCCGATCTGCTCTGCTCCTCGAAGAAGTGGATGCTCACCTCCTCCTCCCGCCTCCACAGGATGAAGACGCCCCCACGCCAAGAATTGAAATAGTGAAGGCTGTCGAATGGAAAGGCCGCGCATATGCTCCTTGGGTCGTTCATCGCGGACTCAGGGGGACCGATGACCAGTGCAATGGAGATCTTCTGGTGGGAGTAGAGGTCCAGCGCCGTGGAGACGAAGGAGCCGTTGTTGGCGAAGGGCGGGCATCTCCATATGAGGAAGGACAGCTCGTTGTGCATATCCATATCTTGGATGCCCTCCGCCAGTGCCAGGTCGACGACACCCCGAGTGTCCTTCAGGATGAACTCCCATGCGTATACGTTGTCGACCACCTCAAGTTTCAGTCGCATCTGGAATATCCTGTTTTCGGAGAACATTGTCGCTAAACGTAGTGAAACCCTGTTTAGCCTCACGAGCAGCTTGTTCGTGCCCGGACGCAGCAGTTTCAGTATCGGCAGGTGGATGGTACGGAGGATACGTTCAAAGGTGGCATCGCAGTTTGTTTCACTTAAATGGGGCTCTCTATCCAGCAGGTGCAGCAGCGTAGCATGCAGATCGCGTACCCACTGTCAGTTGCCATACTGAGCGTGGAAGTTGGTCGGCAAACGGACGTCGAAAGTAACGTCGTAGCCCGGGCGGTCTTGCAGTGTACGCGTACCATGCCATATCTCCAATCTCACACGACATGCTTTTTCACATGGTATGGGTCGGACGGAGCATACCTGGATGTCGTAGTTCCGCAGAGGCGTAGTGCCGTTTATTGTGCTACCCTGCGACTGAGTGCCGTTCATCTGGGGAGGCTTAAGGGTTTGGTTACCGCGTCTGTGTTTCGATGGAAGTGGCTTAGTGGGCGCGTTCCCGTAGGGTGAGTGGGATAGAAGAAATCGGTGTTACAATTGGAGTTGGCTGAGGGAAGTTAATGGGAGCAGTATCGACGGTTCCATGTCGCTTCGAGTTCTCTGAGCGTGGTTGGTGGATTATTAATGTTCAGTCGGATAAGTCCTGCACACAGATCAAACCGGCGGCCCTGCAAGCATGATGAGCAATGAATTAAATGCCTTCTACTAAACCGGTGGTAGGTTATTCGTTGTTTATTTTGTTATATTAATATCATGTTATCCTATTGGATCACCTGAGCGAGAATGCATAGAATAAAATAAGTGGGAGTTTAACGAGGTTTTCTTTTACTGCTTTCCGCAGGTCCATGAAACTTCAAGTATTTTGCTGAATCCCCATACCCAACTGTGAGCTCGGAAGGGTTTATTCGCTATTTCTTCGCAGTGTGAGTGAGCACAGCCCTTCTGGGTAGGAAACTATGGCGGCTGGGGACACAGCCGACTGTCTGATGATCGTGTCGGGACTGTCGGAGGAGAAGATGATGGAGATGACTTTTGCTTTAGCAGATGAGGTTGGTCAACTTTTCAGGATGTACGGACTGGTACACGGATTCTCTACGAGGAAAAATGACATACGACGTCGCCGTGGCGGCGAGCCCGTAATGCATAGTTGGGTTTGCTCGCGAGAAGGCCATCCGAGGAGAAGATCCACCGTTGACGGGTCATCGCGAATGAGGCCGTCCATCAGGTTAGGCTGTCACTGTGAGGTTAGAACCGCAAAGGAGACCAACGGTCGTTGGTATATCACAGTAGCGAATTTATCTCACAATCACGCGTTGGTGCCTGGCCCTCTATCGTGTTTCATGAGCGAAAGGCGAGCAGTTACTGATGAGGACATGTCAGCCGTAAATCGAATGTTAAGCGTAGGTTTCAGGCAATGCGACATTATGCGTCTGTTGGTTTACGCTTCTAGAAGGCACGAACGGGTGGGCTTCTTAATGAAAGACATGAACAATCGCAAGCTGAAGGATGAAAGATCTGGAAGTTGCTCGATGTTTGATGCTGGATGTGCATATCTACTGTCCAGACAAGGTTGCGATCAAGGCATGTCATTGGTGACAGCCATTGAGGACGGCGAAGTCGTCCGTATGTATTGGTCAGACACAAAATCTAAGTTGGATTACAACGCATTCGGAGACGTTGTCGCTTTAGATTCAACCTTCCCGACGAATGCATATGGTATGCAAATGGTTGTCATCGTCGGAGTCAACAACCATCACCAGACCATTGTCTTCGGGGCCGCCTTAATGGCTTATGAGTCAGTAGAGGATTACACTTGGCTTTTAAGTACGCATGCCGAGGTTATGGGGTCCAAAGTACCTATCAGCGTTGTCACCGATGCAGATAGATCGATGATCGCCGCCGTACGAGAAACGTGGCCAACAGCCAGACACCGTCTTTGCCTTTGGCACATGAGTCGCAATATTGTCCGTAGGGTACATGATCCGACGCTGAGACGATGCATCTCTGCCGTCATGTACAATTCGAAGTCCATCGATGAGGTAGAGCAAGAGTGGGAGGATATGATGAAAAATACTGGGTCGATTAACATTCGCTGGCTACAACAGTTGTACGATAGCAGACGAATGTGGTGGATGACGTATTGTCAAGGACATTTCTAGGCTACTCTTAGGAGCACGCAGCATTGCGAAGGGATGCACGCATTCATGAAAATGTACCTGAAGACGAAGCACAAAGTGCATGAATTTTTACATCACTACGAGCGAGCCGTCGCAGACCTGCGCCATAAGGATAGTATGGCGGATTACAATTCGACATGTAAGGCATATCAATTGCGAACCATGTTGCGCAGCCTCGAGGCGGACGCAAGTCGGATCTACACTCTAGCATCGTTTCGTAAGGTTTATTTGCAGATCCTCAAGGAAGCATTGTTCTTCGTTGAAGGTATGATAGATGGAAATATTAATCGAGTATATCGGCTGGGAAGTTACGAGGAGGAATCACTGGGGGTTGAAGTATATTCAGCCAAACATCGTCCGTCGTTGACCGGTAGTTGCGTACATTTCGAAACGTACGGACTGTCTTGCGCACATATGTTCCACGTTATGAAGATCGAAGGCATCAAGTCCATCCCACCGCCGCTCGTGCTGCAACGTTGGACAAAGGGAGCACGATTATCATATTCTTCTATCGCAGGCGGCTCCGGGCACGACGCGACTACTGCCGAAGTTAGACAAGGTATTCTTATGACGGCTTGCCGTCATTTATGTTTTCTTGGAGGCAAAACTGAAGCCGCCTACGTGCAAGTCCGCAAGTCCATACAAGAATTGACGGTAGCTCTTCAAAGTGTGGAGATGTCTGACGGCAAGGCAAGTCCGTCCCCAGGTGACAAGGGTAAACGAAAGAAGATGTTCTGGGGTGCGAATCACTGCCGACTATGTCAAGGTTTAATCAATGTGGTATTTGAAATATGGAAACTGATAAATTAAACACAGTTTCGGAGTTCACTGCAACTGCGATGCAAGAAGGCAGTCTGGAGGAGGGAAAGTCCGTTGTCGGCTAGATGAATATATAATAAGCCCCAGGTATTTACAATGTTTGCCGTACAGTGTGCTAAACGACCAAAAATATTTTGTGGTACTGATATCCGGGATCCTATTACGGAACAGTACTAACAAAACCTGTCGGACATCTGACCTTTTTGTGGCAGCAGTCAATCGTCCGTTACTTACAGAATGTTACAATGTACACCACTGCCAGTGACAGATATTAGCTAGCTTTTCTTGGTTGGGGTAATCCTTTCGCTACGCGTGCCCTCTGCTTTCGGCGATCCTTCAACTTATCCAGCACCATGCTCTTCAGTCCGTTTCTCGGCCACTTGATCAGACTTATCGCATGACGAAACCTGTCAAAATCGCGCACATGCTGCAAGCCGCAATAGCAATGGTTCTCATCAGATGCTTATACATGAAGTCCCTATTATACAATTATTTTTCCCACTGCGTTAGCTCACCACGTCTGCAAGACCCTCTGTTGGGTCCGACATGGACATGAACTTCATGACGAAAATTCCGCAATCAGCGCTAAAAAAAATACAAAGAAATTAGTGTTTCCATGTCTATAATTCATTATTGTGGGTTAACAATACTTACGCTTTGCCCAACATGAACTGTTGGAGGACGTAAGCCGGGCAACGAACGGGCCATGAACATATGTCCGGAACGGTGCGCGCACTCGATTGCTGGGCATTCTCATCCAAAATAACCTTCAGCAGGGTCAGCACTCGAACATGCAGGTCCATTCTCCCATGGACGTTCGATGCTCCCTTATTCATCGTGACAAGTACTAGTACTTCGCCTGCGCGAAAGTTCACCACCTGTAGGCACCAGTGTGACTCCGATAGACACACCGGTATGTATATCTGTAAATGAAATTATAAGCAAATCTATATGTACAAATGCTATGAATGATCAATTTGGTGGTACATCATGAAAACATTTAAGTTACCAACTGGACGCAATCATTGGATCCGATGTTGGGCTTGAACAATTTTAGAAGATTCTGTCGATCGTCGATAGTGATCACTGGCATCTTTGCGGCACTATAATTACGGGATGCAAGGTTCTGCCCAATGACGATAACTTCAGATTCAATTTGTGAATGATCGAAATTTGTATGTTACAATGATTAGGACATACCCCCAACCAGCTAGAGAGATACCATCGCGTGGGTCCGTCGTCCAGTTGGGCGCTGCTCAACATGACCCCGTGGTAGTCGATGATCTGCAATACAGATCATCGCTATGAATGTCGTTGCAAGGGACAATTAGTAAAGCATTGCATTTCCTGGTGAAGCACAGCCGTACGTCGTTCTGTATCCACCTATTCGGTTTCAGACTTAGCATTCCATGCCTTGAAATGCTGACAGAATGTCCCAAACAAAGCAGTTCGCTGCAACAATATAAATATCATAGCATGATGAAATCACAGTGCAGACGGAATAACGAACCCCTACACTCTCGAGCACATAATAAAATACAAGCAATAACAAGAAAATCCAACCTGGGATCGAGCAGTTCATTCCAAGCATAGGACAACAAATTCCAATCTCCCACGTTGAAAGATTTCAACTCTCCTAAATCAACATCTTCCGGAATTAGTTTATCAATGTCCTATAAATTAACATATTAACAAACTTCTGTAAGACTAGTTGGTTAATATCGCTGAATGCTACGCCGACACCCTACACCTACGGGTGAAGAGTGATGATATACCTCCGGAATATTCTCATGAAGTCTCTTCGATCGCCGGGGCCTTGCCTTATCCGTAACGAAGGGAGATGTCGCGTAGACGGACGGCTTACGCGCGGAAGCACGACGGGTCTGAACTTTATCCGGATTCTTCACCTGATTGGTGGAAGAAAAACTCTCCTATGACAACCGTATTAAACAATAACACGTCAATATAAAGAAACCGGATTAACCGGGTTTAACAATTAACGAAGTACATCGACGAAACTAAAATGCTGTGTGATCTGACCTTGTTAACGGCGTGGTGTTGCGCAGGTGGCGATGCGTGCATGTCATCGATCCTGTCTTCAATGCGATGCGGCTCCTCGGGTGACACCACCCTCTGTAACACGTCGACTGCCTGTGGCTGTGACAAGCAATCGACGATATCGTTCCCTGCCCCAGGATTGACTTGTGGCTGTCCCAGTAGTAGGGTCATTTTGTCGAGAACAGCCATCACCCTTCTTTCCATTGCTTCTGAGCCTTCATTAGATTTTGGTGAATGCTGCCCGATATCAGGTGTGGGCTGGGAATCGTCGAAGCCCTGGGATTGCAGCAGTGACCCGACTTCGACTACTACCTTCTTCTTGTTAACAGCAGAAGGGCCTGCTTCACAGAGTGGGTCCTGCTGTTCATTGTCCTCACATGGCACAGCTCGGTCCACCTCTGCCGTGCTATTGAAGAATTGACCTAGGGCCGCGACGTCTTCCATCGGCGATTTCTCGTTACGTGCGGCTCCACGGGTAGTTATGGCGTCTGCCAGGCCACGAACAATGCTCCGGACCTCTCTGACTTCAAGTAACAGTGTGCGTACTTGCCGCTTAGGTCATCCATGCCGTGCTCCACAAATCGTACACGGAAATCAACGGCCTTCAGCAATATCAACGTTTGGGGCTTAACATGTTCCTGAATCATTGTCAACTTAATCGGTTGGAGCTTAGTTTATGTTTTACCTTTACGTTCTGTATCAGCGTCTGGATATCGTCGACCTCATCCGGCACTGCGCGAGCATCAGCGTTACCCGGCTGAGAACACCCCTCAACCTGGTTCTGTACGAATAATATAGGTATTGTTCGTAGCTGGCAGTGGCAAAAAGAAAGTTCAATAAGCCACATCATACCTTCTCAAGGAAAATTTCGGCGGACATTTTTAAACATGCGTGCAACCGGGCATCATCCCACTCAGCACATAACGGGGTCGTCCGACCAGATATTGAAAGCGGTGATCCTGGTTTACTGACCTTGCAGGCAAAAAATACCTGCAAACATTGTTGTGAAAAACATCTTGACATGACGCAGCGATAAAAAACGTTGATCGCAAATTTTGCCATTCCTATGTATTTGGAGGGAAATGCATTACAAACAGAAGTACTTACGATTAGGAGGTGTACGCATCCGCCTATGTAATGCGCGGCCTTTCTCAATTTCCACGTCCTCACATAATCGCACAGTGTATCCAACACGTGACTCGCCCAATCGAAATTCACAATCGATCCCGCGTCACTTGTTGACAGTAGATATCCCCTTGGGATGTCTAACGCAGTGCCTGGACAGAGGTAGCACCCCAGGATGAATAGCACCAGCTCGGCCTTGAATAGTTCATCCGTCACTTGCCGATCGCGCAACTTCTCCTCGACAGACTTCATTGATATCCGCCCAAGTTTTATGTGCTCCCGTAACTCGGGTCGAACACATTCGAGTGAGCCTTTCATTGGAACGGGAGATCCCATACAAGTCAGACCCAGAATCCCTTCTACGTCTGCAGGTCTCAACTTGTGTTCCACGTCGTCTATGACAATCACTCGTCTCGTTGGGTCGAACATCCTCAAGCAGAGCCTCAACGCTCTGTGGTTCATGTTGTGGCTGGCCATGTGCAGTAGCCCCCCGAACTCAACTTCTCTTACCACGGCCTTCCTATCCTCGTCGAATGAATTGAAAAGCGCCAACAACTTCTTCGGGCTACACCGTGTGTATATGTAATCCTACCACAATACCAAATGGAGTTAGCATAAAACCTTATTGCTCCAACTTCTTCGGACGCAGGACGGACGACCGGGAATTCACCTTCTCAAGGCCAGATGACTTGGTCCGTTTACTGCCTGACCGATCCGCCGGATCTTCTCTGAAATCTTCCATCTCTTGGTCTTCACGAATGTTGATGTCCTCCATATCCATTATTGATATACCTAAGCAATCGAGGGTATCAATCAATACTCTAATCCGTCCCGACGGCGAACACACCCACACATAAGCAACAACATAATAACAAACCCACGCGAACGAAACCACACCAATCCATTCCAACTATCAAAGAATGGGATTAATCGCTGCCCCAAATACGCCCAAGCGAACATCCACAATACCCACGGTACCCACAGTGTACGATTAAACGCTAAACACCCAAACCCCCGAGGGAACGACCGTGCCCTAATTACCCACGTCCACGGGAAACCACTTCACCGACCACTTCACCCATACGAACCCACTACGATCCCGCACCTGACGATACCCACAGCTACCGCCCCGACGAACCAGCACACCCCACGCAACCACGGCCCGACAGATCGGTAAACCCTAATTTACCCCATTGGAAGCCCCATCCATCCCGTACCTACCCATGAACGTACATTCGTTGTCTGGCCTGATTTCCTGAAGTAGCATCAAAGGGAGGTAACGCGGTCGAGGAGAACAAACTGAAACGCGAAGAGAAGAATCTGACCTTCCGGGGGAAACTCACCTGGGAATAAGACCAACACTCAGACGAAGTCTTTTGGGGAATGGGGGTTTGTCCAAAATTGTAATTTCACGTTGACGCCGGGTTCGGATTTAGGCTCGGTTTTGTTAGTAATATACTAAAAACGTACACAATGAAATTAGTTCCGTCAAATATTTAGCGTTTTGTTATTACTAACATTGTACTAACTACAGTGTTAGTACATTGTACTAATTGTTACTGTTCTCGTACTAGTACAGTTAGCATAATGTACTAATGGGTACTGTTTTTGTACTAGTACAGTTAGTACAATGTACTAATGGGTACTGTTTTTGTACTAGTACAGTTAGTACAATGTACTAATGGTTACTGTTTTTGTACTAGTATTGGTTTGTACAATGTACAAAATTTGTTAGTACATTGTTAGTACATTACAGGTTTACTAATTGGTAGCAAACTGTCACAGTTATTTCTACTTCAATGTACTAATTGTAATAATACAAAAAGAGTACACATTAGTACATTGTACTTAATGTCCTAGTACAAAAAACAGTAACCATTAGTACACTTGTACTAACTGTACTAGTACAAAAACAGTAACAATTAGTACAATGTACTAAAAAACACTGTTACTGTTTTGTACCAATTAGTACACCTGTAATGTACTAAAAAAATGTTGTACATTGTACTAACCATTACTAGTACAAAAACAGTACCCATTAGTACATTGTACTAAAAAACACTGTTACTGTTTCGTACCAATTAGTACACCTGTAATGTACTAAAAATGTACTAAAAAAGTCTTATACATTGTACTAACTGTACTAGTACAACAACAGTAACTATTAGTACAATGTACTAACTGTACTAGTACAAAAATAGTGATCATTAGTATATTGTACTAACTGTATTAGTACAAAAACAGTACCCATTAGTACATTGTACTAACACTGTAGTTAGTACATTGTTAGTAATAACAAGTGTACTAATTTTTGTTAGTACAATGTACTAAATCAGGGTCGAAATTAGTACATTGCACGGGACGTCCCACGCACGGGACGTTAGCCGCTCCCATTTATGAGATCACACGCAGCTAGACTCAGCCCACTGTTCCCGGCTTCGCAATTTATTTGTTTGTTGCACACGACATTCACTCCCGGCGCACTGCATCGAGTGCCGAGTGATGTTGCTTCGCCTGCCCTGTCCACATTATTTTTCAATCGCTAAAACCCCGTCCAGTTGTAACAGACGAGCGTAGAGATCGAATCAACGTACTCGCACGTCTCGTTGACTCTTAAGCTCCAGAGACAATTCTCGCTGCAGTACCTATCCCTATTGTTGTCGTAGATGGAGAATTTTTGCTCCTTGCTCCCTGCCCAAACGAAACCGCAGTGGAACACCGTGGTCCCAAGGAAATGAGGATGGAAGCTGAACGACCATTCATTGACCGGAGCCAGAAGATGGGTCCCGAGGTCATCATCTTTATGTATATATGTTTCTCATCGTTGATAGCATCGCAAATCCAGACGGCCGCAACCAGGCAAAAGAGAAGGAAGGCAACGTTACCAGGGCTCATCTTCTTTGTGTTGGGCATGATCAACTAACAAAAATCAACAGGTTTTCGCTGTTTACACTGAAGTAATTTGTTTAAAGAGAATGTGTGTATATATATCAACCTACTAGTGGCCGATACGTATGACGGCAATCTCAGAGATCTCTTTATTTGATCTCATTTCGATTTCATTTTCATTTTCATTTTTTGGTTACGACAACATTAACATCGATACTAACTAGAGCTATGGTATAATTCCCCAATTAAACAATGTAAACTCAATTTTCGGAAGCTATATAGCAAGAGACGTACTGTCGTCATGATACTTTGATGATGGATGCTTTTTTGATGTTGCCAATAAATTCTAATTTTTGGCTAAAATCTTATATTCGGGACTCCCGTAAGTTCGGACATATAACCGTCGATATTGACAACTGTTCAGACATGTCGGCGATTTTGTTCGCACATGCGTGTGCTTTTCTCTACATATCGTTTTACTGTTTAGACATGTGTAACTACTTCCATACTTTGTCCGAACTCACAAAAGTCCCGGATACGAGATTTTAGTATTGATGCAATTCTTACATCCCAGTCACAGCTGTTCAAGTTTTTTCATTTCGTCGTGGGATAATTTCGAGAAACTTTTTAATTTTTTTAAATTATTATTTTAAGAGACTAACGGTGGCATATGTCACAGCTACTTGTTCTGTCTTTTGTCTCGGTGTTATCTATCGATGTATTTATCCATGGCATCGCTTTCACATATCATCAACAAGTAAAGCTGCTTTTAGATTTAGGGTGTGTTGGTTTGTTGAATGATGGAAGTAATGAAATGCAAGAATTAAGTCAGCCAAACGAAGGAATGCTTGGGATGGAATGAGACCCATTTCGATGGAATGTTAATTGCTTGGGGAATGCATCATTCTATTTCCTTTTCGATTCGCAAACCAAACACACCATTATAATAAATCTTAAATATCCTTTTAAGACATCTTTTTTTTCCCTAACCGACTTCTAAAACCATTACTAAAAAGAATTACTAAGATCTCGACGACAAACACTTCAGAAAACCTCGTAAAGATTTCGTTCATCATTTGTAATCTCCACTTATCGGCCGAGTCAAATGGGCATACCAAGTAATGCTAAAAGGGGGGGCATTAAGAGAATCTCGACGAGTGAATGTCATCGAGACGCACTTGAATAAAAAGAGCACTGGATGATTATTTGGATGTGTCACTCGATGAGGTCTGACACTTAGTTTAAGAGACAAGGCTCAACGAGCGAACGGGATTTGGAATGGCTTTTAAGCTTTAAGTCCATAACAATTAGATCTTATTTGTTCGTACAGAGTAAACTCCAGGAACTTATCATTTCTCTTATTATGCTCCGACTCAATAACAACAGCTGGTTGGCATATTTGCCAAGCAAATGGGCTTGATTTCATGTGAGTAGGGCACTAACCATCTTTGAAACTCATCCTGGATGGGATAATATCGAGGATTCGCCAATCGGACGCTGCCTCGTCCTTAGCTCGAGGTAGCAAGTACCGGAAAAAGAAAAGAGAACCGAATGGGAACGACTTCCCATAACATACCGATTTGCCTCCCTATAGCACGAGAAAAGAATACGTGAAAGTTTTATAATCACAAATCTAAAAAATACTAGGCCTGAAAGTTTTACTCTCCCATTATCCACATTTCTCCTAAGGCATGGATGCGTAGCCATGCTTTTGTAGGCAAAATCTTTTACTTTAATTCATCCATGACAGAAAATGCAACATTGATACCCAAACAAATGACGTGCAATAACATTTTATCTGCGCAAAAGACGTCGAATTCCTTATTCATGAGCACATAGTGAACGTTGTTCTGGGCTTCACTATTTATTTGTGACCGAGAGTGCCAGTGTGATGTCGCTCCATCCTCGATCACTGACATCCTGGGATAATGATTCCCATCATAACGTCCAGTCATGACAGCACAGTGAAGCTTCCAGCTTTCCACTGGTATGCGTACAGCCTATACAATGGTGCTGTCGGCTGCTTACTATGCACTCAGCTGAGGGTGATCGAATCAAGGAACGCGCAATGCTCCAGTGAAGACTGACAAGGTTTGCATGTGTCATCGTATATGGAGAAGCCGACTGAGTTGTTTAGGTATCTTTTTAACAAATATATGACAGGAAAGAGTGATCTTCATCGCATAGTTATACACCAGACCGTAAACAAACCGTGAGAAGCCGTAAGAATAGTCTTTGTTTATTCGTAGCAGGTGTTGAAGTGGTTTTGATGATGAGCATTGACCATATGTGAAACAGAAGTCAACCCTCTATACCACAGAAGCTAATCCTGACAAGAACCTTCTATAAGGAAATATTTTTGTAATTAATAATTATTACAAAATTATGTGCGAATATTCCATGGGAATTATCCAACATGATGAGGACAATTATCTTATCGAAATTAAATCATTTCGTTACCAAAGAAATAAAGAGAATAATATATTTCCAATAGAAGGAAATAAATTATTTATTTATGGAAGAATCTACGTAATTGACTATGTGTCATGCAATGCTATCTTCCATTCTTTGGTTAACAAAAAAAAACTTTCACCTAGATTCATCAAGATAAATGAATGAATATGACAAAATAATTCGTGGAAGTTAATTTTTATTATTTCCATACATAGAAGGTTATTGTAATATGTAACCTTCTGCAACGGTTATCCATGGAGATTTGATTAAACCAATTGATTTTGATCAGATCTCACCCCAAACGGATACTTACCAATGGGAGACGACATTTGGTTATTAATGGAATGAATATCATTGATTTATTCGTTTTCCATCTAAGTGTAGAAGCTATTTTTGTCAATTCTACCTTTTATGCTTAGCGTTTTGGAATTGTGTATAAATAGGCATTCGATTATCATTGTATAAGCACAAAAAACACTAGATACATTGGTCAGACGTTGGAGCTTGTAATTTTTCGTTGGTTCGAGTTGAGTTAGTCACACACGAGGAACGTGAGCTGCAAAAGGCTGCATCGTTGGTGAAGCCTTCTGGAGAGTGACTCAGGGGCCACGAGGGACTCGGTTGGGAAATTGCAAGAGACGTTGGTGGGAAGCGTGCGGCTGGAGGCTAGCGTGGCCAACGTGCAGTGGGCTAGAGAGAAGGGAAGAACCTAGGGAGTACAAAAGGTGAGGGACTAACCGGCTTTTGTGGTGTAATACATTCTGTGTGTGCAGGAACCTAGGACATAAATTGATGTCTGCTTGCGTAGGGTTTGCCGCATGCTTGCGCAAGGTTTGTTGCGTGCTTATGTAGGGTTTGTTACGTGCTTGCGTGGAGTTCACCACGTAGTCCCTATCCCGAGGAGATCGTGCAGGTCGTGTGGAGCCCCCGAAGGGAAAATCCATCATTAGACAGGGGTCGCTGTCTACTTACGTAGGGTTTGCTACGTGCTTGCGTGGAGTTCATCATGTAGTCGCTATCTCGAGGAGATCAGGCAGGTCGTGTGGAGCCGCCAAAGGGAAAATCCATCCTTAGATAGGGGACGTTGTCTGCTTGTGTAGGGTTCGCAACGCGCTCGCATGGAGTTCTCCACGAAGTCGTTGTCCTTGAGAGGATTGCGTATTGGTTACTTTTTATCAGTCACATTAACGTGTGCACCGAGTCACTGTAGTACAGAAACTTACGGTCTGTGCTTTGAAAATCAGTTGCCTGTAGTACAGAACCTTACGGTCTGTGCTGTAGAAGGTTGACATTTTTGGTGCATAACCTTACGGTCTGTGTTTCAAAAATCAGTCACTTGTAGAACAGAACTTTACGGCCTGTGCTGTAGAAGGTTGACATATTTGGTACAGAACTTTACGGTATGTGCTGTGAAACCAAGTCATTTCTGATACAGAATCTTCGGGTCTATAGAGGATTGACATACGGTACAAAACCTTCTGATCTGTGCTATACAACTCAGTCACTCTAGTACAGAACCTTCTGGTTTGTGTTTCGCCACTCAGTCTTCAGTAGTGTAGAACCTTCTGGTCTGTGCTATAAAAGGTCTATTTTTGATCACCTTCTGTAATTGTTACGAAGTTAAGTCTGAGTAAAAACCATCCAAATTCTGGGTGAAAAGTGGATGTAAACAAGTTGTTGAACCACTATAAAAGTCTTACGTGCATCAAACAAATCGCAATCACATTCATACGTTTTGTCTTACAGAAACCTGTTTATAAGGTTCTGTTTTACAGAAGCTTTCTTCTGCTGCGGGGTTTGTCGAAAAGGAGTTAAAAATCCTTAATTAGACTTTAACACTAACTCACTCTCACTCTTAGTGTAACAGTAGGCAAAATCCAACAGCCGGTCGTCGGCGTATTCCCCCAAATTGTTCGGCAAAGTTGTGATTTTCATGCAAATAGGACACTCGCCATCTCCTAAACTCGCCGTGGACAGGATAATATTGAGAATTCGCCATCTCCTTGTTTTCCCTAATTCGAGGTAGCAAGTACCAGAAAATGAAAAGGCGGCCAACTGGAAAGGGATTTCTTCCTTGCCATAGCACGGGAAAAGGCTTAGGTTTCTACAGTATGATAGATCTTTAAAATCAGCTTATTGTTATATTGATTTTATTTATCAATTTGGGTATTATAACTAACTTTTAATGCACTTTTCAATATTTATTTTTATAGTTGCATCCATCGACTATAGGCCTGATTTTAGGCCCTGACTCCCCCGCCGTGGACAATCTAGTTTTTATTTGTTATTCTAATTTATAGTCTGACAGTGGCATATATCACAGCTATGTCTTCTTCTTCTTCTTCTTGTCTTAGTGTCATTTATCGACGCGTATTCATGGCATCGCTTCACAGATCATTTACCGGAAATGCATTCCTTGATTTACAACTCATTTTGCTGTTTTTTGAACTTAAAATGAATCTTAACTAGTTTTTTTGCTGAGTTCTAAAACCATTATTAAAGAATTGTTGCGATTTCTTCGCCTTAACTTCTTATGTTATTGTATGTAGATTTCATTCATCAATTTGAGTATTATAATGTACCTTTAGATGCACTATGTAATATATTTTCACTTCGGCTAGACGTTGGATGTAATGGTCGGAGCTGAATGTCATAAACGGTTGCCTCATGTCAGTAGATTTCGTGTTCACTTACTTTGAACTAGGGAATCATATCACAGGAGGCGGATATAACCTTATTATACCGAATGCGATCGAGCTGTGTCGAAAATTCCTAACTGTGACAACGGTAAGAATAGTTTTTGCAAGGAAAAATCCATGATGAACGTATCAATTCTCCAGCTCGACGATAACAGCTGGTCTGTAGTTTTCCAAGTTGTTGGGCAAAAGCAAGAATGGTTGTATTTCATGCAAGGAGGGCACTCATCATCTTCTAAACTTTGCCCTGGACGGGATAATATCAAGAATTTGTCGATCGGATTCCGCCTCTTAGTTTTCCCTAGTTCAAGGTAGCACATAGCGGAAAAAGACAAGAAAGCCGAAACGAAAGGACTTCCATAACATACCGATTGCTTCTCAAGGTCTCCTTTCAGCACTAGCAAAGAATACTTGAAAGTTTTATAAGTCGCAAGTCTAAAAATACTACGAGTAAGGAACTTTTTATTTCTCCTGCACATCTTTCATGCCCAAGCAACATTCTCTGCTGGGTACTTTATCATAAGATTCATAGTATCTAACAATCAGGAAAATAATATTACGATCACATGGAAAATAACATTGAAATACTGATTTATAAAAGTACAAACCTTCTTATTCATGAGATCACATGGTTTCACTTGACTAATGTTCAGGGCTTCACTATTTATTTGCTCTGCACCGCGTTTGTTGACGCACGCGGAAGCCCTCGGAAGCGAGTCGAACTGGATCCGGTTCTCGATCGAAAGTTAACGAAAAATAAGGAGACAAAGAATTTACGTGGTTCGGTCAATCGACCTACGTCCACGGGCGGAGAAGAAGATTTCACTATATTCAATAGAGTACAAACTTAGGTTGAGACCCTCTCTAATCCCCTCGACCTACCCGAGTACAAGATCCCGCTTTCCCAGTAAGAAATAACTCCGAAGTGTTTCCCGTGTTTCCCCAATACACCCTTTCTTGACCGCCGCACTCTTTGTACTCGTATATCCCTCTTCTATGCTATCAGGATTTGCTCTCTCTCTTCCCTTTCTTCGCTTCGTATACCGACACCTATTTATAGAATAGATGGCCCCACGTATATCGTAAATCTAGTAGTTAAATATATTTGTGATATAATCAAATATAATCCAATATATCTACCCAAGAGATATATTCTCTCACCTTCCGTATATTTCACGAGCGAATCTAATAGACTCCAAATCTTAATATATCTGACTTCGGGCCACAAAATCCTTACAAACTTCACCTTGGGCCAAAGTCCATAGAACGTTTGAGGAATTGTCACTCCATGTACTAGTCTTTCCCGAGACTCATCGTGAATATCTCCCTTCTTCTCCTCTAGGCTCCAAGGAACCTAGTCAACGGAATATCCAAGCCCATTCACGACGAACTTGACTACCCACATCTTCTTGCTTCTCCGTGCTCGCGACCTATTATCCCAATTCTCCGATGACTGATTACTCCTCTTGAAAGGTTCATGACGCCTTCTAGAAGACCCAACAGTGGTAATAGCAACGGCACCTCTCATAACATACAAGCACTTCAATCGACTCCTAGTCATCCAATCGCCTTCCTCGGGGAACATTGAGGGCTCCACCCGAATCAGAAAATTCGTACCCTTTGGCTTCTAAAACACTCACGGAAATAATATTTCTCTTGATATTAGGTACATGTCGGACACCTGCCAACTCTCTCACAACTCCATCCTTCATTCTGAGCCGAACCGTTCCCACACCTACAACCTTACACTTGTAACAATTGTCCAAGCGTACCTCTCTACCTGCAGTGGAACAAATGCGGTGAACATCACCCTATGAGGACTCATGTGGAAAGTACTCCCTGAGTCGTGAATCCAATCCTCGTCCGATGGTCTCTCCGACTTGGTTTCAACAGTCTGCACCTCGCTAGCCATGAGTACATCTCCATCTCTGGTATCATTGTCGCTGATATACACAGTAACCGTCATTGACGCTTGCAATCATTCATCATTCCCTGTCAGCTTCCTGCAGTTTTTCTTTATGTGACCCTTCTTACCACAATGGAAACATCTAACCCCGCCGCTACCTTTGGATCTGGTCATGCTTACTGTTAATGCCTCCGCCATCGATCGCCCTGCTTCACCCGTCAACTCTTTATCAATCAAATCCTTCGATAAAAGGGCAGATCGTACCTTTTCAACTGTGAAAACACTTCTCCCATACAAGAACGTCTCCCTGAAGCTCTGGTATAAAGCTGGCAGTGAACATAACAGCAACATCTCCTGGATCTCCTCATCGATCTTGTCGCCGATACTCTCCAAATCCAAAGATGCAGACAACCAATTATCCAGGTAGGACTTAACGGACATATCTTCCGTCATTCGGAGCATGAAGAACCTTTGCCTAAGAAGAAGATTGTTCTCAGAGTCCTCATCATGTACAGACTCTCCAGCCTACTCCAAAAAGCCCGGCCGCTGTCGTCTCCTTGAGCAAGTTTGTCAGAACCTCGTTGGACAGATACAGCTGAATCACCGATACCGCTCTAGCATCTATCTTCTCCCACTGATCATAAGTCAACTTCGAAGCGCTCTTCGTCTGATCTGTAAGAGCCTTCTCCAAATCACCCTGTACCAATAGCACCCTGTACCAATAGCGCCCTCATCTTCACTTGCCACAAGCCGAAATTCATGCTCCCATTCAACTTCTCGATCTCGAACTTGCCACCAGTCATGGATCTCGAATCTGCACAACCGAGCTCTTATACCAATTGTTGGCGCACGCGGAAGCTCTCGGAAGCTAGTCGAACCGGATTCGGTTCTCAATCGGAAGTTAACGAAAAATAAGAAGACAAAGAATTTACGTGGTTCGATCAATCGACCTACGCCCACAGGCGGAGAAGAAGATTTCACTATATTCAATAGAGTACAAACTTTAGGTTGAGACCTTCTCTAACCCCCTCGATTACTAGAGTATAAGATCTCGCTTTTCCAGTAAGAAATAACCCCGAAGTGTTTCCCGTGTTTCTCCAACACACACCCTTTCTTTACCGCTGCACTCTTTGCACTCGTGTATCCCTCTTCTATGCTCTCAGGATTTGCTCTCTCTTCCCTTTCTTCGCTTCGTATACCGACACCTATTTATAGAATAGATGGCCCCATGTATATCGTAAATCTGACAGGTAAATATATTCGTGATATAATCAAATATCATCCAATATATCTCCCCAAGAGATGTATTCTCTCACCTTCCGTATATTTCACAAGCGAATCTAATATACTCCAAATCACAATATATCTGACTTCGGGCCACAAAATCCTAACAACATTTACTGGCAGCATGATGCCGATATGACATCCTTCACCTTGATTGCATTGCTGTTCGATCACTAATGCCCTAGGAAATGAATCCGATCACTGTAACCAGTGGTAACAATCGGTCCAGGTGCCAGAACTGAAAAATTTGGTACAACACGTTCCGTTGATACGTATGCACCATTGAGATTGCACGGGGCCACCCCTATCTCTGTTTTCATCGTATACGGAGAAGTGGTATTCCTTGCTCCCCGCCCATATGAAACCACAATGGAACAATGTTGATCCAAAGATGTTGATCCAATGGAAGCACGGTGGAATGCCAAGACTAACCCAAAGGGAAGATCGTTCTTCACTGATATAATTTTTGAATCCACGATAGTTCTACTGGTGACAAATTAGAATGGTTGAAATGGCCGGAGAAGACGAATTATAAGGAATATTCTGATTCATAATTTTGTAAGAAAGGGTTAATAAAAATGGATATCAAAAGTTCAAGTTAGGCCTTCTTTAGAAATTCAATCCATTTAAGGATCGTTGGCTTAAGCAATTCTTTTCTGGAAGTACAATTTGAGATTTTGAGAGCTTCTAAATGCTGCATTAGGACTTGGTATAGCTATGTTTATATAGAAAAATAATCGATTTGCGTTCATTAGACTGACTGACTGCTCGTAGCTACGAGAAAATGAATAGCAAACCAATCGATGATTTCACCTCGATTTGCCTCAACGGCATCGCCAAATGAAATTAGACATTAGAAATAAAAGACATGTATATGCATTTATATATCATCATAATTAGTGTTACAAAAGCAAAATATTTTGTTGGAGAAGCCCTTTTGAATATAAGTTAAAGAGAAAACGCTTTCTTATTCAAATACAAGACTCGGCTTCACGCGATTTGGACCGTCGCGGCCTTATTACAATATTTCTCGTCTCGTGCATCCCTAGGTCGTGAGAGATGGGCAAGCCCTTCACGTTACCTAGTTGTAAAGGCGACCAGATTGATGGAATCTTGGGACAAGCACGTCCCGTTGATGCGCACACTCCAGTGACATTCATGGTATAGGTAACTATGTGCGGCATGGATGTATACCGGGAAGTGATATGTGTAAGCGAATTAATCGCTAACCGAAGATCTCCGCAGTCGATTTGGAACACCAGTAGGGAGAAAACTGAAGCGTACATGTTTGTGCCATAATCCCCAAGACAAAAGCGGAAGCAGAGATACGGATCTATAAGAACAACCAATAAAGTGCCCTAGGTCTTCCCCTCCCTCCTGATGAGACGGCCTATGGAAGTGTCTGATTGATTCATCAGTGGGAGAGGGGACCTAGCGCTATTAAAATGTAACGGGCCCTTCCATCACGGGCTTCCGTCGACATTTGGCCTACACCAAGTTCCCGTCCAGCCTGATAGATAATTGAGATGTCGAAAAAGCTCATAGATCACCCAAAACCAAAAAGGGCTATCATACATTGTCCCTAATTAACATACAGCCCGTTTTTTTATAAAATAAATAAAACAATTAATTATAGCCCAAAGGAATTTAAAAAAAAAAGAAATAAAAATAAAATAAAATAAAATATTTATAAAAATTCCAACAATATGTCCTGCTCCCAAACCAACTGAAGCTGCAATGGGAAAGCGTTGTCCCGATGATGTTAACGTGGAAGCTGAACCCCCATTCGCTGCCCGGAGCTAGAAGTCTGGATCCGAGGTTGTCATCGCTGGAAAGGCAATGGTATGAAAGGACCAACCCGCTGGGAGGTCGTTCCTTATGTACACAGTTTTATGATCGTCGTAAGCTCCGCAAATCCAAGTGGCTGCAATCACAGAGAAAACTAGAAAAGCCACCTTAGCATAGGTCATCTTCTTCTTGTTGTTCCGGTCGATCATACGAGTTTCATGGCCTTTGCTATTTATATCCTGTTAAGATTTCCTTATCAAATTTTGCTATGTACTAAGAAATTTAATTGGGCCATCGAGCGTCACCAATGAAAGTTCACGAGTAACCTTCATCGGTTTGATTCAACATCTGTTAACCTTAGTTTTGATGATGAGCTTAAGAAGCTATGTTATAAATTCATAGTAGTGTGTTGTTGTAACACTACGCTTATCTTTAGTGATGAGCTTGAGCAAAGCGTTGCTGAGCCTGAGTTATACGTTGCTACACTATAGTAAGTCGTTACTCTTTGCTACGCTTGCTCACTAGAAATTTAGAAATAATATTTCCTTTTGCAATATATTTAAGATTATCTCGGAATATATTTAAAACAAATATTGAGATGTCTAAATACATTGGATAAGCTCTGGATTTTCCAAATCATTTTATTAGACAATTCAAAATCAAAATATTATCTTTCCAATTAAAGATTTGAAAAAAAAAGAGAAGTTACCGTTTGAGGACTTTTCTTCTCCGTTCCGCAACCGTTGAGCAGGTATCCACTCAGATTGGTATGAGCCACCGATATTATGGTACCAATCAATGGGAATCGTTCTCATGAACCTGGACACCTCCCACTAAGTTTTTCCCATAAATATCAGACAAGTCATTCCGATATTATTCTAACATACGCGTGAGAAATGTGTTGATGTATCGCTTGAGAAATGTATTGCTACGCTTGAGAAATGTGTTGTTGCACCACAGCAAAGTTGTACTGCATTACTACGTTACAATTACCTAAATAAAGAAATAATTATTATTTTGATTTGATTATTGTGATTTTATCATATTTAATGATAATTTATATTATTGTAATCAGATGATTACGTTTCGGGATCATATGGCTATGTTTGGAGATATTTAAAAATGGAATCTCTAATTATAGCAATATTTTCTATCATATCTTATCTCTACGACCATTAAGGAATAATGATATTTTTGTTCTATCCATTGATAATGATTAGGATCTCAATCAGACATCATTTTAATGATGACTGGATCGGATAATACGCATAAGGAAGGTTGACAAAGATTTCCTTCCTTCTTGGTCATTATGACCGTTGAGAAACTGTTCGTTGATCCGTATTACAGCTTGCTGAAGCCAGATATTTGGGAGACGAATTATTTATTTCACTCCCTATTAATACCAAACGATATTCATACATCAGATAACAATTCTGTGTGGTCTGAGTGGTTGTCCAAAGTCTGTGTGATCTGAGTGAAGCTTTGAGGATCGGCGGAGAGCGGAATGTGCTAAGTGATCGCCTGGTTCTTATCTCTTGCAATCTGCGTGTGAGAGTGTCAAGGAACGAGTGCGACCTTGATCGTCGTGAGAGGGACTGAGTGTCCTCGGTGCG
The DNA here is from genome assembly GCA_029817715.1 of Melastoma dodecandrum. Lineage (NCBI taxonomy): Eukaryota > Viridiplantae > Streptophyta > Magnoliopsida > Myrtales > Melastomataceae > Melastoma > Melastoma dodecandrum. Next base: position 3,456,025 of record JARUPY010000079.1, on the reverse strand, counting down.
TTCAACGAGTGGCAGGCGAATCGTCTGAGGGAAGTTAAGTGAATGCCTGTTCTGAATTCTGTAACCAGTAACCGTTCTTGTCGTGTTTCTTCGCAGGGAAGTCTCGAGCCTACGGAATTTGAGCAGTTAGACACGCACTTACGGGTGCGCGCCAAAAGTCTCGTACATGCATGGTAGAGCAGGAGTTGGGAACACCGCCGAAGTGGAAAGAGGTCATCCGAAGCATAGAGGTGCTGTGCATTAGCCTCGACCTCCTGAGGGACAGTAGAGCAGGTTGCGTGGAAGCCGCCGGAGTTGAAAATTTCACCTTAGGCATTGGGTATGCAGTGCAGTGAGTCTCGGATGTGGTAACCGTACACGTCCGAACTGAGTGTAGGACGAATACCATGACTTCGCTGTGTGAGAAGTCGGGTTCTGCTGTGTGAGGAACCAAACCTTTTCTTTCGTTTTTCTTTGTGATCTAAGTGATATCTTTGTGGTTGTCTCTTGGGTACTTACAGGCTCATCTAGAAAAGAGATAGAAACTTTGTGGAAATCCTCTGCTGAGCTTTCAAGTGCTGAAGCATTACTCTACTGTGAAACAGAAACGGGCTGCTCTCAGAGAAGTCGTTCTTCACTGTAAGGAATTATTTGTAAGGATTTATACTCTAACACGACGTTGTCTTTGTGCTTTGATAGACAGACTTACGTCTAAGCGACAACGTGCTCTGTGAAAATCCTTTGAGCAATCAACTGCTAAGTGTGAGCATCATTCTGCTGGAAACGAGAAGACGTCCACTGTGTGAGGAGCTGATAGTTGCCCAGGAGCGATCTCTTTTTGTAAAGGATTCTAAATCTCGCTTTGTGAGAAACCAAAAGCCTAGTGCAAGGTCTCTTTACACCCATTATATTATATAGTGGAATCACCTCGGTGGTGGAATGTGGCCGTAGGTCGATTAAGGCCGAACCACTATAAACTAATGTGTCCATTACGATCGCGCAAATACTCGTACGAAAAACTACTCGATCAAATCGTAACGGTTACAGCGAAGTAGATCTCACTTCTGAGAAACATTCTGTTGTGATACAATCCGCTTCCGTTTATACTGAGAAAGGGCGAAAAAGTTACAATCACTAATTCACTCCCCAAGTTACAATCACTAACTCACTCCACTCTTGGTGCGCCTGAACGATCCAACAACATCGCAGTACAGCCTGTTATAGGAATCATCAACATTACGAAATTGCAGCTTTCGGAGATCAAATAAACAAAAACGCCGTGACAAGTCATTGTAGAAAGATTAAAAATCCAAGTCATATTTGGAATACGATTGGAATACTTTGTCGTAGTATATATTGCAAAGGTTTCTCCGCTGCACGGTTGTCATGAGAGACCGGATCGAGATGAATTCGGGGTGCGTATAGACACACTTTTATCAGGCAAATATTTATTTACCATCAAGAGTACAGCTACTCAACTATTGTCTTAGTTATTTGTCAATGCATGAAACAGCCATCGTTTTTCGGAGATACAAAAAGCCAAATATAGTCTCGAAGCGATTCTCGTTCGAGGCTCCCGTCGCATCCGCCAACACCTACTTGGAGGCGGCTTTTGGAATAAAATTGAACCCTATGATAAATGGGGGAGTCCGGCAGGAGGATATGGATATATGCATCGACTAGTACGTGTTTCTGCTCGTCGAATATCATTAAGCAGATTACTGTTCTTCTTTACTACATATGATTGTATATTCTTTTCATCAGATTATGGAATTCAGAGAGGTTTCACTGCGTGCAACAAGGAATTCAGCGAGGTTTCACAAAAATGTTCGCTGAAATTTTGACATATGAGAAGAATGCGTGCCTTATCTTATGATCGAAAATCACAACAAGAGTATGATGTCTTCCTTCACGTCAGTCAGTAGAAACTAAAGCTCCAGTTCTGCCATAACTAAGTTCTCTTGAAAATCCGAGCCAATGAATGAGGGGCATCCAATTTTCCTTTCATTGACAAGTTCAAAGTCGGGCTTAGCAGCCGGTAATGTCAAAGCAACGTGCAAAGGGCCGGGAAGTTCCAGCCATCACTGTGGAACTCCGCACGGCGCCCGAGGGGAGAAAAAAAAATTCAAAGTTTGGGTGCTCACTCCAGGTTGAGCTGTATCAGGGATATCTCCTCCAATTTCGCAATAATGCTAGGAAGCATAGAAATCCTAATGATGTTCTCAACGCCAAAGGGGTGAAGCACGACGGCAAGGAATCTTCTGTCCATGCATTGATGATCCCCTTTGAATCCGCGCAAGGTCCTGTTTTGAGAACCTAATAATGCAGGATTTGAATCCTGTTAGGCTGCCTCCCGAAGAAAACATGCCTAGATCAATCCAATTTGCAGTAGCAGGGAAAGGGACAAACCGAGTGACTTTACATGGATATGTCAAATTGCATATTATTCCTCCACATGACATAGAAAAGGATGTGGTCCATTTCTAGGGGCACTTGAGGATCGGATAGGAATAAAATTTTGAATGTGATTCATTCTATAGTTGACTATCAAAGGGCACTTACTAGTCACTACTACTGCTACCACCTTCTTTTTTTGAAAATGAACCGCCAATATTCAATCACATAATTATGCCGATAATCTGACTCGGGAGGATTAAACTACGGTAAATAGCAAGCTTCTCCCACTACTAAGTAAGTATATTCAATTTGGGTGCATCAGAAACAAGACCATTCAGCACTAGTGAAAACGATTCAATGTGGGCAATCATCATTAGATGAAATCATGCATACATACACTGCCATCCATGTGGGGTGCGTAGAGGACCACCTTGTACAGTGGAGTTACAAAGGCCGGTCCCAATCATATCGAACAGCTTCAAAGAGTAGGAGATAGATACCCTAGTTCCTGATCCTCCATCCCCCCCGAGGGTCGTTTTCGTTGTAACAGTGACCATAAACCGTGCCTAGTGGAGACCTGCAGCATGTGGCTTTATGTATTCCCATCACAAGATTAAGTCAAAAAGATTCATAAGAAGACCTAAGAAGGAATCTATTAATTATGTCTGCTACCGCCTTGTATTTTTTTGGTTCAACCGTGGACCTCGATAAGCATCCCAGAACTAGAAACACAATGTGAATCTCTCCAGTGAAATTAAAGCAGCGGGCATGTGCGCTAATGATATATTCTTGTGAATGACTCGGATCCGACTGTTAAGGAAGGATAACTCAGCTGCAAACACTCCAGAAATATAGGTGTATAAAGATGGCAAAAAATGCAGCATCCACCCAAGAGATGGGCGCATTACCATCTTCGGTCATCCAGTGCAAGGTGGAATTAAGAAGAGGCGTAGAATGCCTCATCCCTCGGTGCAAGGGATTTTTGTGTTCAAAGTGGGTATTCATGAGTAAAGAAAGAAAACAAAACAAAAGGTGCGGTATCAATATGTTATCCGGTGCCTCGGCCACTTCCTTGAAGGTGGACAGTCAGCCGAAGCACAGTAAGGAGAAAGATGGACGTCTACATACATACATGTAACAAATCTTAGACAGAGGGCACTAAATTTCACAGTTTTTTTTTTCAAAAACATAGATTAAAACAAAGACATGGGCCATCGAACACTTATAAGGGAAGACTGTAGTGCGTATGGCGGCAACACCTACAGTCCTAGTGATGGTAGATGACACAGACCACTTCTAACAGAGTCCAAACTTCCATTACAGCAAATACCCCTTTCCCTTCAATTGCACCCACCACCATACCATCACCATACACTACAATGCGATTTCAATTATATCATCGCATTGTTTGAAAACGAACAACTGAGACAATTACTGACGATCAATCTCTCGTTGTTCGTGCACGCGTGCATGTGCAAAGTATTTCATCGCGTCTGGGCTTGCACTTCTTCCTGTATTCCATGTAGTAATGAGTATCTAAGGCACCACCACTTGGTGAAACTCAGGTTCAAAAACAGCAATTGAAAAGGTTTAAAAACATGTCCGCTGGAATGGAGGGGCAATGAATTGTCTCATGAGTTGTTCTCTTCTCCTGTCATGGACTCATATCTAAGAAAAAGAAGTGGACGAGAAAGATCAAGCACAAATAGGTTCAGCGACTCCGGAATCACTAAATATTTTAACAGGAAATGTTCTAGTTCAACAGGAAATGGACTTCGCGCACTAATTATAATCAATCCACGGAGGTAACTGTAATTGTATCCCTGATCAGATTCTACTCAAAGTTGGATTACTCGACAAGGCAGAGATAAACTTAAGCACGTGCCAGTCTTTACTATTCCTAAACAGAAATCTAAACTATAATGTTTAAGTAGCCTAGAGGTAATCATGTTGGGAGTTCCCAATTCAAAAGGCTTTATATTGTTTCGAAGGAGAAGACATTACAATACTAGACATCATTGCAGGGATGAAAAAACAATCCAAGCAGTGTCTCTCTCTCTCTCTCTCTCACACACACACACACGCATTCTTCACACAGCCGCAGAAGGGCATTTGTCCATTGTTTATCAAACAAGTTCTATATAACAGAAGGCATCCCTATCCCGACATTTATCTCATGCATCCACAACAACTCCAGTCAAAGAAACATCTCTTGATCAGCAGGATCAACTTTTCCGGGGAAATACAAGAATGTGCATGACAAATGAGGATCGGATTCCTAAACGCCATTTCCACCCTTACAGCAAGAACCGGCTGAAGAGATCAAGAGTTAGGGTCGGCAGATTCACAAGGTATGGCTCCCCGCTCATTTTACATCTACAAAGTATTTCCGCCTCGATTTTATCATAATCCAGCTCTATGATGACGGGAGAAGAAATGAAAGAAGAATGGGAGAGGACATTGAATTGAAGAACCTGAAGCTATACTTGGAGAATCAAACCATGATTGAAGATAATGAAAAGCTGCGGAAGAAAGCCGACCTCCTTCACCAGGAGAACTTGGCATTGTTGTCTGAAATCCAGAAACGATTTCCTGGCATGAATACCTCTCATAAGTTAACTGCAGGAGTGCTAGAGACTCAACAGTGATGATCAAAGCCATGCTGGACTAATTGCGGGGAAGATCAGAAGTATACCAAGTCAGTGTTGGGGGGTATATATGTTCGAAGTTACCCATTTTTCAAATTAAAGTACTGCATAACCGGGGAAAATCTACTGCTTCGCATGTAATTTCATTCAGGTAATTCGACAGCATAATAACATCAGTTAGTTGGGTGGGCACGCCTGCACGAGTGAGTACTTAGTATTTGTTCTTCTAAAGCGTTTAATCACCTGTGTAAACTTTCTGAGTTTTGAAACAATGTTTCGTAGCTCCCATCATCACGTTCAAGAGAATTGTTCAGAACATGAACTTCAAGCATTGGAGAAAGCCTACTGTGATCATAACCAAACTAGGGGCAAGAATATTACAATCAGAAAATTAAGACAGTGTGCTGTCCATTTCTCTGTTCTTTGTAACAAATTATACAAAGTTACAAATACTAGACTGTTCGGACTACATGAATTTCACTGTTCGGACTACAATTACAATTGCAGCATGTATCCGCTTGGACGAGAAGGACCCGCCAAAGTCCTAGAAAACCATCGGGAAAACTTGACAAGTCCCACCTAGTCCTAAAAGGTAATCTCTTGGTAAAGACCTAACAGCACTGGAGAATTTCAGACCAACTCTGCTTCACATTACTTGAGCAACAGAATACCCCGTAGTTTGCTTAGTTCATTGGTATTTTTCGGACACCGCATTTCTCGGCAACATCCAAGATGCTGCCAGCTGTGCATAAGTGATAATAATTTCAAAGTCAATCCTTAATGAATAATTTGAAAATACTCGAGTTTGTGTTGCCGGTGATTCGACAAGCTTTGACTTTAATCATGCACGTACATGACAGTAATAGTCCAGTTAAGTGTCATAAAGCAGGCTAATCATAACATGGAGACACAAGACACTGAAAGTATCATTTTAATCGGATAAAGATTTATAGAATTTGTGCTAATTGATTCTACAGGGAACAAAAGATTGAGCAAGAGATCTTTTAGGAAAAGCCACAACCCAGAGGCAGTGGGAACAGCTTATACTAAATCATTTTGCAGGTCTGCTAAGTTATCCCCTGTAGAAGTCTCCCAAGACAGTGTGGTCTGAGATATTGATATATGAACAGGTAAAGGCATGACAAGTTTGCCTCGAAATTTAGAATTGCCAAATGAAAATATAGTAGAAGCTTCACGTGTTCTTTGGAATGCTCTTCTGATGATGATCTGCATATTCAGAAAGCAGCTAAACACATTGTTGCATAGCCTAGCAAGGTTAGTGCCACTTGAATAGGCCACCAACACTTAGAAAAGAAGTAAGACCATTTCAGAATGCATCTGTTTAACCTCATCCATCCAGTTCACCCCAAAAAAGTAAATATAAAATTGTATTTCCCTCATCCAACAAGATAATTCAGAAGATATCAGCAACGTCCATCGATAGCAATATATCCACAGTACCTATATGGTCATCATACCTCCAGAGATTCCGAGTTGTAGAAGAAACGCCACACGCAGGCACAAAATGCTCCCCCAAGCAGGGGCACCTAAAACATTTTCTGGACATTTTGCTGTATTTGATAAAAAATTTTCCTAACCTACGGGATCGAGGAACAAAGCACCTAAAACTAGAATGCCATGGGGTTGAAAGACTTAGTTGCTATCGGTACAATGGGCGAGTGACAGGCCTAAGTGATGGATAGAAATGTTGTGAGCATTTACAGGCCTTCGTAGAGTGGCGTGAGTGAACTGTCGAAATGTTGTGGACAAGGACGGCGATGACTAATACATGAATCTATAGAGGTTTGGTTTGTTTGTGAAGCAAGTCCTGGTGACTTAAGTAAGAAATTCTTCTATAGTGGTTTGTGTTGCAAGTCTTGGTGACAAAAAACAAGCCAAGAGTTTCGAAGTTGAACCACTGAGGACGTCGTGACTATAAAATATTTAGATCCGACCATAGAGAGGTTGGTTCCTTTGTTAGTTTTACCGTCTTTAACATGTTCTCTTTTATAAAAAGACTTTGAATCTAACTCGTGTAGTCAGTTAGAAAAAACGAGTTCACAAGATTTATATCTTCCTCGTATGATCACGAGTAACATTCGTTGGCACCGCCTCTTTTTTCTTCACGTAAAAGCCACACACATAGCCGAAATCAGCAATATCTGTCGGGATTCTCCAGTTTCCGTTGGCTAGTAAATATACAACTTATCCATTTATTCTCTGTTTGGTTTCAGCTAATCTGCATACATGGAAATTTAAATAATTATTAGAGGATCGAGTATGTTAAATAAACCGCAGCAAGTACCCAGACTTCGTTCTTTATCAAACAGAGCGCCAAAGTGACGCAGTTTGCCTTGATTCTGTACTATATCCCATGACTGGAACACCGCCGGGGTTTTCAGCTTCTGTGTACCGGAAATGGGTAAAATAATCGTCACGAGCATTCCCTGTGCAAGGAGATCTTGGTTTCATCCACTTCCCACATCTTTCTTCGCCCAGATCATGACTAAAGAAAAACCCATCACCGACATCATTACGGTCTGCAGGTAAAGAGTGAAAATGTTTCTCAGTACAGAATGCCTAATGCCAGATAAGTGTAAGTCATAGAAGCGGCACCACCAAAAAACTAGTAGTCATCAGACCATAAGCACTTCCTAATTCATACTGTATCTACTTCAATTTACCAGTCAAGGTTGTGCATTCATGCGACGAAGAATTCCATTAGTTTGGGAATATATGACATCAGAGAGGTTCGGCAAAAAAATATATCACCAGAGATAGTTTGTTCACGGCAATTTCAGAAACTATTGCATTTATACAGCCCAAAAATAGCGTAGTCAAAACCTGACTGCTGGAGGATTCGATAAAAAGCTCATCATTCATAGAATTCTTCCCGATAAGAAGATCCAATGTAGAGGGAAAAGGAGAATTTTAAGACGGGAACGTACAGAGATAGCAGGAGGCACAGCAACCAGTGGATCCTGAAAAAACTTGTTTGCCAATGCAAGAGCTAGAAGGCTACTCTGCATGCCTGCACCATCAGACAAGAAGTTAGCACGATCCACCATCATTACGCACGCTTTGGTGTGGAGAAAATTGTAACCTGTCTCATAAGATAACGTCCTCTGGAGGGCTTTCACATCTGGTGCCTTTCTGAAGACTATGCCAGGGAGGAGATATCCTATAATGAATGCACACAGATGAAATCCAATAATGAGTAATAAGAGCTTCAACCCAAAGGGAGACACTATGCGCTCGACGTTGATTGCCAGAGGTGCTCCAACGCAGAGAGCTGTAACGAGCACGGAAAGTGGTGGCAGAAACGGTCGAATAGCGTTACATATCCAAGGGAAGACTCTGAAAGGAAAGGGAGAACAAGTTTAATGTGTTCTCTTCATTTGACATGCAGCAACATAATGGAGTTTTAAGTTAACAGCACAACTATCAAACCTGTTCAGAAGTAATCCGGCAGCTATGGGTGCAACAACAATCTGTAGAATGCTTGACACCATCCCTTTCACATCAACAGGCAGTCTTTTACCAATAAGCAAAAGAGACAAGAAGGGTGTGACAAATACAGCCGAAGCAGTCGACAACGATGTCATGACAATGCTCAGTGGAGCCAAAGGTGGGTCCGTCAAGAAAGTGGCATAGTTCGATAGCTGAGCCCCACTGACACAAGACACTAACATAATCCCGGCACCTAGAGTAACAAGATAAACTATCAGGGAACTGTCTTCCTCTAGGAGATAAATGCAGAGGAGTGTCAGTGATCCACGACGGACCTTACCAATAGGTGTTGGAAGTGTGAAGACAGAAACAGACAAAATGCCAAATATGTATCCTAGGATAGGCTTCACAATGAACTGGCCAACATAACCAGCGAAAATAGCTGCAGGTCTCTTAAATGCTTCAAGGAAATCCCTCTCACTAGAATTGACACCAACTGCAAACATCAGAAATCCTAGGGCAGGTGCGTAGTACCTGAAAGCAGATTCGAGAAAATAAATCAACTGGAAAATAAAAAGACAGAACGAGAAATGCTAAATCGATCAAAGAGGGGCTACAGTCAAAGGTAGAAATTTTTCCCCATCCCCACATCAAATCAGATCATAATGTCAGCTTAACTCCTGGAGGATTGTGCTTAATTTTTTGGTAATCAGCAATATTCATCCATTTCACCAAATAAATTATCATCTACCATTTTGGTTGGATCAGTAAAAAGTAAAACAAAAACATCTACATATGTTGAAAATTGTAGAATTAATGATGACCTGCTGGTGAACCAAGAGAAGGATGGTGGATAGAAGAGAGCCAGGAAGGCACTAGCGATAACCACATGCGGGAGAAACGCATTCGATCCCTTCAAGATGTTAAAAAACGAATTCGGTTCTTCTGACACAGGTAGCTGAAAAAAGAAAAGAGCTGGTGTTAACAGATCCGAATCCAGTAAAGCACACAAGCACTCCACAATTAAACCTCCTATTTCACTAACTCGTACAATATGAAGAAGAATCAGTTCAGAATGACGGGCGTATCAGGGAAGAACTTCCACACACTGCTAAATCCTAAATTTGAAGTCACTCGAACCATCTCTGTGCTGAAATGATCTCAGGCAAGCAATGACCGCGCAATTAACTCAACTGAACCAAGCGAAAGATCCTGTCCAGCGTCGAACTCGGAAGGGTCCAAGAACTCCCCCGCGCTGGACTTGCTCCAAAGCCGCCTCCTTCCGGCGAACTCTACTCCTAACGAAATACGGCGCCGAGCATCCAAAGAGGGGAATCCAGCATCTTCTACAAGTTAACACCATAAGCCCTAACAGAAAGAGGTGATCTCATCTCCTGACGGACAAAAGGAAAACAACGAGAAGAAGTCCACGCACTCGAGGACGAGAATCTACGAGGAAAACACAGGGATCGACTGCCAGGAGTCACCGGAGAACAGGGAGGAACGTTCGCCGGCGACCTCGGGAGCGTCAACGGGGGGAACCGGGAGGGGTTGACGCCGGCAGTTGAGTCCATCTGACGATCGGACTAGAGGCGGAGGGGAACAACGAAGGAATGAACGGTGGAGTGGAGAAAATGGGTCAAAGCGACGAAGAAGAGGAAATAAAGAAAAAGACGTTGTCGGGTTCTCCACGTGAGTTGCACGTGTTTGTCAAACAAAAAAGGAAAATTTTAATTTGATCGTAATTAATTCAAGTAATTAACTCAATAACGTCGAATTTCCTTTTCTACCCCAGGAGTTTGGCAGCAAAGACCAAGTAAATAGATATATCACCATAATAAAAAATTACATTTTTTTTTAAATTTTGGAACTTTTATTCTTTGAAAGCGGAGAATACTATTAGAATCTTTATGAAATAGTTGGAGTATCACTTAAATAATGAGGTGTTCATCTTTTGGTCTTATTTATAACGAAGAAGAAATTTGAGATCGTTCTCAATATAAAATGATAATACCTACCTTCTTCCTACTGATTTTATTCAAATTAAATCCAACTTATTAAAATTATTTCCATAAGGATACATGTAGACCCTTTTTGATAGCTCTCTCTATCCATAAGATTAGAAACACGTTCAACTTTTTCTTACAATATGAATTAATGTAAAACCTTGAAAGTCTCTATCATTATTCTTCCCACCGTGAAGCTATGTAAAGAGCTCTTGCTATATAACAAACATTCATGGGCGCGAGTCCATCCATGGACACAAAATCAATAGTAAATCTAAATGTTTTTTTTTAATTTGATTAATTATTAATTCAACAAAAGTCAAACCCACGCATAAATCATTCGGATTTCTGTTATAATAAACCAATGTTGTATAATTTATCAACACGATTTATTTATGACATGTCATCCACAACATATTGTGTTATCATCATCTCAAATAATAATAAAAAAATTTATAATTTCGAATGGTACAAGTGCGATAGAACTGGGGACAAAAATCAATTCAACCGTATTTTTTCAAATAATTAATTGTACAGTAAAAAGTGAGGGAAGTTTGAAAAGTTTCTTCCATAGCAGAGGATTAAGTCTTTTTCGCCCAACCCAAACCCAAAACCCTGAAAATGAAGGCGCTCCACAGCCTTTTTAACCCCTGCAATCTGACCCCCCCCTGCCCTCCCCCCCCCCCCCCTTTTGTCTTCCTTTTTTCAAAAAAAAAAAAAACAAAACTAACAGAGAGAGCACAAGACGAATTCCCAACGGCTACTTCCCCCTAGTGGCAGCCCTCGTAATTGCCTGCTATTCGGGAGGGTGAATCAGGCAAAACGCAACTCCCGCCGTAATGGAAACATAAAATCCCAACCCCCCCATCGTGACGACGAGTCCAGTCCAGTCCAGACCAGACCAGACGCCTCCTCCTCCGACAGGGTTTTGTCTTCCCCATGCGCCCTCAAACCCCGAAGATGGATATTATTATTTCATGCATGCATGCGCTTCCTAAATCATCTTCCAGAATGGAAAGTAAGTCATTTAACAAGAATACTGTCAAATATTCCAGAATCAAAGGGGGAATTTATTATACGATGGGTAATGAATTAAACAACATTCCGATGTATTCAAAATTCAAAGCTATATTATTATTATTAAACCTACGAAGGACCTAAAACTCAGTCGATAATTCCGATCCGTATTTATGGAAGAATTCATAGATGAAATTCCCAAGCTGCCCCTCCTCGATCAGTCCCCCCCTCACTCCCCTGCCCTGACTCGAATTCCAAAAATTAGGGGTCTCCCCCTTCTCTTTTACTCAATCTCTCCAATCAAATCACATCAATCCAACAGAAGACGACGAAAGACGAAGACGCAGACGAAGCCCCCATCTCCAACCTCTCTATCTCTCACACGGACATCAGTCAATTCCATCTTCTGATGCATAATCAGTCTGCAGTTCGATTACTTCCTTCCTTCACGTGATTCCCATTCTCGTTCCTTTTTCCCCTTCTCCTTCTTCTTCTTACTGCTTCCGGGAGGGGCTGCGGCGGTTGTTTTTTGGCGGCGATGATGATGGAGGATGATGTGGAAATGGAGGTCGACGTGGCTGCTGCGTCGGAGGAGGGGGATATTGGGGATGAAGTGGTCGAGGAGCGGGTGTTCGTTGTGCATGAGGTGGACTTCGCTTACGAGTACGACGCCCCCATGTTCTTTGACTTTGGACGGGCGGAGTGCGCTGTCGAGGCCCGCGCCTCCGAGTCCTGGTTCGATTCTGCCGGGAGTTACCCCCCTTCTCGTAAGGTTTTCTTTGTCTGGCTCGTTTGAGTTTGAGTGTTTTTTTTGTTCTTTTGGTTCCGTCGTTGGCTTTTGAAACTCTGCCTCGTGGTTTAGTTTGAACTTGGATTAATTTCCTCTTCTACCCTGATATCTACGTGACTGGAAGCTTGTTTGGATGATTTCATATTTGTTAGAAAATGGGAGTCTGAATAATTTCGCATTTCAAAATGTGGTTGTTGGGTGGAGCATTTGCTGTTGCAGTCTCTCTCCTCTTTTTCTTTGGGTATTGGTCGTGAATGGGGACGTTGTGGAACGATGATGAGACTGAGTGCTCGATGATCGCGAGGGAGGATGTTCCCATTTATCCTTATTCTATACAGTTCTGATGGAAGGGTAAGTATGGATTTGTCGGGAGCATATATGGGTTATATACTTGACTGTGACCCGGGGACCAGTTGATGTTATAATGTTCTTTTCCGAATATTGAAAAGGGGATGCGAAATTAGGGATGATGTCGATGTTAAAGGGCAAAATGTATAGTTAAATGTTGAAGTAGCTCACATCCTTTTTGGATTGACGTTTTAGCTTTTATTTGTGCCGTAGTGCCCTTTGTAAGTCACCTCATTTTGATTGTGTTGAGACATATGGATGCCTTTTAATCTCTGTTGCTGTTTGTTCTCCATCTTGCAGCTTTTGTGGTCAAGTTTATAATGAGAGACGAGATGCTGAATGTCAATGTTTCTCCAAAGTCCAAAATCATGCAGTATGACATTGACGATGCAGATGCACTTTGCAGCAATGGCGATGCCATTGCGGGAGATCAAGCTGTTTTCTCGAGTAAGAAAGGTAGGTCTAATTGAGGCACTGGTTTTTTACTTCCCATTTTTATTCATGTGCATGATAGTCGTTGGGAATGATGTTTGATGCTGAGGGAAATCGAAGCTGAATATTGTCTTCAATCTCACTTTCTAGATGTGCTTTTCTTCTCTTTTATATTCTGTAGAGTTTTTAAAATCGTACACATGTTTCTGATATATCAACTGTGGCCTTTCTTATAACTCATATGAAATGTCACTTGATTGGGATGAGTAATTCAGTTTGCAATGTATTCAGTTATGTAGCTTGATTCTCTCTCATGCATACTGGTCTGCAATTTACCTGGTCACATAATATAAGATTATTGACCAGTTTCTTGTAGTTTATCTTATTTCAGAAAAGGCTCCCGAATCAATAGCTACAGGTTGCAGAAGGGTCCTGATTATTTTTGGGTACAACATCTGGTTGGACAGGATATCAGTCTTACATATGCATTAGTCATTATCTTCTTCCTTTTTCTGCTTACAGGGTTAAGGTTAGGTCATGGGACATTTCAGCAGAAAGTGATTGCTCAAGCCAAGACCTCAGCTAAGCTTGCTCGACCTAGGAGCTCGACTTTAATGAAACCAACCGCAAGCCAATTGGCAAAGCAGAACAAGCCATCAAAAGTTGCTAACACCAGGTGGTGTTCTGGAATTCGTAGTTACATTATAAGTTTTTTTTTTTTTTTACTATTAGCGACAAAATACTATGTACTGGATGGAGTCTTGCCCTTAGATTTTTATGTGAGCACCTGTTCAGGTGTAGCTAGCTACAAAATGCATTATTCTAAGTGTCACTGACTGGAAACCCGTCCGCGTTTTTATGACCGAGAGGCTGACTGGAAAACTGTCTGCGTTTGTGGCGCTATCTGTGTTGAAATTTATTTAATGCCGGTTCTATTTGTTTTTTCTTATTTTATGTTTTTAATGGCTATCCATTTTTTCTCGTCAGTCATCAGCTACAGTTAAGAAAGTTTAGTGGGAAGGGCGTGTCTTCTGGAGCTGAAATTCAAGCTGTCAAGAGGCAGAAACTAGAAGGGGGTGAATTGTGTAAGGTCTGTGTTTTGTGCAGCAATTACCATCTCTTATCCTTGTCAATTCATTTGCATGTGTGCTTGCAGTAGCACCAGAAGTAAAAAAGTTTTGTTTTGCTATGACAGTAGTGGGGTTTCCTCTGTAGTTTGTTGGATGCACAGTTTTCTTTATCCCGTCTAAATGCCTATCTGTGGTGTTTTCAATTTCGCTTCCTGAGCAAAACCATGATTCATGATTCACCTTATTACAGGTATTTGAAGTGCAACAGCTAGCTGATTTTGTACACAAGGCTTCATCTAAAAAGGTCTGTGATGGCTTGTTGATATTAAAATGAAAGTGAAATTAACTCTCAATTTTCTCTTCACTCTTGCTTACAATTCCAGATGCAGCATTCCATTTCTTAAAATATTAATCCAAACTTTGGGTAGTCGTCAACTTCTTTCTTCCATTCATCATCCACTTAGGTGCAATTAAATTACGCTGCTTATTTTGTGCTTGTTGTATTCCAATGATGATGTTAATTAGTTTTTCTAATGGCTTCTACCTGTTCCATGGATTATTGTATACTTTTGTAGGATGAAGTTGTTGAGAAAAATTGCCGTTCGAGGCTCGGGATTACTATTCCAAGGAAGCCCGACTTGGCAACAGCCAATCGGGCACAAATGACTAGGTTTATTTTGTCACTGGACTATTAGCTATGGTTTGAATTTCTCACACTTTCTTAGGAAAATTCCACTTGAGTCAGGACTAAAACCATTTCCGGAGAGGAACAAGCAGATGTGACTGTTCGAAGATTCAAAGCTCGCCCACTCAATAGAAAGGTTGGTTCATGCCGATCACTTTATTTAGATTGATCTGTTTTTATATTCTTCTGCCTATAATTAGTCGCTGGAACATGTAGATATTTGAGCCTCCTACACTGCCGTTAAAGAAGAGCAACCCGAGGTTGCCAGAATTTCAAGTAGGTGGTTGTGTGATGATTCCTGGTCTATCTTTTTCTTATATTTTAGCCCTTTGTGTTTTGGTTGCTGATACGAATAGGCTGACTGGTGTTATTCATAGGTTTTTCACTTGAGAACACAGGAAAGAGCCGTTCGGCACAATCCTGCTAATTCAACAACTTCGACTCACTGTCAGAACTCCAAGAAGGTTGTGCTGCCTGAGAAGACAATTTTGAACGTTTGTCTTTACTTGCAGTTTTTTACTTTTCCTGCTATCTATTTGATGAAGGTCATAAAATTTGGTATGTGAGCTTGATTTTCTTCTAACTGACTTTGTCCTTTCCTTCTAGATAGTTATCCCATCATGTTCCCTCCCCAACAGGGATCGAAAGAATTCTCAACAGTAAGAATGGAATAGCTGGTCAATTCTTTTTCCTCTTGTGACTGTGGACATTCTGTTTTGATTTTCCATGTCCTCCTCCAGGGTGGAAGAGACGGACTTGAATCATACTTTTGAAGCACGTCCTCTTGATAAGAAGGTAAATACTTGTCTCCACTCTCCCATTTTTTGTTAATTTCCTGTTGAACAATCGTTCCATAATGGCATATTTTTACGAGTATAATAGATATGGGGATGGTTTGGTATGGTAATGTGATTCAGGAAACAGTTCCTGCAGTATATTTTGATTGTGCATAGCTTTTCTGTAGTTGTTTTGAACTCATGTGCATCTTTTCTTTGTTAATTTGCAGGAATTCAAGTTTAATAATGAGAAAAAGATTCCCCAAACTCCTCCTATAGATCTTTTCAATAAGGTAATGTAGAATGCTTTTGTCTGCGTGCATTCTGAACTTTGTTATTTTGAAGGAGTTGCTGTTAGTTAGGCATTGGCTGCAATACCACGGAGATACTGATCTCTTCTTTCTTGTTTGTGAATGCCAGCTCTCGATCAATTCCGAACTCCAGTCATCAACTATATGTCATACTCAGACGAAAACGCCCCAACCCTCTTGGCTATCCTCAAAGGTTTGCACTTGTTTATTCCCAGCCTTGCCCAAGTCACAATTAGATCTGACTTGGATTGTGTATGACTGAATTAGATCTTCCTTTCTCCTGTAAGGGTCGAAAAGAGAATAGATTCAGGTTCCTCCCACAGAATAATGAGGTGGGCTCCATGACAGCTTGTCTCGATCTTCATAATTTTGATTTCTCATTGGTCTTCTTGCCCTCCATTCATAACTTTGGTTTGGTTAGTTTCTCTTGCTTACTGTCTTGACAAACTTCAACAGATAATGGCTCCAGTGAAGGGTAAATTGCCAAATCTTTCTGGAAGCAGGCAATTACATCTTGGGAGTGAACAGGCTGCTGGTGAAAGATACGCAGGCCTGAGCTCTAGGTACGTGTTGAAACCAGGGGGCTTCGTTACAGGGAAAGTTTCTATCAGTATCTTCTCATAGCCAGTGTTGATCGTCAGTCATATCAGGAGCTTTGGGTGAAGGCAGAAGAATCGGCGCAACTTGATTGCCGCGACCGATGAACGTTGGCCAGGTACTGTTGATAAGGCCCCGGTCAAGCCAAGGATGAGGACTCCCTCCCGCCCCTGGATGGGTTTGGCATTACACGTCCCTCAATTCTTCCCAAGAAATACAGGATGGTTGATGAAGGCGTACAGAACCTCGCGATCCTACTGATCTTCCCAAAGTTGCATATTCTCCATGGCTGGATCTACCACGTATCGTGTCGGGAACCTGTCACTCTTTCAACCACGTACATTCGAACCTTTTCATGTAGTAAAAATAAAGGAATGTTTGTTAGTAATACGGTAGGGCGTCGGGTTCTACGTATATTCGAGCTGTATATTCGTACCACTTCAATCCTCCTCTGCTCGTCGCCTCCTTTTACTGGCCGCCCCGGCAGCAACACCAGCCCTGTTCTTGTCATTCCCGTCCCACAACCTCAAACTCTGGCGTCTCATGTCGGCCGCTAGCCCGGACTCCCGTCCCTCCGACTCGCTTTCCCTGTCTTCTCAGCCCCACCACCCCGTCCACATCGTCGCCGCCCCTGGCGTCACCGAACCCCATTTCAGGTCCCGTCCCATTTCGATCTGGGGTTAATTCCGAATTTCATTTCTTGACATTTTTTTTCTTTGGGATTTGTGGGGTCTGATCTGAATTGCAGGTAGTTGATATGTTTGGGAATCGTATGGGTCTAAAATTCCACCCTTCTTTTGTTATTGCACTGTGTCCTCCATCTGGGAATAATATTTTCTCAGCTTTTTTCGGTGGAAATTTGTAAAGCAAGCGCAACAAATATTGGATTTAATGACATGGCATTGTTTGTGGTAACGAGACGTCTTTAGATTCCAGGTAGAGTGTTTGCCAGAGGACCGGCTGTAGCTGTGTTGATCCTTCTGTATTCGGAGGGAGTTTCTTATGCCATCCTTACCGAGCAGGTATCAGTGTTCTTACGCTATTGCACCAGTGTGGTTTTTACGCACCTAGCCTTACCTTGTGAACAATTAAGGGAGTTCGATAAGCAAGAGCAGTTTATGTCGTCTTGGTTCCTCTTCCTCAGTATTGACTTTCCTGAACATATTCCAGCCGAGAGTCCCAGCTGGAAAATGTCTCTTGGAGCTACCTGCTGGAATGCGGGACGACGATCAGGGTGCTTTCGTGGGCACTGCGGGTCCGGGAGGTTCTTAATTTTCCTCTCCTTGTTTCTATACGACAATTCGATATTTCATTAATTTCCTTCCTTATAAAGATGGTACCATTGCCTTTAGCCAATGCTTTCGACGCCCGATTTACTACCAGCTACTCAGGATACTTCCTAATTTGCTGATACTTTGGATGACAATTTCTTATTGGGTGATATTTTTCTATTTGGGCTAAGGAATTTGGTGGCTAGTGTTGACATATGGTCAAGTCAGTCTATCGGTGATTTGGTAGTGATTGAAGCAAGGCGTAAAAATAATTTCTTTGTAAAATATTTACTTTTAATGACAGGGCTGTGTCAAGACACTCTGTCATCCTTCCCAGAGGTTTTCTGATTGCATTGATAGGTTGAAGAGAAGAGGAGACTGGTATAAAGCTAAATCTAGAGGACATGGTTGAACTGACTTCATTCCTGGATCCATCCACAGGGCGTCGGATTTTTCCTTTTCCGGTAGAAGACTTTTCCCCATTGAATCTGCTGATGAGATGACAGTTGCTCTCGAAAGTTTTTTAAGCAGGCTTAATCTTGTCAGGCTGTAATTTTTTTTATATGCTGTTTATACGTAGGGTGGGTGTGATGAAGAAATAAGTGTCTTCCTCTACAGAGGTCATGTGGAGAAAGAGATAATCGACCAGCTAGGGGGCAGTTACTCTGGCGCAAAACCCCTGATGCGAAGGTATTGATGGCTGTTGCGTTGCATGAAATGGCCAAGCAGAATGGTCTAATACCGCCTTTGAAGGCCTAAATCCAGGTGCCCGCAATATTAATCGTTTGACTATCGATCTGATATCTGTTACCTGTCATTTCATTTGCCAAACAATGGAACATCTGATGACAGAATTTGAATATCAGGTCCTTCTGACCGTCAAAAATCACCGAGATGATCCAGTGCTACAAATCTAATGTGTTCTAACTTCTGGCTCATCCATGATCTTCAAACTATCTTTTAAGTCCATATTTGTAGTAGGACAAGTTTGGTTGCTTCAACAGAATTATTTTCGAAAATGAAATGTGAAAGGTTATGTGATAATGTGTACCATGAACCTTTAACTATATACCAAGGAGCATACCCCAATCTCATATAACTTTTTATTGATTTTCAATGCAAGGAAGTTGTTGAACAGTTTCTCATCTTTAGATTATTCTTTACTCTTCCTGAACAGAGTTCGAACGTCCTACACAAACGATACATCAATGTCTGAAACATGCCTATACCCAACATATTCAGCCGGTAGAACCAAAATTCGCCTCACCATTACAAAATTTAAGTCTAGACTTTGCTGGCAACGAAGTCGTTGCTAGATTCCCATATGGTTGTCCCATCGCAGGTACACAGCTTCTTGTAGTTCTCTCCTACACCAGCGCTCCTGGCTATGACTGCGGCCGTGATACCCTTGTCTGATCTATCATCAGTTTCATACACCACAATTGATCGACCGATAAGATCCGCTACTCTCAGTTTTTCTTTCACCCCGGAGAAAAAAGCCTCGCCCTTCTCATCGGCATGTAATGTTCCCAGGTCGCCAAGTGGCTGAAAAGAGTAATAGATGCGTCAGCATTGAACAACAGTTTCAGATGAAAAACCTTACCGCCCAGCAAATCCACAAGCATCTGGATATATAAACATCAGGAGTACCACTAAGATAGGAAATCTCAGAAGAGGTAGGGGGACATCACCAAATGGAGCAAACTATATCCGCATACCAAGTTTTCACAAACAGAGAGGGCTGTAATACCCATCTGATTCCCCAAGCCCATCCTCCAGGAAACAGGAGCGCGGACCAGGCATCCTTTTCTCAGTATTCAAATGGTGTAACATCCATTGAGAATGTTATAAGCAAAATCCAAGTGTTCGTCATTTTCTAGATGTACATGTCAAATGTCCACTAAATCAGTAGCATCGTTAGTTTTTCTACATACAGGAGAAAATGAGTCGGACATGTCAAGCACCAGACCACTTAAAACCTCCGACAACTTTTAACAGAAATAAAAATTGAATGCATCACAGGGAGGAAGTAGATCAAATCTTTAATTTTTCAATGAACTGGACCATTTCCAAGAGGCAAAGGCAGTAAATGGTTCTGTAGAACTATCTATTTACCCAAGCAAATATCAAATTACATGACGTAGGTCGAGCAAACCTTATCTGTAGTTCCTTCAACAGTCGGATTGAAAACTTTTCCTGTACTTTGTGCACCTCTAGTTAAGTCACCAAACTCATTGATAGACCATCCATGTTTACCAGGAGATAATCCACTGAAGGTGCCTTCAATCCTAGCCAGTTCCATGTTCACTTGAGCAAAACAGACCACGCCAAAAACCTCAGGACCCTTGAACTCGGCAACAGCCGCAGAAATTAGGAAGTCTGCATCACGAAGAAGAGATATAAATCGAAAATAAAAACATTCACCGCTCAACACCTCAGAAATGGCAAAAAGTGACAGGGTGATCTAAGCAACGCTGCCTCCAAACTGACGCTTAACGAGACAATAAGCTCACAGAGCGGGCAATGCACCTTCTGGTACCCCTTGTCCGATCAAGCGGGCTTTACGCCCGGTCTGCTCCAGGGCTTCAGTCAAGGTCTTCACCGGCAAGGCACCCAGAACCCTCACCACTTGATTGCTCAAATCAACCTCAACATTCTTCACGCCTAACAGTAAACACAAAACCTAATAAGAAACAGAATTGGCCGAGCATGGATATAAGACGAGCGAAAAGCAGGTCACCATTAACAGCCTGCAGCTTGTTCTTGACAGAACTAACGCAGCCTTCGCACTTCATATCAACCATAAACTCCGTCTGCACTTCCAACAAAAAACAGAAAGCAATTCCAACCCCTTCGTGAGCCTCTCTCAGCACGACATTAGATCAAATTTCCCGGAACCAGGAGACAAAAGAGAAGTCAACTCCTTTCAGGCACCAACCGCAATCCCCACGAAACCCCATCAAACCCACCCCAAAAACTAAAGGAAAATCTTAATACTCACCAGCAACTCCGGAAGAGGAGCACCATTCTGACAAACAAACAAACAAAACAATGAGAAACCCAATAAAAAAAAAACCCACAAGGCAACCGATAAGAATAAGAAAAAGGGGGATGGGAGGTCTACCTCGGGGGTGAGCTTGACGTCCATGTGGAGGGCGGAGGCAGGAGCAGGAGAGGAATTACGGCGATTGCTTAGGGGGTTAGAGGAGGAAGAAGAAGAGGGAGGAGGGGATGAGAAGGAGAGAGGGGCGAACGGGAGTGGGTTGTGGGGTGGGAACCGAAGCGAACAGGAGAAGTGGGAAGAAGGAGAAGGAGAGAGGGAGGTGGTTGGGATGGAGAGGAGAGCAGAAGCTGCGACTGCTGTTTTAATGGCGGACGCCGACGACGAGGAAGACCGTAGAAAGAAACCACTCATCCTTTTTTTTTTTTCTCTTTCTTCAATTCATTCCGCTGTGTTTCGAAAAGAAAGAGAAGAGAAAAGAAAACACTCTTCCTCACAAAGCCCATGTCATCCCGGCTTGGCTTTCAGGCACACTTTTAACCTCGTATTCCTACCAAACTCAAAATTAATGGAAGGGAAGAAAACAATGTGTTGGGCATTATGAATATGGGATACGACTCGCCAATATCCTCCAGAATGTATACGTACACATGCACCTCCAGATTCGTCCGATTCGAATCCGTCTCACTCGGTCGTAATGATAAGTTCAACACTAATCATGTTCATAGTCACGGAGATACGCCAAGACAGAGTGACGCGGAGTTTATCCCAGACTTCCGAATCCATCATGCTCTCTCCAGGGGGATAGGGGGCTTTCGTACCGGAATGATAGCATCGTCGACACTAAGAACAAGGGGCCACCTTGAAAATTTCATCTCCAAGGATGTTTGAGTGAGCCAGCTTCTTTCCCAGAATGGTCCATCTGTCTGGGGAGGAATCCGCCTGGTTTTCATGTTTGCAGAGGCAGAGGAAAGGTTGAGTCAAATTGCACCAAACAATCAGGAAGCTTGAAGCTAAACTTAAAACGTCAAAACACGGATCAGGGAAAGGACAAGTGTTTTCCTTTTCACATAACCAGTAGTCCACAGTTGCCAGATAGAAAAGCTTTTTAACATCACGTATTGATGATGCTGAAATGGTTAAGAAACAAAGTGACGCTTCCTTGAAGAACAAAAGCACATGTGCTAATTCCTGCTTGTTAACTTCGCCGAGGTGGATTTAATCTAACAAGTTATTTACTGTAAACTGATGTCCAATTGATCAAACATTGTACATCATTCAGAAAAGAAAAAGCCATCACAGCACATTGGGGTGAGGGGACTTGGTTAAGAGTGTGCCCAATCAAAAGGGCACAACTGACTATATTAGAATTGCATCAAATGTCATTTAAAGACCATAAAACTCCCGCTGGTGATAGCTGGGATTTGAAGCTAACGTTATCAAATAACGCAAGCTATATACAAAACACACAATTGCCGGCATCCCAAGTCAAAGAAAACCGGATGGTGGCTTTCATTCGGCATAACTAACCTGGTCTTGACATGAGGCTAATACGGGATCGAGGCCTTTCAAACATCCAACTATCTTCGTCTAAAGATTTGACTTCCTTGTTAAGCGCAGCCATTAGATCAGACTTCAAGACTACAGGGGGAAAATGCAGAAACACAATTATTTCAGGTGTTTCCCTCATTTATTTGTGAACAACAACTACAGATATCACAAGAAATCCCCAAAGGTTCGGATAAGTTTATAATCACATTGAGAAAGCTCCCAAAGAAATAATTGTCTACATAGACACAAGTAGCGGGAAATTTCAAACGCCGCAGCATCATTGCAACAACCAGGAAAAATCATTAGCAGCTCAACAATATACGATCAGACTTCGTAAACATTTCCGAATCAATTTTCATCGGGTTCGCTGATTTAATGACTAGCTGGTGGTAGATAACAATGCAAACTGCGGCGAACCAAAACTCAAAACTCCCGCATCACCAGAAAGACCGAAAAATCCAGGGGCACTCTCAACCGAAACATCAACAGTCCAGAAGTATTCCTCAGCGCTAACCCTCACCAAAACTTGCGTACCAATCACCAACCAATTCAAACCAACGACTAGGAAAAAAAAAATTAAAATCCCCGAGAAGCCCTAACCATGCAAGGCCTGATCCTTCCGATCGTGGACGGAGATGAGCTCCGAAGGGAAGTGGAACTCCTCCGCAGCAGCGACGGCGGCGGCTCCAGCAGCATTTCCGGCGCCGCTACCCGCCGTGGTCGGGCGAACCGGCGACGACGACGCACTGCCGCCATTCATTGTCGCTACTTCCAGCTGAAAATTCGGGCTTTCTCGAGCGACGGCTATGCGCATGATCATGGACGCACATGTTTTAGGCCCAGCCCAAATAACTATAACCGTGGCCAGAGTTTAATGGGCTTTGGGCTTGGGGCCGTATTTTCCAAGCCTCATTACTCTTCCTCATCAAAATTAGTTAATATGAACCTGCCAGCACGTTCCTTGTTAGCAATAATTCCATACAACGACACCCCAAATACATTCCCAGATTTTATCAATTGACTTTGCAAAACAATTTGGATCACCAAAAGAAATTCGTGACAGTCACTACTAACCTCTCCTAGATAGATCATAGTGGGAACATTATATATACATACCACATCCTCCAAAAATCCAGGAAGGGGTGGGGAGGGAAGGATTTTTGGAGAGGTTGAAGATGGTGAGGCTGGCGTTCTTTGTGTTGGTGGTGGTAGCCATGCACGGAAGGGTTTCGATGGCCAGAGGCCGCGGACATGCGCACGGGTTTCAACCAAGTGCTTGGCAAAGCGCGCATGCTACATTTTATGGAGACGAGACCGCCTCGGAAACCATGGGTGATAGTTTGTTCTTGCATTCGGATTCTTACTTGTCATTCATATTCAGGGTAGAGTTCAAATGCCCCCTTATTATCATTTTAACATGTTCGGTATTTCATGAACTTCTTATCATTTCTAGGGGGTGCTTGTGGCTACGGAAACCTGTTCCAAAATGGGTATGGCACGGATACCGCAGCGCTCAGCTCGGCACTGTTCAATGACGGGTATGCTTGCGGGACCTGTTACCAGATCAAGTGCGTCGAGTCGTCCGCGTGTTACAGAGGTGTCATGTTCACCACCATAACTGCAACCAACCTATGCCCGCCAAATTGGGCGGAGCCTTCCAATGCCGGCGGGTGGTGTAACCCACCTAGGTATCACTTCGACATGTCAAAGCCCGCCTTCATGAAGATCGCCCAGTGGAAGGCTGGGATTGTCCCCGTTTTGTTCAGAAGGTAATGCCGATCATGGAAAACCGGAAAAAAACTAAACCTAGTTTCCCCCTGTCCGAAAATAAAAAAGATGTGTTTGTAAATTTTCCTAGGGTGCCGTGCCTGAGAAGCGGGGGACTGAGGTTCTCCTTCCAAGGTAATGGGTACTGGCTGCTCGTTTACGCGATGAACGTCGGCGGAGGCGGGGACATCGCAGCGATGTGGGTGAAGGGGAGCCAGACCGGCTGGATCAGCATGAGCCACAACTGGGGAGCATCTTATCAAGCGTTTGCTGCCCTAACAGGACAATCCCTGTCCTTCAAGGTCCTTTCCTATACGACGCGGCAAACCCTAGTCGCGTACGATGTCGCGCCGCCCAACTGGAGCTTCGGCATGACTTATAAGGCCAACGTTAACTTCTCCTAAATCAGAGAAGAAATACTTCTTCATGGCATTTTTCTTTCCTTTGTTTCTTTTTAACAGAACTTGGCTTTCTTCTCATATCCTTTTGTTTCTTGTTGCTTCCCTATCTAAGTATTGGATTTTGTATTTCCAGGAAGACAAGGACATGAAATATTTTAAGAAAATTATCATTACAAAAGTATCAA
This sequence comes from Melastoma dodecandrum, assembly GCA_029817715.1. NCBI lineage: Eukaryota > Viridiplantae > Streptophyta > Magnoliopsida > Myrtales > Melastomataceae > Melastoma > Melastoma dodecandrum. The sequence continues at coordinate 3,431,343 of JARUPY010000079.1, read as the reverse complement.
ATTTAATAAATCAGAGTATCAAAATTATTTCATGTAAGAACATTAAACCAATAAGAATAAAAAAGTGGCGGGGTTTTATAATAGTGTGCTAAATATACTCATCGCGTTGATGACCCTTCGATGATAATTTCAAGGGCACGTGCGATCCGGGGACCGGTCCCCCTTAACTCTCTATGCCATTCGATGTAGGTATCACTATTAATAAACTTCATGTCGAGCCATGACACTACTCCCAAACAACTTCACGAGTTGTCATGGATACTAACGGCGAGACTGACCTCGTTGATAGCCTTGCAGGGGTACCTCAGTCCGAACATTGCCTCCCACATTGTAGGACATATTCTACAAGAGGAAAGTCTAAAAGAAATTTATGTACTGCCAAGTATATAATTAGTGAATCAATGTGACGCTTTACGCTGATGCAGAGTAAACAATTGTGAACACCGTCTGCCACGAGAAACACAACTGCTCGTCGTTTAGTTTGGGGAACTTGAACTGAACAGATTCAGAATATTGTCCCGACTCTCATGGGTAATTATAACTGTACCTGGAGGGAAAACACAGCCGAACATGTCCACGATTGAATGGCTCGGAGCAATCCTACATGATCCGTGGGCTGTGACTTGTAAGCTGAAACCAAAGCAATGTCATGATATAAATAGCCACAATCAATTGCTGCTCAAAATGAGGGACAATGAGGCAATGCATCCACAACAGAGGAAAACATCACGGAACTTCTTTTTAAAGACACGAGCGAAGGGTAGCAGGTTTAAAACTATCACCAAGCATGCAAAAACAAACTGCATTTCTTCAAAATGCAATGCCATCATCCAATAAAGGTTTCTCTCTCTCTTTCAGGTAATTCATGAATTCTCATGTATACTTTGGAAATTATACGAGAATAGTATACAAAGAGAAACAACAAACAGTAACTAACGGAGCAAATGTGGTACAATACCTGGCGCTTGTATGGAGACAACAAAATTTTCTGGGTGTATTCCCCAGTCCTCACCAATGAGGAGTTGTTTTGCAATAAAATGCTACCCCTTACTCCCAGAGAAAATGGAAAAGGGCTTCTTTGGGAACAGCAGCAGTCAGAATCTTTGCAAATTAAAGTCGACTCATTGCAGCACCTCCCCTACCCTAGGATATTACTTCCACATATCAACTATAATGGCATATTACTTGCAAGAAGTAACACAAGGTTGTGAAGAACTTCTAAAGCCGGGCGATCCAGCTCAACAGTCCATTTCTTCTTGGAGAAGCCTTGTGGTTTTGATTACTACTAGAATTATTTTGGCTACAGATGTAAGACAACGATTGCAGCCATGAGACTAAAGTGGGTTTTCGGGTAAGATCATCGGATTCTGCCACAATTGCATACAAGTAATTGAGAACCATGGTCTGGCCATCAGACGGTAATTGAACAACGAGCTGCGCCAGCAGTTTCATTAAGTCTGGAAGTACCTGTTGATAAATGTAATCAGTTAATGAAAGAGTATATTACAAGCCAAGAACAAAAGAAGAATGGGCGATCTCCTCTGATGACCACGGAAAGTTGAGCTTGTGCGCAGAACTATATAGAAACACGTAAGGTTGACAGGAACTTAAAATTCACTTACTTGGATGTCCACTAAGGACAAAAGTGAGAGGAGCAAATCGAGCAATTTTTTGCAAGGTTCTTCATTCAAGTTCTTCCACATATTTGACTCCTTATTACTGTTGTTAAGGCAAAGACTGCTTGCTTTATCTGCTAGAGCATGTATAGAGTACAGAATAGCCGGACTACCGGCAGGAAGATGCCGCACCAGTGCTGCCACTCCAGAAGCCAGGCCCTCGAAAGGGGTAACACCAGGAAAATCCTTTAGTTAAACCAACAAACCAAGAAATCAGCACTACAAAAAAACAAAAAGATGAAATTGGCATATGTTCAGTTATAACACTACTACAAACCTCTAATGATCTCTCCACATAGTAGAATGCGAGCTGCTCTTTCAACGATATTCTTTCACCATTAGAAGACTCCTTATCGGAAGAGACAAAAGCAGAAAACAATGTATGCGAAGCTCGGGCCACTTTTTGATTGGGATGTGCCATGTATCTATGAGCATCATTAAGAAAAAACAAAGCTGTTCTGTTGCAGCTTATGCCTTATATACATCACCCAGAAAATAAAAATCAAACTTGTCAAGGATACAGAAACATGGTGGCTACAATAAATTTCCTGAACACATCACACGGCAGCTGCTCGATGCAGGTGGGAACAACGCGTAGGTAGAATAATATACGAGCTGTTTGCACCTCGTCTGTATACCATTGATATGTCGTACCTAGAATATAACCCATAAAATTAGGCTATTCAATGCGAAATAGCAAAAAGTACATCCATTTGAAAGAAGAAGACATAAACAAAAACAGAAAAAGTATGAACACATAAACATAAACAGAAAAAGATTGAACACATAAACAGAAAATGAATGACAACATAAACATAAACAGAAAAAGAATGACCACATAAACATAAACAGAGAAAGAATTTACCACCTGATCCCTTAGTCAAGTCAGTGTAAGAAGGCATGGATTCTACAAAAGAAACTGAAGCCGACATGTTTTCCTGAACATTGGCAATGACTGCCCGGATCGTATCCAAGTATTCTGCCAAACGCATCCGCCGAAAGTACTCCATACAAGAAAATGCAATTAATATCTGCACAGACACATCCATCTGAACGTCCACAGGATACTTGGAGTTTAGTTTCGCCTTCGTAACAGCCAATGAGAATACAACCACCATGAGAAAGGCAGACTCTGAAATTTTCTCCAAATTCTCCATTAACTCTTCATTATTTCCTTCAAGGACCAAGCCCACCATCCGATGCCCTGAATATATATCACGGCAGTAATCCCACATCATCCTCTCTACATACTTCCTGCTATTTTCATCAGCAGAACCATACAGATTGCACAACACGCCTGTTATAGTCCCACCTTCCTTGAACAAGACACTATCCAGGTGTTGCCTAACCGAATGAGTACTTACTGTAGATATACCGCTGCCCGACAAAGCTCCTAGGACCCCATCATATAAATGCTTTAGAGGAAATGCCTCGTTCAACAAAGCAGAAGCCAAGCATAACAAGAAAGGGCCTCGTGCAGTAACTGACCCACTCCTGGCCAAAGACAATGCAAAGCATTGCAAATGGAGCTTATCTATGGAATTATGGAGAAATCCATCCGAGCCATCAAATCTCACATTCAAATACTTAGCCAAATCTTCTATTCTATCCTCTGCAGCAGCTCTTGCAGCCAAAATCACTTTCATGCCCGCATCATTCAAAGCTACCCCTTTTGAAGCTCTCAACAACCCGCCAGCTCCCATCACAAGACTAAACGGAGAATGGCCCTTATCAGACCTCTCAAACACATTCCTCGAAAGCATCCGTATTTTCTCAAAAGAATTAGAATTGATATGCCCAGCAGTAACCCACTCCACCAAATGCAGAATCATGAGCCCACATCGCACGCTACCACAAGGACCATCTTCCTTGCCCCAGACACCGAATAAAACGCCCAAAATCCTACCATAACAAGCACTAGCGGTAGTACTACTAGCCAGAGCATAACCAATCCCAGCAAGAACACTAGGGATAACACCTTCCACCAATCTCATCACCCCATAGCCTTCGTCCAACATCCTACACAACAAGTCAAGGCACTTCCCTATCGAATTAGCGGAGGCCGCAGGGCCCGAACTAAAAGCACCCAGAATTAAAACACCCTCGGAGAACAGCAAAGGATGTTCTCCCCACTCACGCCTACCTGACAAAACCTTACAAATGACCTCGACGGCCGAGGCGATAGCGGCGGGAGATGGCCGGAACGATTTCCTGAGCCAGATATAAAGAAGCCGGAGGAAGAGCGGGTAGGATTCATCCGGGAGATCAATATTCTCGTCCCCGAGGATGGATAAGAGGATTTTAGCTTGTGGGTCGGCCACGTGGAGGGTGGATTGGGAATTTACGAGGTTCCGGAGGGATTCCAGGAGGCGGCGGTGGGGTTCGAAGGATCGGAGCATCAGGCACTCCCTTAGGTCGGACCAGGACTGGATGATCGACCTCGCCGAGGGGGAGGGAGTAGCTACGTCGGAGGGGAAGCCGGCCTTGTCGCTGAGCCAGGCATCCAGGAACATCGTCCGAGGTTGTCGCGCCGCCATTTTGTCGGGAAGTCAAGACTTCAGTTCAGTTTGGAGAAAAGACGGAAACTATCGTCGCTTTGTAATTTGCATTGTGAAAATTTATAATTAATAGGTTAAAAATCCAAAAATCATTTTAAAAATTAACTTTTTATTTTACACTAGAGTTTATAAATTATTTTTAAAAAATAATTTAATGGGGTATTAATTTAATCCATTTTTTATTGATAAGATAATAAGTAAATTACATATATGTTTATATAATCTGGTTTTAATGATAACAAAGGTTATGTGTTGCTAATGTGCTATTTAAGTGTACAGAAGAACATGTTTTCGGGTGTAGAAGTTAGTCTCTGTTTTTCGTGTAATACGTAAAAGAGTTATGTGGATTACTTCAACGAGGGAAATGATCTAGACATCAGAAATGGTGTTATGAGGACAAAATCTATTATCGAGTCCACTATATCTGTTATAGAGATGAGCATCTGTGTCACAGTTGCTATAACTCTCCTTGCTGGAGTACTTGCTATCGTTTATAGAAATTCTGTGAGTGACGATTTTCTTATTGGAAATTGTCCTATATGCGAGCACGTGAGATATTTATCTCATACATCCTTATTGGAATCACGTCTAGGTTCATCTTTGGACCTTGAGTTATTTGGAAAGATTCATTTCCTTAACTAACGTGATCATATGTTTGGCAACAATCTTATCAGGTTAAGATATCCCTATATGGTGAGAATAATTCTATGAAGGGAATGTTTTCATATTATGGAAACTTATAATCCCAATGCCAAATTTGTATAAGGAAGAGTGCTGGTTCTGCTGTCGCAGAAAACAGCTTCTGAGCAGAAGGCATTATCTCTTATTGAGCGATCATTTTATTTTATTATTATCTGACATGATTAAGGGTAATGCTTTATGCTTTCGGAAGTTTTCCCACAGGATAAAATCACGGAGATTATGGCAAGTGAATCAACTAGCCGTTGGGATTGATTGGGAAACTTCGTTCTACGGACAAGCTTATATGCAAGAGTGAAGCAGCGATTCCAAGTGGTCGTTCTACCTGAAGGCTTACCAGAATCCTTGTGCCTTCACTGCTGCAAAAGTTGAGAGCATCCGTTGTACATTCACCGAGCCGATCACCGCTGACAGAGAGCGTCTTCTGTAACTTCAGACTGTTGGTGCTGTAGTTGCTAATCTTGTTTTGTGCAGGTTGTTAGTCACACAGGTTGTGTGCAAAGGTAGGTGGTAGCCGTGAAGCCATGTTTGGCGGGTGGTAGCCGTTAAGCCACGTTGGGCGGGTGGTAGCCATGATGCCAAAGGCTCAATGAGGAGCCGGAGTCAGACACGTTGCGTGCGGGTTGTGTAAAACACGTGATTACGTGCAACTTGTTAGTCACATTTCTGGCAGAAGTGTGCATCTGTAAAGTCCCACATTCCAATCATAGTGAATACGCCCTACTTGGGGTGAGAGCTGGGAGAGTGGACGTAGGCATTGTTTGCCGAACCACTATAAATCTTTGTGTCTTACACATAAGATAATTCATCTCAGAACTGGGAATCTGTTCATCAGATCCAGTCTCTGTGAACTAACAGAACCACGCTTCTGTGAACGAAAAAATGTCATAACTCTTATGGCACTAATTCAACCCCCCCTTCTTAGTGCAATCCTATACCAACAAATGGTATCAGAGCGGGCTCAATGATAAAAGCTTAATCGCTTGTTGAGAGATCCGATAGGATGCAAATGGGATATATGCAAGCTGTTAAACTCAACAGTAACAGTCCACCATTATTTGATGGACAAAACTTCTCCAGCTGGCGCAGCAGGATGGAGTTCTGGATTGCATCCTGTGAACCGAGGTGTTTAGGGATGATCCGAAATGGTTCTCTACTTCACAGGGGACAAGATCTGAAAGTTGAGCATGGCAGCACGACTTCACTTTCTGATGAGGAAGTTGAAATCATCAAGCTGAATGCTATGGCTGTCAACTTTCTTCACTGTGCTCTATCTCCTATGGAGTACAACCGGATCTCTGCCTGTACCACAACAAAAGAGATCTGGGATCGACTTGTTCTAACCCATGAAGGGACGGATCAAGTCAAAGAAACAAGGATAAATCTGCTGGTTCAGCAGTATGAGGCCTTCAAAATTAAGCCTGATGAGTCTATCTCTGAAATGTGTGATAGACTAAATACAATCATCAACAGCTTAACCCTTCTTGGGAAGAATTATACAAATGCTGAATTGGTGAGAAAGGTCCTCAAGTCTTTGCCCATGAATTGGGAAGCTAAAAAGACCGCAATTGAGGAAGCCAAAGATGTAACAACTCTTAGGCTGGATCAGCTTATGGGTTCTCTCCTCTCGTATGAGGAAGAGAAACGGTCATCTGTGCCTCAGACGACCAAGTCTATTGCCTTTAAGGCATCAGCTTCTACTGATGACGAATCAGATGATATAGAAGCAGAAACAGATGAGGAGCTCTCCTTGTTAGTAAAGGGTTTGAACAAACTTCTTTACAAGAAACGCTTCAAACGAAGTATGAAAACCAAGTCTTCTAACTTAGAGGACAAAAAGGGACCAGTATGTTACGAATGTAAGAAACTGGGACACATGAAGAATGAATGTCCTCTATTGGCTGAGAGGTCAAAGCCCTCTCGAAACAAAAGAAGAACCTTATTGGCTTGGAGCGATGAGGACGACAACGAATCTGAGTCCGAGGAAGAGCAGAAGGCAAACTTTTTCTACATGGCTCGTTCCAAATCAGAATCTGATTCAGATGAAGAGGTACACTTGAAAACTAAAGTCAGGAAGGATGAGTGGTCCCTGGACAGTGGGTGCTCACGCCACATGACCGGGGATCCTTCTAAGTTTTCAAGTTTGAAGTTACAGAACGGTGGTTCTGTGACATTTGGCGATGATAGCAAAGGCTACATCAAAGGCATTGGAACTATCGGTAGTTCACAAACAATGCAGATAGACGATGTTTTGCTTGTTGCAGGATTTAAACATAGTCTATTAAGTGTGAGCCATTCTGTGATAAGGATTATCAAATAACCTTTAACGCAGAAGGATGTTCTAGATTCATAGACGTCAATGTCTGTTTCGTTGCTGAACGAAGAAAGAACGTCTACATCGTTTCTCAAGACAACCTTTTGTCTTCTGAGAAATGCCTTGTTTCCTATAAGGATGAAACAAATCTCTGGCATAGGAAATTGGGACACATCAATTTCTAATTATTGTCTAAGATTGCCAAAAAGGAGCTGGTACGAGGTTTATCGAAGCTCACTTTTGAAGAGAACAGCTCTGTGAAGTATGTTCTTTGGGAAAACAAATCAAGGCTTCTTTTCAGAGCAAATGTTACATTTCCACCACAAAACCACTTGAACTTCTACACATGGACCTATTTGGTCCTACCAGAACACAGAGTCTAGGCCTCGGACGCTATGCTATGGTGGTTGTGGATGATTACTCAAGATATACTTGGGTAAGGTTCTTGGCTCAAAAGAGTGATGCATTCAGTGCGTTCAAAAGCCTGGTCACAAAGCTGCATAATGAGAGAGGAGCCTCTCTTAAAAGCTTAAGAACTGACAATGGTACATAATTTGTAAACCATGAGTTCCAGTCCTTCTGTGACAGAAATGGCATAGAACACACATTCTCCGCTCCCTATACTCCATAACAGAATGGAGTAGCTGAGAGAATGAATCGAACTCTTCTTGATATGGCCAGAACGATAATGTGTGAAAGCAAAGTTCCACATAATCTGTGGGCTGAGGCGATTAACACAGCATGTTATGTGTCTAACCGTGTACATGCACGAAAAACACTTGACAAAACCCCTTATGAGTTGTACAAGGGCAAAGTGCCTAACATCTCATATTTCAACCCTTTTGGAAGGCTTTGCTACATACTAAGACTTTTTAAGGACAATGTTGGAAAATTCGATGCTAGATCAGAAGAATGAATCTTCCTTGGTTATTCTGAATCCAGCAAATCTTATCGAGTTTTCAACAAAAGAACTCTGGTTATTAAGGAATCTATTAATTTCATCATTAATGACTCTCAATACATAGAGGAATCTGTCTTATCATACAGACCAACCTCACAGCTGATTGCTGCTAATGTACAGAAAGAGAGCGCTGTCCCTCTTAAGACTGATTCTGTACAAACCCAGTTCATCATTGGACAGAAAGCAAACTCTGAGGGCACCTCAGAGAATAATGATTCTGAGAAGAATCTCTTGGACAGAGTGCCCACTCTTTACAAGAAAAGACACCCCATGGAGCAAGTCATTGGGGATGTACAGAAAGGGATACAGATGAGACGTTCTGTGAATCTCTTCTGTGAACATTCTGCGTTCCTCTCCCAAAAGGAACCAAACAACATCAATGAAGTTCTTCCAGATCCTAACTGGATTATCGCCATGCAAGAAGAGCTTAATCAATTCGAACGAAACAAGGTTTGGACGCTTGTTCAGAGACCGAAGGATCGTTCTGTTGTTGGAACCAAGTGGGTCTTCCGCAATAAGCTTGATGAATCAGGCTCTGTGGTCAAGAATAAGGCCAGACTCGTGGCCAAGGGGTACTCTCAGTCAGAAGGGATTCACTATGATGAGACTTACGCCCCTGTAGCACGCCTAGAAGCTATTAGACTTCTGCTAGTTTATGCGTGTTATAATGATTTCAAACTATTTCAGATGGACGTGAAAGGCGCCTTTCTGAATGGTGAGATCAAGGAGGAAGTCTACATAGACCAACCTCCGGGATTCGAGGATCCTAAGAAACATGATCATGTTTATAAGCTTGATAAAGGGTTTGTATGGCTTGAAGCAAGCTCCCAGTGCTTGGTATGAAAGGCTGAGCCAATTTCTTATTAAAAAAGGCTATAGAAAGGGAAAGGTCGACACAACTCTTTTCCTAAAGGAGTACGGAACCGAGCTTCTGATAATTCAGATCTATGTAGATGACATCATCTTTGGATCCATGAATAATACCTTGCGTAATGAGTTCGCAGAACTCATGAAAGGTGAATTTGAAATGAGCATGATGGGAGAATTAACATTCTTTCTGGGCTTGCAGATTCACCAAACTTCATAAGGTACTTTCATTCATCAGGAAAAGTATACTAAACAACTTCTGAAGAAATATGAGTTGACCAACTCAAAACACTTGTCTACTCCAATGAGCACAAACGCTATTATGGAGAAAGACAAAATAGGAAAGGATGCAGATCCTAGCCTCTACAGAAGTATGATAGGGTCCTTATTGTACCTTACTGCTTCTAGGCCTGACATTCTGTTCAGTGTCTGCCTTTGTGCTAGATACCAATCAGTACCAAAGGAGTCCCATTTAACACTTGTTAAAAGGATATTTCGATATCTTTCTGGGACTACAAATCTAGGGCTTTGGTATTCCAAGAGATCATCATTTGATCTTATAGGGTACTCCGATGCAGACTTTGCTGGCTACAAAATCGATCGGGAAAGTATTTCTCGAACCTGCCAATTGCTTGGAGATATGCTCATATCTTGGCACTCAAAGAAGCAAGCTTCTGTTGCATTATCAATAGCAGAGGCAGAATATGTTGTAGCAGCGAACTGCTGGGCACAGCTGATGTGGATGCGTCAACAATTTGAGGACTATGGTTTCAAGTTTGACAATATTCCAATACGGTGTGATAACACAAATGCCATAAATCTGACCAAGAATCCTGTTCAGCATTCAAGGTCTAAACATATAGAACTAAGACACCATTTCATTCGAGATCATGTCCAAAATGGTTCTATTGCTGTGGAATATGTGGGCACAGAAGCACAGCTCTATGATATCTTCACAAAACCATTGAATTTTGAGAAGTTCTCAAAATTACTAATGGAATTAGGGATTTGCTATCCCTTCTAAATGGATCTGATTGATCTTTATTATGTGCATGCTTGATTTTGTGAAAATTATGATTTTCAAAAATAATTTCCATTTTTATTTATTTTTAATTTTAAGTTATATTATTTTTGGATTTGTTTTTCCTATCAAATTCTTCCCTCTTTTATTTATTCACTTCCTTTCAAATCATCTCTACACACACGCGTCTTCCCTCCACCTGAAAACCCATTTCTCTGTCTCTCCCATGTTCTTCCCTCCGACCTCTCTCCGTCCTTTCTTCAAAACCCTAACTCCATTTCCCTGCTTTAATCTGTCCTCATGGCACCACGAACCAGGAATGTACGCGCTGCCAAAGCCAGAGCAAGGCATCTTGTTTGACTCAGCAATGAGTCTCTGTCCGATCGGGACTCTCAGGAGACCCAGTCTTCATTACAGGGGAGCGACTCTGAGACCGCAGCGCGAAAGCCCTCCTCTTGAGACTCTGAGACTCTGCCTCCTCCACCTCCTCTTCCAAAGCAGAAGTTGGCCCCAACTTCGTCTAATGCTGAGGATCAGGCTGTGAACACTCCTGCGGTCACGGTACAGGAGAAAGGAAAGGCACAGAAACGCCCATCTGCGGCACCGCAGAAGGAGAACAAAAAGCGAAGAGGTACTACTCTGACCTGTACTCTTGAAATTGGGGATATCGTTTCTGCTGAGGAAATTCAGGTTGTGTTAGATTCTTCTGAGTCTCCTGCTAGAGATCTTGAGAACAGGAAAATCGTTTCATGTCGATTCATCATATTCTGGTTTCTGAAAAACTGAAAACCCTGGATCTGTTGTCTCAAAACTCACTCTTTTAAATTCCCTGCTTGTTTGTGTGGCTTGATTGAAACTTCTTTGATGACATGTTTTTGGTTCTATGATATATGCTTTCTTTGATGATGCAAAAAGGGGGAGAAGTAACTCCCTGGAGAATTTTTAGTTTTAGGACAAGTGTCCTGTGAGACTTATGAACAGACTCTGCATTTTTTTTCTTTTTGTCCCGTGTTTCTCTTTTTGTAGGTCGTGAAGACGCTGAGGAGATTTCCTCAGTGTAATACAGGTCTCAGCAGAATTATTTTCTGCTTTGAGAAATTCTTCGCCAGAACTTTTGGTTGAGATCAACTTGGGTTTGAGCAAAACTGCTTAAACTCAGGGGGAGTTAGAGAATCGTCTCTGCTCATATTCGGGTCAGAATATCACTTCTGTGTGATGTTCTGAACTCTGATTAAAAGTTCATCTTAGAACTACTCACCTCTTCAGGGGGAGCTATGACAAAATAGTACTTCTGTCCATAATGCATGTTATTGCAATCATGAGCACTGATTTGATCAAATCATATAGATGCTCTGAATGATTAGGTTAATGAACATTAACTAATCTCGAAAGTTCATCTTCGAACTAATCACTGATCTGAGCTAGCAATAATTTCGATCGAAATTAATCCGGTTAGATTCAAGGGGAGTTACTACAGAAAGTAGCTTATATGTCAACCATCTCGCAACAAGGAAATCTATAAGACTGTTAAAACTCTTTAATTATTATTCTCCAGATGAGTATGGTTTTGATATCATCAAAAAGGGGGAGATTGTTGATATAATCTGGTTTTGATGATAACAAAGGTTATGTATTGCTAATGTACTATTTAAGTGTATAGAAGAATAGGTCTTCGGGTGTAGAAGCTGGTCTCTATTATCCGTGCAATACGTAAAAAAGCTATGTGGAGTACTTCAACGGGGGAAATGATCTAGCCATCAGAGATGGTGTTATGAGGACAATATCCATTATCGAGTCTACTATTTCTGTTATAGAGATGAGCATCTGTGTCACAGTTGCTATAACTCTCCTTGCTGGAGTACTTGCTATCGTTTATAGAAATTCTGTGAGTGACGATTTTCTTATTGGAAATTGTCCTATATGCGAGCACGTGAGATATTTATCTCATACATCCTTATTGAAATAACGTCTAGGTTCATCTTTGGACCTTGAGTTATTTGGAAAGATTCATTTCCTTAACTAACGTTATCATATGTTTGGCAACAATCTTATCAGGTTAAGATCTACGAAGGGAATGTTTTCATATTATGGAAACTTATAATCCCAATGCCAAATTCGTTTAAGGAAGATTGCTGGTTCTGCTGTCGCAAAAAACAGCTTCTGAGCAGAAGGCATTATCTCTTGTTGAGCGATCATTTTATTTTATTATTATCTGACGTGATTAAGGGTAATGCTTTATGCTTTTGGAAGTTTTCCCACAGGATTATATCATGGAGATTATGGCAAGTGAATCAACTAGCCGTTGGGATTGATTGGGAAACTTCGTTATACGGAAAAGCTTATAAGCAAAAGTGAAGCAATGATTCCAGGAGTCGTTCTACCTGAAAGCTTACCAGAATCCTCGTGCCTTCACCGTTGCAAAAGCTGAGAGCGTCCGTTGTGCATTCACCGAGCCGATCACCGCTGACAGAGAGCGTCTTCTGTAACTGCAGACTGTTGGTACTGTAGTTGCTAATCATGTTTTGTGCAGGTTGTTAGTCACACAGGTTGTGTGCAAAGGCATGTGGTAGTCGTTAAGCTACGGTTGGCAGGTGGTAGCCGTGAAGCCACGGTTGGCAGGTGGTAGCTATTAAGCCACGTTTGGCAGGTGGTAGCCGTCAAGCCACGGGCTCAGTGAGGAGCCGGAGTCAGACACGTTGCGTGCGGGTTGTGTTAGACACGTGATTACGTGCAACTTGTTAGTCACATTTCTGACAGAAGTGTGCATCTGTAAAGTCCCACATTCCAATCATAGTGAATACGCCCTACTTGGGGTGAGAGCTGGGAGAGTGGACGTAGGCATTATTTGCCGAACCATTATAAATCTTTGTGTCTTACACGTAAGATAATTCATCTCAGAACTAGGAATCTGTTCATCAAATCCAGTCTCTATGCACTGACAGAACCACGATTCTGTGAACGAAAAAGTGTCATAACTCTTACGGCACTAATTCAACCCCCTTCTTAATGCAATCCTATTCCAATAATATAAACTCAGGAGACGATGAAAAATAAATCAAAGAATTTGGCCACAACCACACCTTAAAAAATGTTGGCCGTCGGAAGTGAAGTCATACTTCGACCGTCTCCAGGTTAAGCGCGACGTACCTCCAACGTTCCTTCTCCACGAAATCAACGTCCAGGAACCGAGCTACGAACTCCCAGGCCCTGTGCACGTCCTCGAAGTTTGTCAGGAACCCGACCGTCGCGCTTACAACCTTCACCCCCTTCTCGAACTCCATCTTCTTCTTGTTCTTCTTCTTCCTTGATTCTTTCCCTCGAAAATGCTCGCTTGGTCCCGTCTCGATGAGTCTCTCGTGCTCCTCGTGTTTCTTTGAACAGAACCAGATGTTGTCCAAGGCTCCGATGCTCAATGAAATCCCATGCCTGTCCCCTAGCTTTTGCACCAACACGGGGTCGATCTTCTCCCCTTTCCAATCAAACACGTTGAATGCTATCACGGGCCCTCGATCGAATCTTACCCTCGGCCCGTATATCCTGACAAGCGAGAGTTTGTCGTCCGAACCGGGGTGCATCAAGCTCAGCAACGCGTTCACAAGCCAGTTTGTCAGGTACCTCATTCGACATTTTATGAGGACTATGCCGATTTCATCCGCGTGATCTAATCCTTTCAATTCCAGCTCCGCGCCCTCGAATGGCCGGTCCTCAGACGTCATTGGCTTAGATAATTTATCCGGTGCCTCTATTGCTTCGATTTCTGATTCATTTGTTCTTGTTGCTGACGGCGGTAAGACCTCCGAGCTTAGTTCTCCTGAGTCTAGTTCTCGGCCGGCAGGCCGTAGATTAAGGATCCCGATGGTTTTGGATGGATCATATCCCCGAAAGGCCGACTCCATGCTCGACCTCTTAACAAACAAACAACCAAATCCAGAGGGGTCATCTCCGAACACCTTATAGAACGAGCAAATGAGGAAATCTGGCTTGAAGAGTGAAAGACCAAAGGTGTCCATCTCCTTTGGCCCCAAAGCCGATGCGTCGAGCAATACATGCCATTTATTCTCTCGTGCTAGTCCCATCCACAAGTACGAGTAATGCGATCCTGTCAATCTCGATTGAACCGGCAGAACGAATAGCCCTTTGTTTCCTAACAACGTCTTCTTTAGTTTATCCGATCTTAATCTCATGTTCGGGAATAGAAACTCGACTGACCTTTCGTGTGCGCCCCTCTTCTTCGAACAATCAACCATCGCCTCGATTGCCTCGTTCTTATGGTCGTACACAGTGAGGAGGCTCCTCCCATTGCTTTGAAACGCGTAAGATTCTGCTACTATTTTGAAAGCGGATGCCTGGTTGGGTACAAACACCATGGCATAATCGGATTCCGATACATTCATGAACGACATGATCCTCCTCTTGATCTTGGCCTCGAATTCCGACTCCTCGACCCCGTGCGAAATCCATGAGCTGAATTCAACTGACTTGGGCGAAACCTCGAAGAAGGCCGGATTCAACGATGAAGAGGCCAAAGTACTGGAATTGCCCAACAACTTCTGGGAGTACGAGAACAAACCAAGGCCAACGTAATCGAGGCAAACATGGCCGCCGCACGATCCGAGGTGACTGTACTCCGTAGCACGGATCTCATCTGTTCGGCTAGTGCGCTCATATAGGAGATAGGTCCTCGTGAAGCTAACAAATGAATCTCGAGAGGAAGGGAGGGACTCGTGGTCGGTGAATCGAGAGTCCCCCAGGAGAGAAGACACGGTGGAGGCCGCGAAGTTGCGCCGGAACAGTGCAGTTTCACTAGTGGTGGACGTGTCGGCGTCAGGATGGTCGAGGAGGGATACCAAAGGGGAGCATCCTCTTAGGCATGCTTTTGAAGATTCTCTAATGTTGTTGCAAGAAGAAGAAGAAGAAGAAGAGCTCATGCTTTCTTCTTCTTTTCCTCTCTTTTCCCTTGCTTGTAGTTAAAGCGAAGTTCATACTGTCCTTACTATCAACAAAACAATCACATTAAATAATAATGATTTGTAATAATTCCCTTTGTCCCTTTTGCACGTTTCTTACGTTACAAGCACGGGTTTTGTCATTGTATTTAATTTCTTCAACATGAAATAATAAAAATGTGAAACCCCAATATTTCATTTTTTCTTTTTAAGTTGACTTCGAGTCAAGATTTGTGTAATAAAAAATATCAAGCCCTGTAGATTTTTAAGTGGTAATAACTTCCTCATATTTTTCAAATCAATTCTGTTTCATTTAGATGAATTGATATTATTATTATTATTATTATTATTATTATTATTATTGTACTTTAGTAATGTGAAAGCACATCATTTTCCAAAAGGGAATTTAAGAGAAGTCGATGGGAATGCAAGGATACAAGAAATAAGCGACAAAAGGAAAGAAAAAGGAAACGAAGAATTAAATAATTTGCATCGCTATATAAAAAAGAAAGACTCGATAATTTCCAATAATTTTTGGGAGTTAGTGGCCGGCAAAGCAAGAAAAGCCATGCATTGGGAAAAAAAGGGCTCTCAAAAAGGAGCCACAACTTTTTTCTTTTCAATTCGGTGAATGATGGTGATGATGCCTATGTTTCGTATTTTGGCATTTACTTCTGAGAGTCCTTTTTGTCCTCTTCATCTTTTACGGGTCTTTACCCTCGAAATAATTGTACACGGTCTTAGTTATCATCGACCATTGACATTTATATTCATGAGACGTGTAGGTTTAGGGTTTGTCAGTATTTTTCTTAATGAAATATAAAACATAGTTATTAACGTATAGTTTTATAATTATAAAATATTTTAAAATAAAAAAAATGCAAGAAACACACGGTCAGATCCATAAATAAATAGATAATGGAGGAGGGGTCGTTATCTTTGTGAATTCAATTTGGGTTGGCATGCCTTGGCGAAGAGGGTAACATTTATAATAAAAGACCCCAAGTTGATCAACCTATCTATATTGACGAGAAATAAATATGCCAAAGCAAAAGAGCAGAAGAATATTATGTTGGTTTGAAGTGTAAGTAGATGGTCATGGATATCTTGTGCTAATTTCATTGTGGAATGAATGATCCGTCAGAAAAATAATAAGATGAAAGGCAATTTGAAATCTCCTTCTAGGAAGGAGGGAGAGGAGGAGGACTCAACTAAGACGTTTTACCATCACTGTGTTGGAAGGAGGGGCCTCTTGGAAGAATTTGAGAGCTCCATCAAGAGGCTGCACGTCGAGCGCTTGACGGAATACGAGAAACCTAATCAAAGGTTAGCCAAAATCGATAGTGATAGTCGGATGAAGAAGGCCTTGGAAGCATGGTGACGAATCTCACGACTCACATGCGCGGATTCGATCGATGGGATTTCGGGTAAGAAAGAAAGAGTATGGGGCCTCGTCGATGAGTTGGCTTGATGAGCACGGGAACAACCATCCATGGGGGCCGATGTAGTATTTGGACGTCCGAGCATCCGGGTAGTGGTCCATCAATAACCACTAGGAAGAAATGTCGTTACTGAAGAAGGTGATAGCAACCCGGTTTCTAACAACTCATGGAGTAAAAAGAAAACCACAACAAAATATGGGCCACACTTCTGATATCATCTGTTCGTGAATCATACACTACTTGGTGCTCTCTGTTCATATGACATTACGATTAAACCGGAACATACGAAGTAGAAATGAAGCTAAATATGTACCTATCAAGACATTTGAGTTTTGTTCCATGATGACGTCATTTGGCGAAATTTCGCCAAATGACGCATCTTTGAAAATAATTCGGCAACTAACCCACCAAAGTTGGTCTTACAAAGGCCGACTTCCTCTGCCAATATTTTTTTTTTTTAGTTATGGAAGTCGGCCTTTGTAAGGCCGACTTTGGTTTTCCAGAATCGAAGTCGGCCTTACAAAGGCCGACTTCCACTAACTTAGAAAAAAAAAATAACAGAGGAAGTCGGCCTTTGTAAAGCCGACTTCAGTGCGGTCTGAGCAAAGTCGGCCTTACAAAGGCCGACTTTGCTAGGTTTAAAAAAAAAACAAACTCGGGGAGACAGAACTCCCCGAGTACCGCCAGCACTCCGCCCCCTGCCGCCTCCAAGCCTATTGAAGCCTCCTCGTCCCGGTTTTCCGTCTCCGAGCCGTGCTTCCGTCCCCGAGTCCGTGCTTCCGTTCCCGAGTCCGTGCTTCCGTCCCCGTTCCCCACCGTCCTCTTTGGAGCCATCCCGTCCCCGACCGTCCCCTTCCCTTCCCCTAAAGGTAATAGTGTAATTTTATGTTTTTTATAGTTAATTACCGTTTAATTATACGAAGTAATTGTTATTTATAGTTAACTATAATTAATTAGTGTTAATGTTATTGTATGGAAATTATGGTAAGTTATGGTTTATAAAGGATAAGAAAGTGTTTAATTGACCTTATCGAATGTAATTACCTACTAAAAAAATATAATTATCGTAAGAATTTAATTATTGTAATTAATTAGGTCGTTATTAAGTAACACCGAAATGTATACTAACTAAATTGTATTCGTTTTTAAGCTTTATGTTCTAATTTGATAGCTCAATTGATTTAGGTGTTGTATTCCAATGTCGTCGATTGAGCCA
Organism: Melastoma dodecandrum; assembly: GCA_029817715.1. NCBI lineage: Eukaryota > Viridiplantae > Streptophyta > Magnoliopsida > Myrtales > Melastomataceae > Melastoma > Melastoma dodecandrum. Next base: position 3,413,643 of record JARUPY010000079.1, on the reverse strand, counting down.
TTGATCTTTTATAACGGAAATACCGTCAATGGAGCTGACGGAGTTGATTATGAAAATGGTTCAATATCAAGAACAGAAATTCCTAAATTTGTCAATTACGAGAATTTGAACGGTTGATATGCGAAGCTATCGGTTTGCAATCGACAATTTCATTACAGATAGCGCATAGGTATCCCGTTCTGGCGTTAAATAATGTTAGCGTACATCATTATCTTGTTCCTATTAAAGTGGATAAATATGTGAAGTTGCTAGTTAAGTTTGCTATTGCAAATCCACGGAATATGCAACAAATATATGTGTTGTCTGATGTATCGGTGCCGCATGTTCAAGCTAGAAGGGTGGATGTTGAGCGTAATGTGGAACGCCATCGTCATATGTGTGTTCGTCGTCAAACTGAAACTGTAGAGGCTAGGATGTTTGCCGTACAGACTAATGTGGAAGTGGATCGTCCTGTGGTTGAGGAGGAAATGCAGCGTTGTTTTCCGGGCGAACATTGTTATAATATTCCGATGAAAGTTGATCATTGTATGGATGTTATAGCTGCAAAGGAAATTGTCGTTGCTGAAGTAGAGAGGATGTTACAAAGGTCGACTTCCATAAGTAAAAAAAAATGTATTGGCAGAGGAAGTCGGCCTTTGTAAGGCCGACTTTGGTGGGTTAGTTGCCGAATTATTTTCAAAGATGCGTCATTTGGCGAAATATTTCGTCAAATGACGTCATCATGGAACAAAACTCCAAGACATTTTAGGCACCTCGTTGTCGAGAACTCGTCGCGAACTGCCACAATAATTTAGGTGGTGGAATACCACTTGAAGTTGAAACTTGTCGTGAACTGCGCAATTATTTTGGTTGTGGAACACCACTTGAAGTTGAATTCATTGTCTGCTACAGAAAAGGAAAATGAAAAATCTCCCCCTATAAAATTTGGAACTTCCTCCGTGGTCGAGTGCGTCTCACAGCAAAGATTCCTCAGGTAAACCCACCCCAAAACCATGCTTCAAGTGTCGAGGGTCGCGGTTCAGTTCAACATCACCTGTTCGGCGGACAAGTTCTACGGGATTTTCAGGAAGAACATGGGCCTGCTTGTTCAGTTGTTCCCCGAATACGTCAAGGGCTACAAGTTCGTCAAAGGGAATGAGTTCGGAAACGGCGCGGTCGTCATCTGGAACTACGACCTCGGTTGGTCACTTCTCTCCATTTCGAATTTTTACAGGCGCACTTATCGTTCAAAATTTTCTTTTACATGAAAACCTTTAGGGTCCCCGGCAACGATGAAAGGGAGGCACGACTCTAACGATGCCACAAGAACGATTACCTTGACAGTGCTCGGAGGCGACGTCCTGGATAAGTACAAGTCCTTCGTGGCAAAGCTTCAGGTCGATCCTGGGGTCACTAAATGGTCCATTGAATTCGAGAAAATCAGTCCCAACACACCGAACCCTGACGAGTTCCTCGAGCTCTACAAAGAATTTACCACCAGACTCAACGCCTACCTCGGCAAAGCATAGAAACATCATCGATACCATAATCCAAGGTGAAAAGCTAGCAAATTACTTACTAGCATGTATTCGCAAATGTTCTCATGTCGCGATGTACTTAAGTGTATGCATGTTTCCTACCGATAGAATGGCTATGCTTACAATGTAATTTCATTTCTCATTCCGCATAAAATACAATTCGAGTCCCGCCATCGGAGACATAGATCTCGAACCCCATTATCTTATACTTAGCCCATTATTTTGGTCCCCGCTCAAGAAGTTTGATCCATTTGGCCGCGTGGTATCCATCAGGCATAGACAGAAATACGTACACAACTTACGGAACGTCTGTCCGTCGGGCATCATGTCCTCGTCTAGAAAGAATTTCGGTTCGAGTATTTCGTGAACGAGGTAATTTACGGCTCATCGAATAGACTCAGAAAGTCCATGAATTCCCGAATGTCTTTACACAATATATTGATGAAGAGAATGCTTCTACTTTGGAAAATAAAAGAAAATAGTAGCATCATCAGGAAGCTCAAAATCACCCGAAAATGTCGATCAAAACTTCGTACACCAACAATGTCCAAACATCACCCTCGACATCCAAACAAACCTCGTATCTCTCCGAATCAGTAGCCCCATGATTCCCCATCACATCCCACTTCACCATTCCTCTATCCATTCCCTTGACATAAGCCTTCCTTCCCTCTTCCATCTCCCACCCCAAGTACGTCTCCCTCGTCTCCTCTCCTAGCACCCACAACTCCGCCGCCCGCACCACCTCGTGTTTGAACCTGTCCCGCCCACGATGGTCCGCACTTCCCTCTCTTAACCCGTCCTCCATCTTCTCCCTAAAGAAGTCCAACAGGAGGACGTCAGACTTGGAGTCATAGGATCGGACATTGGCCTTCACTGTCTCGAGCATTCTCTCAAGCATTGCCTCCGTATTGTCCTTCTCTTTTTCCCACGATTCTCCTCCGACAAGAGAGGCAGTTAGACGAGGCCACGGGATCGATCCATCGAGTCGAGCAGCCTCCTCCTCCTCATCCTCCTCCTCAAGCACTAAGGAAGCAATCCGTTCCTCCAACTGTAACGGCGCTAGCCGAGAAACACCCCCATGCCTACCTCTTCCTACAAAACATCAAAATCACTCTCATAAGGCCTTAATAACACACATCCCAACTAAATCTCTGGGGACGTACCTCTTCCGGTGCTTAAATTCGCAGGGCTGCAATCCGATGGAGCTTCATTGTCATCATCATCTTCATCAAAGGGACAGTCCAATACTGATACAGGGCTGAACTGTTCTTTCTCCTTTAGCCATTCCTGTGTTTGCTTCAACCATGAGCAAGCCAAAAAGAAAACGTGTGCCAAGGGGATAAACATTAACTCAAGCACTTCTAACCAAACTACAATATATCTTACTAGATTTTCTTCCCCCTAATGTTAATAACCACAACACATGAAAAATTGCACCCCACCAAAAAATGTCGTCCTCGTCAAGCTGACCCAAATCGAGTTGTGCTTGCTACAAACAAGCCAAGTAAAAGCCGAAACTTGAACACCCATTGACAACAACCAAAAGCCAGAGCAATTCATCTACATACTCATAATTAGGTGACACTCCCATCTGTAGGTCAACTCACTACAAGACAAGGAAGAAACATGCTGTCACTCCCTCTTTTATTATTTTTATTTTCTAGTAAATTAAACATAAACAACAACATAAATGATGGTGGTGTTGGTGGTTACTAAAATAAGCTGGAAAAAAATAAAAGAAAGGAAAGACACACACACACACCCACCCACAAACCCTCCCATCCCATTGAATTTATGATTATTCATCTACTATTTATTCCCCCTAACCGATTATTTGAAATCCCACAATCCGCAACCACCAACTTGTCTGAAATCATCCCCTCGTATCCCGATCCATCAATTCCCTCGGGTCCCAAACTCATTAAAAATCAGCCTCCCCCCCCCCCCCCCCCCCTCCCCCTCTACTTACAACAAGCCTTTACTACAACCCACGATTTCCTTAACTTACTGTTCTTAGAGTTGGTTGACAGATGCCACACTCTAAATCGCAAATTATGTAAACCTCGTTGGCCTAATGCGAGTAAATGTACGTCACAACAACCCAACCTTAATAGATAAAATGACATTTATTTAAGGCAGCTCATATATATTCATATTGTTATACAACTTTTCTAGGTGGAAGACATTGACGTACCCTATTTTAACGCCGTGGATCCCGTTGACCAATCTATTGAAGTCAGCAAGATCGACGGCCGAGAAGCTACGAGTATTTTAACTACTACTTCCGGCGATGTACTTTCCACCACACACACCTCCCATCCCACGCGTGCGACAACTTCAGCTTATAAACTCACCTCAAACCCATTCCGACCGATTAGTTTATTACCGTAATGAATTTATTGTAATAAAATTTCCTTATTAAATGGTTTCATGAAATGAATTAATATTTTATCAATGGGTTGTAAATAAACATATCATTTCTCCTATGCATGTTGACGTATAAAAAAATACAGCGGCTCTCGAAAGTGGGAAGTGTTATTAACCCCTAGATTAAAAGGAAATCACCAGTCCACTGCACGATCGGTGTTTATAAAATTGATCACGATCGCTGTGTTATGATATGATCTAGAAGAAGATTAATCTCAACCAATCAACTCGGCTTAGAATAGTTAATGAACAGTAGATATTGATAATCTTTAATTTTACCTTGGAGCAAGGATTTGCGGCAGCCTCTCCTCCGATGCAGTCTCGGCCGTCCGTTCCGGTGGAATCTTCCTCAATGGAGGTGGCCTCTGCACCCTTCCCCTCAGAGACGATGCCCTTCTCCCCACCCGAGCTACCTACCTCTGCCGCAAACTCGCTGCCGAGAGTCGTAACTGATGGGACCACATCCTGGCCCTCGACGATCTCCCTGTTGCTGAGCAACCTCCATTGCACGACGTCCTCCTCCACGTCCCTCGCAAGTAACTTCCTCGCGGCCCGGTCGCCATGCGGAAGGAAGCACGTAGTCCGCAAGGGGGACTTCATGGCTTTCACCAGCTTAACAGCGGCCGTTCGGAATAGAGCGGACGAGGAAGTCCTTTTCAGGCTCTTCCACTTGTTGGTTTTGGCTGCCACGACGGACGGGATGCCGTCCCTGAGGTCAACCTCGAGGAGTAACCTGATGGATGTTGGGGTGGAGGAGCGGCGGAGTTGTCTGGGGAACGACCTGAAGCCGCTGGAAGAGCACGAGCTGAGGTCTTCGAGGAGGAAGTCCTTGAGGAGCATTAGGGGCTTGCTCTTCCGAGGGTCGATCCGGAATGACCTCCGGACTTCCATAACCGGAAGCGACGACGACGTCATGAAAGTATTTGCGAGCGGATCCACCACGAATGACTGTTTCCGTTGGATCGAATTTGTGGGGAAATGGTAAAGGTTCGAACTTCGGCGATGGAACAGAGAAAGAGGGGGAGAGGAAGAGGAAGAAGGGTTATTTATATTGTGGGGTTTATTTGGTTTCATTATTAAAAAGAGATTGGCACAGTTTGCCAAGGAGATGAAGATCTAAAGTTTTAGTGGAAGAATTGTTTTTCCAAAAGAGAAAAGACTTGATATCCCATCATCAACTGGTTGTACCACTTTGAAAGAGATCGATTCGTCCATATAATGCTGATTTGTCCATGTATAATCGAAGTTTATAATAACAGAACGAAAACGAGATAAAAAAAAAAAGTGTTTAGGTAGTTCATAAAAGTTTCATTAGAATTTCACATTTAAGATATTACAATGAGAAAGAAGTACAAATTTTTTTGACAACCCAACTCCCTTTTGACGACATCCAACTTGTTTTTCATTTCTCTAGATTTAAACAAACCAGCTCATTATCAATTCTCATTTCTTCGAGAAAAATTAAATGTTATGTCTAAAAAAAAAAGTTACTAAACCCATAAAAAAATCACATGACTTGGTTTAACTGTGGATAAAACATAACAAGAAGATCGTATGCTAATGTGATATAACTAAATCAAGCGAAGAGACACCCACCCACAAAGTCCTTAGATATATTAGGGTTTCCCTTAATAATAAGAAACAAAAAAGCAGTTCATTCAGAATCTCAGACAGCATTGCCCCTAAGATTTTATGAAATGTCAACGTTTTACTCGCGTGGTGCGATGTATATATTAATTAAACGAATAGGTAATCGAATATATCAAAAATGCAATATCATCTTAAATGTTATGAATTGATGGTTTCACTAACCCTAGTCATCTGATTTTGATGGATTGAGACCTCCCAAAAAACAACAACCAAAAGCATTAGATTAAATATTTAGTACTGGGGAATGCGCAATTTCATACACGCCATAATCATAATAATCATACGGTCAAAAAGCTTGTTCTTTGCTTTACTCACAGAAATGGAATCGAATGCATATAGTTTTTTTATAATGCCAAGTATTTGCCGGCTTCTGCTGCCGTGTGTGGCTTGACCAAAACTAAACGTGCCACCACATAAGAAAAAAGTTTTCGCATCAAATTTTTTGGTGTGTCGAAATAATCTCACGTGGCAAGAAATAAGGATTGCTTCAACCGAGGACAGAGATCACTAATCTAAATGAAATGAAATGAAATAAAATAAAATAAATAAATGTGTCGGTCACTAGATTCCGCACCACCTGTGGATCTCCTTCCCACGTTCCCCTTCTGTTCCCAGAAATTCAGCTGCACCTCCCAAATTTGGCGCTGCTAATTTCTTTATTTTTTTTTCTTTCTTTTATTTCCCTTTATTTTATATATATTCTGAATCATTCATTATATATAAAACAGTTTTTTACGTCCTTCTTTAATTAATGATTGGGGCTCAATTATTATTTCTCCAGAACAATAACTAGTCCCCCCCCCCCCTCCTCCTCCTCCAAACATATTTAATGACCGACACTGATTTAGGTTTCCCGAGATAGGATCAAAACTTAATTATTTTTTTATTTTATTTTTTTCTGAAATTGAATTTGGTTGATCTCATTGTGGCGCCACATCCACCCAATTCATCCACATTTCTTGCCAAGTAAAAAAAAAAAAAAGAGGATAAGAAAAAAAGGAGGTAAAAGAGAAACCCCGAAATAGGGGTTTACATGTTAATTCTATTTTAAAGAGTAATTGTTATTATTAAAAGTATATTAAGAAACCAAAGTAAAACAAATGTTGCGATAGAGAAGACAGACGACACGACACTCCAACAGGGGTCGTCGCATTAAAAAATAAATAAATAAAGAGTAGAAGTTAGGAAGGAGAACTTTGGAGGTTGATGGTTATGATGTCGTTGTGATAAAGCAAAAATTAAATATAACTCGTGGAATTTTTTTTTTTTTTTTTTTTTTGGGACAGTTGAGCTGTATCCAGCAATTATTATCATTAAATAAATAAACAAATAGAGGAGGAGGAGATGATGATGACTGTGAAACTAACTATTTAGACAAGTATTGATTGACATGACTGGGTTTCAACTTAACTCCCGACAACATATCCAATATACCATGAGATTGTTGGGGTTTGTAAGGAGTCTTCTTCGTCTACCTTTTCTGGCTTCGCTTTTTCTTTTAACTTTTTCATTGTATAAACCGATGCTACGAGTCCACGAAAAAGGATTAACTCGGATTCGTTGACATAATAATTTATATTGAGTGAAGGAAGGAATGGCCTATTTGTTCTTGGATGTTTTCTTTCACGACAACTTTAAAAGTATCGTTTTTTTTTTTTTTTGCTCTTTTGAAAAAAAGAAGCCCACGTTCTTAATTTATTTATTTTATCAAATTTTTATTTACCCTTTAGGAGGATAAGGAAGTGAGGATTGTTGAAGTTGCAATTCCAATCTCAAAAATGTTGTCTGCTTATGATCGAGCATACAAGAATCACGTCCGTTGAGGAAACCTTTTGGTGGTGATCACATCAAAGTTCGGTCCTCAATTAAATCCTTCGATAGCAGTATCGACAAAAGTGTGTCGTTAGTTAGTAGTAGGTTTCTATTAGATGACTAGTCTAAAACGATTCACGCTCGCAATTGAGGCATGTCGTTTTGTCTATTCTTCCAAGTGCACGCACATATGGTAAGTGTTTATAACTTAATTTAAGGAAACGGACAAGGTCATCCTTTCTCTTGATGGGACTTTCCAAGTACCTTCATATAAAAGCCTTTTTCCTCCTGCTTACTTGTATGATTATTTGTAACTTAAAATCTTTTTAAGTAGAAATTGACCCTTAAACTGAGTGAGGTCGAAAATGACGCGATAACTTGTCAATAATCTTCCTCGTCGGAGGTTGAAGACAAAGTGTGCCGATGTCCATTGTCAACATTTGGGCCTAACTGGGATTGGGTTTCTAAATGAGGCCATAGAACTAGTAGCCCATCGACATAGTTATTGGGTCAGTCTCAAGCAGTCCTAAGGAAACTATGGGCTACAAGCCCATTAACTCCAGCACTGCCTTCCGCTGATGCATTACTTAATTTGACGGCTGAATTTTTACCATATTCATTGGGAGAGGTTCATCCTGCTCCACACCACATGGACGGAGTATATAACTTTATCGTTCAAATCGAGTGTTGCGCAATGAATTATCCCATGTGAGCTATACATAGGCAGATTGCATTCTATAGGACCTCGTATTTAAAAGTTCCGAGAAAGACGCAACGTAGCAGGAGTAAGCCACCGATGCAGCGTAAAACAGCTTCAATCATGGGCTTGCGCTCGAAAGATCGCTTAGTAAGTTCTTGTATGACCTTGTAAGCCAGAAAATGTCTCTCGTCGGGCCGTGCAACTGACCGTCTGTGGATTTTGAAGTAGCAAGAACAAACAAAGTAGTGGAACAACTGGGGATATGATATTGACCTTGCATTAAGTGGCAACTTAGGACCACCTTGTCCCATGATAAATTTTGTTTCGGGAGGAGGAACAAGTATGTGCAATGTATGCATGTATGTATTATACGGTAAGTGGGTGGGAATTGGAATAGAATAAAGGCTTAGTTCTAAAAGGGAAACGTGTACAACGTGGAGTAACCTAAACAAACATCATTTTGATTTCTTGCGACATTTGGAAAGCGATACGAATGTCTCCGTGACCGTGTCTCACGTTGACTAACGAGTGACAGTGATGACGTCAGTCCCATCTGTTGCTATCCGTTCCCAGACCAAACGTGGTCCACGTTTTGACTTTGCGTGGGGTCCACGGGAGGGATGTCGTCAGATCGGCAGGGTCTTAATGTTTCCATATACTTGGTCGATATTGACCATTGCAATGAAAACGAAAAATATGTTTGTCTGAACGGGTAAGTTTTTAACATGTTTTTTTTTCTTCCGACAAATATTTTAAAAGTGGTATGAACGATGAAGTTACAAACGATTATACAGTAAGATCGGTGAATTAGTGTTGTTAATAATAGTGCAAGCGTTATCACGATGATATTATGTTCATACGTTAATAATATGTAGTAGACAGAGTTTATTTCCGGGTTGGATCAAACAGTGCGGTTCTTCGGGAAGGTCCCAAGTGGTGATTAGTCGGCACGAAGTTAAAGTTTTAGACAGTGGAACGAAAATCAAAGTAATGATAATAACTCGTAACCTGAATCTAAATCGTCTTCTTCTTCTTTTAACAATTTAGAAATTCCACAATGTAATGTCCGTAACTCCTACATCGCCCTCGGAACAATTTCCATAACCATCCCAGTTCACGTGAACTCCATCCACACATGACGCAGGCGACAAAAGCGGCCATTCCGCACATTTCCGGGCATCGAATGCCGCCTCCTCATCGATCTCCATCCCAGCCACAACCTCTACCTTACGGCCATATCCACTCTCAGCATCCCCAGGACCCGTCTCCATTTCCACCCCGCCGAACTCCTCTGCCACTGTGGCCGCGGCCCTTCTCATCTCAAAAGGGTCCGTGGATGCTGGGAGTGCCGGCAGCCTCCATGCCGAGTCTGCAAAGTTTAGGCAGGCAACGCCAGCCTTCCCCCTAAAGGCGAGGGCAGCCAAGTCATGGGCCCGGGCAGCCATCTCGGCCGTCTCGTACGTCCCGAGCCAAACCCTCGTCTTCTTGCTCGGCTCCCGTACCTCGCAAACCCACTTCCCCTTGTTCCTACGACGCACCCCGCGGTACACCGGGTGCCTGGTCTCCTTAAACACCTTCCTCCCTGTTCGCTTCTTAGGCTTGCTCGATGCGAGCACCACTGCCTCGGACAAGGACTCGGACGTGTCGGTGGAATGAGAATCAGCCGTTTCTTCATGCAAGGGGGAGGAGTTGCTGTAGCCGGTGTCGTCTTCCATGGGAAACTCCGTGCGTTTGACTATGTCCTTTTTTAAAAAAAAAAAAATTTCGGACAGGAAAGAAGACGACCACCTCGTATATATAAGTTCGTGTAAGTAATGGGTCACACTTATCAGGTGGGGCCACGTAAAAAGAACGGATTGGTCACGTGAACCTGTGTGTGAACGTATTCCGTGGAATTTAGTAAAATCCGAGGAATAGTTTTAGGACACGGATATAAGTTTTCATCTTGACTTATCCATTCGTTCAGATTCCAATATACCCAGTCTAGTAAATATATCGTCATCCTTCTCATGTGTGAAACAAGAATTGCAAATGGCTCCTCCTGCGCTCTCACTTATTTTCGTCTTTTTAAGTCGGTAAACTTTATCGGGAAATAGGCATGTGCTTATTTCATTTTCTCCCTTGCGAACGTGCTATCCAGTCCCGTTCGGGTGTTCTTTCTACATGTCGGTCGATTACCTTAAATTTTTTTAAATATTTGGAAAACGTGTATTTCGATTCCGTGGTCGAATTTAATAGTGTAGTTTTTCAGATAGACTGACTGTTTGAGATATGCTTGATGTTGAGTTCTTTTTCATAATGTTTGTGTCTCCATGTGGTTTCCTTAAATGAGTCGCGTGTTGGAACCAAAGTCAATATCATAGTCGAAGGCTTCTTCAAAGGCTCCGCTAAGGGAAATCCCACGCAAATTCGTATTAAGAGAAGTAGTTTTACTTTGTTATTAAAAGTTGGCACTGCATAACCAAACGTTTCTGCAGATGGGAATGGCAGTTGCTGCTACACAGATAAGACCGACTACGGCCCGCGCCTGCATGCTGAGTGATGATACACCAACCAGGGAGAGAGACAGAAAGGTCTTGTGGATTGATGAACCGCCAGATCCATTGCTCACTCTTCTTTCCGGGGTTTCGATCCAGCCAGCCGTGGGGGCTTTATCACTTTACCTAAGAGGATCAGAACTACGGGGAGGACGGTCCCAATGTAATACACGCTGCCATATGACACGAGTGTCTCATGCAGGCTCAACACCTGCGGGGAGTTCGGGTTTCGGAGTTTCAAAACCGGGAAAAGACTCATACAAGAACCCAGAAAGAGGGGGAGCTGCTCACCATGAACCCAACGCATGAATAGTTCAGAACTAGAAGCGTGTACACGAAGTTGACAAAAATAAGGATATTCTTGGCCAGGGCCATTTTGGGTGGAAAAGCCTGTTGCCATCTGTACAACACTGCTCGGAGAAGAAACAGAAACGGGCGTTTGTCAAAATTTGGGGCAAGACAAAAGGCATTTCACTAGTCATTGTTACAGTGACAGTAAGACGTGATGAAGACGACAGCAGTCGATATTTACCTCTAGATCCAGCGATCATCAATGCCGACTGCACGAAGAATATGATGTAACCAGGATACAGTCCCTGCAATCAAAACATGTATGGAGATAGATACAGGATGAGTATACGGCTAGTACCAATGGTGCACAAATAAGTTGATCCAGAAACAGTAACAACAAGAGATCGGAGTCACCAAGTTGTATTCCCTAAAATCCATATCCTAGTACTCCGTTGAAGATTGGATACTAAATTCTTTTAGAGCAAATTGGCAAGTGACTTCAGATATACAAAAAACGTTAGGAGCACAAAAATAAAAGCTGACCTTCCCTGAATCTATCCAATATGATAAAACTCTATTGTCAAGAAACTCAGCGGCAATAGATACAACATAAAACAGCCCCAGCTAATCACAGCATGACATTCAATTCAGTTCAGCCTAAAGATAAATAACTTCATCAAGCAACCTTTCTCCTTAATTTTACACAAGGAATGCAAGTGAAAAGCAAGCAAGTCTAGGACACTCCCATTCACACTTACATGCCAAACCGCACTGACGGTCTGAGTGGCCAGAAGCTGAAAGAACCCAGGCCTTTTGCCTCTCTGAACGAGTCTCTCATAAACATCTTGAAGATCAACAAAAGCCAAATTAACAGCAAGCTAACCGAGTTAAGAGGTTTCCCATTTCTTTACAGTCATGTTAAATAAACAACTATGGAAAGAATAGTTTTCGACGAATCGTCTACATGAATCGTTTAATAATGACTCAGGTTTCATATTCTTCGCCAAATAATCTTTCTACTCCAAATAATCTGTAAGTGACACATCTGGGAAAATTATATTGCAACCATAGACAGTGACAAAATACACCGCCAGAATTAGGAGACAGATTCCACTCACAATGGCGAAGCCAGGTGCTGACTTGAATGTTCCAAACAAGTGGCAATTCAACTGAACTCTTCGCAAATTCCACTCCCAAAATGTCGACATTCTTTGCCTTGTCCCAACGTGGCTTAGGAGGGGAACTTTCTGTCCAGCCGCTGAATCCAAGGCCGGATATAATCATTGAGGCCTCTGAAATGGACCAGATAAAGTAGTACTTCCATCGGGCCGTGAATCCAGACATGTACTGGTAACTCAGCCTCATCCAAAATCCCCATTCCTTGTATACCGGATCCGTAAATCTAGTAAGAGGATAATGAGGAACCAGGTACAAGTACAAACCCATGCAAATGGCGGCTTGAAGAATAGCACAGAGGGCTGCACCGAAAGGTGAAGGCCTGCCGCCCTTTCCCGAATCACTCCAAATCTGCAAGATGGAAATGTTAAAAGGATAGTCAAACATTTACATCGAAAAGCCATAATTCGAATGGAAAAATTACACATACCCCTTTCCCTTCAGTCCAATCAAGATAATCCTTCATTTCATACACTGGGCCTGCGAAATGCGTACCACAACACAGACAGTAGCCAAAGTATTCGAGCAAAGATGGGAGCTTGACTAATCTATTTTTCTTCTGAGCATCACGGAGACCTTCTTCCTTCAACAACCCGTCATTGTAGTTGATTGCACAAGAGATGACTTTCAGTGTCAGCACCATAAGGGCTCCTGAAAGAAGACAGGATCGCCAGTTAATCATGTGAAGAAGCCCAATGCTGACTGAACAAACAAAATCAATAAGTAAATGAATGAACTTTGGCATTGACCCGGCTGTGAAAAGAAAAAGACTTAAAGGTTGGCTCGGTGCGATTATCAAATGCTTTAAGGGAAGTCAAATATATAAATATGACTAAGCCAGTAAACATCACAATCTCAAGCACAACTGTTTAAGATATCAAAGAAAACATGATTTGGCTTGCCTGTAGCATCAATGCCTCCTTCTTTCCAAGCATCTCCACTCATGTAGTATACATGACTGTAACATTTAGGAAATAAACATGCCGGGTAAGATGACCATGTGTTGGTGATATGAACTATCCTATGATTCATTAACTTCTAGGGACTTGAACAAGTTATACAAATATTGTATAACATCATAATGATAGTTTGCTGAGCAAGAAGATTATTCAGAGATGCAGAATCTTTGGATCCAACAAAGAAGATGATTACAGTACACCAAAGCTCATTAAAACATCTCTCACTGCAAACACATGCGCATGACACGGCATATTAAATAGTTTCATTTCTAACTGCATGATGTAAAATAGTAACTCTCCTGTTTCAAATAAGGAACTAAACAAATGGATAGACCAATTCATTACCACCGTCATCTTTCAATTGACAATTGCAGTTGAATTGAATTTTTAACAAGAAAAAGGAAGCCCTCTTACTCAAGCCCTGGCTAAAAAATTGTGGAAAATGTCATACAGCTAGTTAACAATGAACTTTACTTTGGAGCATCGTAATTCCAGAAATCCTTGAAATTCTCATTCATCCTAAGAGCAACCTGAAATCCAGGCCATTTCCCTAACTTCCATCAAAGGCCCCAACAATGAAGGCAGTGGCAGGATAAATCCTGAAAATGCTAAAATCAAGGTCAAAGCACCTAAAACACAAAATTAACAAGCCTAAAGTGTCACAACAGATGTAGTATGATTTTCATTCAAGAAATTCTCTCAGCTAATGTCCTCAAGAACTGCATGCAAGACACAAATTACACAACGCACCTATTTACCCCATTCCAAAGGTGAACTTATCAAGTTTCATACCTTCGATCTGTCCTGGTTTGAAGTTATAATAATTGAACTTACCAATTCTAATGGCAGAAAACCCGCTCTGAACAGCAACACCCAGAACCACCAAAGAAAGGAACTTCCTCCATAAGCACAAGCAATCCCAAGAAAACAATCATTGACTTAACGTCAAAACCAATCAAACAATACATTCAAGAAAGTTATTTCATCCATCCCAGTTCCCAGACAATGTCAAACTCTATCAAAATAATGGAAGAGAAACCAACAGTACACAGTCAATGAAACCCAAGAAGGGGAAAAAAGGACAAAACTGTAATCACCCAAAACCCGCCTGCATTCAAGAACAGCCGACCCAAATTTACAGAAAGCCATCAACTAGACAGAACTCCAAATTCAGACAAAGACCGACAAGAAAGCAAAACCCTCCCTGCAATTAACCAATCCAACCAAATACGAATCGAATAAACCAAGCAAATCCCTCACTCACCAACCAATGAGGTACCCAAAACCGAGGAAGAAAGCGAGAATCCCGCAGTGCTTCCTCCAGAACACCATGGACAAGTAACCCAACGCCATGGGAATCAGGAAATGGACGTTGGAAGACGCCCCGAAGGACAGGTAAGAGAGGATAGCCCCAGAAGCGGCCGCATAGGCGTTCTTGGCGAACCTCCCGGGGACATAATTCCACAGGAAAGATACAGGAATGGTGGCGAGGAAGCACATGAGGAAGCGGAACACGGGTACCGAAACCCCCAGGGCCGAAGCCATGGCTTCCATCTCCATCTCCTTTAACGGGCTCGTAGATGTCGCTGTCACCTACTTGGAGGCGCGGCGGGACGGGAGATGCGCCGTCTACGGCCGCGGCGTTTGAGAGGAAGGGGGAGGAGTACGAGGTTGTCCGAAGACTTCTATGAACAAGGGGAAAAGAAATGGCTTTGAGTTTTAAGTTATATATACACAAAAGAATTTAACATGACAAAGTGAAGCAAACACTAATCACGCAATCTCTGATTTAATCTATTAAAAATTTTCATTGGGCTTTGCTAAATTGAGTGTTTTCATAAGGTGTTATCAAGAGTTGAAAAGGTTGCAAAGGGGACATAAAAATTATACCTTTTGGAATAGGCATGATGCCTTTCACATTGTTTACATTTAATTCTCGGACACAATGCAATACCTAACCTGACTGATATGTTGATGACATTTGCTTTGGACCCATTTGGGGTCTTTTTCACATTGAGATTATCGACCAATTTCATTGGCCCTGGGTCTGTCAAAGAGGAATTTGGTGTTTTAGAACATTTATTTCATGGGATACAAAATACGGGCATGCACCAGAAGAAGAAGAAGAAGAAGAAGAAGAAGAAGAAGAAGAAGAAGGAACGGGGAATCATTCACTCATTCACATGGCGTGTTTTAAGAAAAGATGCGTAACCGGCTACAATTGCTTCCCCGAGAAGAAGAAGCAGCCAGAGATACAAGATGAATTCAACAATACTCAATTGTCTATGTTCGAAGCAACAGTCTGCAGGCCCGCAATCCAAAACCAAGCGGAAAACAGAGTTCCGTCGCGGCAGCAGCCCAATATTCTACTCTGCCGTCAGAATACACGGATGGTTCGCAATCCAATCCTCTCTAATATATACAAGTAACACAAACAGGTTCCTATCTAAGTAAAGGAGGATAGGCCGGTGCTAAAAATCGCATCATCCTAGCCTTGCATTCTGGCGGGGCATATCAGGAGGGAATTGATACAGAGACCGCCCTTCGTATGTGTGCAGTCAATCTGGGTCAAGGAGAATTTCACCTTGGTGGGAGCATCGTGACTACGCACGATGAAATCCCCCACGTGGTAGTTGACCCACTTTCCTGGGTCGGTGAGAAAATAATGGGACGAGGTGGAATGACCGTCGGAGGTTGAGAGCTGGAACTGAACAGGCTTCTTATCCCAGCCATGGACGTGCTCGGTTACGCAGACTCTGCGGCCAGGGAATCTTCTGGCTGTTCTCCCAAGCTGTAGTCGGAAGAAGACACTGTAGTTGCCCTTGGGTAAAGGGAATTCCACTTCACCCTCGGCCTGTAGCCACCATGTCTGCCGGAGATACGCAACCTCCCCGAATCTGCAATAATGGCAAGAATCCTTGTCAGTTCAATTAAACTAGACCACATTTCTTCCGGAAATACAACTGTCATCAGAAGGAAAGGGGACGGGGAAGAATTTCTTGAGTAATTATCAACCATCTATGGTTAATCAGACAGGCCAATTTACTTAATTACTGCTTTAATTGTGCAACGGCTCAGATCTTTTGATGAAGCTAAAAATTTTGGCTCCCAGAGCTGTTGAACTCGAATTAATATAACCTACAAACCCACCAGATAAGCAGGGCTCCTTTAAATTGGTGCCTAGCACACCAGTAGCCCAGAGTAAAAAGGTTTCACATGATTCATATTCTGGTCATATCGCTTAAAACAAGGGCTACACGAGAAAATTTAGAAGGTTGTCTTAAGAGGGTTCGGACTTGCACATCCTGCAACCGGATACCAGAACACCATCAATGAACAATTTTCTAAAAAAGATTAAACATAGATCGCCTCAGTATACTCGAAAATACATTTACAGGGGTGTTAACATTGCAATCACAAACGAAAGCATTCGGAGTTCATCTCATAACTCAGTTTCATAAGTAGGAATCAAGCAGACTTGAAGTAAGGTCTACGCTGATACTATAAACTCCAAGAATCTCTTTGGGACTCACTTAGACTCCGTCGTAGTGATGTAGTTCCAGTATCTCCGATCATCTACTCCGGTAATTGCCAAACCCTTTGCAGAAACTGATAAGCAAATCCGACCAGTAGATTTATCCATCCAGACTCTCTGCACAGAAACATGGAACCATGATCTCGTCAGTACCATAAGTTCAATCTCAAGATCGAATCAGCAAAAAAAAGAAGCAACATATGTTTCCTTAATGGCAACGGTAAATTCATCATCATCCAATCAAAGAAGCTACCCTACTCGTTAAGCAGCCGTGAAGAAGAGACATCAAACTTGTTTCAACAGTACATCCCAAACCATAACACAAACTGAAACTCCACAACCTACATGAACTCCCACCACCAGTTTACCAAACAACACGACAACAAAAATAAACCCTAATCTCACCGCACCTTTGTGCCGCCATCGAAAGTATTACCCCCACAAAGCCCGGTGTAGATCTCCCTCGTACACAAACCACGACCACCACCACCAACCAAACCTCCAAAGACCTTCTCCACAATAACCCCATAATTCTCAGGCAACTTGGCCACCCACACGACATCAGCCCACGAAGCAGCCCGGAAAGCCCTATTCAAACCACCAAGCCTACAAACATCCGTCGAATCCAGGTACCCCAGAATCGAAGCGGCGCAAGACTCCGGCAGGTCCCCGAGCCCGGTCCTCTCGGCCGGGTCCGGGGACGTGGAAAGGAACGAACCCATCTGAAATCACCCGATTTCGAAATCCGTGTATCGGCTAAAACCACGAGAAAAGCAGGAAAGGAACGATCTTTACGGGAAACGGGAGTTAGGTAACGCGGAGTTTCATGGTAGGGGGAGGGGAAACATTTTTTTTTTTTTTTTTTTTGAAGAGGGACGGAAAGAAGGAGAGGGAATGAACCAGAAAGCGGACGGGAAAGGAAGGGAGGTTTTGTTTGTTTTGAGTTGGTCAGAGTTTTTTGGACACGATGACACGATGACGAGGTTGCACGTCGACATTGTCGTCCCAACCATACTTCGTCGCCTTGATACCCAGAACATCGAAAATATCGTTAATTTTAAAAGAATTTTATAAAATATTATTTGAATTTCATAAAATATGATTTTATCCTACAAGGCATTTCTTAAAATGTAAAAAGGAGGGAAGAGAGGGAGAGGAAATGGAAAAGGAAAAGGAAAGAAGGAAAGAAAGGGGAAGGAAAAAAGAAGGAAAATGGAAAAAAAGAAAAATTCCCCTCCTGTGCATTCTTAGAAGGAGGCGATTTTTCAAAACTCATCCCCTTTTGATGCCCCTTCATTTCTAAAAGTGTTTAGGGATGTGTAGGGGTGTAAATGATCAGAACGGTTCGAGAACGGTTCGCAAACGGCTCGAGAAAAGTTCGAGCTCAGCTCTATTATAAACGAGCCGAGCTCCAGCTCGAGCTCGACTTGAATGTAAACGCTCGAGCTCGAGCCTTAAAATTATTATTAGAACTATTCGTGAGCTTATATGAACAAAAAATATTTAACAGTCTAGATGGCAGAAGTTTTGTTACCTAACTAATAGGTAAGGGGTTCGAACCCCACGGGCCACAGCACCACACTAGCTAGTAGTTTCTTTCCTCTTTTATAAGAAAGAATCGTCCCACTATCAGAACAATAATATATCACCCTATGCCACTATCAGAACAAGAATCGTCCTTTATAATAATAATAAATCTAAAATATTAAAAGTTAAATCATAAATTATAAATTCAATATATTAAATCCGAAATGTTAAATATTGAACAATAAATTTCAAGAAACTATGTTGGAACACAACTTTGATACTTGGTTTTGCTTACGTTCTCATATATTGAAGATTATTAAGATTATTTGGGACTTTCATAGTTATTCAGAGATGTTATATGATTAATCATGCCACTTTAATCTATTGTTATATGGCTTTATGAGGTAATTTTGAGTTTCATTTTGGTTACCAATTAATATCGAGCTTAAAAAGAGCTCGAGCTCGAGTTCTAATTGAGCCCTAAACAAGCCCCAGCTCCAAAAAAATAAACGAGCTCGAGCTCGAGCTCGTATATATGAATTTTATCGAGCTCGAGCTCGTATATACGAGTTTTTATCGAGTTCGAGCCTAGGAGTTCTCTGACGAGCCCGAGCCCGAGCCCCACCACTGTTCGGGCTCGGCTCGGCTCGTTTACACCCCTAGGGATGTGTTTTTAAAATTCGTCCCAACCTAGATTTTTACATTTTAAGGGGGCACATTTTCAAAACGCGTCATTTTGACGATAAAATCGTATTTTACGAACTCGGATCGTATTTTACAAAAAATAATTTTAAAACGAAAGTATTTTCGTACAAAACTCGTGATACCTACACGTACCCAGTACCAAATACCAACTCCTTTTAACTCTTCTCGATTAAGCTACACACACCACACCAGAAGTGCTCGAGATTCGGTACTTCTTTTAATGCATGAGAGTGTTTTTTGAGATTTTATAGAAGAAGGGAACTTGCCTTCGCAACTCAAATTTAAATTAATTAGTTTGAAAATATATTTTATAGCTCGAGTCGACCTAGTTATATAACTCATAAGTGAGATATTTTCAGTGAAAAGGAAATGGTTATCTAGAAACATCTTAATTCAATATCAGGAGGAACTCCCACCACCCACAATCACATCAACTCTCGTTTAAATCCGTTAGTAGAGTATCTTATGGCAATTCGTCGTACTTTTGTTTTTAATTTAAATAATGGTAGTTCGTAAGTTAATTTCTGAAGTAACATTATTTAAAAACAAATCTCCACTTCGTCGGTCGCAGCGACCACTAACGAGAACTGCAAACAGAACAACCATTCAATGGTCTAAAATGACGTGAATATTCATATAATAGCATCTACAACACAAAAAATCCCTCGCGTGGTTTGAATTTTCCCTTTCCATTCTAGAACCAAAGGGGTCGCACAAAACCCCGTGCTAGATCGACCCATCCAATTGTCTGCTGCATCACAAAGTGGCTTCCCCACCCCCAGAGGCCGGTGCCAAATCATCGGGCTTAACTGCCTCATTGTTGCTAGATGCGTTGCAAGATGCCGGATGAATATCATCTGCCTGGATGTTCACAGGCCCATCTAACTCAGCAGGGTTCGCCGCCTCCTCAGCCAAAGCTTCAGCACCGGAGGGTTCAAGGGGTGTGGCAGATTCAGGGATATCTTCATTAGGAGTAATATCAACCTGCTGTTCCTCAGAAACAGTAGAGATCTCCACGGGCTGGGCACTGACAGCCATATCTTCTTGCTTTTCTTCTGCCTCAGCTCTACGGACTCCAACAAGGTGCTTCACATGCTCGAACTCCGTCACAAGATTGCCGTATCGCTCTTGCAGCGTCCACTCGAGCTCCTTTTGCTTCTGGACTTCCTCCCATAGATTGTTTATCCTGTGAGTTGCCGCCAACTGTTCTTGCCTCTGCAGGGCCTGGAAACATTCCAGCTCGATCCCGCCGTTGTCCAACTGCTGGAAAGTCAGCTGGATCGACTCCCAGACACTCTTCTCACGCATCTGGTCATAAAATTTACATTCCATTAATGGAGAAAATCATGCAACTGTCTTACTTGAGAGTGCCGTTCTGCATGTCAACCACATCCGCAGACTTACTCAAACAATCAACTAGAAAAAAAAATGTTCGAAGGAGCAACACCGAAGAAATACACAAGTAAATTTACCTGGTAGCCATGAGTAAGAGTTTTGACCTTCTTCTCCAGTCGTGCTGCCTTCTCACGATCTTCATCTATCTTTCTTCTAACACTATCATACTCATTCTGCAAAGCTGCAAGTTTTTCCGTGCTTCCAGCAACACTCGACAATCCATAAGCATTGCGGGCAGGGAAATACATGAGATCATTTAAGCATGTCTTGTGGGCGTCAACGAATTCATCAAGAGATTCGTTCTCGTGCCCCATAGCAACATGAAGATATTGAGCCTCTTCCTTTATCATTGAATCAGCCTGAGTGGAAAACATGCCCTAGTTTAATACATTAGCAAGCAGGCAGTAGCAGCTAATCCAAAGAGAAAATCACAGAAAGCACCAGTCAGTGAGAAGACAGAAATTATTAACAAGGTACAGCTGCAAACGCAAAAAATTAATTTACCAGCTATCGAGAAAATCAGACCAAGCAATAAAATCCCTTCCATAAAAGAGTGTAGAGACAGACATCTATCTACCTACGTAAACGGCCGTCTTTAGATAAAAGAAAAATATTGGATTCATTCCCTCCATTCAAAAGAACGTGTAATCCAAGCCTCAGTTTGAAGTCCAAGCTTCAGTTTGAGGGTCATTATTAAAGATCATTCATGCACTTACACATGATTTGCTCACAGAAGAAAACAGCATTGGGCAGAACTAACGATGTTGAATATGGCTGCAAGTCAACAAAAAATTAAAGTTCAACATTATAAAATCTACAATTTGTTTTTATGTTCTGAGAGCAGCAACACAAGGACTTCACAATGGTCACAAATGTCAGCGCTAATCTGTCTCAAACTCTCCATAACAATTAAATAGTGCACGAACTGCATAGAACTTAAAAATTCAACTCATATCGCATGACAAGCCATCCAGAATTAACACTAAAATTGATTTCTTTCAACACCAATCACATGTCTATAAAATAGATTCTTAAATCGTTGAAAAAACAATCTAAATTATACGCACCCATGGTTCTAAATTAAGAACTACAAGCTCACGAAGCTGACAGTGGTATTTCAACCTTCTATCAAGGCCAAGAATTTCTAAATAATAGTGTTTATTGGATGAGGAGGAACTTTAACTCGTAAGATGTCAATATATAGGAAATTGACGCAGCATTTACACGCTACATTGCCATTTAGAAAATGGAAAAATCTCGTGTCCAGCTAATTACCTCTTCGATCGCTACAAAGATTTCGATAGAATACTCTTTATAAGGTAAAGCCAAAAAAGAACTAACTAAATCTCAAAATTTTAGCTTATGGCCTGATTTAAGCCATGCCATAGTTTGCCATGCAATACCTGCCAAACCATCTTTTCCATGCTCTTGAAACCTTCATACTTTTAAAAAATACATACCAAAAACCTATGAGGTAGTTCTCAGCAGCACTCATTTCCCATGTATACTCTACTTCAAAATAAGAAGCCATAAGTAATCCCCACTAGTTTAACATCTATCATTCACATCAAGTCTTCCAAATCCTCCATGTTCTAAGAGAAGTAACCGGCAGAAACAAGCTTATCCAGTCAAAAAGCACAAGACACTTCAGGGAAGGATTTTCAACATACAGCCACCGGCTATTAATTAATGGAGATGGTTTTTAATCGATAAATCAGAACACCCAAACCCTAAATCAACAACTTTTACTTAGGCCTTAGGGCCAGCAGACCCCAGTATGCTCAATTATCAGCATATGCAAGATTATTACCATTACCATTATTATTTGGATAAATAACTCTATGAGATTACAGATCATCAAATCAGTGTAAACAGGGTTATCCACGTCCACCAAAATGAAAAAAAAAAAGAAAGATCACACTTCGAAACAAAACAACAGCTCTAGTATCAACATCATCAACGAATGACGAGTTACCCAGTCACTGTCATCACAACAAAATTTGGAAGACAAGGTGGAGCACATAACCAGAAATTTTAGATACCTGAAGATGGCAACATAATAAACTGTACACACGACATACGAACAAAAACACAAGCACAGTTACCAGTCGTTTGAAAGAAAAGAAACCTTTGGCGAATTATTTTTAGTGAAATCAAACTCAAAATTAACAAGGCAATAAAACCAACAGTTGGTGTAAAGATGAAGATCTACTTGCCTCCTCCAACTCAGCTTCATCAAAATCATCTATCTCTGGGACTGGAGCCTGCTTAGCTCCTTTCTTCTTGTTCCCCTTCACCTCAATTGGGTATTTAGCATTATCGTGCTCCAATAAGGAAACAAGCTCCCTTCGGATAGCCTCATCAGCCAGCTCGATGGGGGTGGGTGGAACAAAAGAACTCTTGTCACCCTCAGCCCGAATCAGTGAGCTCCTTATTAGTTCCAATGAAGCAGCCGGTGGCCGGGGAAGCTCCCTTTGCAGCACTTTTGACCTCTTTCTGAGAAGTGCCTGCAGTCGAGCCTCTTCTGAAGCTTTTTCTCGAGCTATCCTGTCAGACATGTCCTCCTCAATCTTCTCTTCAGGTTCTTCCTCGACTTGGGGAGCTGGTTGCACAACTATTTGATACTCGTTTTTTGGTTGCGGAAGCTTACTGAGGCTCTCCCTTAAATCATCTCTTCTACGTTTTTGAGGCACATTGTCAAGCATGTACATCTCATCATTAATACTAAGTTCGTCTCTGACTGGAGTTCCTTTGGGGGTCATACTAAAGGACTCCCTTGAAGGCGTCATCCCAACTCTGGGAGTAACACCACCAACAGGAGTCATTGAAGGAGTCAGCATAGGATTGGGCGTCTGTATCTCCTTCTTCTTGGGTGTGACACCAGAAAAATCTGAAGGATGCAACTCTGGATTATCCCCTCCTAATAATGGCGTCTGCGACTCTCTTAAACGAGCAAGATTCTCGGCTTCCATCATTATAGAATCGCCCTTTCCAGTAGGTGTCCTCTGTGGGGTCCGCAAAGGTGTCATTCCCAGACGTGGAGTCTGAGAATAATTAGTAAGCAGAGCCTTCGTTGCAGCACTCCCTGCTGTCATTTCCTCACTACCAACAAGGTCACTTGCATAACCCATCTTTGCAATCTCATCAAGTTCATGATCTGATATCTGGGGCGCTGGGAGGATCAGCTTCGACCTCTTCCGCACACTTTCGGGGTCATTTAACTTGTTTGCTTGAAGTATTGCTGAAGGGGCATCTTGCCGCTGTGCAATCTTATTCTTGGCTATGTCTTGTTTTCTAAGCTGCGCTTCCACGTCTGCTCTCCGTCTTCCTTCGAGTTCTTCTATTGTGGTGGGAAACTTTAGCGGTTCGACGGCTCTATTTTCATCAGCAACATCAAAAAAGCCAGGTGGCGGCCTCTTCTCAAATGGAATTTCGGCATTGTAGTCTATACCCCTCCTCTTCCTCTTCCTATGCCTATTATCAATCCCTGCAGCCTTCAGTTCTCTTCTTTTCTGCAGAGAAGCAAGCCGCCTAGCCTCTTCCAGTTGTTTCTCCCTAGCTTTCCTCTTTGCCTTCTTGCCTCTAGTGTTGGCCAATCGAGCTCTGGCTTCAGATAACATTTCTTTCTCATCCTCATCCATATCAACGGGATCGGGTCGGGCAGGTTTTGACTCTGGGTTTGGATCAATTTCACCAGGCTTCAATTTCCTGGGATCGTCCCCGGGTTCATAGTTCTCATCCTTGGCACAAGCTGCATCAAGAAGCTTCTCATAACGCTCAAGACACTGGGAAGGAGTTCGACCGACGATAGGGGCAATGGTTCTCCACTGTGTCGGCATGAGCTTTGCAAGGTGAAGCAACTTCTCATCTTCCTCTCTTGTCCATTCAGTCTACGAGAAAAAGAGTAAAACAAAGAGTACACCCACACATCATGGAAATGATATGCACCACGAGAAAATCATCTCGCATACTACACACCTCAAATAAACTCACAAAGGAGATGACACAAGTGTCCAAGCAAACGTTCACGAACTATATGATAAGAATCAACAACGAAGATGATAATCGACCCACATTCATTTATCCATGTAATGCAATGAGACATTTATATGGCTAACTTGATGCGGACCACAATCTACAATAACTTAAACAAAACCCTAACAGGTGAAACGGAAAAGCACGAAAGCCAATCTCCACCAAAATAAATCCTCCAACCCAACCTTCAAACCCCCACCCCCACCAAATAATAGATATTGCGCACATCCCCAGCATATTCTATGCAGCAAAAACATTCCTTCTCACAAACACGATCCGCTCATTATCCACAACCAAATCTCCTCGACACCCACTAAAACGGCGTCATCGCCACAACATGAAGAACTACTCTAATTCGCAAGAACCGCATCCCGTTTCCCACAGGGACAGCTAAGAAAATCAACCCCAAGTCGTACCACCACCACATACCTTCTTGATGGAAGGGTCAAGCCACTCGTACCACCTGGCCTTACACTGCTTGGCGGACTTTCGGACGAGAAGAGAGGAGATACGAGCCCACTGGTTCTTCCCGTACTTCATGACCGCCGCCTTGAGGATCTCATCCTCGGTGTTCTTCCACACGCCTCCCTTGATCATTATCCTCATCTTTGCTCCTTTTTGTCCGTTCGTCCACCCAGTCGGGAGGACGAAACCCGGTAGAGATAACGGGGTGGTAAAATTAGGGTTCCGCCGGGTGGGTGGTGGGGGCAGCTGCTGCTCCTCCGCCTGGTCGCTCCCTCCTCAGAAAAGACGGACGAAATGGCGATTGGAAACGGACGCCTCTCTTCGGCTGCCAGGCGGGTTAAATGATTGGGATGGGCTTTTTTAGCATGGGCCTCGATTTGTTAGTGGGCCACCATTGATTATGGGCCAAGGCCCTATTTTGAGAAAACCCAATGTTTGTTCTTTTCGTGTGAATTAGTTTCAGGGCAACGCGTGGTTATTACCAAACCGTTGCCGTAACAAGACTCCCTTAAGGGGGGGGTGTTTTGTGTAATCCTTGTACGGATTTATGTCAGTTGAAAAAACAAAACTTCGCTAAGTACAACGCTAATTAAGTCAAAATTTAATAAAGAAAAGCCATTTTAAACAGTAATCCTCGATTAGTCATGCTAAATCTTTTTTAAGTGTTCCGAACCAAGTTTTTGACGAACTAACCCTGATATCCTCTAATAAGCATGCTATATTGTCGTGTTTGTCTCTGTCCTGATCCATGAATCGTACCAAAGTCAGTCCCACCTATTTTGACTTTGGCTTTGTACGTAGGGTTTATAACCAAAGAAAAGTAAATCTGAATGCTGCCTCTGCTGCCTACATGCATTGCAGAGGCTAGAGAGCTCCTTTTCATCGATTCCTGCCTGTGTCTCACGGTTCGCATAAAATAAATATTAGTTATTTCCCGAATTCTTCACTTTGAGTGCATTTATTTATTGGCAAAATATACGTTTATGGCCTCAACTTTGAGTCAACTTTCTGTTTTGTCATTAACTTAGTTTGTTATATAATTTTGTCACCAATTTTTATTTTTATTTTTATTTTGGCCAATCATGAATTTCTTTTAGCGAAAGCCAAACAAGGCATTAATATAGTCTGACCCGTGTCTTATAATAGTTGAGTTTCGACCTCTCATTCGTTCGTCACATAATATACTTTATCTGTAGTCGTCACCCCCTAATAGAACATCATCCGACATTCATCGATTTTTCATATTTTTTTACAACATCAGCAACTATCGTTAACTTCTGCTTCCAATTCACTTGATTTATCCATCAAAATTTTATAAAAAAAAATACAAATGAAAGGTTTCAATATTATTTCCTATTTTTTGAAATTTTTTTTCCTTTTTAGTCAATAAATGAAAATTGTCTATTAATGTCTGTTTGGCTTACGCACGGTAAAATTCAAGATTGACCAAAATCAAAATAAAAACAAAAGTTGGGGACAAAATTATATAACAAACTAAGTTAATGACAAAACAGAAAGTTGGCTCAAACTTGAGATCATAAATTGATATTTTGCCTTATTTATTTGAATACAAAGATTAACAGTTGTTTCACACAAAACAAATTAATCAATCATCTTTTTTTTTTTTTTTGTTGGGGGGGCAGAGAAAAGTTGGGTTGAGTCAAATTGGTAAACTATGGCTGCTGCTGTTTTGTTGCCATGCGTTTGTTTTGCATGAATTGAAGTAGATGGGGGGGGGGGGTTAACATTCAAAGCACTTTCTTTTCATGTCTCCGACCCTTTTGTTTTTTTTTGTTCTTGTTCTTGGGTCAACCATTCTCATTTAATGTTATGTTTTCTTAGTAATGTATAAATAGCGTAACCAGTGTGTTTAAAATTTCGTAGTAATTTTGATAGTGAAGTCATGCTAAAACATATGTCAAAGCAAGTCTTGTGACATGAGAGTGGTTAGATTAAACCACAATGAAACCCCAGAAAGTCCCTGTTGTCGGGGTGTTTGAAAGTGAGCAGCCTACGAACAAAGACGCTTTGTTTTATACTCTTCTTGTCCCCACTAATAAACTTACCAAATAAGTAGTACTCGTGAAATATTTTGGATATTTGGGGACGGTAAGACGTAGATTTGCACGGGAAAAATATTTTGTAAAATAGTATAATAATTTTAAAATTTAAATAAATAATGACTATATATAAGAAAGTATCAAAATAGACCAGGATAAATTTTGTAAAATAGGATATATAATTTCAAAATTTAAAAAATAATGCTTCGAAATTTTTTTTTTATGTTTAGAGTTTAGAACTCGTTTTTTATTTTTATTTTTTTTAGAACTCGTACTTATAAACACAACAGAATACAACTGGCGACTACTCGTGTCATATAAATGAGCGACACAATAGGGTTTGCCTATAGCTAGCTAGTAATATGTCCCAATAATTCCTAGTTACAAAACACGATGACATTTTACTCGTACTCTCCACCAAAAGAAGAGACGAGACAGACCGCGTCAAAGATATGGGGGGGGGGGGGGCACGTGCGATGACTCCCTTGTACGAGCGTGTCTGCAGATCGCTTCGGGCAATAAATACTTTTTTTTTTGTTGGGGGGGGGGGGGGTCGGTGAACATTAATCCTTATCCGTACCAGAGGGAGGGTTTTTCCACCTTCGGGTGCGAGGAGGATTGTCTTGTTGTCTCGAGTGGGAAAGCCATCAATTTTTGTTTTTGAAAAATTTGTCGCCCAATTTATTTATTTACTGAATTTAATGTGTTCGGGGGTTCATGTGATCCACGCAAAGTATAATGAATTTCTCCCTGTTTTTCTTCTGGGGGGGTTTGGAATGTCGCGTGAATTGAAATATAATTTGGAGGGAAATTTGATATCAAACAGGAGTTGTTGGTAAATACCGGAGACGACATTTCGACTTTCCTTGACATTTTTTTTTCTTACATAATTTGACGTCTACAGACATGCAATATAAGGATGCAAGAGTTTAATATGCGGTGATGAACTAACCGTAATCACTCGCGTAGATAAAATCACGTTCTCTTCTTGGACGCACCAAAACATGAAAAGAAGGCCGATTATTACGTGTAGAGATCCGTCCGACCGAGCAAACATATACATACGCATTACTTGGTGGTGGTCCAATTGGAGAGGTCCTTCTCTTTCGGTGTGGAAAAAGTGGTCGGTTGTTCAAACTAACCAGGAACATGGCCCCCACGTGTGACGACGTACATATATATATATAATATACTCTTGTAGTTAGGAGGAGATGAGACGGTCGATATGGAGATGGACTGACCACGTCAAACTTGTACTTTTAATAAGTTTGAAAAACCATGGCGAAATGAAGTTGACTTAAAATAAATCCATGAGTGAGAGAGAGAGAGAGAGACAACCCCTAATTGTTAGTTTTGATGGGTCGTCGTCGTCGTCGGTAGGTCATCAATCCCAAAGTAAATACTTCCCATATCAAAATCTCAAGTCATCCATATTAATTATTATCATTACCATTCATTTAAATAATAGAGAGTGAGCCATATTGACATCTATATCTCTTACTTAGCGATGTACTACTACTACTCCTGCTACTAAACACCCCCCCCCCCTCCAAGAAGACAGATGCAAAGAGCCAAACTTGTTTCTCTCGTTCCCAGCCTTTCGCCTCGATCTCCTTTCCTCTCTCTGCACCCATCTACTCTTCTCCTGGGAAATGTCTCCCCCACCTCACCCACCGGCCCATAACGTTTTAAGTTAGTGCGTAAGCTTTTGTTTTTCATATTTGGGATATTTGCATTTTGTATCTCTTCCGAGATGGGGAGAGCTTCCCGGTGGTTCCGCAACTTCCTCGGCCTCAAGAAACCCACCGACCCCGCTCCTACCAACTCCTCCTCGTTCCACGTCAGGGAGAAGAGGAGGTGGAGTTTCGTCAAGTCGTCGCACCGCGAGCCGCCGCCTCCTCCCGCCCCCATCGTCGACATCCCCGCGGCAGCGAGTCGCGGAGGCTATGCGGGAGAGGTGAAGGCAGCGAGGGTAGGTTGGAGGGAGCCGGATGGAGAGGAGGAGGCGGCGGCGGTGGTGATACAGTCGGCTTTCCGAGGATACCTGGTATGTCCCTAATCCATATTTAAGATGGTTTGGAGTTGCCAAGCATCATACTGAGTTTAATGATACATTAAGCACGCCCTTAGGAGGATATTAGCAGTCTTAACAGCTTATTATCCATCCCATTTCATTAATCACACGTAATAATATGATAGTATTGGGGTTTTATGAGGTTGAAGAAGTCAAAACTATGGATGCGGAAGAATTTGTGGTTCACATGATTGAGTCCGAATTCCAACTTAAAATGTAATAAAATATTTCATCTCGGTTTTAGGGTAAAGAAGGATTACGGGGATTAGGAGGGTTTTTGGGATATACTAAAAAAAAAAATTAATTTTGCATTTGTTTTCATAGCTTTGAATCATGATGTGTTGTGCTTCTCCCTCTCCCTTTGTTTTCCTGGCTCCCCCTTTTCTTTTCTGTTCTTTTCGCCCGATCTGATGTACGTCTCTCTCTCTCTCTCTCACTGCCTTTGCTTCGTTTCGTTCTGCTTAAAAAACTTTTTCTAACATTTGTTGTCATTTTCGAGTCTGGTCGATACGGCGCGATTTGACCTCCATCTGTTACAAAAAGAAAAGGAGTAGAAGAAGATATCTCGAGTATCGTGCTATGATGGGATGTGACCTCTGTTTTTGCCTTTTTTTTTTGCATTTTTACGAATCACGAATTATAAGAAGGGTGTGGTGAGTATGATAAAAGTGGGAGGACAAAATGGGAAGGCCACAAGCACCTTTCACCGAATCTGCAAGGCGTTGGGCGTGACCTTAAAGTGAATACTGATTGTCTTACCATTGGGTGTGCCTATTCCTTTTCCTCGAACGCTGTTAGTACCTTAAAAAAACTCTCATTTAGAACCGAGTATATACATACCAAGTGGGTCGCTCCTTTTATCCTTTTCTGATCGAGACGTGTCGCCTTCAAACTGTTGCGCATTTTGTATTACCTGCGTGGGTGTTTAATCTTCTGCAATCGCGTCTGACAAACGATAACACGGTACAAGCAATAGTCCATATTTAGAGGGAGTTTGATGATGACACCCCCCTACCTCTCAAATATTTTCACCAAAGGGTATTTCTTGATTTCTTTCTTTCTTTTCGTTGACGGGGCTGGTTCCAGTCACTGTTGATTTGACACGTTTTTTCAAGTTCACGAGATGCAAGCGTTGTCAGGTTGCCCGGGATCGGACCTTTTCTTCTTTCCCGAGATGTAGAAATTGTTTCACCTTTCCCATATTTTATGTTAATGATAAAATACAGTGGTTGTGCTAATGATGGTGCTGGTAATTGATTTTTTTTTTGGGTGAAGGCGAGGCGAGCCCTGCGCGCTTTGAAAGGATTGGTGAAGCTACAGGCCCTGGTGAGGGGCTACATCGTTAGGAAGAAGAGGACTGCCCAGTGGTTGTGCCAGATGCAAGCCCTGTTACGCGCCCAGGCCCGGGCCCGGTCGGACCGTGCTCAGATTTCTGCATCCTCCCACTCCCAGTCGAGCTCCAAATGTTCTCTGTTGCCACAGCACCCTGTGAGTGGGCTCTAATGTGACGATGCCGAAGGCTGTGGTTGGAACGGAGTCTGATCGGTTTGTGTCTCTGTTTAGGGACCTGGAACTCCGGAGAAGCTGGAACCGATGGCGTCCTGTGCGAAGAGCAGTGTTCGCGGTCGGTCACTGGGAGTATGTTGTTCGAACCCGTGTTGCAGTGGTAACTGTTTGATTGCCGTGATCTTGTTTTCTGATGCTATCCATGGTCTTTTTTAAACCGATTGTAGAAATGCGGATCTAGTTCCAAGATGGGCCGGAATCGGTCCGACCGGATTGTCGACAGGAAGCTCTGGGACCAGAGAGGAGGACATTCGACGGTAAGTGGCTGGTCGGGAGAGGATGACAGGGGTGACAAGATTCTCGAGGTTGATAGCGGGACTGTGAACACTAGCAGCGGAGCCGTTGGACGTCACTTTCATAGGATGAGTCGAAGCTTCACCACCTCAAAGGACTCCTCGTATGGCGAGGTGCAGTCTGCTTACCCAGTGGGGTTCTTGATGGATGAAGCCGAGGAAGAAGCCGAGTTCTGCACGGCTAATAGCAGCCCGCAGTTCTATTTAGTTTCGTCGAGGAACCAGAACTCACGGAGGAGCCCCTACACCCCTTCCAAGACTGATGATGCTCGGAGTTACTATGGAGGCTTCTCCGACTACCCCAGCTACATGTCCTATACGGAATCATCCAGGGCTAAGGTGAGGTCGGCCAGTGCACCAAGACAGCGGCCGCATTTTGAGAAGTCGGGCTACTTAAAGAGAAATTCCGCGCACAGTTTTGGCGAGCCGAGGACGGGCTTGCACAAGTCATCAGCATCCACGTGGGCCAACTACACTAACAGAGCTTATCCGGGTTCAGGCAGGTTGGACCGCTACGGCATGCCGATACGTGGTGACTTGGTGGGTTGCAAGCGTGTAGATTAGGTAATGTCATCAGCCTATGTATTTTGAATTAATCTCCTTTCCGTGGGGGGATTAGTATTGCATTTTGAAGGGGATTTGTGGCGTATGAAGTAAGTCCGACTCTTTTAATCATTTACCAACACGAAGTGTGCCATCATCAAGCTCGAAAAGTGAAAGTACTAAAGAATGAATGCCAGACAGCCGAAGATGTTCCACTGTAATGACATATATCATTCAATCAATGACAAACGAAACTACATAAACGTTGTTTGATTTCGGACGACACGGGCCGAAACACACCGAACAAGTTTGAGTTTTCGACCTGTTTCCTCCAAAAACAAGCAGAGATGTAGTCAATATGCATCACACTCAACTATGTCGCCTGCTATAGACATCAACAAATTCAAAGAACTCGGGGATCAGCAAAGGTCAATTATCGCATTTCCATCTAGAAGTGGGGACGCAGCTGAGGTAACGGCACCACTTGCAATGTTCGTTCCCGTTCTCTCCCTTGAAGAGCATCACCAGCCCGACTGCAAACCTGCGTGCGTTCAGAGGAACCACCGAGGAAATTACTAAATGTTTCTATCTGGCAAATTTGATATCCCGATAGGTCCAAGTGTCATGTGGCAAGGAGATTTCGACTAGCTTCAGTTAACAAGAGGGAGAGAAGAGCTTACACGGCTATAAGCAAGAGCATGGCGACCACCCAGAGTCCGTATTGGTAAGCCGTGTGCTTTGACTTGACGCGGGCATTTGCAGGGCGGTAATTCCTACTGACGTAACCAAACTGGGGGCGGACAAGCAATATGAAGCCAAGGAGGAATCCCGTCAAGAACCCTCCAATGTGCGCGAAGTTGTCGACGTGAGGAAGGATTCCAACAGCCAAGTTTATGGCGATGATCACAATGAGGGTGAACAGAGCAGCTGCCTGCCGAACAATCAATTGGTCAATATGTACGGAAAGGACCTCCAGGATATTTACAGAGGAGGGAACATCAAACCTTGTTAGTGTAAATTGTCCAGTTAGTGAGAAGCTCGGATAACATAGCTCCCAGAAGTCCGAACAGGGCACCCGAAGCACCGACGGATATACTGCTTCGGATAAATAATGAAGAGAGGACGCTTCCGCCCAGTCCCGACAGCAGATAAATCAGCCCCACTCTTACTGTTGAAAATGGAAAGAGTATACGAGGACGAAACGTCAAAAGTTCTGTATATATTTTACAGAGAATCGACTGGAGTAACCAGAAAATTATGTGTCATACTGAATCCAAACTGTTGCTCGAGGCGAATACCAATGAAGACCAAGCTCAGCATGTTTGCTAGCAAATGAATAACGCCGGCATGTAACCAGACGCAACTAATGAGCCTCCATCCCTGATTCTGGTGAACAACCTTGTACCATTCCAGACCTCCCAATTTTTCCAATCTAACCAAGAAAATGCAGCAACACACACATCAGGACAACAGACACCAGCCAATAAAACGAGTATCTGAGAGCTTCCACATTTGCCGCTGAAACTAAAACCAATCTTTTTTCCGGGCTGACTTAACTACCACATGAAGACAGTAACATGTAACAAATTCATATCAGATACTCAACCGAATGAATAGTCATAAACCAGCCAACTGGTAACCGTAGTAAAGCTTGCCATCACAAGATTTCACCCATAAAAATCAGCATAAACCAGCCGTTGCAAACTTTAGAATAGCTCGACAAAGCAGATGGAGTGAGTGACAAAACGCCAGAGGTGCATACTGGAGGTGTCTCCGGTAATGAGAAAAACAAAGGAAGAGACAAACAGCTTGGTGTTTTTGCTCAATTCCCCAGTAAAATATAAGTATTTTACCCCATTCCAGAGAGATTAGAGTAAGAACAAAATTGGGGACAAGTAGACCAGATGGCAAGAGTAAATAATAAAACACGGAATGGCGAGAAGCCTGGATTTATTTTCGCCATGGATTTCTTTCGAGATAACAACAAATGAGATTCCCGACGACCAATCAGAACACTCCCAACGAGATCTAGCATAAGCTAAGAATCAACTGATCAGAAGAACTTGACAAACGACAAGAAGACTCAGGAATTTTTATTCACGGAATTGGTTGCAATCGAGAAAGAAAACCATGTGCATACCAGCATGTAACCAAGCAATGTGTCAAACATGGCTGCAACCAGAATCATCTAACCATACCAGCAGGAAATAGGCAGCTCAGAAATTAACAAGTCATGTTTCCAAATCAAGTCCTTTCTCGAAGTAGGGCAGCGCGGGAGGTAAAAAAATCGTTTGGTCCTAGGGGCTGCACGAGCAGATCGAAGAAGAAAGGAAAAGACAAACATACGTGGAAGAGGAAGGGCCGAAGAGGGGGTTCTCCCTGAGAGGCTGGAAGGAGAGCCTGCCGAGGAACCTGGCGACGCAGCTGCCGTAGACACCCGAGTTCTTCTTTGGGCAGTCATTGACGTACATGGCGATGACGAAGACGGAGACGTTGGCGACGACGAACAAGGGGACTAGCCACGAAGTCCACTGCTCCTCGGAGGAGGCCTGGGCGTAGTAGTAGGCCACCCTGCTGTTGGGATGTCCGTACCCGTTGGGCTTGGAATCGGGTCCCCCGCTCCTCTCGGGGTCTCGGCCGCCGGCGTTCGACATGAGGGGTCGGAGGCGGTTAATTCAAGCTGTGGTTTCTGTGGGAATTTGAGGTTGTCGTTGTGGTGAATTCAGAGAGGGAGAGACAGATTTGGTGGGCGGTTTTTGTAGTTGGGAAGTGATTGGTTTGGTGGCAGTTTTGATTTCGTTCAGATTCCCGGCTACAGCAACACGCGGTGGAGTCAACAGCATTTTACACGCAAACCATTAATTTTGTTTTAACTTAGTAATATTAATAATTAATTAATGATGAACGACGATTTATAGAACATCTTCAAAAGAGTTTGGACCCTTTTTTTGTCAAATCTGCTAATCTTCTGACAAATACAAAGCCAGTTACGAGGTCAAAAGCAAATGTCCGAAGCCGAGGTCGTTCGTTCGGACAAAGACAACAAACAAACACCGTATTAACAAATGTGTTAAGAACCAGGTCAAAGTGGATGTGGGATGATGAACTGTTAAACCCCACCCCCAGCCCCTAACCAAGTCAATTCGATTGCAGTTGAGGATTTTATCCTTTCTTTTGTTGAGCATTCAAAATTTTCTTTCTAAACACTGAGTTAATGTTATTTAAAGTGGGTTTGTTTCCCCCCATTTCATGCCACGTGGACCATAATCGACTAATTAAAACATGATCCTCGTACGTCACTGGACCGATGGACGGGGAGCAGTTACTTTACCCAATCCCACTTTGGTAAACCGCTACTTTTGCCAGTAAAAATTGAATCTTTGATTGAAATTGGCATAAGAATAATGAATGTCCACAATAATTGTAAAAACAAAATGTAACCGACAAAAGGCAACAAAAGAAATTCAAAAGTCAAATCGGCGGGAGGTTGCCTCATTTATTTATGGCATAAAGAGAGAGTAGTGTAAGCTTCGAAGAAATTCACAATTTTGGTAAATTCATTTCAAACGGTGACCACCCACCAGACCCCAACCCCCCAACAACCCCTCTCCTATCCGCAATAACCATAATCATAATCCCTAGTGAAATTTGGTGATGGACGAGATGTTATGATCCCAAATAGGGGAAAAAAATTCAGGTAGACAAGACATATGAGTTCGACTTAAAAAAAAATAAATAAAAAAGAGAAGTTAAGTTCGACTTTCTTTTTTTAACGAAATTTTGAAACAGACTAATGGAACAGAGCCAGATGGATGAGGTAAAACGTCGCCGTCTTGGGGATTGACCCAGGCATAAGTGGTTTTCATGACATCAGAACAGAGAGAGATATTATGGTAGGTAGGCAGCGAAATAGTTCAACAACAACAACAGCACACTTTAACCATTCCAAGAAATATTAGGTTATGATCAAAGGTACTGATAGCACCCAGTACATCAAACATGGCCACCCAGCTTTTGTTTCCAAGTAGCACACCAACATTCCAGAATCAGCCTTTGAAAATAGAATTACCACCAGAGCCTGCCTCCAAATCAACCAGACTGCTAACGACATGCACATCATGGCCACGTACCACCATAAATGCAACATCACCAAGATCAGACTAGTAAACAGTGTGGAAACAACTGCCCCACATGGTAGTCTGACCTCAAGTTAACTAAAACCAGAAATATACTCGTCATGAAGGGAGGGACAAAAACCAAATTAAATCACTTTCCAAAGTCATTCGGATTCAGACAAGTCTCCTGTAACATAGATTTCTCTGGTCTGAATTCATAAACAAAAGCAAATTGGCTACACCACATGCTAGAATTCATAAAGGAAAATTCAACCCGTTGATACTACGGCTTAGAGAAGGAATGATTACAGCATTTGAAGTAAGCAAAATCACCGCTTTCCACCCCCGCCACCGAGCTTAGGGCCCTTGGATCCACCTCCCTTGGGAGCGCCACCACTTTTGGTCTGTGTCTTCTGAGTCTTGGCCACCTCGGCCTTCTTAGCCTTCTTCTCATCCTTTGTCTTCTTGATTCTCTCCTTAATTTCACTGATCAACAGAAACATCATCTCAAAAAACTACCACTTGTCTAAGTAAATGCCTCTTAAAAAGACAATCAGCATTGCAAGGAGGTGAAAGGCTACCGTAGAGCAGCCTCACGGGCAGCATCTCGGACTTCAGGCTTCTCGGTCCTCCTCTTCTGAATGACTTCCAAAGTAGCACCTACAATGGACCTGGAGTAGGGTTTCTTGGTGGCACGGCGCTTCTTCTTGACTTGCTCCGCAGCGATATCCTATGGAAACAGAAGACATCCCATACAGATGAGATATGACCGATTAGTGACGTGACAATATAATTGGTCCCGGCTATTCCGTTCGAACTACAATCTCTAAACCCATAAATTTAGCTCACTAAGTCCCTCTCATACGTTGGATGATTTGGCAACTCCAGAAACAACTTTCAAACAAATCAACAACAAGTTCACTGGCCCATTCCTATAGGTACAAGTTTTGTTAATCATCTCTGAGTAGGCCAATTACCTTCTTGTGCTGCTTCCGGTACATGGCAGTCCAGGTAAGCTTCGAAGGCTTCAGGCGATTGTGGAAGTACCTCTTGCATTTCGAATTCGCAAAGAGGAAGACCTGCAAGAAAACAACAGATGTGCACTCATCAAGTCAACAATTCCCATTTTTATCTACACCCCTCAATAGGCCAGTCCAAAGAACCAATACAATCGCCTCACCTGAGAATCAGCGCGGATGAATCTGATCCCCTTGCCGGGATAAATCTTGGCACCGCTGAAGCGGCAAAGCTCCGTCCTACGAAAAATTCACCAAATATTCATAAACACACAACTTAACACTATCAGGATCGACAAACAGCTACCAAGACAATCCGATCTACTTCTCGTTACACATCCATTTCTACCTCGCACAGTCTCAATCACATCGAATGACACCAAAACCAACACCAAATCATGCGAAAGGAGGGCCGCAACACAAAAAGTCCGGCGAATTAAAACATGGAGGACACGAGGAGGGAGAAGAAAGAAGAACGGAGGCGTACTTGAGGACCATCGCGGATCGCTTAGCTCGAGGAGGGTCTTCTTCTTCTCCTCCTCCTTCCGCCGCAGCAGCTTGAGAAAACCCTAGCCGTCGGAGCCCCAAGCTTATATTGTAGGTGGAACGATCCTTCTCCTCTTCGGACTCGGCCTAAAAACCCTAGGGGACAACTCGTTATAGGCCTTGGGCCTTCTTCAAAATCTTTGCCTTATTGGGCTCCAATTAGAAAATCAAACAGACGTGGACCAACAAAATAATTTCTTTAAGGCGAAAAAGGAAAGTAATCACGAAGGGTCGGCGCGGGGACAACCGCGTGGCGATCCGGTCTGACCGGACCGGAGTTTAAATACAAAGGGAAAAGAAAAATAAATTATTTTGAAGTAGAAATCAACGATTTTCGCCCGCAAGCACGCGCAGCGTCAGCTCGAACGTTCGTTCAAACCAAAAGGAGTCTCCCCCATTCTCTGGACCAAAGGGGAAAAGAGGACACCTCTCGTCTCGAGCCCCCTCCCCTCTCTTTTTCAGCTTTTTCGGCTGATCCATGGAACGAGATGAAGGAACGCCGCCGCCTGGTTTGCTGGACCTTTACCGCCGCGATCGCCGTAAGCTTCTCCGTTTCGTCCTCAACTCTTCTTCCTCCTCCTCCTCCGCCGCCGCCGCCGGCCGCGACGTCTCTTCCCTCCCTGACGACGCTCTGGACTCGGTCAGCGTCGATTACGTCATCCGATGTATCGTGTCCGGTGAGCTGGTTTCTTCGCCTGAATCCGACTCCTCGCCTTCTTGCTTTCCGAATTACAGTCCGTTCCTAGTTTTGTCTTTTGTAAAGATAGTGGTGTTTGATGCCGTGGATTGTGATATCTTTTGTCACCGGTAGCGTGAGTTTTTGGTCGAGGTTTTGCTCCGTCTTTATCGTGCCAGTTTAATGAGTGATGAGTGAATGAAACTATGGCGTAGACTGTATATCCTCTCGTGTTGTTATTTGAATTACGCCCGGATGTGATGGCCTTTGATCTGTTCAGGTTTTTTTTTCTTTTATAGTCCACTTAGATGCTCCAGCGTAGCTAAAATTGTTGCACATGAGCTGAAAAGGGTGGTCTCCTTGGATGACTTGCATTATGCTTTTCATAGTCGAAAATAATTTGACTATTCGAGATTCTTACTTGTTATTTTTCTCATCAATACATGCCCACCCAACCATTATGAATTAGTAGGGACTTGATCTCTTGGGAATTATCAGCTTTCCTCATAGTTAGGTTCTGTATCAGATATCATAATGACAAATTGAACATCAAGAGATATCGGGAATTGATAAATCCAAAATGGTCCAGTTGCTACTTCATAGATAAGAATCTGAAAACCCAGAAAATCATGAACAAGCCTTTACTGTGTGGATAGTGTTGGAGAGCTTGAAAGTTTAGAAAGTCTTCACCTAGTGCTGCGAGCCTTTTGATAAATCTTTTTCTGAATATTCACACATTCGTTGTGGCTGATTACTTGGAGTGTCTCCTTTTGGTTGGTCATATCTTAGTGTTGAAAAGACTTTCAAAAGGATTCCTAGAGTTGTGCACTTGTTGTTGTTTCTTTTGGAACAAGCAATATGGTTCATTGATTTTTCACTACTGAAAATTTTTTGTCACAAAATTTTTATGAATTTTTTGAGTTGCCAGTTGGAGGATATGAAGTGTAGGCCCATTTCATTGAGCTGATTGTGTCATAAGAAAACTATTCTGTTATTTTTTATGGTATAATCACCTCACAAACTTTCTGTAACTCGTATTCCCATTTCAAACTGTCCGGAGGCTTCTCGTTTAACTTTATTCAGTGTAATTAGCACGGTTGAAGCTTTCTCGAGGACATTTTTTGTTGCCTTTGAACTTATTTATCAATAATTTGCAATTTTAACTTAATTTATGTTCGTTAATTTTGCTTTAACTGTCAGGTGAACATATTAATATTGACGAAGCCATTGACAAGTACTTTGAAGAAGCCAAATTTCCAATTATGGTAATTATTCTTAATTGGATGATCTTTCAGAGTTCCAAGTACCTCTTTCGTTGAGAAATTTTTTTTAAGTTGTGATGTATGCGTTGCTGGTCTTTTGTTGCTTTAATTATTAGGCTTACTGTACACACTATTCTTTAGTTGGGTTTATACTTGCATGTCATTTTTTTTGGAATTTCTTTGATTTAATAATGATCTAGTTTCGTTATATTGTTTTTTTTACTTAAAAAAGTTGGGATTGCACGATCACATACACTTCCTGTGTAGTTCTACTCTTTGCTTACTACAAAAGTATGTTTAGAGAGAAATACTTTCACATCCAGCTGTTATGTTTTAGAATATGGCATATTTAAACCGTCCTTTTCAGGATGTTGCGTGTCTTTGTAGTGGTCTTATGTTCGATAATTCATAAATAAGGAATGAAGTGCTTTGCTTGTTAAAAGCAATACTGCGTTCTTGCTAATTAGATCCATTGGAAGCAACCAAGATGTCGTTTTTTACCTATATTTTCTTCGCCGATCCATGTCCACCACCACTGCTCCCTATTTGGCAGGTCACTTCACAATCGATGGATGCCTATCTTCTACTGACAAATCCCGACTCATCAGGATCTCCTCCCAGTCGCATTCCACCAGACATTGATCGAAATCAAAGCTCAAAATTTGCTTCAACCTCTAATTATCGTGAAGATCCTTCAGCTTTTGAGACTACCATCTATTATAGTGATAGAGATCAAGAAACTTTTATCGTACCCTCAAGGCCTGAAGTAATAGAAGTTCCTCCTTTGGGATTACCCCGTCTTATCACAGGTATACAAGGATGTATTGCCGCATCTTATCTATATTTTCTAGACCTTGACAACGCTTCCCATATAAGAGTTAAAAGATAAATGGAGATCAGGCTTTTATGTTGTCTTAATTTAGTATAGTTTTGTTTGCATTAGTCCATCCATTATTAAACTGATACATGGCTTCAGAAATTTTAAAGGGCTATTGGACGATGACCTGCAAAAGACAGCATATGAGATATTGCTTGCTTCAATACATTTCTCAGGGTAAGTTATCCGAACGCTTAATCATGCATGATTGTTTCTTAATGTGTTTGTCTGGTCAGCTCTAGAGGTTGTTTTCTTTCTTCGTTGAAATCAGTTCTTTTTTGCCGATAAATGAAGATATGTGTTTTTCTGTATTAAGGAATGATCTACACATAGCTCATGATAAAAAGAAGGAGAAGAATTCAAAGTTATTTTCAGGAATGAAGAGACAAAAGAGCAAGTCACATGTGCATTCTTACCCTCAAGAAAGACACATCGAACTTGTCGAGATCATGCGTACCCAGATGCAGGCAGGCATTATAATTCTTCTTATTTTAGTTGCAGAAAGTGTTTTCCTATAGTTTAATAAATGGGAAGTTGTAAATTAACATCAACATTAATATTCTGGCCTCTATCAACTATAGAGGTACTCTGAACTCTGAAGAAAATTGTATATTAACATGGATAAAATATCAAATTTTACAAATTTTTGTTGGATGCTTTGCTTTTCATTTTAACAGTCATGAAATTCTGGGATATGATGAAACTACTGTATGTTGGTCAGTGTTCAACTTGTTATATGTATTTCATTTAGGCAATGTTTATTATTATCTACCTATGGTTACCAAATCGTAGGTACACTATTTTCTTCCTTGTTTCCCATGGGTGTTGTTAATGTCGTATAGTATTCCTCTCTTTTTCCATGTTGAAGTGACCAAGAAGTCTTCTCGTTTGTGAGGTGTTTTAACAAATATGTGTGATGTAGTCAAAGAAATTTTTGTGTCAACAGATTTCAGAAGCAATGGATGTGTCCATCAGACAAAAGTTGTGTGGGTTAGCTGGAGCCGGATCATCCAAACGAATTGATATTCCTCATATCTCATTGGGGCTCCTAAATGGTATGCATGAGCGTGACTTTTCCAATGAAAAAGATTATAAGCAATGGAGGACAAGACAGGTAAGGATGGTCATGGGATGATTACTTTTCAAATATTTTTTGCTATTAGAATGTGCCTTTTCTGGGGATCTTATCTCAGGCAGTTGTATATGCAGGCCTTGTCTTATTTATAAATTAATTGTCCAATAAGATGTGTTGAAAAGAAACAAAAGTATGGGGATTATGTCAGTGATTGATGGATAAAATGTCAACTGTAGCATTGCTCTTCATTTTCTTTACTGACACAAGGTGATTGATTCAAATCAGGTACATGTTTTGGAAGAACTTGTTAATTCCTGTGGAAATCTTTTGGAATATGAAGATCTGACTGCTGGAGAGTTTTTGGAGAAAATGAGAGATCCAAAAGTGCGGAATCACGTACTCTATTAGTGTATATATAACTATTAATAAGTCCTTTCTCTACTCTACAGCACTTGTAACCGGGATTGATTTGCATATGTTGCAGGTTTGGGAACACGAGTTGTCTTCATCAGAGCGTCTTGAGGTTTCATCGCATGTTAATAGATTAATTTCGAGGCTCTCATCTATGCCTGGAGTATATGGCCTTGAGGGTGAAACTTGCTACTGGACTGCTGCATACCATCTCAATGTTCGCCTTTACGAGAAGATACTTTTTGGCTTATTCGATATTCTTGATGAAAACCAGCTCTTAGAGGTGACAGTGCAGTTTTTAGCAATGGTAATGTTTTCATCGGCTATATGAAGCTGATAAATACTATATTTGCAGGAAACAGATGAAGTCCTTGCCTTAATAAGGACTACATGGCCAATTCTAGGTATTACTGAAGAGATGCATGAAGCCTTGTTCAGTTGGGTCCTCTTCCAGCAGGTATATATCACGCCAAATTTTAATAATAAATATGGCTTTTCTTTTGATTTGTAAAGCAAGGATGCAATTGTTCGTGGAAAGCTGGGGGTTGAAGCGAATAATATTTCAAGTACAGGTTGTGTTGTGTTTAAAGAGCCGTGTAATGTTTAAGCTGTTTCAGCTTCGAGTTAAGTTGTGGGTCCAGCAGGTCTTGTAGTGTCTGGTGCACATATGAGCTCGCTGTGTTAGGTTTTGAGCATTAAAGAGTTCATGTTTAGTTTAACATAGCTTATATTATACACCTTTGTGCTCTGTTTGGGCGTTTTCCCTCCCTATGGAAAACGAAAATGAATAGTGATGTCATAACTCTATGGAAAAGTAAAATATTATATAAAATATAAATTCATAAGGAAATGACATAATTGCCCCCATCGATCTCGTATTAAATTTCAGTCACGAGGGCATTTATGTCAAAACAAGAAAAAGACAAAATACTATATTTTTTTCTTTTTATTCCCGAATGCGGGATTGAGAACTTTTAAAATATTTTCTATAGTTTTCTATTCTATTCTTTTCTAATGAAACGGATCCAAACACAGCATTAGTCTACCGAGCTTGGAGCTATTTTTATAAAAGAGAAGCTCTGATGTGTTAAGAATGATGGATGGCTCGCATCTATTTCTTAAATAGAGTTTTTTCCCATATCCTTAATTTCAATTGTGATATCCTCTATTAATATTTTGCGATAACTTTGTGCAAGTTTAGTGTTCATAATTGTAGATTAACCTTTTCCCTAATGCTTATTCCAATCAGAATTAACCTTTTCCCTAATGCTTATTCCAATCAGTTTATGTTTATTTGATATTGATGGATTGACTGAATATGCCATTCTTCACTGAAGTTCACTTCGACAAATGAACCTTCACTGTTGGATCAAGCTATTCTGAAGTTGCAAAAGCTAGTTGACTATGAGGTTACTAACTTGAAGGAAAAGCAATATCTGGAGAATATTGCATGTTCATGGCAATGTAATGCCATCGACGCAATACTAAGCCTTGTTCAGGCCATTACATACTCCATCAGCTTCTGGTGTCATGGTAGATTGCAAGACTATCATGTACAGTTCAGTAAGGTCTATCTTCCAAAACATTCTCTTCTATCTGAAGTTTACTACTTTTTTGCTCTCAAAACTCATTATTGCTCAGAGTGCTTGCCTTCTTATTGTTGTCCTAAATGTGGGATTGAATTTTAGGAACCCTCAACTTTTGGTGGGATATTGAAGCTGCTGTCCTTAGTTGGAGTTGCCTACACTTTTAATGGGGAAATGAAGGTTTGATGTGCTACCTTGTATTTTTCTAATTTATTCTACAATGCTTTATACATCTGCGATATCTGATCAATATTTTCTGTTGTTGCCATTTAATATTTTATCAGTATTTGCTAAATTGAAAAGCAAAATTGATTAATTATAGTTATGTTATTTAATATATAGAATACAGAAGAAATATAATTCTTTTTTTAGCTTGTTAGACTTGACAATGAAAATTGCCTGTATCCCTTCCATAGTCGCAGTTGGGGTTATGAAAGGACACGTCCACATTATAATGATGTAAACTTTCCTCCTTGCTTTCCATTATGATGATCGTCTATCCATTGTTCCAGAATTATAACAAACTTGAATTAAATGGGGACATAACTACCCTCGTTTTCTCTTTCTATCTGTTGTTTTGAAAAGACTGGTGTTTCAAACTCCAGTGAGCTCAAAATTCATGTCATTTGTTCTTGCTTCTGAAGTCTCCTGTAAATTCTTGACAGTGTTTGCATACAATTTATCCTTGTTGTGTCCTCATTCAGCCTCATTTATGTTCCACTTTACAAGGTAAAGATCAGCTACTCCAGTACCCTCTATTCTGACGAGAACTTTTTATTGTTCGCAGCTTGTTAAGTTGAGTACCTTGGGTGGTGACTCTCATCAACAACTCAAGTGTTATGTGCAGAAGTCTTTGGAAGCTGCATACAAGCGGGTGATGAATTGTGTCCTTTTACGGTCATGTTCTGCTGCGTGCATATTCCATTCTTCATGATTTGAACAAGATTTTCCTTGACAGGTGGCAAGTACTATTGAACTAGAATCTAAAGTTGCAAGAACTCATCCTCTAGCTCTATTGGCGGACGAAGTAAAAAAGTTAGCCAAGAGAGAATATGAGATGTTCTATCCAGTACTTAGTCAGTGGTACCCAGAAGCAGGAGTAGTCTCAATGTCACAGCTTAAGAAGTATTACGGAGAAAGACTGGTCTGGAAATTAATGTGGATAATTTAATATGAGAACTTTTCATCTTTGCAGTCACCTGACATTTGCACTTGACCTTTTCCAATTTGCAGCAACCATACCTTGTGGATGCATCCCATCTTTCACAAGATGTCAAGGTAGTTCTCTCCGCTGCAGATGATCTGGACTGTTATCTTAGTCAACTATATGCTTCGTCATGTATGGAGAACAAACTGGATGATTGTCTGATCCAAGATCAGCAACATTATCAGGTAATCTCTATCCAGGTTGTCTTCACTTCGATAGTGATGGAGTAGCGTAGTAGAAACAGGATAAATCACAGAAAAACTAGGAGAAAACGAATAGGATGAAGGGAACGATAGAGAATTATAGGGTTTGTAAGAAAACCTCAAGAAATTCTTAAATTCAGATAATAGGGTAAAAATAACAACTGTCATCCATAGAAAACCTAAGGCCTTATTTATACTAGAAAAGAAATCTAATGTGATATTTCTAAAATACCAATAATATTAAAAAATTTAAAAGTAATATTATGCTCCTGCATCAATCTCCCCGGGTTGGAAAAGTTCGCAATTCTGACGTGAAAATTTCAACGATCTTGATATCAATGTCCGGATA
The DNA here is from genome assembly GCA_029817715.1 of Melastoma dodecandrum. Lineage (NCBI taxonomy): Eukaryota > Viridiplantae > Streptophyta > Magnoliopsida > Myrtales > Melastomataceae > Melastoma > Melastoma dodecandrum. The sequence continues at coordinate 3,369,050 of JARUPY010000079.1, read as the reverse complement.
TCTTCTTCAACTCTTTCTCATCTTCATAAAGCTGACGTTGTATGCATGTTAGCTTGAGATCCCCTACTGTTTGGACATAGAACTGACCACCGCCAAGGACTTCCGTCACCCCATCTTAAGCACTTCCTTCTGTCTGTTCTCAACAGACAATCCGTTTGTCTGTTCCTGTCCCTCTACATAGTTCTCCCATATCTTTAGCTTCTTCCTTTTGGCAGCTTGCTCAGCCTGCTCCAGAAGGCCAACATCCATGACTCTGTCAGAACTGAAAGAAGCTTGAAGTTCGGTAGCCTTCAGTTTTCTCTTGGCTTCTTCTTCTAACATGTTAGCGCTCCATTCAACATATTTTGTCAATCCGCATTCAACAAGCTCCAAAGCCAGTTCCTTTGTTGATTCCGTGTTAGAGTAGTAAACGAAACCTAATAAGTTGTCGAACTTGTCAACATCTTCCAAGAAAATGCTAACATCTCTATGAAGCACCCGCATTTCCGTAAAGTGCTCGGCTTCCAATCCAAACGAGTTCGGAGCAACTTCATTAGATGTGGTTGTCGAAACCGCAAGCTACTGGGCAGATAGATAATAAAGAAGAAGCAACTTCACTTGCTTCTTCTGAAGCCGCTTCTGCTTCAGGGGCATTCTTGGTGATTGTCCTCCTGCCCGCTGAAGGATCCTGGACTCTTACGAGGAAAACTTGAACAAATTGCAACTCTGGAAGCAAATTCACCTGAAATGTGCTGCCATCTCGATCATGCTCCACAATTCCTTGCATGGGCCTTACCTTTACTTGCAGCCAGCAAACCCATGGCATCCAAGTTGGTGGGATTACCAATAGCAGATGGAGGAATATTTATGATGGAAGCCTCGACAGCACCAAAAGTCTTGCTCCAACGACCGAGACCTTGTTTAGCTTGTTCCTGGAACGAATGAACTCTGTTAGGAAGGGACTTGCATCTCCTTTCTGTTGACAATATTCTCTGACCTTTGTCCAACCTTCGGATTCGACCAATAAAGCAACATTTTTGTCATCTAGAAAGACGGAGCTCAACTCTCGACCGATAGACGGTACCACATAATCTACTTTGAAAGTGACCTCTTTTCCAATGGATTTCTTCCTTAAATATTCTTTGCTATCCCAAGCGAAAGGCACATCCACACCACCTTTACGGGCCTTTCCTCCAGATGCCATCACGCGTATATCCTTTGTCATCTGAGTGGCAAGTGATGGTCGATTTAAAGCAGCTTCATCAATACCACCCATATCATTCTACCCGCGTTGGAAAAGTAAACTCCATTCTGGCGGCTTAGCAATTCTTGTGTACTTATCATATCATTTTTTGCTCTCGTCCATGAATTCATTGCCACCAAAAGATCTTCTAATTCTTCCCCCAATTGTATCCAACTCTTTGATGTCTTTCGTCAGAGGATGGAAGGTGTACGTCTTTTCTTCATAAGGGTTGAGAAAAGTCTCCACCGCATTTGTGAAAATAACAACTATGAGTATTCACTATGTGCTATAACATCAGAAACCTCACTTTCACGAGCATCAATCATAATATCCCTATGCCAATCTTTGACTTCCCTTTGAATAATTGACATGGCCCTTTCGATGACGACTGACTCCCCTTCGATTGGATACACATAAATAATATTTTCGTCATCATCAGGATATTCATCATAAATATGCTTTATTTCTTCATCGAACTATTCTTTAGCCTTCCAGTTTTGATATTCACCGGCGTGCATCTTCTCGCTAAAGCCTGGAACTTCAATTTCGATCCCACCATCTTTGAGATCTAGGGCACATCTCTCTTCCAATCCATCTCCTCCTGTGTTGTTTACAGGTCCGGCTTCACGGAAAGGATTGTCTTCGATTTCATCAGATTCATCTTCAGTACTACCTTCCAGTATGTCTAAGGGGTTGTAGTTGCCTTCCGGAATCTCCATTCAGGCTCACACGCATTCTTGTCACAGTAACAGCAACAGCAACTCTTGGACTGTTTGCGATAGATCTTCAAGCATACTTCGCATCTCAGCAAATTCCGTCTGTTGATGTCGAACTCCTCCCCCACGGCCTCTACCATTATTAGCCATCATAAAACCCTAAGGTAGAACTCATGCTCTGATACCAATTGATGGAGTAGCGAAATCACAGAAAAACTAGGAGAAAACGAATAGGATGAAGGGAACAATAGAGAATTCTAGATTTTGTAAGAAAACCTCAAGAAATTCTTAAATTCAGATAATGGGGTAAAAATAACAACTGTCCTCCTTAGTAAACGTGAGGCCTTATTTATACTAGAAAAGAAATCTAATGTGATATTCCTAAAATACCCATAATATTAAAAAATCTAAAAGTAATATTATGCTCCTGCATCAGCTAGCTAGCTAATTATCTTGCTAATAATTATTTCTTCCGATCTGGCTCAAAGACTCTGTCGGCCTATCCCTCGATAAGTTTCTCTTTTCGACATGCAGCAGCTGTAATATATTTGTCATGTCCTTTACTGGTCTACGTTACAAAATTTCTCCCTTTGGTGATGGATTCAACTTATTAAAATAGCTTTTTGAAAATATTTCTAAGTGAAAGATTGTTTAGTAAATCCTCTCCTGCACGAACTATTTGAAAGCATCCTGCGCACTGAGATGCCTTCTTAATGGCTTACACGAAAGTACCGAACACATGGTTAACTTGAGACGATATAAGTTGAGATGATAAACTTGGTTAATATAAGAATTATAAGTTGAGACGATAAACTTGGTTGACATAAGAATGATTGACAATGTCACCAGAACAAGCATCTCAATTAACGTATATTTTTAATTTCCCTTTATTTCAAATATAGTTGAGTAGCATGGAAGTTCAAGTAGCTTATTATTCTGAGTTTTAGTTTGTTGTTGAACAGCATCTAGTTGGATTATACAGTTGACAGCATCCCTATATATCACATACAACATGTTCTCCAGAAAAACTTGAAAGTAGATTTCTAATAAACTGACTGTTGTTAACAGATTGAACAATTTGCTGCACCAATCATTCTAGACTGGGTTATTGCCCAGCACACACGCATTATGCAGTGGACTGCTCGTACAATTGATCTTGAGGTAAGTGATTAAGTTTATTACAAGCAATGATGTGTTGAAAATTCTGGTAAAACTTATAATAATACTGTCAACATGAAGGACGTCTTAATTGTGGACGTAAAAGCTGGCTTGACATCAGGATTTGTGAATGTTGTTTCTGGACTGTCAAAACAGAACCATCACAAAGATGTGGTAACAATAACCAGCTCAAGTTCCAAATCTACCTACTTTGGTACTAATCTTTTTGACTGAAAAAAGGTCATACTGACTTTGGCTGTCACAGTTGGCTGTGCCACCTTGAGTGGTCAATGGTTTTAAAATTATATACTCTGTTAATAATTGGACTTAAGAAATGTTCTGGATGAATTCATTAGATAGACTGTAATTTCAGGACATTGTTGATATTGATAATGCTTCGCTGTCTGTGACATTGGGAGGCTTTAGACTCTAAGCATACTCTGTGGGAATGAGACAGAATAGAAACAACATGCTAATGTTAGAGAATCTATATATCTGTCCCGAGTCAGTGGAATAAGGTTTAAGCGTTATTGTACTTGTGACTTCATCATTGGGAGAAGTATTTCTTGAATTGCTTTTCATAGGTTATCATTCTCGTGAGATTTGGATAAATGCAGGAGTGGGAAGCGTTGTCCTTGCAACAGAAACAGGCACCATCAGTTGTTGAGGTGTTTAGAATAATCGAACAGGTACATTGTTGCTAGCGTCTTCAGAACTTTTACGAACCATTGAGTTTCTTTGCGGCCTTAGCTCTGGCTGTGGTACCTTCATTAATGTTTATTGTTTTTATGGACTTTTAGATGAAACGTACAAAAAAGGGTCTTCTTGACTTGATTATATGTCATTCCTCGATGAATCTAACTTTTTTCCTGCTGTCTTAAATTTGCAGACTGTTGATCAATTTTTTGAGTGGAATCTTCCAATGAATATTACACATTTACAGGCTCTACTTTCTGTTATATTCCACAGTTTGGATGCCTTCCTATTGAAAATTTCTGATGGAATAGGTATGAGAGTCAACATTTTCAAGGTTGAACATATTCAAATTACTATCGTGCTTTAGTTACATCTGAGGGGGGTTCATATTTGTTTAACAAGAAAAATGTTGATGATCTAAAGTTTTGCGGTTATATTTTGTCTTGCCCTTGATAGTTTACTTGGTCCCTTAATTGAAGGAATTGATCATGGCTTTGAATTGTCATCTCTTTTGTTGAATTTTGTGCAAAGTTTCCTTTTAGCTGTAGGGACACCCATTAAGTTGTGTTGAATCCTTTTCTTACAAGATTTTGAACTGAATGCCTGTTTATGTGCTTCTGTTGGTGAAATGGCTTTTACACTTCCCTTGTTCTAATTACTTGATGTTTCTTGTTTTCTGCTTGTAGTTGAGAGGAAACATCTATTACCTACGACTCCTCCTCTAACTCGCTACACCGATGCTGTAATGCCCATAATCAAGCGAAAGATACTTGAAGTTGTGGAAACAGATGAAAAAGTAAAATTCAAGTTGGCACAATCGACGATATCTAAACTTTGCATCAGATTAAATACTCTTCAAGTAAGTGAATTCTTTATGGGAACATGGGTTCAACTTTATGCATTCTTTTGTGCTTTAGAATCTTGGGACTGAACAAAACAAAATGCTTGTAGAGGTGAAATGGTTCTGTGAAATCTAAAATTGGTACTTATAAAAAAAAATCTAAAATTGGTTGAAGTTTCTCTCTTCACATAAATTCTTATTCTAAAGACAGAATCTGAGAAGTTTAGGAATACTATATGCTGGAAATGCAAAAGGCCTCAGCATGTCTGGTTCTGAGTCAACAATTGCACAATATTGCTACGTGCTTCGGTGGGAGATGTTGACGTGCTTCCTGGTATTCATAATGCAATATTTATGTTGCAGTATCTGAAGAAACAGGTCGATATATTAGAAGATAATCTTAGAAAATCTTGGGCAAGGGTTAAACCATCCTGTGATGAAAGATCAAGTAAGTCTTTACTGAGAAACAAGAGAAACATATTCTAGTGCCTTGTCTGTCGTATTTCATTTGTGAGTTTTTTCAAAGCATTTGTCCTCAGAAATGTAAATGTCGAATTCTGCCAAAAGAAGTATGTTTACTTTGTAATCCTGTTCTGCTTGGAGAGCAGTACATAATTATTTTGATTTAGAATCAACTGAAGAACTAGGAAGTGTCAACATTTAACCAGTTTTTGATCTATCGTCATTTTCTGTAAAATCAATTGTGCTAATATGATAAATGAACCCTTTGAATTAATGAATCTTCGAGTCACCTCTTTTTTCGTATGGTCTTGGCAGAGATCTTTTTTGTGGGGTGTAAATTTCTCAATAACTCAATGATAACTGTTGTCATCTCTTTCCGCTTCCGATAAATGCTTATTCAGGCATGGAAGATATGGAAAGTTCAGATTGCTTGACTTATAGTGAAGCGGTGGACGAACTCTTTAGCACTTCATTTCGAAGCATCAGAGATACGGCCAGCAACGCAATTGGCCGGATTTCTGACTTGGTTGGTGAGCTCCTGCAATGATCAGATATATCACTGCAATTGTGAAATGTGCCATAACAATATCCATTCCTTTAATCTTATTGCTTTAGGATTGCGAATGATCTTCTGGGATCTTCGAGACTCCTTTCTTTCAAGGTTATATTGTCCTACTGTTGAGGCTGTCCGCTTGGACTCGTTTCTTCCTCAATTTGACACTGTAAGAGCCCCAAATCCTGTCTCTTTCCTCCATGAGGACTCTCTCACTTTACCCAACTTCTCCTTACCTATATCAGTGGTCTTCTCAAATGGTTTAAATGCAGGAGCTCAACCGTATTTGTGGCTTACTGGATGACTCTATCAGAGACCTTGTGGTTTTGAGCATATGTCGGGCTTCAATGGTACACTGATGTTTACTGAACTTCTATTTGCTTGGACATCTGACTATTCTTTTCTAAAAAAAGAGAACCAAGAAAAAAAATCTCACTTCATTAATTGATCAGGAGGCATATATGTGGGTGTTGCTAGAAGGTGGTCCCTCTCGAGCATTTTCCGATTCCGATGTTTCCTTGATGGAGGAAGATTTTAGCCTGTTGAAGGTTTCTTCCATTTCTAACTGCTTCTTTCACCATGGTTTGATCTTCGCGCCTCTTAAATGCCATCCCTGATTTGCTCTTTATTCATAGGAATTCTTTATAGCCGAAGGAGAGGGGCTTCCCCGGACTACAGTCGAACAGGAAGCTGCAAATGCAGGACAGATTCTGCAGTTGTTCTCTTACGAGGTCCGCTGCAATGAAACAATTGGTTACTGTATGTTCATCTCAAATTTCTTGCACAGACAATCAACCAATTACTTTATTTGACAGGCCTCGACAGTAATCAAAATGCTGCTAAAAGCGAGTGGAAGGATGTCAGCCGGTTTACATTCACGTCAGCATGGCAACATTCCAGAGGATGCGTACGTTTTAGTACGTGTCTTGTGTCACAAAAAGGACCGGGAAGCATCGAAGTTCTTGAAACAACATTACGACCTTCCCATGTCTTCAGGTAATAGATGGAGTACGGCCTGTTAACCCAAGGCCTGCCCTTGAGGTGAAATGGGAGCAACGTAAGTTAACCAAAACGGATTTTCTCATTGATTTTACAGAGTACGATGATTCAACTCCAAAAGAGCCCTCGGGTGCGTCGGGGTTGATATCGGACATCATCGAGAGAAGCTCCTCCTTCCGCTTGACTGAGAAAAGCCAGAAGAGTTTGAGCTCCTTCAAGAAGAGGATTCAGGAAGCTACGTCGGGACTTGGGCATGCTGCCTGGTAAAAAGGTAGGAATCGTCCTTTCCTCGTGTGTGTGTGTGTGTGTTATTCCCGTTGGTAATGCTGAGATTAGTCCTTAGTGATGCCTATTTATGACCAAATTCGAAATGGTTGTGTCATTCTCTACTGACATGAGTGGCCGGGTAATTTCATGTCAGAAACAATAGGAAGTAAAAAGTTCCGGTGTTGTCTTCTTATTCTTCCAAGTGGTGGCCCTTTTCATTATTACTGCAGGACTAGTCATTCATTACTCTTACACTTACCCTTACCCATCTTGTTAGAAAGACTCTTCTCTTCATCTTGAATAGAAACTTGTATGATTTCATCAAGATATTATAAATGAGTCGTTTGACGGAGTCAATTCCACCCCGGTGAAGAAGTTTAAATCACGGGAGAAAACATTATCACACCCCCACAAGGATCATTCCCCCCGTCCGTCTGTCATCATTGCGTTTGTGTATACATAAACGTGACTCTATGGTAGGTAGAAATTCCTTTGGAGGTTCGAATGCAGGTCGAATGCCCATGCTGCGAGAACAACAAGCGAACAAAAAGATTGGATATGCAGCAGCTAGACATGCTGACTCGCTTTTTCAGCCTACAGCCACGGCGAATACGCCGGGAGCTGCAGCCTGTGATCTGAGTTTGGGTCCATGTACATAGACTGAAGATGGGCTTTGATACCCAGTTCGGTTCACTTGTATATCCATTCATTCGCCCGTCCTCCGGATTCATCCATATCGATGAATATGCTAACTGCCTGCAACTCGTCCATAAGGAAAATGTAAGCCGACAGGATACACGTTCCCGATATGACACGCTCTTCATCAGGGGATACTTTCCCACCTTTCCAATGCGAGGACGCTCTTTTGAGGTCGCGAGGCTGTTTCGGATGTGCGAGACGGCTCCCCAGCATTTCAATGTGTTTGCCACGTCGTCCAGTCTCAGGATGTACTCTTCTTCGGTCAATGGAAAGGACCTCTAATATAAGAGCATAGGCACCGATATTAAGGACCGTGACCTAAGAGCTCGTTGCTACTGATGCTTGAAACGTTACCAAAACGAATCTACTTACCTGTTCGAGGTACTTCCACATGACGTTTAGGGCCAAGAGATTCCTTCCCATGAATTCCTACGAATTAGCAACAGGACAAGCAAATCGTCATGTCGTCTGTGCAGAAAAGGAAATTCTACAACGCAATTGGTATTGATCTACAGCTAAACAAAAGCCACACAATCATGTCGGATGTCAGTGATTCTGTTCCAGATGAATATCCCGTAGCTCGTGAGCCCATAGGGTCCCATTGAAAGAAAAAGAAATGCACTAGTTAAGATGATCAAATTCAACACCACTAAAAACAAGTGGCTATTGGTGAATGCATGGAAATCTGATTGCCTCAACATCATATCATATGCACAATAATGGCGTGCAGAATGGACGATTTCTCTTGACAAGTGATCTTATAAGTTTCTGATAAAGAGAGGAAAGTTTGCAACTAACGAAGCAATCGAAAAGATTATCTCCCGAATCAATTATTCAAATTAAACCCTCCAAAACGTGATGTCAGTGATCATACCTTCTTTATTAGTTGGATGTCGTATGACCTCCCGTACTTGTTCCGTATAAGTGTTGCGAGGTCTAGCCCACTGAAGGTCGAATCATCGGCACCGACAATTCTCTCCAGCTTCTCCCTCAAGCTTTCGTCACCAATCTGGGCCAGAAAACATCAAGCCAATGGCTTCTGACCAAATCATCTGTACAATCCATTCAGAAGTTCAGTTGAATCGATGAAAACCACATACCCTGTCGTTATCCTTATCTCCTGAATCCCCATCCTTTCGTTCATCATCTGAACCGCCTGAGCCCATGCTATCATCCACTGCGCCAGCACACAACCGCCAGTCCCTTCTCAAGCATGAGGCATGATGACTCGAAACACATCGACCGAGATGAGGTGCCGCCTTTTCTGGTCCAAAGTACACACCCGGTTTTCCTAAACAGGGGACCTTATTGCATTTCCCTGTAAGGAGGTGTTCGGGGATACTCTGGGCCCAACTACAGCGTTGGCCAGGGAGTAGGCTCGTCATGGTCCTGCGAGACGGGCCAACCAACCCTCAGGAGCAGAAATCCAAACCCTTAAACATGTAAAAATCGAATCGGACAAATGCTTCAACTGCTTCCTATTCTCAACTTGAGCAGGAAACAACTCTCCGGAAGATGAAAAGGGAAAAGAAGCCGGAGAATAGAGAAGAATTGGGGTGAGAAGGGAAGTGTAAAATCATCTCAGAACCATTCCACCAAAGGCGGCCACAACCAATAACTCGAGCTCAATAACAGGAAAAACCTCGGCGGTTCGGAAGAGGAGGGGGCGGGGTGCTTGGGCTTGAAGTGGTTCACCCCCTTGTCTCTCCAAGCATTATCTAAAATCTGAACTTTTTGTTTTTGTTTTTATTTTGCTACAGGAAATGTTAGTCCTCCATCCCTCCCTTGGTCTTATTATTTTTAGTGGACAGCATGAGAAGGAAAGACTTCTGGGAAATGCCAACAAAAAAAAAATGAAAGACTAACGACGACCATCAAAACTATTCATCCCATGAAACCTCTCTCGACTTTAAGATATTAAATTACGTCTGGACATTAAATATATTAACATCCATTCCCAAACACCGATATCTTAACTTCGAATTTGTCACCTGTGATACGGGTGGGGGGGCAAAGATGACAAAAATATAATTATACGTCGTAAACGGGTAAAGTTACGCCCGAACGGGAGAGCATGAGTTAAACTTGAAAATGAGATTAAAGATTAACGCCAGGTAACTACTGTTGACTTGGGAACAGCCTTTATTATTACAATACATTAAGAAGCGAGAATTGGACCGAAATCGAAACCACCCTTCACCCGCAAGTCACACCTCGTCCACCCGGGGGAACTGCTAATTCCCCTGTGGATGCCTCCTCCACGATACTGTAGCTGCTTACGGAGTTAAGATCGTCCCTCCACAGAATCGCGTGCACCAAAACCACCTGTATCCAGATTGCTAACGTCGGCAGCAACTGGATCCCTGCTTCGGTCAATATGGGCGTGATTGTGGAGACAACCCCGAGGAAGAACAGCACCAGGGCCATGACAGTGGCTCCGTGAATGAACATGATTTTCGGTTTAAGCCCCAGCATGGTTTGCAAGGAGCCGGTTAAAAAAAGCATCATGGTCATGTTGAGGAAGGCCGTCCACTCTGGCACCAGGATTATCGACAGCCCGACCGACCATGCCTGCATGTAAAATAGAGCGAAGTGGGCCAGGTTCTTCCGGATCCGGACGGCCAAAGCCTCCGCGGTGAGAGGGAGGTCAAACGGGAAGAAGAACCCAAAGTTTGGCCTAGCATACTTCCTCGTGGCAGCTGGGGCGACATCAGGGTTCGTCGCCAGGGGAAGGGTTGCGGCGGAGACGGACTTTCCGACATCGTGCCGCTGACTCAAATCAAAAGAATGTTATAATGAAGAGAGGCCCTTTAACTATCTCATGGTATTGAGATTGTGATGGGGTGGTTCTACTTGGAGAGGATTTGCAAGAGCATTTATGTGAGTAGAAGTCAACTAGTAAGTACATTAATTTCATTTAATGTGGTCAGAATTGATTTACTAATGTATAATCTAATGTTAAATATTGCACTATATGAAATGTTAAATGTAATATTCTAAAGCATATGTATCTCCTGCTAACATTTATATCCCAGCATTTCAAGGTGTTTGGCCACGTGACCTTCAATGATTTCTCGATTAGTCTAGGCGGTAATAAGAGAGCTTCGATGGTCATCCACCGGTTCTCTGAAGTCAAGCGTGATCTCATCAACCCATTCATGCATTCCCGTCCGTAAGTTCAGTTGAGTTGATGGCAGCATCATGCCCTTATCTCCTGAATCCCCCCCATCTTCCGTTGATCATCACGACTACCCGAGCCCATGCTATCATCCATTGCGCCGGCACATATCCACCAGATCCCTTCTCAAGCACGAGGCGTAATTACTCGAAACACATCTCTTCTCTGGTGCATAGAATGTGCCCGGATTTCCTAAGCAGGGAACCTTATTGCATTTCTGTTGACCTGGTTTTGATGATGAACGTAAGCAACATGTTACTGGTGGTCAGTAATAATGTAAGTGACATGTTACTGGTGGTAAGCGACATGTTACTGGTGGTCAGTAATAATGTTTCACAAGTTATGTGTTCATTCTTAGTGATGAGTTTGAGCAATACGTTGCGGAACCACAGCTAGTAGCAGTTATATATTATTGCGTTCCAGTACACTGTTACTGTGATATTACGTATAGAAGTTGAAAATATGGAAACATATTTTTAATAATCATGATTTATTCTAAGATTTATTTTAATCTATCTCAGATAATTATTCTGAGCGTCTAGGTTCGTTTAACGTAGCCTAATGATCTTATTATAAACTATTAGGCAACAAAATATATTGAGATTATCTTTCCAATTATTATTTTTGGAAACAAAATATATCTCTGATTCCCTGCAGCAACGTCTCGCTGTAATGGGAGAAAATATCAAATTAAATATATTTAATTAAATATATTGATTAGATATGATGTTGGAGATTGGAAATAATCTACTTGATTGAGATGAGTAAAGGAAGTTACCGTTTGTGTCTTTCCTTTTATAACACAGCAAACGTTGAGCAAACCGTTGCTGTGTCCTCGCTGCCAGTTTTGGCAATAAATCTTGTTGATTGCCTAGACGATTTCCGTCCTCCTTCTTCTTTATAACCTGACCAGAGACGACAGAAATTCTGCCTTTGTGCATCTGTGTGGTCTGTGTGGTCTGTGTGAGCTTTGTGAGTCGACGGAGAGCGAAAGGTGCTAAGTGTCTCCTGGTTCTTTCTCTTGCAAGCTACGTGTGAGAGTGTCAAGGGGCTGAGGTCAGATCCCTTGAATCGTCTGAGAGGGACTAGGTGTCCTCGGTGCGTTCAACGAGCAGCCGGCGAATCGTCTGAGGGAAGCTAAGTGAATACCTGCTCTGAATTCAGTAACCGGTTGCTGACCCATCGGCAAGAAGCCGTTCTTGTCGTGTCTTTTCGCAGGGAAGTCTCGAGCCTACGGAGTTTGAGCAGTTAGACACGCACTTGCGGGTGCGCGCCAGAAGTCTCGTGCCTGCAGGGTAGAGCAGGAGTTGGGAACGCCGCCGGAGTGGAAAGAGTTCCTCCCGAGCACAGGGGTGCTGTGCAGAAGTCTTGAACGCCTGATACAGAGGGTTAGTAAAGCAGGTTGCGTGGAAGCCAACGGATCGGAAAATTCCACCCTAGGCACTGGGTGTGCAGTGCAGTGAGTCACGGCTGTGGTAACCGTGCACGTCCGAACTGAGTGTAGGACGGATACCTTCTAAGTGGCTTTGTGGTTTTCTTTGTGATCTTTGTGGTTCCTATCTTCGTGATCTTTGTGGTTCAACTTTGTGGTTGTCTCTTAAGCAAGTGCAGGCTTATCTTAAGGAGAGACAAGATCTGTGTGGAAATCCTCTGCTGAACGATAAAGTGCTGAAGCAATCCTTTGCTGTGAAGCAGAAACGAGCTGCTCTCTGAGAAGTTATTCTTCACTGTAAGGAATTATCTGTGAGGATTTATACTCTAACATAACGTTGTCTGTGTTCTTTGATAAGTCAGGATTATATTAAGCGACAACGAGCTGTGTGGAATCCATTGAGCTACCAACTGCTGAGGATAAGCATCATTCTGCTGGAAACGAGAAGACGTCCACTGTGTGAGGAGCTGACCGTTGCCAGGAGTGATCATCTATTGTACGGGATTCTAAATCTCACTTTGTGAGAGGAACATACGCCTAGTGCAAGGGCTTTTTGCACCCATTATTTTATATAGTGGAATCACCTTGTTGGTGGAAAGTGGACGTAGGTCAATTAAGGCCGAACCACTATAAATCACTGTGTCCATTACGATCGCGCAACACTCGTACGAAAACCTTCTCGACAAAATCGTAACAGTTACAGTAAGGTATTTCTCATTCTGAGAAACGCTCTGCTGTGATACAGTACGCTTCCGCTTACACCGAGAAAGGGCGAAAAAGTGATAAACACTAATTCACCCCCCTCTTAGTGTACATAAACGATCCAACAATTGGTATCAGAGCAGGTTTGCTGGAAAGCTTTCTGTGTGATTGCTAGTACAGAACTCTGTTGCTGAACTAAAACAGCTTGTTGCTGAACCAAAACAGCTTGTTGCTGAAAGTCTTACATTAAAGCACAGTAAGGTGCTGCTGAGTACTGAACAGAATGTCGATGCTCTTGACTGATGGTCATTCGACCGAACGTCCACCGCTCTTTGCTGGACAACATTTCTCATATTGGAAAATGAGAATGGAGTTGTTCATTGGAGCAAAAGAAGCCGATTGCTGGCAGATTATAATGGAAGGAGATCTTGTAATTCCTCCATCTAATCCCAGCGACTCTCGACATGAATTTGAAAGAAAGAGAATTATCTCGCTGAACACTAAAGCAAAGCACTACTTAGTATGCGCTCTTGCTGGAAATGAGTTCAATCGCGTCTCTACTTGTAAGACAGCGAAAGAAATGTGGGATAGACTTGCTTTGATCTATGAAGGAACAGAACAAGTCAAGGAATCCAAAATAAATGCTTTAGTAACTCAATACGAAGCATTCAAGATGAAAAAGGATGAGTCAATAAATCAAATGTTTGATAGACTCACCGAAATTACTAATGCCATGGAATCACTTGGCAAAACAATTTCTAATTCTGAGTTGGTCAGAAAGATACTTCGCTCATTGCCTAAAACTTGGGAAGCCAAGAAGACGGCAATTGAAGAAGCTAAAGATTTGACAAACTTAAGTCTTCAACAGTTGCTTGGTTCTCTCGTTGCTTACGAAAATGAGAACAAGGTTGCTGACGATAAGAAGATCAATGCTGTTGCATTCAAGGGAAGTACCGAAATGTCCGATGAATCCGAGGATGAGTCTTCATCTGATTCTGAGGATGAAGTTTCCTTGATGGCAAAGAAATTCAAAAGATATCTTCGCAAAAATCGCTTTAAGGGAAATCGAGATATTAAAAAGAAGAATACTAAACCACACCAAAGTAAAAGTGGTGTATGCTATGAGTGCAACAAACCTGGTCATATGCGACCAGATTGCCCACTTTTGAATGAGAAGGGCAAATCTTCAAAATACAAGAAAAATGCCATGATGGCATCTTGGAGTGATAGTGATGAAGAATTAGATCAGGATGACGAAACAGCAAACATCTGCTATATGGCGCAAACTGATGCTGACACTGAGAAGGTAAATGCTTTCTCACCTTCTGATCTGTCTGCTGAAGATATTGAGAATCTTTTCTCCGAACTTTACGATAAAATTGAGTCTTTGTCCGCAAACAATAAGGCTCTTAAGAAGGAGAATAAATTCTTGAGTGCTGAGAACGATTCTTTAAAGGAAGAGTTATCAGCAAAGGCTAAGAAAGCGACAAAGAAACTTTCTCAATCCAAATTAATGATTGAGGAGTTGCAACAGCAACTTGATGCTGTAAACAACAAAACAGAATTATGTATGCATGAGAAGCATGATTCTGGAAATGAGAAACATTCACGACATGGGAAATATGTTCCCCCTCATGTTAGGAATGGCGAATCTCATTTTATTATTCAAAGGTTACCTAGGCTTTGTTACTATTGTAGAAAGCCGGATCATTTCATTAAAAATTGCCATGTGCGGCGAAATGACATGCTTGGCATTACTTCTAAAGTTGATGGTTCTGTTGTTAAATGGAAGCAACGACTTACTTAAATTCTTTCTCTATTTCAGGGATGCTTCAAGTCCATCACTAAGGACCATGTATGGTACTTAGATAGTGGCTGTTCGAGGCATATGTCAGGAGATGTCTCCTTATTCTCCACACTGGTTTTCCAGGATGGTGGTGCTGTCACTTTTGGTGATAATGGAAAAGGGATGGTTAAAGGAACATGAACCATTTGCTGTTCTAACTCCCTAACCATTGAAGGAGTTCTTTATGTTAAAGGCCTCCAACATAATTTGATTAGTATCAGCCAATTGTGCGATAAAGGTTACAATGTTTCTTTCAATGAGAGAACATGTAACGTTTCACGGGATGGTGTCACTTGCTTCGTTGGTGAACGCAAGAAAAACATCTATATCCTGTCCTTTAAGAACATCTCCGCTGGAGAAAATTGTCTCTTGTCCGTTAAGGACGAAGCTACTCTGTGGCATAGAAAGTTGGGACATGCTAACTACGACTTGCTGTCCAAACTTGTCAAAAAGGACATCATTAAGGGATTGCCTAAAATCAAGTTTGACAATGATCAGGTTTGCAAAGCTTGTTCTATTGGCAAACAAACAAAGGTATCCTTTAAAAGTAAAAATATGATTTCAAGCAAAGCTCCGCTTGATTTACTTCATATGGACTTATTTGGTCCAACAAGGACTCAAAGTCTTGGAGGTAAACGTTATGGATTAGTTGTGGTAGATGACTTTTCCAGATTCACTTGGGTTAAATTCTTAGCTCACAAAAGTGATGCGTTTGCAATCTTTGAAACTTTAGTCAAACAACTTCAAAATGAGAAAGGTGTTTCTCTAAGAAGCATAAGAACGGATCATGGTACCGAATTTGAAAAACCATGACTTTACTTCTTTTTGTGAAGAATATGGTATAAACCATAATTTCTCTGCTCCATATACTCCACAGCAAAATGGAGTTGTAGAGCGAAAGAATCGAACCTTACAAGACATGGCGAGAACCATGTTGCTGGAAAGTGAGGTTGCTAAGAACCTTTGGGCTGAAGCTGTAAGCACAGCATGCTACATCTCAAATCGTATTCATTTGAGGCACTCTTTAGGTAAAACGCCTTATGAGTTATATAAAGGCAGAAAGCCTAATATCTCATACTTTCATCCATTTGGAAGTAAGTGTTATATCTTGAGACCCATTAAAGATGGTATCGGAAAGTTTGATGCTCGATCTGATGAGGGCATATTCTTAGGATACTCCCTAACGAGCAAAGCATATAGAGTTTTTAATAAAAGAACTCTAACTGTTGAAGAGTCTATCAATGTTAAAATTGATGATTCTCTGACACAGGAAGAAGTTGCTGTGGAAGCAGCAACACAATCCTCAACAACAGCATCAAATGAAACCTCCCAGCAAATGATTGCTAACAATAATCCGAACGGAAACACTGTAGCAGATGTACAGCAAGTGCCTGCTGCACACACTGAAAATGCTTCTGGTGATTTCCAGGATATTCAAATTGAGAATCGTGTTCCTTCGTTATATAAGAAAAGACATCCTATTGATCAAGTAATAGGTTCTTTGCACACAGGAGTGCGAACCCGCAATACAGCAAGTTTGTACTGTGAACACTCTGCTTTTATCTCTCAAGATGAACCTCAAGGCATTGATGATGCGCTTGATGATCCTAATTGGATCCTTGCTATGCAAGAGGAATTGAACCAATTTGAGAGAAACAAAGTTTGGAGTTTAGTACCAAGACCCAATGATCGTTCCATTATTGGAACAAAATGGGTTTATCGAAATAAACTTGACGAGTCTGGAAATGTTGTAAGAAACAAAGCTAGACTTGTAGCCAAAGGTTACTCACAAGAAGAAGGCATCGATTATGATGAAACGTTCGCCCCAGTGGCGCGTCTAGAAGCAATACGCTTACTCCTAGCGTATGCTTGCTATAATAACTTTAAGTTATTTCAAATGGATGTGAAAAGTGCTTTCCTAAATGGTGATATAAAAGAGGAAGTCTATGTTGAACAACCTCCTGGATTCACCGATCCAAAGTATCGTAATCATGTTTATAAGCTCTCTAAAGCTTTGTATGGGCTTAAGCAAGCTCCGCGAGCATGGTACGAAAAGCTTAGTTCCTTTCTTATAGCAAAGGGATATAGGCGTGGAAAAATTGATACAACATTGTTTCTTAAGAAACAGGATGCTGATCTTTTAGTTGCTCAAATATATGTCGATGACATTATATTTGGTTCAACTAATGAAAAATTATGTAATGAATTCTCTGATCTAATGAAAGGAGAATTTGAGATGAGTCTCATGGGAGAACTTACTTTCTTTCTCGGACTTCAAATTAAACAAACGGAAGATGGAATTTTTATCCATCAAGAGAAGTACAGCAAACAGTTGCTCAAGAAATTTAATCTTGAGAATGCTAAACCTTTGTCAACTCCAATTGGTAGTAATACCAAAATTGATAAAGACGAAAGTGGAAAGGAAATTGATTCCAAGCTATACAGAAGTATGATAGGATCATTGCTATATCTTACTGCTTCACGACCAGATATTATGTTCAGCGTATGCTTATGCGCTAGATATCAGTCTGCTCCAAAAGAGTCCCACCTTGCTGCAATTAAGAGGATCTTTCGATACCTCGCAGGAACTGTTAGCTTAGGTCTGTGGTATCCAAGAGAATCGTTGCTGGATCCTAGAGGATATTCAGATGCTGACTATGCTGGATGGCGTATTGATAGGAAAAGCACGTCTGGTACTTGCCAACTATTGGGAAATATGCTTATTTCCTGGTTCTCTAAGAAGCAGACAACTGTCGCTTTATCCACAGCTGAGGCTGAATACGTATCAGCAGCTAGTTGCTGTGCGCAGTTACTATGGATGCGACAACAACTCGAAGATTATGATCTTCATTTTGATTCAATTCCAATAATGTGTGATAACACAAGTGCAATTAATTTATCACGAAATCCTGTCTATCACTCAAGATCTAAGCATATTGAGTTGAGACACCATTTTCTACGTGATAATGTACAAAGCGGTAAGGTTGATATTCAGTATGTAAATACTGAGCAACAACTTGCTGATATCCTTACTAAACCACTTGACAAAGAGATGTTTGAATATTTACGAAGTGAATTGGGGATATGTAATCTCAATCTCTAAGATGATATTATCATTCTTGAGAAATTCTCGATAGGAATATAAAATTCCTAAAAATAATGCAGAAACATTCATGGGGTGCCAATCAAAAACTATATCTTTTATTTCCTTCTTTATCTTTTAAATATTCTATAAAACCAAGAAACTTCCTACGGTTTCTTTTCAAATCCCTAACTTCCCTCGTTTCTTCTTCAACCTCAACCCTCTTCCTTCTTCTCCATTTCTCCTCCAAAAATGGCACCCAAATCTGCGAAATCTGGAAAGGGCAAGGGAACTCCCAAGAAACGGTCACAGGCTGTGGCTGCTTCTGCCCAGCAACTACCTGTTGTGGCGCCTCCGTCAGTTACTGAGGGGGAGCCCTCGATGATGCAAACCCCTGCTCCGGTGGTCACTGAGACCAAGGAGACACCTGCTCCGGTTCCTGCCAAGGACAATGTGGCTTCGACTGGTGATGCCACCACTTTTGGCGAACCTGAGGGTACTACGGAGAAAACCCTCGTTGTTGAGGAGGAAAGCGCTCCACCGGAGGCGGTTACCAAGTCTACTTCTGCGTCTCCCAAAGCAGCAAACTCCCCTGCTTCTGATGAGGAGACTCAAGCCGAAAAAGGCAAGAAAAGCGCTGAGGATCCTGAGGATTTCCAGAGCGCTGATGAACAGGACTCTTTGGCTGAAGAGACTCCTGACGAGGATGAGAATGTGGAGGTGATCGGCTCTGTTCAGAATCCTCCGATTCGCTCTTCTCTTGGTGTTGCCTCTCGCACCAGGATGAAGCGACCTTATGCTGGTATAAGGGATGGTATGCATTCTGGCTCTCCTATTCACAAGAAAGTGAGAAATGCAGATTCCTCTGTTTTTATTCCTGCGGTTGATCAGTATGTTTCTCTGGCTGAATTAAATCGGATTCTTGCTGATGATACTATGCCGAATAGAAACATGACCAAGCGCAACATTGCTGCATGCAAGCGTGTAGACTTTGATTGGTTTACTCAACATGAGCTCTGCTTTGCTGAGATGTTTGAAAGGTTGACCTGGCGATCCTTTTGTGAATATGATGGCATCAGTTCCATCTCAAAGGTCAAGGAATTCTATGCCAATATTACCTTTCATAAGGAAGATTCTCTCATTAAATTCATCAAGGTGTTGGTAGATGAGAAAACCTTTGTTTTCTCTGTGTTTGATGTCTGCCGCCTCTTTAAATCTGATCTTGTTAACAACCTGAGGGTGATCAGTGAAGGAAAGCTGGAAGCTTATCAGACCATCAACGATGGTGAGATGGTTGCTGTCAGCGGATATCTGCAGAACACCGGGCTGAGTTTCAGCAACCGGATGTTTCACAAGGCAGTAATGTCTTGCTTGGCCCCTCGGATTGGCAGCATCGACACTGTCATGCCAAGAGACTGGAATCTGATGGTTCATCTTAAAAGAGGTATTCCTGTGAACTTGGGAAGTGTGATATTTGGCCATATGGCATCTTGTGTTCAGGACGAGAACATGGCACTTCCATCTGCGCATGTTATCACTGCATTGCTGCAGTTCTATGGGGAGCAGATTGTTCCTGTGAATCAAATGGACACTTGGAGTACTCAGGTTATTGGAGCTAACTCTGTAGCAAGTATGGGCTACCAGTATGTGGATGGTGTTTTTGTCAAGAAACCAACCAAGCGACAGATCGCTGCTTCTGTCCGTGGCAAGTCCACAGCTGCACTTGGCAAGCAACGCTATGCTGAACGTGAGAAGGCGGCTTCTTCATCCAAGGATGAGTCCCCTTCTTCTTCCAAGCTTCAGAAAATCCCCTGTGAGGAACTAAGCTACACTAGGCGCTCCATTCTTGAAAGGCTGGATGGATTTGCTGAGAGGCTGACCCGCCTGGAAAATATGGTCCAGACCTTGCTTGATAATGCTGAGGATTGAGCCATGCTCTCCGTTTAGGATTGAGCTACTCTCCTTTATCTTTAGGTGTCTGCTTTGTTGTTCTGGAATGAGCTATGCTCCTCTATTTCTGAACTGGTTTAATAACTGTTTCGTTTTGATGCATCGCAGCAACTGTTGGCTGCTGACCTTGTCTTTTAGGTGCTAGCATATTCTTGCTGCACTAGTAATAAAACTATCCTTTGTTATCCTCTTTTCTTTTTGATATGACAAAAAGGGGGAGAAGAATAAGTTCAGGGGGAGTTAAGGATTTAAGGGGGAGTTGAGATACAAGCTCTATCCCTAAGTCCATATTTTGTCATCATCAAAAGGGGGGAGAATGTTGACCTGGTTTTGATGATGAACGTAAGTGACATGCTACTGGTGGTCAGTAATAATGTAAGTGACATGCTACTGGTGGTAAGCGACATGTTACTGGTGGTCAGTAATAATGTTTCACAAGTTATGTGTTCATTCTTAGTGATGAGCTTGAGCAATACGTTGCTGAACCACAGCTAGTAGCAGTTATATATTATTGCGTTCCAGTACACTGTTACTGTGATATTACGTATAGAAGTTGAAAATATGGAAACATATTTTTAATAATCATGATTTATTCTAAGATTTATTTTAATCTATCTCAGATAATTATTCTGAGCGTCTAGGTTCGTTTAACGTAGCCTAATGATCTTATTATAAACTATTAGGCAACAAAATATATTGAGATTATCTTTCCAATTATTATTTTTGGAAACAAAATATATCTCTGATTCCCTGCAGCAACGTCTCGCTGTAATGGGAGAAAATATCAAATTAAATATATTTAATTAAATATATTGATTAGATATGATGTTGGAGATTGGAAATAATCTACTTGATTGAGATGAGTAAAGGAAGTTACCGTTTGTGTCTTTCCTTTTATAACACAGCAAACGTTGAGCAAACCGTTGCTGTGTCCTCGCTGCCAGTTTTGGCAATAAATCTTGTTGATTGCCTAGACGATTTCCATCTTCCTTCTTCCTTATAACCTGACCAGAGACGACAGAAAACAGTGCCTTTGTGCATCTGTGTGGTCTGTGTGGTCTGTGTGGTCTGTGTGAGCTTTGTGCGTCGACGGAGAGCGGAAGGTGCTAAGTGTCTCCTGGTTCTTTCTCTTGCAAGCTGCGTGTGAGAGTGTCAAGGGGCTGAGGTCAGATCCCTTGAATCGTCTGAGAGGGACTAGGTGTCCTCGGTGCGTTCAACGAGCAGCCGGCGAATCGTCTGAGGGAAGCTAAGTGAATACCTGCTCTGAATTCAGTAACCGGTTGCTGACCCATCGGCAAGAAGCCGTTCTTGTCGTGTCTTTTCGCAGGGAAGTCTCGAGCCTACGGAGTTTGAGCAGTTAGACACGCACTTGCGGGTGCGCGCCAGAAGTCTCGTGCCTGCAGGGTAGAGCAGGAGTTGGGAACGCCGCCGGAGTGGAAAGAGTTCCTCCCGAGCACAGGGGTGCTGTGCAGAAGTCTTGAACGCCTGATACAGAGGGTTAGTAAAGCAGGTTGCGTGGAAGCCAACGGATCGGAAAATTCCACCCTAGGCACTGGGTGTGCAGTGCAGTGAGTCACGGCTGTGGTAACCGTGCACGTCCGAACTGAGTGTAGGACGGATACCTTCTAAGTGGCTTTGTGGTTTTCTTTGTGATCTTTGTGGTTCCTATCTTCGTGATCTTTGTGGTTCAACTTTGTGGTTGTCTCTTAAGCAAGTGCAGGCTTATCTTAAGGAGAGACAAGATCTGTGTGGAAATCCTCTGCTGGACGATAAAGTGCTGAAGCAATCCTTTGCTGTGAAGCAGAAACGAGCTGCTCTCTGAGAATACATTCTTCACCGTAAGGAATTATCTGTGAGGATTTATACTCTAACATAACGTTGTCTGTGTTCTTTGATAAGTCAGGTTTATATTAAGCGACAACGAGCTGTGTGGAATCCATTGAGCTACCAACTGCTGAGGATAAGCATCATTCTGCTGGAAACGAGAAGACGTCCACTGTGTGAGGAGCTGACCGTTGCCAGGAGTGATCATCTATTGTACGGGATTCTAAATCTCACTTTGTGAGAGGAACATACGCCTAGTGCAAGGGCTTTTTGCACCCATTATTTTATATAGTGGAATCACCTTGTTGGTGGAAAGTGGACGTAGGTCAATTAAGGCCGAACCACTATAAATCACTGTGTCCATTACGATCGCGCAACACTCGTACGAAAACCTTCTCGACAAAATCGTAACAGTTACAGTAAGGTATTTCTCATTCTGAGAAACGCTCTGCTGTGATACAGTACGCTTCCGCTTACACCGAGAAAGGGCGAAAAAGTGATAAACACTAATTCACCCCCCTCTTAGTGTACATAAACGATCCAACAATTTCCCGTAAGGTGTCCGGGTATACTCCAAGAAGTTGGCTCGTCATGCTCCTGCGAAAATTTTGACCGATGCTTCACACGATCTGAGCTGTTTTAATAATGAAACACTAGACCGTGATCAATTCTATGAGCAGAACGTCTAAAGATTGAATGTTCAGCATGGAGAAACTCCCCCGAAAGGAAAAAGAAATCGAGAATCGAGAATCGGGGTCAACAGGGATAAGTAAATCATCCCAGACAGAACAAGAATTCCACCAAAGACGACCACACCCAATACTCGAGCTCAATTCAGCCAACTGAAAGCAGAACAACATCCCTCCCCCCAACCAAACAACAAATTCGTCATGGCTTGAAGACATTACAGTCGACTAAGAATCTCGGCTCTCAAGAGGTAAAGAAAAAACTAGACATGAGGATGTTGCAATCTGTGAAAGGAGCGAAGGAAGAAGAAGAATCTCGATTGAGTAGACTGGCTTACATCGTATAGCGTATATGGCTGAAGTGTAACTTAATAAGAGAAGCTTGCAATGCCTTTCTGTATATAAATCCGTTGCTGTGAACATCGACAGTGTGTGTGACAAATAATAACAACCTCCTGTTTTCCTCTTCAACCGGTTTCTCCGGCGATCTTGTCTGATTCCCGGCGAACTTTGCTGCATCCCCGGTCATTTACATCACCGGCAGGTGTCAGCGGCAGTAAGGTTCGATCAGAAGACGCGGGTTGGAAAAGTCTACGTGGAAGTGTCAAAAGGAAAAAGACGTGACCACTCACGACAAAACCCAAACTATATATATCCCATGAAACCTCTCTTGACTTTAAGACATCGAATACGACACGGTGACACTAACTTCCAACTCGTTTTAGGATTCACAAAAGCCAAAACAATCTCTACATTATCATTTACCTTCGGATCTGATCGGAAATGTCATAATGGACATGATCGACATTCGGTAATTACCATCGGGGAGGGCTGATTTCAATATTATTGAAATTCATACCAAAACTTTAGTGTACTTTTATTTCATGTCATCATGGAAATCGAAAATGGAGTGCGGTAAGAAAAAAAAAAAGGAAGGTTCTACTAGTGAGGAGCTGCGAATTGAATGCGGCCAAAGGCTTCCGGACAACATTTGTTATTACAATGCATTAAGAAAGTGAGATGGGACCCCAAGCAGCGTCCACCCGCAATTCACACGTCCACGATATGACCGTCGACCAGGGGAATAGCGGTTTCCCCTGCAGACGCCCCCTCGACAATACTGTAGCTGCTTGCGGAATGAAGATCGTCCCTCCAGAAAATCGCGTGCACCAAAACCACAGGTATCCCGATCGCTAACGTAAGCAACAGGTGGATCCCCGCGTCGGTCAATATGAGCGCGACCGTAGTGACAACCCCGAGGGCGAACAGCACGATGGCCTTGTCTGCGGCACCGTGAATGAACATGGTGTTCGGGGTGAGCCTCAGCAGGATGAGGAAGGAGGTGGTTACCAAAGTCAGCAGGAGGAGAATGAAGAGGGAGGTCCTCCGCTGGGGCACCAAACTTATCGACAGCCCGATCCACAAGACCAGCGTGTAAAATAGAGCGAAGTGGGCAAGGTTCTTCAGGATCCGGACGGCCAGGGCCTCCGGGGTGAGCGGGAGGTTGAACGGGAAGAAGAACCCCAAGTTTGGCTCGGCGTACTTCCTCGTGAACGCTGGGGCGGCATCGGGGTTCGTCGCCTCGGGCGGGGTTGGGGAGGAGGACGGCCTTTGCCTAGCAGACATAATGCTAGCTAGCAAAAAGAATGGGGTATCAGAGAGATTGTGATGGGGATTGCAAGAGTACTTGTTTAAATGGAGGGGAGAGGGAGGAAAGGTCAACTAATAAGGACATTCATTTCACTTAACAAAGTTTCTCTTTTATTGTATTACCAGGGATCCATTTACTAATGTGTAATATATAAGGATTCGTTTAAGAGACTTGGAATAAATTTGTATATAAATAAACAGCGACGGTCCTTGTGTCTTGCCCCAAGTGGGTATTGAAAGATTAAACTTATGTTTAATTCATTCCGAGGTTTTGTATTAAGGTTAAGAGTAATTCTTTCCTAAGGAAACAAAATCATTCATTGCATTAGAGACGTGTTGACCGGGTCGTAAAATCTGAGAGGGGTGGGGGAGGACCATTTTTTAATGTTGACTTCTCGTAGAAAAATACAAGAATGACGGTGACTTAGTCGTGCAAAGACGCTCCATTTTTAATATCCAAATCGGCAACAATGCATCCCAAGAAGAGTTCCCAATCCCAAAATTCCATTCTCTTCAAAAAATTCAATGAAAGGCGGGCTTTTCTTCCACGTGTCCAAGAGATGGGCCTTTCTTTTTCCTAAGCCCATGTTTATGTATGGGCCGGGCCGGCCTTTCACGGATCACATCATATTAACTCCATTGCCCCCCAACTTTGCTTTGCTTTAAATAGATATACGATGTCTAATGTCTTGAATATTATCTTTTTTAAGGCAAAAACGTTATGAAATAAATGCTTTGTATAATATTTGTATGGGGCTGGAGCAAATAGAAAGGTGGTGAAGTCGCTGCCGCTTCGGGCCTTTTTGTTTACAGCATCCCCCACGGTCTTCTACTCCGCGCTTCTCTCTGTCTGACTCCGAGGTTGGTTGGTTGACTTCCTCGTTCCTCCACCCCAAAAAGGAAGCATGGCAGAGGGAAGGCTAGAGGTACTCCTCATCAGCGCCAAGGGCCTCGAGAACTCCGATTTCCTCCGTTAAGTCTTCCCCCCCGATCTGTTCCAGATCTGGGTTCCCTCTGTAATCGAAAGAAATTTCGTGGGTTTTTTTTGTTCGATTCGGGTTTTCTTGTCTGTTGACCTTTGATTTGCTTGCCCCTTTTGGATCCGTGATTGTTGCTGCTGCGATGAAGCCGTGGAGGTTGATGTCTGAATGGGATCCGACGAGTTGAAGTTTTGGTTTTTCATCCGGTTTTTGTAAATCCGATGCGTTCCTGACGTTGTGATTTGTTTTTAAACATTGTTTGCAGATAACATTGACCCTTATGTGCTCCTCACTTTCCGGACGCAGGAGCAGAAGAGCAGCGTCGCGTCCGGTACGTTTAGTGAAACTGTGGTTGATCGTGCCCGGAGGATAAACCTGCAGCCACTGTAAATTGGGTTTGAGTTGATGTGGTTGTCATTTCTTGCGGTGGATTGGTCAATTGTCATTTGCGGGGAGGCTGAAGTAGTTTTGACGGCAGTCGTTGAACTTCTTTTTCATTTTGGCATCGTTGTTTTGCAGGGCAAGGGACGGAGCCGGAATGGAACGAGACTTTCGTGTTTACTATCTCGGGTGAAGCTACTGATCTCAGCCTGAAGATCATGGATAAGGACAACTTCTCTTCTGATGATTTCCTCGGAGAAGCAAAGTGAGTGCGTTGTCACGACCCATTGTTTAGTTGAATCTTGCATCCATCATTTAAGGATTGCCTTAGCGACTGTGAGAAAATAGCACATTAATGAAGATAGAATCGTAACCTTTCTCTGTTGTCTAATTCGTCATCTCAGAATTGATCTGGGACCCCTGTTCGAGGAGGGCAGTCTTCCACCGACTACCTACAACGTCGTGAAGGATGGAGAATACCAAGGGGAGATAAGGGTCAGTCTCACCTTCACACCCGAGGTAATCTCCTCCCAAATGTCCCTCTAATTCTCAATCATATCATGACTCGTGGGTTAATTTGGAATGCTGGAGTTGTTGCTTCTACCGGAATTCAATCTCGATCTTGGATGTTTGTGTAGGAACGCTACGACCGGGGATTTCGGCAGGAGGAGAGCTACGGAGGATGGAAGGAGTCTTCGTTCGAGTAGTCACGGGTCAAGAGACCAGCCCACTCGAATACAATCATCCATGACTCTGCCAGTTAAATTTCGCCTCTGAACACGTTGGCCTTGCTTGTTCATGATCGGGTTGAAGACGATGGTTTCATTCCCGTCGCTGTTCTGATATTTGAACGTCCGTGGACGAAATATATTTGCGTTAAGACGGCCCTGATTATTGGGCCTGGGAATCAGGCCGTTTTCTGGCCCATGTATCTTATCCTACTCGGCCCATCCGCTTCGATCATTGGCCCATCATGCCCTTCAATTCCATTGTTTGTTTGTTTGTTAGGAGAATATATTTCCTCAATGAACTAAATAATTGATGTGTCAGTTCGAATGAACTAAATAATAGTAGGTATAAATTGCATGGATCTTCTAGAAACAACCCTTAATATGGAAGAGATAAAAGAACAGTATTTGGCCAACCCAACCCGACAAGTACAGCAATCAAAACAATAAATTAATTATGATAATTAATCCCATTGACATTATCGACTATTCGATTCAAAGGCCAATACGTGTAATGCTTGACTTATTAATGATTTGACCCCACCAACCAAAAAAAGTTCTTAGAAAAACATAATAATAATAATAAAAAGAAGGAAAGAGGGGGCGCATGAACTCCCCACGTTCAACATTAAGAAATCATTTCTTAAGTCGACTTCTTTGCCAAAGACAAAAACTTTAGGGTTAATTATTCAGACACTTTGGAACCAACGAAGTTCCCTGTGTCTTGACTTTCATTCGAATACATTGGTAGAAAACTTAGAAAGTTTAGGAGGTGTGATGATATATTCACCTCCACTATGTGGTTGGATTCATATGATTCTGATAATGTTATCTTTACAAGAGTTGATGTTACGTCCGAACTGAATGGAACTGTTCTTGGGTATGAGCTTGATCACCACATACAGTCCAATCGCGAAATTGCTTATTAAAAAAATCAATGTATGATCAATACATGTTGCAGTAACCAGGAATCTAAGCAAACTACAATGATATTTCCTTTAACGGACGAGCTTTCGGGTACATATGATCGTCTTCCTAGTTTTTCCAGTAACTTGGCGGTTCCAAGGATATGTTCATTGGGGGTTGGGGGGTGTATCTCTAAATTCAGACAAAAGCTATGTAAGAAAGAAAGGGATCACTGGTAACTACAAAAGTACCCCTACAAACAACAGTACTACATCGCACAAATCGAACTGCAGAAAGAATTTCACGAATTCTCAGAACAACGGACCGCAGCTGAATGGTCTTTCAGTTGTGGAGAGGGTTTGGTCCGGCCGGAGTGGTCCTGAGCGAAGACCCGAAAACACGATCGTTTTTATCGACCTGCATGGACGGGGAATACCCTGAGATCAGCCTTCTGTATGTTTCGATCCTCGAGCGGTGATATGGCTGATCATGTGACGGCGCTCGTGGACCTTGTTCAAGTCGATGACGTTGTTCTCCTATCATCATCCCGTGGAGATCGCGGCAGCTGCAAATCTGGGCGAGTAGAAGGATCGCAATAGATGCTATGAATAAAACTGAGGTTTTGGGTTGGTGGGGTTTCATGGTAGGACGAGAATGGATTAGGGGGGGAAGATGAGAGGTTGTGGAGTTGGGAAGTGCTTTAAATGTGTCAATGATGATGATGAGAATGGAAATAGTCATGAGCGTATTTTTATTACCTTTTGCTTGGACTATTCGAAGATAAAATATTATATTACTTTTTGACTTATAATTAATTAAAATCTACTATCTAGTCATAATTTACTGATTCATATATTTAAACGAATCAAAGTTAAAGTTTTTTTTCATCCATATCAATCAAATTATGTTGTTACATTCAATGTGAACCTCAAATTTTTACATATGCGTTTATGAAATTTTTGAAACCACAAACTTTTGTACAAAGTGGATTTTGGCAAAGTCAAAAGGACATCGATGATGGGGCCCCCCAAGGCACCAAACGAAAACAAATCGTGGGTTGTCATCTGAGATGGAGCCGCGTTTCATGTTCTTACGGAAGGAAATGAACAGATGATATTGTCATGTGATCCAATGTTTGACTTCTGCATTGAACTCTCTTAACCTGAAACAATGGCTCAATTTATTGGACCACCCGAATTTTCTTTCATGTTGCATTATCATTTACCACCTCCAAAACCAAGACTTTTTCAATGGTCACTTTTCCGACCACGTCTGCTTTGGGACAAAATCACATGTACATCAACTTGGCGGACGTGCACGTCTCGTTGCAAATGACAACTGACCATCAATCGATCATGATATACAATAGTTCATCAGAATGTGAACCTATGACTTGACCTTACCATGAAAATAGAAGGCTAAAGAACACGGCCAAGTTGACATTAAGTTTTCAATCATTCCCTTTTCCCTAAAGTCATATGCCAACTTTCATTCTTTTAGTCAAACTCATTACAGGCTATTCGACACGTGGGATTGCACGAGAATGGTGTTTGGTCGTGTCGGTGATGCCAAATTTCTGTTTCCGAATCAATGCACGAACTCCTCATCAAATGCCACGCACTTTTGTTTGATGCACTCCAAAGCAACATTTGAGTTGATGGCGAGCCTGGAATGAGTAATGGGCCATTGGTCACAATGGGCCGGAATATCAGTTTTATGGGCCCAAAAAATTTTCACTATTTCACTTTTGCTCATCAAAATATTTATTTGGGACATTTTATTTCAACAAGTTAATAGGTTTGCTTCCATACAGGAAAACATATAGTTTGAGTTCACCAGCCGGTGGCACCACCAGGTCCTCCGTAAGTGAACAAATGAAAGTCAGGCGCCTTCCCCACGGCTTGATCTATCGACCAATAGTTATCCCTCGCGTCCGAGTACGCCTCTGTTCCCGTTGCCTTGACATTTTCCCCAGACTCGTTGATGGTCACTATGTCCTTGAAGGATGCATCCCAGAGCAAGCTCCCTCTCGGGGACAAGCCACGACCCATTGGAGGGCTGGGGATGGTCGGTGGACTGTAAACTTCTCCTCCCCAGTCGAGGTAATCCGCCCTGTCGGAGAGGCCGGTGAACAAACGTTGTGGCCAGAACCCTATAGTGATGTTTCTGGGACCTACTCCCAAGTTCCATGCTCCGGTTGCTTTGTCCTAAGCAATAACGATTTGTTTCGATTCATTGAGAAAAACGTAATTGTAAAGAACCGCCACCGTGTCCTGGAACTTTGCAGTAAGTACCCGATAAATGTAGTATTTGCAATAATAGAGCGGTCCACCGTAGCGGGAAACGGAATCCATGAGGCTGTCGACTGGTACATCGCTTCGGAGCAGGACAAAACCAGGGCACATGATGTTGAGACATGCCCAACTATATGTCTGCTCGGCAAGAAAGGTCATTGATTAGATCGAGACTAATACAATGATTTAATGGTAAGTTTATCTTACTTAGGAATGAAATACTCTTGCCTGTTGGTAGATGAATCCTCTTGGCCTCTTGTCTTTGTATAGAGATGGATTTATCTGCATCATAAACCACAAATTGTCGATCCGAGTGCCAAGTTAGTCAATGGCAGTCTCGTTAGGAAGTATATAAACCAAAGAATCGATCGCTCACCATCCATCCTACTTCGATGGTGTCAGCGCCCATCTGGATCTTCATCTGGGCAGCGCTGTATTGGTTATCGTTGGTTTTCGGTATATCCTCCACGGTCATCCACCCTCCCCCTCCATTGTACCTCTTCCCTGAAGAGTGTTTCGTCCTCACAATAGCAAGCTGCGGGGAAAAACAACGATAAAGGACACAATTAACTATTACGTCAAAGAAATAAGAATTAAAAGATGGGGTTCGGGAGGATTGACTCACGTGGAGGCCGTGTCGTCCCTCAGTGTTGGAACCATTGATCCTTGCACGTGCTTCTGCTTGCATCTTGGCTGTGATGAACTCCTCCTTGGTTGTCCTCCTTATCGGAACCGTGGCCATCGGACATTCCACGCGCCTCATAGAAGTGTGTCTCCATCCGCTCTTCTCATCTTCCGGCGGGAAAAGTTCCCTCTTGGGATAAGAGCTCGGTTTCATCATCTATGAAGAGAGACACGAAAATCAAATGCATGAACCTTTTACACCCGTCAAAGTCCCACATAAATCAAAAAGTTGCACGCACCGGATGATACTCATGCTTATGATCCTTCAGCAGAGGGTGATCGAAAGCAGGTTGATCATAGAAGTCCACGCAGTCGTACACGTCTCCATAATCCATCTTGAAGTAAATCAAGGCGACTTGATCATTTGTTTTCTACAAGTTAAAGAGTGTGTTTCGAAAGAATATTCAATTCCTATGTGGAGAATACCTCGATAGTCTTAACTGCCGGCTTTTTCAGACGTGCGAACTCCTCCTCCAGTTTGAGATCTTCTTCCAGAGACAGGCAATCCACCCTGCCACCGCCCCTGCCCATGTATGGCAGCAGGACAAGCATCAGACACAATGAAGCCGAGGTGAAATTCGAACCCATTCCCAGCTGCCTGTGAGAAATGATATTCCTTGAAAAACATTTAGACCCATCTCATCAGAGAAGACTTTAAATATAACATCTGGTTCTTTCCCAACCAGCAGAATTCACAGCATCAAATTTTTTCTTTTGTTAAAAATATGTTGGGATCGCATGTAGGAAAGGAGGTGTCATTGATTAATGAAGGGTAAGAATATTCTCTTACAGGTCATGAAATTAGTGTGAAGTTTGTTCACACGGTTTATGTTGTTGATAATGGTTTTGGGATTGCTTCATAGTATTTGTAATAATAATTAATGCATGCTCTGATCAAACGACTTGAACTCTACAGGTTCAAATTCCTCGCTAAATAATTCAACCATTTGGTTTATATTATATATTCTTTTAACACTTATTTCAGAAACAGGCTTTTGGTCAAGGTTTTTGGTTACGTGGACTTTTAAGCCCATTTTGCCTAATATACCTTATCATTTTACCTATGCTTAAGCAGGTAATTGAAGACTTGATTTATATTATATACTTTAGATAGGAAATCCTTGTAGAGCATTATTTTGATTGGTAACAAAAAGTAAATTATTTTCAGACAATTTTTTTTTTTAATGAAATGTTCTTACAACACGATTAATGTCCTTAATGAAATCCTCAACGAAGTGGAGAAAAGACCACGTCTATTTTATTCAGTTTGGATTTTTAGTTAGACTCAGCTACGAACATTGGAAGAAAACATTTAAACAGATTCCAGCATTTGCAGTAAAATCCATGCTTATAATCTTCTCCAAATTTTTGTTTTAAAATGATAACAAACTCCGGCGGCGTCTGTTAAAGGAGCCACAAACATCAAAGCCAACGGCTAGACAGGCGAACCGCGTCGAGCCCCATTCTCAAGTCAACTGGAACTGAAATGAACATCAAAGGCTTAAGTTACCACTTCGTGCAGGAATGGGATTAGTGTTCATAGCCCTTACAAGAAGTGGAGTGAGGGGATTCTGTCAAAAAGGGCATATATTTTCGATGGCCTCAGCTCTTGGAAACGACATGTTTATCTTGGTGCTTACAATGCACCAGATGCGATGGCCAGGATACATATAAACACCTTTGATATGCGCTGCCGCTTCTTGTTTCCCAAAATACAATTTCGGACAAACACTACAAGAAATGGACGGGAGAATGCAACGAATTCCTACCAACCAAAAAAGACAAGGCAGACACATACTTCTAGCTGGCTCGTGCGAAGTCAAATTTTCGAGTGTCTTCCAGACATGCTCCTCCGCGCACAGCATCCCACGAAATAAATGAATGACTATAATTTGAAGCAGGAAAACAGCACAATGAGATTAACAGGCATCCACGTTAGCCTTCTAAATGTTAGAGCCAATCGTGAAGTCGACATTTGGCTTACCAAGATGACAAACAGAATGACGTTGAAGACTGCGACAACCCTCCACTCGATTTTCATGTATTGGGCAACTCCAGCCCTGAACACGAGAACAAATAATAAGCATGATGAACTTAGATATCGACCACAAAGCCATGAGAGACCATAATAGTTTTTACTTGCACGAGTCGCAGTTGTAACATTTAACGGCACGAGCATTCTTGTAAAGCTTGCAGTCACGGTTTGGACTAACTGGATGGTAGCTTAGGTCATAGTTAGATGCGCCGACGGCAGGGTATCCACAACTACGTGACAGAAAATACAAAACATAAGCAAAACCAGACGATAGAAAACGGAGTGGTCGAACAGATTCTCGATAGGAGGAGATCAGGAAGAGTGTGTACTCCGACGGTGGACGACAACATCCTGCCTCGATTGGCGTTAGTTTGGCCGACTTGTATTGCTTAAGGTTCTGCTACAAAGAACTAACAGCACATTAGCAGAAGGTACGACATATTAAAGTGAATGTCCCGAGTCGGAACGAATTGGACCTTGTATTTCTTGGATAAGCTGTCGCAGTCGGCCGTTTTGACAAGGCAGCTCCGCAACCGATCCCATTTGCGGGTATTGTTCAACTACGCAAAGAAGCCAAAAGAATGAAGATAACAACGGGGATAAAAGACATGGATACAAAAACAGGCGACAGTTCCCCAGGTTCAGATACCAGTCACAGTACCTGTTTCAGGAACCACGAGCTGTAATCCTGAAGTTGGTATTCTTTGTACCTCAAGCCGACCACACTGTGGCCAGATCCGTTGTTTGTCACGATGAAACTAAAGACAGTTGAATTTCAGTTCAATATCCATTTATTGGAAGCCCAAATGCAGAATTTCAAAACAATCGTGGGAGAAACTGGACAATGTTACTTACGCTAGGACCGTAAAGACGAGGATCCCGATTAGAATGGAACACAGCAACACCAAATACTGTCAGCCAGGTCAAGTCAAGATCAAGACTCCACTTCTAAGGATCGAAAACAGGAGCAATGAAGCACAAAACTCGTCAAGGATACGATCCACAGCAGAATCGAGTTCTGCTTCATCGCGCCCAAGAACCCAACAATTGACCTGTAACAGACCAATCAAATCAACTCCAAATTGCAACAATGAAACTGAAAATTCCACAAATGTGGAAGGTAGAAGATCACTCACACCAAGAAGATGAAAGCCCCAATTCCAAGAACGGGGAGAACGAGCGTCTTCCTACAGCTGTCACTGTGAACACTCATCCACAACCCAAAACCCACCACTGCAACAGCCACAAGCTGCAACAGACCCCACAACATTGTTGGGTTTGAAAGTGAAAATTCCATAGCCAAATTAACAGAAGGGAACCAATTCCATAGCCAAATTAACAGAAGGGAACCAATCACACTCAAAAAGGGCAGGAAAAACCAAAAAACATTCGACAAAACCCAGTTAAAAGATGCGAACTTGGAGTTAACCCGGATTATCCCACATTTTGGATGAAACCCGGGGATTGTATACATACCATAGTGAGGAAGTTGATCCACCTGATGAGGAAGGTGCTGGTTCCCACACCCATTTTTTTGTTTCGTCTCAAAACTCCTTTGGATTGCTCTTTCCCTCACCTCACCTGTCCTCCTCGCTCGCTATAATTCATCTGCTGCTTTTCGGACAAACATCATCGTAACCAGACAAAAAAAAAATGTGCTGGTTTTGGCGATTTGCTGTTTTCAAAATGTTTGCACGTTGCTCGATGTGATGGGTTAAGTGATAATTCTGTGTATTTCTTTTCTTGATTTTTTTGTTACTTCTAGAACTATCACAAATTAACATTTATAAATAAATAGGGATTTGTAATCCACTTGACTAGTTTATATATTTTATTGATATTTTTAAATTTTATAATATAGATATTGATTAAAT
This sequence comes from Melastoma dodecandrum, assembly GCA_029817715.1. NCBI lineage: Eukaryota > Viridiplantae > Streptophyta > Magnoliopsida > Myrtales > Melastomataceae > Melastoma > Melastoma dodecandrum. The sequence goes on along the minus strand of JARUPY010000079.1, from coordinate 3,335,205 downwards.
AGAGATCACAAAACTCTCTGCCGTTGTAGCTTTACCATTGCTGGTTAAATGATTATCATTGTCGCTTTTCTTTTTGCTTATTTTCTCCTTTTCTTTATTTTATTTTACTTTTAAAATTTTGTTAATATTAGTATACCAATTAGACTATACCACCCAAACACCAACGTACTAAAAACGTGCCAAAGAAATTTTAAGACTAAAGGAGATTGGAACCACGCAGTCCGACGATCGTGAGGCCTACCAAATCATGAAATGCGGCGGCGGGTTGAAGACGAGAACATTGTAGTGTTCCGGGATGGCGAAGATGATGCCGCCGGTAAACACGAGAAGCCTACTTCCACGGGCAGCCGGATGGTAGTGAGGGAGAAGTTAGCCGTTTGCTGATGTCCCTATTCCTAAGCGATTGCACCTCCTAATGTTTTATCACGGGACGGTTGAGGAGGTTCCTGTGGGCAGTGGGGAGAGGATTAGAGCAGAGGAGGCTCTGGATGGAACGTGAGTTTGAGAGGAGAAGGAAGATTGTTTTCACATTAGACACGATAGTGAAGGGGGTGTGTGGACCTGATATGGACCCTTTCTACGAGCTTTTGTTACTAAAAAGCTAATTTTTTAAATTTTTAAAATAATATCTCGAATTCGATCTTATAAAAGTAAGGGTTTACTCTTTAACAAAATCGACTTTTATAAAGTCTAAGTTACTTGAGAAATAATAAAAGGACTAATTTATGTAAAAAAATTTTAAGTGCATCGTACTCATCCCTTAAGGAGTAAAGTCTAACTTTATAAAAGTCGGGGCATTGTTTTAATAATTTCAAAAATAAATACCCTAAATTATGAAATATTTTTGCGACTAACCTTAAATAGGAATAATTTACCATGCCACCACAGTGAGTGGAAGAGCACTCCTTCGATTGACCCACGGAAGACAAGTCGAATCTCTAACCATACATCGTTCGTGGACAGGAGTCTGCGTTCGAGGAGCTGTACAGGTCCAAAGCTTCGCTGGATTTTAAACAGCAAGGGACGTGGTGGTGGCGAATGACTCACACTCCCCCCCAATGTAATCAATCCCATGCTTGATGGTCTAATTTCTTACTTTGTAAACAGATTTGAAAATTACTTATAGTTTATCCACAAAATTCTCTCCTTTTTGTTTCTTAACCCTCGTGATTTTCTTATTTTACCACCTCCCCTTTCGCCAAAAAATAATAATAATAATAATAAATAAAAATTAATCTTTAGAAATTAAAAAAGAAATGCCAAAGGCATTGTGCTGTGAGCCGATATTAATTCGGTTATAATACAATAAGGACTATTTCATTATTTAACACACGGAAAAGCCTTATATCCACATTCTGTCAATCACAGGCATATGCCCCCACGCACGGAGATCGTCCATGGAACAGCAGCCACATACCTGTTAACATATGACTGAGATCATCATCTGCTCTGCTTAGATGTAACGGTCCTCTGCACAGTGGAAACTCCATCGACAAACTTAGTACGGAAGAGGACGTTGGCATTGTTGAACATGCCTTCCTTCAGGGAAACAACGATGAACTGAAGGGAGAGTACAACCCAAATGGCAGTATGAAGGTTCTAATCAGGGCTCCATCTTTCTCCTTCTCATCTGAAAATTGAATTAGACAAAAGGACATCTTTTGTTACCTGCGAGTGTGGGAAGTGAGTTTTGATCATTCGTCCTATATTTTGCGTGTGGCTTAGGTCGAGGGCTGCATCTACCTGGAAAAGCATCAGAGAAAAATTTGTATGTAAGTTCCACGAAACAAGGGCAGCTGAAAAGAGCAAACGATTGGACCGGTCAGACCTCGTCAAGAATGTATAGTGGCGCCGGTTTAAAGAGCAATAACGCTAGGATAAGGGAAAGCGCGATCAAAGATCGTTGTCCCCCACTCAGTTCTGACAGAGACTGTTTCCAAACACCTCCAAATGCAACCCGAACCTCCAGTCCATCTAAAAAGCTACACCCTTCAGGAGGCTCTAACTTTGCTGCTGTGCCCGGTAACAGCGTAGAAAATATTGACCCAAAATCACTGCCGGAGGAGTGTAAAGCTAGCAATGAGCAATCATAAACAACGCGAATATGCAATCTTCTTCAGTAACTTGTGTGCAACAAAAACCTGCTCAAAGAAAACTCACCTGTTCACCTTAACCCAAGTGACTTTGAGCATCTCTTTCTTCTTATCATCAAGTTCTTCAATTACCTTCCTAATTTTAGATTTGTCATTCTGTCCAATTGGGAAGGGCGCTCAATCAGAACGAGAAGAGGCCCTAATGCCGTGTAAAAAACTTAAAGTATTGAACATAGATATCAACTCACCTCAATTATGTTTTTCTTAGACATCAGACCATTATACTCATCTTCAGCTTTCTCAAACATAGCCATGACTTTTTTGTTCACCCGCTTCTCAAGCCTGCACAAACCAATTTCAAACAATGAAAGGGTGCCCCAAGATTTTAAGAAATATAGTAGATATAAATTCTCAGAAAGCTTCGTCTTAGTGTGGAACCGGGAAGAAAACCAAGATTTTGAAGGAGTACCCAGATTGTTCGGCATGGAGTCTTTCAAGGGCTTCCTTTGCTTTGTTCGGATTATAGGCATCAAAGTCATAGTCCGTTCCACTTCTTCCGAAAAGATGTCTTTGGGAAGCAATCCAAGCATGCTTCTCGAGCATTTTTTCCACCTTTGAAGAACATTCCTTCCTTTCCATGTCCATCCGCTTCACCTGGTAAGAATCCCATAGAAAGGGACTTCAGGTTGGATAAGATAAACAAAAAGACCTCAGCCATCCATACATCACCTCGTTTTCCATTTTCTTTTTTTCCAAATTTGCTTCAGTAAGAGCACTCTGTAGTTTATGTTGCTCTTTCACAATTGCACTTATCTGGGTGTCACATTCCTTCATCCGGGCATGAACCTGATTAAGCTCTGCCTGGGCTTGGTCATACTTTTTCTTTATCGAAGCAACCTGTGAATGAAATGGTGAGTTGCTGCTTACTGCCTAGATACAGACTGAGTGCAGTCATTAGGTCTTTACCTTTGACTTATGCAAATCCACTTCTGCAACAATAGAAACAACCTGATTCCTCAAAGAAGCCAACTGACTCTCCATAGTTGTGCGTTCTTTTATAACTGCCTCCATTTCCATAATTAGCCTCTCTCTTTCATTTTCATGCCCCTGTTTGCTCGAAAAAAGAATAGTAAATAAAACAGCAGAACTTGCAATAAGCATCCGCAAATTAGCACCTTCAGAAGCAAACAAAATCAAGGTGTAATATGCATATGATCAAAAGATAGGTGACAGGTAACTAGATGGACGAACACTGTCAAATTTAACAAATGACAGGAAACATCATGGCAAGAAGTACATCCCAAACAAATATCAGTCAATGACATAGCAAGTGAAACCATAACAGCATAATTAGCAAAATTCCTATGGCTTTCTAGGTTAAGTGATGATGATACAAGACAATGTATGGATGCAAAATGACAAACAAATGCAAGGTGATGATCATATAGCAAAATGATCGTCCCACATATTTTACCTTGACAGATCAGCTTTATATGGTGTTTAGTACTAAATACTTGCAGCTCAAACGGCATTTTAATGAAAAAGATGTACCTTTACATCCTTTGATATTGATTGCAACTGAGCTTTTATAGCTTTTATTGCCTTTTGCAGGTCATTGAGTCTGCCCTCCCTATTATTAGAATGGTCTTTGATGGAACTCTCAAGAGATTGCACAATAGTCAAATTACTCTTATACAAAAGTTGCTTTTCTTTGGCAGCAGACTTAGCATCTTCGAGCTCCTTTTCAATCTTGCTTACTAATTCAGCCAGCTGGAAAGAACAGTTACTAATTAATATTATGCACTTAAATGATCATATAAGCATTGAAATTTTAGAAAGAACAACCTTATGATGCTCATTTTGCTCTGCCCGTCTCTTGAATAAGGACAAGTCATAAGACTTCAGCTCTAACTGGGCTTTCAGATCCATAAATTTTTTCTGAAGGGGTAAGAGCTCAGATATCTGCAGAGAAATGAAATAAAAAAATAAAAAATAAAAACAAGAAAGATGACCAGCCCATCCCCAAGGGAAATACACATGCAAACAATGACCTCATACAGGAAGAGAACATAGATTAATCAGAGATTAAATATCAGGACAGCCAAAGCGCCATTTCAAGAAATATCAACTGATTACCTTCACAGAAGCAAGAATAACAACAAATAAAATTTGCAAATCTTCATTTAGATATTATGATCACTTAGCATTGTGGTTCAGAATCAATACTGAGATTCTGCAGCTTACCTTAGCATCAATTGAGGATAGTTTCTTCTGATGCTCAGAAAGTCTTGATTCGGCCTCTGCTAAATTATGAAGTTTCCTGAGCAGATCTCTTCCATCCCTGCAGATTGAATAGACTATTGAGGATTGGGAACTTCCGATTTGAAATGGATTTCAAGGATATTCGGATCAGAAATTTGTAAAGGGATGGATGAGCTTGAATGACATACTTACGACTTCCACCAGTTAGGAGGCCCCTTGGCTGGAATAAATCACCTTGAAGGGTAACACTTGGAGTATGAATTTCCTTATTGAAAGCAATCTAAGAAACATAAGGAACAAGATGGATTAATAAAATGTTACCACCTTTATCAAAATATGAAATTGGTGCCACAAGATGAAACATTACGCAAGGGAATAATAACAATGAACGTCAATTTTATAAGGGCCATATTTATGAGCCACAATTAAAAACCCTTTGTGTTCGAGTCTCATTCTAAAATAATGAAGCTACAACAAAAAAACGACTTTAGATATATTGCTTGATTTAGTGATTAGGGCTTCGCTAAATTGTTCATCATAAGCAAAGTGTTTCTACTCTCGTTTTTTTTTTTGTGAAAAAAAAAGCATATTCTGATTTCTCATAAATCAAAACACTCCCAATGGCATCAGAAGGTTTAGATTTCTCAAGAACAATGTGAGGTGTAACAACTTAAAACTTCTAAGTGGCGATAAATCACTTTGCTTTGCTAGGGATAATGAGCTGTTGATGCAGAATAGCTTACCTCTTTTGCAGAATCAGCAGTCTTGCAAACAAAGGTCGAGCCAAAAACATGTTCCATGGCATTCTGCAGGTACATCATAACCCTTTGAAGATATACTTTAACAACACAGGAAATCAAATCTGAGGTTGGGCGCACACAACTACCTTTAATTCATCTTCGTACCCAACTAAAGAGAGAGCCAGTTGTGCATTCTCCTTGCCAACCTGAATTCATGCCGAGTTTAGAATAAGTTTCAGTAAATAGACAGACTAGACTGGTGATAACTAAAGGTTAAATACCTATCATAGGAGTACATAACAATTTACTAACCACTTTAGCAGCAGCTTGTTGAACTCTAGGAGGCACAGTGTAGGACTGAATCTTGTTCAATGGTATTATGGTTATCCTTCTTTGCAGATTTCCATTTTTTAAGAGCTGCTTTCCAGTGGTTTCAGAATCTACAACAACATGAAATAATTTTCCACCAGCTGTAACCTGCAATGGACTATTTACAAATCAAATCATGCACATGAAGCATTCAGCTACTCAAGACCGCTTGTTCAGATTCAAAGCCCACCTCCAAAGCAGTCATTGTTGATGCATCCTTCACTTTGATAAGTTTAGCCACCACACCTTTTACCTTTGACCTGTCAAAGTTGCTCGTTGGATCACGGTACCTGACATCCAAATCACCAATATTTCCTGAAAGGATCCTTATTTCTTCTTTTAATGTTTGTGCAGTCTCCAACTCCAATGCACGCTCCTAAAGATTATTCAAAAGTGATTGAGGAACAATCCAGGGTCACTTTCTTAAAAGAATGCATCGTATATTTTAATCAAGGTAGAGTTTAACCTTTTCAAGAGCCTCCATATCACCATCTTTGTAGGAAAGAGACTCCAATAACTTCTGAACATTTTCAACTTCTTTCAACCTCACATCAAGCTCCTTTTGTACAGCTGCAGCTTCTTCATGCTTTGACAAAAGTTGCTGTTTTTTCTCTTTGAGCTCTTTCTCGAAATGATTAATCTTCGTATTCAGCTGCTTCAGTTCAGTTTCTGCTATTCCTACAGCAGTTTTAGCATCACCGAGTTGGTCCTCAAGGCATTTTTCCTCACTTCCGCTACTTTTCCCAGCAAGAATGCCCTATCCATGGAATAAAAAACGAATAGGGTAAAATCACGTAAATTATAAATACATACCCTGAAGTGCACCCAAAACAAGAGTAAATTTTTTGGGGATCACACACACATTGTAATCGTTTTCCTTCTCGGCCAGGCTCTTAGAAAGTTCCTCATATCTATTTTTTAGGCCTGAGGATCCCTCTTCAGCCCTCTTGACAGCAGAGGCACAATCCTGAGCGGACTTCTTGAGATCTTCAATACTGCTGACCATCTAATCATTTAAGAAGAAAAAACAAGGTAAGTTCATGTTGATTATGTTCAATTTAAGGAGAGACAAAAAAGATGCATACCTTTTCGACATTCGCCTTTTCACCTTTTAGTGTATCCTCCTTATTTGTTAAAATGGATACTTCCCTCACAAGATCTTGAGATAGAGAATCCACTTCATCAGATAAATTCTTGACAGCCCCATCCATACTGGCTTCTTTCTGTGCCATCAAGTCAGATACTTTTTTCTCCGCCTCTAGCAATTCCATTTGCATCCTCGCTTTAGCCTCATCCAGCTCAGTGATTTTGGCCTTAACTTGCTCCACCTCAGATACAGCACTATCTCTAATCCTCTCGCCTTCTACATATTCATAAGCAATACAGAACCTTCTAAGTCGGTCCAACTCCACATTCCCATTAGCCCATTGCATGTACTGCATCCTTTCCTTTCTCAACTTCTCCAGCGCAGGAAGTATTTCGAGATCCAGGAGCTTGTTTATCTCATCAACCTTAGTTTGCTTCTTCTCAAGAGTTTTCAGTGCCACCTCTTTCTTCGTCTCATACATTCGAGTCCCAGCAGCTTCCTCTAGCATAGACAAGATCTCGGGGGGCTTCATATTCAAAACCTTCGTTATACGCCCTTGCATGATAAGGAAATGTGGGTTGTTAACATTGAGTTGCACAGAGTGAAACAGGTTCTGGACTTGACTTGGTTGGGCAAGCTTTCCATTTATCAAGTACTTGTTCCTTCCACCAACTACTATCTGCAGCAGAAATGAAGGAAAATCATCATGGGACCATCACAACCGATAAAAGAGTCATCCGGCCTACAACATCAAAACAATCAGATTCACACACTAGAAAGAACTGCATGTGGCTCTTCCACAATTCCTTTCTCACTATCATGCAATCCACTTGGCAGGGACCTAAGTTCATCCATCCATAACACCACCACAGCTTAGCAGAATGACTTAATTTCGCTAATTAATTGCACATTAGTATGTGTTATGGAACTGATTTCTTCAATCCCACTACCTTGCTCGGCGAAACACCACAATTACATCATTTTCAGCCAAAAATAACCAAACCTGAACCAAAATGAATAGCAATTATATTGTCTTCCACTAAAAGTGACTCCAAAAGAAGAAATGACTGTTAACATACACTTCACAAGCTAGCCGACTGCAAAATGCCAAATTCAGGTTGGCATGCCCACTTACGCTACTTAACCACATTTCATTCGAAAAATGAAATGACCTCTCGAAACCCTAGAAAAGCGGCCTCTCATTACGATTTCTCATATCCAACTAAACTCCGCAATTAATTTCTCGAGAAGAAGAATCAACCGCCAGACCTGTCTCGTGACAGTAATCTCTGGATGGTCCTCGTAACCCAAGGGGCTCCTACTCCGGTCACCATTATCGAACACGATGGAGACCGTGGCCTTCGTGATCCCGGCCTGGCCCTGCTTGTAAACGAGCTCCTGTAGGTTGGCGGCGCGGACCTGCTGGAGGTTGGTAATGCCGAGGACGAAGCAGATGGAGTCGAGGATGTTAGACTTGCCGGTGCCGTTGAGGCCGGTGATGGCGTTGAAGTAAGGGTCGAACCCAGGGACGACTGTCCTCGTCGCATAGGACTTAAAGCCTTCAAGGCACACCTCCTTGATGTGCATTGCTAGCGGAAGAACGAAGAGCTGAGGGGAAGTGGAAGGATCCCGAAAATGGAATCCCTAGAAATTCGGGCGAGGGAGAAAGAAGAAGAAGAAGAAGAAGAAGAAGAAGAAGAAGAAGCAGAAGAAGAAGACGGAAGGCGGGAAAGTTGAATTTTGATTTCCGCCAGTTTGCAATTGGATTCAGTGGGCCGGGTTCTATTTATAGGGCTGATGGGAAATGGGCCTTTTTGGGCCTTATGGCCTTTATTGTCAACAAACGAGTGAAACTTGCCTTTCATTAACCAAACAAAACCCCAATATGCTTTTAGTCAAACCTTTTTATAGATCGTTTCCTTTCCTACCTTCCTCCACATGAAAGCAATCTTCCTTAGCTTTGAAACCACAAGATGCAAACAATGTCCCATCGTGGGTGTTGTTTGTTGGGTTGGGATTGATTTTGTTTTAGTGTGTTGTTAGGATGCATCGAATATGTATATATATGTGTGTGTGTATAAGGCATGTGAATACAACATATCTTAAAGTGGAGGTCGCCATCGATACCTTTATATCACACACGCACATGACATTGTTGTAAAGACAAAGGAACAAAACTCTCCCCCTTTGATTCCCCAACACACAAGGTTTGGTTTGCTTCTTACTTTGCTGCTGAACCTATCAACAATCCCATCTCATCTACCCCCCAAGAACTCCTCCATTCTTCTTCTTCTTGTATTATTTGGGCTCAGACCCCCATTCCCATCTCACCAAACCAAAATCCCCCCCCCCCCACCCCACCCCAACTCTTCTTACATACACATCCTTGTCTGAAAGAAACAAAACATTGTCAAACTACACCAATGTTTTTTGGGTCCTTTCTCAGAATGTGAAAATACAGTAGGACATTCTAAAAATTGTCCATCTTTTCATTCTTTATAATCCGGGTGTATTTCCACTTGTTGTTTTGGGAATCTTGGAATGGGAAATTTCCTGAATTGATCCAAAAAAATTGCGTTAGTTTCTTGAAAACAAGGGACCAGCCTTGGAAGAATAAAAGCTACAAAAGGAAACCGACCATGTGCTCATTCTTTGGGAAATGCTGTCAAAATTAAAGACCACACAATAAATTTTTTTTTTTTTAGAGAAATCTGAATTCTCGCTTTTTAGATTTAGTAGATGTAAAACTTTGGCGACACTCCAATTTTTTTTTAACATTTTGCTTGCATTTCAATGCCCTGGATGCAGGTAATAACAGGCTGAAAGATCAAACAGTGACTACCTATGCAAGGCCGGTGGCCGCAGATCGCAATCCGGATGATTTCAGAGTCCTCTAGTTTAAATGCGGCTCGCGAATAAGTGTCGCAGTGATGGTTGCAGTTGGGGAGTTGGTGTTTTGTCTCCTACAATCATCTTGTGGAGTTTCTTGTCGTAGGTGGTTGATATGAACGTCAGGAGGAATCAAGATGCCGCGCAGTCGGCCTCCAGGAGTAGTTCCGGCAGGGATACGCCTCCGGACATTGAGAAATTTGAAGTTGTTCTGTCTAGTCCTTCGGGTTCCGCATCGAGGATTGGTTCGACAGCCGAGTCTCGGGAACTACAGGTTCCGAATCCAAAGGATGATGGGTCGCGGTGGGAGTGGTTGCTCGATTTTGGACGCAATGTGGGTGCCGGTCGTGTAACGGATGCCATTGCAGGGAATCGGGAGGAAGATGGGATAAAGAGTGTTTCATCTGTCGCGGAGATGGACCGATCAAAGGTGGATTTACATGCCATGGCGGACATCTCGGGGTTGGAATTGCAGACGCTGAGGAAACAGATCGTGAAAGAGACCAAGAGGAGCAGGAATCTGTCGAGACAGCTCGAGAGGTTGAGCAAAGAGAAGGACACACTGGAGAAAGAGATCGAGAGGATGAAGGATACCAGGATGCTTTCTCGGGAAGGAAAGGATCCTGAGCGTGTTATCGAGGAACTGCAACAGGAGCTGTACCACGAGAAAGACGTGAGCTCGAACCTGCGGCTGCAGCTCTCGAAGACGCAGGAATCGAATGAGGAATTGTTTCTTGCAGTAAAAGATCTGGACGAAATGCTGAAGAGGAAAGACGAGGAGAAATCGCGTAAGGTTGGGCCACCTCGAGATGAGGAAGGTGACATCTATAGTCAGATGGAGCAACTTGCACTCGACTATGAGATACTTCAGCAGGAAAATCATGAGTTGTCTTGTAGATTGGAGCAGAGTCGGCTTCAGGAACAGCTGAAGATGCATTTCGACTGCTTCTCGTGTGGTCCTGTAGTGTACGAATTGGAGAACCAGATTGAGAAGTTAGAAAAAGAGCTCGAGAAGAAATCAAAGGAGTTAAGGGACATTGCGAGTGCGAAAAATGAGCAGGAGAAAAGGGTGGAACGAGCCGAGAATGAGATGAGAAAGATAAGGTCAAAATACGCGACTGTGGCCACAAAGCTACAGGAGGAGTTCAGGGTTCTGACCGAGCAGATGGTATTGACATTCAAAGCAAATGAGATCACGGCTACAAAAGCAATGACAGAAGCCTCACGAATGCGTTCAGAGAAGAATCGCCTAGAGGAGATGCTCGAAAAGGCTAACATGGAGGTGTCGAGCATTAGGGATTCATACGAAATGAAATTAAGAGAAAACACAGATCAAATAGGAAGAATGAAATCAGAGATTGATGAGAAATCGGCGCAGGTTGAAGATAAGAACAGGGATATCGTTAAGATGAAGTCCGAAATTACAAGGCTTGCCAGAGAGAATGGGAAGTGCGAAAGCAAAGAGCCGGTCAGTGCAAGTAAAGTGCCCGAGAACAAGATCAAGCACTTGGAAGAGAAAATAAGTTTGTTGAGATCCATGAACGATGAAAAGGACATGACCATCAGAACTCTGAGATCGCAACTCCACAGCGTAAGAGCAAAGGGTGGCGAGACGACAATATCTGCACAAGAGCATGGGATGGACAAAGAACGACCACGGAAGCGAGCGGCAAAACTTAAGGAGGTTGTAAAGGAAATATCTCCAAGCATCAGGATGGCAGAGAAGAAGACGGGGAGCAATCAAATCACTGCCTTGGACAGGAGAAAGACTACTCATCACCACAATGAAGCTGCAAAGAAAGAGCGCACCGTCGCAACCTCGAGGTACAAATCACATTTACGGTGGTTTTCTCTATAGACAAGCTGGTGTGGTGGAGCTAGCTGTCGTTCCCCTGTTATTACGTGCAGTTCTGGCTATAACACTGAGTGGGCAGCGGAAAGTTCAACATCAGGCGCTAGGGAAAGCCGACTTGATGAGGCAACACATGAGTCAGCGAACGCGACGGAGGAGAACAGATCTTTGGAGCACGAATTGAGGGGATTGCAGGAAAGGTCCTCGGAGATAAGCCTAATGTTGGCCGAGGTGGAAGGTGAGCGGCAACAGCTCGCGACGACAGCACGATGCCTCGCACAAGGAAAGCAATAGAGATCGATTCAGCAAGGACCCTAGTATAAGTCGATGCGATCTCGTCAGATCTCCAGGTGAAATCCATTTCCTTCCCCAGAACCAGCACTGCGACGAGTAGTTTTCCGGCGATATTAATACTCCGAGGTATCAACACACCACTTGGGACAAAGATGACGAATATCAGATAATATTTAATACAATCAAACGCTCTTGTTGACAACTGTGGTTTTAATAGAAAGGTTGTCGTTGGCCAAGTTCGCATTTCCTCCCCACAACTTACGTACAAGGTTTCAAGATTGGACGTCAGAACGTGTTTTAGTCCGTCATGCTTCCATATGCCAGCAAGCTCCCCACTTGCCATGCTATTATTAGTCATGACTACCTTAACCGCACAAATTAAATTTCACGCGCCACGAAATAAATAATCTCGTCGATACGTGACGCAATAGATCATCATCATCATCAAGCTTAGGTGTGGACATTGTAAGAACTGAATGAATAACATCGTTGCCTTGGGGACTTTTAGCTCATGCGCCAAATTTGGGGACCTTAGCGGTTGAGATCTTGGCGAGGAAGTGTTCCGCGACTATCCTTCGCTGGATCTTACCGGACGCAGTCTTGGGGACGGAATCCGTGAGGAACACCTTCTTTGGTACCTTGAAGGTGGCGAGGTTCTTCTTGCAGAAACGGATAACGTCCTCGTCGGTGAGGTTCACACCTTCCCTTGGGATGATGGCGCAGTTGATCTGCAGCGATATAGATGTAACATTGAACGCCTTAGAACGCAATTTCACGACGAACAATGTCGGGTGATTGGTTTCAGTTTTACCTCTTCGCCGTACTTATCGTCAGGGATTCCGAAGGCGACTGCCTGCGCGACATCAGGGTGCGACAGGAGGACCGCATCAACTTCGATCGGAGAAATCTTTTCACCTGGCATCATTAAGTTTGATGAAACTTGGTCAGTCTTACCCGGAAAATGTCAACATTGGATAGACCGATTCTAACCGTCAAAAAGGCAAATTACCTCCACGGTTGATTAGCTCCTTGATCCTGCCAACTAAATGCAAGTAGCCATCCTCATCCAAGTAGCCAACATCCCCGGTGTGGAACCATCCGAACTGGTACGCCTGCTTGTTTGCTTCAGGATTATTCTTGTAACCCTTTGTCACGTTTGGGCCGCGAATGCACACCTCCCCACTCACGCCGGGGATCTGCAGGGAACCACTCTCGTCTAAGATTGCCATCTCCTGACCCACTGGCCTGCCAACCGACCCAGGCTTGTGAACGCCGTCCTCGGGCAGTGGGTTTGAGGCCATCAGGTGCGAGGCCTCTGTCATTGCATATGCCTCGAGCACAGGTGCGTTGAACGATTCCTCAAGCCGCGAGAGAATTGAGGGGGCTAGAGAGGCGCTGCAGCTCCGGATAAACCTCAAGTTTGGGTATGACGGCTCGGGCTTGCTGAGGTGGCGGTCGAGGATGATTTGATGGATAGTTGGGACTGCTGTATACCATGTAGCGTTGTACTTGATCATGTCTGCCCAGAAGGTAGAGGTAGAGAACCTCCCTGCAGCCGGGAGGGCCACGGCCGAACCAGAAATGAGGGAGCTCAAGAGGCCCGCCAAAAGACCATGAACATGAAACAGTGGCAGGACGATCACCGTCGAATCGGACTCGGTCAGCTTGTAGACCGACTTGATGTTCTGTACCGATGATGCCAGGTTCAGCTGGCTAAGTGGGACGCCCTTTGGCCGGCTCGTTGTTCCAGATGTATGGAGGAACAACGCAATATCAGACGGATCATTCATCGGTAGCGATGTCGATTCTCTTGTCATGTCTGCGTCGGCAGATGAGAGCATAATCCTTGAACTGGCCAACTCGAGCTTCGCGGTCACCCGCGGGATGCCAAGTTTCGCTGCTGCAGCCTCTGCGGCCCGGTTCCCCTCTGCAGGTATCAACAGCAGCTTCGACTCCGAGTCAGAGAGATAAAACTCGAATTCCTCCACCGTGTAGGCGGAATTCAGCGGCGCGGCTGTCGCTCGGCAACGTATCACGGCCAGAAACATGATCACGAACTGCAACACAAACAGAGCAACGTCAACAAGAGGACCCAATTCCCCAAAACACAAAATAACCTCATATACATTGCACACGGATTGCTCGACAAGAAACCCTAAATAAAACCATCGGTTCCCATACCTCGACGGTGTTGAGGAAGGTGAGGGCAACCACATCACCGGGGCCAACCGAACCAGCAAGGAGAGAGGCGGCGTGATCGACGAGCTCTTGGAGGCGTTGGTGATCGAGATCAAACTGCCCGGAGACAGAGACGGCACGGCGAGAGGGGAACTCCGCGGCGGACTTCCTGAGGAGATCAGTCAGAGTCACGGCGGCCTTCTCCATCTTCGTAGAGGAAGAAGAGACGAGCGGATCAAAACAGAAAGAGGGGACGGAAATCACAAGAGAATGTATCTGGTGGGAATGGCGATAATCGCCCTCTTCGATGAGTGCAATGAGAATGAGAAAGAGGTTGAGGGTGGTTGTTGGGATGGAGGAGGAGGAGGAGGAGGAGGAGAGTCTAGCGCGTGTATTTATATGCAAGAGGAAGAAAGAAGACAAGGAGTTTCGGAGGAGGTGAGTCCGGGGGTAGTAAATTCACACGTGCCACGGTGCCGACTGCGCGTGTCTTATGTGTGTGCTGACTATTTCACAAATATACTTTTTATGAAATTCTTTTAGCATTAAGTATTTGTCATTGGAGTTGGATTATGGAGAGTTAAGTACTGATAGTCAGTAGTGATTTTATTAATGAATTAGATTGAGAAACTGAACGAGGAGATATAGAAACTTCAACTTATTTAATGATAAGTGTGGGTAAATTTGATGCTAAGATGAGAATAGTATGTAGTAAAGTGTCATATTGGTATAGCCCGCTAGAAATATTAATCTTCTTTGTGTGTATGCACTCACTAGTAGTGGTGTAGGTAGGTATAGAGAATCAAATTGCCATTTTATCTAACAACTAATCCCCGGAAAATCATGATTCCAAATCAAGCAAAAGCATTAATTGTTTTTGTTTAAATTTTGGGGAAAGGATTCCATCTTAAAAAGCCTTTTTCTCACAAATATAAAACCAAAAAAAGTCCATTCCGGAATGGCGTGCCCGAATTTTCTCCAATATTTTCGTCCACTTTATCTAGAATTGAGATATCATTATCAATTATGGTAACAATAAAACCACATCCACACACAACCAAAATCCTTTTTTTTTTTGTGTGTATGAATGGAGTTACTGGATTTTCTTTAAAATTCCTACACGATTTTGTCTATCCTAGAATCTTAGGATTGAGTTAAACTTTTCATAAGACAATTTTTTTTTTTTTAAGAAAGATTAAATACTGTGTTTTTTTAGAGTTTTATATTATATAAATATATAGCTCTTCGAGTCTAACCTCTTCCTGGAAAAATTTAAAATTGATATCTTAGTCAACCAACATGAATCAAATATTAAACCATTTTAAAGTAATTACATCACCGTTTTGGTCCATTTCTAACCCATGTTGATTTGAGCATTTTTATTATGCAATTAATCAATATAATTAATTGATTGATCGAGTGGACCACCTACGTGCATGCATATTGATGAAAGTATTCACTTGCATAAAGTCCCCAAAAGAAAATAAAGAAATAAATGATGGGTCTTTTGTTTCTATACAATGTCCGTCTGCTTCTCGAAATATATTTCTCATCTCTTTCGAGTTACACGGAAAACCACATACACAAAGCATCATAGTCTGATGAAGGATGGGCGCATGCTCCCACGAAAACCTTATCGTCATGTCCCCCCGCTCTTGCGCGTTAGGTTCGTAACCGTGGAATCACTATTTACAAGGATGATGTCGTGGATGACTCGCCATCGCATTGTTACTGGTTCATTTCAAGATATGGTGTCATGCACGTCAGATTTGGGAAGATAACGTTTCGGCTTTTAATTATCTCCCTTGAGCCATTTACATTCCGACCCATTGAAAAGCTTTTAATTAAGAGACCCCATGACCTTCCTCACTGTTTGTGTTTCTTTGTCTTATGAATGCATTGAGAAGCCACTTTTTGACTCAAGGTCCTTCAAAAACCTTTGTTGCTTTTTCCATGACCCAACTAGCCAACACAACTAGGATGTTTCGTGGTTATCATGCTAATCGATTCAATCTTCCGCGCAAACAACTATCACAGCTCATAACCATCGAGTAGTGTTAAACCAGAGGAATCGACGCAATATCTGAAAAAACGAAGCGAGAACTTAAAACATATCCCATAACCTCGATCACCCGACATAACATGGGACGTGACGTGATGGTGAGATCGATGTTGGTCTTTGGACTTCCCTTGTTCATTTCCCCCGGCGCTTTGGTCATAATCTCACGGCTGCCCGAAAGAATTTTCAAATCCTAATGTTGACTTCATTTTTCCTCCTTTTGAAATCCGAATTTTCCCCATGTGATTTTAAAACAAATCGTAAGGTCGCCGGCGGACCCATGTGGGTTGAAAAAATATGAAAAAGTTAGAAGCAAGGTGACCTGTGATTCAGACAATAATCTGGTGTATGCAAATAAAATGGTTAAAACGAGCGAGCGCGTGTTAAGAATAATGTCAAAAGATACTTTTGAATGTTCGTAAAAAAGATAGAGTTAATCCCTAGATATAAAGTTTGACCTCATGTTGAACAAGTGAAACCTGCAGTATAGTTGACCGAAGAAGGACCAGGACAATGTCTTGACATTTTGGACAAGCGAATTACTTCAACAACATTTATGCACTTAATTTTTGACAGAACTTGTCCTATCCATTGGATACTAGATAGAGGGATTGGTGTTCGTGGGGGACAGAAGGGTAAGATAAGATCTCGAGTAAATTATGGTATAATAATTGTTTAAACTATTCGTAAAATAAACTATTTTAATTTCAAATGAATAAAGAAAAAACGTGTTGGGGGGGGGGGGGGTGAATGGCATGGCATGGCACCTTATGGCATTGCGTAAGCAGTTACGCAAGCATAAAAAAATATATATATTATATAAAATGAGGGGGTCATAAATAACGCTTTTTCGCCTCTTTCGGGAAATGCCACTTTATTTGTGTGAAATTTGGAGAAATATGAAAATTATTTATTCCAACACGAAAGTGAGAAATATGAAAAAGACAGAACGACAGTCCCCTAACTCTCGTCATAAACTACTACTCGTCGTCGTAGGTTTGCTATTACACAAACCAAGCATATGTAAAGCCTGTCCCAGTTATAACCTGACCCGAGACTTTTTCGCCTCCCAAAACTCTCTTTTGCTCCCCCCCACTAAAAATCAAGGGTTTCATTTGCCTTTCAAACTTGGAATTCCATGTAATGACAGGATATGCTTGTAAATAAACAATTCCTTTTTTTTTTTTACTATTTGCTAAATAACATATTGTCATACTACATCCAACGTAGCAAAACACATTGTCTGAAACTCACCCCCCCAGCCCCAACTAGAACACGTCATATGGGAAACGTAGACAATTAGATTACCTTTCTTTCTACCAACTCCAAGAACCCCCCTCCCCCCCCCCACCGAATTCGAATCTAGTATGGGCCAGTTTTTTCTCCTCCTCCTCGTCAACTTTTGTGCCTTTTCTTATCAGGCATTATTTAATCTAGTCTCCTAATGGATGGATTTCCTTTCTCTCGAGCTGTTTGACGACTTCATAAGCACCGTAATGTCGAATTTAAAACATTCGACGCAAAGAACGTGATTCTTCTTATCACATCGATTTCTTTAGCGTGAGCACAATACTCGGCCGGGAATTCCCTACGCAAATTCAGGGGAGCAATCAAACTCAAACCCCCTTCAAGTTTAACTTGGCACGCCTCCGACGACGACGACCTAGGAAAGGTAATCACCACAAATTTGGGAGCAATCAGACCCGTAAATTAAGCCGTCTCCGTGGCCTAGGGAAGGGCCCGATATTAAGTTGGTAGGGAAACGAAGATTCGGACCAGGCCCATATCGGTTTGATTGGTTGGTAGGATCTTACATTTCCTTATACACGATCGTAGCCACGCGGCATGGCACATTGGCAGACCCTCACGATGCAAGTTTGTCGAGGTTTGTACGGATGTACAGTTCGTTTTTTAAAAAATTCGTCAAAAACTGTCCGAGTTTCATAAATTACCTCAATACCATCAACGCGCCCCTCAAATAACAAAGAGAGCGGGTTTTCAAAACCCGCCCTCCATGTAAAATGGCAGGGGCGGGTTCTCAAAACCCGCCCCTCGAGCACTTAAAAAAAAATAAAGTTATCCGAGGGGTGGGTTTTCAAAACCCGCCCCTTTAATATGTAAATAAGGGGCGGTTTTTCAAAACCCGCCCCCTTCTAGCTCAGTCGGTAAAAATATTTCTGAGTTTGCGAGAGGTCTTGGGTTCGATTCCTATTAGGATGAAAATTTTTAAGTTTTTTGAAAAAAAATTAATCAAAGTTGTTGTTAAGAGGAATCGAACCCAAGACCTGTCGCAAATTAAGGAAATACTTTAACCGACTAAGCTAGAGGGGTGAGTTTTGTTTACTTATTAAAGGGGCGGGTTTTGAAAACCCGCCCCCGAAACCTTCTTTTTTTTTTAAGTGTTAGAAGGGCGGGTTTTGAAAACCCGCCCTTGCCCATTTACACGGATGGAGGGTTTTGAAAACCTGCTCTCTTTATTATTTGGGGGGCGCGTTCGATGACGTAATTTTGGAAACTCGGACAGTTTTTGACGAATTTTTTTAAAAACAAACGGTACATCCGTACAAACCTCCAAGTTTGGCCATATTTTTAGGGCCACGTCACGAGTCACGTGTCTACCAATTAAATGTTCTAGCGTTATTACATCGAGTTTTTTTTACCGTTGTTTTAAAAAAAATTATAAATTACGTTCAAAGTTTCAAAAATACATGATTTATGAAAATTCGGTTTAATTAGTAATTATATTATGTATTATACTCCATTTTTTTGATCTATCCTGTCGTTTGAAACGTATCATACAGTAACATGTACTTAAGGCATTATTTCGACGTTATCCTCTGTTAGGTCCCCTTCTGACGGAGTCCGACGTATCGCACATGTGGCTATGACGGTGTTAAAAAATCACCGTGAAGCCAATCGATCGGGGAAAAGACAATTTCACCCCACCTCTTTCTCATCCATTTCTTACCACAGTTTCAAACCCCTTACCCGCACCACCGAACTGGCTGGTAGGAAGTTTGTCTTCCCCTTCCTCCATTTACTTCCTCCTTCTCCGTCTCCGTGACGACAACCTCGTATCGTATTCGAATCATCGAATCCCTCACAACAAGCAACCCCCATTCCAAAAATCTCACAGAACCCCAATCAATCCATTCCCTAACCATCTGCTTTACCATTGGAGAAGTAAAGAAGCCGCTGGAGAAGGACACCCGTGCCGACCCCTCCCTCGAGCCTCTCCTCCATTCCGATGACGTCGACAATGAGGATCGATGTTGAATCATCTGTTTGGGTCTTCGCTGTTTGGAAGGGATTGAGGTTTTATCCTGACCACAGAAGGATTGGAAGAGAGGAGAGAGAGGAAAGGGACTCGTGGCGCCCGACTGATATTTGAATCACAGAATGGGGAGGAGGATCATTTCTCATTCAAGTTGCTGGTTGTATCAAACCCTCGGGGTTATGCTTCATAGTAGAAGAAGTCGTAGCAGAGAGCTCGGAGAATGTCCTGGCTAGGGAAACCCTAGAGCGTGCGGCGTTCGGTCTTCTGGCTGATGCTACCCAAGACGACAATTTGTTTGATTTCATAGAGGACGCAGAGCCGGCCGAGCTGGGGTAACTGTGACTAATATTAAGAAACAAGAAGAGTTCTCTATTAAAGACAATATTTTTTAACTCATAATCTCAGGTGGATCCTAATGAAGTTGGTCATGTTCATCGTGATGGCGGTCGAACACGCATAAACGCCGGCCAAACATATTGCAGTCGATCCTCTAAGGATGGCCTTCTTTCTGCTGGAAGCAAGGATTGCAAGGGAATCCGGGCGACGACGAACAGGTCCGTCGGTTGGAGGCTGCTTGGGAAAAGACATAGTAGCCCTGGTTTAGGGGTTTGAAATTGTGATAAGAAAGGGGATGAGAATGGGGTGGGGTGAAATTGTCTTTTCCCCGATCGATTGGCCTAACGGTGATTTTTTAACACCGTCATAGCCACGTGTGCGACACGTCGGGCTCTGTCAGAAGTGGGACCTAACGAAGGATAACGTCGAAATAACGCCTTAAGTACGGGTTACTGTACGATTCGTTTCAAACTATATGATAGATCGAAAAAATGAGGTATAGTAAAAAAGTCGAGTGTTCAAAATTCGTAATTTAAATAATCGAGATGCCCTCACTATGCTTTAAAATTTTTATGGAGAATTTTGAAAATTCTCCTTTTTATAAATAAAAAATATATTTTTTCAAAACGCACCCTAAAAAGATAAATTAAATATTTTTAAAACTTTCATTATATTTCATAATTTTTTTTAAAATCAAATGTACATCAGGCTCTTATTACATGGATCTAAGTTTTATGCTATTACATTGTGTTTTAGACTCGCAAAAACCGACGAACCACGCACTCATTATTGAACCTTATCCACCAACCCACCTGCCTCCGCCTTTCTTTCCAGCACACCGAGAAGGGCCAGAGATCTCATCCACCACCAGTCGACATGGGCGTTGTGATCATCGACGGTTCAACTGTCCGATCCTTCGTCTCCGATGACTCCCAGTTCAACAAGGCTGTAGACGAGCAGTTCGTCGCGCTGGACGCCAATGGAGACGGCAACCTCTCGAGGTCGGAGCTTCGGAAGGCGTTCGAGTCCATGAGGCTGATCGAGTCCCACTTCGGGATGGACGTCGCGACCCCCCCGCGGGAGCTTTCCGAGCTCTATGACAGGGTGTTCGAGGGTTTCGATAGGGATGGGAGCGGCGAGGTCGACGGGATGGAGTTCCGGAACGAGATGAAGAGGATCATGCTGGCGATTGCCGAAGGATTGGGGTCGTGCCCCATCCAGATGGTCCTCGAGGACGATGATCCGAGCCTGCTGAAGCGGGCCGCCGATTTGGAGGCTTCCAAGTTGGGAGCGGGATCGAAGTGACTTTGGGTTTTAAGGGTGTTCGCCTTCTTGGCGTGTATCGAATAAGGCTGCGGAAGGGTTTGAGAACTTGCCTCTTTAATATTTACGATCCATGTGTTCGTTTCATCATGATTGGTAGCTTCGAGGTTTTAAGGGTGTTCCCTTCTTAGCTTCAATATGCTCGATTTGTGACCGCTGTCAAGGTTTGTCGTGTTGGAGATCGGTGAGCTGTTGTTAGATAAAGTGCAGGAGTTCCTGGGCAGTCTTGCCGAGGTTGAGAAGCCTGATTCGGCCGACTGGACCATGGAAAGTTTAGGATTGTAAAACGTCTTGTTGACAGAGGCAGAGATTGTCCAGTTGAAGGGGCCGGTTGTTCTGCTGATTTGCGGGTCATGGTGAAGTGGTAGTCGTTGTGACAGGGGAAGCAATTGAGTGGGAAGAAAATGGTCACTGCTGAGCCATGATCTCGACTCAGAGAGATCAACAATGGCGTGCAGCGAATTGAGAAAACCTGAGGGATCGGGCTGTCTGTATAGTTAAACTTGACCGGCGAAACGAAGCACATGAACCTAGCCAAGGACTAAGAGGGAGGGGCTAACTTACTCAAGGGGAGCTAACCTTAATCGAGGTTGGCATTTGTTGTTTTGATGTGATGACAATTTCAGTAGGAGTGTGTTGCCAATGTACATACATGTTATGCTATATAAAACACACGACTACTTTAACTTGACAATGTGAGAAATACGATTCTATGTAGAGAAAGCCTTCGTTGCCTTAGTCATTGCGAAACTGACATTGGCATTCAAAATGATTACATAAGTTCTTATCTTGTTATTTAATGAAAGCTAAATAACAAGATAATCAGAAAGTTTTCTTTTTTTCTCTGGGGTGTTTTGGGATCCTTCCTTTTTTTTGGATCCCCAGCGGAGTCGCCATCCGGGATGTGCGCGCGCCCTTCCGGCCTAGCTGCGCGCGGCGGCGGTTCCGGCAAGCCCGAGGATCCGGGCCCGCTCCCCCGAGGCCCAGTTCGGTCGGCGTTACGGCTCGAACGCCGGACGCTGCGGAAAGGGGCCCCGGGTTGGGCATTTCCTTGATTCGCGAACGGGTCTGCGGGGCGTTTCGCCAACCGTCTCCAGTTCCCTGGAGGCGGCGAGCGAAAGGCTGCGTTAACGCCTCGCTCGCGAATTTCGGGGAGGGCCCAAGGAGCGGCTCGAGTAGCCGTCACCTCACCCCAAATGGCTCCGAAAAAGGGGTAGTGTAGTTTAGCTTTGGAAAACTTTGTTCGGAGTCGCCACCGACTTAGATTTAAAAAGTATGATTTAAGTCGGAAAATCAGAGTTCGGGTTCGGGGATTCCTATTTACTAACCTTAATATCCTACCACATGTGAAAAGGGTGGCGATTTGTCCAAAAAAAGTTTAACTTTTGGTTGACGGGTGTTGGGCCCGATCCGGGAGTGGGCCGGACTTTTATCGACGTTTTAACGGGCGTTGGACCCGAATTTAGGTTTGTTTGGTTAAAAATCAACATGCGACGAAATCCTAAAGCCTAAATCACGCGCGCAATCACAAGCAAGTATTTAGATCAAAAGGACGGGGAAGGGGCGGTGATTGCGGGCCTATGCACTTGGGCCCGCAACCCGTTACAAGTGGATTGAAAGTAAAATTCGGGGAAGCCCGCACTTCCCCTTTGTACCTGAAATGACAGTTGAGGCCGCTTTGTCTTCGAGCCCACGGTTTTTAGACCGGGGTAGAACCGCGCGGTTTGATACACGCACCTTCGAGTCGGTCTTCGAAAGATTGGAGTTGATCTTCCGAAATTGCGTGCTCAGTGTACATGCAAAGAAAATGTAAGAGTGATTAGTTGACTTTCATTTTCAAAGTCCAAAACAACAATTCGAAATCAAAGAAACGAGAACAAGTTTCAACTAAGTCAAAATATTTAAGATCTAACCGCAAATTAAGTAAACAGGTTAATAACAAGCATGTTTGTCAAATATCAGCAAAATCCAACGGTGGAATTGCACACGCAAAGTCAGCCGTAGCATAGATGAGAATGCAGCATACGCAGGTTTGGAAATAAGAGCATAACTTCACTTAGAATCATCCGATCTAAGTAAAATCAAAACCTACAGATCTGTATCTTGATAAAAAATCAGAATATAAAATTTCAAACGAATCCAACGGCGGGATCTCATTCTACAAAGCAAAGAATGTAATTCAGTCTCTTGCATAAGCAATCCCTGACCAGCAGAATGATGAGAAAAGAAAATTTCATAACTCCTCACTCGTTTGTAAAAAAATATGAAATTTTGTCACATGCTAGATAACTCAATCATGATTTAGCATAAAAAAGTTTAGGAAAAATGGATCTGTAGTCTGCTGCCAGCGTAGCGGAGAATCTAGACATTCGAATAGAATGTGTTTCAATCGGCCAGCACCGCAGATCAAGTTTGACCATGTTTGACTGTAGGCTAAACTTGTTCAAAATAAAAAGTGTAAAACATAGAAATTGTAGTAAATTAAAAGATCTAACTCTCGGTTCAATTTTAATCCATTCAGAACTCAAACGAGTAAATTACGCTATCTGGTGCGCAAGATACTCATGCTGCCGCAAAAGGGCAAGAGACATTAGAAGTCTTCGTCTTTTCTGAATGTTTAGACTAACCAGATGATCCCGAAAGCAAAAACTCAAAGAATAAGATTTGAAGAGGGCTCAAATATGGTTTCAAGAGCACTAATTTTGTAAAATTTGGGCACGTGATGAAAGAAATACGAATTTTTTCGTATACTAGTATGAATCTGCCCTGAAAAGCGATAGCACATCTGTTCTATCTGCACTCCAACAGCGATTTGACCAGGATGTGTATGTTTAACAGAAAAGTGTATAACACAAAAGTTTTAGAAAACTTAAAGAGAAATCCGTTCCAACCAATTTCAGGTGAAACGGAGCTTTGATGTTCGAGTTATGTCCGAAAAACAGAGGCAGCTATTCCACTCATATACAGAAACAGGCTGCCTTTTTCGAACAAACAAAACTCGATCAAGCAAGTGTCAAATGGAGAAGCTTAAAGCACGAAAGTTGTAGAATAGCCAAAAAAGAAATGAATCCAAGTAACTTTAAGCAAATCCAAGCTGTACAGTCGAAACTAAGCCTGATGGAGTGCAGCTGCACATTCCGCGGATGCGCAGAACGGGGCAGCTGCGTTCTCCAGCATACGAAGAGGAAAAACATTGGTAAAACGAGTCTGTCTGAAAAAAATTTCAACAGAGAAGTTGTTCTCCATCGAGAAAGGAAGCCAAGGAGTGAAAAAAAAGTTCAATCCATGCACAGGACAAGGAGTTATGCTGGAAAACGTCAGGAACATGCGGCAGCGAACAACATTCCAATTTCAGCATGTGTATATCCCAACAATCGCAGATAGTTCGAGCAGTTTACAGCACAAACAAGTCCCAGAAGCTATTGACGAAGTCACAGAGGAAGTAGGAAGGGAGTGGACCTGATTTCGCATAGTTTTGAGCTCGCTAGCTCCGGTTATGACGTCCCGAAGATGCCGCAACGTGCGTTCATGCAAACAAGAGCAACAAACGAGGTTAGATTTGTCTAAGGGGCCTACAAAATGAATGGGAAGCAGCTGGTGCAGTGACTCACCGAGAATGGAGTTCGATCGACATGAATTCTGGAGGTGTTCATGGGAGAAAAGGTGCTCGCGATGGGAAACAGCCCACCCCACACCTCCCGAGCACGCACACTCACGATGGGAGACTCGTGGGTGCGTCGGGAAGGAACTCTCCGCTGAATATTTGCGAGGGACAGAAGACGGGCCACCTTGGAGCGAGATATAACAAGTATCATGGCACGAAGACGCCAGGGGATGAAGGAATTGTAGTAGCTGGATTTTGGTCGTCACGGCCGGGAGGGTAGAGCATCATGGAGCGGAGTTGACAGTGGAAGGTCTTCGTTGAAGAGTGTGGTTATGGCGGTTGGTTCGAGTTTGCTGCAAATACTTCCCCAGGAGAGCGACGACTGTGATGAAGACTCTGGTCTCCATGGTGAGCATCGGCACAAGGGCAGAAATCAGGCTTCCAGCTTCTCATCCAACCCATGAACCTGCATGTAAAAAGAAAGAATCGTGAGAGTAAAAGCTTGCTCAGGATGGGACGCCTCTGCCATCCTCATGAAGAGAAGCTTGCTCCTCGTCCTTGTCAGGGTAGGATGAGGTTACAACGTCATCGTCACCCACTGTTGTTATCTGATTTGAGCTAGTCGAGGGGCCATGGATTCTTCTTCACCCTGCTTGAAAACGGCCGAGGGGTCAATTGGTGGCGAACGCCTCTTCTTCGGCTTCGGAATTTCCTTCTTGCAGGTTGCCTTTGAGCTTGAGCTGGTCGAGGAGGGGTTCCTTACATTTGCAAACTCTTCATTACCTCCAACGCCTTCCCCTTTCTGTTGGCCCTCGGTGAGATTCCCCAGCACTTCCTTTGGTCCACTCCGATGCTTCCACGTGGCAAATTTTGTTAGCCTCCCTGCACGATCCTTCCCGTGTTTGTTTAGACCGTTAGGGAACGGATAATCTTGAAAATAAAATAAAACAACGAAATAAAATAAAATAAATAAAAATGTGGTTGAGCTTGGCCTTTGTTGGGCTTGCATTGTTAGGGCCGGGCTTTGGCCTTTTCCGGAACGGTGGGCTTTGGATGGAAATCGGGCTTTGGCCTTTTTCAGGATAATGGGCTTTGGATGGAAATCGGGCTTTACGGCTCATTAATTAATTTAATGGCATTACAGTTTGCCCCTCTTTGTGAGAGAATTTTGAAAAGATTTTCTCACAAGGATATAATAAATGCCTTAAATTGAGTTTCAGAGTTGTTTTTGACCAACATGTATCCTGAGAGCTCACCAAGAAAAAACCATTAGCCATGACAATGACTTATGAAGCAAAGAGTAATCAAGCATGTATGATTATGACATCCATGTACGTCCTTATTTATTACGTTATTATATGGGATTTGTTAAAATTGCTTCATAGCGAGATTGAAGGAGGGCTTTTGACTTCTCTCGTATCCTACTCTCATTTCTGAAAGCCATATCGGTTGGATTCTAGAAGTCCTTTGACTTGGATGCTCATGTACCGGTCAAAGGAGTCTTTAACTGGGTCGTAATACGGCTTTGGCTTAAGGCCTTTATATTGAAGGTTTAAATTCATCATTTGAAAGAAAGAGTCTAAGGACCTCATCGAAAACTACTGGATCGTAGAGGTTTCACCATTCAAGCAAATTCTCCATCCTTCAGATAGCTCACCAGCTGATGTGTTTTGTTGAGTGATGAATAATTGGTTTAAAAGATCCACTTTGGGGAAAGCTTTGTCTTTGAAGGGTGGCACCTTTGCTTTTGCGACCATCAATGTCGGCCCTGATGCTTTATTTTGCTCTTTTGATTTTCATTTTGCGCTTTCTTTTACAGACCTTTGGTCTTTGCGCTAATTCTTTCTTCTCTAAATTACGGGGATTTGCCCCGTTTTGTTTTCTAATATTTTTCTTTGGTATCCGTGTCTTTTGAGAAGTTCTTTGAAGAGTTCGGCTCTTTAGAATAACTCGACTGGTGAGCTTGACTGTCGATGATACCTCTTCGCTTGAATCTTAAGAAAGTGTAGCCTCTACAATCTGTTGCTTCCGGTTTCTAGCTACAAGATCTCCCTTTAATCCTCGATGTGAGGCGGTCCTTAAACTTCTTGGGTGTAGTGTGTACGAAAACTTCAACTTTGGCTCGAAAGGGGCTAGCAATGGGCGATGTTTCGTGTTTGGGAAAGAGAAGAAATGCTCGATCTCATCCCGGTCTAGAGCATCTTTTGTCAAAGGATTCGTTATCCGCCGAAGACTCGTGTATGAATCCTTACAGTATTTGCGCTCAGCACCCTGGGTAAGTGTTTGGGAATAGGCTTGCCTTCTCTATTCTCGCTCAGAAACATTTTATTAAAGATAATTTCGAATTATATGCAAATGGGCACACAAATGCTTAAGAAATAAACAGGTTTAGGTACTCCAAACCTCTGTGGTGCTCTTGTGCACCTTCAAGGGGAAAGTGTTTGCACTTTCATGCCCCAGTCATGTTCTTTAAGATTAGAATCAAACGGCTTCCACCCAACCACCCTCGCCGTTGCCCAGGAGTTTGTACTGTGTGGATGTCCATGTACCTACAGAGTTGACAATGGACGGAGACGAAGTTAGTTCATGTACTTCGACTCTTGCTTGGGCAGTTAATGAAGTAAAATTCCGCTGGGGAGATGAGATGGATATGTCCGTCTCAATGATAATCGAGGAATGCGATGCATGTAATCAGCTTGAATGAAGGCAGGACTCGAGCTGGGGAAACGGAGATACGACTCCACCCGGGCAAATATGAGAAATTTTGTTAGAGAGCAGTGCAGATGATACTCCCTTTTGGTATGATCATCTTTGGGTGACGACAAAGGCAATTTCGAAGCTTTGGTTCGAAATTTTCCACCCAACCGCCCGCGCCTTTGTCCAAAATGTAGGATGCTCATGTACCTACACTTAGCAAAGGACAGACAACAAGTGAGCTCATGTAACTTATTTTCTTTTAAAGTAAGAATGAAGTTTGTTCATGCAACTTCATTTATACGAAAGGCGAAGTAGAGTTTTGATACTTCCCTTTTCTATGTGTTTCGTCATTGCATCTTTGTCCGTAGGAATCAAAGGATTGACGAGATAGTTACTCTTGCTTGACGTCTGTTGTGTAAGGAAGCTCATGTACCTATCAAACAGATGACGAGAAACAAGGGAGTTTATGCGACTTGTTCCTGTTAGAGTAAGAATGAAGTTTGCTCGTGTAACTTCATTTGTAAGAAAGGTGAAGTAGAGTTTTGGTACTTCCCTCTTATATGATTTCGTCATTGCGTCTTCGTCCGATGGAATCGAAGGTTTGACGAAATTGCTGCAGGACTTTGGCTTGAAGCTTTTCCGCCCTACCGCCCTCGCCTTTGTCATAGGAGTTTTGAGCCATTTGTGTGAGGAGCTCTTGTACCTGCCCACGAGACAAAGGACGTAAACGAAATAAGCTCATGTAATTTCGTTTAACTCTTGATAACGAGAGTGTTGTTTGTATAATTCTCCCTTTTCATTTGCTAGCGTCTTTGCTCTAATCGACTCCCTGGGGATATATTGCTTTGGAGTTCTTGGCTTTGACGCTGCTTAGGTGTAATATCGTCGGAGAGCATCTGCGTTGATTGCTTGTGGCAGGTCTCCTCCGTCCATCTTTGTTAAGATGGTTGCTCCTCCTGAGAAGGCGTGCTTTACGACGAATGGTCCTTCGTAGTTTGGAGCGAACTTCCCTCGTGGATCCTTGACATTTGGTAGGATTCTTTTAAGAACGAGGTCAC
The DNA here is from genome assembly GCA_029817715.1 of Melastoma dodecandrum. Classification (NCBI taxonomy): domain Eukaryota; kingdom Viridiplantae; phylum Streptophyta; class Magnoliopsida; order Myrtales; family Melastomataceae; genus Melastoma; species Melastoma dodecandrum. Next base: position 3,307,087 of record JARUPY010000079.1, on the reverse strand, counting down.
CTGGTCTGTATCTGATCGGCTTGACCTTTTTGTTGAATGCTCTAGACATGCGTTGTTGATAGCATTGCATGTGGTGAGCTGCAGCAAGTCGTTTCTCATCAATGAAGTCGAGGTGGGCGAGTTGATGGTCGAGCTTCTCTTCTTCTGTCATGTTGCTTTGGGATGATATCCTGAGAGTCGGTAATTTGACTTCTGCTGGAATGACTGCTTGAGTGCCATAGACAAGCTCGAAGGGGGTTGCTCCAGTTGAAGTGCGCATTGTCGTTCTGTAGGCGAGTAACGCAAAAGGGAGCTTCTCGTGCCAGTCGCGATAGGTAATTGCTGTTTTCTGAAGAATCTTCTTCATGTTCTTGTTGGCGGCTTCGACTGCGCCGTTCATTTGTGGACGATATGGTGAAGAGTTGAGATGTTTGATCCGGAATTCTTCGCATAAGGATCCCATCAGTTTACTGTTGAAGTTTGAACCATTGTCTGTGACCAATAGCTCCGGAACTCCATATCTGGCGATGATGTTCGCCCTCGTGAAACGTACGACATTGTTTGCTGTAACTTCTTTGAAGGATTGGGCTTCAATCCACTTGGTGAAGTAATCGATTACGACCAGCAAGAATCGGTGTCCGTTTGACGCTTTGGGATTGATTGGCCGGATTACGTCCATGCCCCACATTGATAATGGCCATGGCTCAAATAGCGGGTAGAGTCTTGTTGGAGGCACATGTACCTTGTCGCTGTAAATTTGACACTTGTGACACGCTTTGACATATTTGATGCAATCGGCTTCCATTGTGAGCCAATAGTACCCTTGTCGCATTATCTTCTGGGCGAGAACGTATCCATTCATGTGTGGTCCGCAAACCCCTTCATGTACTTCGACAATAAGAGCATCAGCTTCTTGCTTGGTGACGCATCTCATGAGGGCCGTCGTGAAGGATTTCTTGTACAATGTATCCCCGTCCAGGAAATAGCTTTTTGTTATCCTCCGTATGAATTTGCGTTCTTTCCCTGTGCTATTTTGGGGAAATCCTCCTGATTGTAAATAATTCTTGATGTCCGTGAACCAAGGTAGAGCATCTTCTGGTTGACTTTGTTCAACGTGCATACAGCTCGGATCATCAGCGATATTGATGCGTAGAGGCTCGATATTCATTTCTCCAGCTAACGGAATCATCGATGCGAGCATCGATGCAAAAGCATCAGCAAATCGGTTATCAGTTCGTGGGAGGTAGTTGAATTCAATGTCAGTGAATTGTCGGATTAGCGTTTGTAGATAATCCTGATATGGAATGAGCTTTGGGTCTCGAGTGCGCCAAGCTCCATTCGTCTAGGAGATGATGAGTGCCGAATCTCCATAAACGTCCAGGAGTTTAACCCGCATGTCGATTGCGCGAAGTAGGCCGAGGATGCATGCTTCATACTCGGCAATATTGTTAGTGCATGGAAATGTGACTTTGGCCACTGTCGGGTAATATTGTCCATCTGGGGAGATTACAACAGCTCCTATTCCTGATCCTGAGGAATTCACTGCACCGTCGAAGTACATCTTCCATCTTGATTCCTGTTCCATGAGCAGGATGTTCTCGTCCGGCAATCCGATTTCTAAAGAGGAATCATCCGTTCCTGGATATTCAGCGATATGGTCAGCGATCGTTCTCCCTTTCACTGACTTCGTGGAGTGGAATCGAACGTCGAACTCGGCAAGCTGTAATTGCCACTTAGAGACTCTTCCCATCAGTGTTGGCTTGTCGAAGAGATATTTGAGTGGATCATTTTCGGATACTAACAAGATCTCATAGTGCAAAGTATACTATCGAAGTCGGTGAAGGACCCAAATGAGAGCACAACAAGTACGCTCGGAAGTTGTGTATCTCGACTCACAATCCGTAAATTTCTTGCTGAGGTAGTAGATCGCGTGTTTCTTGGCACCCGGCAATTGTTGGGCTAGCATGGCCCCAAATGATTCTTCTCTGACTGTGAGATAAAGTGTGAGAGGATGCCCCGGCTTTGGAGGGATGAGAACTGGTGGTTCTGTCAAGTATGCCTTGATTTGCTCAAATGCAATTTTGCAATCATCATCCCACTCAAACTGGACGTCTTTCCTGAGTTTCTTAAACAGAGGTTTGCATGTGTCGGCTAGGTTGGATATGAACCTTCCAATGTAGTTAACGCGACCCATGAAGCCACGGATCTCTTTGACTGACTTTGGAGCTAGGAGATCACGAATTGCTTTGATTTTATCAGGATTAATCTCAATGCCTTTATTGCAGATGACGAAACCGAGGAGTTTGCCTGAAGTTGCCCCAAACACGCATTTGGCGGGGTTGAGACGTAGCTTGTATTTACGAAGCCGCTCGAATAACTTTCGAAGAATGACAGTGTGGCTCTCATTTTGTTTGGACTTGGCGATCATGTCGTCGACGTAGACTTCAATCTCGCGATGCATCATATCGTGAAAAAGGACCACCATAGCACGCTGATAGGTTGCCCCAGCGTTCTTGAGCCCGAAGGGCATGACCCGATAGCAGAATGTGCCCCAGGGTGTCGTGAAGGTTGTCTTCTCTTTGTCTACTTCGGCCATGCGAATCTGATTGTAACCAGAGAATCCATCCATGAAAGAGAATCTGTTGAATCCGGCGGTGTTGTCCACCAGTAAGTCGATGTGTGGGAGTGGGAAGTTGTCCTTAGGACTTGCTTTGTTGAGGTCGCGGTAATTGACGCAGACTCGGACCTTCCCGTTCTTCTTGATGACAGGGACTATGTTAGCGACCCACTGTGGATAGGTAGCCACCTCAATAAAGTTGACTTTCAGTAGTTTATCTACTTCTTCCTTGATGGCAAGGGCTAATTCAGGCTTGTATCGACGTTGCTTCTGCTTTATAGGATGAATAGACGGGTCGGTAGGAATCTTGTGCTCCACAATCACTGGATCTAGTCCCTGCATATCTGCATATGACCAAGCAAACACATAAGAGAATTCTTTAAGAAGGTTAACAATAGCCTTGGCTTCATCATCTGATAAATCTACACCGATGAACAACTCCTTGGGGTCATCTTCAGTTCCGATGTTAATTGAAACTGGTTTTTGTAATGTAAGGTCCTTTGGTTCCTCATGTCGTTGAAGACCCTGCTCCAAACTGTAATACCCGTCTATAGATTTCGGGCCATTTATTGTTTCTCTGTCTTGTTCAGAGGTTTTTCCGGGTGTACCCGAAGCGCCGTTCCAGAAAAGAAGAAGGAATTAGAGTGATGTATTCAAATGAGTTATTTGAAATATTGTTTCATGCAACAATTCATAATAAGGCATGCGCTTTTGACCAAAAGAAAATAATGTGGGATCAGGACTCAGCGGGTCCCTCATCGTTTTATCGGATTCGCCCTGAACATCAGCGGCCCGATCCCACAAACGCCCTAGGTATTGCGTAGGGGTCGTGTTACATATAGACAACCTTGCTAGTCCGCGACCAGAATGTAGCAAGGAAACCTACTCTTGATTCTAAGTGCAGAAAAATAAAGATGGAAAGTTTCACCCGTCGAGAGGCATGTCTGGCTCGACCGGGATCGACGCTTCCATCATACAGACTTCTTCTTCAGACTCTTGCGTCCCTGTCTGCTCATCTTGTTTCCCCTCCGCTACTTCGTTCGCAGTAGGGGAATCCACACGCCTATTCGGAGGCGGTACTTCAGTTCTTGGGGGAGTGCTGGGCAGCCTTGGTACCACTGGAGCTCGAAAGTATGGTGCCCCGGCTTGTCGGATGGCAATACTGGTAGGTATGAAATGGGCTCTCATGCGAGGTCGGCGCCCATGACCAAGCCCTAAATTCACTTGGACAACATTGATATGTTCGACAGTCGTCCGCTCACCATCAATTTCTTCGTCACTCCGGATCTTCACATTCTCCAGCGTCTCTGATAGGATTTCGCCTTCCATTGTCGCCGCAGATGAACGTACGAAACGGATGCCTGATTTATTGCTGGTGTGATTGCCTTGATTGCGTCGCATTTTGCCCGTGAATCCAACCCCACTAGTCCCTGCAGGAGCTGGAATAGTGATCGGATAAATCATCCCTTGTCCTCTGATTCCGAGTCCTTGGCCTGGTTGATATCCATGTCTGAGGAACTCTTTTGCGGCACTGATGTTGCCCCACGTCATCAAGGGATCTGATTTGTAATCGCGTCTCACCATGTTGACCACCTCCAAGGTCTGTGTTGTTGACGGTTCTTCGGTTGGCTCTCCCACGTATGGCATGTCAATCTCGTGGCAAAGCTCCATCGAATGTTCTCCCCGGACTGTGATGAGCTTGCCATCTGAAGAGAATCTGACCATCTGGTGCAGCGTCGAGGGAACTGCCCCGGCTTGATGAATCCAAGGACGCCCCAGCAGCATGTTGAAGGACCCTGCAATCTCGAGGACTTGGAACTGAGTAGAGAAAAGCGTCGGTCCAACTCCAATCTCCAGCGTAACTTCTCCATGAGCCCGACGTTTTGCGCCATCGAAAGCGCGAATGGTTAAGTTGGACTGTGGGAGTTTTCCAATATTGATGCCGAGTTTTTGAGCTACAGCCACCGGAATGATATTAACTCCTGAACCGCCATTAATAAGAACTTTGGAGATGGTGGTTTCACGGCATTTGAGCGTGATGAAAAGCGCACTGTTATGATCCTGCCCCTGCTCCGGTAGATCATCCTCTGAAAAGGTAATCACGTTGCTTGCCAACATGCTACTTATGTATGCATCCAGTGCGGCGACTTCAACCTGCTCGGGCACATGCACCTCGGCTAGAAATTTCTCCAACATCTCCCTGTGCTTGTCGGAGGAGTGGATAAGGTCGAACAAAGAGATTTGAGCTGGCTGTTTTCTGAGCTGCTCAACTATGCCATAGTCACTTCCCTTCACTGTATAAATCACCTTGCGGATTTGTTCATTCGATGGCGCTTTGGGCTTCGAAGATTCAGCCGAGGATGAGGCTTCAAGGGCTGGCACTACTCTCCCAGAGCGGGTGATTAACTCAACTTCTGGGCTGAGGGGTGTGCAGGTGGGTCTCATCACGACCGGAATCCTTGGTTCCGTCACAGGCGATGATTCTGTCTGACACGCTTCAGATTGTGCTGATCCCAACGAAACGTAAACATACGGCGTCCTTGGCTGCCGATGGGGAACCAGTGTAAATCCATCCGGCAAGATAGTGGGCTGAACACTTCTGCTGGATTGAGGCGCACGACCTCTTCCCCTACCTCGGCTGCGACCTCGACCTCGACCACGACCGGTGCTTACAACATTGACGCTCCTTGGTTGTGCGTAGTCGTATTCATACATGTTCATTTCCTCTTCATGTTCAGCCAAAACTGAGAAGAAGCTTGCCCCAATATAATTTACATGCTCCGGGAGAGGATTGTTCTTAACATTTGGGGCAGTCGCAGGCACGGAGAATGTAATTGCTCCTTCGTCTAACAGATTCTGAATCTTGAACTTCAAGACAATGCAATCCTTGGTGTCATGCCCCATTGCTCCCGAGTTGTACTGACAAACCGCTTTGGGGTTATATCCAAACGATGAGGGATTGGTGGCTTTGGCTTCAACGGGCTTGATAAAACCCATGTCCCTCAATCGAACAAACATTACATCCAGGGGATCAGGCGTTGGTGTCAAGTCCTCCAGCCTTCGTCGTGGACGCTCCACTTGTGCAGGCCTTGGCTGCTGTTGTCGTGCCATATTAACGGGGGGTCTGAAACCAGTTGCTGCCGGTGCTGGAGGCCTAAGCGCGACTGCAACATACGTCCTTGGCGCGTACGAAGCCGGGGGTGGAGTTGCCCTCATCGATTGCCTGTTCTGCTCAGCAGTTGCGATAAGCTCCTTGGGCCTGGGCTTCACTGCCAGTTTTGCTGAAGGGGAAGGGATTAGCCCTTCTCGATTTACTCCGTCAAGTTTGTCTGCGTTGATGACTGCCTGAGCGAAGGTTGAAAATGTCTGCCCGATCATGTAGGGCATGTATTCACGTGGAAGCAACTGGAGGAATTCATCGATAAGCTCTCTCTCCGTAAGCGCCGGTTTGATCTGAGACGCAATGTGCCTGAACCGGTACGCAAACTGCTTAACGTCCTCGGCGTGGTATCTCCTCAATTTCCGCAGATCCGAGATTGTAGGCGCCATCTCCACATTAAAGCTGTACTAATTGAGGAAATCGAGGGCCAGGTCTTTGAACGTCGCGTAGTGGCTAACATCCTTGGTGTAGTACCAATGCAATGCTGACTCTGCCAAGCTTTCTTGAAACATGGCGATACGGAATTTGTCGTCCGCCGGATACACAGCCATCTTGTGGGAGAAGTGTTTCAAATGTAGTTCCAGGCAGCCATTCCCGCGGAATTTCTCGAACTCGGGCATTTTGAACTTTGGTGGGACTTGTATTTGAGGGATTTGGTAGTTGGCGTACTCCCAGTTATGTGCCCGATACCCTTGGATAGCGTTTAGGCGCTCTTCCAGTTTCGCCATGCGGCGAGCCTCCTCCTGCTGCATTGAGGCAATCCTAGCCTCGAGCCTTGTCTCGAAGGTGCTAGCTTGTTGTTCTTCACCAAATAATTCATCGACGATTGCCGCGTTGCGGGTTCGCGGGCTTGGTAAGGTAGGTTCTGCTAGTGTTAGAAATTCGGGATGCGCGCGCGCCCTTCCGGCCTAGCTGCGCGCGGCGGCGGTTCCGGCAAGCCCGAGGATCCGGGCCCGCTCCCCCCGAGGCCTAGTCCGATCGGCGTTACGGCTCGAACGCCGGACGCTGCGGAAAGGGGCCCCGGGTTGGGCCTTCCCTTGATTCGCGAACGGGTCTGCGGGGCGTTTCGCCAACCGTCTCCAGTTCCCTAGAGGCGGCGAGCGAAAGGCTGCGTTAAGGCCTCGCTCGCGAATTTCGGGGAGGGTCCAAGGAGCGGCTCGAGTAGCCGTCACCTCACCCCAAATGGCTCCAAAAAAAAGGGGGTAGTGAAGTTTAGTTTTACTTTGGAAAACTTTTGTACGGAGTCGCCACCGACTTAGATTTAAAAACATGATTTAAGTCGGAAAATCAGAGTTCGGGTTCGGGGATTCCTATTTACTAACCTTAATATCCTACCACACGTGAAAAGGGTGGCGATTTGTCCAAAAAAAGTTACTTTTGATTGATGGGTGTTGGGCCCGATCCGGGAGTGGGCCGGACTCTTATCGACGTTTTAACGGGCGTTGGACCCGAATTTAGGTTTGTTTGTTTAACACCGAACATGCGACATAAAACCTAAGGCCTAAGCATGCACGCATCCACAAACAATTATTTAGATCAAAAGGGCGCGGAAGGGGCGGTGATTGCGGGTCTATGCACTTGGGCCCGCAATCCGTTACAAGTGGGCTTTTAAAATAAATTCGGGGAGGCCCGCACCTCCCCTTTGTACCTTAGATCGAAGGTTGGGGCCGCTTTGTCTTCGAGCCCGCGGTTTTTAGGCCGGGGTGGATCCGCGCGGTTTGTTACACGCGCCTTCGAGTTAGTCTTCGAAGTTTTGAATTTGATCCTCCGAGGTTGCATGCTCAGGGTACATGCCAAAGAAAATGTGAATGTGATTAGAATCGTACATTTAAATAAAACTCAATAAAACTAAGACTGTTCTATTATGAAATACCCAACTTACGTTTGATGTTAGAAATAATTGTGAAATTCTCTATAATTTACACGTAAAATAAGGAGAAAGTAGAAGATGATGATGACGTACAAAAATAAAAAATAAAAAAAAAATAAAACAGAGTTAATATTTCAAGGTTATAAATGGGTTCGAACGAAATTCTGGTGATGATAAATGACAATCACATCAATCCGAAATTCTCAACGATTGCTAAAAGAGATTTAAGTGCATATAACGATTTAAAACAATCTAACTCATGAGAGATGCAACTGACTTATATGCAATAAAATAAAATTCAATAAAGGAAAGGATCGATTACCTTCCTGAGGGCTTGTGACTTAGCTTAACACACCTCCCCCGAATGATACCCACGACCGGAGCTGAAGTTCGAAGACCCGGGTGAAATCGAAGTGAGATGCAGCTCTATCCTCGCGTGTCGATGGCTGTAATGGGCGCGGTGCACATTCTGCGGGCGTCAGGAATGTCGGGCCGACGTGGGTCTTTGCTGCCGCCGGGATTGGAGTACGGGGATGGCGCTGGTCAACCGGATAGGCGCGGCTTCTTTGAAATCTTGGCTTGGGATGGCGCCGGAGCTCACCAAAGGATGGGGATCGGCTGGGTTTTTGCCGGCTGGCGGGAGGCATCCAAAGGGGGCCGGGAAGTTGGGAGCCGAGAACGGGGGATGGGTCGGCTGTGGGTTCCGTGCTCGGTGAGGTCTGGGCCGCCAGGAGGAGGCCGATCTACCACGGCTGGACCTTGGGGACGCCGGGGGAGGTGATCCTGCCACCGTTGGAGACGCTAGGGACGCCGAGGAGGGCTGCGCACTGAGGAGCGAACCGTCGAGGGGGTAGGCCAGATCGGGAGTGCCATGGGAGAAGCTATCTTGGGGAGTGGGTCGTCCGGGGAAGGAGATTCGCCTGGAACAGAGTCGGCTGGCGTCGCGGGCCTAGAAGGCTGCCGGGAAGAAGGTTCACTGGGAGCTCTGGGGACGCCGTGAGAGTTGCAAAGAGGAGGAGCTGCCGCCGCTGTGGGTCGCCGGGGAAGCAGGGTGTGCTTGTGACTGTCCTCGGTGGAGTGGGGGAAGGCCGCCGTGGTTAGGAACGCCGGGGAGGAGGGCTGGCTGGGTTTGAGGCGATTAGATGTGCCGCTGCGAGGCCGCCGGTCGAGGGGAGCTTGAGTAGGGAGCCGCCTTGGGGCTGTCACGGAGATGGGGGCCACCGGAGGGAGGTCGCTTCGCCGCTGCCGGGGGAGATGGGATGCCGCCTTGAGGCTTGGGGAGGGCTGGTGTGCTGGGTTGTGGTTTGTCGAATCCGGTGAAAGAGAGCGCCGGGATAAGTTGTAATCCACCGCTGGATATGGTGAGGAAGCTGCAGTTCATCGGGGAACAGGTGAAGAGGGTTGGCCACCTTTGAGTCCTGAAACACCAAAGGAAGGGAGAAGCAGGAGGGCGACGCCATCGTGGCTTGGAAGACGGTCGTGATAGCACAACTGCTTCTCGACGGTGGTCGCATTGACAGTCTGAAGGAAGCTGGCACGGAGAAGTAACATGAGAATAGCTTTGAGGCTGTCCGGTCGCTGCTACAGGTCCGCTATTTTCGAAGTGTCGAGGAGACGTGAGTCCTCTGCTGGCGCATTCGTTGTTGCATGGACAAAGAGCACAAGCTGCAGTAAACCTGCGCATATGAAGAGAAACAAAAACAATTAGAGGAAAAGGGGAGGTTTCCTTCACTACAGCCAGAGGGAGTCATCATTGTGGGGAGCTCGTTCCCCGGAAAGACGTCGGGATGCCACTAGTCAGAGCTGGTGTAGTTGGAGTCATTGCCAGAGCTCGGTTTCGCCTCTGTTATGTCCAGAGGGGTTGATGACCGCTGCAGCCTCAGGTATGTTGCTGTCATTCTTGTCGGCTTGTTTAGGTTAGACGTTTGGGGGAGGGGGGGTTCCGATGATGCCCTCTTCTCCTTACCTTGGCGCAGGGATGGTTGAAGAACCGGAGTGTTGATGAGGCGGCTGTTCCGAGGTCCTGTGAGCGTAAAGAAAGGTCCCGGGAGTCCCCGGGGAAAAAGAATTTCGAAAAGAAGAAGAACCCCTCTCCTTTGTCTGTCGATCCCCCCATTTCTTTTTTTTTATTTTTTGTTCTTATCCTCCCCCCCCCCAAAACCGTTTTTTTTTTAGCCTCGGTCTGCGTTGAGGGGGAATCTTCCCTGCGGGTCATCCTCCAGCCAGTGATATACTACCAAGTGGCAAATTAGTTTGCCTCCCCGCATTTTCGGTCTCCGTTAGACCGTTGAGAAGAGATAATGTCAAGAATAATAATAAAAAAATAAAAAATAAAAATAAAAATATGGCTAGGCTTGGGCTTTGTTGGGCTTGCATTGTTAGGGCCGGGCTTTGGTCTTTTTCGGAAAGGTGGGCTTTGGGCTTTTAACAAGAACTGGGCTTTGAATGCAAAATTGGGTCGGCCCATTAAATTAAGGCATTACAGTTTGCCCCTCCTTGTGAGAGAATTTGAGAAAGTTTTCTCATAAGAATATAATAAATGCCTTAAATTAGGTTTCAAAGTTGTCTTTGACCAAAATGTATCCTGAGAGCTCATCAAGAAAAATCATTAGCCATGACAATGACTTTATGAAGTAAAGAGTAATCAAGCATGCATGATTACGACATCCATGTATGTCTTGTTTTATTTATTGCGTTATTTTATGAGATTTGTTAAAATTGCTTCAGAGCGAGATTAAAGATGGGCTTCTGACCTCTCTCGTATCCTACTCGCATTTCTGAAAGCCATCTCCGTTGGATTCTAGAAGTCCCTTGACTTGAATGCTCATGTACCGGTCAAAGGAGTCTTTGCCTAGGTTGTAATACGGTTTTTGCTTAAGGCCTTTATATTGAAGGTTTAAATTCATCATTTGAAAGAAAAAGTTTAAGGACTTCCTCGAAAGCTACTGAATCGTAGAGATTTCAGCATTCAAGCAAATTCTTCATCTTTCACGCAGCTCACCAGCTGACGTGTTTTGTTGGGGGATGAATAATTGGTTTGAAAAAAAAAAAAATCCACTTTGGAGAAAGCTTTGTCTTTGAAGGATGGCACCTTTGCTTTTGCGACCATCAATGTCGGCCCTGATGCTTTATGTTGCTCTTTTGATTTTTATTTTGCGCTTTCTTTTGTAGACCTTTGGTCTTTGCGCTAATTCTTTCTTTTCTGAATTACGGGGATTTGCCCCGTTTTGCTTTCTAATATTTTCCTTTGGTATATGTGTCTTTTTTGAGAAGTTCTTTGAGGAGTTCGGCCCTTGGGAACGACTCAACTGGTGGGCTTAACTGTCGATGATACCTCTTTGCTTGAATCTTAAGGAAGTGTAGTCTCTACAATCTATTGCTTCCGGTTTCTAGCTACAAGATCTCCCTATAATCCTCGATGTGAGGCGGTCCTTAACCTTCTTGGGTGTAGCGTGTATGAAAACTTCAATTTTGGCTCGAAAGGGGCTAGCAATGGGCGATGTTTCGTGTTTGGGATAGAGAAGAAATGCTCGATTTCATCCCGGTTTAGAGCATCTTTTGTCAAAGGATTCGTTATCCACCTGAAGACTCGTGTATGAATCCTTACAGTGTTTGCGCTCATCACCCTGGGAAAGTGTTTAGGAATAGGTTTGCGTTTTCCATTCTCGCTCAGAAGCATTTTTTATTGAAGATAATTTTAAATTATATGCAAATGAGCACACAAATGCTTTAGAAATAAATGGGTTTAGATACTCAAACCTTTGTAGTGCTCTTGTGCACTTTCGAGGGGAAAGTGTTTGCACTTCCATGCCTCAGTCACGTTCTCTGAGATTAGAGTCAAACGGCTTCCACCCGACCACCCTCGCCGTTACCTAGGAGTTTGTACCGTACTGTGTGAATGTCCATGTACCTACACAGTTGACAACGGACATAGACGAAGTTAGTTCATGTACTTCGACTCTTGCTTGGGCAGTTAATGAAGTAAGATTCCGCTGGGGAGATGAGATGGATATGTCCGTCTCAATGATAATCGAGGAATGCGATGCATGTAATCAGCTTGAATGAAGGCAGGACTCCAGCTGGGGAAATGGAGATAAGACTCCACCTGGGGAAATATGAGAAATTTTGTTAGAGAGCAATGCAGATGATACTCCCTTTTGGTATGGTCATCTTTGGGTGACGACAAAGGCAATTTCGAAGCTTTGGTTCGAAATTTTCCACCCAACCGCCCGCGCCTTTGTCCAAAATGTAGGATGCTCATGTACCTACACTAAGCAAAGGACAGACAACAAGTGAGCTCATGTAACTTGTTTTCTTTTAAAGTAAGAATGAAGTTTGTTCATGCAACTTCATTTATACGAAAGGCGAAGTAGAGTTTTGATACTTCCCTTTTCTATGTGTTTCGTCATTGCATCTTTGTCCGTAGGAATCAAAGGATTGACGAGATAGTTACTCTTGCTTGACGTCTGTTGTGTAAGGAAGCTCATGTACCTATCAAACAGATGACGAGAAACAAGGGAGTTTATGCGACTTGTTCCTGTTAGAGTAAGAATGAAGTTTGCTCGTGTAACTTCATTTGTAAGAAAGGTGAAGTAGAGTTTTGGTACTTCCCTCTTATATGATTTCGTCATTGCGTCTTCGTCCGATGGAATCGAAGGTTTGACGAAATTGCTGCAGGACTTTGGCTTGAAGCTTTTCCGCCCTACCGCCCTCGCCTTTGTCATAGGAGTTTTGAGCCATTTGTGTGAGGAGCTCTTGTACCTGCCCACGAGACAAAGGACGTAAACGAAATAAGCTCATGTAATTTCGTTTAACTCTTGATAACGAGAGTGTTGTTTGTATAATTCTCCCTTTTCATTTGCTAGCGTCTTTGCTCTAATCGACTCCCTGGGGATATATTGCTTTGGAGTTCTTGGCTTTGACGCTGCTTAGGTGTAATATCGTCGGAGAGCATCTGCGTTGATTGCTTGTGGCAGGTCTCCTCCGTCCATCTTTGTTAAGATGGTTGCTCCTCCTGAGAAGGCGTGCTTTACGACGAATGGTCCTTCGTAGTTTGGAGCGAACTTCCCTCGTGGATCCTTGACATTTGGTAGGATTCTTTTAAGAACGAGGTCACCTGGTCTGTATCTGATCGGCTTGACCTTTTTGTTGAATGCTCTAGACATGCGTTGTTGATAGCATTGCATGTGGTGAGCTGCAGCAAGTCGTTTCTCATCAATGAAGTCGAGGTGGGCGAGTTGATGGTCGAGCTTCTCTTCTTCTGTCATGTTGCTTTGGGATGATATCCTGAGAGTCGGTAATTTGACTTCTGCTGGAATGACTGCTGGAGTGCCATAGACAAGCTCGAAGGGGGTTGCTCCAGTTGAAGTGCGCATTGTCGTTCTGTAGGCGAGTAACGCAAAAGGGAGCTTCTCGTGCCAGTCGCGATAGGTAATTGCTGTTTTCTGAAGAATCTTCTTCATGTTCTTGTTGGCGGCTTCGACTGCGCCGTTCATTTGTGGACGATATGGTGAAGAGTTGAGATGTTTGATCCGGAATTCTTCGCATAAGGATCCCATCAGTTTACTGTTGAAGTTTGAACCATTGTCTGTGACCAATAGCTCCGGAACTCCATATCTGGCGTTGATGTTCGCCCTCGTGAAACGTACGACATTGTTTGCTGTAACTTCTTTGAAGGATTGGGCTTCAATCCACTTGGTGAAGTAATCGATTACGACCAGCAAGAATCGGTGTCCGTTTGACGCTTTGGGATTGATTGGCCGGATTACGTCCATGCCCCACATTGATAATGGCCATGGCTCAAATAGCGGGTAGAGTCTTGTTGGAGGCACATGTACCTTGTCGCTGTAAATTTGACACTTGTGACATGCTTTGACATATTTGATGCAATCGGCTTCCATTGTGAGCCAATAGTACCCTTGTCGCATTATCTTCTGGGCGAGAACGTATCCATTCATGTGTGGTCCGCAAACCCCTTCATGTACTTCGACAATAAGAGCATCAGCTTCTTGCTTGGTGACGCATCTCATGAGGGCCGTCGTGAAGGATTTCTTGTACAATGTATCCCCGTCCAGGAAATAGCTTTTTGTTATCCTCCGTATGAATTTGCGTTCTTTCCCTGTGCTATTTTGGGGAAATCCTCCTGATTGTAAATAATTCTTGATGTCCATGAACCAAGGTAGAGCATCTTCTGGTTGACTTTGTTCAACGTGCATACAGCTCGGATCATCAGCGATATTGATGCGTAGAGGCTCGATGTTCATTTCTCCAGCTAACGGAATCATCGATGCGAGCACTGCAAAAGCATCAGCAAATCGGTTATCAGTTCGTGGGAGGTAGTTGAATTCAATGTCAGTGAATTGTCGGATTAGCGTTTGTAGATAATCCTGATATGGAATGAGCTTTGGGTCTCGAGTGCGCCAAGCTCCATTCGTCTAGGAGATGATGAGTGCCGAATCTCCATGAACGTCCAGGAGTTTAACCCGCATGTCGATTGCGCGAAGTAGGCCGAGGATGCATGCTTCATACTCGGCAATATTGTTCGTGCATGGAAATGTGACTTTGGCCGCTGTCGGGTAATATTGTCCATCTGGGGAGATTACAACAGCTCCTATTCCTGATCCTGAGGAATTCACTGCACCGTCGAAGTACATCTTCCATCTTGATTCCTGTTCCATGAGCAGGATGTTCTCGTCCGGCAATCCGATTTCTAAAGAGGAATCATCCGTTCCTGGATATTCAGCGATATGGTCAGCGATCGTTCTCCCTTTCACTGACTTCGTGGAGTGGAATCGAACGTCGAACTCGGCAAGCTGTAATTGCCACTTAGAGACTCTTCCCATCAGTGTTGGCTTGTCGAAGAGATATTAGTGGATCATTTTCGGATACTAACAAGATCTCATAGTGCAAAGTATACTATCGAAGTCGGTGAAGGACCCAAATGAGAGCACAACAAGTACGCTCGGAAGTTGTGTATCTCGACTCACAATCCGTAAATTTCTTGCTGAGGTAGTAGATCGCGTGTTTCTTGGCACCCGGCAATTGTTGGGCTAGCATGGCCCCAAATGATTCTTCTCTAACTGTGAGATAAAGTGTGAGAGGATGCCCCGGCTTTGGAGGGATGAGAACTGGTGGTTCTGTCAAGTATGCCTTGATTTGCTCAAATGCAATTTTGCAATCATCATCCCACTCAAACTGGACGTCTTTCCTCAGTTTCTTGAACAGAGATTTGCATGTGTCGGCTAGGTTGGATATGAACCTTCCGATGTAGTTAACGCGACCCATGAAGCCACGGATCTCTGTGACTGACTTTGGGGCTGGGAGATCACGAATAGCTTTGATTCTATCAGGATCAATCTCAATGCCTTTATTGCTGACGACGAAACCGAGGAGTTTGCCTGAAGTTGCTCCAAACACGCATTTGGCGGGGTTGAGACGTAGCTTGTATTTACGAAGCCGCTCGAATAACTTTCGAAGAATAACAGTGTGGCTCTCATCTTGTTTGGACTTGGCGATCATGTCGTCGACGTAGACTTCAATCTCGCGATGCATCATATCGTGAAAAAGGACCACCATAGCACGCTGATAGGTTGCCCCAGCGTTCTTGAGCCCGAAGGGCATGACCCGATAGCAGAATGTGCCCCAGGGTGTCGTGAAGGTTGTCTTCTCTTTGTCTACTTCGGCCATGCGAATCTGATTGTAACCAGAGAATCCATCCATGAAAGAGAATCTGTTGAATCCGGCGGTGTTGTCCACCAGTAAGTCGATGTGTGGGAGTGGGAAGTCGTCCTTGGGACTTGCTTTGTTGAGGTCGCGGTAATCGACGCAGACTCGGACCTTCCCGTTCTTCTTGATGACAGGGACTATGTTAGCGACCCACTGTGGATAGGTAGCCACCTCAATAAAGTTGACTTTCAGTAGTTTATCTACTTCTTCCTTGATGGCAAGGGCTAATTCAGGCTTGTATCGACGTTGCTTCTGCTTTATAGGATGAATAGACGGGTCGGTAGGAATCTTGTGCTCCACAATCTCTGGATCTAGTCCCGGCATATCTGCATATGACCAAGCAAACACATCAGAGAATTCTTTAAGAAGGTTAACAATAGCCTTGGCTTCATCATCTGATAAATCTACACCGATGAACAACTCCTTGGGGTCATCTTCAGTTCCGATGTTAATTGAAACTGGTTTTTGTAATGTAAGGTCCTTTGGTTCCTCATGTCGTTGAAGACCCTGCTCCAAACCGTAATACCCGTCTATAGATTTCGGGTCATTTATTGTTTCTCTGTCTTGTTCAGAGGTTTTCCCGGGTGTACCCGAAGCGCCGTTCCTGAAAAGGAGAAGGAATTAGAGTGATGTATTCAAATGAGTTGTTTGAAATATTGTTTCATGCAATAATTCATAATAAGGCATGCGCTTTTGACCAAAAGAAAATAATGTGGGATCAGGACTCAGCGGGTCCCTCATCGTTTTATCGGATTCGCCCTGAACATCAGCGGCCCGATCCCACAAACGCCCTAGGTATTGCCTAGGGGTCGCGTTACGTATAGACAACCTTGCTAGTCCGCGACCAGAATGTAGCATGGAAACCTACTCTTGATTCTAAGTGCAGAAAAATAAAGATGGAAAGTTTCACCCGTCGAGAGGTATGTCTCGCTCGGCCGGGATCGACGCTTCCATCATACAGACTTCTTCTTCGGACTCTTGCGTCCCTGTCTGCTCATCTTGTTTCCCCTCCGCTTCTTCGTTCGCAGTTGGGGAATCCACACGCCTATTCGGAGGCGGTACTTCAGTTCTTGGGGGAGTCCTGGGCAGCCTTGGTACCACTGGAGCTCGAAAGTACGGTGCCCCGGCTTGTCGGACGGCAATACTGGGAGGTATGAAATGGGCTCTCATGCGAGGTCGGCGCCCATGACCAAGCCCTAAATTCACTTGGACAACATTGATATGTTCGACAGTCCTCCGCTCACCATCAATTTCTCCGTCACTCCGGATCTTCACATTCTCCAACTTCTCTGATAGGATTTCGCCTTCCATTGTCGTCGCAGATGAACGTACGAGACGGATGCCTGATTTGTTGCTGGTGCGATTGCCTTGATTGCGTCGCATTTTGCCCGTGAATCCAACCCCACTAGTCCCTGCAGGAGTTGGAATAGTGATCGGATAAATCATCCCTTGTCCTCTGATTCCGAGTCCTTGGCCTGGTTGATATCCATGTCTGAGGAACTCTTTTGCGGCACTGATGTTGCCCCACGTCATCAAGGGATCTGATTTGTAATCGCGCCTCACCATGTTGACCACCTCCAAGGTCTGTGTTGTTGACGGTTCTTCGGTTGGCTCTCCCACGTATGGCATGTTAATCTCGTGGCAAAGCTCCATCGAATGTTCTCCCCGGACTGTGATGAGCTTGCCATCTGAAGAGAATCTGACCATCTGGTGCAGCGTCGAGGGAACTGCCCCGGCTTGATGAATCCAAGGACGCCCCAGCAACATGTTGAAGGACCCTGCAGTCTCGAGGACTTGGAACTGAGTAGAGAAAAGCGTCGGTCCAACTCTAATCTCCAGCGTAACTTCTCCATGAGCCTGACGTTTTGCGCCATCGAAAGCGCGAATGGTTAAGTTGGACTGTGGGAGTTTTCCAATATTGATGCTGAGTTTTTGAGCTATAGCCACCGGAATGATATTAACTCCTGAACCGCCATCAATAAGAACTTTGGAGATGGTGGTTTCACGGCATTTGAGCGTGATGAAAAGTGCACTGTTATGATCCTGCCCCTGCTCCGGTAGATCATCCTCTGAAAAGGTAATCACGTTGCTTGCCAACATGCTACTCATATATGCATCCAGTGCGGCGACTTCAACCTGCTCGGGCACATGCACCTCGGCTAGAAATTTCTCCAACATCTCCCTGTGCTTGTCGGAGGAGTGGATAAGGTCGAACAAAGAGATTTGAGCTAGCTGTTTTCTGAGCTGCTCAACTATGTCATAGTCACTTCCCTTCACTGTATAAATCACCTTGCGGATTTGTTCGTTCGATGGCGCTTTGGGCTTCGAAGATTCAGCCGGAGATGAGGCTTCAAGGGCTGGCACAACTCTCCCAGAGCGGGTGATTAACTCAACTTCTGGGCTGAGGGGTGTGCAGGTGGGTCTCATCACGACCGAAATCCTTGGTTCCGTCACAGGCGACGATTCTGTCTGACACGCTTCAGATTGTGCTGATCCCAACGAAACGTAAACATACGGCGTCCTTGGCTGCCGATGGGGAACCAGTGTAAATCCATCCGGCAAGATAGTGGGCTGAACACTTCTGCTGGATTGAGGCGCACGACCTCTTCCCCTACCTCGGCTACGACCTCGACCTCGACCACGACCGGTGCTTACAACATTGATGCTCCTTGGTTGTGCGTAGTCGTATTCATACATGTTCACTTCCTCTTCATGTTCAGCCAAAACTTAGAAGAAGTTTGCCCCAATATAATTTACATGCTCCGGGAGAGGATTGTTCTTAACATTTGGGGCAGTCGCAGGCACGGAAAATGTGATTGCTCCTTCGTCTAACAGATTCTGAATCTTGAACTTCAAGGCAATGCAATCCTTGGTGTCATGCCCCATTGCTCCCGAGTGGTACTGACAAATCGCCTTGGGGTTGTATCCAAACAATGAGGGATTGATGGCTTTGGGTTCAACGGGCTTGATAAAACCCATGTCCCTCAATCGAACAAACGTTACATCCAGGGGATCAGGCGTTGGAGTCAAGTCATCCAGCCTTCGTCGTGGACGCTCCACTTGCGCAGGCCTTGGCTGCTGTTGTCCTGCCATATTAACGGGGGGTTTGAAAAGAGTTGCTGCCGGTGCTGGAGGCCTAAGCGCGGCTGCAACATATGTCCTTGGCGCGTACGAAGCCGGGGGTGGAGTTGCCCTCATCGATTGTCTATTCTGCTCAGCAGTTGCGATAAGCTCTTTGGGCTTGGGCTTCACTGCCGGTTTTACTGAAGGGGAAGGGATTAGCCCTTCTCGACTTACTCCGTCAAGTTTGTCTGCGTTGATGACTGCCTGAGCGAAGGTTGAAAATGTCTGCCCGATCATGTAGGGGATGTATTCACGTGGGAGCAACTGGAGGAATTCATCGATAAGCTCTCTCTCCGTAAGTGCCGGTTTGATCTGAGACGCAATGTGTCTGAACCGGTACGCAAACTGCTTAACGTCCTCGGCGCGGTATCTCCTCAATTTCCGCAGATCCGAGATTGTAGGCGCCATCTTCACATTAAAGCTGTAATAATTGAGGAAATCGAGGGCCAGGTCTTTGAACGTCGCGTATTGGCTAACATCTTTGGTGTAGTACCAATGCAATGCTGACTCTGCCAAGCTTTCTTGAAACATGGCTATACGGAATTTGTCATCCGCCGGATACACAGCCATCTTGTGGCAGAAGTGTTTCAAATGTAGTTCCGGGCAGCCATTCCCGCGGAACTTCTCGAACTCAGGCATTTTGAACTTTGGTGGGACTTGTATTTGAGGGATTTGGTAGTTGGCGTACTCCCAGTTATGTGCCCGATACCCCTGGATAGCGTTTAGGCGCTTTTCCAGTTTCGCCATGCGGCGAGCCTCCTCCTGCTGCATTGAGGCAATCCTAGCCTCGAGCCTTGTCTCGAAGGCGCTAGCTTGTTGTTGTTCACCAAATAATTCATCGACGATTGCCGCATTGCGGGTTCGCGGGCTTGGTATGGTAGGTTCCACATGTGAAGCTGAAGGGGTGGCAATTGGCTGAGGAATTCTGAAGGTGGGAGGTGTAGAGGTTGTTTGAGGGTAAGGAGTTGGCCCAGGTGTTTGCATTTGGGTGTGGGGAGTTTGCCCGAACGACATTGGGAGGTAGGGAGTTGGCCCTTGGGATGTTGGCTGAGGGTAGTATGGAGGTAAATATGGTTGTGGCATAGGAAGGGAGAGAGGTGGCCCACGCATGTATGGGTTATATAAGGATGCTACGCTTGTGGAGGTAGCGGATCCGGGTATGACTGGGTTGTAAGGAGGTACGGTGTTTGATGGGTTATAAGAAGGTAAAGTGTTCGGTGGAGTGTTCAGGCTAGGACAGTATGGGTATGGTGGTGTTTGAGGTCCTGGCATGACAGGAGGAAGGTGAGGGTTTTGGGAGATGGTAGGAGCAGGTGTGGCTGCCAATTGTCGCTGCAGGAGCTCAGCCATCATTATCTTTAGGGAGGAGAGTTCAGCCGTAAGAGACTCCACCTTATCTCCCAGTGAAGAACTGCTTGCACCTTGGGCTAGCATGTTTATGTTAGGATTGAAGGGAGCTGCGGTCGATGGAGCAGCAGGGGATTGCACTGCTGGCGCTATCGAGGCGGCGAGTGGCGGTATGTACATCGGCGACATTCCTCCGTCCAAGGATTGCCCAACAGCCAGTGTGGTCTGGGGCAACGGAGGGAACGCGGATGCTGGGAAAGGCATGGCAAGTTCTGCTGGTGTTAGAAATTCGGCGGCGATGGGTGGAGGAATGGCGATGGTGACTCCAGCAGTAGGTGCAGGTTCATCTCCCGCAGAGGCTTCAGCCATCACCGCTCGAAGGGAACGGAATTTTTGGCGTCTTCTGTAAGGAGCAATTGTTCGGTACCTTGGCGAAAAAGAACATTTGATCAATATCACATGATGAAATACTTTGGATGCGTGACATGTCATGATGCATGATTGTACGTCTAATGCTAGGATTGGATTGTGATTATAACGAATTCAATCCAAGTGAAAAGAAGTGCATTAGATAAAATCCCAAAAAGGTTCATTTCACAATACAGTTCTTTAAAATAAAAACGAAAGATAGGATGAGCTCGCAGGCCCAAGGATTGGGAAGAGATGTCAGCTATCAAATGCGATCCCATGGAGTTATCCGTTTCTTCTGGAATCGTGCGGATCGGGAGTCGATGTCAGCCTGATGTTCCATGCAAAGATCGTACTCCTCTTCTTTGAGATTTGCCCAGACCCGAGCGATATGTTTCATGACCCGTTGAACTACTCCCTTTGGTGGTTGGCTGTCCAAGTCGATTGGGTCAAATAATTTGCTCGGCGTTGGTTTAGCTCGTGGACTTCCTCCAAACTGATGCATCACCCTCGCTGGACAGTAATAGGATGTCCCAGTGATCCCAACGATTGGGATGTAATCTCCGTCTGGGGAGCTTGTAATGGCCAGGTCCACGTCGAAGCATTTGGCCTTCTGATAGAAATCCTCTGGTTCCAGTGAGCGGAAGAGAGCCCTAACTCCTGCAAATGTGCGGGTTGGAAGCCGAGCGCGGTCTGATATGCGGTCGAGTAAATCCGAAAACTGCTCCCGCCTGAACGACTCTCCGGTGATGCCAATGTGAGTGTAGAACCAGGCCTGGAGCAATGGAGGACTGAAGGAGAAGTGATGGTTCCGGATTCCTTCTCTTGCTTTCCGCACTATCTTGGTAAGACTGTAGTTCATCTCACCAACTAGATTAGGGAGGAAGGGTTGTCCTTTGAGAATGGCCTTTGTCAGGTAAACCGCTCGTCCGTGAATCGATTCCTTTTTATAGGGATAAAGAACCGTTCCTGCGAACATAAGGATGAAGGCACGTGCTGAACCTTGGCCGTCTCCTCCTTCCGGTACGTACGGTGTCAGTTGATACTTGCAGAGTTCCTTGATGCTGATGTGCCCCTCTGTCGTGAATAAAGTGGACACGTTCGCCGGAGAGATCTGAAGCAAGTTGGTGATGTATTCTTTCGGCTTGTCGAAATGAGGCAACGGTGATATTCCTGGGAGATGAGGAAGTCCGGAGAGGTGCCCGTATTCCTAGTAGAGTGGTGCGAGCTCCAAGGTACCGAAATGGAAAGTGTACGTGTTCGGATTCCACCGGGCGATGAGGTGCTGTAGCATGAACCAATCGACTTCGAGTCTGATCAGATGGAGTAGACATTTGAGCTTTAGCTTGACGAATTCCTGCTCTGAGGTTCTGAGTACTTTGAACCAATCTTGGAGTTTGTCATAGGATGGAGTATCCGAGGGCAGTGCGATTGAGTCCATTTGATAAACCTGCATGCTTGGACGTCATTCAGTTGTAATAACAATCCAATCCAACTCCTAACGTGAGGTGAATTTGCATGCAAGTTTTCTCCTACTGGAACAATGAGAATACCTAACAAATGTAAAAGTGTTGATATATTGATTATTGATTAACAAGCGTTCGTGCAAAATGGATGTAGATGAGTGTGGTGACATAAAGAAAAAGAGGTAGGGAAGGGAGAAAAGAAATTCGAAACCCCCCCTATGACCAACCCAAACCTCTGCAAAACGAACAGGGTTAGTGCCACGATTATCGCATACAAAACGTACCTGAACCTGTCCCTGCACAAGTAACAGGCACTTAGTAACAGACAAATGCACGTGCGGCGTCTGGTACCTGTAGTGAGCAAGCAATTCTAGACTCGGAAGAGGTTTCTAGACCTCCCTCGGACTAAGGGAGGCGGGGCCCCGACCCAAAACCACACCGCAAAGAGCAGCACAGCTGGGCCTAACGGTGACCCCCCTAAGATCCTAGCCCCGGGTTCGGGCATACCTAGAAATGCCTAAAAAGCGGTAAACAAACACAAAGAGGAGATCAAGCAAAAGGCATCGAGCCAATCAATTACATGCGAAACCAAGTAACTCCTCTCTGCATGTGGTAAGAAAAGGTTTTCGGTAGGAATCCACATGCGGAGGTCCCCAGCGGAGTCGCCATCTGGGATGTGCGCACGCCCTTCCGGCCTAGCGGCGCGCGGCAGCAGCGGTTCCGGCAAGCCCGAGGATCCGGGCCCGCTCCCCCGAGGCCCAGTCCGGTCGGCGTTATGGCCGGATGCTGCGGAAAGGGGCCCCGGGTTGGGCTTCCCTTGATTCGCGAACTGGTCTGCGGGGCGTTTCCCCAACCGTCTCCAGTTCCCTGGAGGCGGCGAGTGAAAGGCTGTGTTAAGGCCTCGCTCGCGAATTTCGGGGAGGGCCCAAGGAGCGACTCGAGTAGCTGTTACCTCACCCCAAATGGCTCCGAAAAAAAGGGGGTAGTGAACTTTAGTTTTACTTTGGAAAACTTTTGTTCGGAGTCGCCACCGACTTAGATTTAAAAACATGATTTAAGCCGGAAAATCAGAGTTCGGGTTCGGGGATTCCTATTTACTAACCTTAATATCCTACCACACGTGAAAAGGGTGGCGATTTGTCCAAAAAAAGTTACTTTTGATTGACGGGTGTTGGGCCCGATCCGGGAGTGGGCCGGACTCTTATCGACGTTTTAACGGGCGTTGGACCCGAATTTAGGTTTGTTTGATTAACACCGAACATGCGACATAAAACCTAAGGCCTAAGCATGCACGCATCCACAAACAATTATTTAGATCAAAAGGGCGGGGAAGGGGCGGTGATTGCGGGCCTATGCACTTGGGCCCGCAATCCGTTACAAGTGGGCTTTTAAAATAAATTCGGGGAGGCCCGCACCTCCCCTTTGTACCTTAGATCGAAGGTTGGGGCCGCTTTGTCTTCGAGCCCGCGGTTTTTAGGCCGGGGTGGATCCGCGCGGTTTGTTACACGCGCCTTCGAGTTAGTCTTCGAAGTTTTGAATTTGATCCTCCGAGGTTGCATGCTCAGGGTACATGCCAAAGAAAATGTGAATGTGATTAGAATCGTACATTTAAATAAAACTCAATAAAACTAAGACTGTTCTATTATGAAATACCCAACTTACGTTTGATGTTAGAAATAATTGGGAAATTCTCTATAATTTACACGTAAAATAAGGAGAAAGTAGAAGATGATGATGACGTAAAAAATAAAATAAAATAAAAACAGAGTTAATATTTCAAGGTTATAAATGGGTTCGAACGAAATTCTGGTGATGATAAATGACAAACGCCAATCACATCAATCCGAAATTCTCAACGATTGCTAAAAGAGATTTAAGTGCGTATAACGATTTAAAACAATCTAACTCATGAGAGATGCAACTGACTTATATGCAATAAAATAAAATTCAATAAAGGAAAGGATCGATTACCTTCCTGAGGGCTTGTGACTTAGCTTAACACACCTCCCCCGAATGATACCCACGACCGGAGCTGAAGTTCGAAGACCCGGGTGAAATCGAAGTGAGATGCAGCTCTATCCTCGCGTGTCGATGGCTGTAATGGGCGCGGTGCACGTTCTGCGGGCATCAGGAAGGTCGGGCCGACGTGGGTCTTTGCTGCCCCGGGATTGGAGTACGGGGATGGCGCTGGTCATCCGGATAGGCGCGGCTTCTTTGAAATCTTGGCTTGGGATGGCGCCGGAGCTCACCAAAGGATGGGGATCGGCTGGGTTTTTGCCGGCTGGCGGGAGGCATCCAAAGGGGGCCGGGAAGTTGGGAGCCGAGAACGGGGGATGGGTCGGCTGTGGGTTCCGTGCTCGGTGAGGTCTGGGCCGCCAGGAGGAGGCCGATCTACCACGACTGGACCTTGGGGACGCCGGGGGAGGTGATCCTGCCACCGTTGGAGACGCTAGGGACGCCGAGGAGGGCTGCGCACTGAGGAGCGAACCGTCGAGGAGGTAGGCCAGATCGGGAGTGCCATGGGAGAAGCTATCTTGGGGAGTGGGTCGTCCGGGGAAGGAGATTCGCCTGGAACAGAGTCGGCTGGCGTCGCGGGCCTAGAAGGCTGCCGGGAAGAAGGTTCACTGGGAGCTCTGGGTACGCCGTGAGAGTTGCAAAGAGGAGGAGCTGCCGCCGCTGTGGGTCGCCGGGGAAGCAGGGTGTGCTTGTGACTGTCCTCGGTGGAGTGGGGGAAGGCCGCCGTGGTTAGGAACGCCGGGGAGGAGGGCTGGCTGGGTTTGAGGCGATTAGATGTGCCGCTGCGAGGCCGCCGGTCGAGGGGAGCTTGAGTAGGGAGCCGCCTTGGGGCTGTCACGGAGATGGGGGCCACCGGAGGGAGGTCGCTTCGCCGCTGCCGGGGGAGATGGGATGCCGCCTTGAGGCTTGGGGAGGGCTGGTGTGCTGGGTTGTGGTTTGTCGAATCCGGTGAAAGAGAGCGCCGGGATAAGTTGTAATCCACCGCTGGATATGGTGAGGAAGCTGCAGTTCATCGGGGAACAGGTGAAGAGGGTTGGCCACTGTTAGTCTTGGTTTTGATGATGAGCTTGAGAAGATAATTGCTGAAACACTTCGCTTATTCTTAGTGATGAGCTTGAGAACTGTGTTGCTGGACCACAGCAAGTAACAGTTACAGATTGCTGCGTTACAGTTAAGCGT
Source organism: Melastoma dodecandrum (assembly GCA_029817715.1). Lineage (NCBI taxonomy): Eukaryota > Viridiplantae > Streptophyta > Magnoliopsida > Myrtales > Melastomataceae > Melastoma > Melastoma dodecandrum. The sequence continues at coordinate 3,282,197 of JARUPY010000079.1, read as the reverse complement.
TACTGTGATATTGCGCATAAATATTAAAATTATGGAAACATATTCTTTAATATCCATGATTTATTTCGGACTAATTCAGAATATTTATCTGAGTGTCCACGTTCATTTAATCTGGCTCATTGATCTCATTTATAATATTTAGGCATCTAAATATTACGAGATTAGCTTTCCAAGTTTAATTTTGAAAACAAAATATTTCTTGGATATCCTTGCTGCATTACAGTAAAACTATTCTGCGTTATTGCGCTGATGAAAGAATAATTATTATTCCAGATTTGCTTATTGCAGTCTAATTATATTTAATGATTAAATATCTGATTCTGATAATCATTTAATCTGATAAGATTATACGTGCAAGGAATATCATCAAAGATTTCCTTCCCTTCTTGGTCATTATGACCGTTGAGCATCCTGTTGCTGATCCACGATTACAGCTTCCTGTATTCTGATTTTAGGAAACAAATTATTCGTTTTTGGGAAATCGATTATTTGTTTCGTTCCTTTTTATATCAGACGACCCTCACATAATCCTACAACGTTTTCGAACGATTTCTAAGTGGGCTGAGTGGCTGAGTGGTCTGAGTGGTCTAAGTGGTCGACGGAGAGCGGAAGGTGCTAAGTGTCTCCTGGTTCTTATTGCTCGCAAACTGCGTGCGAGGGTGTCAAGGGGCTGAGTTCAGATTCCTTGATCGTCGTGAGAGGGACTAGGTGTCCTCGGTGCGTTCAACGAGCAGCCGGCGAATCGTCTGAGGGAAGCTAAGTGAATACCCGTGCTGATTGCAGTAACCGGTTGCTGACCCATCGGCAAGAAGCCGTTCTTGTCGTGTCTTTTCGCAGGGAAGTCTCGAGCCTACGGAGTTTGAGCAGTTAGACACGCACTTGCGGGTGCGCGCCAGAAGTCTCGTGCCTGCAGGGTAGAGCAGGAGGTGGGAACGCCGCCGGAGTGAAAAGAGTTCCTCCCGAGCACAGGGGTGCTGTGCAGAAGTCTTGAACACCTGATACAGAGGGTTAGTAAAGCAGGTTGCGTGGAAGCCAACGGATCGGAAAATTCCACCCTAGGCACTGGGTGTGCAGTGCAGTGAGTCACGGCTGTGGTAACCGTGCACGTCCGAACTGAGTGTAGGACGTATACCTTCTAAGTGGTCTTTGTGGTTCTCTTTGTGATCTTTGTGGTTCTTCTCTTCGTGATCTGTGTGGTGATCTAATTGATCAACTTTGTGGTTGTCTCTCTTGCGCTTATAGACAGGATCATCCGGAGAAGGGACGAAATCTTTGTGGAAATCCTCTTCTGAGCAAACAAGTGCCGAAGCATTCCTTCGCTGTGAAGCAGAAACGGGCTACTCTCTGAGAAGCCATTCTTCACTGTAAGGAATTATCTGTGAGGATTTATATACTAACACAACGTTGTCTCTCTGCTTTGATAGTCAGGTTTATATTAAGCGACAACGAGCTGTGTGCGAATCCTTTGAGCAATCAACTGCTGAGCGTGCTCATCATTCTACTGGACACGAGCAGACGTCCACTGTGTGAGGAGCTGACCGTTGCCAGGAGTGATCATCTGTTGTACGGGATTCTAAATCTCACTTTGTGAGAAAAACTTACGCCTAGTGCAAGGGCTCTTTGCACCCATTATTTTCAAATAGTGGAATCACCTCTACGGTGGAAAGTGGACGTAGGTCGATTAAGGCCGAACCACTATAAACTACTGTGTCCCTTACGATCGCGTAAACACTAGTACGAAAATCCAACGATTAAGTCGTAACGGTTACAGCAAAGCAATTCTCATTCTGAGAAACGTTCTGCTGTGATACAGTACGCTTCCGCTGACACTGAGAAAGGGCGAAAAAGTTATAAACACTAATTCACCCCCCTCTTAGTGTTCCTGAACGATCCAACAATTGGTATCAGAGCGGGTTTGCTGGAAAGCTTTCTGTGTGATTGCTAGTACAGAACTCTGTTGCTGAACCAAAACAGCTTGTTGCTGACAGTCTTACATTAAGCACAGTAAGGTGATGCTGAGTACTGAACAGAATGTCAATGCTCTATACTGATGGTCATTCGACCGAACGTCCACCGCTCTTTGCAGGACAACACTTCTCATATTGGAAAATGAGAATGGAGTTGTTCATTGGAGCAAAAGAAGCTGATTGCTGGCATATTATTATGGAAGGAGATCTAATAGTTCCTCCACCTAATCCGAACGACATTCGGCATGAAAATGAAAGGAAGAGAACTATTTCTCTCAATACTAAAGCAAGGCACTATTTAGTGTGCGCTCTTGCTGGAAACGAATTCAATCGCGTCTCTACTTGTAAGACAGCGAAAGAAATGTGGGATAGACTTGCTTTGATCTATGATGGAACAGAACAAGTCAAGGAATCCAAAGTGAATGCATTAGTAACTCAATACGAAGCATTCAAGATGAAAAAGGATGAGTCAATAAATCAAATGTTTGATAGACTCACCGAAATCACTAATGCCATGGAATCACTTGGCAAAACTATTTCTAATTCTGAGTTGGTCAGAAAGATACTTCGCTCTTTGCCTAAAACTTGGGAAGCCAAGAAAACGGCAATCGAAGAAGCAAAGGACTTAACGAGCTTAAGTCTTCAACAGCTACTTGGTTCTCTTGTCGCTTATGAGAATGAGAACAAGTTTGCTGAAGAAAAGAAATCCAATGCTGTTGCATTTAAGGGAAATGTCGAAATGTCCGATGAATCTGAGGATGAATCTTCATCTGATTCTGAGGATGAAGTCTCCTTGATGGCAAGGAAATTCAAAAGGTATCTTCGCAAAAATCGCTTTAAGGGAAAGCGAGATATTAAAAAGAAGAATACTAAACCACACCAAAGTAAAGGTGGTGTATGCTATGAGTGCAACAAACCTGGTCATATGCGACCAGATTGCCCACTTTTGAATGAGAAGGGCAAATCTTCAAAATACAAGAAAAATGCCATGATGGCATCTTGGAGTGATAGTGATGAGGAATCAGATCAGGATGACGAAACAGCACACATCTGCTATATGGCGCAAACTGATGCTGAAACTGAGAAGGTAAACACTTTCTCACCTTCTGATCTATCTGCTGAAGATATTGAGAATCTTTTCTCGGAACTCTATGATAAAATTGAGTCTTTATCCGCAAACAATAAAGCCCTTAAGAAGGAAAATAAATTCTTGAGTGATGAGAACGCTTCTCTTAAGGAAGAGTTATCAGCAAAGGCTAAGAAAGCGGTAAAGAAGCTTTCTGAATCCAAATCAAAGATTGAGGAGTTGCAGCAGCAACTTGATGCTGTGAACAACAAAACTGATTTATGTATGCATAAGATGCATGCTCCTGGAAATGAGAAACATTCACATCATGGGAAATATGTTCCTCCTCATGTTAGGAATGGCGAGTCTCATTATATTATTCAAAGGCTACCTAGACTTTGCTACTACTGTAGAAGGCCAGATCATTTCATTAAAAATTGCCATGTGCGACGAAATGATATGCGTGGCATTTCTTCTAAAGTTGATGGTTCTATTGTCAAATGGAAAGAACGACTCACTTAAGTTCTTTCTCTATTTCAGGGATGCTTCAAGTCCATAAGGACCATGTATGGTACTTAGATAGTGGCTGTTCGAGGCACATGTCAGGAGATGTCTCCTTATTCTCCACACTGGTTTTCCAGGATGGTGGTGCTGTCACTTTTGGTGATAATGGAAAAGGGATGGTTAAAGGAACAGGAACCATTTGCTGTTCTGACTCCCTCACCATTGAAGGAGTTCTTTATGTCAAAGGACTCCAGCACAATTTGATTAGTATTAGTCAATTGTGTGATAAGGGCTATCATGTTGCCTTCGATGAGAAAACATGTACTGTTTCACGGGATGATGTTACGTGTTTCATTGGTGAACGCAAGAAAAACATCTATATCCTGTCTTTTAAGAACATCTCCGCTGGAGAAAATTGTCTCATGTCCATTAAGGATGAAGCAACTCTTTGGCACCGAAGGTTGGGACACGCAAACTATGACTTGTTGTCCAAACTAGCCAGAAAAGATGCTATTAAGGGATTACCTAAAATCAAGTTTGACAATAACAAGATATGTAATGCTTGTGCTATTGGCAAACAAACGAAGGTATCTTTTAAAAGCAAGAATATGATTTCAAGCAAGACTCCGCTTGAATTACTTCATATGGACTTATTTGGTCCAACAAGAACTCAAAGTCTTGGAGGAAAACGTTATGGATTAGTTGTGGTAGATGACTTCTCCAGATTCACTTGGGTTAAATTTTTAGCCCACAAGAGTGATGCGTTTGCAACCTTTGAAACGTTAGTCAAACAACTTCAAAATGAGAAAGGTGTTTCTCTACGAAGTATAAGAACGGATCATGGTACCGAATTTGAGAACCATGACTTTGCTTCATTTTGTGAAGAATATGGTATTAATCATAATTTCTCTGCTCCATACACTCCACAGCAAAATGGAGTTGTAGAGCGAAAGAATCGAACCTTACAGGGCATGGCGAGAACCATGTTGCTAGAAAGTGAGGTTGCTAAAAATCTTTGGGCTGAAGCTGCAAGCACAGCATGCTACATCTCAAATCGTATTCATTTGAGACACTCATTAGGTAAAACTCCTTATGAGTTATATAAAGGCAGAAAGCCTAATATCTCATACTTTCATCCATTTGGAAGCAAGTGTTATATCTTGAGACCCATCAAAGATGGTGTCGGAAAGTTTGATGCTCGATCTGATGAGGGCATATTCTTAGGATATTCCCTAACGAGCAAAGCATATAGAGTTTTTAATAAAAGAACTCTAACTGTTGAAGAGTCTATCAATGTCAAGGTTGATGATTCTCCGACACAGGAGGAAGTTGCTGTGGATGCAGCAGCACAATCCTCAACAACAGTATCAAACGAAACATCACAGCAAACGATTGCTGAACATAATCCTAACGGAAACACTGTAGCAGATGTACAGCAAGTGCCTATTGCACTTACTGAAAATGCTTCTGGTGGCTTCCAGGATATACAAATAGAGGATCGTGTTCCTTCTTTATATAAGAAAAGACATCCTATTAACCAAGTAATATGATCATTGCACACAGGAGTGCGAACTCGACATACAACAAGTCTGTACTGTGAACACTCTGCTTTTATCTCTCAAGATGAACCTCAAGGCATTGATGATGCGCTTGATGACCCCAATTGGATTCTTGCAATGCAAGAGGAATTGAACCAATTTGAGAGAAACAAAATTTGGAGTTTAGTACCAAGACCCAATGATCGCTCCATTATTGGAACAAAATGGGTTTATCGGAATAAACTTGATGAGTCTGGAAATGTTGTAAGAAACAAAGCTAGACTTGTAGCAAAAGGTTACTCTCAAGAAGAGGGTATAGATTATGATGAGACGTTTGCTCCTGTAGCACGTCTTGAGGCAATACGCCTACTCTTAGCGTATGCTTGCTATAATGACTTTAAGTTATTTCAAATGGATGTGAAAAGTGCATTCCTTAATGGTGATCTAAAAGAGGAAGTGTATGTTGAACAACCTCCTGGATTCACCGACCCAAAGTATCGTAATCATGTTTATAAGCTTTCTAAAGCCTTGTATGGGCTTAAGCAAGCACCAAGAGCATGGTACGAAAAGCTTAGTTCTTTTCTCATCGAGAAAGGATACAAGCGTGGAAAAATAGATACAACCTTGTTTCTTAAGAAACATGATGCTGATCTTTTAGTTGCTCAAATATATGTCGATGACATTATATTTGGTTCAACTAATGAAAAATTATGTACCGAATTCTCTGATCTAATGAAAGGAGAATTTGAAATGAGTCTCATGGGAGAACTAACCTTCTTTCTTGGACTTCAAATCAAACAAACCAAAGATGGAATCTTTATCCATCAAGAAAAATACAGCAAACAGTTGCTCAAGAAATTTAATCTTGAGAATGCTAAACCTCTGTCAACTCCGATTGGTAGTAATACCAAAATTGAGAAAGATGAGGATGGAAAGGAAGTTGATTCCAAATTATATAGGAGCATGATAGGATCATTACTCTATCTTACTGCTTCGAGACCTGATATCATGTTCAGCGTATGCTTATGCGCTAGATATCAATCTGCTCCAAAAGAGTCACATCTTGCTGCAGTTAAGAGGATCTTTCGATACCTCGTAGGAACTGTTAGCTTAGGCCTGTGGTATCCCAGAGGATCATTGCTGGATCCTATTGGATATTCAGATGCCGACTATGCTGGATGTCGCATTGATAGAAAAAGTACATCTGGTACTTGTCAATTACTAGGAAATATGTTGATTTCTTGGTTCTCTAAAAAGCAGACATCGGTTGCTTTATCTACAGCAGAGGCAGAATATGTCGCAGCAGCTAGTTGCTGTGCTCAATTACTTTGGATGCGACAACAACTTGAAGATTACGATCTTCATTTTGATAGTATTCCAATAATGTGTGACAACACAAGTGCAATTAATTTATCACGAAATCCTGTCTATCACTCAAGATCTAAGCATATTGAGTTGAGACACCACTTTCTACGTGACAATGTGCAAAATGGCAATGTTGATATTCAGTACATTAATACTGAGCAACAGCTTGCTGATATTTTTACTAAACCACTTGATAAGGAGAGGTTTAACTATCTACGGAATGAGTTAGGAATTTGTAATCCTCACTCATAAGATAAAACGTAAGAATATCTTCTCTCTTGGTAGAGAATTATTTGTTGCCAAAATATGGGTGATTTAAATCCTATCTCCTCCACGTTCTCCACTTTCTAAAATTAAAAAAAAATTTCCAAATACATCAACCGCTCTTTTCTTTTTAAACAACAAATCGAAACATCCTCATTCTCACCCACTTTCTCTCAAAACCCATTCTTCTCTCAAAACCCTAAAAATCTCTCGACTCCCATCAACCATGGCACCAAAATCGGCAATGTCCGCCAAGGGGAAGGCAACCCCCAAGAAACGGTCCAGGGCTGCGGCCACAACATCAAAGGTTTCTCGCTCTGAGGAACAAGCCCCTGTTTCTGAGGGGGAGACACCTGCTCAATCGCTGGTTGCTCCGGCACCTACTAAGGTCGGCACCGCTGGGAAGGCTAAGACAACTCCTGTCAAAGTCTCCAAGGAGCCCTCCGTTAGCGTGAAGGTCAGTTCCACTGACAAAATCTCTCCGGCCAAGGCCGATGCTGTTGTGCATGACAAGTCTGGAAAATCGGTGGATGAGGAAACTCTCCCTGATGTTGAAAAATCGGGTGACCTTCTGGAGGAAACCCAAGAAACTCCTGAAAAAGAGGACTCCGCACCTACTAAGGTGGATGCTGTCTCTGAGGGTGACCAAACTTCGAGCAACAAGGATATGTCTCAGGATGAGGAGACAGAGTTGCCTAAGGAGAAGGGTCTCTCTGAGGATGCTGGAGATGAGATTGAAGTTACTGATGTCCATCTCCCTGAAAAAGCACACTCTTATGTCCCTGGTGTTGTTTCTCGTACCAGAGGAAAGCGTTCCTTACCAGGTACTCCGAAAACTGATCCCACTGGATCTAAAAAGCAAAAGCTTGCTACAGACTCTGATGTCTTCTTGCCTGAGATTGATCAATATGTCTCCATGGCTGAACTGAATCACATTCTTGCTGATGACTTGATGCCAAATAGAAATTTGGAAACAAGGAATGTTGCTGCTTGTAAGAGAGTAGACTTTGATTGGTTTACTGCTCATCAGGTGACCATTGCTGACTTGTTTGATCGGCTTAGTTGGAAAACCTTCTGTGAGTTCAATGAGATAGGGTCTATCTCTAAGGTGAAACAATTCTATGAGAATCTGACTTTTTACAAGGAGGATTCGAATATCAAGTTCATTAGGGCCATCGTTGATGGAAAAGTACTTGTTTACTCTGTCTTTGACATATGCCGCATTTTTAATGCAAATCTTGTCAACAATCTGAGAGTTGTCAATGAAGGCAAGTTGGAAGCCTATCAGCTCATCAATGACGGAGTCCCTATCACACCCTCTGGCTATCTACAGAACACCTCTTTGAGCTTCAGCAACAGAATGCTGCACAAAGTGGTGATGTCTTGTTTGGCACCAAGGGTTGGAAGTGTTGATTCTGTTATGCCTCGTGATTGGAACTTGCTGGTCCATCTTAAGAAGGGCATTCCTGGAAATCTTGGGAGTATCATCTTCAGCCATATGGCTTCGTGCATTAAGGATGAGAATAGGGGTCTCCCTTTCACAAATGTGATCACAGCTCTCCTGAAGCATTATGATCTTGATCCTACTCCTCTGAACAAAATGGACACCTGGACAACTCAGGTTATTGGAGCTGCCTCCGTTGAAAGCATGGGCTACCAGTTTATTGATGGCACTTTCGTTAAGAAGCCTTCCAAGCGAGAGATCGCTGCTTCTGTACGCGGGAAAGCTGCTCCTGCTGAAAAGCAGAGGTATGTTAAACGCGAGAAGGCCACCACTGGTGTACAGGCTGATGTCTCTTACTCCAAGCTCATGGCCACAATTTGTGATGAGATCAACTTTACCAGGCGTAGTCTCCTGGAAAGGATGGACGGCTTTGGGGAAAGGTTGACAAGGCTGGAAAAAATGACTGAGGAGATGATGGCTGTTGTTAAGGAACTCCCGCACGAGGATTGAGATGGCTCTCCTTGTTGTGGTTTGAAATGTTTCTTTTGAATAACTTTGAAGTGGATTGAGTATCTCTCCACTATGTTTCTTTCGAATGTCTTCAAACTATTTGACTTTGTTTGGGTGCTTTGCAATTTTTTGCAGCACAAGTAAATACGCAGCTTGAATTTTATCCTCCATTTCTTTTTGATATGACAAAAAGGGGGAGAAATGTGTTGCTTACTCTCAGGGGGAGCTTGCTTAAATTCAGGGGGAGTTGAGTTTGTGTTTCAAGCTCTATAATCTTTTCCCTATGCGCTTCGTGTTTTGTCATCATCAAAAAGGGGGAGAATGTTAGTCTTGGTTTTGATGATGAGCTTGAGAAGATAATTGCTGAAACACTTCGCTTATTCTTAGTGATGAGCTTGAGAACTGTGTTGCTGGACCACAGCAAGTAACAGTTACAGATTGTTGCGTTACAGTTAAGCGTTACTGTGATATTGCGCATAAATATTAAAATTATGGAAACATATTCTTTAATATCCATGATTTATTTCGGACTAATTCAGAATATTTATCTGAGTGTCCACGTTCATTTAATCTGGCTCATTGATCTCATTTATAATATTTAGGCATCTAAATATTACGAGATTAGCTTTCCAAGTTTAATTTTGGAAACAAAATATTTCTTGGATATCCTGCAGCAATGTTATCCTGCAGCAATGTTACGCTGTAACCTAAGCAATGTGTCGTTACACTTAAGAAAGACCTTGCTGCATTACAGCAAAACTATTCTGCGTTATTGCGCTGATGAAAGAATAATTATTATTCCAGATTTGCTTATTGCAGTCTAATTATATTTAATGATTAAATATTTGATTCTGATAATCATTTAATCTGATAAGATTATACGTGCAAGGAATATCATCAAAGATTTCCTTCCCTTCTTGATCATTATGACCGTTGAGCATCCTGTTGCTGATCCACGATTACAGCTTCCTGTATTCTGATTTTAGGAAACAAATTATTCGTTTTTGGGAAATCGATTATTTGTTTCGTTCCTTTTTATATCAGACGACCCTCACATAATCCTACAACGTTTTCGAACGATTTCTAAGTGGGCTGAGTGGCTGAGTGGTCTGAGTGGTCTAAGTGGTCGACGGAGAGCGGAAGATGCTAAGTGTCTCCTGGTTCTTATTGCTCGCAAACTGCGTGCGAGGGTTTCAAGGTGCTGAGTTCAGATTCCTTGAACGTCGTGAGAGGGACTAGGTGTCCTCGGTGCGTTCAACGAGGAGCCGGCGAATCGTATGAGGAAAGCTAAGTGAATACATGTGCTGATTGCAGTAACCGGTTGCTGACCCATCGGCAAGAAGCCGTTCTTGTCGTGTCGTTTCGCAGGGAAGTCTCGAGCCTACGGAGTTTGAGCAGTTAGACACGCACTTGCGGGTGCGCGCCAGAAGTCTCGTGCCTGCAGGGTAGAGCAGGAGGTGGGAACGCCGCCGGAGTGAAAAGAGTTCCTCCCGAGCACAGGGGTGCTGTGCAGAAGTCTTGAACGCCTGATACAGAGGGTTAGTAAAGCAGGTTGCGTGGAAGCCAGCGGATCGGAAAATTCCACCCTAGGCACTAGGTGTGCAGTGCAGTGAGTCACGGCTGTGGTAACCGTGCACGTCCGAACTGAGTGTAGGACGTATACCTTCTAAGTGGTCTTTGTGGTTCTCTTTGTGATCTTTGTGGTTCTTCTCTTCGTGATCTGTGTGGTGATCTAATTGATCAACTTTGTGGTTGTCTCTCTTGCGCTTATAGACAGGATCATCCGGAGAAGGGACGAAATCTTTGTGGAAATCCTCTTCTGAGCAAACAAGTGCCGAAGCATTCCTTCGCTGTGAAGCAGAAACGGGCTGCTCTCTGAGAAGCCATTCTTCACTGTAAGGAATTATCTGTGAGGATTTATATACTAACACAACGTTGTCTCTCTGCTTTGATAGTCAGGTTTATATTAAGCGACAACGAGCTGTGTGCGAATCCTTTGAGCAATCAACTGCTGAGCGTGAGCATCATTCTACTGGACACGAGCAGACGTCCACTGTGTGAGGAGCTGACCGTTGCCAGGAGTGATCATCTGTTGTACGGGATTCTAAATCTCACTTTGTGAGAAAAACTTACGCCTAGTGCAAGGGCTCTTTGCACCCATTATTTTCAAATAGTGAAATCACCTCTACGGTGGAAAGTGGACGTAGGTCGATTAAGGCCGAACCACTATAAACTACTGTGTCCCTTACGATCGCGTAAACACTAGTACGAGAATCCAACGATTAAGTCGTAACGGTTACAGCAAAGCAATTCTCATTCTGAGAAACGTTCTGCTGTGATACAGTACGCTTCCGCTGACACTGAGAAAGGGCGAAAAAGTTATAAACACTAATTCACCCCCCTCTTAGTGTTCCTGATCGGTCCAACAGCCACCTTTGAGTCCTAAAACACCAAAGGAAGGGAGAAGCAGAAGGGCGACGCCATCGTGGCTTGGAAGACGGTCGTGATAGCACAACTGCTTCTCGACGGTGGTCGCATTGACAGTCTGAAGGAAGCTGGCACGGAGAAGTAACATGAGAATAGCTTTGAGGCTGTCTGGTCGCTGCTACAGGTCCGCTATTTTCGAAGTGTCGAGGAGACGTGAGTCCTCTGCTGGCGCATTCGTTGTTGCATGGACAAAGAGCACAAGCTGCAGTAAACCTGCGCATATGAAGAGAAACAAAAACAATGAGAGGAAAAGGGGAGGTTTCCTTCACTACAGCCAGAGGGAGTCATCATTGTGGGGAGCTCGTTCCCCGGAAAGACGTCGGGATGCCACTAGTCAGAGCTGGTGTAGTTGGAGTCATTGCCAGAGCTCGGTTTCGCCTCTGTTATGTCCAGAGGGGTTGATGACCGCTACAGCCTCAGGTATGTTGTTGTCATTGTTGTCGGCTTGTTTAGGTTAGACGTTTGGGGGGGGAGGGGTTCCGATGATGCCCTCTTCTCCTTACCTTGGCGCAGGGATGGTTGAAGAACCGGAGTGTTGATGAGGCGGCTGTTCCGAGGTCCTGTGAGCGTAAAGAAAGGTCCCGGGAGTCCCCTGGGAAAAAGAATTTCGAAAGGAAGAAGAACCCCTCTCCTTTGTCTGTCGATCCCCCCATTTCTTTTTTTTAATTTTTTGTTCTTATCCTTCCCTCCCCCCCAAACCGTTTTTTTTTTAGCCTCGGTCTGCGTTGAGGGGGAATCTTCCCTGCGGGTCATCCTCCAGCCAGTGATATACTGCCAAGTGGCAAATTAGTTTGCCTCCCCGCACATGGCATTTTCGGTCTCCGTTAGACCGTTGAGAAGAGATAATGTCAAGAATAATAATAAAAAATAAAAATAAAAATATGGCTGGGCTTGGGCTTTGTTGGGCTTGCATTGTTAGGGCCGGGCTTTGGTTTTTTTCGGAAAGGTGGGCTTTGGGCTTTTAACAAGAACTGGGCTTTGAATGCAAAATTGAGTCGGCCCATTAATTTAAGGCATTACACCTTAGTCATTGCGAAACTGACATTGGCATTCAAAATGATTACATAAGTTCTTATCTTGTTATTTAATGAAAGCTAATTATGGTGATATAATTAACTAATATTAGAAATAATATTTCAGACTTATTCCTAATAACAGAGCGGGTTGTATGAAAAATGTCATAGTGGAAGTCATATAGTAGGCATTGGGTGTGCAGTGCGATACTAAGTCAGGACCATGGTAACTGTGCACGTGTTTACCACGTGGGGTACGAATACCAAAACTTCTTTTGTATTAGAAATCAATTTTTCTTTTGTGAGGATTATTGTTTTATTTTGTTCTAGGTAACTCTTCGTGGTGCTTGGAGGCAGGCCATAAAAGTGACACGACAATCTCCTTCGTGACCGATTATTACATGTATGATAGCAATTATTTCCTATGAAATAACCAACTGCTGGGAAGATGACAAGAACAGTTCGACTACGTGAGGAACTTTGTAAGTCTTGTGTAATGGTATTTTGTACTCAATATTAATACAGTGGAAAACACCTTGTGAGTTACCATTGATGTAGGTCAACTAGTTTGAACCACTGTAAAAATTATTGTATCATTCAACCATACCAAGTTGATAGTTGAAGTAATTCAAGTCATCATATTTTAGCAACATTTCATTGTATGACGTAGTTTCTTCGTCTTGAATAAATACGTTTTCGTAATTCATGTTTTTCGGACATCAAATGTTCAAGCAAACTGAGAACGAGTGAAAAGTGTATAATACTAATTTACTTTCCTCTTAGTGTGGTTACGAGACCAACACCAGCCTATCTCAGTTTGCATGTGGTGCAGGCTCGGCTCATAAATAGCTAATTTCCGCTCTTCATTGCATCGACATTGTCCGAAACCTCTGGATCCTTAACTTTTCTCTGCCTCATATGCAATGTAGCTGCGGTATCAACAACTAACATTACAAAAGCCTTCTAACCGTAACCTAAAATGAGGCTGTATGGATGTATTCTCCAGATTGTCAACGATCGGATAAATGCTCGTCGTCAGATTAGTTTTATTATGCCAGATTTGTGGTTGCCGCAAACTGATCTCCCGCCACAGCAAGCCATAACCATCTCTTAAATCTCCACTGAGTGTTGTCGTTTCCAGAGGTCTGAGGCGAGCAACAACGACGAGAGGCAACACATTGAACGAGGAAACAAATAGAACTATATCGATCACGAGAAAGAGAAGCATCATATGGAGTGAAGATCAGGGACTTTGCCAGCCACGTAGCGCAGTCATCTCAACTAAGCTAGAGAATCTTTCATGGCAAAACACATCCTCGCAAAACAGGGCTACCTGATCGCCTTCATCAAAACATGTCATGTCTTGGGGACATGACCGCTCCTCTATTGCGCTCTCAAGGCGGACAACATTGTCGAAAAAGTGAAACAGCAACTTTTCGAATATATAATACTGTCATCCCAAAAACTTAAAATAAAATAAAAATTTCTAACTCGATCAAATATGAAATCTTCGCACTCGTCTTCCTATATCTTCCCTTATTATATTCCGAAATTTACAAATTGGAAAAGTGAAACCACCACATGTAGAAAAAGCATGTCGAATTAATACAAATAAGTAAGAGTAGATTGCATTAATTTTCATGCATTTAATTTATGCACCTAAATCAAAAGGCAACAAAGAGAAAAGGAAACGACATTTTTGGGATTATAATTATTATAATTTCTCCTTTTTCCTTCATAAAATTCGTAACTATATTTCTCTATGATCCATGGATAATAAAATGTGACGTACCGAATGATTTTAAGAACTCTAATATAAAAAATTTTTATAAAAAATTACCCTTTTAATGCTTGGAAAAATTAATAGATTTTTTTTTTAAGTTGGGCTTTGAAACTTTTAGGGTATAATTACCAACTCAAGAGGGAGGAAAGAAATTAATACGATTCATTTCGGGAACGATGGATAGACAACACAAAAATGGTCACGTTATTTGTCATTCATTCATTCATACCAGATTTCACACACCGAATGAGGGACTTCCTCCGAATGGAATGAAGACCATTTCGAAGTATCGAAATCGAGATCAAATCGGTAGTGTTAGAATATGGTTTAAGGTTTTGTATTAGTCGGGTAGAATTAATCGTATCGAGGACTCCTCGTTATGGATCACAAAGTTTTCGTGCATAAGGGTTTTTTTCTCACCAACCTTTCTCTTTTCTTCTTTTTTCATAAAGAAAATAGAAGAAAAAAAGGGCACGTCATTCATTAACCGGGAGTTACATCCTCATTCAACCACAAAGTATAGTTTTGTAATAAGAGGACATCTTCCTTCCTGCGTGAAAAAGCCAGTGTTACAACGGGGTTGGCAGCGAAGAAGAACGGCGAATACACTCATCAAGAGTCTTTTACTCGTCATGGAGGCCAAATCTGCTGCGAAGGCATCCAAAGGAAAGTCTCCCGTTACCCCGGTACGCGGTCAACAGAGGAAGTCTGTCGAGTCGACCGGCAACAAGTTGTCTGTGGCATCGACATCCAAAACTCCTAAGCAAAGGGTAATCCATCCTATCCTTTTGATCGATAGTGTTTTACTGTGGTTTGGATTGTTTCTCGATGAATTTGCATAAGATCCACTGACTGATCGACAAGATTTTAGCTCTAAAACTCGTACATATGCATATTGAAAGCCTCTGCCACCCGCTATGATGCTACCGATGTGCGGATGTTACCGTTATGCGGATACCCGACGCCAACAAACCAAGAGCCCTTAGATCTAACCAGAATTCAAGTCATATTTACAGGGGCGATTAACCGACCGCGGAGTTATTTGAATCGACTAGATTTTAAGCGACGACTTCATAGTCGACCGTTGGTCATTTAAAAACTTAAGGCGGTAACGTCGCGCGGGAAAATCTAAATGGAACAAGCAAAATACTTATGAGGTATCTGGCTGCACACAAAACAATCCTTTTTAGAGGCTCGTAACGGTAAGTCCGCATAATATTAACGTTATGTGTATGTAATAGTTTTCTTTTAGGATGTTAGATTCAAACTCGAATTTCTGGATGGAATGTTATTAACTTCGTCATTTGATTTGCGACTGATTATGAAGAACGCCTCGATAAGAAAAGGAATCCTAATCTGCGACGTAATATCCAATAATGAGACTCGCGTTATAACAGCAGGATCATTTTTTTCACAACTTCATCTCAACGAGAATACGGATATGTTCATTTATTCTACAGGAACTATTCTGGTACACCGTCCGATATACCACCGTTGTCGTTGTTGTTATTTAAATAGAAATTCATCATCTTCATCATTGAAGTATTTATGACATTATCCCGCGAAACCATAGCTTTTATCCAACATGTTCTGCAGGCTCCACGAGGATCAGCGAAGGGCAAAATCTCGGAGACAGGCACCAAACCAGCATCAAGTTTGTTACTAGAGGCAGTCAAGAAGATTGTATCTGTAAGAGAGACTAGTTTTTGTTTTGTACCAAAGCTGATAATTAGATGAATAATCTTCGAGCAGCATAACCTAAATGTAGTAATCACTGTGCACATTAAGCGTTTATTTTCTCAAGTATTCTTAAACAAGATTTTCTCGATCTTGTGCATGTGACCCTAGCGTGTTTCTCGATCGTAACATTTCTATGATTCATGTTTAGGAGCCCATCACGGCCTTGAGGAAATCTGCAGATCAAGTGTATCAAGTAAAGGAGATATCGAGCTACAAACCAAGTCCGGAGGTAACATTATTGTTGTTATGGATTTCACAGGCCAAATTCCATATAAATAGATGTTTCATGTACAAAGCATTATGACATCCCACGGGCGATTTTAGTTTATTCCACGTTCTTCCACTAATCCCATAAGTTTGTTTTATCAAAGGGAAAACCTAGAATGTAATGGTATTTATTTTTGGAGTTGCGACTTTTTTCAACAGGATATGGTGCCGGATGTACCTACCGGATCAGATGAAAAGAAGCCGACTCTACTTATTGAGGAAAGGGAAGTGTCTTTCAGATTCCCGACAGAGGTCAATCTGGAAGGACTCGACATCGAGAACGTATGTAGTCCGACCTTTGGCTTTGATACTTAACCTCATGATGTGTTTAATTCTTGTTCTTGTTCTTCACAGTTAGAACCATCTCGTGGAGGAAAACCCCAAGCCTCAGAAAACCGAGTGCACAAGTTTTCTTTTGCTCAGAGACTACAAGAGTGGAGAATCGGACGAAAGATGAGGTTCAATGGAAGACGTGATATGGTAAGTCATCGTATGCACGACGTGTTGTCAGTGACAGAATTCCTATGGTGAAATGATACGGCTGAATATTGCAGTTTTTTCATCATAAGATGTCCGGAGAAAACTTGCGTTCGGTGCTCGAAGTGATTGAGTTCATCATGTACGAGGTTTCTCCTCGGGGGAGGAGAAAGACGACGAAGGAGGGGGAGGATGACGATGACGAAGATGTACGTATAACATAACTAGCAATGTCCGGAAACACTGTTGTCATCTGCTATCTTGGGATTTACTTTTAAGTTAAATTTTGGTCACAGGGCCATGACGAGCCAGTGGAGGAGCCTCGTATTAACGAGCTGACGGAGGAGTTCCCTGTTAACAAGCCGGCAGAGGAGTATCCTATTAGCAAGTCGGTGGAGGAGTCTCATATTAACGAGCTGACGGAGGAGTTCCCTGTTAACAAGCCGGCAAAGGAGCATCCTATTAGTAAGTTGGTGGAGGAGACTCATATTAAGGAGCCGGCAGACGAGTATCTTGTTAACGAGCCGGAAAAAGAGTATCACATTAACGAGCTGGTAGAGGAGTATGGTATTGAGGAGTCGGAAAGGATGTATTGTCTTGACGAGCTGACAGAGGAGTATCATATTAACCAGCCAGTGGAGGAGTATCACATTGACGAGTCAGAAAAGGTGCATAGTCTTGACAAGCCAACGGAGGAGTATCGTATTAACCAGCCGATAGAGGAGTATCCTATCAACGAGCCGGCAGATGAGTATTGTTTTAACAAGCCGACATATGAGTATCCTATTAACGAGCCGGCAGAGAAGTATTATTTTAACGAGCCGATGGAGGAGTATCATATCAATGAGCCGACAGAGGGGTCTCGTAAAAGGAAAGAGCCTTGCACCGACCCGATCATCATCGAAGATAGCCCGCCAACTGAGACCTTAACTTCGGAAGACATCCATCGCATGATTGATTCAGCCAAAAACATGGAGACACAGGTCACGGCCAATGAGGATGTCCTCATCACAGAAGTCCCCATGTGCACGGGCTTCTCTGACCTTTGTGAGTATATAATGCCTAATCAGAGGAGAGGTTGACCTCGCCTCATGTCTCGTCCGATGTTATCGACATGCCGCATTGTTCCATCTATTCAGACATCAAAACATGTGGATTGAAGAGCGATGCATATATCGTTGAACTGTATGCATACTACATCACAGTTGATAGCACCGGGATCGTCCTGATTCGAATGTCTGTGTGCATTGCCTATGAATTTAAATCCATGATCGCATGCTGCTCTGATTAGAGGCTAACGACCAAGTTTTGCAGGCGAAAGGATGCGTAGTTTATGTCTTTTATCTTCAAGAGGAAAATGAATTTCAGGAGAATTTTGATAACTTAGAAAAAGCCTAAAATTTTCTTTTCTTGATAATCCCTGCAAATTATGCTCAGTGATCTGACCCTCCTATCTTCTGCGTGATCTGCATAGCGAACGCTAACCTACTGTTTGGCCACCTCGAATCTGCTTCTATTCCGATATCTTGGCGGGTGGCTGCAGCGTAGCTACACCTGTGCAATGGGAAAAAAGGGAGGATTAACAACGTAAGACGGGGCGGCATTTACTATTTTCCTTATCGGGTCGACCAAGAACAGGGATTCCTCCTTGACAATCATCTCCAGCGAATTGCCGTGCCTGGGATTTGGTTCATCCTCATCCCTCGAGGCCTTTACAACTTCAACGCTATGTATCATGGCGATGCAGATGGAGAACGCTTGTAAGGACGATAACCGTGCGTGGAAACTGATCTCGTAGAATCCCTCTCGGAGGAGCTTCATCGTCAATTGAGGAACCCTATCTTTAGTCCCCTGCACGGTGGGTCAAAACAGAAAGGTAATCAGCGAAGTGTTTCTCCTGGTAACACGATTCGACAATAACAAAAAAAAAGAAAAAAAAGAGGCACTTCACCTGGAGCAGAAGTCTTAGAGGCTTATCCTCTTGGACGAGAATTTGGTCTTCGATGTTTATGCTTGGATTTCCAAGAACAACTAGAGGGCACCCCATGTCCCAGCCGCTGCAGTCACAGCCTCCACCCGCTCTCCACCTTTCCAAGAGCGGAGAGGGTCCCGAGCCCTCGGTATTGGGCAACCCGTGACTTCCAGCTGGGACAACGACATTCACCATGTCTTTATCAATATTCCTCTGCTCAGCGGCAGACGGATTACGCAAGCTCTCCCTCTTCTCACATGGGATCTGAACGACTACGGCCGCTATCTCGAGTTCCGGACCTAATTCCGTAGAAGCAAGAGGACGATCTCGACCCATGACATTGCGTTTCAGTCCATGCCAGAGCTTCATGGCACTGCTTATGTCATCGACTCTGTTTGTCCTCCCAACCGATCCAGGACTCGTCCTTGAGGGAGATTGAGGTGTGCTTTGCATCACATGTGCAGTATCGTATAATACGAATTCAATCACCGTCGAATCATGGAAGTTTCCGTCACTTCTCAGCTCCGACGAAATATGACAGCCAACCTGCATTTGGCCTACCACTAATGATTCCTTGCGACAATCTTCCGAACCCTTGCCTTCGGCAAAGGTTTTTTTCCGATTATCGACGGAGTGGAAAGTATATACCGAATCAAAAACGTTGTTTTGCTTCCATGTTTCAGCCACTAGAGCTTCCTCGGGACATTCCAGCAAGAACTCGAATGACGGAACCCCGTGTTTCTGTTTCTGGTTGAGTATCCCGTGCAATTGGACTGGCGAATCCTTCGCCAATTTGCCATGTGCTGTAAGAGGTGTGGCGTTGGTAACTACAGCTGGATCTTCTATCGTATGACTCAGGGGACTCCGCGAGGATTTTGATTTAACCAAAGGATCCAGCATCATCTTCACAGGGCTAAACCGAGTTCTCAAGCTGCTCTGGGATGATCGACGGCTTTCTGAAACAAAAGAGGAAGGTGGCCGTTCCACCTTCACCGAAAACGACTTGGAAAACGAACGAATGGATTCACTGGATCCCCTATCCATGTTATCCAGAGTCTCACAATTTTGTCTCGAACCTCCAGCCGAGCTGGGAACTGAACTGCAGTCGCATTTCGAAGCCATGGTGACCCGCGAACTTCTCGAGATCACGGAAGACCTATTGGACTCGACTTCGTCGTCCGAAGAACACAGGGAATCAACTATACTGAGGCATGAGCTTGTGTCGCTCCCTCGTGGCAACTCAATCTTCCTCCTCTCGAATTTCTTAAGGTTCCTCGTCCTTCCGACCTCCGTGGAGCTCTCGTACACAGAACCTCGATTCATCTCCAGACCGCCATCCATCCCTTTGGGCCTGTCAGGAACGCTCTTGCAAGAGACGCTCCGGTACTTGCCAAAATTAATCTCGAAGAACTTGTCGTTGAGGACGAGCAGGTCATCTCTCCGGCGACTCCTCCTTGTCCCACTTCTCCTTTCGGAATGGCTAGGCGGGAGGGCCGTCTTGGGGCACCGGCCGATCTTGCAGATCTCGCCGAAATCAAAACCGGCGTCCTGACCCATCTGGGATTGCAACAAACAAATTAAAACAAAGGGAACCAATCAGCAGCAGCATTTCCCAGTTTTCAAACTAAACAATTTAAAACATAATCACCATATTACTAAATCGATCACCGCCCCAAAACTACAACAACAGGACAAAAAACTGAGACGTCAAGGAAATCCCAGGTTGGGTCCTAAAACAAGCAAGAATCCATTCAAACCCAGATTCCAGAATCAGACAAATAACATAACCCCATGAGAAATGAAAGCAAAAGTGAAAGGGTAACAACCACAAACCCCACTCAGAGAATGACAAGGTCCCCATATCTACCCAGGACACCCCGACCCAGCGAGAGGTAGTAGTATCAAGCAGAGAATCAAATCTTACCTTTCTCCACAAACCCAGATCTCAGAGGGGAATAGTGAGGTGGGGTTGAAGCTCAGGGGACGACCGTTTCTGCGCATGACTCATGACGAATATGATGTGATCCAAATCAAGGTCCGACAGAAGGCTTTCCTTGGGCTAAACTCACAACCCACTTAAACTCTTGCTTCGTCTTCTTCTACTTCTTTATCACAAGTATTGAGTCAACAAAAGACAGCAAGCTAAGTGACTGTGAAAAAGGGTAAGCCCCCGAATAAAATAAAATAAAAAGGAGGAGGTGGGTGTTGGTGTTTTTGTGTTGGGTAGGTTAAAGAAGGCATGGAAATGATGAGGGTGTGAAATAAAAGCCAAAGAGAAGAGAGCAAGGAATGCATGCTCATGCTCGGTCTCTCTCTCTCTCTATCTCTCCATCTATCTCTCCATCACTTTTACTTTTTCTTCTTCCTTCCTTTTACTTTTTTTCTTTTTATGGAACTCTCTTTCCTTTACTAAACTTCTCATTGTTTCGTCCTAACAACACTGAACAGGGGAGGAGCGAGGGAGAGAGAGAGAGACAGTGAACTGCCAAACAGAACAGGTTTCGTTTCATTGCATGTAGTAATAAATCTAAAAGCAAGCAAGGCTGACGTTTGGGGGGGGTAAGAGTTGCCAGGAATATTTCTACGTAGACTTTTTTTTTTTA
Organism: Melastoma dodecandrum; assembly: GCA_029817715.1. NCBI lineage: Eukaryota > Viridiplantae > Streptophyta > Magnoliopsida > Myrtales > Melastomataceae > Melastoma > Melastoma dodecandrum. Next base: position 3,261,197 of record JARUPY010000079.1, on the reverse strand, counting down.
TGAAAAAGAGATAAACAGTAGTATTGTCATACGCCAGGGGCAAGAGATGGGTGGTGATGTTTGGGAGGCCATTCTGCTAAACTACTGGTGGGTCTGCTCTGTTCCCTCGAGTTTTGTACGGAAATACGGTTAGTTTTAAAAAAAATTTGCGAAATACGGTCCCAGTTTCGTAAAATACGGTTTTACCGTCGATGGGGCGCGTTTTGAAAACGCGTCCTCCGATTTATAAAGAGGGCGCGTTTTGAAAACGCGCCCCCCGGCGTGCCAAAGGAAGGGGCGGGTTTTGAAAACCCGCCCCTATGCGAGATGGGAAAATGACATGAGGGCGCGGTCTCAAAACGCGCCCTCATGCCAGGGGCGGGTTTTTGAAAACCCGCCCCTTAAACACTTGGAGAAAATTCTCCCAAGTATCGGAATGACGGGTGGGGAGGAGGGGGTTGAGGGGGGGCGGGTTTTCAAAACCCGCCCCTTGAGGGGGGTTGAGTGGGGGCGGGTCTTCAAAACCCGCCCCTTGAGGGGACTCGCCCCCCCCTCAACCCCCCTCAGTCGCCCCCCTTCAACCCCCTCCTTCAAGGGACGAGTCCCCTCACCCGCCCCCCCACTCAACCCCCTCAAGGGACGGATGTTGAAGACCCGTCCCCCCCTGAACCCCCTCAAGGGGCGGGTTTTGAAGACCCGTCCCCCCCTGAACCCCCTCAAGGGGCGGGTTTTGAAGACCCGCCCCCCCCCCCTCAACCCCCTCTTCCCCACCCGTCATTCCGATACTTGAGAGAATTTTCTCCAAGTGTCTAAGGGGCGGGTTTTGAAAACCCGCCCCTGGCATGAGGGCGCGGTTCTCATGCCATTTTCTCATCTCGCATAGGGACGGGTTTTCAAAACCCGCCCCTTCCTTTGGCACAAAACGCGCCCTCTTTATAAATCGGAGGACGCGTTTTCAAAACGCGCCCCATCGACGGTAAAACGTATTTTACGAAACTGGGACCGTATTTCGCAAATTTTTTTTAAAACTAATCGTATTTTCGTACAAAAGTCCTATTCCCTCTGCTGTTACGTATTTTTTTTGCAGTGGATCTTACTACAAGGTGGGGGTGGGGTGTCCACAGTCACCCTTGTGAAGGGGGGGAGGGGTCGAGTCAATGGTAATTTATTGGATGGGTTGAATATTTGGGGTTTTGGCCTCCTCCTCCTCGGGCTAATATAAGATCTAATTCTAATATTGTAAATATTTAAGTTTTTGTTTTCTGGAGTTCCGCCCCGATATTTGTGTAATTTTGAACCCAGAAGGATTCCATCATTGTCAAATTACCAATACGACCCTCATGATTTAGATTCTGGTGTTCTCCACGGTTAGTATAAAAATCGCTGTTATGGAATCGTATTTTATGATATTTTTAAAAATCAACAGTACGAATATATCACAGAGTTAAGGTTGGGGAGGAGGGGGGGGGGAGTTGAGATGGCGACTCTTGTGATGTGTAAATGACGTTGGATTTAGTCATAAATGATCGTGTAATAATAATGTTTATAATAAGGGAAGAGAATCACCGCCCGAGGGGGGTGTGTTGGTCAGGTCAGGTCAAAGTGTGAACAGCAGCGCCACATCCAACCCACGGAATCTCTCTTGCTTCCAAATTCACCCCCCCCCCCCGACCCGCTCAACAACATAAAAAAATAATTATATGTACCCAATAAAGTTAACAGTTTCCCCACCACATCTTCCCATAAAATCCATTCATTTCTTCGTCTTTTTTTTTTTTTAATAATTGGATTGATTTTTGTCTCTACTCCCCCTCCTTCCACCACCCACCTACTTCTGCTACTGCTACTTCTCTCTACTTAACAAAGAAATTTAAGAAGGCGAACAAAAAAAAAAAAAAACCTTACACGCGTTGCTCCCCTATTCGTCCGTTTTTATTAACATTACTAATGTTTTGAAAAAGGGGGGACCTGTTCCTGTTCCTGTGGTTCTGTTTATCACCTAAAATCTCCAGCCCTCTCTCTTTAAATGAAGCAATTTAAGTAGCCCCCCCCCCCCCAAAAAAAAACTCACTCTCCACTTACACCACGATCTAACAAATGAATATGAATGTCGTTAAAATTTAAAACGAACGGCATATTTAAGTAAAAAGGCTTATAACTGAGTGAGAGTCCTCCCTAAACCAAAACTTAATCGTCATCCCGAGTGCCTGCCTAATCATTGTTACCCACGCCCTTCTTTGGGGGGGTTGGTCAGTGAGGGGAACAAACATTAATGCACCACAAAAAAAAAAGCATTACAAACCCCTCCCCAATTGTCACCACACACAGTACCAAATCAAAACTCAAAGTCGGCTTGTTTGCGTGTGTTTTAAGGATTTTAAATTCAAGACGGACGCGTTTTCTAGGTTTAACCAACCCCCTCACTCCCTCAATAGTTACCCCCCCCCCCCCCCCTCACAACAATTCAATGTACAACAACATTTGCATAAAAGAGTCATTAAAGAAAACTGTTGTTGCCGAAAATTCTGTTAAATCAACTAAACCCCCTCACCCACCCTCACACAAATTGTCTAACAAATGCTAATGTTGTTGCTGCTGCTGCTCCTCCTCCTCCTACATTTATTGATCATGATAACTACGTTCATCAACCCACAACAACTAAACCCGCCAGAAACCCTCCCTCGTCTATTGTAGCTCCTCATGTACAACTCTTACTTGATTCTCGGCTATTACTACCATTACTGCTCGACTATGATATTTCCAACGATACCCTATACATACTATGGCACACACTACCTTCTCTGTACGATCTAACTAGATGTTCAGGGGTATAAAGAGAATTCACCGAAACTCAAATCCTTACCTGCTGTGCAGACTCAGCGGTTTCCTCTACCCTGGGCTTGACCAGCGATTTTTGCCTCTCCATAACTGGCATGTACGCTTCGGTGCTTTTCTTCATGACATCATCCACGGGCTTGGTGGCATCGCGGGGACTGCCCAGCTGCTTCTCCACGTTCTCGAATTTGGTTGTCGCCCATGGTGCAGTTCCCACGCTCTTTGTGGAATTTGGCCCATCTATTGTCAGCATTGAGATAGCGTCCCTAGAGGCATACCAGGAATGTCCGCATGCAATGCATTCAAGCTGGAAAATAAAACGCTTTTGACTGGTTAGCTCCATGGTTGCATGTCGAATGCAAATAGAAGCAACAGGATAAACAAATGTAACGCCAGAAAGTATTCTTTCATCATACAAACTCCTGGTTTGCCGGAATAATGGAAGAAAAAACAAGCCCTTCTGCGATTATAATTGAAGTTTTGGTGTGCGGAACACAGAGATAAAAGGCATCCAATAAATTCTCATCAGAATACCCATTCTCTGCTTCACTAACAAATGTTACTGCTCTAACTATTGAGATAATAATTTATCTGAAACCCGAAATTGTTATTCCTGTTTTTTATAAAAAGTAACCCAAATACTTCAAGCCAAATTTTTTATTTCTTGCAATAACCTTGACCAGATGCCTTAAGCTCAGGACAAAGCAACGTTAAAAATTTCAGCAAAAATTACCTGGTATCTATCGCCATGTCCAGCCTGGATGATATCTCTAACCCCAACTTTAAACTCACTACATCTGGAACAGCGAGCATCCGTCATCTGCTTCATAAGCAACAAAGAGGGAGATGATGAGATGCTTACGAAAATGAGAATTTCATAGCAATCGGATATAAGAACGAGCAATAAAAAAACATTACCTGCATGCTCGCAGATTCTTCTGGCTCATTTCGTGCAGTTTCTTCTGCAGTCAAGCCCTCCTGTTACATTAAAGAGGGAACGCCAATATCTTAACACTAAAGGAATGTGATTGTTTATACAAGGGAAATAATAGAGAAGGTATCTAGCGGGTAAAGGAATAAGTAACCATTACTACATTTCTTAGTCCATAAATTACAGTGAAGATCAAACCTTGAGTTCAGCTGGAGACATGTTTAATATCTTCACAGCATCCAGTTCTCCAGTTACAAATCGATGTGCAAGAAAGGCATTGTTCTGCCAAATCCGAGGAAATGTCAGAGTATGCTCATATTCGAGTATGACCCCACAGAATATCTACAATTTGCAGGACAGTTTTGAGCAAACTAGAAGAGCACACAGGAAAAGGGTATAACATTCTACCTTCAAATTAAATGAAAGCTGCCTCATCTTCTGGTTGTACTTCTGGAAATCGGACGCAAATGTTTCGTGTGAAGAGTTCTCCAGAGCAACAACGGGTGAAATGGCAGAATCAGGCCAAACCAAAGTCTTTTCGCCCTGCGAAAACAATTCTTGCATGAGATCAAAAGAATGCAGATGTAATGTAATTATTCCAAATTTCCCTTCCTTCTCATGGTCCAATTAAGTGCTGAAAATGTCATCTAGCAACAAAAGAAAACAATGCTCCAAAGACGTAGAAGAAAAATACCACGGAGAAGACCTTTGACTTCTTTTCTTCAGTCAACTGGTCATTTTCTGAGGCTCTATCATCCACCTCGTCCTTGGTTCTTTCAGTGTTGAATATGTATTCCACTGCTTGAAGAAGCCTCTCCAACCATTTGTCACGATGCGAATCTCCAGTTCCCTCATTTAACTTGGCTACAATTGCAGTGTATTCAGTATTTACACAGCTTCCTGGTGTTTCAGCTTTAAGGTTTTGATCTGATCTACTCATTGTATCTTCATCCCTTCGAATAACATCTAGTGGAGACATATTTCTTTTCTTTAAACTCTTTTTACCCTTCAACTGATCTTGCTGCTCACTTGCTACATTGGAGTTGCCCTCCTCAGTCTCGAGGTCTGGAACATCTCCCAATTGTGCCATGGTTTTCTGAACAAGAAGATCGATTTCATGCTGCTTGGTGTCTTCGTAATCCTTATCAGTCAACTGCCATAATTTCTTTTCGACAGTATCATAAACCTTTTGCACAATGAAACCTGGGTGCTCCTTACGCCGCGGAAGCTGCTTGTGTCTCGGGATAAAATGCACAACACATTTGTGCATGACAGACTCTGCTGGAACCTCATCACGATGGAAACTGTAAAACAGCTCCCTGGTGTCCTGGGACTGCCAGTTCCCGCCTCCTTTCTTTTCTGCCTCTTCTGGACGGTAAAACCATTGCCCTGTGACCATTAAGCCCCCGGTCTTTGTTTGAGAAATATCCTGTAAAATAGGAGAAAGAGATCTAATCAAACAAGGCACCAAAACACAAGGTGATCTGCTAAAGTCGACAACATTAGTGACCCCGGTTTCATCCATAGCCCCCAAAAAAATCCAAGGTGGTGTTCTACAGCAAAAACTCCATCACCATACCCCCTGTCTCTCTGAAAGGATTTTCCCACATGCAGCCTTCAATGCCAAGGTTCAAAAATTATTATCTCATCTTCATAGTTGATTTCCACAAACTGAGTTCAACCATATATCATTGAGAATAAGCGACAATCATGAAATCATGTCAATGGCACCATTAACATTCCCACACAAACCACCAAGCCCCCATACAAACCTTGAAAATTTTTTCAAGAATATAGAAATAAAATCCCGCTAATGTGTGGGATTCATTCCTTGATAGTCCATGTCAGATCCATCACAAATCTAAGAAACTACGAAATGCACACTTACAATCATAACATCATGGAGTGTCTATGAATCTTTCAAAACAGTATTTTTTACATTTGTAACAATTGTTCAATAACGTAATGAATAACAGTACAAAGAATTTTCCAGTCCAAATTAGAAGCAATTAGATATTCCATAAAGCATCGGATAAGTGTTCATCTTCCTCGCTATTTTTGGATTCCATAACTTATTCTGAATCAGCAAGTTGAGTGAGGCATAAAGAACAGGACTTAAGGATCTTTTGTATTATAGAACCTCAAGACATTACCTTGATGATAGCCACATAAGGCTTTTGATTTTTCTCTTCCGGTACCAAGAGAACAGGATCCTCCTGCAAGAGAGGCGACACATAACTTTTTTTTCTTTTCCTTTTAAATTGATGAGGCCAAACAACTATACTTCCAGCACTGCCGAAAAGAGTGTACAAGAAGAAAACAAAGCGAAAAGTTTCACATGTAGAAAGCACACAATCATCCTGTAAAATCTCCTCTGACGGAGTTTGAAATCATGGTAGAATTAAATAAAACAATTTGGCTACACTTCAGAATTGTAACTTCTTTTATTACAAGAAAATTGTTAAAAGACATGCAGAGCAACAACTGCTCAGAGGTGATGGTGATCAAAGAGAAGCAAGCCAGGTTCACAGTCTCACCAAGATGTCTCTACAGGGCTGACTACTACTTGAGATACAAGTTGGCAAATGAAATGGAAGAGAGTTCTCCAGAAAGACATTGAGAGCATCTAAATCTCCTTTTAGGTATCCAATCAATTGCTCTAGGCAACTACTTTCAACTACTACATAATTCAACAGATTGAATTCCTAAAACTGAATAATCAAACTGAATTTAACAAGCAAGAAAATGCCAGCTGACGCTATCTAATCCCCAAATATTTAAGTGCAGCTCTGGGGCGAGAGACTCCAACCAAACTATAATGACATGAAAAGCTCCAACAGTTAAAGCAATATTTCTCAAAACTCAACAAAACATTCCACCCAGAATATTATGCACAACTAACGGAGTTCGTCAGAGTATCATCGATCTGTCTGGAAGCATACATTATTCACAAGTAACTGAGGGCAATTAAGATACTAAGCATGAAGTTCAACTATTCCATCAATCGACTATTCCATCAAAACGCAATTGCTCCGCAGTTAGTGATACCACTCTATACCAATCAAGTTGCCAAGCACGGCTGGCACAAACGATCAGCCAGGAGGCACGTTCAATTCGTGAAGCCGAAAAACATAACTTCTGTCCCGCTCCTCTCAAAGCTCATGACCGAACTGAAAGAACCCTATCATGACAACAAAATAAACACAATCCAAACAAAAGAACGCACTCACAAGCTCGAACTGATTCCCATCGAGCTCAAATGCGACGTAGTGACTCCTCTTCCACCTTCCCTTGGCGGAAATCCTAATTGGCTCCCCGATCGGCTTCGCCTCCTCATCCTCCTCTTTCTCCTCCTCCTCCTCCTCCTCCTCCTCCTCCTCCTCCTCCTCCTCCTCGTCCACTTCCTTCTCCTCCTTCTTCCTCCTCCTCTTCAGCTTGTTCTCCGCTCCTTCCCCATCCCTATCCCTATCCCCGTGCCCATTCTCCTCGTTATCTTCATCGTCGTAGTCCAGCATCCTCACAGTCTTCCGCCGCTTTCCTCCTCCTCCGCCGCCGTCGTGGACAGGACCATCCGTGGAGGACCTGGAGGAGGTACGGCCGGCACGGTTGGAGGAAAGCGGTTGGGAATCTCCGTCGTCCTCATCGTCGCTCGTAGTCACTTGGAGCAGTCTCCGGTTCTTCCTCATTTCCTCCCGTCGGGATCGGAGATCAGAGTTTTGTCTTTCCCGAACGCGGAAACGGCGAGAGTGAAATAATGAGGATTTCGAACGAACCTCCTAAGTTGTGGGATTCCGAATTTAGTCTCATAATTTTTCTATTTTTCAAATTAGTCCGCATATTTTCCCTAATCTTAATATATTAAGAAGTTGAGTCAAGACAGCAAAAGGCTGTGCTAGTCATAACCATGCATTCGCCTCATCCTTGTGGCCTCATTCCTCCGCAGAAGACGTACGACATGCACCTGCGCAATCGCCAGACTAGGAGGGGGTCTAGGGCGGACCGCAGTGCCTTCCAGAAATGCACATAAGAACAATAACACGACCCGCAAACATCGGACTGATGATTAGGACCCAGAAAGAGCTAACTAAGGTGAAAGTTCCCATTCATTTACCAGAAACATCAAAGCAAAGGAAATGTACTTCCCAAACTATACAAAAAGCAAATCACATCAAAACATTGACCCAAATTCCAAAATGAAAGATGAGGGAGATGTTGAAGGTGTGTTTGTTCACAAGTTGCCAATTGCCTGCACTGCACAATTCCCTGAGTAAACAAGGCAAAAAATGTGATACAAAAAGAATAGGCTCAAACCTTCTTTGATTTGTCCTTCATTTTCTCCTCTTTTCTGTACCATGTAGTCAGAAAAATCTGTGTATCATATCCTCTCAGTCTCATCCTACAAAATATTTGAACTTGGCTTCTTCCCTTTCCTTTTCCTTCTGTGGTTATGGTTTTTGGAAGGCTTGCGCACAAAGAGCGTGTGGTACTACAGACCAGCTTATTTTTTTCCTTTTGGCAGGGTGTCAAGAGTTGCCGTTCCTCTTCTTTTCAAGGACTGACCCTTCTTCTAGAGCGACCCTTGCCTCGGTCTCCTTCTGCATCGCAAAGAGTGCAGCCGCTTGCAGGTACGACGAGATGTGCCACACCGGCGAGATTACCTGGGCTTGCACCGCATCCTTGTAAGCCTCTTCTGGCATGTTCATCACAAGAAAGGAAAGGCTACGGCGTGCATACACGGTCGGGGATACCATGGTGCCGACTTCGATAAACTAAAAACAATCCCAAAATGAATTCATCATTAATTCATGCCTTGACTGATAGATTACGGCAAAAGAAACCTTAGAAGATGCTATAACTGGAAGATTCATAAAGGTGATGATACTATAACTGGATAGAGAAAGAAAATGCAAGTAACCTGAGTATAACAGTCGACAGCAGCATTAAAATCCTTGTGTCGAAAGGCGGAGTCACCCTTCTTCTTCGAGCTCAAAGTTTCTTGCATTTGGTTCGTCCACATTTGGAAAGAAAGCTGCAAAGAACAGGAAAAAATAAAATGAGAAGAAAATTGGTTCACACTGCATCACGTCAGATCCATGTAGCACAAACACAAAGCGCTCCCATGGAGCAGGTATAGGGATAACGTGTATAAACAGAACATTATCATCTCAAATTCATACCGAGCACCCACCAACCACCATGGACTAACCTCAGACCCTTCATCATCTTTATAGCCCACGCTTTCCAAAACCTCATGTATTGAAGTCAAATCCATCCTCAAGCATGCCTCTCCAAGAGGCGACAAAGCCAATGATGCATCCGCTCCATGAGGAAGGCCCAGTAATTCACTCGACGGAACCTGTCAGCAAATCCCATGAAAGTTTAACAACTTAGGCCGAAGGGAAGGCCCTGATTGCTTATACGACCGTTTGGCGTTATGAGATGTTCCACGGTCTCTTCAGATTTGTGAAAGCCGTTTAGTTGGGAGAGGAGAAACTACTAACCTCAGAATCCTTTTGAAGAGGAAGTAATGCTGCGACCAGGGACTTGGTGTTTGGCCGTTCTCGAGGCTCAGATTGCAGACAACGGTAGGCTAACCGCACTAAATCAGTTCCATCAGCTTCTGAAAACTGACCTTCAAGGCATGAATCTGTTAGCATCTGAAGATTCTTGTCCCGGATAAGGTCGAGTGCCTGCAAAACACAATAAACATTCCTATCAATCCCATGGTATACAAAGTAATGATAACAATCTAGAAAAAATGCACGAGCATAATCTGTTATGAGGAATGACAACTTACTCGGCTTGGAGGAATATGCTTTCCACTAAGAAGATCAACCAAAAGGGTACCAAAGCTGAAAATCACACTTTCAGGTATGACTCTTCCTGCAATTAAGCAAATGAGAAGGAAAAAATTGTATAAAACAATCCAAATGGACACATAAGTAAGCTACATGGATAAATCGCCATTAGAAAACAAAACATTATTAAGCCGGAGTTCGGGAGGGACATCATATACAACGTCCTTTCTAGCACAACTATTCATGTAAAGATAAATTTATGTTCAACACGACTACAAAGGCAACAATGTCTGCCTAAAAGACAAGCACACCGCGCATAAAAGACAGTAGCTCAAGATAATATCACACTGACATCAAATACATGAGACTGGATGTTTCAAGAGACAAAATTGCACCACCGAAACTAGAAATCGGCAATATGTTTATCTGACAGGAGGATATGCATTTTGGTTTGCTGCAAAACTTCACGTAACAAGTTGGCCTTTTAGCTAAAAGAGAAAGGAAAGTAGAATTAATGGTACAACTGTGGAAGTAGAATGCCAAATCACAAGCTCATTTAATTCTGTCGATTTCTTCATTCTAAGCACGGTAACTTCTAGAAACAACAACAACAGCCAAGCCTTTATCCAACTACAGTGGGGTTGGCTACGTAACTCCTACAAACCATTTACCAATATCGGATAAATGAACCAGTCTCTCTATATCAGAATAAGCAGTCATCCTCTTTTTGCTAAAATCATTGGCGGTCGATACATCAATAATGTTTTCGAATCATTATAGCCACACATTCATCAAACACCAGAATGAAGAAACCAACAGCACATATGATTAATTTTAGGGGTCACAAGAATGCTATGCTTAACATCCATGACTGTTGATAAATTTTAAGTTCATGTTGAGACAGTTATGGAGGGAAAGATATTCTCAAATTTTGTAACAGTAACCTGAGTACATATATACTCCTTTCCTCCCTCACCACCATACTAGTAGGAGAAAGTTCGGCACATCAAGGCCATTTGCTTGTCGTTAAATTAATTGCTAGAGCAACACAAATTTGCATATCTGCTCTTGCCAGCTTGAAAAGCGACCCAGTATGGAACAGCTGTTTAACCATAATTCACAACTGAAGTGTGCATATACTTCAGCCAAATGCATGTGCTAATAAAGCATTTCCTCACATGTCCATTATACAATGCCAAGCAGGATTATTTGTCAGAATAATACGCAAAGTTTGTCATAGTTAGCACTTCAAACGGATCGAAAGTCCTCAAATACGACATCAATGGAGATTTGGCCGTTAGCACACTTATGGGTTACGATCGTCTTACTTCTTTATGTGACTAATATTAATATAATGTAATACCTGTGCGTAGGTACTCGGGTGGAGTAAATGCAAGATTTGTACTGTAGCTTTTTCCATCCCTGCTGTTCTTCATGAGACCAAAGCATGAAAGTCGAGGGTTTCCTTCCTGGGAAACCGCATTCATAGAAAATTGTCGTGACTTTGGCAGTAAAATATTGAAAAAACAACAAATTATTCGCTTACGTCTGGCAGTAAAATATTGAAAAAACAACAAATTATTCGCTTACGTCGTCAAAGAGCAGTCTATAAGCATTCAGATCATGATAAAGATCACGTCCCTTGCTAGTACAATATTCCAAAGCTTGAGCCAGATGTAAGGCCACCCTCAACCGCATTGCCCATTTCATGGGCTGAGCATCCCCTGAATCCATGCAGAAAATAGAAATAGGGTAAATATCAGTGAGATCCTTCTAATGGAAGGATCCAACATCAAAGTTACAAGAAAGCATCCACAACTCGAATCATGCTATCCTTTGCAGTAACAATTTACTAAACTGGAATTTTTCACATGAACTATAGATGACTTAGTATGTCCAGTCAAGCCAAAGGTGGAAATAACACAACACAATGTGATAAATTAATGCCATAGCAGGATATTACAGACTAGTTTTGCAGAAAACGCCAAAACTTGAGCAGAAACGCAAAGAACACCTGCCATATTCATGGGGATGTCATGAAAGTTTGCATGGTCAAATAAAACTTACAATGGAAAAGGTGCTTAGCTAACGTCTCATTGGGCATATACTCTGCCACGAGCAACCTTTCATCGCCTTCACAACAACAACCGAGTAAATTTGCCAATCTAGGGTTTCTAAGATGGCCAACAATTCTTGCTTCCTCCTACAACATGAAATTCACAGCATTTAAAAAAAGAAAAGAAAAGAAGAAAGAAACAGATATTTGAAGCAGTAAAATGTATGAGATGTCAAATAAGTCCCAGAAATTTGAAAGGGAAATAGTCTGCCAAACCCCCGCAACATTAATGGCTTCAATTATTTTTTGAGATCACATAAGTAGACAACTGTGATGTAAAGAGACTCACCAGGAATTGTCTTGCATCAGGCCAAGCAGACCTGTTGAACCGCTTAACAGCAATTCGCATTTGATTCTCGAGTTTCCCTTTGTATACGACGTTGGGAGCTTTCTCACCATGTTCAGAAACTATGTTCTCCACCGCAAACCAAGAGGTCGCTCTTCTAAGCTCGTCATAGGTGTATTCATGGAAAGCGGGCAGATTGTTGCCTTCTCGTTCCACTTCCACTTCTGAAAAGGGGAAGTGCACCACAGTTACAATTGATACGACAAATGATTTATGGGAAAATCCAAATATTCATAATTTGTGATCCATTTACCGATTGCTTCGACCTCTGGAACTGTCGGACGACGACCATTCTCCGAACCACGAAAACACACCGAGAGCTTCGAGCATTTGCAACCCATTTCAGTGACAAGATCTGATGACGAACTCAGGCAAGACTAGAGGCTCAAACATCCACCAGAACTGCGCAACATTAATCTCAGAGATTAGGAAAACAATTCCTTTAATTGGCAAAAGCTAATGATTCCTTGTATACTACGATAACTACCACAATCAACAGTCGCAAGACCACATCATCCACTTGAAAGAACATAGGAATTCAATCCTATCAGACCCACACCTACCCAAGACCTGTCCTTCTGTATAGGAAACTTGTCCAAACTCCCACAAGGCTGCCGAAATACAACTAGAACATCCACATGAAAGAACATGAAAACTCAACCATATCATACTATGGCAAATGGAATAACTGAGATGTCACAAGGAATCGCCCAAATACGTCTAAAAGGGTAACCCCCCCGGGCAGGCTTGCTGGGGCTTTTTTCTTCATTCGTTCTACTCACCAGAGCAAATGAACAACAATCCAAAAATAAATAAATCTCAGCTCCCTCAGCAACCTTGGACAAGAACCACAATCCAGAAAGGGAACACGGATAAGGAGAAAAAAAAAAAGATCAAATCAGAAAGAAAGCATATACCTCGGAGAAAAGCTAAAACACACTTGAATCAGACCCAGAAAAGGTCACTAAACCCACAACACCAAAAGGCAAATACCCCTTTTCCAAACTCGGGGCTTCGATCCCAGAACTCCAAGAATGGATTCTGGGCACCGACAGCAAGCCACAAAGTTCCGATCTTTTGCCTCCTTTCCCAGACCAAAAAAACCAAAAATGAACTTAACTTATTCCTGCCAGAAGAACAGAAACAAGGAAAAAAAACAGGAAACCAAAAGGAAAATGAAGGAGAGGGGAATGGAAATCTATGTCTCTGATGATTCAGAACAGTCAAAGATGGAGAAAAAGACGAAACTGCTGCCAAAAAAAGAAAAGAAAAAAAGAAGTACGGTACTCTCTCTCTCTCTCTCTGCCAAATAAAAAAACATTTCAAAAATAATAACAAAATCGTATGGTGTAAGTGCGTATAATTATTTAGCTTTTTTGTTGTTATTATATATTTGGACTAATTAGCATCCATTAAATTTTTTTTGTTGTGTAGTATTAACTGTTTAGACATATCTTTAATTTTATTACAAAGCATAAATAATCGGATACAATTAGTAAATTGGAATCTGTTGACTTAAATGCCAGAAATTCGTTGGACAATCTGAAGATATGATGGTATGATTTAATAAAGTTATACGACTATTAATTTGTGTTTCGAAGACAAAATTTTTAACTATTTCATTATTTTAGTGAAAAATAACAAGACACCGTATTTCTGTTTCGAAAACATTACTACAACGTCTCCTTGGCCATCACAGGCGCGCGCGCCAGAATTACTCGCACGCGCGCGCCCCCGACGTCGGGGGGAAAACCATTTGGAATGAGCGGAACGGCCGAAGAGCCCGGCCGTCGATGACAGACTCCATGATCGCTACATAAACAGTCTTCCTTCACCTTCTCATTATTCTTCTTTCTCAAGAGTATCTTTCATCTTCAGAATGGCATTTCTTATTTAAATTTTTTAGGCATCGGATTTGTTGTTTTCTAAGAAGAAAAAGAAAGCGAGGAGGGGTTGCTTCTTCTGTCCACCGACACGACTCTACTGAGTTTTGTACGGAAATACGGTTAGTTTTAAAAAAAATTTGCGAAATACGGTCCCAGTTTCGTAAAATACGGTTTTACCGTCGATGGGGCGCGTTTTGAAAACGCGTCCTCCGATTTATAAAGAGGACGCGTTTTCAAAACGCGCCCCCCGGCGTGCCAAAGGAAGGGGCGGGTTTTGAAAACCCGCCCCTATGCGAGATGGGAAAATGACATGAGGGCGCGGTCTCAAAACGCGCCCTCATGCCAGGGGCGGGTTTTCAAAACCCGCCCCTTAAACACTTGGAGAAAATTCTCCCAAGTATCGGAATGACGGGTGAGGAGGAGGGGGTTGAGGGGGGGGGCGGGTTTTGAAAACCCGCCCCTTGAGGGGGTTAAGGGGGGGCGGGTTTTGAAAACCCGCCCCGGGGCGGGTCTTCAAAACCCGCCCCTTGAGGGGACTCGCCCCCCCCCCTCAACCCCCCTCAGTCGCCCCCCCTTCAACCCCCTCCTTCAAGGGGCGAGTCCCCTCACCCGCCCCCCCACTCAACCCCCTCAAGGGGCGGGTTTTGAAAACCCGTCCCCCCCTGAACCCCCTCAAGGGGCGGGTTTTCAAAACCCGCCCCCCCCCCTCAACCCCCTCCTCCCCACCCGTCATTCCGGTACTTGGGAGAATTTTCTCCAAGTGTCTAAGGGGCGGGTTTTGAAAACCCGCCCCTGGCATGAGGGCGCGTTTTGAGACCGCGCCCTCATGCCATTTTCTCATCTCGCATAGGGGCGGGTTTTCAAAACCCGCCCCTTCCTTTGGCACGCCGGGGGGCGCGTTTTGAAAACGCGCCCTCTTTATAAATCGGAGGACGCGTTTTCAAAACGCGCCCCATCGACGGTAAAACCGTATTTTACGAAACTGGGACCGTATTTCGCAAATTTTTTTTAAAACTAACCGTATTTCCGTACAAAACTCCGACTCTACTATCAAGTTTCCCTCTTATTTTCCTACCATTAGACACGAAAACAAGAGGGAAAAAAATGATACTAAAACACAAGTTTCGATTTTTAGAAAATTTTAATGAGAGAAATGTGAATTAATAGTAATGCGTTCAGGCGGCCAAGATCAAACGTTCCACAAGTATAAGATGTTAATATATTATTCAAATATTTGACTTTGTGTACATCGTTCGTTCATATAGGTTTAAAATCACGAGACTAAGAATACAGTTGAGATGTGACGCAAAGGCGGCTCTCTGACACGAAGAGTAGTTAAATATTTTAAGAAAATAGTTAAAATTCACGATATAAATGATATTCTTGTATATAATATAAGACAACGCAATCATAATTCAAAGTATCCGTCGAGCTCTCTCTTAGTGTAGTACCCTGTAAGCTTTTGTAAGTATCGCTCTTTTTACTCTTTATTCATACCGACCACATTTTTTAACTAGATATTGTTATGCAAAAGTCACTATTTATTTTACATAGTTGAGTTCGAGATGGCTCAGTCATTTAGGAGGCTAAAACAATAATAACTATTATAATTATAATTATTGATTAATAAAAGATATAATTTACAAAATGAAGATTTGGTATTTTATGTATTATGATTGGTTTAAATGGGAAATATTGAGTATATTTCAAATTGGGATTTGTTCGGTGCACTAGCAATCTAAGTTTTCTCTTTTCAATTGCAAAAGCGTGTGGGATCCATTTTTAGAAACTTAAAAACAACAAATCTTTTATGTTTCAAATTGCACCCAAAAAAAAATAAATAAACTAAAACCACGTTAAATGGGATTTCCCGACTAATGAAATAACAACGAAAGATGTAGACAGAAAACTTTATCAAAACATCAAGAAGACGTGATATGCACAGATTTTTTGAGGACATGAATGAAAAAGACCTGTGACCTTAAAATGTGGAACTGAGATGGAATCCACTTGATTGTTACATGAAAACTTTATATTTAATTTGTCCGAAAACGCGTGGGATCCATTCCTTCTTCAACAGGGAAACAAGAAGTTCTTGAATGGCATGAGTCGGAAGTGACAAGAGAATCTCTCCCAACACCCACCAATGTGTCGGTATTCGTAAACCTTTATGAGCTATATCTATCTATCTCTCTTTATCCTTGGATGGTAACATCATGTCGTACACTAAGGTTCGAACTAATATGTGACCTATCCGTGGGGGAGGTTGGTGTTTCGTGTTTTTCATTAGCATCGAAGTGCCCCCAAGGTCGTCGATATCGCCGGCAGTTTTCTGGCCGTTGGACGTAAATGTAGCAATAAGAAGTGAGAGAACTCGAGCTCCGAGAACTGTCTGCAGATGTAATATCTTCTCTGCGTAACTCGTTTGAGAAGATCATATCCAGGCGAGGGGCAGGAAATTCGCCTTCCTTCGATTAAATAACATGAAACCTTAGTCGTTCGACACCGTGCCTTACGAGCAAGGAGCGGAGACGCAAATCTAGGGAATATGAGAATGAGGACGTGCACTTGAAAATAAACGAGAGCGAGAGAATATACTAGGGAGAAGTATTCGTATTCGCAACTGACAGCAAGCATTCTACCCTTAGGCAACTCTTGGTCCGCCGAAACATGACTGGATCGAGACGCCGAGTTGTCATTTTGGCAGGCAGCATACACCTTCCAACCGGATCAGATCGAGCTAACCTAACCACCGATGATAATCACAGCTGGCTTGAGATTCATGGATTAGACGCAGGACTAGATCCTAACCACAAAACAACTTGGGATTTTCGAAATTACATAGGACAAAAGTGTTCTTCGTTCGAATGGGAACAGAGACGCGCATGATTCAAACAAAATTGTATTCCAGGCCGTGTAAAAATTGAAGTTTGAACTCATTGACCATATCAAAATTCACGTCATTCCACTTTTGAAGTAATATATTCGAAGCTTCTCCTTTCCTTTTGACGCCTTCCAGACTTTGAAAAAAATTTCAACTCAGGAATTGTTCTCGGAAGCTGACTTTCAATTCAACACGCAATTTCTCTTTTCTTTATAAACAATAAATAAATAATTTTAAAATTTGTGAAAATAATATTTTATCTGGTCAGGATCAAACACGGCATGCGAAGTTGTCAACTTTGGGTTATATTATACATTATATTTAGGTCAACTTTAACTAGTGCTTTTAACCACAACCCTTCAACTAATCATTCTACTCTTTATATTATACATTATATTTGGAGGAGTTTGGTTTTTGGCGTAAGAAATTTTAAAATGATAATGTGGGGTTAAATGATTTAGGACGATCGTAGTAAAGTTTGTAGCCGACTTAAACTCGTTACATCCCTTAAAAAGCCGCAAAAAACTCTATAACGTGTTAAAGAGAATTGAATGTCATGATGAAGGAGAACCCAAATGATGAGTTTTGATACCAAGAGGATCGGATCCCTCCCCTTTAATCATGTCTCCAATCCCAAAAAGCAAACAAGGCCTAGTAGTAGAGTAAGGCAATTATCCCAAATTCCCGCCATGTTTTTTAATATCTCCAAGCTCGGGACAATTACCATCTCATGAAACTACACCAAACCAAACACCAGAAACGCGAAAACAACAACGAAAGGAAGCATATCTTGCCACATTTTCTGAAATTGCAGTCTTGGTTCCGAGCAACAGCGATGGTTAAAAAGGACACGTGATGGGCTCAAGATAAGTTATGCGCTTCGCTACCGTTACCCCCGATTCATTTTTCATGGGTCGTTTGTTTTAGGAAGGGATGCAAAAGCTACGTCTGATTAGGGTGAGTTGGGCATTTAGGATTGCTTTTAGATGCTTAGGATGAGGGGGAGATGAAATCCTCAACTGTCCCGTGTTTGTTCGTCGCTCTGTCGATTTGGGACCTATTCCCAGGATGTCCTTTGAGTGAAAAGGCTGAGGAGTTGTAGATGCTTATTGAGCTTGAGCCTATTTAGTTTGTGGGAAATGATTTGGTACTGGCTCAATTAGTGCCTTATTGGACCATCTTTCCGGTATCGGATGGAAGTTCAATGAATGCCGTTGAAGTCCTTGAGTGGATTGTTGGCACATTTCTTTCTCGTTGTTGCAACTTCTGGGTCGGGCTTATTTTAGCTGTGCTGCTGCTGTTTGGGGTTCTGCTGATTGTGATATTCTGCCATTAGAGATCTTACAGCACAGTCGTTAACAAGACACGGTAACACACAAGACAGAAATCGGAGGAGGATTATTATCGAGACAACGTTCGAATGAAGCCTTGCAAAGATAGTCCGGCCATTGAGAAATTTGTCTTACCAGCCCACCTTGCCATATTTGAGGTTACAAAGCCGTTGCCCTTTCCTATTCCTTGATGTTGCCTCTTTACAGCTTCTCTTAGTTGCATGGGTGAGTTAAAATTGAGAGATCTGATATTTAATGATAGGAATAGGAATGGCTAGACAGACATCGAAAGGATTGAACTGATCAGCACGGCATCCTCTCTCAGATTCCATCCATGGACAATGGCCTTCATCTTTAACCACTCGAATTGTCTTAATCAAGGTTTAATGTACTTCATCAAGCTTGCAGAAACAAGAAAGAGAACACATGATGGGAACTATGGTATCTCCTCCATTGTAACACCAACTGGTCATGCAGTGTCTTTTTTTTTTTCCTTTTTGGCAAATGCAATGTTTAAAACAGGCTGAGTGCTAATATATTACAAGACTCGCAATTATTCCACAACTGACATGGGGATCGAGATAAGTTGCCAAAACCAACGAGATTTTGCCCCGGCAACCGAGCATTGCTTCGTAGCAACCGCTAGTTCGAGCTACAGGTGACTTCCAAAGCCAAAATCAGCCCTACCCCAACTGAAATTTCATGCTAAAACTAAGCAGATCACAATCAATCGTTAACTAACAAAAAATGAATGCTGGTGCCATTCCCGACCCAGTTATGATCCAACTTGAAACTTCTGCGAGAAGAAGAATAATAGGATACAAGAAGACTCTTTCCCCAGAAACAGTTTCCGGGCACCATACCAAAATCACAGTTGCAGCCATCCACTTCGGCCAAAAACACATGCCAAAAATGGTTTGGGATACTCACAGGTTGAGGCCACAACACTGTGGCTACTAAATGAGTGCCCGCAGATCCCCTTCCTCACATTGTGTAAGGTGAACCTTCGGTTACGATTCGTTGAGAGAAAACAATTGCTTGAATAACTCATATGATGTGAAAAAGAGCGATCCTTGCGATACATACATAATCAATCTAGGTGTCAAGGCCCTGAAGATCAGACAAAAATGGATCAGTGAGAAAAAAGAAACGCAGGCTTCTTCATATGGTATCATATTACAGAAGCTGTATAACAACAAATGCCTGCATAATTAACACCTGTAGCGGCTCTTCGGACCTTCGGTCCTAGCAATTTCCAGTATGGCTTGGAGAACACCATTGTACCGACTAGCAGTACCCGGTTGCTGTCAAACATATCCATTCTATAAGCAAAAGTGTAAAAGAAGAAAACCTTTCTCAACTCAACAAAAACCTGAGATGAAAGCAAAATACGAGGGTAACATGGGTCCTAAAGGGCAAGGATGCATATTTTTGCACTGTCTCACCGTAAAATCAATTCCCAGATACTTATGAAGATTAATGAAAAATATTTTCAGAAAACAAACAATATAATATTGTGCTTGATTTCAACTTTTTGTTCCATAGCCTTGGGTCTGCTATCCCGATCATGATTTTCCTACCCCTATGTGAGTAGGTTCTTCCCCTTTTTGGTCGGTTGTGAATCCATGATTTGACAATACATCCTCCATCCATGAATACAAGAAACAACATCACTAATGTATTTTTCTCACTAAAATGGGTCGGCCGTCCAATAGGTAGACAAAACACATCAAACCTGAGTCTACAATCTTGTCTTCACAACATCAAATGGAGTAGTGAATAAAGCAGCAGTGGATCCGGCTATTCCTCCGCAGTGAGCTGCAGTTAAATAGTGTTGGAATAACTCACAAATATGACGAATAGATTGAGAAGTTAAACATCTAAATAATAGTTAAAACACAAATGAGCAACGTGGACCCACTAACCGTCTGAATTGTATTTAGCGGCACCCCAGAATGTAGTGGGGAAAGCATCCACATCTTCAGATTTTCGTAGGTGTAAAACTGCAAAGTGAGTTTGTGCTCAACTCAGATTTCCTTTACCGAAAAGAGATTTTTGCGTCAACCCCAAACCAAAACTCTTGCAGGGACCATTACCTTAATAATAGAGTGAGGAATATTCCTGCATAGGACCGCACCCCAACCAGCATATAAAGAACGCAATCCTCCATTCCTGATTATCCCAAGAAGTGCATTCGTGGAATAGTAGATATAGGGATAAATACAAGAAAAAGAAACACCAAACATAGAACATCTACTTCAGCATCATTGAGATGGGGAAAGATGTGCATCTGCCATGCGTTTTTCGATGTCAGCAATAGTAAGCTATTTGGTTTCAGGGAAAAGGGGAAAGAGGTGTAACCAGCAGTTCTGATAGCAAGAGTTGACTTGCATCTGCTGTTTTATGCACTCGCTTGGTGTGAAGACGAACGACGTAGCGATGCTGGCAGAACCACTGCAAGACAATGTTCAATGGAATAATACTCCTGCACATGTGAGGTGCATGTGGAATCACCACAAGTGTTTCTCAGAAAAAATATAGTCACTCATTCAAGGACTTATATACAAGAAAAAAGAAATGCAGATGCTGGAAGATGGCATTAAACACCATTTATTTTAGACTAATGGGTTCTGAGTTTTAACGCATAAGAAAATTCAGGATGTGCTCAATGCATGTAAAGCAGAGTTGAACTTCCTACTTACAACTGGAATTTTTTAAGTAGTTCCAACCACAAACCAAGGCAAAAAGAAAGAACATTACCATAGGAAAAAAGAGGAATCAAACTTTGTTTTAACTGATTCATAGGTGAAAGTGTAAATTGCAGAAATTGGAGCTGATGAGGCAATGTTGCTGGATATTCCTCAATAAAGACCAGTAAAACCTAAAGAATAGAGGATCACATTAATTAGAGCTGCTAGTTAGCACATATACCAAAAAGAACATTTTCAAGAAGGTATGGTAATGATATGATAAACATACTGGCGCCCTTCTTTTCACGAACAACAAATGCAAGGAAATTATTCTCGCAGTGCATACCTCTATCGGATACAATGGATTGACAGAAGTGGCGAAGAGACCTCTGCTCCATACAGCAAGACTGAATGACAGTTTTGATTGTATCTACTGGGTGAAGACAGATGCTAACGAATATATCAGAAAATGCCCCAGTAAAAGCATTCTCTTGTCTCGCAAATGGCCCCTCCTGTTTACTACATCCCTGAAGGTTCAACTTGTCAGTTTCCTACAAAGAAATCTTCTTAAAGTTTGCCTGTCTAACTTCAGGCAGTTCTGTGAAGGGTCTCCTGCCATGACATGGGGCAACTTCACCAGATTCCAAGGGCACTGATTTTGGAATATGGGCTGTAGTAAGATTTTCTTCTCCTTGGTACCATTATCCACATCAAGTGAATTCTCAGAAAGAAAAGACGCATAGTCTGCCGCATCGGTAACTTCTTCTATGCCGTGATCCGATGCCAAATGTCTAGATTCACCATATACTTCAGAGCCACATGAATTTCCCTCTAATAAAGCGCATGTATCAACCTCCTGAATATTATTTATGGTACAGCTACTTACAGGAATCAGTTTGCTCATCCAGCCATACATTCTCCTCAGTCCATTTGTAGTCCCAAAACTTGAAGGACCCCTTGTTTCCCATGGTCGGTAAGAAAAACTTCCACTATTTCCAAGATACCACTGCAGAAGGGACTGGTCAGCTTTTCTGCCATATCGGAGCAGTAAAAGCGCATGAGACACCTGAACAAAGTCCACATTAGAGCATGCCTGCGACCTAGAAGAGAGATGGCTCGCCAGAGAACCAGCCTCAATATGGCCATCAAAATCCCCTAATCGCCACGTGCCACTATTACATTCTCCAAACGACAAGTCACTGGATTTGTGGTTGGGGTAAGCCTTTTGGGAAGAACCAGCCAGGCAGCGACTAGTGCAATCCCAAAAATGGCCAACAGCCGAAATGATTTCAGAGGTGTTCAACAGTTCATAAGGCGCTTCCGTCAGACTTCTGCTGTCTCCAGTCGAAATCCTTGAACGAGGAGTAGTCGAGTCATTACAAACGAAATCCACAAGCTCGGAGTAAGTTCCATCAATCAACTTCGGCTTGCATCCAATCCGGTCGGCGTCTTTCTTAGACACCCCGGTTATTTGAGGCATTCAGTACAGACCTCTCAACTTTCAGATGCTACATCCATGAAGTGACCTTCGAGAAGGACGAGAAAACCTAATCAACGACAAAAATCAATGACTTCCTCCCACAATTTTCTCCCTCATCAATTCCGAGGACCATCCACAATGAATTCCGGAATCCAATAAACCTGATTTAGTAGACAATAGTTATGAATTTCATCCAAAAGATCAGACCATCCACAATGAATTCCGGAATCCACTAAACCTGATTTATTAGACAATAGTTATGAATTTCATCCAAAAGATCATTCCCTCAGAAACACTATAAACAGCATGTCACACATTCATAAGTTGGAAAAAGCAACAAATTCTACTTGGAGGAGAAATCCACATGAAACACGAAAAACGAACGATACCCAGATTCAGAAAAGTTCCAACGCCGAATCGAAATGCCATGAAGAGAAAGCGGGTTGCCGAAAAAATCAATCTTGTAGAACAAGGGAGCAAAATCACAAGGGTGGCAATTAAAGTTTCTCTAACAAACAGAAGGCAATCACAGTCTATGGGATGCAACTCCACAGGAATATGGTTCCCAAACAACTCCAACCCCTCAAGGACTAACACAGACGCAACGCCACGGGCACCACAGACTCGGACCAAACAGGGAAGTTGGACAAGAACACTAACAAAGACAAGAGAACCGAAGAGGACGAATACCGGGAGTTTTGTACGGAAATACGGTTAGTTTTAAAAAAAAATTGCGAAAAACGGTCCCAATTTTGTAAAATACGGTTTTACCGTCGATGGGGCGCGTTTTGAAAACGCGTCCCCCGGCGTGCCAAAGGAAGGGGCGGGTTTTGAAAACCCGCCCCTTGAGGGGGTTCAGGGGGGGCGGGTTTTGAAAACCCGTCCCTTGAGGGGGGTTGAGTGGGGGCGGGTCTTGAGGGGACTCGCCCCCCCCCCCCTCAACCCCCCTCAGGGGCGCGGGTTTTCCCCCTTCAACCCCCCTCCTTCAAGGGGCGAGTCCCCTCAAGGGGCGGGTTTTGAAGACCCGCCCCCCTCCTCAACCCCCTCCTCCCTACCCGTCATTCCGATATTTGGAATAATTTTCTCCAAGTGTATAAGGGGCGGGTTTTGAAAACCCGCCCCTGGCATGAGAGCGTGTTTTGAGACCGCGCCCTCATGCCATTTTCCCATCTCGCATAGGGACGGGTTTTCAAAACCCGCCCCTTCCTTTGGCACGCCGGGGGGCGCGTTTTGAAAACGCGCCGAGGACGCGTTTTCAAAACGCGCCCCATCGACGGTAAAACCGTATTTTACGAAACTGGGACCGTATTTCGCAATTTTTTTTAAAACTAACCGTATTTCCGTACAAAACTCTTGACTTCAAACCAAACCTCAAGAAGAAGTTCGGGGATTATACGTGGGCTTGGACTTCTGTTCAGAAAACAAAAACCCAACCAACACAAGAAATGGTCGGGTTGATTAAGAATCTCATGTTTAGCTAAGTTTAATTAATTTTGTGATATTGCTGCCAAACGTGTTAAGAGGGTTGATAAATATCAATCATGTTATTCTTAATTATTCTCTCAAGAAGTCTATTAAATTTTAAGGTCAAATCATAACTATTATTACTATTTTTTAAAGGCAAAATATCGATTTATAACATCAACTTTGAGCCAACTTTCTGTTTTGTCATTAAATTATTTTGTTATATAATATTGTCACCAACTTTTGTTTCTATTTTGATTTTGGCCAATCTTGAATTTGTCGTGCGAAAGCCAAACAGGTCTTAAGACACAATTTTCATTTATTGACTAAAAAAGAAAAAAAAAATTAAAAACGATAAATAATATTGAAAAATTTCCTATATTATTTTATTTTAAATTTTCGATGGCAAGATTGAGTTGGAAGCCGGAGTTGGACGATAGTTGTCGATGCGGTGAAAAATACACAAAATTGATGAGGGTCGAATGATTGCTCTATTGAGTCGAATGATTGCTACGGGTAAAGTGAATTATGAGGCGAATGAATGAGAGGTTGGAACTCTATTATTATAAGACACGAGTCAGAGTATATTAAGGCATTGTTTGGCTGTCGCTAGAAGAAATTCAAGATTGGCCAAAATTAATATGAAATCGATGACAAAATTATATAACAAACTAAAATAATGACAAAATAGAAAATTGGCTCAAAGTTGAAAATATAAACATATATTTTGCCTTTTTTAAATAAGAACTTCCATTCACCTCCCAAGAAAATCAAATTTTATAATAACTTTTGTTGATTTTTTTAATAATCAAACTAGAAGAAAAATCTAGTTTTTTTTTTAAGTTTTGGTTTGATTTAAATAACTTCTCGAAATCATATATATATATATTACTTGTCAACTCTTGGAGCAGGAATAGTTTCCCTACTAGTTTATTCGCCCCATGAATATAGGCGATGAGATGAACCGGGCTTCGGATTCGTCCTATGATGGCTTTTCCGATTATGATTCCATAGACAGCGAAGCAGACGTGCGCCAGGACGGATAGGATGGCTCCGACAAAACCCAAGAGGATGCAGTATTCATCACTGACGCCCGTAGCGGCATTCTTGACCTAGGAGGACAACTCGAGGAGCACCGGGGAAACCGGTTCTTCAATTACCGGTACGAGTACGAGTGCCAAAAGGTTGATGACGACTTCCCAGAATCAGTCGGGCAAAACTTGAGCGACTACAACACTGCACAGGGGGGAGGCAAGTCCGACAATGGCTACGACGACGCCATCGACTTGGTTATGAAGGGTGCAATAGGTTGGTTCGAGGGGTTGGTTAGAGGGTTTATGGAATTGATATTTGAATAAACTAACGTGTCAGTAATCAACATGTGATTATTTGCTTTGCGAAACTCATATCAGCAGACAGACAACGATTAGAGAATATGGCATCTATTTGAATGCCACTAAGCGTCGGAAATTGGCATTCAAATTGAAAAGCGACTTTCTGTTTCAAACGGTTACACGAGAAAGTTTTGGAAATTCGAAATGTATTTCGCAATTCGGAGAGACCTCTTTGATACATGGCCACTTGGGAGCATCATCACGCAGGGCTATCACACCTGTGTCTGCCATATGGGAGTATAAGGATGATCCCCTCGCGAGCGGGTACTGCAGCCCTGAGAACATTCATTCCATGCCTAAGGTAAGAATCGCCGTGGCTCAATAAACAATGACATTATGTCGATAGACTTTGGTTCGGCTGTCGGTGACACTTTGAGGTGAAGGAAGAAACCCGGATCTTGAACTTGCGGAGAAGTTCAAGTCCGGTGGGATTGCCCATGAGCTTTGGATAGAACAACCCGAGAACATCCCTACATGTCTTGCTACCAAGCCTTACAATAAATCAGCAGTTTCTAACTATTTCAAGAAGTTGAAACCCTGCAAGTGATCCTACTAACGACGATAGGCGAGCTTGCCTGCCTCATGGGTCTCATTGAGTGCACCCGACGAGATGTATTTGGATGCTGCAATTGTACTTTCTTTCGAAGTAGTTTTAAGTCGTTAATGATAGTAAAATTGGCCGAAATTAACCAACCTTATTCTAACAGTCATGTACAAGCAAACTAGGATTGGGCCTGTTATCTGTAATCCCCTCTAACACTGCATGAAGGAAGAAATCAAGCAATGATGTGGCCGTCGATCTTATTCCCGCCAATTTTTCTACCTGGGATTTACATGAAGGACTCGGTTGAACCAGATGGAATGCAGTATCATATGGAAGATGTCGTACCTCACGGGCCTCGAGTGCCAAAGGAAATGCTGCTGTACCTTCTTCACGTGCAGCTGCATCCGGAGGTACTGCTCCTGCGGAATTGATAACAGTATATCTTTCAGCCTCGGGATATCTTTCTCTAGCACGAAAACGGCAAAGGACTCCCAGTTCAGAGTCTCGAAGAACGGGGGAACAAAATTGTCGGAAATGATCACGGGGACGCAGTCGTAAAAGATGGCTTCCACGACCCTCGGGCTGTTGACCTCGTAACCCTTTGCACATATGCAGTATTTGCTGCTCTTCATGTGCTGTACGTAGTCCATTTTGCCCTTCACCTTTGGCAAGTAACCGAAGATCTTCATATCTGGGTCCCTGTTCTCCCAATGCTTTAGCAGGATCGGCCTGACGTAACCATGCATGTTGCCAGCAAAGAAAGCTAGGATGGACCTCTGAGAAGGAGGCTTCCCCCCGACATATCTGAGCGGCCTCTTTGGCATTCGTACATAGGTCTCAGGTAGAGATACATCCTTGCCAAACACGAAACCTTCCTTGACATCAGCATTGCAGAGTGCTCGTATGCAGCGTGCCATTACATACTTTGTCTCAACAGGTGCCTGGCCAAATGTTTCGGTCAGTCTTAAGAAGAAAGTGGAAAATTGCTCATTCAAAATCTTCACTGTTCATAAAACAGGAAAAAGTCGAGATTTCTGACATCTGACTGATAGTTTATGATGGGCTTATATGAAAGAGAAGACTAAAGTGACTACCCAAAGAAAAATTATGAACCTCGTATAGTGAAGATAGAGTACAATGTAAGAGACGATTTGGATACATGTTTCCGCACACAATGGGCAAGCCAATGTAGTTATAGCCACAGGTCAGACCTAGTAAATGTAACTAGTACGGTTGGTTGAATACACAAGCCCTTGCTCTAGACTGAACTGCACACAAAGAAGTTGCTAGTAAATCATTACTGAGAGTTACTTTTGATAGACTTTTGCCCATAAGATGCTTTCCCATGTACCATGACGGTCTGTTGTTTGCCACGTTGATGCTTGCAATTTTAAACGAATGGAGATAATAACAACACAATTTTCCAAAATCACAACTTAAAATGAAGGAAACATACCCAGTCATGGCAGGCAGCCAGAAAATGGTCTGATCCTCCAGTTCTGTTCCAGTGTGGATGCTTCTCCATAAGAAGGTGCACGTAGTCCTCCAGAAATCGAATGAGGTTCTTGTGACTATGGGAATTGGCAACATACAAGGTCTCCTCGAGCATTCGAGAACTAAAAGGCATGTAAAATAGGTGGGCATTTCTCGCATTTTTAGTGACAAATCTCCTGTTTGTTTCCATTTGCTTCATGAACCATCCTTCAGAAGCATATATACCATTCAGAACAGCCTGATGTAAAATAGGCTTTTGTCCTTCTTTGTATATGTATACCTTGAGCATCTTTTCCATCAGCTCATAGCTCCTGCAATATTTTGGATTAAGTTTCCATCAGAAATATTACCATTACAGTTAGACGGAGTAGCCCGTTTCATCTTAAGTTAGGTAATCTCCTTCCCCATTTTCTGGAGACAGTAAAAAGCACTCAAAACCACTTCACTCACTGGCAATGTACCTCAACAAAGTTAACCTGAATAATGGCCCTAGCTTATTGATGAACTTAAATTCAGAAACATGCCACAAAGCCAACAAGAATATTTCCCAATTATTTGAAATATAAGTTCCACACTTCTTAGCTGGATAAGGACTTAGTGGTTTGCATTTTTTCCATCAGGATATTCAAATTTTCTTGGAACAGACAATACAGGATATCTTGCACAAACAAACGTCAATCCAAATTACATGCAGGCGAATAGCACATCTTTCTAGGAAAGAATATCATCCCCTAGTTTGAGTCCCTCCAAAATTATTTGAAACGGAAAATCACAGTAGAGGACATTCTTTGGTCCCTCCAAGTTTGACTGTAAAAGGACAAAAATACACTGGACCAAATGGGCAACACTCACACATGCTCTAAGGGTGGCACAAAGTACATGGAAAATCAACGCGTATCACAACATTATCTACAGAAACAAATATGACAGATCGCTCACAAGCCTCTAGCCCTCACCTTTTGAACATGGAAAAGTTATGGAAAAGAGGAGGATACAAGTCAGGATCATCCTGCACGAAGGGAGAATTTATAATTTGCAGTTTTGCACCCTGCAATTCTTTGTCAACTGTAGAAGACCATCTCGGTTTCTGCAAACAATAATCGACCCAAAAACTTTAATGATCTGTCAGGTAAGAGACACCAGGACTGTCAAAACTTACCATTGAATGATATGAGGAATGGCTCTGAAGCAACAGACTTTTCATCTCTGCTATGGAGATTTGGATGGGTATTGGTTTGTCATGCCCTTCCTCCTTAATAATTACATGATTTGGATCAGGTCGGCTGATTTGAATGTGCTGGGAATTGGTCTCAGCAGCTGGTGCTGAATCATTCTGCAAAGATGAGTTGAAAGACATAGGAGAATCCGGACCTCTCATGTCGGGCTCAGTAACTGCCGGAGAACTTATATTCAGAGTCGAAAGCATTGGTGATATGGCTGATGCAGAGGACATAGAGAAGTTGGCTAAGTTGGTCTCATTGTCTCCTGATAATCGGAGAGGATTTCCATTTTCATTGCATGTAGATTGTGCAGCGACAGTCTTCTCGTCAGCCAGAGATTGGTAGCAACAGCTATCAGTGCTGTTGGAGGAAATACTTTTGTCACAAACCGGCAACACAGCTTCATCCAACGAACTTCTGATATTTGTTGTGTTCCCATCATTGAATGAAACATCCACATTCAACTTCACAACAGAAGATCCATCAGAAGCCCCATTACTTTTCAGTGCAGAACCATCGAACAAATTTGAACCATTCTCATCAAATCTATGTTCGTCATGATCAACCATTTCTTGTTGATCCTTAAGAGAAAACTTCTTTGGCATCAGTGACGTGGAAGGAGGCTCGCCAAGGCTGGCATTGTCTCCTTCCCTTGAGACCTCAGGCATTGAGATCAAGGACGAAAGGAGGCTTCCATAAGGAAGCTCGAAATACTGAAACAGCAGAAACGCTGAGAAAGATATCCCCAAAAACCACAGAAACTTCCTGCTATCCACTCGACATACTAAAAAAGGCTTCTGGTCCATCAACAGAAGAGCTCTCAAAAAGTTCTGTCGGAAATTATTTCACCAACCACAACCCTCACAAGCCCATATTAATCCTGCAAAATGAACGGTTCAAAACTAATCTTGAGGTGAAAGTAACTATAGAGTCATCCAAACAGCTGATAAAAGTCACTCAATCTATTAAGCCAACCACATGAAGTTCCAGTATAAAACCAACTCTTCCCCATTCGACCTTCTTCAAACCGAAAACCAACATGCAAATCTTCCAGACTGAATCACAATGCAACAACCAGAAATGCCAATAGAACAAACTACTCCAATCTTCAAACAAATGAATGGCCACAATCTAAAACTAAACTTCTCATCCAAATCATTCCAGCAAATAAAATAAACTGGACACGTCTCCAGCCGTAGATGAAAATGATCCATCAATTAAAGCAGTCTGCATGCATATTCCAGATCACAACCTTGGAAACAAAAAACAAAGAAAAAAGAAAGAAAGAAACCGACATGCAAGCCATCCAAGACTCCAGTCGGTCAAACAACCACCAGAAAACGCTAAAAACTCCAATCAAACCTCAAAAGTGACTATCATCTTCGCCGCCATCAGCAGCATTAACGAAAACGGGCTAGTCATAGAAAGCCGACGTCGAGGACCAGAGATGTTCGACCACACCAGGCCAAACTCAAACAATTGGAGGAGACAGCTAACAAACGTCAACGAAGAAGACGCTGTCATCGTAAAAGCGAATCGAACAAAAAGAAAAAAGAAAGGACAAGAGAAGAGAAGAGAAGCGCAAAAGGAAATTTCACTCAGGAAACCGGTCAAGCCAGAAGCATAGAAAAGCTACTAACGTCCATCTGTAAAACCAAGAGATCACCAAAGCTTCAACTGACCGACGACTAAATTCCCTACTGACTTCCACTTCGCAGGCGAGGACGGCAGAGGAATCTCGCCGGATGGTGGTCTTCTTCCTTCCTTCCTTCCTCTGTTGCCGCCGGGGAGCAGAGAGAGAGGAGGAAAGAAAGGATCAAAGGCTGCAGGGAGGGGGCGCCGTTACGTTAACCGGTTGGGCAGTTGGGTTTTGGTTGGGGAAAAGGCCCTCGATGTTGGGGTTTAATTACGGGGAATTGCCACTTGATGAACAGTATTAGGAAGCTTTGCTTAATACAAAATTAGAGGGTTTTGGGGGAGTGATAATGGGAGTTAACGTGGTAATTTTTTGGGTTCACGGGCGGAGTAATAATAAATAAGTCAGTCAGGCTTATTACACGCACATTCAACGTGTCCTTTTATTAGAAACTCCCATCCCTGAAGCACAGTCGGTTTTGTTTATGCAATAGCGAGTTTTGTAACAATTATAATTTACTCCTTAAGTTAGGTGGCATGAATGAATGGTTGAGAACAGATTCATAATAAATAAATCATAAGAATGGATGATTGGGCTATGGCTAATCATCAAGATCAAAGCTTCTGCTGTCATGCCATGCATCGTGGGTTTCGGGGTCAATCATTGTGGCATGATGATTATCATTAGACCGTGGACTTCCTCCACCACATCATTACACGATCATTTTGATCGCGTTAATCAAATACCTGAATTGTTTGAAGGGATTAGTGAGTTCCAATTACTGACAAAAAAATATATATATATATATATAATGCAGTGATCGATTACTTAAATAAAAGGGTTATCATTTTTTGGAAGAACTAAGTCCATGCTTAAAGTAGCCAGCTGGGATTATGTCCCAAGCGTTAGCGTTATTTTTTGGAAGTGAACATTTTCTTGAAGTAGACTTACTTCCTTCTTCCAAATAAAATTGAAATGAAATATAATAAGAGTTATCATTACTTTTTGAAAGAAAAAACCCGCTAATTGAATTAACGGATACCATATTGAACTTGACATTCCATTGATCAATCACTTTTTAACGTGATCTGGTTAAACACCATAAAATCGGCGATTTAATTGTTAAAAAAAAAAAACAGCGACTAACTTCATGAAACAAGTTGTAAATTAAGTACGGAAAATATGGTGTAACAGAGAGAGCTGGGTGCGGGGAAGGAACTGTACAAACAAACTTAACTGACAGTGCAGATCAAACTCGGACAAACCTTGGCGCCCGACACCTGCATGTACAAGTATCCCCGTCATTCTTCCTCTTCGTCATCGTCATCATCAGGAAGCCCCATTTCGTCCCCGATGCCTTCCAGCAGCTTATCCACGTCCTCCCCTAATTCAACCAGCCTGGCACTCAGCTTCTCCACCTTGCTCTGCTCCTGCCCCAGGCAAACAAACAGATCGCTCAGCTCCGCCTCGCTCTCCTTCTGAGCTTCCTCCCTAGCCTGAGCCTTGACCTCCTCGATGTCGATCGCAGCAGCACCTGCGCTGTCTCCATTCCTTAGGGCCTTCACCTCTCTTTCCAGGTTGTAATTGGACTGCTCAAGGCTATTGTAAGCGTCAGACAGGCTCTTGAGGTCGGATTCTGCCTTCGCAGCCATGTTACGATACGTGGACGCCTCTGATTCCAGCTTGGCCTTCTCTGCCTTGAGGAGTTCTAATCTCTGACGCGCTTCCTGAAGATCTCTCCTCAACGTATCGACTTGGACCCTCTCTGAAACTTCGATCACCCTTGGTTCACTGCCTCCTCCTGACTTCGCGAGTTCCTCCGCCAGCGTTGCATTGCGTCCAAGCAAACCCTGTTGAACATTTCATCCTGATAAAGGAAACAGCAACAAAAAAAAGTGCAATGGGAAATAGCTCGTTGTACCTGAATCTCAGTGCACTGTTTCTCCACGAATGACTTCAGCCGTTGGATATAGTCCTTGTCACTTTCCACATCTTTCCTGTCTAACTCAGTGGGAACTACTGCCACCTCAATCTTTGGACGACTGTAAACCTCGACGATCCGTTCTCTGATCTTCTCCTCCAAATCCTTGATGAACTCAACGAATACACTATCAAATATGAACGAGAGAAAGGGTTTGTCCTCATTGGCATTGTCATGAGAATCGCCATCATCCATGTCATCGAAATCCACCATGCTAGATGTGTTAGACCTTGTCAGCGGCTTACGTGGCTCACTCGTCTTCAAAGCAGAGAAAACATTGGTTCTCTGCATCTCGTCGAACTTCAACAGGAAAGCGGTCAGCCCGATTTTCTGGCTGATGGCATCCACTATGCTGAAAGAATCCTTTCCTTGTTCAATGGAATTATTGTATAGAGTACACTCCCCGAGCAGAACTGCTGCCAGACCCCTTGTGCACACAGTGGCACATTCGCTTGATATGAGCTCCAAGAGAAAAGTGAGGTGTGGACGAGAATCAAGGAAGCAGTGTACTGCGTTAGGGCAATTAGCGAGCCAGGTAACCAGCAACTTCAAGATCACTGGTTGGACAAATGTACTCGCATTGTTCGGCTTTCCTTCTTTACTTTTCATAGAAGATGCAACAGCCAAGAACTTGACCATGCGATGAAGCAACGGCTCTGAAGCTCCTAGTGAGGGTGTAGGTGCCTCGAGCTCAATTTGTATTACCTGAAAACCTTGAATGGATCATTTTCCTCAAGAGATGGTTTCTTATATTAAATTAACACAGAAAATGTTCTGAGTTATTGTTTCCACAGCATACACAAGGACAAGACGCAAACTTTTCTCCATTATTTTGGAGTAGAAGGATGGATAAGGTCGAGAGTTAATGTTTCCAAATTCCGCAAAAGCATCCCAAGGGAGGACAAAGCGAGAACACTGGAAGTACCAGTCTTACCCATCCTGATTTGGACTAAAGTAGCAGAATTACTGATAAATGTCCACACTTCTTGTTCTCTTTTCTTATCATTTGCTAATTTAAGTACCACACTGACTCTTAAAAATTGCCAATCTTGACCATGTTTTGTGTACAGTTATCAAATCATATGAGAAATTTCTTTTTACTGTTCAGATAACGGAGAAATATAGAAATGATGAGAGCATACCTTTTCCTTGCACTTGCTGTTGCCCTTTAAAATGTGAGATAATATGCTAGCGGCCCTGCAGCATGTCTGCAATTCAAAGTTCAAGCCATCAGTTGAGTGATTTGGGGGTTTTTTTGGGGGGGGGGGGGGGGGGGGGTGTGGGCTTAAGGAGTTGTCAAGTATATTAATTCGAAGGAAACAGCTACTTACCTCAAGATCACTATCAGTCTCGGGCACAGTAAGACCGCGCAACAACATGCTGCAAAATGATAGAACCGTCACATATTTCACCCATAAAATATTTAAATAATCAAAATAATAATAATTCAACACAAAAAGCATGTATGCCACCCCTTCAACAGGAAATGAATAAACAAATGCAGTCCTTATGAAAGGCGCACCTTCCAAATGACATATGCACATCCTCCTCAAGTGGTGACAGCATCATTGTTTGAGGTTGAGGGATCAATGTGGACGCCAACATTGCTTGACCATCGGCATTGTTCTGATTCAAACAAGTGCCAACACGTTACAAGGGGAACAGGTTGGGAACAGAAGCTTGCCAAAATTAGTACCACTAAGCTTGTCAATCAGAAAAAGAAAATTTGAAC
Organism: Melastoma dodecandrum; assembly: GCA_029817715.1. Taxonomy (NCBI): domain Eukaryota; kingdom Viridiplantae; phylum Streptophyta; class Magnoliopsida; order Myrtales; family Melastomataceae; genus Melastoma; species Melastoma dodecandrum. Next base: position 3,227,456 of record JARUPY010000079.1, on the reverse strand, counting down.
CTCACAGAAACATTTAAACACATAGTCAGCTGCAACGAACTCTTGCATGCTAGATGTCCTTAAAATTATACGCAGAACTGAATTCAAAGCAGGTTCTTCATGGGGATGCTCTCCCAAGACTTTGTTCACGAAGGCATCTCGATTCTTGGTATGTTTAACGATCATGTCACCGATGCATCTCAATGCCTGTAGTTTGCAGAAGAGTGAAGATATATGTAATCAGAAAATTTAATAAAGAACCATGCCAGAGATCGGGGATCGAAGAATGCAAACAACTACTCCCAGAATGTCCAACGGGTGTGAGAAAAGAACTGGTGGATGTAAACATAATTTTGAGCATGCTGGATACAAAAAATATCAAGTCATTTGAAGAAAAACATAACTTGGAACTCCAGATTTACTTTGAAGTTTCTTGATACTGATTTTTTGTAATGTAACTCCAATGAACTAAAACCTTATTTACGAGGATTATAACATATAGTAACTTGAAACTCTTTATGCAAGAGTTTCCTCTCACCACTATGACTGCCAACATACTTATGATTACATAATTGAAGAGTCCTCAACTTAGAAATTCCATTCAACAGATAGTTCAAACCAAACATTGTACAACTGAAAGTAAGAGGAATCCACATTTCTATTGATATTATGTTACGCACCACTGACAATAGCCAAATGAATGCATTTGGATAGCACAATAAAAAAACCGGAAGTTAAAGCCATCTTACTGCATAACGGACAGAAACAGGAGCCCATTGGCTTTCAACACCCAGAAGAAGAAGATGATCCAAGATCTTTTTCTACACAAAAAACAAATACATTATTAAAACAGGTGGAAATCAACATGACATATATAAGAAGCTTAAAACCAGGAGGTAACCTGAAACAAGATGAATTTGTTGGTGGATCTGTGGGACTCATCTGAGGGATCAGTGTCTGGACCTCCTACGATTAATAGGTTGATGGTTTCCAACGCACTCAGAAGATTAATTGTCTAGAAAATTATTTGACAAGAAAGAACAGACAGCAAATTAGACATGGAAAACACAAGAATGGCGACAATCATGTGATGAAACAAAACATGAAAAAAAATACCTTCTGCTGGGTGAAGCTATAACTGCTAGCTCGTAGTTTAAGAATTGTTATCAGGGGTTCAAAGCCAATTGTTTCTCTCAGTAGAATCTATAACAGAGATGGTTCAATATGGAGAATCCATCATAGCTGGAAAACCAGAAGAATGCATGAGGAGAAAAAAGGATATTTACCTGGTTAGAAGAATTATTGCGGAGAATATTGTTTAACAATTCGAGACAATCCTGCATATGAACCAACAAATTTAGTAAACTAGTTCTACTTACTTTCAGTAGCTAAATCCAGTAGAATTTAAGCTTAGTCTGGCAAATAAACATGACATTAAACAAAAGATGAAAAAGCACGAAGCACGCATTGAATAACCTGCACAACAACACCACCTTCGGATCCACCTTCCTCTCCGATTATGCTAAATATCTTCTCAAATGCACCTTCAAACACAACTATTTTTTGAATTTCCTGATCATTATGAAGATATCAGAAGGCCTTCCCCATCAATAAATATATTGTAGGTCAGAAATGATTCAACCAACTGACAGAAGCGTAAGAGTACTCACTTTAGCCTCACGAACGAGGTAAGTGAGAAGCAATAGGGCCTCATTTCGTATAACCTGTTATGCATGATGACATCAAAATCAGACTACAGATCAAACTGAAATCAATTCAGGCTACAAAGAGGGCTAGAGAAAGTTCAGTAGTCAATAACTTCCACCCCACCCCACACAACGAAAACAAAACAAGATGCTAAGAGAAAAAACTCTTTCAGGAACAATATCCAATAGTAGAATATGGAAGATATATGAAGCATTGTGATTGCTTGATTAAATGAGTGGGTTGGTACCTCTCGATCCATAAGCATATCCATTAGACGAGTTACACCATGAGGGATGGTCAGAATATCTTCCTGCAACCTAATGATGAAAACTCAGAAAGTGCTTTCTACAGGAAAAACGGACTTAGACTGAGGAGTACTTGGAATAGTGGCCTTGCATATACCTAGTGGGGGTGCTAGTGAGTAGAGCTGTCAAGAGTTGAAGGGTGTAGTATCGGACATAAAAATCCTCCTCTGACTGCACAGTACCAGAGGATAGCAACTTCTCATTCAAAACGATAATATGAAAGCTATATGATGGCCTTAATAAAAGACTTACCAACAAACTTAGAAGGAGAGATATACTATCCGACTCTCTGGAAAGTAAATCCGCATTCATCAAAGATGGCTGCACCACATTTGCTTGGACTTTCACATGATCAATGGGAGTTAACGCGCCAAGAAGAGTCTCAAGGGTGCCACGAGTCTGAATGAATAGATAGGAACAAAGAAATCAAAATGCCAAGAAAACCTGTGTTCATGAAACTTTGATTTTTTTTCCCTAAGAAAAGATAACCATGTAATTTTAAAATGCACATGATGATGAACAGCAGTCTCACTTCAAAGTAAGAGTTTTGAAATCTTTTGATATTTAAAAAGTTAATAATGAGACAGCCGATGACAAGACTAGAAATGGTCATGCAGTCCTTTATAAAATTATAACAAATAACTAGTAACTAAACTTCCTGACACAATAGACCAGTTTGTAGAAAAAATCAATAATAATCTTATTTTCCATTTATCAATTAGCGCCCCCAGCACTTAACTTTGGTCACTAGAAAAGTCTGATAAGAATGTCACATCATCAAACAAGTAAGTCGTACCATCTCGACATCATCCCGCTCTTCCCTCAAGACACCCATGAGGACAGGAAAGCCTGCATGAGATACAAAGGCATTACTTCATCGGATATCCACTGAAACTGCAGTTACACACGCGAACAAAAGTGAGATTGTCAACGACATGCCAAAAATTCCAAGCTTCAAATCAACCATTGAAATAAGACTAAGCTATATGTTGAACAAAGAAGCCTTTACCCATTGCACCAAAAGCTAGCTGGGCAGCATGACTTTCTGCTACAACTGACTGGAGTTCAGCCATAGCAGCCCTCCGGTCTTCAGCCAATGAGCCATTGCTGATGCGATCCAATAGCCGCTCAACATAACTGTGGCACGACAAGCACATTGTTTGATTGAAAGTTTAGAAATATTTTACCGGCTGTTTCCTTTGACACAAGGAAGATGTCAGCATGGCTTAGTTAAGTACAGATAGATATCACAAACAGAATAAGCATAAATGATGTTAAAGATAATGTTAACAGAATTCATCCAAGCCAGCGGATGTGTGCAGGGCAACAGTTCTGTAAGAAAAGGAGCAAACCTATCTTCCGATGAAGCACCATTGTCATTACCAAAAACAAGCCCAACAACACCCTGCGAAACAAAACACCAGTATCGATCCCATAAAATGGTCATGACTTTCAATAATTTATTTTTCTAAAAATAATGATATTGTCCCCTACCTTATACCCTGACACCAAGTCCATCTTCCTGATTGACATCTTGAATGTTCAAGCACCCTACAATTTTGTTTCGCATCAATAAATTGCATGCACGGAAGACATAACAGAGACAAGGATTCATTGCTCAACCACATCAGCCAAAGGAAGAAATTTACAATTAATAAATAAACTTTTGCTTAGATTTGGGAACCACCTACATATAAAATCATCAACAAATCCCTGGTACTCTCACAGTTTACCATTCTTGGAAGGTGAAAGGACTGGAAATTGCTGAAGTATGGAAATATAGCAGCCCATTTCATGCGAGAAGAAGGCAGCGCCATTAAAACTGATTACTTTTTTCTTCATGACATACTAAATGGGAACATTCCCACGCTTTGTAACTGTGGATATAGAGAAGGGATTGGTACCCACAAAATGTGGAATGCTCATTGGCATCAATATTAAATGCAGATTTCAGCGACAGGCCAAGATTACCAAAGAGAGTAAAGGTTCAAGGAGTATGCAATCGAAGCTTTAGGTCACAGAAGATAAAAAAGCAACAGCTTCAAGATGTCGGTATGGCGCACACGGTGTTAGCCTGAGAGGCCTCCTACCTCAAAAGAATCGGGGTTCTTTTTATAGAGATAATCCAATTACTAGGGAATAAGAACAACGATAACTAACAAAAGCCAAACAAGGTCAAAAAGGCAACCGGTCAAGACCTAGACAACAATTCCCGACCAGAAACCAAGGGAAAAATGGAAGACTTGGTAAGAACAAAATCAGGGGAATCAAGTCAAACCTCGACGGGTGGCAATTAAATCCACGGCGAGGGCTCAACTCCGACGGGCCCGATAGAGGCAGATGAGCTCGGAAGGAATGGAGAAAATCACAGTAAGCTCCGATCAATCGAACTGGCCTTAGAAAATAGAATCTGCAGACCAAACCCTAACAAAAAGTTAGTCCCCGGAGAAGCCCATCTTCATTAGAGAGTATTAACGGTAGAAGAGAAACCAACCGATCGGACTGATCTGGAAAATCTAGAGATCGACGTAATTGGACTTGAGGGGAGAACAAGGGCAGGGAACGGCGTCGGAGGACGGCGCGGGAGGCGGTGGACGGCGACGGACGCGGTGAGAAGGGAGAGTTGCGAGGCAAATCGTCTGAAAGCTTCCCCAGCTGTTACCCCTTAATTAAGTTTTAATAATTTCAGTTTTTCTTGTTTTTTTTTTACACAAGTTCAGAATATATTTTGAACTCATAGTAAAACAATTGTCAACATATTATAATATTTTTTTTTTACGCAACTGCAACTATGTCAAGACTGGAAAGCAGATCTTTGTTCCAAAATACTCGTGACGTAGTAAAAACGATGGGCGTAGTAATCATTGAACTTTACCCTCGCATCACATGATACCCCGACGGTACATGACCGAGTTTTACCTGCCACCCGCAGTCCCCACCAGTCGCCCCCTCCACGGCCAAGGCAGCGCTACTATGCAAGGTACGAAAATACGATTAATTTTAAAAAAATTACGAAATACAATATGAGTTTAGTATAATACGATTTTACCGTCGAATAGCGCCTCTCAAAAAATACAAAGAACACGAATTTTTCGAACACTTGGTAAAATTTTCATTCGTCGAAGGGATACCCACCCCTTCAAGAAATGCACGAGGGGCGAACTTTCCCTTCACTTCTAGCTGCGTTGGTTAAAATGGTTTTATAAATTACGAGAGATCTTGGGTGCAATTCATAATTACCATATTTTATAAAAATTGAACCGTATTTTGTATTTTTTTTTTAAATAATCGTATTTCCGTACATTCCTCAATGGTCGACCACTTCCCTTTCCCCGTGCCTCATTTGAAGCCAAGGTCGACTGACAATTGCCATAGAATTCGTGTCCCAGCGCAATAAAAATTCCTACCGCGTCCTCAACTATAAATTTCAGGTAAAGAATAATTAACTATCCTCCGATGCTCAGCAGGAAGCTTTACTGAATTCGGACTCAGAAGAAGTCATTTTCAAACCTCGCTCCGAGACTCATAAGTGGAACATCAGTTACCCCCTTGAAGACCCCAGCCCAGTCATCATAGCTCCATATTTTCTAACACCACCAACTCACTGTCAAAACAAATCAAAGCCTGTAAGTCACCAGCATAACTGGCAACAATATTCCAGAAGAAGAGGAATTGACGAGGAGGAAAACCTTAGTCTGCAGAGATTCTCACAACCCAGCTCAATCTGGAGAGGTCCTTCAAGCCTGGACCAGATACCGTTAAACTTCTGGAATAAGAAGGTGCAGAATAAAACCAGTAGGTCTGCCTCCATTCTAGAGGCGTAGAGTTCCTGGCGAGGGATGAGGATAACCTTGGACAGATAGCATCTATCATATGGGAAACTGTTTTCAGGGCTCAATTATCAGCATTAATCAAATCCATGCCGTAACATTAAAAAACCACAGAAATTTAAACAGGCAAGTCACAATAATTCCAAAGAATCCCAAGGCTTCTTTTGGTTTGATTTATAATACATGTAGAATCGCCCACATTCCAAAGGCTAAATCACATAACATGCTAAAAAGTGGTTCACATAGCTTCACCATAAAGTTCTATCAAATATGCCTTGTAATTTTAATCAAGTGATCCAAGATTCAGTGCTATTCCCACTCAATTGTCGATGGAGGCTTTGATGTAATATCTTGAACAACTCTGTTTACCCCTCGGACATTATTGCATATCTTTCGAGCCACATCATCTAGAAACTTGTGCTCAAAATGATACCTGAAATTGTCAATATGGAAAAGATTTGTCAATAAGAATGGAAAATAAACAAAAGCAAATGGGATGTGCATTTTAAAAATAATTAGGCATAGACTTCAAGGGATTATCACAGCATATCGGTAAAATTCACACCACAAAATACAATGACCATGTAGATAGAGGATACAATGGCTCAGAACAGTCACATTTGATTAATCTGGCATATTCCAATCTTCGTGAATTGGAACAGAGTACTTTGAAAGTTAACATGACAGCAGCGCTAATACTTCTGCTTTCTTACCAAACCCTCGCTAAATTGGGGAAATAATCGTCAATGGGATATTGGCACCATCAGTAACTTACTGGACATCGCACAAGTGAAAACTCAAACCCATAACATAATCAATGTGATAAATCTGCCAATGGAGCACCCCCAGCCAGCGGAGGGATCCTCTTTAGATATTTTCAAGCCTTAAAAAGAGAAAACTACTTTTAATTAATCAAAAGGCTCACCAATCCGCAGTCATTCCATCTTGACTTGTTACGGCTCGAAGGGCAACAACATGAGAGTGCGTCCTCTGATCACCTTGAACTCCAACAGACCTTACAGGCAAAAACACTGCAAAAGCCTGCCAAATTGAGTCATAGAGCCCCGCATCCTTGATGGATTGGATGAATATTTCATCAACCTGGAAAGAGAATATCTTAGATGGCATTGCATGAAAATTAGAATGTCAGCAAGGAGGGTTCTCACCTGTCGAAGGATCTCCAAAGCATTGTTTTTTGTCACATCGCCTAGAACACGAACTGCAAGTCCAGGGCCAGGGAAAGGGTGACGCTTGAGAAATCCTTCAGGTACATTCAAGATCTTCCCCAGCTCTCGTACCTTTAGACGAAACATAATGTTAAACTGTGAGAGGAGAATCTAAAGAGAATGAAAAATAGACAATAGACTCCGTTTCAGTAACCTCATCCTTGAACAGAAGCTTCAGAGGTTCGATAAGTTTTAATTTCATGTCCTTAGGTAGGCCTCCAACATTGTGATGACTCTTAATGGTGTGAGAGTGTGTCCTCCCTGAACCAGGTGGGGGACATGATTCAATTACATCAGGATATAGAGTTCCTTGAACCAAATAAGTTGGCTTCGTTCCCAGTTTCCTTTCCAAGTCATGTGCAAAGTTGTCAAAAATGTTAATGAACTCCTTCCCAATAATCTTTCTCTTTATTTCAGGATCTTCAACACCCTTGAGTTCACCAAGGAATTTCTCTGTTGCGTCTACACAAGTTACTGGCAAGTGAAGGTCGCGCTCAAAGGTTTCCATCACACGCTCCCTTTCCTTGTATCTACACAAAAAAGAAATCAACATACAACACAAGGAAAACTTAATCTCCAACATTTTTCCAATGAAAACTAATTTAATTAAAAACATGACTCTCACCTCAGAAGACCGTTGTCAACAAAAACACAATGAAGCCTCTCCCCAATGGCCTTATGAACGAGGGTTGCAGCCACTGTTGAATCAACCCCTCCAGATAAAGCGCAAATTACATGATCGTCTGGCCCTACAGTACTTTTTATTACTTCAATTTCCTTTTCCATCACGTCTTCCATGTTCCAGCCTGGAGAGATCCCACAGATATCAAAAAGGAAATGCTTCAAGGTCTCCATTCCTCTGGGTGAATGAGAAACCTACACCACATGTAGTCCATATTCAGCTTCACAGAAACTTACACTGAGGCATGCAGCAAATGGGGACAAATGTACAGGAACTCAGCTAAAGAAACACTGTTAACAGGGACTTTCATATCGTTAGAGACCCCCGATAACCAAAAAAACGGCATATACATTCAACAAAACTCTGTACATTAGACCCGCCTGTGACTTTCATCCAAACCACACCCGCAGAGGCTGATTCACAACGAGCAATCCAGTCAATGTTAAGTCATGATAAACATCTAGTCTAGATTGAAAAGAGCCTCCCAATCCGTCAGCTAATTTCTACAACTGCACCCACGACGACATCGCTCGAGCACAACAAAACCAGCACAAAACTAATTTCGCAAACCTCGGGATGGTACTGCAACCCAAACCACTTCTTCTCCCGACTCTCGATTGCGGCAACCGCGCCCTCCACACTCCTTCCGACAACCTCGAACCCATCAGGCAACTTCGAAACCTCATCCCCATGGCTCATCCAAACAACCTCCCTCTCCCCAACCTTCTTCCCGCCATAAATCCCACCGGTCTCATTCCCATCAACCACGACCTCCATCCTCCCGTACTCCCTCCTATCCCCTTCCCTAACCTTCCCGCCAAGCCTCTCCACGATGAGCTGGAGACCATAGCATATACCGAGAACGGGGATGCCGTGGGAGACAGCGTACTCAGGGAACTCGGGGGGGAAGGAAGGCGCGGAGGGGTGGTGACAGGAGTGAGGGCCTCCAGAGAGGATGATGGCGCGGGGATTGAGCGAAGTAATGGCGGAGAGCGGGGAGGTGCCGGAGATGCAGAGGGAAAAGACGGAGAGGGAGCGGATTCGACGGGTGATTAGGTGAGTGTACTGGGAGCCGTAGTCTAGGATTAGGACGAGGTCCGACGGAGCGTTGCCGCCGTTCATCGTGTCGGCTGGGCGGCGGCAGGGCGATTAGGGTTTTTGTCAGGTGAAGGCTTTGGCGGGGAAGGTTTTGGCGGATTTTATAAATTATTCTGGAGAGATTTAAGAGATATAAATTATTCTAATAGTGATTATAAGAGGCAAACTCTTCCTAATTAATATCATAAAATTTAAAACTCCCCTAAATAATAAGATTTAGAACAACCCCCGACGCACAGCATCAACGTTGCTAAATAACTGGCTACCTTTGTGATAATATAAAGTTATGTCACGGCCCCCGGCCGGGAGAACCGATCACCGCTTCAGTGTCTCATGGACGACGTCATCGATGATCATTCCCGTCAGCTCGACTGCGATCCCTTCTTTCTCCTTCCCGAGTTGCATCCACGATGTCCGGCGCTTGGTAAGATCCCTCGCGATTATACTCTCCAACGCATACAGCTGTTGGGGTGGTGGTAATGCGAGATCCCAGTCCATTCGTTCTATCACCTCCCTCGTGACATCCCCATCGACTACACGGCTTCGTTGGTATGAGTGCCATCGATGCATTACTGTCTCCCCAAGGACTTCAGAGGTGTAATCGCAGAGTAGTTGGGCATTGATGCCGGGCTGGAGGACACTTGATCCAGTGTCACGGATGGTGTGCGAAGTAAGAAGTTGGTTTGCCGTTTCGCAGCTCGGCAGTATCGCATCCCAGCTCAAGTCGGAGGATATCAGGACTGACTTAATGAACTCTGTCGTTTGCGTGAACTTATCGGGAGGTGTGTTGGAAGTCTCGTTACTGAGAAGCCATGATCTCGGGCAATCTGGTTTTGATGGAGTGTCAAGCGGGCCATCAACGTGACTCTCAGGAACAGATACAGGGCTCGAGCGTTCTTCCTCGGCTCCATCGGAGGTCGACGTTGAGGCTTCGGATTCCTCTGTGAAATTACAGAGGGAATCATCCGATGTGGACGAAGCTGTCTGTTCCTGGCAAACATCCTGGAAGCAAACCAAAGGGACTTGAATATCGAGATTTAGAAAGGATAGAAGAGAAAACAACGCAGATCTTCGCATTACCTGAAGAAAACGTTTGGCGATTTCGATGCGCTCGGGCTCGTGTCTTTGGGAAGATTGATAGTCAAAAGTGTCATATTTTCCTGATCGCATAACAGTTGGAACTCCAGCAATGTTCATGGATTCTGCAATTGTCTGAGTAAGCTGCAGTTGATCCTCAGGCTCCTTGATCGACGCAGTTTGCTTGTTGGTTATCGATTTTTTACACTGATCCTCGGGCATCCTATCATCTCTCGGATAACAAGATCTCTGAGCTTCCGTGATGTATTCATGTTCTCCGAACCTCTTAGAAGCACGACAGGACATGAAGTTACGCTCCGGCACAGCAACCGATCTCTTCACATCAGCGAGAATGATATTCGACGACACCTTGCCCTGTTCTTCTCGACTCGTTCTTCGGACGAAACTCTGCTGATCGAGCTCTTTGCGCTCGCAGCTTAAGGTGACGGCCAGTGTCGTAGCCTCAACTCTCGACACATCATTTCTTCCCTTTTCCAACTCTCTCGACTCCTCGTGATTCCCACCCGCTGGATGCTTCAATGTCTTTCTGATGCTCCCAAAGGGTGCACGAGATTGTCTGACCACTCTAATCCCATTCCCCGAGCCACCACCACCGTCTGATCCAAAGTATGACCCACGCTTATACTCGTCGTGCTTGTTTTCCGATCCAGGCTTCAAAATCACTATCTCGCAAGATTTGTCCTTCTCAGCGCTCCTTCGTGGCAAGAGCTTTTCCCATATTTTCAACTTTCTAGGTGAGAGCGTCCCCGAGCATACATCCTTAGCCCCCTGTCTTGCTGCCTCCAATTTCGGCACAACCTCCGACTTCCAGCCATTCTCTCCGGATTCTCGCAACTCTCGAATGTGCTTTGCCAAGAACGAATTTGGGTCCTCCAACAGCTTCACAAATAACGTCTTATTCGAATTCAGGATAGAGAGCGCTTCCATGAACTGCTTCGAATTCTCCCTATCAATGAACTTTTGGTTAACAACAGCCTCGGCAGACTCCTTTGTCCGCAATGACTTCCGCACATTTATCATCGTACGGCCCTCATCATGCAACCCCGTGCTGCTTCTGCATCCAAGACCGAGGCCTAGGCCATGGCCATGGCCATGGCCATGACCATGACTTCCCCGGCTCTTCGGCTGTAGTCTGCCGCACGATATATCGGTTAGTGCCACGTGTCGTGACCTCCTTCGCCCCTTAGCTTCATAATCCTCGCGACGACTACCGGCACATTCTCCAGCTTGAGTAATCCTCTCGCCCCCGGGGCCACTATTGTCCTGAAATCAAATTCCTCTCTCAGAATCCGTCGAAATTTTCCGAAAAATCAACAGTTTCCAGGTCAGTGCGAGACGCGGGCTAAAATTCAAATCATGGACATCTAAGACGGAGAAGCCAGCACTCTTGTAAACGGGGGGGGGGGGGGCAGGGGGGGGAAGGAGGGCTGTACTTACGACTGAGGACGTGATTCTATCATCGGAGATCGAGACTTGTTCTGGAAGTGGCACCGCGGCTTTCACGACTGCATACAGGACGAGTTAAAAAATCAGTCATCCCGCTTAAACGGGCCCGACCAGAGCCAGGTTCTCTTTGGCTACTGCTTAAGCTTCACAAACCAGGGCTCTCTCACCAGAAACGCGCCGCGAGGCCACCCGGCAGACGTTCGAGACGGGTTCAGTGGATCCGAACGTGCAGGCGCACCCAGACTGGTACTTCCCCAGACTCCCCTTAGTGATCCCGCGATCCATCTGGCTCGGCGAATCAGCAGCAGTCAGAGCTCCAACAGCAAGTCTTCGTTGCGACAGGTCTCTGAAAACAAGCACCAGTCCATTCATGTATTACGCACTCAAACTAGTAAAGCTTCTTCATTCACCTTAACAGCAAGAACCAAATCATCACGAATCACGCTAACTCAAAAATCCCCCACCCCCCTACACACCCACAAACAAGTGACCATTTCAAAAGCAAACATGACCGACCAACATGGAAAACACAAAAAAACATGAACTGGGTTTTGTAATATGAACAGAAGAAGCAACTCACCAGTACAGATTTGCTTGTTCCTCCTACTCCTCCTGCCTGCCTGCCTGCCGAAGATTATGGCTTGAGGGAAGAGAAGTAGTAGTTTTTTCAAAATGCGGAGGAAAGACCCAAAAATAGGAAAAGAACATAAATTTGGGGTGGGGTTGTATTTAGAGAGAGAGAGAGGGAGAGGGATTGGGTGGGGGAAGTAAATGAGGTGAAAGAAATGGGCGGGTGTTGGTGGTGGCAGTCTGAGGAGGAGATTTAATGGTTTTGACATTGACTGACACAGATCAGATCAAACTAGAGACGAGGAAGGACAACTCTCTCCCCTCCCCTCCCATCCCATGCAACTCTGCACCAGCAAGCAGCGAGCAACAACGCTAGTGTTTCTTTTCTCCTCCTCTAAATTAAAAATAAGAAAAAAAAAATGAGAAATTGAAAAAATTGAAAATTTCCCCCCAACCCCGACATCAATCAATGATATTTGTCAGGTTTTATATATAGCAGTCCTTTCCTCATGCTAAGCTAAACCCATCCGGAAGATGACAATAAATAATCCAAAAACCATGATGACGATCCCGATCCCAAAAAAAAAAAACAAAAACAAAACTCAAAATTCGTATATATTATTGTTGGATTGGAGGGATTTTTGAATTCTTTAATCATGATTTCCAAACCAAGATGAAAATTATTTTATGGGAGGGTGGGGACCATCTGGGTACAAATCTTACGAAACAAGAACATAAGACATGGATGATGTATGAGTTTGTAGTTATTTAATTTAATACTAATTGAAGGCGGCTCTCTTCTACGGTGCATTCTCTGTTTGTGGGAAAAGTAAAGTAAAGGGGGGGAGGGGAGGTGGTAATAGTTGAATATTATGTATTTGAGTTTTCTTATATTAAAATGTATTGTTAATTATTCATGTTTGACTAATTTTAAGGATGGGGAAACTTGCTTTAGGAGTTCCACCACATCCGAATGTTTGCCTAATCTCTCCCTCTCTCTCTCTCTCTATATATATATATATATATTACTAATGAAATTTAAAAAATAGAAATGAGTTTTTTTTTTTGGTTTAACGTTACTTACACGATTTTTTGGTCTGAGTTAACCCAGATAGTGAAATAAATAAATACGAGTAAAATACATTTTATTTAGGTAAAATATTGACCTTAACTTTTAGCCCACTCTAATTTCGGATTCATCCTTTTTCTTTAAATTAATAATTTAAATTTTACGGATGAAAAAAGAAATCCAACGATAAATTAAACAGTTGACTTGTAATGTTCCAAGATTGTAAAAGTAAGTTTTTAAAATTCACAAAAGAGAGGCACAAGTCGATAATTTTCCATTAATTTATAAAAATTAATTGGGTTGGGAAGTGCAGCTCTTCCGAATCAAAACCCCGGTTATATTTTAAATTAATTAGATTTGTCATGACAAAAGCAACCCCCCCAGTCCCACCCCATTTGCTTATCGTGTACGCAATTGTATAATTGTTTATATTAGTATTTTACTTAGACAGAACGATTGAGCCCCCCATGTCCCATCTATTTTTTTTTTTTAAATAATAAAAGGTTACTTCTCATGTCATGTCGTGGAACTAACATCAATATAATAATACGATTACCAAATACATTATTACGGAGATGTAAATTAAAATCTTAGTCCTTTTTTGTGGTATGGGATTGACCGATGAATTAATTAAGACGAGGCCGACCAGATTTTTTTGATTGATCTCAATCCACCCCAAATACATTCATAACAAAGTCCATCCAACTGGGTCAACTTACATCATCTCTTCTTCTTCTTATTATTATTTCTAGATAAAAAAAGGGAAGGGGGTCAAATTTTGCCACCTCCATAAACTTTTGATTTCGTATACCAGAACATCAGGGTGTTGTTTACCACACAAATTCCAATTGAAGCACATCGATTTCGATATTAAGACACGTAATCCTTTAATGCTACTGTCTTTTAATTTCGTTGACAAGCAAAATCATGTGGCATCATCACCACCATTACCACCTCCTTCTTCTTCTTCTCCTCCTCCTCCTCCTCCTCGTCAGTTTTAATTTTTGGTAAGAATGAAGACTGTAAGGTGCCGGGAGGACACGTACACGTCCCCTTGTGGTTCGTCGGCTCCCTCACCTGTCCAATCACCATCTATGCTATTCAATTATCCTTTATGAACAGAATTATAAGATTATGCGACGTGTATGTGGGCCGAATAATATGACAGTGATGGAAGGTTTTGGACAAGTTTGCCGGCTTCAACATTTTTTACGATTCTTTCCTTTTCCTTTTTTGTTGTTGTTGTTGTTTTTGGTAATCTTGTTCCTGTGCTTATTCGACCTAAGTCCGGCCGTGGTTGCCTAACCCTGTGGGACTGAGTCCGGCACCCCCTCCCCCCCGTTTAACGTCGACAGCGGCTCATAACCAATCGCCAATGGAACGGTTGGAAAGGGGCTCAACGTCGTGTCTTTACCTCGAACCACCAACTGCCTCTTTCAAAAGGGTTCCTATCTGCGTATTATGTTGTCGAAAATAACGCGTCGTATAGCTACCCCGTCGAGAACATGGACCACAACATCCTTTCTGCCGACCTCAATCGTCGAATGTTACGATGATGGGTTGGATTTACATCCGGTTGCGAGGAATATAGTCCATTTTTGCTGAGGGAAACAATGCATGGGATCTTTCCTATAGTTGTTTTTAGCTAATGTTTTGCTTGGAACTAATTTATCGATGCGATCTATACGAGTCCGTTGCATTGGATCAGTTCTCATCTTCATCCCGAGAATTGGGTTCGTTCCTCCTTGGCGTTTCAGTGCGAATCGGTCGTGTTTTTGAATCGATCAAAGATCTCACGGCAGGACTTGCACAACAAGCATATGCTCATCCTCTTTGTTTGCTTCTGTTTGATTTCTTCCTCAGGAATCTCCGTCTCGCTTTCTTGCACCCTGTGCAGAAGACACTATTACGAACAAAAAAAGGACGCAGACGTGCCGGAGTTTGGACACGAGTTCGACGAAAGTAGCAAGCTTCGGTTGATGGGCGCACCGCGTTGAAGTTCGCAGAGCCACAAGTATGGGCCAAATATAGGATAGATCCAGTTTAGTAAGATTAGGATAATGAAATTGAGCCCAAGTAAACGCATGCCCATGGAATTAGACCCAACAAGATTCAAAGGTGTAATTGGACAGATTCGATCCAAGCTTTAAGAGTCCAATCCCGAGATCCTGATAACTAAGGACCGAAGGCCGAGGACCCTCTCTTCGAACTCGAACTCTGCCACACCTCCACCATCTGCTTATCCTTCCTTGTTACGAACATTTTGTTACCTCCGAATGCGAGGTTCGACACGCGATTCCCTTCCCCCTCGACGTCCCTTGCGGCCGGACTACCCATCGCGTTCTTCCTAAACACCCTCTCCCGTACCCCGTCCTCGTTCCTTTTCGACGGCACCATCACCACCTCCGACAGCATCTCGATCTTTCCTTTCTTTGTGCAGAACACGTGGTTACCGTGGCTCTCGATTTTGCAACCTCCTCCCTCCTTCTTATTGTTAGATGATCTCCTCGCGTCCCCGAGGCACTCCCACGACTCGTTGCCTCCATCATTTAGCTTCCTCAGGTCGATAAGGTACACCTCCCCGGAGTTCACCCCGACCTTGAACATGGCGGATATATTGTCCGATACACACACGTCGGCAAAGCAGTCGTTCGTGTCCTTTATCTCCCAGACAGGGTTCCCCAACCTCAAGTCCCACAATTGGACGTTCCCTGTCACCCCCGACGGGCCACCATGTGATCCTGATGCCATCAACAGGCTGTAGCTCGGGATCCATATCAATTTTGTGGCGGGGATTGCTGAACCGAGGTCGGCCCCAAATATCTCATTGTGCGCGATCTCTGTGACGGGCGTAAAGCTGTGCAGATCGTAAACCACGATGGCGTTCGAGTTCCTCCGACCAGATTCAAAACTGACAAACATGCTATCCGTTGACGATCCGATCGCCTGGACGGTGGATCCCGATCTCGTCACGTTTTCCCAATTCAGGCTCTCCCGGACCGAGCCCTCCTCCAGATCAATAACCTGCAACCCTGAGAAATCGGTCGCCCCGGCGGCCGCCAGCCCTGACGAGATAGCCAGGAGGGAATCGACAGCCGTGAAATGGGTAAGAACCGTCCGCTTCCTGGTAAGAGACCAGTCGAAAGAGGTGATCTTACTACCGTGAGCGACGTGGACGGACCCATGGGGTGAGGCGGTGGAGATAGCAGAGGGGGAGTCGCGGCCGTTAAGAAGCAAGGCGGTTGAAGGCTCGAGGGAGAAGGGGTCGAAACGGGAAGGGTCGGAGATGGCGGAGGAAAGGAGGTGCTCGAGACCGTAGAAACGGGACTCGGAGACGAGGTCGGGGAGGGAGAAGCCGCAGTTGGTGGGGAGGAAGCCGGTCCTGAGGAGGGAGAGGAAGGGGGAGAAGAGGTCGGGGTCACGGTCGATGAAGTGGTGGTGGTCGGGGGAGAGGGTGGAGAGGAGGGAATTAGGGCCGGCGAGGGAGAGGGTGGCTGAGGTTGTCTGGAAGAGTCGGCCACCGACGTTGAGGGTGACGAGGTTGTTGTCGGGCTTGGGTGGTTGTGGTTGTAGTTGTTGCCAAGGGTTTGTTGTTGTCGTCATGTCTTTTTGAGTTTGGAGTTAAAGGAAGTTGGGGGAAAGAGAGATTTAGATTAATATGAGACGAGAAAGAGATTGGATTGGAGACACCCCCAACTACAGATCTGGGTCAAACCAAAGACAGACGAAGGAAACTCAGACAGACAGACAGCCAAGTGGTCGAAAGGAAGACAGACTCGGGACTTCCCTGTCCTCCCGGTAGACCATTTTTAGAACTCTCTTCTTCTCTGAGATCCCTCTGCACACTTCACTTCTGACATCTAGAAAGTCGCCTTTTAGTATAAACATCCTGACATTTAGAAAATACTACACCAGTTGCAGCTCTTGTAATAAGGAAAAGTGGATCAAAAAAGGTTCCCAGCTATTCGATTGACACGGCAAGCTTCATTACATCATGACTACATGTTATATATATATATAATCAATCAAATCCCATTCGGTATTCATCAGCACTTTGTCACCCCTAAGCTTTTCTTTTTTATAATCCCTGTTGTAAATCACTTGGCTTAGTCCACCCACACAAAGTAATTGAAGCCTGCTGTTCGAAAACATATTATGTGCTTGCTATATATACCCTGATCCTTCTTCTCTTGAAGCAGAACGCCGGAACTCTGGAGACCCCATAACCTGCATCCTCGGATTGTTACTAGCTGGTGCCGCTCTGTATCACGGGAAAGGACCAGTTTATTGTCGACAAATGTTCTTCCTCCACGACAGTTTCTCCGCTCCACCCGCTGGCGATACCTGGGGGCCTGTGACCTTCTTTCCCGTTGCCTTCCTCAAAGGTGAAATCTCTGGAGGAACCCAGCGTGATGGATCTGCGCCTCTGATGTCGTCTCTTCTCCACGGCTTCACTGGGAATTTTCTCTGCTTCAGAACAAGCTGGTGATGATGCCTCCTCCGTGCACCCATTGTTACCATTGGTGTTGCTATGTTGGTCGCCACAGTTAACGCTGGCGGAATTAGGAGATGGTGCTAATCCCTGTTCAGCCAGTGCAGGGGGATTGCTACCTCCTTCTCTTGAGTCTTCTGTAGGCAACTCAAGTAATGCAACAGCGCCATCCGTGCTGCTGTCGAGTGGGTTGAAGATGCTGCTACGTGGACTGGGCCGCATGGAATCAGGAGTCAAAGTGCCGGAGTTGTACGTCGATCCCCAAAGTCTGGCGCGTGATGCATCAATGTCGAAGATGCTGGAAGTTCTGTCTGCCTGGAACTTGAGAAGGCTGAGACTGGCCGCAATTTCGCTACCTGGGAAAGGCGACGATGTTCCAGAACCCGAGATTCCTGAGCTAGGAGATATCCGGTGACCAACAGGGCTTCCAGGAGAAAGTTGATAAGGTTGAAATTCGTACTGATATAATGGGAATCTCCGACCAGTTTCGGGGCTTTGTAGGTTGGGGTCTATAAACTGGGCAAATGGCACCTCGGGTGACGCCGGCGTGGTCATATTCATGGACTCCGATGGAGGCGTGACAGGAGCAGTTGATGGCTGGGTTGTGAAGGTGGAGAAAACAGGTGGGGAGACTAATTGGGTTTCATGAGCGTAAGGGCCAATGGCAAACATGGAGTGAGGCCCGGGAGGGGAGTATATGTTGGCAGACATGGACGTGAATGAAAGCAAACCTGTTGGGGATTGCGCAGCTGAGGGAGGCTCAGATGGGATGAAAGATGCAGGAGACGATGGAGGCGCGACGAACGGAAGGGATATAGGCGGTGGTGGCAGAAAGTTCAGAGTAGCCGGAGCATCGGCCACGGATTCGGCTGCTTCCGGAGATAGTATAGCGTGTCCAATGCGCTTTTGATGTCTCCGGAACCCAAAACACCAGGAGAGTTTCCATAAGCCCCTCCAACGCTTCTTCTGCAAAGGAAGAAAAATGACAACAATGATCAGGTGGGCCTCTCTCAATATTGCAAAGGTTGATATATCTCAATGAAACACGATACATAAAGTGATAAAGAGAGTCACAGCCCAAAAAAGGAGCTTTATCGCAGTCGTCACCGCCCAAAGAGCATCTGGTGATGAAGTTGGCCATACTGTGGCCTTGCTAGATCTCAACATGTGGTGAAGTAACTAAGTCGATGCCCCATCTTATTTGGTAACAATAGACAGAAGTAACATAGTGAGTTTATCCCATGACGATTCAATCCCATCTCCTCGAATCGAGTAATTCGTTGAGTACGGCGAAGCGCATCGCCATAACAGCAAATAACTATGCGATGCAGTGAATTGGTAAAGCTTTCGAAGAAACCATGGATACTAGACGCCCGAAGAGGGAAAAGTATAGGGTACTAGAAGAAAGGGATGAAACAAAGTTTAAGGAGAAACCACCCCAAATTCATAGGCAACGCTAGAACAGAGCATCAAAACCATTCTTCTCCAAACCAATTCCAACAAGTACCATCCGTCGATCACGATAAACAGCCTAGAATCCGTTTCCCATCAAAATCGACATCCCCGAAACAAAAACTGAATTCTCGTGGGTCAAGGGCAAAAAAAAAAACAAAAAGAAAAAAAAAGAAAATCGTTCCATTTGCCACCAGCAAGGCTTTGACGAAGGATAGGGAAGACCACGAGTTCATAAGTCGGGATCAACAAAACCATCATCAACCTCATATCCAACAAAACTTTGAAAAGGGAATCGGACGAGTGAAAAATGATAGGAAAATCGGGAATCAAAAGACCTGGGGATGAGGAGGTGGGGCAGCCGTAGCGGCACGGGAGGCGATCACAGACGCGGCGGCGGCGGCGTTGATCGTGTCAAGAGCGGAGGCAGCGGCAGCGACGTTGGTGACCGAGGGAGCAGGGGCAGGGGCAGCCCTTCCTCCTCCTCCTCCTCTAAGGGCGTACGCGTTCATAGCTAACCTTCCCAAAAGCCTAAGAAGACGCAGATGGGATGAGTGAGTCCAAAAGGTCCAAACTTTGGTAGCGGGTTGGTTGGGGGAAGAAGAAGAAGAAGAAGAAGACGATCGCACGTACTCCTCTCCTCCAATGCTCAACGGCGTCGTTTTCGTCCGTGGAGGGGAAATTTGGGTTTTTAGTGAAACCAATACAAAGAAAGAAGACCACCCACTTCCCTTCTTGTTCCTATTCCCATTCCCATTCCCATTCCCACCAAAACATTTATTCTCTCTTTTTATTCTACTCATGAGATCTACTTAAAAATTGAAAAATTACTATTATTATTTTGCTTTTTGTCTAATCATCGTACCCGAAAAAGGAAAGAGAAAGTGGTGGAATGATTTAGAAAAGGGGGTTTGGGGGGGGGGGGGTCGGTTTCATGATTAAAATGTTAGATGTCCAAAATTTCACTTTTTAATTGATAATGTCATGGTAATATCCATCATTTCAATTTTGACCGACACCCAAAATGTCTTTTTTTTTTTAACCCCCCAACCCATGATTTTCAATTTGCCCCCCCCCCCCCCCCCCAAAAAAAAAACCCCTTCTCCCTCTAACATTATAAATACATATAATATTACGAGGAAAAAGAGTCAAATGATGAGGAACAATTTAGGGTAATGATTGAAGAGGTTTTCCCGCTAAAAATTCACCATCCAAAGTTTGGTTAATCCCACGTTTGAATAGGGAACGAAGAACAATGTGATGTTTTGATTAATGGGGTTCGTTTACATCCCAAAGTTGAGTTAAGACAGCCCTCGAGACTAAAGCTCGATGAACATTGTAGCAAAGTCAAGTGGGGATATTGAATGAGGCTTGTTGCACGTGTGATGGGCTGCTACTAACTGATATTATTTGTCCATTTGGGGGAGCTCTCTTGTTTGTTCCTATCTATTTAGAAAACGAGGAGACTTACTAAAAGCAGGGCACGCTTCCTACAAAAGCAGTAGCGTAATGTGAGGAGTAGCTTTGACCCAAATCCAAAACCCAATTAATCAATCAATCAATCCAACCCCAAGAATCTGGATTTCAGATGTAACCCAAAAAGAAGCAAAAAAAAAATAAAAATAAAGGCAGTTTCAGAATCCCATCATGTTAGGATGGGGTTTAATCAATGTTAATTTAGGAGGAGCACCCCCAAAATCCAATGATGTGTTGTTCCTCTGACCATGTCAGAGGAAAACCCCAATGGGGAAGACTCGTCACTTTTACCCTTTTGGAAAATCTTGGATTGATTCTCTTGCAACATGCTATCTTTTTTGACCACAGGTCATGATTAATCAATCAATACATGGGGGGGAGATTACAATAGTTAATCATGCTTGGATTTGGTTAATGATTCCCTACTTGGGCCTAGAGCTACAAATGAGCCCAATAAAGCCCATAATCACGGAGAGGGCATGATTGGGCCTACGCCTCAGAAAACCCATAATCCAACCACGATGATGAAACATTTTCCTCCTGACTTGCATACACTACCTACGACTTCATCTCTCTCGCATCGTTCCCTACATTATCAACACCACCAAACACCCTGAACAATGTCTGCTACTACATTATTATTCACAGCAGAGGACATCTCAGAATCTGAGGGTGATCACTGCCTGCTATCGGTCGATGCGTGGGCTGAATACCATTGAAAATACAATATTAGGCCGAAAAACGAACGAAAGAGGAACCTTATAACACACAAGAAGCCTATGCTATGCCCTCCTAAAAAGAAACGTTAATTACCTTTTAAAAATAATGCCAAAATAGACAAAATAAAATTAATATAATGGTCTTGAGGATTTATCAGTCAGATTCCAAATCATCAACCAAGGGAAAACCCCCCGGATTTACAGAAACCACATCTCACAAAGTCAAATCTCTCAACCGATATTAGATACTACTCGCACACAGTCCCATGCATCCACCCTTTCTCATTATAGTTTTCCGAATGACTTGAGGGAGGAGCTCCGGTCCAGCTCCCTCGTCTACCTCGAGACGGAGCGCTCCCTCCGTCTCCTGTGCGAGTCAGGACGATCCCCTTCCTCCCGCCTTCCACGAGGGGAGAGGGACCTATCACGTCGGTCTCGGTCCCTTCGGTAGCTATCATCGTCGCGTCGGCGGCGAGGGGAGTAGCTCCGCGACCTACGCCGGCTATCCCGTCCTGCATTCAGGATATAGCGATAAAACAAAAGTGCCAGGACTGGCTCAATCGATTACATTCTACTACAACAGAGGCAGTTCAAACAAATCAATCCATCAAAACAAGCTAGGGTGCCTAATCATGTTGCTGTGCTACCCGAACACAAGGTACAAAGAGTTCGTTGACACCCTGGACTAGCAGCAAACGAAAAACCACATGGAACAGGTATGAAAGCTAACCTTGTCTTTCTTTTGATCCTAGGTACTTCCCGGGGGTTGGTGACCTTCCTCGCTTCCTCTTTGCCTGCAGCATCCAAGATGAAATGAGAAAGCGTTACTCATAAGAAAGGAGAAAATTGCCGCGCTCACGGGAGTTTGTCCAATAGTTTATATTTAAAATATGAGGAAGTTCTAATCTAACATAAATCAGAACCAAATAAGCCACCAAGCAGCCTCAGAAGAAAAACAAAGAAGGTTAACGGTTAAAAAAGAGGGACTGCAGAAGACTGGTACTCGTGTCTTAAAGGTAAACCAGGCACACCGCCAATGCCAGCTGCAAAAGAGTTGCGTTTGATCGATGGTGGGCCAACAGCAAAACAGTTGAGTTCGATTGATGGTGGGCCATCGACAAAATAGTCGAGTACGTTCGATGATTGGGAAATTGTCGAGGAGTTCATGAATGATCAATGAGTTGGGCGTTCAACCAACACGTTCGCAACGCCGATGCAGCCCTCATGAGGAGAGGAGAGAGATTCAACGGTTTAGATCTTAGAAGAGAATTCGATGGAGTTTACAGATCGGACCTGTCGCTAAAATCAATTAGGCAAACATAAAATTTTCCCAAAAGGAAAACGTGGCAAGCAACTCCATACTATACATAAGCTAACGAGCAGAAAAGGAAAGCCATACCATTTCAACAGTGATCAATCTGCCTTCGAGGACGGAACGATCCAGATACTTTATACAGCGCTCTGCATCCTTGTTGCTTTCCATGGTGAC
This sequence comes from Melastoma dodecandrum, assembly GCA_029817715.1. Lineage (NCBI taxonomy): Eukaryota > Viridiplantae > Streptophyta > Magnoliopsida > Myrtales > Melastomataceae > Melastoma > Melastoma dodecandrum. The sequence goes on along the minus strand of JARUPY010000079.1, from coordinate 3,204,818 downwards.
AAAGGCAAATCCACGAGATTCTTTGCTGCGAGGATCTTTCACAAGGTTGCATTCCAGAACCTAACGCAAAGCTTGTATGAGACAGGCTCGATGAATAGCAAGAATTTCCTGATGACCGTTTGATTTCAAATTCCCAGGACTATTGGCAAAGAATCAAGTCTATAAAAACATGCATCTTTTCATAATTCTCTTCACAGACAAGGTAGCAATGTTAGAATCAGAATTTCCGACAAGTAATCATAGCAGGCGCACAACAGATGCTCAGAGAAAATGCTACATATTTATATCCATAATTTAGCTCTCTTATTTCACAAATAAAGATTGTACTCCAGTTTAAATCACATGGTAAACCAGCGGCTATGATGTCTAATATCTTGTCCTTCGTTTCTCCAGTGATCTGGTCTATGGTCTATGGTCTATGATGCAGGAGCATAATAATAATATTTTAGATTTTATAACATTAGGATTAGGGGTATTTTGGGAATATCAAGTTATATTTCTTTTTTAGTATAAATAAGGCCTTAGGGTTTTTAAGGAGAATAATTGTTATTTACCTATTATCTGATTTTAAGAATTTCTTGAGGTTTTCTTACAAACCCTAGAATTTTCTATCGTTCCCTTCATCCTATTCGTTTTCTCCTCATTCTTCCATGGTTTATCCTATTTCCGCTATATTACTCCATCAATTGGCATCAGAGCCTGAGTTCTACTCGAGGGTTAGAGTTTAGGGTTTTATGATGGCTAATCGTGGTAGAAGCCATGGGAAAGGTGTTCAACACCAACAGACGGAACTTGCCGAGATGCGAAGTATGCTTGAAGATCTATCGCAAGCAGTCCAAGAGTTGTTGATACTGCGACAGGAACGCGTGGGAGCCCGAATGGAGATTCCGGAAGGCAACCACAACCCCTCAGACATACCGGAATGTAGTACTGAGGATGAATCTGATGAAATCGAAGACAATCCTTTCCGTGAAGCCGGACACAGGAGGAGGTGGATTGGAAGAGAGATGTGCCCTAGATCTCAAAGATGGTGGGATCGAAATTGAAGTTGAAGTTGCATACTTTAGCGAGAAGATGCACGCCGGTGAATATCAAGACTGGAAGGCTAAAGAAGAGTTCGATGAAGAAATAAAGCCTATTTATGATGAATATCCTGATGAGGACGAAAATATTATTGATGTGTATCCAATCGAAGGGGAGTCAGTCGTCATCGAAAGGGTCATGTCAATTGCTCAAGTGGAAGTCAAAGATTGGCATAGGGATATTATGATTGATGCTCGTGAAAGTGAGGTTTCTAATGTTATAGCACATAGTGAATACTCACAGATTATTATTAGAGGATTTTTTGGTGGCAATGAATTCATGGACGAGAGCAAAGAAGGATATGATAACTACACAAGAATTGCTAAGCCGCCAGAATGGAGTTTACTTTTCCAACGTGGGGAGAGTGATATGGGTGGTATTGATGAAGCTGCTTTAGATCGACCATCACTTGTCACTCAGATAACAAAGGATATACGTGTGATGGCATCTGGAGGAAAGGCCCGTAAAGGTGGTGTGGATGTACCTTTCGCTTGGGATAGTAGAGAATATTTAAGGAAGAAATGCATTGGAAAAGAGGTCATTTTCAAAATAGATTATGTGGTGCCATCCATCGGTCGAGAGTTGAGCTCTGTCTTTCTAGATGACAAAAATGTTGCTTTATTGGTCGAATCCGAAGGTTGGACAAAGGTCAGAGAATATTGTCAACAAAAAGGAGATGCAGGTCCCTTCCTAACAGAGTTCATTCGTATCAAGGAACAAGCTAAACAAGGTCTCGGTCGTTGGAGCAAGATTTTTGGTGCTGTTGAGGCTTCCATCATAAATATTCCTCCATCTGCTATTGGTAATCTCACCAACTTGGATGCCATGGGTTTGCTGGCTGCAAGTAAAGGTAGGCCCATGTAAGGAATTGTGGAGCATGATCGAGATGGCAGCACATTTCAGGTGAATTTGCTTCCAGAGTTTCAATTTGTTCAAGTTTTCCTCGTAAGAGTCCAGGATCCTTCAGCGGGCAGGAGGACAATCACCAAGAATGCCCATGAAGCAGAAGCGGCTTCAGAAGAAGCAAATGAAGTTGCTTCTTCTTTATTATCTACCCAGTGGCTTGCGGTTTCGATAACCACATCTAATGAAGTTGCTCCGAACTCGTTTGGATTGGAAGCCGAGCACTTTACGGAAATGCGGGTGCTTCATAGAGATGTTAGCATTTTCTTGGAAGGTGTTGACAAGTTCATCAACTTATTAGGTTTCGTTTACTACTCTGACACGGAATCAACAATGGAACTGGCTTTGGAGCTTGTTGAATGCGGATTGGCTAAATATGTTGAATGGAGTGCCAACATGTTGGATGTTATAGCCAAGAGAAAACTGAAGGCTACCGAACTTCAAGCTTCTTTCAGTTCTGACAGAGTCATGGATGTAGGTCTTCTGGAGCAGGCTGAGCAAGCTGCCAAAAGGAAGAAGCTGAAGATATGGGAGGACTATGTAGAGGGGCAGGAACATACAAATGGATTGTCTGTTGAGAACAGACAGAAGGAAGGGCTTAAAATGGGGTGGCGGAAGTCCTTGGCGGTGGTCAGTTCTATATCCAGACAGTAGGGGATCTCAAGCTAACATGCATACAATATCAGCTTTATGAAGCTGAAGAAGAATTGAAGAAGATTGATCCTGAGATTTATGCGGAGATCGTCGAAGTTTTCGCGCCGGAGTTGCGAACTTTTCTAACCCGAGGAGATTGATGCAGGAACATAATAATAATATTTTAGATTTTATAACATTAGGGGTATTTTGGGAATATCAAGTTATATTTCTTTTTTAGTAAGGCCTTAGGGTTTCTAAGGAGAATAATTGTTATTTACCTTCTGATTTTAAGAATTTCTTGAGGTTTTCTTACAAGCCCTAGAATTTTCTATCGTTCCCTTCATCCTATTCGTTTTCTCCTCATTCTTCCGTGGTTTATCCTATTTCCGCTACGCTACTCCATCAGTCTACCCAACCAAAAACTACCCACGAACATGCACATGCATAAAGGAGTACAAGGAAAGAAAGGCAGGAGAAACCATGATAAATATGCAAATACTGTTTATTCTTTCATGGGTGCAATCAGAATGAATTATCAGAAATGAAAGAAAGATTACTTTTCTCCACCAAGAAGGGAAAGGCAATGTTGTTGAATTTGCATAACAAATTTCATGTAATGCATCCCATAACTAATTTTCCACAGCCAAAAATAGGATATTCAAAGTACTAAACTCTAAAGATCATCCAATTAGACAATTTTTTTTTTCAAATCAACCACCTTCAAATTAATGCTCGAGACTGAACAAGCAATAATGCTAACCCATGACATAAATTCTCAGATGTACAAACCTTTCCTTCACGGCTAAAGAACTTCTCAATATCACTTGCAGTAACTCTGGTTGATAGACCAGTCACATACAAGTTATTTCCCGGATTGCTAGCATCTTCAGATTCTCGACTCCTGGAACAACAGATACCTTTTCTTAAGCAAACCCAACATGACAAAGCAAACACATATAATGCAGATAAACAGAAAGAAAATGCTACCGAGAGCGAGAACGGTTTCTTCTCCTTGGAGGAGATCCAGATCTTGACCTAGAGCGTCCTTTAATGGGGGAGACAGACTTTTGAGGAGATGCAGTTCTGAAATAATTGAGGGCACCAGCCAAATTAGAAAATCATTGACATTACTAATAAAAGGTGACCAACAAAAGACCAGATAAATATTATATCAATACAACTAACCTTTCTCTCCTTGTGTACGGCATCTATCAATAAAAGAAAAAAGAAAAGCAGTCAGTACATTTCAAAATACTTGTCTAAATTGTTTCCTAAGCAAATAAGATAACTGGGAGAAAAAAGAAGCCTAAAGTCATCCTTATTATTAGAGTTTCACCCTTTGCCAAATAATCATGGACGAGGAAAGGAAATCATCTGTCGACACAACTCAAGCAAACTGAAAAAGCCTCGCAGCATGGCAGATTCCAACATTCCAAATACAATCTCATGGTAATAACAGTCGATAACCAACCAAAATGAAACCCATCAACAAAAGAACCAGATAGGACAAAACAAGTCACCGCGATTGCTCCTGACGGACCCACCTTCAGGCAAGCCCTTGAACCCAGATCACCGGAAGGAGAAGATCAACTTAAATTAGTCCAAAACCAACAGATTTTATTTTGGACACTCTACATGGGGACATTCCATGTGCTAGGGCTTCTGTAACGTGTAACCTAAACCCCGGACGTTGATTCTAATGCTACCTTCCTTGCTTACCAAAAAAACAGAGTCCAAAATCAACAAAAAAAAAGAGCACACTTTCAAATCACTCTTTGAGCAGCTTCCTAAAAAAGCAGATCAAAACAATATTCACAATCAACCAAAACGAAAAGGCACATACATGAAAAGGGACACCACAAACACTGGTACGGATCCCCAAATCAAAACCCCCAAGGCGTAAGACCCTAAACCTTAACCTTAACCCTAACCCAGAACCTACATCCTGAAATTTAACCGAAATCGCATCCCAACCCAGATGCCCCCAACAAAATCCCAATTCAACCCTGAAAAGGAAAGATGCAGCCGAACGACGACGACCGCCCAGCAATCAAAACCTGATGACAAATTCGGGGGGGGCGTACGAAAAGGACAAAACTCGTGCAGGGATCGAGCAAACAAAAGTCGAAATTAGAACGCGGTGATGGGACAAGGATCGATCGATTGATTTTACCTCTGCTAAAGTATGGGGCAGGACGGGGGGATTGATAAGCGGGGATGGCGAAGGAAGAGGGCAAGAAACCGATGGAAGGGGGAAGCTTTCTGTCTGTCGTTGCTTGTCCACTTTAAATATTCGGCAAATCCAACACAAATTTATTATTAAATAAGTTCAAAAAATTTTCATTACTAGGTTGGTTGAAGGATTCATTGCTTTAGGATGTTCAGATCAAAACTAGCCAACCAACTCTGTATATATAGAAGTACACAGACTGCAAATTTATTTTCTCACCAGGTCCACCAACAACAACATTGGCAAGGATACAAAAGTTATAATGGATTGGTCATACTTAAATATCCCAAACAATGAAACAACTAACTGTTCTGAATTCAGTGTCTTATGGTGCTTATCGAAGGATGAATTCCATCGTATATTATGTCCCGCATTTTCTAGATTCTCAGAGAACTACAAAAAATTTTGAAGAGCTTCTTGTAAGGTAGAGTAGGCAAAAGTCTACATCGGCGGTCGACCAGAACCAAGCAACTGACCGATCAGGCTATTGACCTGCAAAGCATAGAAAAATTACAGCATTATGCTTGCGAAAACATCCATCACGCCCCTGCCTGCTGCTCTTTAAGGTTGGGGCATGCTACTTCGCTTCACAAAGAAATCAATCTATTTCCAAATATATATATTATTTTCCAACCAACTGACCATATGCAGTTAGGTTCAATCGAATATCATATTCTGTTTATCAAGATCAAGATCCATGTCCTTACCTGCCAATACTTGGACACACATCGATCAATGCAACTGTTTTCCCCCATATTGAGCTCAGACTCTTTGTACCTGAAGAAAGATACAGAAAAGGAAACGTCATCATGGTTGGCTCCATGCTTACGCAGCGATGTTAGTAACCCAATGATGCAAAACCCTATTTCCACCAAGATGACGTCCAGGACATATCTTCCTTACTTCTTTTCGACACATTTGTTGAAGCAAGTGTTTGTTAGCCTGCATTGAAGGAAAATAGAGAAGACGATAATGCTAGCATTCATAAACATTTGAAAGGATAAAACTGGAGAACAGAACATGATAACCCAAGTGAAACTATTTAGATCAACTGCATGAGGTTGACTTGTTCTCAGAATTAGCCTAACACAACAGCAAGGTGATCTGGGACATCAACTAGGCGAGATTTCCTTTGATACAAGTTCATTATAATTCAAAACAAAAGATTTTCTGAAAACACAAAAAGTACCCATCCAAACGTTGCCAGAAGAAGAGCTTCACAATCCATGCAAATCAATATAATATCTTAAGTTAGCAAGGAAAACATGATCTTTCCTCGCTAAAATCTTTAAATAAAAAACATGCCATTATCCGTCATCATAAGTACCCGTCGACAAAAAAATTCAGGTAAACCCTTAATCCAAAAAATAACCACAACCATCGGAGTGAACATGGAACTTCTTAAAAAGTGCCGAACAAGACCAAAAAAATACTCACTTATTGAATAACTCAACCCTGTACTCCATCTCCTTCTCAGCCATACCAAAAATCTGCCAAGTGAAACAAAATATATGAGTACCTGTTTCCATACCTAAGTTTCTTTCCATGGCCATTTCATTAATTCCTGTGAATAGCACAAACATTAAATATGAATACCTGTTCCTTATCCAAAGCTGACGGAACATTATTCCCCGCCATTATAACCTAGAACAGTTTCAGCTGCGGAACAAAATAGACGAACTATAACTAAGTGGTTGCACGCAGATAAACAATAAGGGCTTTGACAAATCCGCGCTTATTAAACAAAACTTCTGCTTTTTTAAATTTTCAAAACTGCACCAAAAGAAGCTGCCGATAATCGACCACTTGATGGGCAATATCAACTGGGCAAGATTTTCACTCTCTATGGAATTTCTGAGAATTGGTCCCAAATGAATCGAACTGCAACAAGCGCAGGGCAATTCAAGGATATCATCTCCCCTTCATCCTAAGCATCTAAAAAACAGTCCTAAATCCCCAACTCGGTAGGATCAGACGAAGCTCACGTATCCCTTCCTAAACAAACGACCCATGACATGCGAATCAGACGGGAGGGAACGCATACCTGGAACGACTCTCGTCCCCCGGTGCCGGCCGGAGAGGAAGGGATTCGTTCGCAGGTTGTGGCGGGGTAGAGCAAGGGGGGCGGAGTTTTGTTTTAGGGTTTAAGGGGGAATTACATCTAGGTCCTTGCCTTGTCCGTACAACACGGGCTCGAGCGGGCCCTGGGCGGGCTCAGAGTGCAAACCTATCCAAAACATAAAGAAGCTGCTCAACTTAACGAGGAACGTTGCTCTTAGTTTTAGAAGTTGAAAAATACGGTTATTAGTTTTAAATTTAAATTTAATTTTATTTGTCTATTTAAAGTAACGAATATCTTTTTATAAAATAAAAAGTCTCTATTAAAAAAATAATTATTGAAATATTTCTTTCAAAAGTAAAAAAATAACGATTTTGTCCCGTCACATCTAAGGATCATAATAGACGATTTTTATAAGTGGGATGTAAATTTATTTTAAACTAACGGTAAGTATCATCTCACCTTAAACAGTGGACCAAAATTATAAGAAAATGTCGATTAGTTTCTCAAAGTTAAAATGAAATGAAATAAAGATGTACAGATAAATTAAATTTTTTTACCAAACTTTTGGTGGATGAGTGTAGTGTGTGCGAGCGCGCGTGAGACCCGGACATGTTCTTCTTCTGCCACGTGATCTTACATCCTTATGCAAACCCCTCACCCCCTTCTCGATGACGACGCCGCCTCCTCCTCCGACAATAATTGACAATCCCCATAAAAATAAAAAAAAGCAAAAACAGAGCGCAGAATACTGTAAAATCGGGTGGGATGACAAATTCAACGTCGCTCCCCACTAGCCGACAAATCCCCACCCCAACATTTCCGCAACTTCCATTTCATGGCGGCAGCAGCAACGACGACGACATCCACAACCTCGACTTCCCCGAACAACAATCCCTTCTACTTCTACCTCGACCCTCCTCAAGATTAGGACCATCCGCCACTACCCCATCCTCCCCAAGCGCCCGCTTCAAGGTCACGACCTCCACCGCCGACCACCCGGGCCTGGATCTCCCCCGCCATCCCCTACCCAATTTCTCTTTCCATGGATTTCCCCTACCCCCAAGATTCTGGCTTCACTCAGTTCAACTCTGTCCTGACCGCTGGACTCCTCAACCCTCATTCCCCTCCACCACAGCCCCGTTCCAGCCCCACACTTTTCGAGATGATGGCCAACGAGCCCGAAGTCCACCCCCGCCACGGCCCTGGGAACGGTCACCTCGGTCCCGGCCTGATCCAGCTTGGGCCTGGCACTGTGAGCGGGAGGCAGGGAGAGTCGTTTTCCGTCCCTGTACTGGACGTGACCTCCGGCACGATGCATAGGATAAGGGAGCTGCTCGAGGAGAGGGTCGAGGGGTTCAATGATGAGGAGACGGGCGATGTGAGGTTGCATCTGAAGTCGAAGGACGGGGGAGTGATCGTTGGGGTTAGTGTGCATAGGGAGGTGTTGGTCCGCCGGAGCCGGTTCTTCGCCCAGAGGTTACGGAGCAACGGTCACTTGGCCAATAGCCGGAGGGGAATGGCCAATGGTGGGGGCACAGTTGTGGAGATTGAGGATTGTGAGGACGTTGAGGTATACCTGGAGACGTTGCGGTTGATGTATTGTGAAGATATCAGGAGGAGGTTGATGAGGGATGCTGTGTCTCGGGTTCTTGATATCTTGAAGGTAAAATGCTAAATACTTTCGGCATGATTGCTGTATCTTTGCTAGGTGTTCGCTGTTTTGTATGTTCAATTCGACTTGGGACTTATTTTAGCAGCGGGTAATGAAAGCTGCTATAAGAAAACAGTTGATCTGTTGGCCGGTTGCATTTGGGTATCAAGTTTGCCAAACAGTATGTGCATTTAACCTATTGCTCTTGTTTGCTTCGTGGATTGATGTCATCTGTAACTGTTTCAGTATTGCATATGAAAATTCTGGTGCCCGTGTGAGGTGAATTCACTGTCTATAAGTGTAGATCAATTGCTGCCTCGGTTAGCTGTGACATCTCTGTGCACGCATCTCCATTGCATAGAGCGATCCCCGACTAGCAGAGGTTGGCGGAGGAATGCATACTTACACAGTCACCATTGTGAGCCAACGAGATTATTTCAAGTCTCAAAACTGGAATAGCTTTTTGTCATTTCAATCAAGAGTTGTCCTGATATCCAGTTATCCACCGATTCTGAACTCCATGAACATGGATGGTGGGAGAGTTTAAGGTCATATTGACATATGGGGTTGTAAGTCAGCTGCTGCTTTTTACTGTCTGAAATGATTCCTTTCTTCTATGTCAATGTTTCGCATAGCATTTCTGGGTTCGAGATTTTTGGTTATAAGATGTCATTCACGGTCTGCTGGATGTGATTGTTTGGCAATTATTGTAGAACTTTAAGATTTGCCGACATGACCATTTTGATGCTTATTCTTCCTCCTTTAACCTTGATTCTTGGTTGGTTTATTGCTTTCCTAAGAACCAGCGGGAATGTGATTTTCTGTGTTTCAATGTTTAACAGGTTGCTACAGCAATCGAGTTTGATGCTGGTGTTCTTTCTTGTTTGGAGTACTTGGAAGCGGCTCCATGGGCGGAGGATGAAGAAGAAAAGGTGGCTTCGTTATTGTCGAGTCTCTGTTTTGATGGCGGCGCTGCCGGGGATGTCTTGAAACGGGTTTCCCTTGACGTCAGCCATGGGGCTGATGTCTTAAACAACAACGACGAGGTCCTGCTTAATCTCTTGAAAGTAGTTTTGGAAGGAAAGGATGAGAAGGCGAGGCGGGACATGAAAGGGCTGGTCTCGAAGATGCTTCATGAGAATTCATCGCATTGTGACATAAAAAAAGAGTCTTTATACTCTGCTTGTGGCGGCTGCTTACAGTTGCTTCACCGGCATTTTCTTCAGGCGGCATCTTCTGATCTAAAGGACGCTACTCAGATTTCTCGACAGGCTGACAATTTGCACTGGCTTCTTGATATTCTGATTGATAGACAGATCGCCGAGGACTTTTTAACAACATGGGCTGCTCAGACGGAACTGTCAGAGGCACATCCTAAGGTCCCGGCGGTCCACCGTTTTGAGATCAGCCATGTCACGGCTAGGTTATTTGTCGGAATCGGGAAAGGGCAGCTGCTGGCTTCAAAGGACTCCCGGTGCTTGCTATTACGGACATGGTTGGGTCCCTTTTACAATGATTTTGGGTGGATGAAGCGGGCGTCGAAGGGTCTCGACCGTCACTTAATCGAGGACGGTCTCAGCAACACGATCCTCACCCTTCCTTTAGCCTGGCAACGGGATATAATGCTGACTTGGTTCGACCGGTTCTTGAACTCTGGCGATGACTGCCCCAACATCCAACGAGGATTCGAAGTCTGGTGGCGGAGGGCCTTCTGGAAGCGCAATGGCGAGCAACAGCTCCCAAGATCACTTCGAATAACTGCCGACAGCTGACTGAAGAACTAAAGATCTTCCATATCACTGAGGTTCATTCTGGTACTAACTCTGAGCACGTGACTAAAGGACTAGGCTCCAGCGATATGTCGCATAATTTGAGCGAGGATTATCGTTTGTTGTTCAGGGGAGATTTCTGGCATTGTAGGTCAGAATTGCTTTTTTCATATTCTGGGTTGATCCAATGGCTGAGAACTTGTGAGGTGATAGGCTTTCAGCTTGTATGGGTATGAAAAGAAGAGTACATGGAGCTAGAGGTTACATCAATGTCAGGTTGTTCGGCTTACATTTGTGTCATTGATCCGAGTTTGCGACATTTGAAACGTCGGCTGAGTATTTGTACACTCACTACAAGAATGCTTTGGGTTTCGCCATTGACACAGTTCATCTGAAGTTGAAATGGTCTCACAGTTGCGTAAAGAGGTCAGCAATGACACTGGGCAGCGAAATCCCCGTACCCGACATGTAAACCGGGTTAAAATTTTCCTGTAGGTTCCAGACTGTGTTAAGAGAAGGTAAGACAAGTAGAGTCTGTGGATCTAAAGTTCCATGGAGAATGCACAGCCTATATCAGTCTCCACAAGGTAGTCATCAATCGAAGTGGCTCGAACTGCTTGTCAGTAAGCTGACCAGCCACTGAGACCCAAAAAACTAGATGAATCAACATCTCTATTTTGATGTCAAACAGTTTTGCAATCCATGTGTACTGATCTTTGGAAACAAAAGTTTCTTGAATCCGATGCCTGAAGTGTTCTTCAGTCACAAAGTTTCAAATCACCAAACTCAAGCCTCATGGAAAAAGAATGGTAAATCTATTTGAAGTACTGTAGAAACATATTTCTGAGTAAAGCAGCTGCTAACTCGACTTCTTACCTTTGCGCTCCGCCTGAAACTGTCTAAGGAGCTGCAGAGACTGATGGTAAAGTTTAAGATCCATGCCATCTATGTTTCTCCCCACACGAGCCTGCAACACTGCCTGAAACAAAACAAAGCACACCACAAAATCAGAAACACGAAATTTTGCCTTGAAATCCTTACTGGTGCAAGAGAGAAACTTAAGACTTTTAGTTCTCACTTCATTGCCAGCCTGAAGATGAAGTTCGCCGATAAATTGGTAAATGGAGTCAACATGGAAATTAACATCCCTCAGATGTCGTGTGTCAATCTTAAGCTTCGCATTTCCTTCCATTATTGTCGCCATACATGTCTCCACAGAGTACTCTTGTAACCTAAGGCAGTGGAGCACAAAAAACGGGTGATGTAGTTAGCGAAAAGGATAACCAAATAAAAAATCGAGAAATCATAGCAGCGGAAGACATTTTATGACAGTTAAAATCCCCCAACGCAGACATCCAATAGTTGCTGAAGATAGAAAACGTGCTCCAAAAACGAGAAAACAGTAGTGGAAGACATTTTATGACAGTTAAAATCCCCAATGCAGACATCCAATAGCTGCCGAGGATAGAAAATGTGCTCCCTTGGTTCGGGGAAGAAGGAAAGAGTTACTGCCTTGGTAGTTATCATGAAGGCCTATGGTCTCAAAGTCTCAAACCAACATCCTGTTTCTTGGATGACGTTTCGGTCACCACCTTAGAAAGTAACACTTTGAATCCAAACTAACCAAATTATAAACGGTTGAAAGAAGAAATTGAAAACCAGAAGGTTCTTGCTGCTTCAAAACTACATAACAAAGATGGAGGAAATTACTTTCCAGTGACTCGAAGTGAATTTCCATGTGTGAAGAAAGGGGAAGATGTATTCAACTCTTGCAGGGTAACCAGTTCCCCCGATTCTATGGTGGGAACTTCCATCGTTCTCTGCCTAACCAAGCAGATAGTTTGGATTTCAATTCCTGAGAAACCTCAAGTTGCGGCCTTTGAACCTAGATTTGGGACCAAGGTACACATAAGACAGGATAAGTTACAACAATTAGACAATGAATATAAGAATCTGATGCAAGTGTAAAGGAGAAGAAGAGCGTCTTACCAAAGGAAAGGCAAAAGTGCAGCAAACAAATCACGATTCAGATAAAAGCGTAATACGAGGTGATTAGAGCAAAACAAAGAGAACAACAACCATGAACAGAACCGAGATGGCTATAATAAGCGTCTCAGTTTAGTTGCAGCATAAGACAAAGCATTGATACTCACATAACCTGCCATAATATCAAGTATGAAGGAAGAAAGGATGTTTCTCGTTGCATTAATTCACATTCATTCCTAAGGACGTTCTTGGGCTGACACAAGAAAAACAGAATTCAACGCATAGAATTGGCTGGTACATCGCAATCATATAAAAAACAAAGCGTTATCTCATACAAAAAGGAGTATTCTGTTTCCGATTTTAGCCGTTCACAGCTTCTGAAGCCACTTTTCACAGAGAAAGTGGTGGTTTAAAACGTCGTCCTGTCTCGGTTCAAACTTACTTCCACTGTTAACTTCATGTGCACGCTCAATTTGGAAAGAAAGCCCCATATCATCGTCATAGAACGAAAAGAGAAAAAAAAAAGACTCCAAGGTGAAAACGAGATGGTTGATCAAATGTCACGAAACTGGATTTGCAGTAAGGAGTCGGACATTCTAATCGAAACAAAACCTCCAGACAACTACTCACAATCAACAAAGATATAGCAAAGATTCCGGGGGATTTGTCCAAAATGAAACTTGGCATGGCACTAGAAACACGCAAAAAATGGGAATATCACCATAACAGCCGGAACTCGGGAGTAAAGGCGAGCATAGATTACTAACATCACACTCCAACGCAATATTCAGCAAGTTTTGCCGGCATAACACCGAAAAAACAGCAAGAGAAAAACAACGATCAACTCCAAGGAAGAAGGAGAAATCTTTCTGATTGATTTTACCAGTTGGGATCGAAAGTTGTTCTTACCGCCTGAAACGAATTAGGGCTTTTTGAACTTGGGGAAAAGGAAGCCAACCAAGAACAAAGAACAAAGCCCAAAGAACCAACTCGTGTCGTGTCGGGTCGGGTCGGTTCATCCTCAACAAAATATCCTCCCCCTCCCCCACCCAACCCAACCAACCCAAAAAACAAGAAAACCCTAAACACCAAATCTCCGAAAAAGCTTTGCTTTCTCTTGTCAATCCGGCATGGACGCCCAGCGAGCCCTGTTGGACGAACTCATGGGCGCAGGTGAACACTACTTTACCCCCACCAATCCTTTCTATCGATTACTTTGATTCTTTGGCTGTTCTCTTGTTTGATTTGTTTGTTATTTTTAGCTCGTAATTTGACGGAGGAGGAGAAGAGGGGGTTCAAGGAGATCAAGTGGAACGACGACGAGGTCTGCCCTTGCTACATGGTCCGTTTCTGCCCTCACGACCTCTTCGTCAACACCCGCAGCGACCTCGGTGGGTTTTGATTTTTAGGCCCCCCCCCAATTGAAGCAGGACTTTGTTTTTATTTGTCGCCCCTTCGTTGATTGATTGCATGTCACTGTTTGTTTACAGAAGATTGAGGATGTGCTTGTTTCAGAAAAGAATGTTATCCCTAACCATTAGTTTCGCCCTAAGGTTACAGGTGTTGAGCCCTGCATAGTAAGATTCACCTTCAGATAGGTTCTTGTTCCGAAGGGCGTTCTCTGCTCTTACTGGAAAAATGTTTGTGGCTTCAGGTTAACTTTCATGAAATACTTTGTTATTGGGAATGCCAAAATACAAGTCGTAAACAAACCATAGAATCTAATTATTCTAGAAACCATGTGGCTGAGAATGCCCTTTTTTTCCCTATGCGAATTCCCCCTAAATTTCAATTCTTTTGTGGAGGAAGTTGCTTCTTTTTGTTTGGGTTTTGATTTTGCTTTAGATGTCTATGCGGGAATGGATGGTCTAATGGAAGGCCTTTTGGGTTTGGAGTGCCAAGGGACTTTTGTGTCTCCATTTGTTGTATTCTTTGTGAATCTGCTTGTTTATTGTGGGTAGAATTATAATTTTAAATGTGATTTTTATCCGGTGAACATCCTTCGGGTGATCTGATAGTATTTCATTTACATTTTCCTGCAGGACCTTGCCCGAAAATCCATGATTTGAAGCTGAAAGAGAGGTATGATGAATCGGATGTTGGTACTGCTGGAAAGAAGTTCTTGGGCTTTCATCGTCTAATCAGGATTGGGACACTTTTGGGTCTTGTAGGAAGATAAATGAATAAGATTTCCTGTCTGTAGTGCTTCTATTAAAATCCTTGCTGTACCAGATCAGTAGTGTGGTTGTCTTTTAATGAGTTCATTTGTTCACTCGAACTCTTTGATCAAGCCTGTGCATTTTCACAGAATATAGAGATTAGTGCTTCGCTACTGTTGTACATCTTAACTGACTGACATTGATTGCATGCTATGTCAGTTTACCGTATCAGATTATTTGACTGTCTTACTGTATTTTGTGTTCATCCTTGCATAATTTGACATATCGTTCTGCTTGTAGCTTTGAGAACTCCCCGAGGCATGATGAATATGTGCCGAAATTTGAAGCTCAGCTTGTCCAATTCTGTGAAAAGTTGGTACGTGTTATTCGTCATTTGGGACGTGCCGATTATGCTATATCAGATCTTCAACGTAATTCATCTGCAGGTGACAGATCTGGACCGAAGAGTTAGGCGTGGAAGGGAACGACTTGAACAGGAGGTTGAGCCGGTCCCGCCTCCTCCGTTGTCGGCTGAGAAGGCAGAGCAACTGTCTATGTTGGAGGAGAAAATCAAGAACCTCCTTGAACAAGTGGAGTCCCTTGGTGAAGAAGGAAAAGTCGATGAAGCTGAAGCACTAATGAGAAAGGTGTGCTGTTGTGGTGACTACGTACATTTTTGGATGAGTTAGAAGTCCACGCCCAAAAAATGTTCAATGTATCGATCGTAGGTATGTGCACGTGATAATAAATAACTTCTACTCGGACCTTTGATCTTTTGCAGGTGGAGATTCTTAATGCCGAAAAGAAATCCTTGACGCAACCTCAAAATGAGAAACTTCTGATGCTTACTCAAGAAAAAAAGATGGCGCTTTGTGAGATATGTGGATCTTTTCTTATCGCTAATGATGCCGCTGAAAGAGTTCAGTCTCATGTCACCGGCAAACAACACGTTGGCTATGGCATGGTTCGGGACTTCATAGCTGAGTTTAAAGTAATTTCTGATCTTGAATGTTTCAGTTGAATTTTAGAAGTTGCTGCTTGCCTGACTGGATGATGGTCTTGTAGGCTGGAAAGGAAAAGAAAAAGGAAGAAGAGAGACTCTCATGGGAAAAAGAAGCTGAGGAGAAGCGCAAGCAAAGGCAGAAGGAGCATGACAGTAGGAGAAGTGGGTCAAAGGACAGGGATAGATACCGTGAGCCAAGCAATGGCAGGGATAGAGAGAGGGAAGGGGATTATCACCGAGATCGATCTCGGAACTATGAAAATTCTCGAGACAGGAACGGTATGGGTAGACGGGACGGAGGTAGAGCGTACTGGAGATCCAGGAATGGAAGAGATGCGACCAGGGATCGGTACCGAGAGAGAAGCAGGTCGCGCTCCCCAGTAAGGCATGGGTACAAGAGGGCATCCAGAAGTCCATCTCGGTGAGACTATTTGGAGCCTATTAGTGAGATGAAGCAAAGTCCATATATTCTATTTTGAGGTAGAATTCTATCTGATGATGCTTCCCGACTCTCTAGTTAAGATTATTCCGCGTCAAACTGCTTTCTTTATCTCACAGCTGTCCTTGAGAATATGCAACTTCCTTTCATGGATACATTTTTAAGGTTGGTATCTTAGCCGAAGTCGAGATATTTTTGGTTTGTTTTTTCCTTGTGGAACTTCTGTGGTGTTTCAAATGAAAGGGTTTGAATTTAGGTCAATTGCACTCTTTCTGTTACGTGGGGTGATACACTGACGATGGCTAGTATTTCCCATGAAATATAGGAAGACAGATTGATTTTTTGTGTACAGTTGCTGCAAGGAACTGTGACTTTATTATCAATCACCATACGAGGTAACTCAAAGCTCTTATTGGCACTCGTCCGGTGGATAGTTGACTTAACTCCCGCTTATGCTCTTGTTTAGATGATAAACTGATTGGGCTATTTTCCTCGGAACTATGAAGCTGGACTATTCTGGTTTCTTTCTTTTCTCAATTCTAAGGTAACCCTAGCTCCCGTTGGCACTTGATCGCTGGCTAGTCGACTAAATTAACCGCTTCTGCTGTTATTTAGGGAAACTCTCATGTTTTGTTTGGACATGTAATTGTTCTCTTCGAGGTAACCTGTATAGCTATCGGTTGGCTTAACTTCTTCCTTTTCTTGGCCATTCTTGGCTATTCACTAATCCCTTGACATGCCCTTTTCTATGGTTTTGAGGGACCACCCAACATCCCTAGTTAGTTTCATGTCATGCTATCTCTTAAAATAGGTAGGTAAAATTTAGTCACATGAAAAGTTGGGTACTCCTCCATATTTGGGATTTTGTAGGGATGGAAGGGTATAACTTGGGCGTGCCTCCCCGAACATCCATTTTTACTGCTAAGAATGAGGAAGGCGCAACTTAATGCTCTGTGCTGTCCCATAGAGTAAGATGACTTTTGCTAAGACACAACAGTCCTAAAAACGGTATAAATTTTCTGGCCGAAAGAATTTTAAGTGGGAGTCAGCAGATGTGTATGCCTGAGCTCCCTCTCCTCCATGATTCTAAACTTGTACAGCTTTGATTTTTTTTTAGTCTGTTTTTGTGGTTTTGGAGACAGGGTCACAATTTTTTGCTTGAATCAATGAGAGGGTCGGAGTGTTCAAATTCATGAATTTTGTCTGGACGTATCGTGTGTCCAGCTGGAGTAAAGTTGTTTTCGTCAAACGTTGTTGAATTGAAAGCCCATTTAATGTTTTTCTCCCCCGACAGCGACTTCTTGTTCTGCGGGTCGGGATTCCGTAGAAATCATCGGGCATTGGCTTTTGCATAAATTACGTATCTGTTCACGTGTCGCTTTGCCAATGGGGAGTTGGGACGAATCCCGTTAAGCCTAGACCAAAAGACATGAATTTTCTTTTCATTCTCTTGTTTTTTTTTTAATCTTTTTGAAACTTGGTGAAAGAAATGACCCGAAAGAACATTAAAAAGTGGGTCGTCCGCGGATTGAAAAGGACACCCCCCGACCATGAACTCATCACACTCTTCCTTTCGTTTTTGTAAAGTGGGTTGTGGGGACATCCCAAATTCACAAATAAATTAGTCATTTTTTTTTTTGTTTATTTTTTTACTTGGGGTGTGTGTTTTCCATTGGGTGGGGAAGAAACTAATAATTTTCTTTTTTAATGATAATAATAAATAAAAAAAGTATTACTACAATTCAGTGATCTCACCTTCCCCACATAAACCCACATCAACCACCATTCTACCTTTCCTTGTGGTCCCTTTCACCCTGCAGCAGGTCCTCCTCGGAGCCTACAAAACCAAACCCCACCCCCACCCCCCCCCAACCCACTTCTTTAGTCCCGTCATCTCATCTCACCTTCCCCCTCACTAAATAATTTATTTAAATATATAATCGACTATACTTGTAGTGTGTGTGTATGCGTGCAATTCAAAGACGAACGGTAACTTACCCGATCCCAGAGATTCGTATCCCTCCTCTTCTCCACCACCACGTAGTCCACATCCTCGGGGCTCGCCATCTTCCACTTGCAATGCGGCCTATTCCCCCTATGCCTCACGTACTCGCTCACCGTGCTGTCCGTCCTCCCCGGGTCGACCCTCGCGTTTGAGAGGTAGAACACGAAGGGCATCTGGCACGGGTTCCTGCTCACCGGCCTCGTGTTGAAGGCGTAGGCCGTGTAGTCTGTCTTCTTGTACCAGTTTAGGAAGGTCCTCGCCGGCATCTCTATTTCCCGCGGGGAGAACGTCCCCCTGAAGACCTGCACAGCGTATCCCCAGGAGACGGACACCGTCCATTCCCTGGACTTGTCGTAGCAGATCGACTGCTGCATGAGTGCTGCGGAGTCTAGCTTCGTTGGGAGGGCGAGGCGGTGCAGGGCCTGGAGGCGGGTCACGTTTGGGAAGATGGGTTCGACGATGTCGAGGTGGTGGAGGGAGACGAGGGGAGTCACCGGGTGAGCCGCCAGCAGGCCGAACAAGTTCCCGTAAACGTCGAACTGAATTGGGTTTTAGGGATTAGTCCCTGGTTAATTAATTACACACAAATACACATGAATGAATTAGAAGGATTGAGAGAGGACATAAAAACCTGGTGGAAACCGAGGTGCCTGGTGAGGGGAACCCCAAGCTCGGCCATGCAAGCCTGAATCCGGTCGTCGGAGCCGTACAAACCAGGGTACCTCCTCATGCACCTGTCCTGCATCCCCTCCAGCGCCACTGCCAGCCCGTAGCTTATCGCAAACCCTCCCCCGCCATAAGCCATCCCGTACGAGAAGTATATGTTCTGCAGGTGGCTCTCCGACACACCCCCGATGTAGTAGTACTCCCTGTGGTCATACCCATTCAGCACCCTCACCAGGTTCTCCGTAACAAACACCGTGTCGTCGTCCCCCATCACGAACCACCTCACGTCAGCCAAACCCATCCTCAGGGTCTCCGACACGATGCGCGATATCCTGAGGGCGGACCGGTGGCCCTGCTTGTTCGTGTACTTGAACTGTGAGGTGTCCCCAGATATCCTGATCGGGGGAAGGCCCTCCGCGTCCCCTGCCGCGGCCGGGACCTCCTTGTCTAGCCACACTACGCCCCTCATCGACTCCTCCGGCTTGAACCTGGGTCACTCACGCCATTAATTAAAAATCCCTAAACCCCATGAAAAGTGACATTTTAATTAATTGACCAACAACAACCCCATAAATCCGAAAAATGTTTGTTGCATTTATGCAATTTAGAGTGTAAAATTTAATTAAGAGAAGAGAAAAGGAAAAAAGAACTGAACCGAACCAGAGCTTAATGTAGTTCTTCCTCTGGTCCCAAAGCTTAGCGGAGGCAGCGATGCCGAAGACGAGGTGGTGGATCCCAGTCTTCTGGGGGGAAGGAGGGGGAGAGGAAGCCAGCTGGCGGGAGGTGGAGGGGAAGGGTTCGTCCCTACAGGGGGAGGGAGTAGCGAGCTTGAGGGTGTAGAAGAGGGAAGTGAGGGAGAGGAGGAAGAGCAAGAGGGAGAGGAGGAGCTTTGGGAGAGGAGGCTTCCCTTCCTTCTTCATTTAGAGTTGTATGTTAAGCTGAAGAAGGAGGAGGAGGTTGTTGTTCAGATCTCTCTCCCTGCTTGTAAGAAAAATACAGACATTTGGGTTTTTGGGTTGCCCAAAGGGAGTGTCCCTTTTGGGTTTTTGACGGTGACTCAAAATTATTAACCCTTTGTGCGGTTCCATTTTTCTTTTTTCTTTTTTTTAAAGGAAAAGAAATATACATATATAAAAGAAACGTAAATTATCGACGTTTGCCCCAATTAATATTTTATTTTTTTCATTTTTTCGTTTTAAAAGTTTTGAATTTGACCTTATTTCAATTTTATGTTTGAATTTAGACCTATTCCTAATGGCCGTTTCGCTTATCTGACGTGTCTCTAACGTCTCTTTTCTATTTGCTACGTGGTCTGATATGTGTTTAGCGTGTCTTTTTTTTTTCCTACGTGGACTATAATCAATGAAATAAATCGACGTCTATTTTTTTTCCTACTTGGTTAGGGTTTTTCTACGGAGGTGATCTGGGACAGAGGACCTCGATTCATTGATTCCTCGATTACTCGACTCCTTGATTCCTCGATTCCGGGTATTTTGGTTAGGGTTAGGGTCCTCAAACTCCTCTTTTCCTTGGTTTTTGGTCCCTGTTCTTCGATTCCTTCATTGTTTGTTTGTTGATTTTGTAAGGGTTTTTGGGTTGGGTTTTTTGAATGAGTAATTTGTATAATTTGTGCCTGTTTCCTGATTATGTAAGGATTCTTGGGTCGGGTTTCTGAATGGGTTGTTTGGAGGTTTTGGGTTTATGATTCCGAAATGTTACGCCTGTGTGTTATTCATTGTTATTGTTAAATGTACATGTTGATAATTATGAGTCGTAACGAGTGCTTTGAAACAGGTGCAGTCTCGACAAATTCCAGCTCTGTTACTAGTGAAAGAAGGTGCAAACACGGGTTGCGAGCTGTATTGTACACCTCCTGGAGTAGAAGTAATCTAGGGAGACGATTCTTTCATTGTCCAGTGTGGAAGGTTCTGTACTTGTTGTTTCAGTATCTGTTTATGGTTAAATGTACCTGATGTTCCGATTTATGTGATGGTGTATTTTTTTTGTTTGCAATAGAATGATGATTGTGGCTTTTTCACCTGGTTTGACGAAGTTATACCCCCTCGGCAAAAAGAAATAATATTGCACCTTGTTGAGACGAAAAAGATGTTAGAAGATAAGCTTGAGATGATGCAAAAGAGGGAATCTGCAATGGAAGATGTAATCAAGCATATTGAGGCTGAGGTGATCAAGTATAAGATGTTGCAGTCATCCCATCAGCTGGAATAAAGTGCAAATCAAGTGGTGATGAAAAAAATTAAATAGAGATTTAAAGTTGATGAGTATTATTGTAGTGGTTTTAATCAGTGTTGTTGTATATATAGCCCTGACATAGTTGTTGTGTTATGTATTACATCAGATTGTACTCTAATGAAGCTGTCAGTTTTCAGTAATGGATGGTTTCACCATAAGATCAACAGAATTAATACATAAAGTTGTCTAACCATAATTAATACATAAATATGTCCATACATTAATACATTAAATCTGTCCATACATTAATTCAGCAGAATTAATACAGAAGTTCAGACATACATGTCCATATATAGTAATTCAAAAGAGCAGCCATACATGTCCATACAATCAGAATGTATTATCAAAATAAGGGCTGTCCAATCTCATCCATTCAGGGTTGTTCAAGCTCAGGGATCAATTCTCCAGTTTCAGCTGCTTGACTGGGACCTACACCCCTTCTCTTGCTGCAAGTCCTCCTATTATGCCCTTCTTTACCACACAACTTACACTTCAGTCTCCAGTGATGACCGGAACTTATGGTACAAAATATATATAATGTTTAGAAGAATGTAAAAACATATAATAAGGGCTGTTATTACGTATCATAATCCCGATAGATGAAGTCTGCTTTTGCAGTTTCTGTGGACTGTTCACAAGGGGATGGCTGAGAATTGACTAGCTGTGTTGATGGTTGGATGATGATTGTCTTCTGCAGGTTCTCCTATTGTGTCCCCAGTTGCCATACAGTTTACATTCATGCCAAGTCCCTTCCTACTCAACTGACCTGAATCTGTCTTTGGGTCCTCCTCTTTACTTTTCTTTTTGTTATGTTTCCTAGGTCTTCCAGGCAACTTCTTATAAGGAGGTGGCCTAGTTGGATCGACCCCTACCTCTGGCCAGAATTTGCTGCTTTCTAGTGGTTCCAGAACATGCATGTATGCTTGTCAATATGTTTCCATCTTGAAACATGGATCAATATAATCCTCTACCCTTCTCTTCATGTATAAAATACATAACAATGCATGTGTACACGGAATTCCATGTAATTTCCAAAATCTACAACTACAACTTCCAGCCTTTAGGTCAACTAAGAACCTATCTGATTCGGTTAAAGGCATAGAAACTTCAAATTTTTCAGTAATGGATGGTTTCACCACATGTTTTGCTGCATGTTCTTTCATGCTCTCTATTTCCTCCCTGACATGTTGTGTGACTACATCAGCTCTCTTAGTAGCAGCCTTCTTCTTCTCTAATTGTCTCACCATTAAAAGACGTTTAATATGCTCTAACATGTTAATTAAAGGTAATCTTTTAGCGGCAACAATATATGAGTTGAATGTTTCGTACATGTTGTTACTATGTGTACCACACTTGCTGGAACAATTGAAAAAAGCCTTACAGAAATGATGGGGACCTTGTTTCTGGAAATTTTCAGCAGCTTGGAGGGACCTGGGGAAACCATCTCTTCCAAATTTCATTTCCTTCATGGCAATGTTGAAGTCAACTTCGTTTGTACATTTTACGGCTTTGTAGAAACAACTCTTCAGGAATAGACCTTTGTGCTTCACTTTCCAATTTTGGTATATGTGTCTTGAACAATTCATTGACTCGACATCAGGTGCAAGAGTGCTAATGGCGTTTATCAGACCCTAAAAGATAATAATAAATGATTAGAACTGGCTATTTCAAAAACATAGTAATAACACTGCAAGAACAAACATTTTGTTGGTCGCTAATGAAAGTCCAACCATGCCCACTTCCAACATGCAATTCTCTGAAAAGTATTTCAAGGAACCACTGCCATGAATTCTGATTTTCTCATTCCACCACAGCCCATACAATTGGGTACATGCCATCGTTCCCATCGCGTCCCACAACAAACAATAAGATTCCTCCAACCTTGTTTTTCTATGAAAGTTCCATCGAATCCCATATGTCTGCATCCTATAAGGAAACCCTTAATCAAAGCCTCAAATACTATGAATAATATTCTAAAAGTGGTGTGTAGTCCTGTGGATATTGTTAAATCGCAAGACAACTCAAAACAACTCCTCGGATATTTGTTCTTCAAAAGAACTAAATATGGCCGAAGCTTCTTGAAATGATCATCCACTGAACCAACCATCAATCCATCTGTAATCCAGCATGCCTTGTAACACTTCATCAGTCCAACTTCAATAGTGTACTTCTTCATTACCTCCTATTGAATTTCTTTCGCCGTGGCACCAACTCTTCTTATATTGCCTTCCACGAATTGTTCAGCTAACCATTTTGTAGTAGCTTGCCTATTTTGCATGTTACGTACACATGTGTGACTGTTCAACACGTTTTTAATCACAAATGACCCATCTTTCTTCAACCAAGATCCATAAACTCTCCAGAGAGAGCCAGATTCGCATACAGCCTCCTGCTTCATTTTGGAACTTCGCCTCCAACGTAAATAGAATCAATTAGCAATGTCATACCTTTGTATAGCATTATGCATCTGCCTTGGTGTCTCAAACACATTCCAGGTTTGAACTTTATCTGCTTATGATCACAATGTGGATCATAATTACTCAGTTGAGATTTCAAGTGCTTCCTCCTGGATCCTATTGTGGATGTGCCATCGTCTGGAAGCATATCCTCATCTGACTTCTCATACTCAGATTCTTCTACCTCATCAGCTTCAACCTCATTAGTTACAGAACCTTCTATATTCACATTAACAACACCTTCTATATCTTCAATTTCAGGATAAACTTCAGCCACCCTCTCCTGTACATCCACATCATGCATATCTAAGTCCTGTTGTGACTCTGACATACCCACATCTCCTTCATCATTGTCAGAAAGCCTAAGACTAATATCATCATCACTGTCAGAAAGACTAAAACTAATATCAAGTCTAGTGTCCTCATCCAATACTTATGGTCAGATCCCTTCTCTATCATCGTACCTTCACAATAAATACTCACAGTTGAACCACCGGGATATGCTTCACATATCTCTAAAACATCCTTGTCGCTACAAATTTCCTTCACACTATCATCTGGAAGAGCATACCACATCTTCTTGACACTGCAACCATAATCTTGGGAAAATGCTACCAAGGTAAAATAGCTCATCAAATCGCAATATACATTGCCATATTTAAACACACTACCACCAACATACTCAAATCTGCCCCCCTGCGACACTACACCACCTACATGCATGTCCATCGAAAGGCGCTTCATTCTGACCTGTCAACAATCAAGAATAATAAGGTATACGAAACAATCCCTTACAACAACCCAAGCAAACCCAAGTAAGAACCATACAAACAACAACCATTACAAAATGAAGAAATAGACACGATCCACTTAACCGGGAGGAAGGACGATATCGGAATCGAGGAACAACAACCCAGTCGGCCTGGAATCGAACAACAATCGATTAATCCTAAATCACCTCCGTAGAAGAACCCTAACTCATACCCTCTTCTTGATTTATTTTGTTGCTGCAGTCCACGTAAGAAAAGCAAATAAAACGTTTCAAGACACATCGGATAATCTAAAGGTCTAACGTTGAAAACGAAACGGCCGTTAGGAATAGGGCCAAATTCAAAAGATTGAAATAAGGCCAAATTCAAAACTTTTGAAACGATATGCCAAAACGTAAAGTTGACATATTGATTGGGCCAAATATCGACAATTCGCCTAAAAAGCGCAATAATATATCCCATACTAAAGTAGAATTACGCAGTTAATCCTCTTGTCTCTCTACTTAACACTCGTTACATTGATTGCGTGTAGTCATTCAGTCACATTTCTGACCTCCTCTCTTCTCATCATCCTTTACTGTGCACCCGTTAATTGTGAGATTGAAATTTTGAACGTGAAATATTTTCATGTCCAACATTATTATAAGAAATACCTCCATATTACTTCACCCACGTGAGATAACTAAAATTTACAACTTTTAACTCCAAATATTCCATACTCAACAAACACTTGTCCATCTAAACTTATCCTCGGAATTTGTCGACGACGCACCTTCATTGATATATATATATATAACTTGAAGCTGGCGGATGTTGTCTCAATTCCTAAGCAAAAAACAAATTCCTTGCTTCATCGCCGGATCATGCTCCGTTGGTGGCGGCAGAAGAAGGAATAAAAACGAACCAAAATGGTCGAGTCCCCTCGCAATTATCTGCTTATCTAATGGCTTCGGCCATCTTTGCATCCATGAACTTCCCTGCCAGTCCCACCACTTTGGATAAATTGACCAACATCGGCCATCCTGTGACGCGTGCCCTGTTATCCTACCCTTGCTCTGTAAAGAAGATGGTAGTGGCTAGTAGTGCTCGCGGTCAGTAGGAAAAGCTTCCCACGAGGATGTTGATTATTCGCTGAGGCCAGTTTCTCCTGGAGAATGTGTTAGGAAACTATACTACAGTATCAACAAGAAGGACGAGGAGTCGTCGAGGTGGATCATTGCAGAAGACTGCAGGAAATCATCGCCTTCCTTGAGCAACTCACTACTGCCATGGGCAAGAACGTTAAGTTCTTCTACCTTGAGGAAGTTCATGAAGATGGAGATGCCGCTTGGGCGAGTTGGCACTTGGGTAAGCAGCCTCCCTGACCCTCTCCCATGTTAGGTTTTCCATACATTCACCTGCCTACTCATTGACCCACTGGTCTCTTTCTACACAGAATGGAAAGGAAGCGAGATCCCATTCACGAGAGGCTGCAGCAACTTTCAGTTCACAAAATAAGGAGGCAATGTTCTCATTAGGTAAATCACCAAGACTCGTTTACTGTGGTTGCCGTGCTGAAACACGGCTCAATAAAATGTAACCTGATATTCTGAAGGAAAGCACAGGTTTTCATTGAATCACCAATCAAACGGGGTGGCCTAATACTGGTAAGATCACGATAAAATCAGTAAAATCAATACCTTCATCCTTGAGAACCCAACACCACACTTAACATGTTTACTGATGATCCTATGCAAACAGATTCTCCTGAAGGCCGTCAGATGATCCTATGCAAACAGATTCTCCTGAAGGCCGTCACTTCATTGTTCGACGAGATCCCAAAGGCAACTTAAAGTACTCATGCCATTTCCTTACTTCAGACTTTACAGACAGACAACTAACCTAGCTCATCCTACATGATCATGCAGGTTTCCTAGAGAGTCCACAGGTGGTGATTCTATTCGTGCAGCGCATCTATCTGATGTTCCTCGCGCCCTTCATCAAGCCTCTTCTCTCAAGCTACATTAATATTGGGAAGTTTGTCGTTCATGCCATTGGCTACATCCTAAGCGTGCTCAAAGTTTTCCTCAAACTGTTCTTTAACTAAAAAGCACATTTGCATTCAAAACCAAACCCCAAGAACACAGAAATCGTCATCTTGTCTCAGCCCATGACCGATGACAACAGCCTATCTCTCATCTGCTTATGTAGTACTGCTTTGTTTCTCCCCATGGTATCATTTTCCAGAAGGCCAATCGGCCAGATGCTTAACAAATCCGATATTAATTTTACGAATGTTTAAGCACAAAATCAGGACCAAATTAGATATAATCTGACTGCCATCATCCAAAGAAAATAAAACAAGTGAGGAAAAATAAGATAATCAAAACCTATCTTTTGACAAGAACACAAGGCCAGTCACCTATCTGTTCCATTGAATGAAAGTAAACATGAACTAAAAAGCAGAAGAAACATGTAAAAATGAACTCGGACAGATGGGTTCTCAGGTTTTGCTTACAACCATGACGCTATGACAACCACACATCATTGCTTCAGGGGAGGTTTGAGCTAGCCGGTCCAGCACCATAGCTACCAGCACCACGACCAAAGCCGGGTCTTCCACCCGGGCCCTTCAAGAGAACAAAAACCGTCAAATTTGGTTGGATATTGAACCAGCTACATGTGATGGAATAAATGATCAATTATGCGAGAAAACTGAAGTGTTCCACAAAAGCAGACATCAGATTTCCCAGAGACATACCCCAAAAGAAGGCCTGTAGTCAGCTGGAGCTCCACCCTTATCACCGAATTCACCGCCAGGACCTCTTGGGCCGCTGCGATATCCCTCACGATCACCAAACCTCCTTTCTCCCTCGAAGCGGGGCGGGCCACTGCAATATTGTTCCACAGAATAATCTCACAACTTAGCAAAAGTATCAAAAAAATTCAATGAATCAAAGTCATTACATTCATTTAAAAAACAAATTAGGTTCTGAACATATTACTGAACACGGATAGTGGTCAAAGTTGCTAATGGCAATATAACAGAACTCTCCACTGAATGCACAAACTGCATTCGTTCTAAAAGACGAAGCAGCACTTCCTACGAAATGCCTGGCATTTGGTAGCTAACAGCAAACTCTAATCCAATGTACCAGAACCACTGCCGTCATTTGGCGAAGACCAAGACACAAAGATGAAGTAAGAGAAAAGGGCAGCATACCGAGGGCGATCCCCAGGAGGGCCACCGAAGGGACGACCACCTGCAGGCTTAGCCTGCTTCTTCAAGGTGGCGGGGACGATCTCGGAGGGTAAATTAAGGTAAGTCCTCAGGAACTCGATCCCATCATTGGTGAGGAACCAATAGTAATGCATCCATGCAAAAGTCTCCCTCACGTACTCCTTGGACTTGAAGCTCTGCATCAGCTTAATCACTTGCAGGTTCGGCACATCGATCTCCGGGTGCTTCGCTAGGTTGTAATCCTTCTTCGCGTAACAAACCCCCTCTGTGCCCCCCACACAGGAAAACGATCAACCATCGAACTCGAGATCACATCGGATGGTTTGGGGTGTTGATGATCCATTTCTTACCTTGGAAGAGGTACTTGGAGATCTCGCGGCGATTCTTCTCCGAGATGATCATGGCTGGCACGACGGCGAGGGCGGTTTAGTTATCACCAAAGTCGGCGGAGGAAACCCTAGTTCCGATGAGGGGTTATCTTTTATAGTGTTGGATTTTGTTGATTGGGCCGACTTGTAAAAAGGCCCGGTTTGTTGGTCAGCACACGTCACTACTGCGGAGCAGCTGGCGTCACTATCCGACTCTTCCGTTTCGCTCCAGAGCCTTCTTCTCCGATCAATCCCAACTATTATTGTTCGTTGACATTGCGTGAAAACGTTATGAGGTAGCATATCGCCGTACACGGCAAAGGATCGTTTCTCGCTCCAGGCCCATACGAAAACGCGGCGTGGAATTTGAATTCCCACGATTCTCCAGGAGGTAACAATATGAAGCCGAGGTCATCGTCCCCAAGATCGTCGCTTATGATCAGATCACGTCCTTCTCCGAAGAAGTGGCATCGGAAAATCATGGCATGTGCCGATGAAACGACTCGGAATAATGAAATGGGAGGCATTGCTCTTGATTCCTCCTCCGTTACTCACAAATATTAAATGAAGAAGAAGTCGTGTGGAAGGATATATCCGTCATTGTTCACCCGATATAATTTGCCTCGTCCTCCTTGTCTCACGGTCGATAATTGCAATGAATTTCCGTTTTGATGGGCATTGTTTTGAAATGATTACTTTGCCAATGAATTAATCAACCATATTAGTTGAAAATAAAATTTTATTCTCAACTCATTAGTTTGTTAATTGAAATGAATTATTCTTAATGATTAGTATCTAGTTAAAAAAAAAGTATTCTAAAATAGTCTTAATTGATTTCCATGGTTCATGTTAAAAAACTGCATTATTTCTTTAATAGTCTAATGAAATATTAAACATATGCGATGAATCGAAAATATATTTCTTTAAGAATTCAGAAATCATCCAACCATTTAACAAGCACTCAAAGTATTCAAGTCAATCGTCCCCTCTATTTAGTCCAATTCCATACCTTGCAGAAATATAAAATGATGAATGGAATGCATCATAAAATCTTGTAAGCGAAAATGCACTTTTAAATTTAAAAGAGACAAAAAGATATACTTATTTAAAACATATGTTTTTTTCTTCAAGGAATATATTTGTGATATTATTCTAAGTAAGGGAAAAGTAAAACAAGATATAGGAAGAATGGTAAAAAAGACCATTTTATTTATCGTTCCGATTTCATAAATCGAAATGCCAAATTTACATTGGAATTGTAGAAAGTCACGGCGGGACTTTTATTCATGTTCTTTTAATCTCCTCGGGAGTCACAAGTACGTCATTCATCTTAGAGATGTAATGCCTTTGGATAGTCGTCGCCCGAGCCGGTGTTCACCAAGCTGGTGCCCACGGGTAGCAGTCGACTTGGGTAATGGAACTACTGATCAAACACGTCCCATTGGTTTGTATGCTCCAGAGACATTGCGTGCAAACGCCATGGTATTTGCGATCATCGTACACGGCAAATGACTGTCTCTGGCTCCCGGCCCATACGAAACCGCAGTGAAAGAGTGTATTGAGAAAGAAAGACGTGCGGAATCTAAAGTCCCATTCCTCATTGGGAGGCAGCACTCTGAAGCCGAGGTCATCATCCGCGGAAACACAATGTAATCCAAGAACAAGCCCGCCGCCGAGATTGTTCCTTATGATGACGTCTTTTTCCAGTGGGACGGCACCGGAAACTCCCGAGACCGCAACGAATGAGAGAAGAAGAACAAAAGCCAGCTGACTGACATTCATTTTTCTCTCTTTTCTTTCAAAGCAGACGTGAGTTATGTGAAGCGTTGGCATGTCCCCGGTGCTACTATTTATAATGAGCAAGTGATGGGAAATAAAGCTTATCTTTTTTTACATGAGAGGACAAATGATGTAATGAAATGGGAGGTGTTAGCTCTGATTTCCTCCGTCACTGAGTTACTTTGTCGTTCTGTCTTTGTAAGGAAGTCTGGTCCGGCGAGCATTCCGATGGGGTAACTGTTTCTTCTTATTCGGCTCTTTTCCTCTTGGAATTACTTTGCCAACATCCACATCATTAATATTATAATCAACATTAGCTAGGGGAGTTCAACTCGATGAAAATTTGGTATAACAAACTGGAATTACTAGTCGGATCATATGAAATCATTATTAAGTTGGGATAATCCGCCGACAAGGAAGGAGTTGTCCCGATACATAAATTCCGAAGCATACACATACATAAATTCGCGACAAGGACATGCGAGCGGTACAAATCGCAAGCTGTTTTCACTGCGATGTTGACTATAGGCGGTGGAACTTGTTAACTTCAAGGAACAGGTGCATATGGATGGATGACCCCTTAATAAAGAGCATCCCAGTAGGTACACACTGGCCCATTTCCCGACCCCATCTTTAATGTCATCCCATTATAGGCCGTGAATGAGTTCTCGTGGTGGAGCTTCTTGTCGGATGGCACCACGAAGGGATCGGGAGCGACGGTTCAATATGACCACCGGCACCCTTGTCCGTTGGCCATAGACTTGCGAACGATGAAGCTCTTGCACTTTCCATTGGCGAGTATCTTGGGAACCAAATCACAACAATAATTAGAACGTGAAGGGAATTCATCTTGTTTGCAATTGCACATAAGAACGTAGCAGATTCTGTGCATTCCAGATATTTTACATCTGGTCTGCAGGCATTCACGAACAGGATAAATCCCAGCAATAATTCGAGCAAGAAAGTATAAACCAAAAGAAATATCAACAAAAAAATGATATATTAGCAAACAAAACGCAGCAAGTGGATGAATTGAGTAGTAATATAATGAACATGATAAAGTTAAAGTATTCGGAAGACTCGAAAGATGTTCCCGAAATAAGCATTGAATTCATCTCCATGGATGGAATATAAAAACATATATAATGTTCCCGAAATAAGCATTGAATTCATCTCCATGGATGGAATATAAAAACATATATAAGGATATAATTTATTTTAGGAAATACGAGGAACAATAGATGCACTGCTAGTAGTGAGACGATGATCGTAAGATTTTCCGACATTATTACATTATGCGTTCTTTTTCAAGTTTTGTCATTTGGGACGCCATTCCGAAGCATGGTGGATTGATTAATTTCGTGGCATGATTTTCATAGCTTCGAGGGCGCATCGTAATACTTGCAGTAAGTCATCCTGTTGTAAGCCGCATCGTAATACTTGCAGTAAGTCATCCTGTTGTAAGCCGCGGTCGAGTTCTCACGGCGGAGGAGCATCTCGGATGGCTCCACATAGGCATCGAGCGACGGCCCAAAGGATATGACCACCGACATCCTCGTGGCGGTGCTGTTCACCACGGCCTTGTGAACAGCGCTCGTGTACTTCCCATTGGCGAATATCTGGGGAACCAAATCGGAACAAATAATTATTATGTGAAGGAATTCATCTTGTTTGCAATTGCAAATAAGAATGGAGTAGATTATTCTATTCCAGATATTTAACCTCAATTTGGTCACAAGTATTCACGAACAGTGTGTTAGTGTGTGCACGTATGTGCCAAGACACTTTAATGTATTTGTGGATAAATAATTAATAAAGGCGAATATTTGTCATTGATTATTTTACTTTTCTGCACGTAAAATTATTAATGATAAAGTCCCACAGATTATTGAGTATATTAATCTGAAATAGTCCGTGATCGGATAGATGTTTAGAGGGGACATAGACATCTAGATCATCGCTAAGTATAACTGAGGTCAAGATAGATTAGGGATACTGGACACGACCCGATTAAGAGGATACCACATATTAAACATCATTGGTCAATCCTCTTTATGGACGAGTGTGACCGATCTTTTGACTTGAGACCTTCATTTACTCTATGAGTCGAGTTTGCGCACTTTGACGTCGTTAAAAGCAGTCTTTAACCGGATTGTGAGTAATACGATTGTTGGGTGTGTGACAAAGCGTAGAGAGAATAGTGTTGAGTCAATATAGGATTCATCGCTTTCTTGGATTAAAAAGTTGACATTTAGGCCACTTGGTAGAGATATTAGTGACTCTAAAAACCATGGCCATGGGAGGAATGTTTTACATTCAAGAGAGTCTATTATATCTCGGTAATCAAGTAAAATAATTAATTCGGTGATGATGTATTTTGCGCCGAATTAATTCGGATGTCGGTTAGATGAAGAGATTGAATTACACAGTAATCGGTTCATAGTGGTATATGATTTATAATCATTATCCTAACATGTTGGGTGACTAAAAACTATTGCTAGACGGTTACCTTAGTTTGTATATGGATTTACACTACCTTCGTGTATAGGACCTAGAGGGTCGCACGCACAGCACGTCGACACGAATATTATATTTTGATTACTTTAGTGGATACTAAAGTTAATCATTTTATTTCAGAATTAGAATTAATTGGATTATTAATTTATTCTGAAATATCGGAAGAAAATAAACATACCAAGATCGAATATGGATTTATTCAGTTCTTTTCTATTAGATAAAGGATATAAAATAAGTATTTGATATTTTATTTGAGTAAATTAATATTTGATTAAATTTAATAATACATTTACGGTTAAATCTATTTGTATTATATATATATATATATATAATATATTTATTTATTTTTTAAAGGAGAATGATACGTTTCCTTCTTTAATTATTATGAAAATAAGTTTCTCGGTTACGTTTGTTTAAGTAAAATCGAAAGAAAAAAAAATGAAACGTATCAAACAATCAATGAGGCAAAGTTATGGCAATTGTCTGTTTTTCCATAAGAAAAAATAAAATGAAAGAAGACATGAGAGTGAGAGTCTGACTATTAGAGAACCAAAAAGGGAGAGATAGGTTGGGATACCCAGAGGATCGTGGGAGTCTCGGATTTTTTCTTCCAAAATAAGATATTGTTCTGGCGATCCAAGAGGTTAGCACCTAAGGGATCGTCGAGAGATTCGTGATCGCGTGCGCGTGGATACTGCTAGAGGAGTCACACGTGGGGATCTTGATTTCGTGTCTTTGTTTTGTTTTACCGGAATTTCGAGGTACGTTTCCGGGTAAGAATTTTATTATATTTTCTTATAATATAATATACGTACCAAGTGTTTTACGTTTGGGCATGTAATATTATAATTTTATTGCTTCCGCTGTGCCTGAAATCTAACACAGTGAGCCGGGAATTCCCTCTACTTGAATCCACTTGTGGCAAGTCAAGATGAGGGCACTACTGGTACAGGGTGGATTGGAGAAGGCTTTTACAGAACAGTTTAAGAGTGCTTCGAAGTTGACTTCTGACCAGTAGAAGATATATGCTAGAGCGTTATCGGTAATTCAGCTATATCTATCCAATGAGGTTCTGACGAACGTGCTCAAGGAGACGACAACGGTCGGGCTTTGGAGTATGCTGGAGAGTCTGTACATGACGAGGACTCTAAGTAATAAACTTATTCTTAGACAAAGGTTCTTCATGCTTAGAATGACGGAAGGTATGTCCGTTAAATACTACAAGATAATTGGTTGTCCGCATCTTTGGATTTGGAAAGAATCGGCGATAAGATCGATGAGGAGATCTAGGGGATGTTGCTGTTATGTTCACTGCCCGCTTCATACTAGAGTTTTAGGGAGACGTTCTTGTATGGAAGAAGTGCTCTCACAGTTGACGATGTACGGTCTGCCCTCTTATAAAAAGATTTGATTGATAAAGAGTTGACGGGTGAAGCATGACGACCAATGACGGAGGCATTAATAGTAAGCAGGATTAGATCCAAAGGTAGTTGCGGGGTAACTTGCTTCCATTGTGGTAAGAAGGGACACATAAAGAAAAACTGCAATAAGCTGCAAGGAAGGATGAAGGATTACAAGGGTCAGCGACGGTTGCTATGTATACCAGCGACAATGATCCCAGAGACGAAGATGTACTAATGGCTAGCGAGGTGCAGACTGTTGAAACCGAGTCGAAGAGACCATCAGACGAGGATTGGATTTTCGACTCAGGGAGTGCTTTTCGCATGAGTCCTCATAGGGCAACATTCATCGCATACTGGTCCACTGCAGGTGGTGAGGTACGCTTGAGCAATGATCACAAGTGTAAGGTTGCAGGTATGAGAGCGGTTCGATTCAGAATGAAGGATGGAGCTGTGAGAGAGTTAGCATGTGTTCGACATGTGCCTGAGTTAGCTGTGAGTGTTTTAGAAGCCAAAGGGTACGAATTTTATGCTTCAGGTGGAGCCCTCAATGTTCGCCGAGGAAGGCGATTGTGGATGACTGGGAGTCGATTGAAGGGCTTGTATGCTACGAGAGGTGCCATTGCTATTACCACTGTTGGGTCTTCTGGAAGGCGTCATGAACCTTACAAGAGGAGTAATCAGTCATCGGAGAAACGGGGTAATAGGTCGCAAGCGTGGAGAAGTAAGAAGATGTGAGTTGTCAAGTCCATCGTGGATGGGCTTGGATTTTCGTTGACTAGGCTTGTCGGAGCCTGGAGGAGAAGAATGGACATATTCACAGTTAGTATCAGAGAAAGACCGGAGTGACAATTCTTCAGACGTTCTATTGACTTCGACCCAAAGTGGAGTTTGTTAGGATTTTGTGGCCCGAAGTCGGTTATATTGCAATTTGGAAAATATTAGAATAGCTCGTTATATATGGAAGGTGAGATAATATTGATATTAGATTATATCGCATAATATATTTGCCTGCCAGATTTCCGATATATGTGCGGCTATCTATTCTATAAATAGGTGTCGATATACGAAGCGAATGAAGAGACGATAGAGAGCAAATCCTGAGAGCATATAAGAGGGATACACGAGTGCAAAGAGTGCGACGGTAAAGAAAGGGTGTGTGTTGGAGAAACACGGGAAACACTTTGGGGTTATTTCTTACTGGAAAAGCGAAATCTTGTACACGGATAGGTCGAGGGGGTTAGAGAGGGTTATTTCTTACTGGAAAAGCGGAATCTTGTACACGGGTAGGTCGAGGGGGTTAGAGAGGGTCTTAACCTAAAGTTTGTACTCCATTGAATATAGTGAAATCTTCTTCTCCACCCATGAACGTAGGTCAATTGACCTAACAACGTAAATTCTTTGTGTCCTTATTTTTTGTTAACTTCCGATCGACGATCGAATTCTGTTCAACACGCTACGGAGGTCTTCCGTGTGCGGCAACAATTATATTATATGCATTCTTTTCCAGGTTCAAGTTCTTTCTCCACGGTGGATTGATCGATTAATTTCCTGGCATGATTTTCCATGCTTTGAGGGCTATCTTCCCTTCCGACAAGGGACTTTTGTAAACCACATCATACTACTTGCTGTAAGTTGTACGCGCGCCTTCCGGCCTAGCACGCGCGCTGTCGCCAGTCCCTCATCCAAAAATGGCTCCGTTTATAAAAATATGGTGGTTTATCCTAGGTAAACTATTACGGAGTCGCCACCGACTTTTTATTTAAAACTGTTAAGTCGGAAAACAGCTGGTTTTCCTAATTACTAACTCTTACATTAAACATGCGAAATGGTGGCGTTTGCTCCAAAAGTTTGCTTTTGGTCAACGGGTGTTGAACCCGATCCGGGCATGACTCCAGACTCATGTCAATGTTTTACGGGCGTTGAACCCGATTCGGGTTTTTGGGCCCGAACTCATGTGTATTGGTTTGGCAAACAACATGCGACGATAAAATCCTAAAAGCCTAACAGCATGCACGGCAACCACAGATCAAATATTTAGATAAAAGGGAACGGGGAAGGGTGGTGATCGTGGGCCTTTACACTTGGGCCCACGACCCGTTACATGTGGAAATAATAAAAAAAACATCGGGAGGCCCGCACCTCCCTCATGTACCTGTCTAGTCTGTGTTGTGCCTAAGTCTCTTCGACACAGAACCTTTGGTCTGTGTTGTGCCTAAGCTTCTTCGACACAGAACCCTCTGGTCTGTGTTGTGCCTAAGCTTCTTCGACACAGAACCCTCTGGTCTGTGTTGTGCCTAAGCTTCTTCGACACAGAACCCTCTGGTCTGTGTTGTGCCTACCTTCTTCGACACAGAACCCTCTGGTCTGTGTTGTGCCTACCTTCTTCGACACAGAACCCTCTGGTCTGTGTTGTGCCTACCTTCTTCGACACAGAACCTTCTGGTCTGTGTTGTGCCTTACCTTCTTCGACACAGAACCTTCTGGTCTGTGTTGTGCCTTACCTTCTTCGACACAGAACCTTCTGGTCTGTGTTGTGCCTTACTCTCTACGATACAGAACCTTCTGGTCTGTATTGAGCCTAAGTTACTATAGTACAGAACCTTCGGGTTTGTGCTACATAACAAGCGTCTACGGCACAGAACCTTCTGGTCTGTGTTCTGCCACTCAAGCCTCTATTGTACAGAACCCTACGAATTTGCTTTTAGTTGCTGTCACTTGTGTAATTTGTACTGAGATACATTTGAGTGGAAACCATCCAAATATCTGGGTGAAGAGTGGACGTAAGCAATTTGCTGAACCACTATAAAAATCCTTGTGTCCATCAAACAAATTTGCGTACACAATCAAACGTTCTGTCTTACAGAAACTTACAGGCTCTGTTTAACAGAAGCTTTTTATTCCGCTGCGGGGTAAAACGAAAAAGGGTTAAAATCCAATTTTGGAGAGTAACACTGATTCACCCCCCTCTTAGTGTAACAGTGACGATGGAAGATCAATTGCTTGGGGGACGGAATTATATACACAAGAGGTGGGGGCTCATAGCGCATTCAAAAGCCGTCTCCTTTTTGCGTGGAATCTCCCCCACATCACACAAATGAAATCACTTTGGCTTGATTTTTTCTCTATTCTTACGTAATGTTCTGTCCGATATGAAATCACACGCGAGTGTCTGCGTCGCAGGGTAGCAAAAATTGGGTCGAGTTGGGGTTTTATTCCTAATTACGACTTCATAGGACAAACTTACTTTAGCTGCGTTACAAGTATCATTATTATTACTGTCATTATTATTTCAGTATTATGTGACGTTCATATTGAGACGAAATGGGAGGGAGAGATGATTCTCTAGAAGTATCGTGCATTGCTATAGTTTGTTACAGAAATAATCACATGTGACATGAGAACTCGTTTGTGATATAAAAGACAAAAAGTAGTGCGCAAAGGTTCTTTGGTTTACTTTGTTAATCGATGTGCCACCCCCACCCCGAATCATCTCCCACTTTTTCATATTCTCACGCGGCACTCTTTCGTACTAGTTTTAAATGACCGGCTGACTTTGAACTCGTAGACTCGATTCAGGGAAATTGCTACTTCGCAATTAACTTTCTAGAGAGTATTAGGGTTCACATTCAAGTTTCAACTTCGTGGTAAGCAAGTTAAGTGGCCCCACCTTTACTCGAGTACTTTCTCTTGCTTTCATACCAAGTTAGCTCTCGAAACTCCTTGAGCTTGTTTGCGTTAGGTCCCTTATCAGGAGCCTTGCGACTTTCCTCGGGCTGATCGCGCGAGAGGGGGTCGAACAGCACCATCTCGTCTTGCCTGTTCAGCAGCACCAGTCTGAAGTGTTTCCTCACCTCTTGCATGACATGATCCCGAGTGACCTTCATCATGCCCAACGTAACCAGATGGAGCACCGATCAATCATGACACGATATATTGTTCCATGTATTCGGACATATCAATTTCGTTTGGAGCACATGAAGTCGA
The DNA here is from genome assembly GCA_029817715.1 of Melastoma dodecandrum. Classification (NCBI taxonomy): domain Eukaryota; kingdom Viridiplantae; phylum Streptophyta; class Magnoliopsida; order Myrtales; family Melastomataceae; genus Melastoma; species Melastoma dodecandrum. The sequence goes on along the minus strand of JARUPY010000079.1, from coordinate 3,167,476 downwards.
CCCACCTTCTTTCTTGGTCCTCTTGGTCTTTGCGCTCTTCTTTATCTCGAAAGTGTTGGGAGGGAACCGCCGGCGCCGATGACGAAAACGGAAAGAATAACGGAGAAACGATGTCCGACGCATAGATTTACGTGGTTCAGCCCAAATCGACCTACCAACGAGTTACACGATTACAAGCCTTGAGAAAGTTTCACCCAAAGTCCCCGTAAAAAACCCTCTACCCGACTCTCCGAACATTCTCACCGCTAACCGTTTATCACTCATTCCCAGAACAACGACTCTCCAGAGACGACAACCTATCGCCTCCCTAGTTATAGAGTCTACATCGCACTATCGTGAATCTCACCTATCCAACTCTCCTATTCGAAGTTCTGCACAATCAGTCTATTTATAATAGACAATATAATATAGGACAATATCTTTTCAATATCCGATAATATCACACGAAATCTTAGGTGATATTACCCACTAGATTCTCCAAGATTTCAACTTCGGATCACATTCCTAACAGAAAGTCCCCAACTCCACACTCCCTATCGAAACGCAATGAAACCCAAGGACCAGACCGCTGCCAAGATCGTTCTTTATGATCAGTACCTTCGGCAACGATCCGACATCGGAAGATTAGAAAATTACGAGGTAGAGAAGAAGAACAAAAGCAAGCTGACTGACATTCATTCTCTCTCTTTTTGTCAAAGTAGATGTGAGTTATGTGAAGCGTTGGAATGTACCCTGTACTATTATTTATAATGAGCAAGTTATTGGAAATAAAGTTTATATTTCTTTACACGTCTTTCCAAAACTAAGTGAGGAAAGGATGGTTATTAGCATATACCTATTCTTTTTTATGTTTATGCCTATAAATTTTATGCAAAATATATAATTATTGTAAAAGCTGTTTCATGTCCCTTCACATAGATAAGCCGAACTACGTGACCTGTATTTCGATTCACATTCATGGACCACAAAGTTTTTTCCATGAGAGGACGAATGATGTAATGAACTGGAGGCGCGGCTCTGATTTCTCCGTCACAACATTATACATGAAGTCATGTCGCAGAACAATGTCCGTCGTCGTTGCCTTGTCCTACTCTCTCTGGAAAAGACTTTGGTCCGGCAGGGGAGAGAGATTCTCGATGCAGGCAATAAGCTGTATTTTTTGTTGTATATTGTTTTAACTGAGCTCCTTTTATTGGTATTACTTTGATATTGTAAGTTAGTAGAGGGGTTCCACTAGATGAAACCTCGTATAACTACGAACTGGAATGACAAGCCGGATCACATGAAGCGCGATGATCCACTAACACGAAAGCATCCTATACACAACAGAAGTCTTTTTAATCATGTCGGGTGTGTTGATCTTTGAAAGTCTTAACACTCTTTGATTTTGGAATTAAGCAAAAGAAAGGATGAGTTCCTCATATAAACAAGTATCTTCATTAAATTTTGAAGCATGCACATGCATAAAATAACGATAAGCACGCAACATGTGTAGTAAAAGCGCATATCGTTGTGCGATGTTGACTATAGGCCAGACTTATAACTTCAAGGAACATGTGCATATGGATGGATGATCCTTAATTAGAGAATCGAAATAGGTACACACTGGCCCATTTCACGACGTGATCTGTAATGACACGAGGACGTTCTACGCACCCAGTATCTCATGATAGCCCTCATATATCATCCCCTTATAATCCACCGCCGAATTCTCACGGCGTGATAAAGTTCAAGTATTCATGAGACTCAAACCCGACACTTCTCTTAGGAATAACATATTCTAGATCATAGCAATCAAGTAATTGATTACATCGAATTCGAACAATTGGGGTCGTTCTCCCATCCCCGAACCTGTTCAGCATCATTATCATCTCACCCGAACATTTCTTACGCTTTAGTAGTGAATACGATATAACATAGAGGGAAGATAAAATAACATAAATAAGCATATAATTTATTTTAGGAAATTAGAGAACACAAATGACCCACTGGCAGTGGTAGTAGTAGTAAGATGATGATCGTAAGCTTTTCCCACGTTATTATATTATATGCCTTATTTTCCAAGTTTGGTTATTTCGGACGCCATTCCGAAATCACGGTGGATTGATTAATTTCCTGGCATGATTTTCAATGCTTCGAGGGCGCTTTTCCCCTTCGGCAGGGGACCTTTGTAAACCACATCATAATACTTGCTGTAAGTCATCCCGCTGTAAGCCGCAGTTGAGTTCTCACGGCGGAGGAGCCTCTCGGATGGCTCCACATAAGCATCGAGTGACGGCCCATAGGATACGACCAGCGACATCCTTGGGGTGCTGCCGTTCACCGCAGCCTTGTGAACGACGCTCTTGTACTTCCCATTGGTGAGTATCTGGGGAACCAAATCACAACAATAATTATTATGTGAAGGAATCCATCTTGTTTGCAATTGCACAGAAGAATGCAGTAGATATTTAACCTCAATTTGGTCACAGGTATTCACGAACAACGAGCCGGGAATTCCCTCTACTTGAATCCACTTCCCGTCCTGCAATATCTGTAGACCCTGGATCCCATTTTGCATGAGCAAGGTAAGCACGCCATGGTCCGTATGTGCAGGCAGTCCGATTGCATTCTCCGAGTCAGGACATGGGGGATACAAGTTCGCGGTAAAGAGTTGAAAACCCTGGTCCATGTCCATGGCCTCACTGATGTACGTCCCCTCAAACCCGAGGCTCTCGGAGATTCCCTTCAGCAGCTGCCCTGCTAATTCACCAGCTTTCTCACAATACTCCTCCAGGACATCTCTGTAAGCAATGCCGGTTACAGAGCATGAGACATCAACACAAAGAAAAACTTCTATTTCTCAATTTTGGGGCGGAGGGTGACTTCGAAAAACGACAAACCTGAAACCTTCCGGGTGTGCCGGGGAGTGAAACTTGGGATGAACCTTGAGCTTCAAGAAATCCCTCCAGTACAAGATCTTCTGGTTGGCGTGATTTGAGCTCGTGCCATAGAAAATGGGATCGGACAGGTCTTTCCCTAAATAAACTCTCTTCTCATCCTCTGTCATGTTGAAGAAATCGCCGGACGCACCCTGGATTCTCGTCATCAAATCCTCTGACACCCCATGGTTGATTGCCTGACGTGAAGATTAATGTTTACACAGCATTGCCATAAAATAATATCGTGATTCGTTCTTACGAAATTACGACGACATACCAAGAAGAAGCCCCAGTCCTCACAAGCCCTCCCAAGCTTACTGATCTCGCCGGGATCTCCAGACACCAAAAGGGATACGTCGATGACAGGAATGTTGCCGGCATGATCAGAATGCCGCGGACCGTCATCACCAAGGCCTTGGGTAGCCCAAGAGTAAGCAGACGGCAACACTGGGGTAGCTGCTCCATTGGGAAGCACGTCCGTCATGCTCTTGACGGATGGGGCATCCATGGTCATGGTGGCGTCCATTGTTTGGGATAGCTTTTATTGGTTTTGTGAAGATGGAAGATCAATTCTTGGGGGGGTGCATTATATACACACGAGAGGTGGGGGCTCATAGCGCACTCAAAAAGTGGTGTCCTTTTTGCGTAGAATCTCCCTCACATCACACAAATGCAATTACTTTATCTTGATTTTTTCCCTATTCTGACGTAATGTCCCGTCCGATCGTCAAAAACTATCAGCTTCCTTATTAATAATTTTTTTTTCATCAAATAACATGCCGTTAACCTAATTCGTCACCAAACTAGAAAAAACTTGATGTCCCCCAAAAGGGTTTGGAATTCTCCGCGTACGTTTCCCAATTGTACGTATATTTAAGACCTACCAGCCTACCACGATGTCATGGCGCGGTTGTATTGATATAATCTGGTTTTGATGATGACAAATGTTATGTATTGCTAATGTGTTATTTAAGTGTACAGAAGAACAGGTCTTCGGGTGTAGAAGCTGGTATCTGTCATTCGTGCAATACGTAAAAGAGTTATGTGGAGTACTTCAACAGGGGAAACGATCTAGCCATCAGAAATGGAGTTCTGAGGATAAAATTTACTATCGAATCCACTATCTCTGTTACAGAGATGAGCATCTGTGTCACAGTTGCTATAATTCTCCTTGCTGGAATATTTGCTATGGTTTATAGAATGGTATTTCTATGAGTGATGATTTCCTTCTTAGAGGTTGTCCTATATGCGAGCACGTGAGATATTTATCTCACACAGGATCACGTCTAGGTTCATCTTTGGACCTTAAGTTATTTGGAAATATTTATTTCCTTAACTAACGTGATCTTGTGTTTACGTAATTTGGCAATGACCTTATCAGGTTAAGATCTCCCTATATGGTGAGAATAATTCTACGAAGGGAATGTTTTCATTTTATGGAAACTTATAATCCCAATGCCAAATTCGTATGAGAAAGAGTGCTGGTTCTGCTGTCGCAGCAAACAGCTTCTAAGCAGAAGTCGTTATCTCTTATTGATTGATCATTATGTTTTATTATTATCTAACGTAACTAAGGGTAATGCTTTATGCTTTTGGAAGTTTTCCCACAGAATTAAATCAAGGAGAATATGGCAAGTGGATCATTGATTGGGAAACTTCGTTCTACGGACATGCTTATATGCAAGTGTGAAGCAACGATTCCAAGTCGCCGTTCTACCTAAAAGCTTACTAGAATCCTTGTGCCTTCACCGTTGCAAAAAGCTGAGAGCGTCCGTCGTGCATTCACCGAGCCGATCACCGCTGACAGAGAGCGTCTTCTGTAACTGCAGAGAGTTTGTGCTGTAGTTGCTAATCTTGTCTTTGCAGGTTGTTAGTCACACAGGTTGTGTGCAAGGGCAGGTGGTAGCCGTCAAGCCACGTTTGGGCAGGTGGTAGCCGTTAAGCCTCGTTGGGCAGGAGGTAGCCGTTAAGCCTCGTTGGGCAGGTGGTAGCCGTCAAGCCACGTTGGGCTCAGTGAGGAGCCGGAGTCAGACACGTTGCGTGCGGGTTGTGTTAGACACGTGATAACGTGCAATTTGTTAGTCACATTTCTGGCAGAAGTGTGCATCTGTAAAATCCCACATTCCAATCATAGTGAATACGCCCTGCTTGGGTGAGAGCTGGGAGAGTGGACGTAGGCATTGTTTGCCGAACCACTATAAATCTTTGTGTCTTACACAAAAGATAACTTGTCTCAGAACTGGGAATCTGTTTATCAGATCCAGCCTCTGTGACCTAACAGAACCACGCTTCTGTGAGCGAAAGTAAGTGTCATAACTCTTACGGCACTAATTCAACCCTCCCCCCTTCTTAGTGCAATCATATACCAACAGGTTGATTAATTACTCCTCACAACTACTGGTTTAGGTTGGCCGTGCTATACCTAATCGAGAATACTGCGTTTCGCATTTAGTGTCCAAAAAATCGAATGAAAAGTTGAGCAGGAAGAGTAAAAGAAATGTCACACATGAGTGTCTGCGTCACAGGGTAGCAAGAAATATTGGGTCGAGGCCGGGTATGGACTTAGGCCCCCGATTGGTAAATTATGTAACGAGTTGGGGTGTACGCGCGCCTTCCGGCCTAGCATGCGTGTGGCGGTTCGGACGACCCGAGGATCCGGGTCCGCTCCCCCAAGACTCAACCCGTCGATGTTACGACTCGAACGTTGGACGCTGCGGAAGGGAAATTAGTTGAATCCTCCCTTGGTTCCCAAATGGACCTATGGGACCTTTCGCCAACCGTCTTCAGTTTCCTGAAGGCGACGGACGAAAGACTGCGTAAGGCCTCATTTAGGAATTTTAGGGAAGATTCAGGGAGCGGCTCGTGTCGTCGTTACCCATCCAAAATGGCTCCGTAAAACATTGTGTTGTTTAACTTAGGTAAACTATACTGAGTCGCCACCGACTTAAGTTTGAAAACTGGTTTAAGTCGAAAAAATCAGAGTGAGTTCGAGGATTCCTATTGACTAACTATTACATTCTAACATGCGAAAAGGAGGTGGTGTTTGCTCCAAATGGCTTGCCTTTGTTTAACGGGAGTTGGGCCCGATCTGGGAGTTGGGCCAGACTCATATCGATGTTTTACGGTTGTTGGACCCGATTCGAACTTTGGACGCAAACTCATGTTGGTTGTTTATGAAAACCATCAGACATGCGATAACAATCCTAATGGGCCTATAACACACTCATCCACATCCAATTATTTAGATAAAAGGGATGGAGAAGGGCAGTGACTGCGGGCCTATACACTTGGGCCCGCAGCCCGTTACAAGTGAATTTGAAATGTTTCGGGGAGGCCCACAACTCCTCTTGTACCTTAGATGACGTTTGGGGTCACTTTATTGTCTTGACATCGCGGTTTTTACACACGCGAAAAGATCTACGCGGTTTGACACACGCGCCTTCGAGTAAATCTTCGAAAATTTGGCGTCGATCCTTCCAAAGTTACATGATCAGTGTACATGCAAAAATAAAATGCAAGAGTGCAAGTAGAATGTTCGAGAAAATAGAGGAGCAATTCAATCAATCCTATGTAATTTTCTCAAACTTCAATAAGACGACGAAAGTGAGAAAAATCATAACATTTCATATGCTCGTCCAAAAATCATAAAATTTTACCAGGAAAAAAAAACTTAATGTAGTTTTTGCATGCATAATTTTAGGAAAAAAACAAGCTTGTAGTTTGATGTCAATAAAAGAATGAATATGGTCATTCAAACTGTAATTATACCGCATCTTATAGCAAGTTTGACCACCATTTAACACAGGCGAACATTGATCAAAATGAAAAGTACAAAACATAAAAGTTATAGGTAAGTAAAAGATAAAGCTAACGCAATTAGTTTTAGGTTAAACAAAGGTATGTAGCCCAGGTTATGCCCTGAAAACTGAATCAACGTTTCTGCCCATGTACAAAATGCAATACTAGAGGGAAATTTGACCAAAAAGGCTTCGAATGGAAAATTTCAAAACATAAAAATTGTAGATTGACTAGAGGGAAACTAACCCATAAAAATTACACCAAATTGATCAAAGTAGTATTGTCAATCGAGTACAGAACGGTTGCGCCCTGTAGTTGATCATTTGATTGACAAAAGCTCGACTAAAATGACTTCGAATCAAAATGTTCAAAATGTAAAAGTTGTAGAAAACTTGAAGGTACATCCAACCAAATTGATTTCAGGTCGAAAAAAACTTTGGTGTTCAAGTTATGTTCAAGAAACAGAAGAAGCAATTCTGCTCTTGAACATAAATGTATTGTTCTGCAATGTCAGCAAAACTTGATTGAAATATCCTCAAATGGAAAAGTTTAAAACATGAAAGTTATAGACAAGTTGAAGAGGGAGTGATCCCAAGTAGTTTCAGGCAATTCCGAGTCACACGAATCGAGTTAGATCTGATTGAATGCAGCTGCTTTCTTCGTGGATGCATGAAACAGAGCAACTTCATTCCTCCACCTTCAATGACCAAAAACTTCATGTAAATGCTTTGCTTGGAAATGTTGTCAACAGAAAAACTGTTCCCGCTAAGAAAGGAAACTGAAGAGCTAAAATTCAACTCGTTCCGTGTAACGAGCAAGAAAGTACACATAAAAACATCAGGCAACAACAGCAGCGAAGTTCCAGCACGCATATGTCCCAAGAATCAGTCATAACTCAGGCTATGCATGCTCGATTTAAACGCATAATCTATCCACACAATCAGAAAAGAGAGAGAGAGAAAGATGTTGGACTTGACTAAGCTTGATTCCGTCGCTGGACGGAAGAGCAGCGCCCCCCAGAAGTGAAAGCGACGTCATACTTCGCGATTTCCGGCCTTCGACCATCCCGAACTCGCGAATAACGGTATGTTCATGCACATTAACACCAGAGCACAAGTAGAAAAAACGTGGTGAGTATAACAGAAGTCATGGGTGTCCGTTAAATAAGTTGAACAAGTGAGAGGAGGTCTCACCGAGGGGTTGCCTCGCCTCAGGATGGCCCGAGGATAAAAGGGACGTTGAGGAGTCCGCGAAGGGGGGTTGCCTTGGAGCACCATGCTTGGATTGTGGCTATGGCAGGAGGCGTGTCATCGGAGAGAAGGGTGTGGGCTGGTCGGGAGGCTTTGGCTCGTCAGCACTGGAGACGAGGAGTCCTTGACTTCGGTTTCTATGTGTATGTCGGGAGGAGTTGGCCTCCGGCAATGATGTGTAGGGAGGAGGAGTTGGCCTCCGATTCCCAGAGGGGGGAGTAACGTGTTGGAGAATCTCAAGAATAGGGATCCTGTCTTTCCCTATTTGTCTGAAGATTTTTCTTGCCAGGAGATAAAGGATATATTTTTTGGGAAGGGGATCGTGGAGATAGTATGTGAAAGAGAGGAATCAGAGGAAAAGAAATCTGCCCCTGAAATTTCGAATTGATTGGAGAGTTCTCGCTTGAGTGAGATTATTTTTCCTTTTTTAAAAAGAAATAAATTAGGAGAGGAAAAGAAATATCCGTGAAATCTCGGATTGATTGGAGGATTATGAAAACCGTTAAAGAGGATAAAGTTAAAAAAATTAAAACAAATAGAATAAAAATAAAACGGAGATGGGCTTGAATTGGGCTTTGGCCATTGTGTTTAAAAAACAAAAGTTGGACTTCATATTATTTTAAACTGAGTTTATGTAATGGACTAAAAAAATAGTGGCCCATAATATAATTTGAGGTATTACATGGGGTTTTGTCCCTAATTACGACTTCATAAGACAAACTCATCTAATGATGCCTCGTTATTACTATCATTATTATGTCAGTTTTATGTGACTTTGATATTGAGATGAAATGGGGAGGGGGGGAGGAGGCATGATGATGATGATCAGGATTGATGATCTAAAAGTGCCGAGTATTGCTATAGTTTGTCACAGAAATAATCACACGTGACATGAGAAACCGTTTGTTATATGAGATATTGATAAAAGATTTGGTCGATTTTTGAAACGAAAAAGTGGCACGCAAAAGTTATATGGTTGAATTAATTGTTAGGGTGAAATCGATGTGGTCACCCTCCGAATCATCTCCCACTTTCTCATATTTCTCACGCGGCATTCTCACGTGTTAGTTTTAAACGACTTGCTGACTTTGAACTCGTAAACTCGATCTAGAGAAATTGTGGTTACCCTATTTTTCTAGAGAGTATTAGGGTTCACATTCAAGTTTCAAGTTCGTGGAAAGCAAGTTAAGTGGCCCCACCTTTACTCACCTGTCGACCGAGTAAGGGACTCCAAAGAAAAATTATTGGTTATTTTTTGGTCGCTGCGGTCGTCGTCTTCCTCAAGTTAATCACGACTCCATTCGTCTGAATTAGTTTTATCTTGAATGGACCCCAACCCACGGTGTCGCCTCTGGCTAGTAATTTCCATGATATTTCTCTCAACCTTTACGAATTAATCTTCAGGTTATATCCTAATATAAATATGCCCCCTCCCATCATTCATCGACCATCAAACCAAAAAGAGGTTTTACCACCCGCCCCATATTCTGTCCGCTGATTCATCGCCCTCGAGCCTATATCCATCAGAAACAAAACATCTTAGAAGAGAAAGATGGTGATGGTGAGCATATGTCGTCATTCCGTAGCCCGAAATAAGTGATGCTGCGTTTTACATTTCAAATGAGTTTCTTTTTTTTTTTAATCGTAGTCTCGTCGTTGTTGAGCCTTGCTTACTCTTTTCGTTTTAAAGAAACTGGTGTTGAAGGTGCACGACTTGCACGACCCCAAATCGCAGAGGAAGGCGTTGAAGACGGTTTCCTCTATTGAAGGTTAATAATAATAACAACACATGTTCATGGTGATAGTTGACGAAGAAGAAAAAGGAACTGTATTGATGTGTTTTCCTTTTTGTGTATGCATATGGTGAAGGTGTCGACTCTCTGGCGGTGGACAAAGAGAAGAAGACGTTGACGGTGGTAGGCAACATAGTTGTGTACAACGTCGTGTGCAAGTTGAGGAAGCTAATGAACGTTGATATCGAGGCGGCCGGACCGAACAAGGAAGAGAAAAAGGAGAAGAATGAAGAAACCCCGATAACTTACTACTACAATAGCGACTATTACCCTTATTATTGGCCATCGTTTTACACGAAATGATTTCTTCTAGTACGGAACCAAAAGAAATAGGGGTATCACTCGTTAGATTCCGATAACTACTGAACCTTCGAGACGAGGCAGGAAGATGTGCTCCTTACCCATCTAAACTTTGAGGCCCCATCGCTTAATACATCTCGCAACTTCGACTTTGTCCCTAATTAGCATGTCACGAAATAATCCTGAGCTAAGCGTTTTTTCCTTTTAAGCATAATGATGCAATTGTTATACTTGTCGAAGGGCGTTATTGAAACGTCGGGGAAGGAGAGTAGGGGTGAAAATGAGTCGAGTCGAGACCGAGTACTCCCAGGCTCGAGCTCGGCTCGATTAGGAAAAGCTCGAGCTCAAATAATTGGAGCTCGAACTCGGCTCGTTCCAATTATGGAGAGCTCGAGCTCGGCTCGAATGTAGATCGAGCCTAAACTTGGCTCGAATGCTCGGCTCGAAAGCTCGAGCTCGATTTCAAAATATACATATATTGACATTGACTCGAACTCGGCTGTTGGCTCGAAAACATATATAATAAAGTTCACTTCAAAACATAAATATGAACAATGTTGTCAAAATATTTCAACAAAATCATAATTCCAAAACATCTCCAAACTATTCTCCCAAAACATCTCCATAAATAGAACCAGATTTATCAAAACAATCACAAACCACAAGAATCATAATCTTAAAACATCTTCACAGTATAACTTCATTACAAATCATAATAATATCATAAGCATCATCACCTACATATAAAATATTATAAAGAGTATTACAATCACCATAACAATAATAAGACAATAAATATCTTAAAATTTTATTAGGTAATTTTATTAATTTTTGTGTGCTTTGAATCATCATGCCCAAACACAATATGAGAGGGTAAGGGGATGGGAAGCGTACCTTGACTATGACGCCTTCACTTCTTTCTGTCGCTTACCCGCGGGCGTAAAATTCGGCCAGCTCCTCTCCGGTACTTTTTGACGCTCGCTCCGGCCGATCCTCGCGAGACACAAAGTATGAAAAGGCCGATTATTTTCCACTTATCTAATGAAGAGAGGAGATCGCCACGCCAAAAGGAGAGGGAGAGAGAGGTTTTTTCTTTAGGGTTTGCTTTTACCACAGAGTGTGGGGAGGGGGAAGGAAAAAGTTTTTTAGGTAATTTTATTAATTTTTTATTAATAAATTATTAAAATTTATTATATAATATTAGGCTCGCGAGCCTTCGAGCTGTTAGTGTTTCGGCTCGAGCTCGGCTCGTTTCGTTAACGAGCCGGAACGAAGCGGCTCGAGCTCGGCTCGAGCTCGGTCAAAGTCGAACCGAGCTCGGTCAAATTCGAGTTTCGACTTTGACCGAGCTAGCTCGCGAGCAGCTCGCGGCGGCTCGGCTCATTTTCACCCCTAAAGGTGAGAGGTGTTAAGGACATGAGTGAACATGAGAGAACTCGTTAAAATATATGTTACGTTGATATGACTGGTCGAATAGAAAACATAATATCATAATGAGATTTAGCGTCAAGGAAAATGATATGTCGGCCCCCTCTTAGCCTCTCCCCCCCTTTTTTGATTTAACTTTTCTCACGCGGCATTCACTCCTAGGATAACGTCAAAAGCGGCTTGGTCATTGCTTTTATTTCCCCTACGATTATTAGGGATTCACGTTCTTCGTGGGGAGCACGGGAAGTGGAGCCACCTACCCTTTGGTTCTTATCTCTTTCGGAAGGCTTTCTTGGTCCTTTTGGTCTTCGGGCTCTCTAGAAAGTCCCTAATTCCACGCTCCCTGTCGAATTCCTTCTTGAGCTTGCATTTGACTTGGTATAGTTCGAATGAACCCCCGTCACCGTCACCTTCATTCACTGCACTGGGGGGGGATTGGCGAAATTTCTCTGACATTTCTATCCAACCTCCTAGCAATTGCACCAATCTTCATGTCATCCCCTCAGTATAAATATATCCCAATCCTCCCATCATTATTCAACAACCTCTCCACTCCTCTCTTCTTCCTCTCCCTCCCCACCTCGCAATACAGAGATTACAAGAAGCATAGCATCTTAGGAGAAAAAATGATGGTGAGTTTATGGGATAAGCCCAAATTGATTGGTTTTGGTATTGTTGTTGTTGTTGTGGAGCTTACTTACTCTTTTTTTTCTTTTCTAGAAAGTGGTGTTGAAGGTGTACGACTTGAATAATCCCAAATCAAGCAGCAGGGCGATGAAAGCAGTTTCCAAACTTGAAGGTAATGGTCATGTGCATAGCTAATGTGGAAAAATGATTCGTGGAAACAGAAAAAGAAGTAGTAGTCTGATGCGTTTACCTTGTGTTTTCATGGTGAAGGCGTCGAGTCAATGAAGGTGGACAGGGAGAAGAAGACGTTGACGGTGATCGGCAACATAGATCCATACGAAGTTGTGTGCAAGTTGAGGAAGCTGATGGATGCAGCTATCGAGTCCGCTGGACCAAACAAGGAAGAGAATAAGGAGGCGGCCGAGAAGAAGAAGAAGGAGGAGGAGGAGAAGAAGAAGGTGGAGGAACTCCTGAAAACTTATCACGACAACGTTGGCTATTACCCTTACTATTGGCCAGTATTTACCAATAAATAATTTCTTTCCTAGTATGGAACTAAAAGAAACAGGGGCGCGTCACTCGTTATATCCCGAGAATTGATACATGCTTTACCTTTGGCATTGGAAAGCGAGTCGTTTGTAAGCTACAATCGACTTGTAGAATCTTCTTCATTATGTATTTCCCTAAGAAGTCGTAGCTGTGATAGTACAGAGATTCAATCTCCACTCTTTGACCTTTCTGCATCATCAGCGTCCGCTCTTCCTTGTAACTTTCCTGTCAAGACAACAACCCTCGGATCAATTGAGTAGTCTCGGTTCCTCTGGTTCATAAAAGGAAAGTGCAGTTTTCAACCGAGATAAATCCTGATGATATCAAGATTTTCTCAACTTGCGAGTCCTTCGGCCTCAGTGGAGTTTCAGGGATCCTTCCGGTATTAGGTTCAATTCGTCCCCTCGTTTTCCCAGCCACTTCACGTTGCAAGCTGACAAATAATAACAATCGAGTTCAATACACGACGAAAAAAGAAACTAATGTATAAGCAAACCATATCGAAAGGCTCCGCCAAGTCCCATTCCAATGCTTCCATACTAAAAAGGTGGAAAATACAGCTAACCCAGCAGAGTTCCTTTGCCAGGTAAAATTTTACATTTAAGAGGCACCCCGAACTGATAAAATGCGTGGTGAAAGAGCCTAGGGAATAATGTCCTCACTAATCCACCACGGCAAGAATTGCCAGGTTTGGAAAGCTTTGCCTTAGCAGATGAAGCAAATACTTGAAATATAGCAATACTAAAAACAGTGGCGGAGCCAGGTGACCCAATGGGGCCATGGTCCCCCTGTTTTTCTTTCGCCCCCTTAAACTTCCTCTTATTCAATTTGATTCCTTTTGATTATCTTTTTTTACCGTGCCATTTACTACAAAGAATATCTACCCCTTACATTTCTCTGGATATCAACTAAAAGAATTGGCCTAACCTGGTTGCGATATCTGGATAGCCTTTGGCTGTGATTAATATGCTCGGAATCTAATTAAAACGACCATCTTCTGCCAGCCGTTGGAAAATGGCATGCTAAGGAATACACAGCCCCAAAAATGGCATAAACTCGGGGTATGGAAACTTGTCACCAACAGCAGCTAAATCCTTACATCCCCAATATACCTTCTCCACCAGAATGATGCACTGTGCATCAGTCTGCAGGTCTAAATTCCGAAGGATGCTCAAGTCACCAGTCATAGGTATCCACAAAGTCCACAGGTGGCACAATCCGCTGATGCTTTGTTTGGCTCCTACTCATGTTCAATGTGTAAAGAAGAAGATCGGCAATAAACGTGAGAAGTTATGTTACAATAATTGAACTACAAGATGAAAAGAATCGTGCCTTTGACCTTACTTGCAGCCCTCTACTTGATGTCATGATTCGGCGGGTCCTTGCAAGGACACCCAAGTGGCGTAAGGTGGGTGGTGAGTGTTTGGAACCTTGTCATGATCCCTTGTTCGAATCCCATCACGTACACTCCACTTGGAAAATTAAGGTTGGTCTCCTGGGTGATGGCTAATAAAGCCCAGGAGCCGCCCACCTCTTGGGCCTTTGGGCCTCAACTGAAATTGGATCGACAGGGGAGCAGGCCTCAAGTCGGGCCCAAAGGGGATGTAGAGGGGCAGGGCCTGAGGTTCGCAGGCTTATAAAAAAGCCTCCGAACCTCGTGAGAGGGCTCGCAAAAAGTAAGTCCACCACGAACCCCGCTGATATAAAAAAAAAAGATTATGTCGGTGGCAACATAGAAGTGCGACCACATCTGGCTATCCAGAAATAGTTTTAACTTCTAGATATGAATGGAAAACACACTTTAAAAGTAATAACCGAATTAAGAAGTGGATAGGATGCAAGGGACTCGAATTGCTTTGTTGACCTGTAAGTTAAAAAATTTATAAAAACTCTAATGAAAAATAATAATAAAGTCACCAGCTTCCTATAAATAGCTAGAGCCGGATAAGCATATAACACAATCAGAGAAAAGAGACAGACTTGAGAGAGACACTTCAAGAAGAATCGTTCCGAAAAAGGAAAAATCATCACCCAAGGTAGTATTTTTCTTCTAGTTTCTGGGTAGAAATTGCATCAGATTATATTACATTCGGCCGAGCCTTCCTTCGACGTGGCAGTAGCTTCAGATTATTCCTTGGCGGCCTCAGATCACTCCTCTATCCAGACGTCTTCGACACCCGATAGCTTCTTTCCTTTGCTTCCGTTTAATTATGTGAATTTGTCTACTTTGATTATTTTTATTTCTAACAACCAACGATGGTCTCAGCCCCTGCTTCAATCATCCTCACTTTCGCCAGTCCCGACAATTCTCCAAATTTGACTAACTCCCAACGTTGCGACCCTCGACGATTCCGGCTACAACATCAGCGTTTCCCGACTCCTACGGTTCGGCTGCCCAACTCTTCCAGCACCGGCGTCCAGTTTCCCATGATCCTGTGGGAGAAACTTCAAGCCCCTTGCCCTCCGTCCCGGATATATTCCTCAGTACGTTTGCTTCTGTCACGCCGCTGCCGTAAAGTCCAGGCGTGGTGACACTACTCTACCCTCCTATTCTTCCTGACGAGACCAGACTCGGTTGAACTCCCAAGTTCTCAACTGGGTTGTCCACGACGTCAAACCCGCTCAGCCTCTTCGGCAATCAACGCAGCAACACTAGCTATATTGACTCTAGCAATTACCTCCCAAGCTCAGCAACAAAATTTCTCGTGGTAGCAACCCGTTGCTCGTGTGCACCATGGTGGCAGTTCTCCGCTTCTTAGATCTGGCTTCCCGGCACCCTCTTCACAGGACCGCTCCTCGGTTTCAAAGTAGTCGTCTTGTGAAAGCCTCCGCCCCACCTCTCGACTCATCACGTCATTAGATCCACGAACCACGTCGACCAAGCTTCAACCTCGACGCTTTCTTTCCTTCGCCCATGGGTGTTTCAACCTAAAGCCACCATCTAGCTCCCTGATTCTGGTTTTGAGATATAATAAAATCTACAAAAATGCACAAAATCATGAAAGATCAACAAAAATGCACAAAATCATGAAAAATGTACAAAAATACATAAAATCCATAAAAAATCACATAAAATCAGGAAAAATCACAGAAAAAATCAAATAAAAAGTAATAATAAAGTCACTACCTGCTCCTTATAAATAGCTAGACCCGGAGAAGTAGACAACACACTGAGAGAGAAGAGACAGACTTGAGAGAGACACTTCAAGAAGAATCATTTACGAAAAAGCAAAAATCATCACCCAAGATAGAAATTGCATCAGCTTACATCCCAGCCGGCCGAGCTTCAGATTTTTTATTTCTCACAACCAGCAACGATGGTCTCGGTCCCCCCTGCTTCAACATCCTCATCTACGCCAGTCCAGACAATTTCCCAAATTTGACCAACTCCCAGCGTTGCGACCCTCGATGATTCCGGCTACAACATCAGCGTTTCCCGACTCCTACGGTTCGGCTGCCCAACTCCTCCTGCACCGGCGTCCAGTTTCCCATGATCCTGTGGGAGAAACTTCAAGCCCCTTGCCCTCCGTCCCGGACATATTCCTCAGTACGTTTGCTTCTGTCATGCCGCTGCCATAAAGTCCAGGTGTGGTGACACTACTCTACCCTCCTATTCTTCCTGACGAGACCAGATTCGGTTGAAGTCCCAAGTTCATCCCACGGCTCAACTGGGTTGTCCACGACGAGGTTCTCAAACCCACTCAGCATCTTCGGCAATCAGCGCAGCAACACAAGCAATATTGACTCTAGCAATTACCTCCCGAGCTCAGCAACAGAAACTCTCGTGGTAGCAACCCGTTGCTCGTACGCACCATGGTGGCAGTTCTCCGCTTCTCAAATCTGGCTTCCCGGCACCCTCTTCACAGGACCGCTCATCGCTTCAAAGTAGTCGTCTTGTGAAAGCCTCCGCCCCACCTCTCGACCCATCTCGTCATTAGATCCACGACCCACGGCGACCAAGCTCCAACATCGACGCTTTCTTCCCTTCGCCCATTCAACCTAAAGCCACCATCTAGCTCCCTGATTCTGGTTTTCAGATATAATAAAATCTATAAAAATGCACAAAATCATGAAAAATGTACAAAAATACATAAAATCCATAAAAAATCACATAAAATCAGGAGAAATCATAGAAAAATCAAATGAAAAGTAATAATAAAGTCACTATCTACTCCCTATAAATAGCTAGCCCCGGAGAAGCAGACAGCACAGTGAGAGAGAAGAGACAGACTTGAGAGAGGCACTTCAAGAAGAATCATTTACGAAAAAGGAAAAATCATCACCCAAGGTAGAAATTGCATCAGCTTACATCCCAGCCGGCCGAGCCTTCCTTCGACGCGGCAATAACTTCAGATTTTTTATTTCTCACAACCAGCAACGATGGTCTCGGCCCCCCTGCTTCATCATCCTCATCTCCGCCTGTCCCGACAATTCCCCAAATTTGACCAACTCCCAGCGTTGCGACCCTCGACGATTCCGTCTACAACATCAGCGTTTCCCGACTCCTATTGTTCAGCTGGCGAACTCCTCCTGCACCGGCGTCCAGTTTCCCATGGTTCTGTGGGAAAAACTCCAAGCCCCTTGCCCTCCATCCCGGACATATTCTTCGGTACCCTTGCTCCTATCACACCGCTGGTAAAGTTCAGGCATGGTGACACTATTCTACCCTTCTATTCTTCCTGATGAGACCATACTCGGTTGAAGTCCCAACTTCATCCCATGCTCAACTGGGTTGTCCACGACGAGGTTCTCAAACCCGCAATCGGGTCAGCCTCTTCGACAACTAGCGCAGCAACACTAGCTATATTGACTCTGGCAATCACCTCCCGAGCTCAGCAGCAGAAACTCTCGTGGTAGCAACCCGTTGCTCGTGCACACCATGGCGGCAGTTCTTCGCTTCTCAGATCTGGCTTCCCGGCACCCTCTTCACAGGACCGCCTCCACGACTTCAAAGCAGTCGTCTTGTGAACGCCTCCGAGCCCCACCTCTCGACTCATCTCGTCATTAGATCCACGACCCACGGCGACCAAGCTCCAACCTCGACGCTTTTTACCCTTCGTCCATGGGTGTTTCAACCTAAAGCCACCATCTAGCTCCCTGATTCTGGTTTTCAAATATAATAAAATCTACAAAAATGTACAAAATCATGAAAGATCAACAAAAATGCACAAAATCATGAAAAATGTACAAAAATACATAAAATCCATAAAAAATCACATAAAATCAGGAAAAATCATAGAAAAATTCAAATGAAAAGTAATAATAAAGTCACTACCTACTCCCTATAAATAGCTAAACACGAAGCAGCAGACAACACACTGAGAGAGAAGAGAGAGACTTGAGAGAGACACTTCAAGAAGAATCATTTACGAAAAAGGAAAAATCATCACCCAAGGTAGAAATTGCATCAGCTTACTTCCTAGCCGGCCGAGCCTTCCTTCGACGCGGCAGTAGCTTCAGATTTTTTATTTCTCACAACCAGCAACAATGGTCTCGGGCCCCCTGCTTCATCATCCTCATCTCCGCCAGTCCCGACAATTCCCCAAATTTGACCAACTCCCAGCGTTGCGACCCTCGACGATTCCGTCTACAACATCAGCGTTTCCTGATTCCTATGGTTCAGCTGGCGAACTCCTCCAGCACCGGCGTCCAGTTTCCCATGGTTCTGTAGGAAAAGCTCCAAGCCCCTTGCCCTCCGTCCCGGACATATTCTTCGGTACCCTTGCTCTTATCACGCTACTAGTAAAGTTCAGGCATGGTGACACTACTCTATCCTTCTATTCTTCCTGACGAGACCATACTCGGTTGAAGTCCCAACTTCATCCCACGCTCAACTGGGTTGTCCACGACGAGGTTCTCAAACCCACAATCGGGTCAGCCTCTTCGGCATCTAGCACAGCAACACTAGCTATATTGACTCTGGCAAACACCTCCCGAGCTTAGCAACAGAAACTCTTGTGGTAGTAACTCGTTGCTTGTGCGCACCATGGCGGCAGTTCTTCGCTTCTCAGATCTGGCTTCCCGGCACTGTTAGTCCTGGTTTTGATGATGAGCTTGAGAAGCTAGTCGCTGTAACACTTCGCTTATTCTTAGTGATGAGCTTGAGAAATGTGTTGCTGAATCACAGCAAGCAACAATTACAGTTTGCTGCGTTACAGTAAAATGTTACTGTGATTTTACGCACAAACACTGAAAATATGGAAACATATTTTCTAATATTCACATTTTATTTTGGGCTAATTCAGAATATTCGTCTGAGTGTCCAAGTTCATTTAATCTAGCTTAATGATCTCATTATAAATGTTTAGGCATCTAAATATTGCGAGATTAGCTTTCCAAGTTTAATTTTGGAAACAAAATATTTCTTGGATATCCTGCAGCAATGTTACGCTGCAACATAAGCAATGTTACGCTGCAACCTAAGCAATGTGTCGTTACACTTAAGAAAGACCTTGCTGCATTACAGCAAAACTATTCTGCGTTATTGCGCTGATGAAAGAATAATTATTATTCCAGATTTGCTTATTGCAGTCTAATTATATTTAATGATTAAATATATTATCTGATTCTGATAATCATTATTTAATCTGATAAGATTATACGTGCAAGGAATATCATCAAAGATTTCCTTCCCTTCTTGATCATTATGACCGTTGAGCATCCTGTTGCTGATCCACGATTACAGCTTCCTGTATTCTGATTTAGGAAACAAATTATTCGTTTTTGGGAAATCGATTATTTGTTTCGTTCCTTTTTATACCAGACGACCCTCACATAATCTCAAGTCGTTTTCGAACGATTTCTAAGTGGGCTGAGTGGCTGAGTGGTCTAAGTGGTCGACGGAGAGCGGAAGGTGCTAAGTGTCTCCGGGTTCTTATTGCTCGCAAACTGCGTGCGAGGGCGTCAAGGGGCTGAGTTCAGATTCCTTGATCGTCGTGAGAGGGACTAGGTGTGCTCGGTGCGTTCAACGAGCAGCCGGCGAATCGTCTGAGGGAAGCTAAGTGAATACCTGTGCTGATTGCAGTAACCGGTTGCTGACCCATCGGCAAGAAGCCGTTCTTGTCGTGTCTTTTCGCAGGGAAGTCTCGAGCCTACGGAGTTTGAGCAGTTAGACACGCACTTGCGGGTGCGCGCCAGAAGTTTCGTTCCTACAGGGTAGAGCAGGAGTTGGGAACGCCGCCGGAGTGGAAAGAGTTCCTCCCAAGCACAGGGGTGCTGTGCAGAAGTCTTGAACGCCTGATACAGAGGGTTAGTAAAGCAGGTTGCGTGGAAGCCAACGGATCGGAAAATTCCACCCTAGGCACTGGGTGTGCAGTGCAGTGAGTCACGGCTGTGGTAACCGTGCACGGCCGAACTGAGTGTAGGACGGATACCTTCTAAGTGGTCTTTGTGGTTCTCTTTGTGATCTTTGTGGTTCTTCTCTTCGTGATCTTTGTGGTGATCTATTTGATCAACTTTGTGGTTGTCTCTCTTGCGCTTATAGACAGGATCATCCTGAGAAGGGACGAAATCTTTGTGGAAATCCTCTTCTGAGCAAACAAGTGCCGAAGCATTCCTTCGCTGTGAAGCAGAAACGGGCTGCTCTCTGAGAAGCCATTCTTCACTGTAAGGAATTATCTGTGAGGATTTATATACTAACACAACGTTGTCTCTCTGCTTTGATAGTCAGGTTTATATTAAGCGACAACGAGCTGTGTGCGAATCCTTTGAGAAATCAACTGCTGAGCGTGAGCATCATTCTGCTGGACACGAGCAGACGTCCACTGTGTGAGGAGCTGACCGTTGCCAGGAGTGATCATCTGTTGTACGGGATTCTAAATCTCACTTTGTGAGAAAAACTTACGCCTAGTGCAAGGGCTCTTTGCACCCACTATTTTCAAATAGTGGAATCACCTCTACGGTGGAAAGTGGACGTAGGTCGATTAAGGCCGAACCGCTATAAACTACTGTGTCCCTTACGATCGCGTAAACACTAGTACGAGAATCCAACGATTAAGTCGTAACGGTTACAGCAAAGCAGTTCTCATTCTGAGAAAGGGCGAAAAAGTTATAAACACTAATTCACCCCCCTCTTAGTGTTCCTGAACGATCCAACAGGCACCCTCTTCACAGGACCGCCTCCACGACTTCAAAGCAGTCGTCTTGTGAACGCCTCCGAGCCCCACCTCTCGACTCATCTCGTCATTAGATCCACGACCCACGGGGACCGAGCTCCAACCTCAATGCTTTCTTCCCTTCGCCCATGGGTGTTTCAACCTAGAGCCACCAGCTCCCTCATTCTGGTTCCCAGCACCACGCCTTCTTGATGAGTTACAAGGCATCTCCTTTCTCTCTCGTCATCAAATTAGACTTTGGATGATTCTCCGCCTCATCGTTGGTGACACTTCAAACATAGTGGAAGCCAAGGATCCAGAGGCTCAAGGTCTTCCTCCCGACCAGACCTCTTTACGTCATGTTTTAGTTTTCTGTGCGGATACTCTGAGGCGTGTCTTGCGGACAATCAACGTACGCACCCCGTCCTCGCTCTCGGGTAAGAGGCAATGGTTATATATTCGAGGGTGTACGCGCGCCTTCCGGCCTAGCATGCGCGCAGTGGTTCGGACGACCCGAGGATCCGGGCCCGCTCCCCTAGAGTCTTCCGGTCGGCGTCGCGACTCGAGCGTCGAACGCTGAGGAAAAGACCGAGGGGGTCCCTCCTTCGATTCCTGATCGGGTCTGCCCAGACTTTTCGCCGATCGTCTCCATGCTCCTTAAGAGGCGACGGGCGAAAAGGAGCGCATGGCCCGAGGAGGAAGCTTCAGGAGGTTCCAAGAGCGGCTCGCGTCGCCGTCACCTATCCAAAATGACTTCGTAAAAAAAGTTTTTTTTAATTATACGGAGTCGCCACCGACTTAGTTTTTTAAAAGCTTGGTTTAAGTCGGAAAACCAGAGTAGATTCGGGGATTCCTAATTACTAACTCTTACATCTAAACAAGCGAAGATGTGTCGTTTGCTCCAAAAGTTTGCTTTTGGTTAACGGGCGTTGGACCCGATCCGGGCATGACTCCGGACTAATGTCATTGTTTTACGGGCGCTGGACCAGATCCAGGCGTTGGACCCGAACTCATGTGTATTTGTTTAACAGTCACATGCGACAAAAATCCTAAGGGGGCCTAACACCATGCACCACAACACTCACAAACAATAATTTAGATAAAAGAGAGCAGGGAAGGGTGGTGACTGCGGGCCTATGCAATTGGGCCCGCAGCCCGTTACATGTGTAAATGAGTAATTCGGGGAGGCCCCCACCTCCCCTTTATACCTTCGGTTTGTCGGTTGGGGCCGTCTGGAGCGTTTCCACTTCGGTCCACCGTGCATCATCTTGAAGTTGAAAAAAAACGGAAGCGAACGATGTGAGGTGTTTGAGCCCGCCGACCTTCAATATGTCCCAAACGTCACTCGGATTGACGAGATTGTATTTTCACATGCGAAAACATCAAGATAGGAAAATGATTAGTAAATAATAATATGTACATGATAAACGCGATGATCATGAACTTGGAAACATATCAATGACATCAAGCAAGTTCAAGACATGATGGAAAATCATGCGTAATTGAATGCTTCTCAACCGCGGCAGCTTTAGTGCCTTTCAAAAAAATATGCATAACTTTCTGCTCAATTCATGAAAATGTGCATATTTATACTTGGAAGAAAGCTCTTCGAGTCAGTAATCCAATAGTGCAATTTCAAGTCAATCTAAGGTCTGTAACGAAAGTTATAGACAAAAGAGTGAGATGTCCACATGCAGATCCGAGCTCCGACAGTTTTGCTGCCTTTCAGAAAAACGTATATAACTTTTAGCTTAGTTCACGAAAATAAGCTTACTTATACTCAGAAAGAAGCTCTTGAAGTCAGGCATCTAATGGCTTAAGTTTTAGGTCAATACGATTTCCAAAAAGAAAGTTATGAGTAAAAGAGTGGACTGTCGACATGTAGATCCGAGCCTATAAGTCTTCGGATTGTTCGAAAATACTCCATTCATATGTAAATGCCATATCATTTTAAAACCACTAAAAATTTGTGCATGAAACATCATATATAGCTAGTGTGACATGTCTAGAGTATATTTGAAGTTCGATGTATGGCAAAAATGTGAACGGTCATGTCCAAACATGTGAAACTCGGTCGTTTGTAACCAGTACAATGTTTCATTCGAAAATCTTATGTTAGGGACTCAAATTTAGCTTGGTTTGGTGTCCTTAGAACCGTATTTAATTTAAGAATCAAATGCAAGTGGTTTCGCGCGATTCCGATAAGTACACAAAAAGATATACAGCAAAAACCGAAGGCTACGCAGACAGATCCGAAACATATTTAGACTTACCGAGCTATTTTGGCTCGATGGGAAGGCTGCAATACATCCCAACATGCCAGGACGTATGAAGGGAAGGGGATGTGAGAGTCTTTGCCTGTTTTGGCGACCACAAGATGTCTTCGTGAGTTGGTTCTCGGTTGTCCAATCCTTGCGGCTGCGCAAACAAGAAAACGTCAAAGCAAAAAGGGAGCCCTCCCGCGAAGCTACGAGGTTACGAAATGTGGTAGTTGAGTCCTCCTCGTCTCTAGACGAGGGAGGGCAGATCCTAGATGCCGGAGAGATGGCCTCGAGCATGGAGACGGCGAAGGGAGGACGTCGGAGGTTGTCCAGGGTCGCCGTTATTTCTTCTTGCCACAACCATCGACTAGTGAAGCCGGAACGTGTCCTCCGCGGTAAGGCTGGTTGGGGGGTCTCCGTTGCTCCATGAGCTTACCTTGGTCGAGAGGCTCGTCGAGAGGAAAGGGGAAGTTCCAAGAACGCTTAGAGGGAGGGAGCTTTTTTTTTGTACGTCCGTCTCTCCCTCTTTTCTTTACATGTGTGTGTCTCTTCTATATAGGAAAGTATAATTAAAGTTTGAAAGTCATAACGTTTGCAAGTTGAAACGTCTGAAGGGGGAAGCGTTTCAATCTATCCATGCGTCTTCTGTAACCTGCACATGTGCTCTCATTTAGGAAATAGATTTTAATGAATGCAATTAAGGGAAATGAATATTTTTTGAAAATAAAATAGGAAAGGAGATTTGAGGTATTATAGAGGGATTATTTGGATTCTCGAATATCAGGACCCTCAAAAGACGGCTACGTGCTCACCAACGTACGGCATCAACGGCTCGCCAGGTTCCCTCTAAACCTATTTTAAAACATCATCGTAAGGTACAAATGCTAACGGGGGCATTTCGTTTTAGGGAAAGTCGAGAAATGGTAATAACCTCACTTTCCCTAAATCGGGTTCTCTTGAATTCAATTTAGCTTAGAAACAGTTAAGGCGATTAATAAATCTATGTTGCTTGCGTTTTTTGCCGAAATCAATTTTTAAGAAATATTTTCATAAAAATTATTCACATAGACATTGCTATCATTATTGAGCTCGAGATCATTTTTTATTGTCAAACATTCTCCTTTTTTTTCTAAAAAAATGAGCTCAAATAAATTTGAACATCGAAAGCACAAGATAAAGGCCTCTCTTTCTTTGTGATGCATGCGATTTAAAAATCCATAATTATCGAATCTTAACAAATATCTATAATTTTTCTAACTTGAATTTTAAATAAGTTAATTGTGACTCCGATACGTTTTCAAAATTTAAAGCGCTGTAGTCAAGGAAGGACTTCCTTTCCTTTTTATTTTCAAAAACATTGTCATTCTGCCAAGCTTCCTGTTGGCAGCTCAAACATTATCAAGTCTATTGTGCAATCTAATAGGCCCATACCAAAAATAGTCGCATTCATCACTGTCATCCCACATGATTTCATCAAACATCACAACAGAAAGATCACAGCAAATGCGCTCTCACTTCAATTTCATGTCTCCAAGTCATCATCATCTCTGTACAGTGAACCGAACTGACTCCCAAATATATATCCAAAAAAAAGTCGCTATAATTTATCAAAATCCTTCAATTAACTTTTTTTTTTTTTTTTTTTTGCTAAGACAGAGTAAGAAACATTGTAATAACAAGTAAAATTCACATCAAAAGCCACTTTTACATCAGATCTTGAATCCCGCGGTCATGGTCTACACCAACTGAACTCACCATTTGCAAGCAATCACAGAACAAAATAGCACTGCCTGTATTTATACTGTGCAGTGTAGGGGAAAACTTTTGTTTTCTGGATAATAATTAATCATTAAGTAAAAATTACATATAATTAAAATGTTTTATGAATTTTTATTAGTTGAAAATTTCAATTAATAAATAAGAGTAATGCCTTTTTTTAGTGCTTATTAATAATCAAACTTTTTAAGTATATTCGGGAGGCCAAAAGTCAGTCCATAGTTGGGCCGACGGGACGGGAAAGTGCACCTTACTTTCACGGGGAGGTCTATATCTTCGGTCAGTTTCAGCTGCTCACCATTCCACGTTATCTTTCCTACGCCTCCATAGGAACTTCCACGGACCTTGCCACGTCACCCTTCCCACCTAACAATCTCCGCCGTCACACCGAAGTCCCAACTACTCTCGACTGCACCCGATAATCCCCAACTTCCAACCGGCTAATTTCCCGAAAACTATAAATATCTCCGAATCTTTTCCTCCACATTTCCCGATCACTTTAGCCCTAGAAATCGCAGCCGCAACGATGACCTCCACCAGTCTACCTTCGTCAATCTGCCGCCGTTTCCCGCTTCTCCAGGTGACGCGGTCTGTCTTCCGTAGCTGGTCGTAATTTGAACGGGGCCGCGGTCATGGAGGATAAGTCGGAGGAAGTTCAGGGATAGAGGATGGACGGGGTTGTCGTGATAATTGTAGGGTTTTGAGTTTGGGCGTGTGCTTGTGTTGGGGTCTGGGCTGAGGAGGGGAATCGAAGAGGCTTTATGGGATCTGATGATTACGGTGTCAAGGTCCGGAAGATCGAGGGCTGTGATTCGGTTGCCGCGGCTAGAGTCAGTCGTGGTCCTCCTGGGACTTTTAGCTCGGCAGCTTGCGGTGAGAATTTTTTTATTTTTGAACCTTTACTTGGATTTACGGTTTCCGATTGGTTTGATGGATGAGAGGTTGGAAAAGGGATTCGCTTGATGTGGGGATGCAATATATTGGCCTGAATTACCATTTCGTTTGGGTTGATTAGATTGGTCTATGCTCGTGCTTGATGATATGACGATATGAATTTTTTATGAGAGAATCCCCTCGGCTAACATTTGAGTAGGATTTTGACTCTGTGCATAGTTGGGTGATTATTATAAACAGGGCTATTTTCATGTATGAAGACTTGAATTATGAATTTATGTTTTGTTCATTATCTATGAGCATTCGAACTGGAGGGATATAGTGAGGAAAGCTTGATTTCAACATGGTAACATGAGCTTTCGAAGTGGAGATGGATTTACAGCTTACTTCTTAGTTAAGTATTTTTGAAGCATTTCTAACATTGTTATCCAGGGAAATGAGTCACAGTTTGTTTCGATTTAAAATTCAAGAAAATTGCAATTTGATTCTTGATTGAAGTCTCTGTGTTGCTAATAATGTGGCATATTATAAAAAGAAGAAATAGGACCGGAAATAATTCCACAATCATCTAGTTCCATGTTAGAGAAGCATTCTGCTTTGAGGCCAAAGTTGTATTTTTACCATGCCATGTCTTTTCTGATGCGATTTTATTTTCATTGTATTCTTCTATGTTTTCTATAATTTCATTATTTTCATGGTGCCCACTCAATATTTGAATTTAAATCATTCCGTTTATGTCCTTTAAGTTGGTGTGTTGATGTGTGCATTTGGTGATTTCAGAGGTCACAAAAGCTGTGGGTGCAATTGATGTGCTTTCCTCCCATAAAAATGGCCAAACGAGTGTTACAAAGTGTGCGGAGCAGTTATCAAGTTTTGAGTCTGGTGAACTTTCTCGTAAAATTGAGTACATCAATGGAAATTCTGCTCGCGACCTCAAGCAAGACGAGTTTCCATCGCCATGCAAAGCAAGAAAAGTTTCACAAACTAGCCTCACCAGCTCTGTGAAAGCACGGCTTAGTCATACCAATGGATTCTCAGGGAACATTGCTATAGATGATTTCAAAGATCTGTTTAAGAAGTCTTTGAAGAGAAGCATCTCCCTAGGTATTCAACTGTAATTTAGAACTCAGAGATAATGTATTACTAGATGCCCGTTGTTATTATGCTTCTATTTATAATTGGACACTCTTAAGAGTACAAAATTCCTGATAGATCGTCTAACAAAAACATTTGATCTTTTACTTTCAAATTTAAGGTGTAATGTTTCCTCGTGATTTCCAGTTAGTGCTTGCTCTCTGATTTAGGAAGGCTTCAAATTAAGTAGTTTCCTTTTGTCCTTGAGATGCATGGATTCTCTCACCGTTCCCTTTAGCTTGCGACAGCTTAAGTTTGTATTTCCCTGTTTTTGTCCTTTTAGTTCTGCTGATTTCAAGTTTTATCTTGGCCTAATTTTCCTTTGTTGTATTTTCCCCAGTACAAAAGAGATATCAATTAGGATTGTTCTATCTTTTCCCTGTTAGTTTACCACTTTTGCAGTAAGATTGCATATGATTTATGCATGATGGTTATTTTATTTCATCATTCTCTGAAAGGAGATTACCTGGGTTTTGCATACAGCAGTTTTAAATGCAATAACTTTTAACTTATTTCTTGTTTGCAAAACATTAGTCGACAATAATGATCTGGGGGGGCAAAGAAGTGTACCCAGTGACAAACGGGTTGAGAGAAATGCATCCAAACTCTCTGCTAAGAGCAAGCAGGATTCCACCATGATGAAGACATGCGGTTCTACAAGCTTCAGTTTAACTTCGGGTGGAAACAATCTTCTTGGTATGTTGAATCTGATTGGGTTTTTGTCCTTCTCTATACCCAGATATTGTCAATTTTTTATACTTGTGTGACAGAACTCAAATACATACAATGTGCAGAAACCATGTTCCCGTGTTTGGATCGACGGGTTATTGCCAAGTGCTTTTGCAGATCTTGAATTCTGACTGGTTCATTGGATATGTTGATCTATATTGTTTGGTGAAACTTCATGTCAGGTTTGTATGGCTTGAAGTCAAGTGACAGTGACATCACACAACTTGCGGATGACTTATCAATAATCAAATTGCTAGAGGGTACATTTGAAAATCCTAGTTCTTCCAATGAAAAAACAAAGAAATTAGCAAACTCGAATGATAGCATCATGCCCTTGGTTAGAAAGGCTTGCTCAGTGCTTCAGCCCCTAAAGCCTGCAAAATCTGAAATCATGGAAGAATCAGACAGCTTCACTAGCAATAAAATGGCCACAGACATTCAGAAATCTGTTCCCTTGGATGAAGGCTGCAATGAAGATGATAATGGAGAACCATCCATGACTGAAATGGGGACAACAAGCAAGGTCAGCTGTTATGATTTGATTGTTTTTGCTAGGTTTTCCTGTTGCCTACTATGAGGAATTACTGCTTGATGTAAAAACATCAAGCAGTACTTCCTCATAGTAATTGTGACCTATACTATACAAGCAGTACTGCTTGATGTGATGTGATTTATTTTCTTTACAGAAAATTCACCTTGTATAGTATAGGTGGATTTATTTCATTATTTATCAGTTCTATGAAAATAATTGTGTATCAGTTTTTCCTAGAAGAAAAGACTACTGCCTGAATCAAGTGAATGGAACACCACCATAAGAAGCATTCCACGATCATTATATGTTTATAAACAAAAGGAAGTATCGGATCTAAGCAAATATTGGCAAAAAGTTACCAATTCCCTTCATGTCCCATTGTCTATATGTAGTTATCTCTAGTTTCCTGTTCTGAATATTTAAGAACATCATTATTATTCAGATAAGTTTTTGTCCTTGAAAGTTTGTCTTACTGTTCAGTTTTGCTTTAAGTTTGGGATCAGTTTTTCTTCCTCAAATATCTTCAATTTGCTGAGAATTGACAAAATTTATGTCGCCTTGAAGAACCACGACAATAGCGAGACACCTGACAAACAGACGATGCCACTCCAGTCCCGTCTGTTTCAACCTAAGGATCTGTGGGATAAGCTGGAACCTATGGCACTGATAGATCTGGACTCCCTGATTCTGGAGGGGTCTAAATCTGCTTTACCCTCAAGGAGTTTATCTGATCCCCGTTTGGTCAAGCCAGTAACTAAGCATGGTTGCTTGCCAGCATTCACATGGTCCAATGCATTTAATGGAATTTCCCGGTCCAGTTCTGATGCAGCAAAGCTCTCGACCAGTAGGAACTCATGCCAAGCAAGGTGGACAAGTATAGCAACTACTTGCAGTTTTTTGGAGAATAGTGACAATTGTTATTCCAACTTGGACTCCATCCAATACAAGGAAGACCTGGTTCCTTTGGTCCAAAGGGGGAAGGCCATGCCTTTAAGTAAAATTTTCTCTCAGGAGCCTTCCATTGCTCCTAAGCAAGAAGGGATATCAACTTCTTCTGCCGTACATCCTTTATCTTCCAACAGCCATCAGACAGGTTAGGCTTAGCTTCTATGCATAATTTTCGTCCTTTCTATCTTCTGAAGAATCTATTCAGCTTTGCATGGTAGTGGACGTATATCAAGGTGGTCTTGAATTGATATAGATTTTACTATTCATGGAGATCTAACTCAGAATATGTGAGAATGAACCTTATTATGAGTTCTAGGCGTTGCGGGCGTACATATACACAAATACCGACATTTTTATGCTAAAATCTTATGCTTAAAGGCATTGACACCATTGATCTCCGCCCCGAGTGGGGTTGGTTAAATCAAGGAATTTTTAAATATTAAGATTCCTCTTTAGCTTGGAGAATGAGTAGTGCTTACATGGATTCAAATCATTAACCTTTAGGAAAACACCTGCGACGCATTTAGATTCAAATATTAACCCTATTTCTGGATTATAAGATTAATAATTCTAACAAATTAACTTATAAAAAAATATAACAAATTAAGAATCTGTATGTAAATAGTTCTCCTTGTATCCATATATTTAATATATATTTATCTCATTCTAAAATTTGTTATCAAAATTAATATAGGAGAAAGTTAATTATTCATTTCAATGAACCAAATTATACCTTCGATAATAGTTGACCAGAAGGGTTACTTGATTGATCGAAGTTGTTAAGTTATGGGTAGTAAGGCGTACGTTTTCTTTGTCCTTCTAAATTAGACTAACGGTAACGAACAGAAGAATGTGGACCACGTATGCGCATTGAGTGTCATTTTCCCTCTTAACAAGTGATTTTCTTGCTGTGCAGATAAAGAGAGACATTGTCCAAGTGTGTTTGCCGCTGCTCAAACCTTGTGCAGAATTTCCATGTCATCCCCAAGAGGAAATGTCAAACTGTTCAAGTCATCCAAAGACACCCCGAGAAAGTTAATCAAACAAGAAAAGCCGGAATGGAGCAAAAAGCCAGAAGAAGCTGTTGTCAACGCCACAACATCAGGGTCGAAGAACCATACCCAGGGTAACGAGCTGACACCCTTGAAGAAGTCCAGAATTTCCAACATAGAGCTAACCTACAGGAAAACATCCATAAGCTGGTCAGCTCCCAAATCAAGCAGGTCCTCGCAGAGTCTATCCATCAGGGAGTCCATAACCAGCATCTCAAAGCAAGCGTGTACCGCTGCCCCTGCATCTCGAGCCCTCGGCAAGGCCTTCGACGGCCAGAAGAGACCCGGAAGATCGATTCCTCTATTTTGGGGCCGAAGGGACGGTTTACGCTGAGTTGCCGTGCATACCAGTGTATCGGAGACCACCCAATTTTCATGGAGCCCGGAAGGCTTCCAGCTCAGAACTGGAGACAAAGGAGGCTTCATTTTGTAAATACTTGTATTTGCTAAACTGGGGAAAAGAAATGGAGGGAGGGAGGATAATGTTGTAATCCTTGTAACTCTAGCTTCTTCATTTTTTTTTTAAATTTTAACCCTTAAGAAATTACACAATTTTTAGGGGCATTATTTTTTTATATTTTTTTAATCCATGTAGATGTCTCTAGTCGCAGTGACCATATACATATTTTTTCCCTCTTTGTTAATTTATTTTTAAATGGCCAATAATGCGACGAGAGTTCTAAAAATTAGGTAAAAAGTTGAGATCAAAAAGTGGACGAAAGTAATTATTAAGATATGATTTTTTCATGTCTTAAAATATATAATGTAATTTATCATAGTACCCCGTCAACATTACACACGGATTCGATGGAACATATTAAGAGAAATGTTATATAATAAATATGACATTGACAATGAAGAAGGAAGCAAATTCGCCTGTTTATCTTGTGAAGCTGGACTGAACTCCATAGGACGAAATCTGGACAGGCAGCCGCGGTCAGCGGCCTCTAGGATGGTCGGGGGTGATCATTCGGTCGAGAGACCCCTTCATCCCGATGCTTATATGTTAATGTCGACAGTAGAAAAGCCATCGGAGAATGTGAACAAGAGACAGGACCCTCCCTCCCCAGGAGGAACAAATATCATGGGGGATAAACGTGGTTGTCCATTATTTCAATGATCTTATTTAGGGAATACCAATGTTTTTTTGACATAATTCAATTAGGATCAACAGGAATTTTTGTGAGATTGTTTATGGTTTCTTAGTTTTGGATTTATGCTGAAGTTAATATTGATTAATTTATGATTAGGGGGCAGTCGTTTGTTGACTAGGAAAAGTTCTTCTTGGGAGGGCGGCTGCTTCCAAATCGAATGGAAAGTTAAAAGAGAGTGCGACCAAGTTGGAAGGAGAAGCCAATTCCTTAAAGACGACGTCCATTTCTTTGTTTATCTAAACGCCTAATAACAATCCCTTTTTTTGTTCTTTTAAGTGCTTCATGGGTTGGAATAAGGTGGTTAAGTCGATTACTACTACTAAGAGACCTTCAGAACCCCCAAGACAGAGCGTCCACGAAACAAACTCGCATTCACGAAGCTCCATCGTTACCTCAACATCGGCAATACACTGGACATGGCATGATGCTTCCGCTGCCGCCTCGATGGTCACACATGATATGAGTCAATGGCACGTTTTCATTGATTTCAAAAGAAAAGAAGAGGACAAGACATCAAGTAGCAGCCCTCTCCTTGAACTTACTAACTGGGTCGGGCAAACTGGACTTAATCATTAACCCCGAAACTAAAAACCTCGAGGTTGATCAAGTGTTGTGGATGACGACGAACGACCCCACCCCCAAAGAAACACTTTCTATTTACCTTTTTTTATGCATTTTGGTAACAATTTTTTACCTTTTTTAAAAAAGCATCTCTAACCGTAAGTTCTTCAGGAAACAAACTCCATTTATGCTCTAAGCTTGATTTAACTTAAACCCATGATTGATTTCGCCATGGGATAAAATGGGACGATTTGACATTGTCAAAAGAGCTGAATTAACCGTAATAGTCT
This sequence comes from Melastoma dodecandrum, assembly GCA_029817715.1. Taxonomy (NCBI): domain Eukaryota; kingdom Viridiplantae; phylum Streptophyta; class Magnoliopsida; order Myrtales; family Melastomataceae; genus Melastoma; species Melastoma dodecandrum. Next base: position 3,135,386 of record JARUPY010000079.1, on the reverse strand, counting down.
CCCACTCTTTTAACTAATTACCAACTCCCCCGGGACTAATCCTTGGCCGACCAACTTTTCACTTTGCATTCGAATCGTATTCGTCGTGTTTATAATATGGACTAAAGAAAACAAAAGGTCGTTAACACGGCAAAGGCATCATCATAAGGGACGACCGAGACGTCCGTCTAGAAAGTCCAAACCCTGGAGGTGGGGGTGGGGGGCCCCGTTTGGCGGCCTATCATACATATTAAACTAATGTGTCCCAACATGCTCTTTCCCTCCACCTTTCCTTTCCTTTTCGTCTTCCAAACGATTCCCTATAAAAACAAACCATTCACCTTCCAGTTCTTACAACTACTCTTTCCTTCCATTCCCTTTTGTAAGAAGAGAACAAACAACCCGCCCCCCCCCCCAACCCTTTCTCCCTTAACCCGAAAAGTCATGGCTGAGAAGGGACACGCGTCTTACTCCGTTGAGGAGGATAAGCGGAGGAAGAGGATGAAGTGGGCGGCCTACATCGCCGCCTTCGTCGTCTTCCAGACCGGCGTCATCCTCGTGTTCGCCCTCGTCGTCATGAAGGTACGCACCCCCAAGTTCCGCGTTGGGGACCTCGATATCACGAGCCTGACCACCACAAACAACGCCTCATTCGACATCAAGGCCGTGGCCCCCATCCGGATCAAGAACAACAACTTCGGGCCTTACAAGTATGACGCGACGACCGTGGACTTCACGTACGGGGGGGCGACTGTCGGTCAGGCGGCTGTGCCGAAGGGAACCGCGGGGTTCATGGGGACTAAGAAGCTGGACGTGGACGTGGAGCTGAGCTCCTCAGCGTCGACCGCAGGGGCGGAGATCAGCACCGGGGTGCTGAAGTTGGAGAGCGTGGGGACAATGGAAGGGAAGGTGGAGATGATGTGGATCTTCAAGAAGAAGAAGGCCATCCACATGAACTGCACGATCCTCGTCAATGTTTCAAGCAAGACCCTCCAGTCCGTGACGTGCCAATGATCATTGTTCATTTGTCTTAGATTGTAACTCTTGGCTTGAATCAAATTATTGTTGTTCCTAAGTTCTTGAAGTTCGTGGGGGATGAAATGAAGAAACGAGAACGTTGCTGGAAATTCGGGAGAGTCCAAAGTGGGAGATATTAATTCATTACAACATAAAATATTGTTTTAGGTGTGGATTAAGAAAAGTCAGGAAATGAATCCGATTCCTTTGTCATGTGTTTAGTTTAGTGTAAGTTGATTAGTTGGAGGTTTATTCCCATTCATTAGAAAGATAAGTTGGATCCATTTGTGAACGTAACTTGCGGTGTATTTGTCTCGTTCTCCCCGAGGGACTTAACTTTATAATATTGCAATTACTTAGTCAAAATTAATTAAATGATCTTGGTTATCGTTCGGGCATATCCCAATTTCACATGTCCAAACTGTTTTACATTGAACCTTCGAATCATCAGCACATGGTTTGAATTTAGACATGCGTGGAAATTTCATCGGGAAACGAATTCCGAGTACAACAATAACCTCGTGTGGTAAAAATATTTTGTAAAAGCAACTTCCACAATTTATTAAATAATGTATTGAATTTATTGATAAAAATATCGAGTTTAATTTATGAATAACGGGATGTTTTCGCCTATGAAAAATCGAAAAATCGATATTTCAAACGCCGTGTTTAATTCCTCGAAAAAAATTCGATGTTTGAAACATCGAATTCTTTAAAGAATATAAATTTAGAAACATTATTTATTATTTAGTAAAATGTTTTTGTAGCCTAACTATCTTGAGGTATACAAAACATGTCGAATGTCTTTTTCATGACATGGGTGGGAAAGAACAGCTAGGGAAAGCAAAGAAGGGAGTGAAATGATATTTAAAGAAAAAGGCACGTTTCATTTCCAGCTAATAAAAAGAAGCTTCTGCGTCCCGACAAACACCTTGGCCTTGGTCAATTCGTACTCACATATATATATATATATACAGTTAAAAGGATATGTTCGCTTGGGTGCCACCAAACCCTCTAGAAAGTCAAATAACTCATCCAACCGCGTCTGCTTCTCATATATTATTATTATTCAGACATAAACGATAAAGAAAGTCGGCTAACTGGGAGAGACTCTATTATTTAGACCGAGGAGAGGAGTCATCCATTTCTGACCGAATCCCAAACCCCAACATTCTCCTTCTTTTGCTCCTATAAATAATCTTCCACTTCTCATCTCCATTCCACCCATCATCAACAACAACAACGACACAGACCATATCTCCAACAACCGAGCGAGCGAGCAAAAGGAAGATAATCCTTTCTATACCGATGGCCGAGAAGATGCAGCAGGACTACCACCCCCCGGAGTCCAACGGTTACCTGCGTAACGACCGCGAGGCCCAATGGTCCATCGACGAGGAGGAGAAGCGCAAGAAGAGGATCAAGTGGGCCGTCTACATAGCCGCCTTCACCGTCTTCCAGGTCATGGTACTCCTCGTTTTCGGTCTCGTCATCATGAAGGTTAACGCCCCCAAGTTCAGGGTCGGTGAGCTCCAGATCCAGACGCTTGCCACGAACCAGGCTGCCCCCTCGTTCGATATGTCGTTCATTGCGCCCATCAGGATTAAGAATCCCAACTTCGGACCTTACAAGTTCGACCAGACTACCGTGGACTTCACCTATGGAGGGGTTGTCGTTGGGCAGGTCGCCGTTCCCAAGAGCAAGGTCAACTTCAAGTCCACCAAGAAGATTTATTTGGAGGGGGCGGTGAACTCAACTGCATTGTTGGCTGCCAACTCGGGACTGGCAACCGAGCTTAACAATGGGGTGATCACTCTGCGGAGCCAGGGGACGATGAACGGGAAGGTGACGCTGATGCTCATGTTCAAGAAGAAGAAATCGACCCAGATGGACTGTGCCATGGTCATCAGCGTGGCGTCGAAGACCATTACGTCGGTGGAGTGCAAGTAGAACTTGGGGCACGCGAGACATTACTGTTATCCGATTTTGTGATGTGTGTACTACTTTTCTCATTCAACGTAATCGATTTGATTGAATTACATGTACTCTTTTGAGAACTTGTACAATTATTCATTCATGACATTTTGTGCGTCTGGGTTTTCAGCCCTGCTAGTGAAACGATTTCCGAACTATAAACACTGGATAAACATCTTTATTACCACATTCCCGCGAGCAGAGCAAAAAAACAGGGGAGGTCCCATTTCTGGTTTCATCAGCAAGCACTTGTATGCTCCTCGACATAATTTACTCATCCGAGAACAGGATGACTGGATTTGCTCGTGTGGGCATCAATCTTGGACGTGCCGATAGGAACCGGGAGTGATCCAATATGAGGACATAACCACAAGGAAAGTAGAGACGTTCCCTATTATGCTATGATGTGTTAGTATAAGGTGGTTCTTTCAACTGGATTTGGGGTCCATATGTTTTTAAAGCAGGTCAAGTCCTAATACCAACGCAATGGTCATCCAATAAAGCTCATGGAAAACTTGTCGTGTTAAGCAGGATCAGGCGATCCACGAACGAGACATGTCGGCATTCGGTTCGGTAGATTGAAGTAAACAACTAGTCTCTTTAGGCAGAAAAAGTGAGCGACTATCATGTTTCTAATATTTATTACATTCTGTCTCTGGGTTGGCCTGCTCGGACAGAAGAACAAGCAACAGAAACACCATGAGAATCAACAAGTACTTGAGTCAGTTTGTAGTATAGACAGAAGGGCAATTGACACGGCTGCGAACGACGATTGGGGAGCATGCGTTTGGATGCCGTCTGAGGAGTCGGTGTGTGACATCAATTCACTGTGTTTGAGCCACTTTAAGAACCCATTCGTTGCCTCCCTTGTCGGCAGATAGAAGTTCTCTACACCCGGATAGATTTATCATCTCGTAAGTTTCGCAATCAACATATATAACTTTTACTATCATTGAAATAAGCGGAAACTTTCGAATAAATGTTTATGATGATCATCTTCTTAGCTTTTATGTTTGACAAAGTCAGGCAGAAGTTGGTCCCCCATTGCATTTATGTTTTCCCCTGTTCTTTTTGTGGGGACGATCGAAGCTTCTTCTGACGATTACGACCGTGTCCTAAAACAAAAAGTCCAAGAAGAAACTAATAGAAGGTCCGACTTTCGCTGCCTTCCTCGTACCACGCGGCTTCTTACACGACTTATCCCAACGCGGATGTGTGTGTATATATATGAATACAAATGCCCTGGTGAAATCATCAAACCATAGTTATTTCCCTTGAACACTCCGAAGCAAGAGCAGGATTTCTCGAGATACGTTCGCTATCAAGTTTGTGAGTAGTGAGTGAAATGGCGGAGAACGGCTTCCATAAGTCGGACAGGGAATCACAAAGATCTGCGGAAGATGAGGAGAAGCGCAGGAAGAGGATGAAGTGGGCTGTCTACATCGCGGCCTTTACGGTTTTCCAGGTTATGGTGATCCTAGTCTTCGCTCTCGTCGTGATGAAGGTCAAGGCCCCCAAGTTTAGGGTCGGGACGCTACAGATCCAGACCCTGGATGTGGATCGGACAGCACCCTCATTCAACACAACGTTCATCGCGCCGATCAGGATTAAGAACAACAACTTCGGCCCTTACAAGTTTGATGCCACAAACATCGACTTCACCTATGGAGCGGTTGTCATCGGGCAGGTGGCAATTCCCAAGAGCAAGGCCAACTTCAAATCTACCAAGAAGATTGATGCGGAGGTTTCATTGAACTCGGTTGCATTGTCGAGCAACACAGCTGGGCTTGCGAGCGAGCTTACCAATGGGGTGATCACGCTGGGGAGTAAGGGGACAATGAATGGGAAGGTGACTCTGATGCTCATGTTCAAGAAGAAGAAGTCGACCGAGATGGACTGCACCATGATGATCGACGTGGCATCGAAGTCCGTAAAGTCTATGGAGTGTAAATAAATAAGGAGATGATATTGAGTACATCATCCCATGCTCACTATTCGATTGTGTTTATTTATGGATTTCCAGTGTGATATCATTTGGTTCAATTTCATTCATTTATAGATTTGTTTGCATTATTCAGAATTGTGCAATTGAGTCACCAAAAGACACCATAATCGTCAATCCTGCATACGTTTTTTCTATCAGCGTCGCAAGTCCATAGCCATGCTTAGTTCATCACTGCGGACGACTTCTCAAACATGAGGTTCAATGTGATTGGGCTTTTGCTCGGCTCGTCCCTGAGTCCGGAAGATGTACAAGAAGTTGGCCTTGATCTTCACAGGCTGCAGGTTCAGGTGAAATCATCGGAGGTGGTTCTGAAGAACTTATGAGGGCCGAAGTTGCTCTTCTTGATCCCAAACGGCACGAAGAACCTTGCATTTGTCAATTTCTGGATATCGAGTGTCGTGACCTGAAGCTTGAGCAGCTTGACCTTCAACTCTACAATAATATGTTACATTACTTTATGTTTGTGACTCTGGAAGCCATCGTATCCGGTTATACTCCCTGCCAGTTCTTCACTAGTATGTCTTAGAATTTCCTAGCAAGTTTTCCACCTTAGTGTCGAAGCTTATTCTTTTGTAGACATTGTATATGTGGTAGTGGAGCTGGACAAGTAATGGAGATGGGATGAGATGAAACGACTTCTCCGGCAAGCATGAAGATCCTTCCCATGTAGGATATAAGAATTTCAACTTCTAGAGGCTATCTATCACGCATTGATTATAAGGGAAACCTTGGCCTTGAGGATTATCTGTAACCATTTCATTCGTCCCAATTGAACTCAAGGCCTACCTTCCCCCATGATCGCCTAACACAACGACAACTTCAGGTGGCACAACCCCTGTCCAAGGTGGCTCTGAGTCTGGATATGAACTGCGGAATGATCTTAGGCAAAAGTGCTATAAAGATCGAGATGCTGCTACCCCAGAGATGAAATAAACAATGAAGAATTCATCCATGAATGAAAGACTTATCAACATAAACACATTGTTTTTAAACAAATGGCGAAACAGTATAGTGCGAGCATTATGGATATCACTTCAGTAACTTTTTATTTGCATTCTACGGACTTAACGGCTTTCGACCCCACGTCAATCACCATGGTGCAGTCCATCTGGGTCGACTTCTTCTTCTTGAAGATGAGCATCAGCGTCACCTTCCCGTTCATTGTCCCCTTACTCCCCAGCGTGATCGCCCCATTGGTAAGCTCGCTTGCAAGCCCAGCTGTGTTGCTCGACAATGCAACCGAGTTCAACATCACCTCAGCATTGATCTTCTTGGTGGATTTGAAGTTGGCCTTGCTCTTGGGGATGGCCACCTGCCCGACGACAGCTCCTCCATAGGTGAAGTCGACGGTTGTGGCATCGAACTTGTAAGGGCCGAAGTTTGTGTTCTTGATCCTGATGGGAGCGATGAACGTCATGTCGAATGAGGGAGCAGCCTGGTCGGTGGTGAGAGTCTGGATCTCGAGCTCGCCGACCCTGAACTTTGGGGCCTTGACCTTCATGATGACGAGACCGAAAACGAGGAGTACCATGACCTGGAAGACGGTGAAGGCAGCGATGTAGATGGCCCACTTGATCCTCTTCTTGCGCTTCTCTTCCTCATCGATCGACAACTGGGCCTCCCGGTCGTTGTGGTGGTATCCGTTGGACTCCGGAGGGTGGTATTCCTGCTGCATCTTCTCGGCCATTCTCCCTTCTTTTTCTCGATACTTTCCCGGAGAAGTATTCTTTGTCTCTCACTTTGATTGTGTTCTGTAGGTTGATGGGTATGGATTATGTGATTTGCTTGGCTTATATAGAGTTTTCTTTCCTTGTAGCATAACGAAACAACAAGAAGTAAAGCGCGTTAAAGTGTGCGGGCGATGAGTTTGGACCTTGGAAAAAGTTTTTGTTGTTTTCTTCTGTTGTTGTGCTTTTATTGACTTTCTTCTAAGGAAAACGTGAAATCAATGAGAAGCTTCGATTGAAAACGACAACTAATAATTAGAGGGATCAAAAGGAAGCTAAGTGTTTCCTTTCGGTTTGGGGACGTATACGCCGGGAAGAATCCGTGAGTTTCGAAAGTGTTTCGTAAAAGGCTCGTATGGACTGTATACAATAATACGCAGATGAAATTCGTAATGTTTTGTAAAAGGCTCGTATGGACTGTATACAATAATACGCAGATGAAATTCGTACGGACTGTATACAATCATGAAACGCTTCGTACGGGCTTGTAAAATAATACGAAACTCACCATGCTACTATTTTATAACGGACAAAATGTATTTCCGTATTTTACGAATAAAAAGCACGTTTAATTTTATGAATGTCGATTGAAACACTTTCGTACATCATGAAACGGTGGCAAGAAATAACGAGGTATTGTTTCGTACTCGTGGAATCGCACGTGATGGAAAGTTCCTTGGGTTAGGTTGTCATTTCTAAAACACCTGTTTGTGATGGCGGGCGGTAACATACTAATGTAACATAAGTCGTAAGAACCAAGGAATCATCTTAACCTTCCTCTATCATTTCACGGCCTCTTTTGCCCGTCTTGATGTTCTAATGAGCAAAAGACATAACAAAGTTCCGAGAATGGTTCTGAATGCTAAATCAGCATGTGAGCCTGGTTTTGATGATGAACTTAAGCAACGAGTTGCTGATGGTCAGCAGTAATATTTCATGAGTTGCGTGCTTATTCCTAGTGATGAGCCTGAGCAATGTGTTACTGAATCGCAGTTAGTAACTGTCATATGTTACAGTCAGTTGTTGTTGTGATATTACGAATACATATTGAAAATATGGAAACAAATTTTCAATATCCACGTTTTTATTTTGGGTTATCTCAGATCATTTGTCTGAGTGTCCAAATTCATTTAAATGTGGGTTAATAATCTCATTATAAAGATTTAGGCAACTAAATATTGTGAGATTATATTTCCAAGTTTATTTTTAGAAACAAAATATGTTTCTGACACCCTGCAGCAATGTTACGCTGGAACGGGATGAAATATCTAATCAAATATTTTTGATTAATTATAAATCGATCAGATGAGATTATGATCAGATCATAAATATTAGAAATAAATTATTTGATTAAGAGAAGAGAGGAAAGTTACCGTTGGTACTTACTCTTCATAGCACAGCAATCGGGTGAGCAGACCGTTGCTGAGTCCTGGCTGCCAATTTTGGTAACAAATCTCGAAGATTGCCTGGACGTTTTCTATGCTTCCTTATCCATTATAATCAGATCAAAGACGACATATCCAAGAGCCTTTGTGCGATTAAGTGGTCTGAGTGGTCTAAGTGGTCTAAGTGAGCTTTGTGCATCGACGGAGAACGGAAGGTGCTAAGTGTCTCCTGGTTCTTTCTCTTGCAAGCTGCGTGTGAGAGTGTCAAGGGGCTGAGGTCAGATTCTTTAATCGTCGTGAGAGGGACCAGGTATCCTCGGTGTGTTTAACGAGCGGCTGGCGAATCGTCTGAGGGAAGCTAAGTGAATACCTGTGCTGAATTCAGTAACCAGTTGCTAACCCATCGGCAAGAAGCCGTTCTTGTCGTGTCTCTTCGCAGGGAAGTCTCGAACCTACGGAGTTTGAGCAGTTAGACACGCACTTGCGGGTGCGAACTAGAATTCTCGTGCCTGCAGGGTAGAGCAGGAGGTGGGAACGCCGTCGGAGTGGAAAGAGGTCCTCCCGAGCACAGGGGTGCTGTGCAGAAGTCTCGAACTCCTGGGGACGGATAGTAGAGCAGGTTGCGTGGAAGCCGCTGGAGTAGAAAATTCCACTCTAGGCACTGGGTGTGCAGTGCAGTGAGTCACAGTTGTGGTAACTGTGCACGTCCAAACTGAGTGTAGGACGTATAGCCTTTCTTAGTGGTCTTTGTGGTTATCTTTGTGGTTCTTCTCTTTGTGGTCTTTGTGGTGATCCGTGTGATCAACTTCGTGGTTGTCTCTTAAGAAATTACAGGCTCATATCCAGGAGAGACAAGATCTGTGAGGAAATCCTCTGCTGAACGACAAAAGTGCTGAAGCAATCCTCTACTGTGAAACAGAAATGAGCTGCTCTCTGAGAAGTCTTTCTGTCACTGTAAGGATTATTATCTGAGGGTTTAATCTTTGACATAACGTTGTCTGTGTGCTGTGATAGACATGCTTACATCTGAGCGACAACGTTCTGTGTGGAATCCATTGAGCTACCAACTGCTGAGGAAAAGCATCATTCTGCTGGAAACGAGAAGACGTCCACTGTGTGAGGAGCTGATCGTTGCCAGGAGTGATCATCAATTGTACAGGATTCTAAATCTCACTTTGTGAGAACCAAACGCCTAGTGCAAGGGCTCTTTGCACCCATTATATTATATAGTGGAATCACCTTGTTGGTGGAAAGTGGACGTAGGTCGATTTAGACCGAACCACTATAAACTACTGTGTCCATTACGATCGCGCAACACTCGTACGAAAACCTACTCGACAAAATCGTAACGGTATCAGCGAAGCAGTTCTCATTCTGAGAAACGCTCTGCTGAGTTATAGTACGCTTCCGCTTATACTGAGAAAATGGCGAAAAAGTTATAAACACTAATTCACCCCCCTCTTAGTGTTCCTGAACGATCCAACACAGCATCTACTCGAGACCACGAATATCATCGTCTTCGTCTTCATATGCTCAAGAATTTTCGATGCACTCCAAAGCAGTTCATTCAAGTTTTATACATGATAGACGTGTCGCGTACATTCAGATGATAATGTAGAACTTTATTAAGTGGCGCCCTTTGGAATGTGTTCTTACTTCCATATTTCTTGTTAGTGGCACGAAGGCATGCTAAAAATCCCAAAATTTATAATGTCCGAAACTGTCTTACAGGAAGATGCAAAGCATAGCACGAGAAAAGAAATACCAACAACACGTTTTATTTTCGCTATAACACGAAAGGCCTAGTACTCAATACACAATCACACGATTCGAATCCTCTCATTTGCAGTTCAATGACTGAAGCGCCTTGGAAGCCAAGTTGATGACCATGGTGCAGTTCATGCTGGTCGACTTCTTCTTCTTGAAGATGAGCATCATCTCCACCTTCCCCTTCATCGTCCCCGAGCTGCTCAAGGTCAGTGTCCCCGAGCTGATGTCAGGAACGACGTTCGAAACACTCGAACTCAGGTTCACAAGGACGTCGATCTTCTTTGTCGACCTGAAGTTGGCCTTGCTCTTCGGGACCTGCACCTGGCCCACCATGGCGCCACCATAGGTGAAGTCGACGGTGGTGGCATCGTACTTGTAAGGACCAAAGTTGGCGTTCTTGACCCTGATCGGCGCGACGAAGGCCATGTCGAACCTAGGGGCGGGGGTGGTGTTGGTGCTTAGGCTTTGGATCTCGAAGTTCCCGACACGGAACTTTGGGGTACGGACCTTCATGATGACAAGGGCGAAGACAAGAATGACGATGACCTGGAAGATGGCGAAGGCGGTGATGTAGGCAGCCCACTTCATCCTCTTCTGGCGCTTCTCGTCGTCCATTTGTTTGAGATATGTGTGTATAGCTTCCGAGGTTTGTAAGAGATTTCGCAAGGTCGTGAATGAATGAATGAATGAATGAATGGTACGATGTCCGGAAAGAGTTTATATATAAGGGAGGAGGAGGAGGAGAAGCGCGTGATCAGTCTTTAATTTTATAGTTTAAGGTTTTCCCAATGACTAATCTAAGTCTTTGATCATGTCTTAATTGTTTGTATGAATGGTGTATTAGATTTAGAATTAGGAAGAAGATTCGATGGCTGTCACATTAGCGTTGAATTATTTTGTTTCCTGTAAACTTAGAAGACTGGAAAAAAGAAGCTTCTGAAATTGACATAAAAAGGGGGCAACAGAGAAGATCTCTTAAGAAACGCGCTTAATATCTGGAGGCTCCACCTCCCAAATTCCTCTCTAAACCCCTTTCTAGATAAATATAACATGGAAGCATTGCCCTGCTATAACTTCCCGACAGAAATCCTAACTGACAGCAGAAGCCCGGAACATTCCCGGCTTTGCCCTGTTCGCTGCTACGGCATTTGCATTCCTCCGGAAAAATGTGCCCTTCTCGTAAAAACAAAAAATAACCACAGAGATAAACAAGAAGAGGAAGCTATTGTTTCCCCCTTTCTTCTGCGATGGTAATGGTCAAACACTCTTGAGTATGCTCGGCAACACATCGTATAACTTTCAGAGTCGACAGGGAACAGGAGGCAGGGGATCTTACTAGTTACGCTGTTGAATACCGAGTTAACTAGAGTGTCAGCAACTGAGACCTGTGGTCGATGCCATTGAATATGAAACTCCCGCACATGGGAACAAACTGCTTTGTTATGAGCTGCGAAACAATCATAAGTCATCAATCATTGGAGTTCGACCATTTAATCAAGAGGACAGCCGTGGTTATCTTAATGATTACTGAACGGGAGGGATGAAACTGAAACTACCTTTATGGCTTCCTGAGCTGCAACCCCTCCAATGAATGCAGCCACAGCATGCAGCTCCGCAGCCCCAAATCAACACATTTCGTTGATGAGATCTTCGGTCAAGGTTTGACCGATGCATCCAAGGTCACTCGGGATTCCATAGGCCATTGTTTCCAATCACGAGATATCCTCATCCATCGCACTACAAAAAATTACGTCCAATAGTTAATCGAAAGAATTGTTTGGAGGCACAAGAAATTGCAGCGAATGACACTAGGCAAAATTTACCCATCGAATTCCCCAGGGAAACTGTTTTAATTAAGAGCAAAGCGGTCCACAGCCTGAAGGAGTATGTAGAACCCCACAGCAACACTGATAAACAAATGAGCAACATATTAAGACAAAAATAGAATATTCAGAAAAATGTAGCCACTGTCAAGATGTAACCATTAAAACTGAAGGGACACTAAATCGAATAACAGCAAAACAAGAACAACACCTCCCCTCAGCTAGTGGTGTGCTTAATACAATTTTAAGGGTAGGAAAGGTACAGAAGCAACTTTCACTGCCGTATGTCACTAAGCTAAGTAAGCAAACAAGTTGAACCTGTAATCCTCATCTGTCAGGTACTTCTGTAGCTCAGATAAATTGGGAGACTGAAAATCTTCCTCGATTGGTCGATACATGGATATCTGGAGAATGAACAAAGGAAATGTCTAATTTGACTCTATGAAATCTTGGTAGAGTAATATACAAGAAAACAATTCAGTCTGTTGGGAGTCCACTGAATGTCTTCATTGTACTGCTCATAATATGCATTCAAATGCATACAAACACCACTTGTAGCTTAGCTTGGGGCATCTAATTCTCTCTGAAGTAGGAGGAATTACCCAGAAGATTCTTGGAATAAGATACACTTCTCTGAATGCCACACTGCTATAAAGGATGGCAGCACGTTAATGGCCATCACTAGTTCTTTCCGAATGGATTTTAGTAAAACTAAGTGAGCACTTGTGGGGATAGCAACGTGTGGTAAGGAGGGCAAACAACCAAAACCTATACTACATCTGTTTTTACCCTATTGTAAGGAATTTCTTGAGTGCTCAATTAGCATCAGCCAAACAGAAATGACACTTCCATAGAAAAGCTGTGCTTCGTCAATTGCTTTGCATTTAATAATGAAGGGGTCAGCCATATTTTGAGAGGCAATCTTTTATTCAAGAGAGTCGACTCACTTTGAGTTTCCGAGCATTCCGACAGGAGCTTTTTATAGTTTGCTTGGAGATGCTGGTTGAGTTTCGACCAATCTTTTTCAAAAGACTCTAGTTCGCTGCTCCACTGAATGAAAATTAGCTTCTGCTTTAGCTTGGTAGATCTTCTGTAAATTCACATAGTGCCTGCAAAAGAAAATGACCAAGGTCATGGTTAGACCACCACACCATCTTTGGATAGACAATGTAAGAAAGCATCCAACATTTGACGAACTCGGTTGACGATGTCATATCAGGAATAGAACCCTCCAGAGGCAATTCTCCTCCTCCTTCACTACTCGCAAATTCCTGCAAAATGAAAAATTGGATTGACACCAATAGTCCTGGTCTTTCTGGAACCAACTCCTGGGGGCGCATTTATGGTTTCAAATTTAGAAATAGTAAATTGGGTTTCTTTGATGATAGGAATCCAATAAATAAGTGTATAAAGCCAAAATTAAGCAGAGTCCCAACCTTCAGTGCTGCCACCATCACCCAAAAATCAGATGAATTAGAATGACGTTCAACAGAGCTATCATTAATGATCTGTTGTATCCTGAGCTGGAAAATAGAAAAAGAAGAAGATAGCTTCAGCTTCTCAGACATGTATATCTGTGACTGAGGCATCGATGTCTTCCAGTAGGATTCACTGATTACAAGTAATTCAACTGATTTCAGCACGTGCTGTAGTGTTTTCTCATGGATTATACTACTCAGTATATATTAATTCATACAAGATTATTGCAAAAAGTAGGAACAGACTGACGATATTTGAAGAAACTGCAACCTGTTTAAGACTTACTGATTCCTTTTGGAGCAAATAATTTGAAAGAATTATCAATAGCTTCTTTGTAGTTGTCTTCATCAAGAGAAACCGTCCTGCTCTTAAGCAGCTCCTAAAATAACAAGATGGCAACCAGCATCTCACTTGAGCAGTAAGATCAATCATAATAAGCAAATATGATATGTTAGTGCCCAGACCTTGAATTGTTTCTTCTCTTCTCTTGTTGAAGGGAGTTGACCCTTATGAAGTTCAGACCATTCTTCTGCCATTTTGATAAGGATGAGCACATAAGGTATATGTTTATGTTCGACAGGATCTGCAACAGTCAAATCAATGTTCTCCATAAAGCTGGGTTCAACTAATGAAAATTTTAGGAGCTTTGAGAGACACTCCTCAATGAATAGAGAAACAAACAAGACTACATCACTTCCAATTTTAACAGAACATCTTACCAAAAATAGGAAAAAAAAGAACATATGGAAACAGAAAAGAAAGTACCACTGAGCCTCTACCTTCTGAGCTCTGGCCATGGGTTATTATTTAGGCGAAGGTCATCCACAAAATGATCTGGCTTGGAATCAATAACAGTGTGTTCCTGCCATAAAGTGGATATGTCTATGAGCTTTCGGAACCAGCTAATGCCAAAACGAGATGTCATAAAATTATATATGTTGTGACTCTAGAGAAAATCATAGCTCAAAAAATTGTTACTTGAAAGTAAGAAGGGAACTTTAGAAATTGCAGGTGAGTAGGATAACATAGAAGAAGGTTTGGCAGGACTTATTGTCCCACCTTCCTCAAGGGAAATAGGAGGTGTCTACTAATTTTAGGGCCAAGCAAATACTCATGGTAGACATTTAATGTCTGTAAATCAAGGAGTTTCACAAACAAGTGATTATAACAGCCAATTGCCCCTGCATGCAGCTAATGTCTATGATTCAATACAAAGTGAGAAACGATCATCAAACATTCATCACTACCAAGGGTTATGGTTAATCAAGGACTACATGTAAATGAGAATCGTAAATGCTTCTTAAAAGACATCACCTTCAGACTGATGCGAACAAACGCTGCAAGACCATAAGAACGAGCAAATGTCAGCATCACATTTGCCTCTCTACATATCTTATCAAGCTTGATCATGGAATCCTCTGCATGCTGGGAGAGAAAAAGAATAGAACTAGGAGTTGTATGCTTTTACATAGTGAATGGAAATAATACTCTTTGGTAATCTACGTATGACACTACATGTTAATAAGCCAGCCGAATTCCATGTTTCTGTAGGGGAAAGGGGGAAAACGTGCAAAGGAGGTACCACCATGGTTGAAAAAGGACTTCTTGCCAGAAAGTTAAAAATATTGTCAAGTGCAAGTTTTACTCATCAAATGCAGCCCAAGGCACATTCGCCGCTAATTATCATCAGGACTGATCAGACTTTCAAAGAAGAAATATTTTTGAATGAAGTTACGGAAATTGGAGTGATAAAATCACCAGATACCTGAGTGGCCACCGCCAAAGTGAACTGAGAAAAGAAGGAAGGGTTTGACTCAATCAGCTTTGGAGGACTCTCTTCGATAAACTTGGCTTTGAATGCATCATTCAGATCTTGAAGGAAAGAACAGACACTTTGCTTTGGATTGACCAATGCTTGACTCATTGACTGTCCATAAAATGAACAACATTGAGAGTGATATTGCTCTAATAAAGAAGAATTCCATGGATTGCTAAAGGGAACAAACCTATGAAGTTATTCCCCAAGTCGCCAACTTCAACCTTGGATCCATCAACGACAGTAATGCTCCCGATCCCACCAAGAACGAGATTCTTCAATGTCTCAGAACCAGTAGGACCACAGTTGAGCAAACACAAGCTAGCTTTCTCGAGAGCCACCTGTCCTTGCTCACCCCAGATCCTGAAATTTCACATTTCAATCGATAAACATGTGAATATAGCTTCACGATGCCACAAAACAGTACTAGGGACCACCAGAGAGGCCACCAAAACATCAGAACACCATATCTATCTCACAGAACACGATCCACACCCAAACAGATGTGAAAGTACAACAAAACCTGTAACTAAAACATTTTTTAGCAACCCGGATACCAATATTAAACTCAACAATACTCCAGACAATCTGAGGGAACTTTCCAGCCGCCATTCTCAACAAAATCAAAAAGCTGGGCAAGTCCTAAATAATGCAACCCATCTCCTAAGAACCCAAAGCTAGAACAGACTCAGCCATTAAACAGTTTTCTCCAAGGAAGAAAACCTACCATTACTAATACATGGGAAAAGATTATGCGAGTAATCATTTCTAACAAGGGGCGGGTTAAACCCGCCCTTGGCGAAATTTCTCGAAGTGTTGAGCGAGCGGGTTTTGAAAATCTGCCCTTTGTGCATTTCTTAAAAACCCGCCCTCCTCCGACTCCACCCTACATAAAGGTGGGTTTAAACCCGCACAAGTTAGTTATTTAAGGGGCGCGTTTGATAAAATCGTATTTTACCAAATTCGCACCGTATTTCGTAAATTTTTTTTAAAACTAACGTACAAAACTCATTACTATAACATCCACTATTTTACAATTTTACTATCTATTTTTAGTTTGAAAAATCATGCGTGTGACTATTAATTTTTAATTAAGACATTTTAGCTGCTCGCATTGTATACAAATGCATCCCATCCATCCATTCCCACTTAAATCTCCACGCAGGATGGCGGCAACTACGCACACTATCGTTCTTTTCTTCATGATTTCCAGTTCCCGCTGTAGAGACCCATCAATGGTTTCTCCCTCTCTTCCATCCTCTTCTTGGCTGCCTCCCTCACCTTGAGTGCCGCTTCTTCCTCCTTGGAGACCATCTTCGGCTTCTTCTCATTCGGCCTCTTCCTCTTCACCGCCACCGAAGACAGGGCTGCCCCTTTTGCCGTCTTAACGGTATTTAAGGGACCCGAAACCACCGGCACAAATGCCAGTCCCTTCTTTTGTGTCGCCGGGGTCACCTTTCCGCTGGGTTGCCCGCCTTTTGGTTTCTTCGAGAGCTGTACTGATTTATAGGCCTCCTCCTGAGTCACCCACTTACCTGTTGCAAGGCAATTGGACAGTTCATCAAGGTTTGGTTTTCAAATTATTTAACCACAAACTTAGATCAGGAAGTCGCAAAGAATGCTTGCAGATTACCAAGAGTGTCTGAATAGTAGAAGCCGGATTTTGAATCATAGAGCAATCCTGTATCCTCACTGTGGTAGTAACCCGAGCTGCTGTCATATTCCCATTCTACAAATGAAGAATTCTCATTTAAAGCAATAAAACATTTCCAACAGATAAATCATCATAACAACTAAGATCAATGCATATATATGCTTACTCTCATCGCCATTTCCCACTTGAGCATCGATGTCATGACTTTCTCTAGTCTCCTTCTGAGATGCCACATCTTTCTGGTAACTACGCTGTGCTTTCTGAAAAGAAACTAAAACAGAATGAATACCGGTTACCAAAGACAACTTTGTATGATCATGGCTCAAGGGCCAGAAAAGAGTACAACATATTAAGACAGCCTAACATTACTCCGGTCTGTCAAGACATAATCGGACCGACAGACAACCATATGTTCATTTATTCCTACAAGCGAAAGGATGAAAGGATGTCCAAATTTACAAAGGATCAAAGAAATTGATCAACACCATTATATAAGGATCTGAATCACTAAAAATGTGACCACGACGTGTTTGATGCAAATTGAAAAATAAATTGTTCACTTTTAGAAGGATGAATCGCTGGAACGCAGTTCTGATCTGAGTTAAGCAAACATTAACATAATAAAACTTAACTGCAGCCTTGATGTTCTACAATTTAATTTCTACGAAGCAGGAGTTATGGAAGACTATCGTCAAGATTTATAAAAGTAAAAAAAAGGCATTCTACTTGATCACAGACATCTGCATTAGAGCAATGCCCGCTGATTAGAATAAGAATTCTTAACAACAGATACTTACAGATTCAATCTGCTGAATCGCACGAGCTGCTTCTTTTAGCTCCTTTTCCTTGGCAGCCTTATCCTTCCTCATATCATTAAGCCTTTTCGCAACATTATCTTTGTGACGCTGACCAAGTTCATGGTTCCTAATTGTGGCAGGATTATTTGATATGTAGATTTTGCAGAAGTCGCACCATTTATTCCCTTGGCTCACCCAAAACTGAAACAGCAGGAAATGATACCAACATAGGTGGAAGTAGATTAGACAAAAGCACAATGCCCAAACATACGGAAGAAAAGAAAACATGAGTCTAAACCATGAAAAAGAATAATATTCACTCGTGGATACTGCATCATGAAGGATCTCCATACAATACCATATACACTATAATAATAAACAATATTCTTGATAAAAAGCAAACGAAAACCAGCAGCTACAAATAAGTTGGACACACAACCACGTGTCCGGAAGAAACATCTAGAGAACTTAACCGTAGCCATATCAAAACAAGCCTCCCAATGAAAATCATGGTGTTTTAGGAAACCTACATAACCTGGCAACATAAACACGCCCAGGAAAATATCTAGGTTGAGTCAACAACAAGCCATTCCATTGCATTAGATAAGTATGAACTCACTTCAGATGGCAAGTTTATGCACTATTCCATGTTCACACATGTATGCTCATTCAAGTTACTAAGTAACAATCATATGGTGTCTGCCAAGAAAGAAAAAATAAAGGTACCTCTGTCATTGCTGCAACAACTAAATGTTCCGCGGTGAATACAAAGATGAATAGAAGCAACAACGGAAGCAGAATGGAGCTGACAGTTCTGAGGATGAGCTGAAATGCTAGGATTCAAAAAAGAATTAAGCTAAAGTCCTGCTTCTCTCTTTGATCCGTGAAGGAAAACTAGGGTAAGGTCACTGGAAGAAACCCTTTAGTGCCCAATTTGCCGCATCAGCTCTGGCAGCAAATGCTTGGTGTTTTGGGAGCCAACCGAAAGAACAGCAGTAAGAGTAAGGAGTTCATTCCTCTGAAAAAGCACAAAAACATCAGACATCAGCTTCTTCGATCAAGAATTGAAGCATGTAAATGGAGTGGTAATATAGAAAAGCAACAACCAAGTTACCCTAGAAGCTCACATCATCAAAACTTAACCCGAACAGCAACTACATAGGATACCAAATACCAAATAGTAAATCACCAAGTCCCAAAACTGCAATCTGTGAGTCCCTCGAATTTCATAAGGTGAAACCACAAGCTCGCAAGTGCACAAAAACCCAGATATACTCTAGAAAAATGTCCGAGGAGCCATTTCCGATACGATTCATTACACAAATCACACCAAATCTAGAGGCTATCTCAAACTGCACAACCAGCAGATCAATCAAGCCACACCAATAACCAAGCACGAAAAACACATCACGCTGATCCCTAAATTCGATCAGAAACATGAATAAATCCACTGAAAGGGGAAAACCAAAGCAATGAATCACGGGTCCGACTCACAAACAACAGAATTTCAAACAAAAAGAGAAAATAAGAATCCACCGCTAAAATCTGAGGCACGTGAACAACAGCTTCGGGAGGGAAGGACTGATGCAAGCGCCTGATTGTCGGTGTCGCCGATGTCAAGCAGAGGGACTTCTTTTCCTTCTGCTACCGAGTGGTCGGAGGTTGGGGGGTCCACTGGACTTCAGGGTTCCGATTGCTCTGTCGCTATAAATACTTGAAAAAAAAAACAACATTTTTATTTGTTTCTTTAAAAAGAAAAAAGGAAAAATATTTCGTCATTTCTGGTGAGAAGAAATCGCAATTCCGTTCCATGGGATGCCCATCAGAGCGATTTGTGTCCCCCTTCCCCCCTTAGTCCATAGCTTCTGGCAGCCATCCGTGTCGATTCCCAAATTGGAGAAAGCTTCTCCGCAACTGGGGGAGTTGAGCTCAAAAGTTCGTATCTTTTTTTGTCCAGCTCTTGTTGTATGTTCGATGTTCTGTGAATGGGGTGTTTTCCCCCCGGGCATGTGTGAATGAAAGATTGTTGGCTGAGTCCTTCAATGGTTCGGTATTGGCCTTTTCCTTTGTAGTGCTGGCGTTTCTGAAATTGAAATGTGAAATTTTTAATGAAGGGATGACCTCTTGGGGGTGAAGAGATTTGTAAAAGCCCTCCCCTGTCGATTCAGAACTCTCTTGAGCGTGGGGGAGCTATGAATCCGCGTTTTAAGCGAGATTCTTGCAGCCTCGCGATATTTTTAATCTGTTCCACCCAGTTGGGGAACGCCCTGCGTGACGAGACAGCACTCCTCAACTCGTTCTTGCTTGAGTTGGTATTACTACCTGTTCGTCTGGCTGCAGTGGTCTAGTGATCTTTGGGTTTGGAGAGGATCCTTCTGGGATATGAATTCCCAGTGATGTCTTCTTCCATGCCATTTAGTCTTTCGTAGAATAAATTTAGGTTAGTTGATTCCATGTATGGGATTAGCAACACAACTACTAATTGGATCGTCCATGGTATGTGTTCATTGCTTAGAAGTTAGATTTCATTAGTAGCATCCCTCCGATATGATATTACTTGAATTTGAAGGATGCCCTTTGATGATGATGCATGATGGTCGAATTAGCTGCTAGCACCAGTGTTTAGTGGGCGGTCTCTCAATTACATGACTAGTCTCTGCTTCAATGCTTAGACATTTGACTTTTAATTACGTTGAGCAGCTGCCTTGGTGCATCTGAGGGTATCATAATGATAAAGGTTGAGGGGATATGCTTTAGTTGTGGGTCATATCTGTCGAACATATTGCTCAGTCCGTTTAAGGTATTATGGGATGGAATTTTTTATCATGTTATCTGTGCATTGGGATTTTTTAAAATTCTTTTTTTGTAGAAAACAACATTAGAAGTAGAATACAAAAGGATATAGCTGGGATGGAATTGGGGTATTAAGATCTTCTTAGCTAGGTTGATTTCTTTTCTCTTTACATAAAATAGAGGAGCAGGAGTGCTTTCCTCGAGCAAGTCAGGATGATGCCGGCATGGAATTTTCTGTTTTCTCAGAAACCATTGCATGCGCACCTAATCGTGCCGAGCACTTTGCTGAATCAATAATGTTAGTGAAAGAACATTATCATAGCTAGGATACCCTGTTGATAGAATTTGGTTCAAGATCATCAAAAGTAACGCTGGCTTGGCTTGCCGAATTGTGATGTTTCTACTGAAGGTTGGGTTCGATGAAAGTCAGCCTCTCCGTTTGATTCCTCTGTTCCAAATTAGTAGTAAGGACATATTTTTGGATTATTGAGTTTTGTTTGCTGAGACAGTTCGTACTCAACATCAAGTGACTTTCCTTCTTTGCTCTGCACCTGACCACTGAGTATTGATTGTTCAAATATGTAGATACCTAACTGAGGATGGCAGCCATTGGAAGACCAGCAAATACATCATCGAAGACGGAGTGGTCCTGCCAAAAGCATGCATCACCAAGAGTTATTGTTTTGGGACTGGTACGGTGTTTTGAAAATTCTGCCTCTGCTGTCAAGCAGAAGCTTCTTTCGCGGAATTATTTCCCCATGGGCAAAAGGACTCCGGAAAAGTTTCACAGGTGAGTTATTATCCATGAATCCAAATGGGGTCATCCCGAGGCTATCTATGGCAGTTTTATTATGGTAGTTTCGTCTCGTATATGCCTGTATGAGAAACTGAGTTTCTGCTGTCACTTATTGACAAGGCTTAGCCAGTTACAGAAGAGATGTTGACGCACCAGTTTTGTTATAATTGCATGCGATTGCAGACAGGAATGGGGAATTTTGTGCCGTAAAATTTGACAGCAGAAGATGTTTTTGACTGTTATTGTAGACATACAAAGTGGTATATCCAGAGCAGCAGCGTAGATGGGAGAAGTGGAGACCCAACTTCCACAAACAGCACAAGCAGCAGCACCCGGTTAATCAGTTTCATCCAAGGCATCCTGACTAACCTGAGCGCCAAAATCCGGGGCCTCAGACGGAACCTGCCGGTGAAACTACTCTTCTTCCTGGTGGGCTTCTACTGCGCAACGGCATTCGCGACCGTGATAGGCCAAACCGGTGACTGGGACATCCTATCCGCGGCATTAGCTGTATTGGTGGTAGAGGGGATCGGGGCCCTCACATACAAGGCCTCCCTCAACTTATTGGAGAGGGCAAGGGGCCTGATCACCATGTTCAACTACTGGAAGGCTGGGCTCTCGCTGGGGCTATTCCTGGACTCCTTCAAGTATGACATAGGTGAGTCATTGACAGGTCTGTACAGCATCATAAACCTTGAAGTCGATATCTTCCCGCCCTTCTGGTGACAAGGACTATCGCATAAACATGATTATACTCTGTTCAATACCTATACAGTTTGTCACAAATGACAGGACCCGGTTGTTGTACGTAAGCCCCGGTTTGGTAGATGCAGGAACCGGGACAAAACATTGATCCTAACACTTGGTCCCCTAGAGGTGTTCATGAGAAGTGCCATTTTTTATGGAATTTGATGGGGGTCGAAGGCTGTCAGGGAATTGTATGCTGACTAAAACTCCACTCGGAAGGCACATGCAAGACGCGGGCTACGAAGAAGGACGACCGGTTCTTTCGGGGGGGATGTCAGGTCAGCCCGAGAGTTGCTGTCAGTGCTTGAAACCCAACCACGATTTCACGTGTTGCTGCCCGTTTCCATCCTTTCCTTAATTCTATCTAAAAATATATTCCTTACAACGGCGGGCGGCTGGCTGGCGTGTCGTTTTTCCGGGTATTATTTCAACAAAAAATGTGTATTAAGTAAACTTGATTTCAAATGATTAACTCCATATATTCCTTTGCTCTCTTGATACATTGAATTGAAACCTTCCCTAAATACGGCGGCTGATATTGGTTAGTGTCCCAAAATATTTGCATTAAGATATTATTGCATGTAGCACCGGCATCAATCCCCTCAAGCGCCTTGTTTTGCTTCATTCTAAAGTCATGCAATGGAAGGTTACAATACTCAATCCCCCCAGCCCTTCCTCCCCTCCAAGCTCCACCTTCGTAGCGACCACTACCCCCTCCCTCCATTCACTCCCGCCCGCGGCCCCACCCGTCGTCGCCCCTGCAACAAGTGCCTCTTCCACACCCTCGCCTTCTTCGTCGCCCTCTGCATCGCCCTCCTCGTTTTCTCCCTCATTGTCCTCCGCCCCGATGGCCCCAGCCTCCGTATAGATGTCGCCACCGTGAAGAACCTGGCGTACGATGCATCCTCATGGGAGTCGCCCTTCCTCAATGTGACGCTGCTCGCGAGGCTGTCCCTAAGGAATAGGAACTATTGGAGGTACGAGTTCGCAGGGAATGGGAGTGTGGTTGGGTTGGCGTACGAGGGGATCTTGCTAGGGGAGAAGAAGAACGTCAAGGGAGGGAGCGTGGGGGGAAGGGAAATGGGGAGGATAAGGGTGGAGATGGTGGTGGGGTACTCTGGGGTTGGGGCGGGGATGACAGTCGCGGGGAACCTGAGCCGGGGGATCAACGAGAGGGCGCTGAAGCTACGGGGTTACGGGAGGATCGAGGGGAAGGTTCATCTGCTCAAGTACCTGAAGAGGAGTTTGAGTTCGGAGATGAATTGCAGTCTTACTCTCAACCTGTCTGAGAAAAGCTTCCAGGATGTAGTCTGTGAATGATTGATTCTTATTGTTTTCCCATTACTTTTTTTATAGGATTTTCGAAATTTCAAATACAGAATAGAATTTTTAAAATTTCGGTATTCGGTATTTGATTTTTGGTTCGGTATGGTGTTTACGAAAAATTTCGGTTTTCGGTTCGGTTTTTGTATTTTAGAAAAATTAATTCGGTGTTCCAAATAAACCGTAATATTATTGAACTCGTGTCATTTTGGGCTTTTGGCCCGTTACGCTTTAAGTTTTTTTTTAGCCCATTACCATCTTTTCTGCACAAAAAATCAAACGTTGCCTTAGGATTGCCTCTCCTCGCTCTCCCCGACGGCTCTTCGTGCTCCACCTCCTTCAACAGCTTGATGTTCCACCTCCTCTGACGGTATGCGCTATTTCTGTGTTCCTACGGTCATGGGTTTTGTTCTATTTTCATTTTTTACCATTTTCTGGGAGGGGAAGGTGCAGGGGCGAGTATTTATAACTCTCTTTTCTTTGTGCACGGCCTTTTTCTGTAACCGGGGACAAACGCCTCAGGGCGTTTGTGCCATCAAGAAGGAAGGCCAGTAGGCTCTTAGATTATGAAATTCTCGACAGGATTAAGGATGCTTTGTGGGAACCCTCCTAGGATCGGGAGCGTAGCCATTGCTTAGGCTAGTTCGAGTAGTATGGTTGCTGTGATGGGTAAGCTTGGCGATAATGATTATGGCTATGTTATGCTGTACTACTTGAATCTGAATAATGTTTAGACACATGATATTTGCATGGACAACAAGAGGTTGTCGGTTTTGTGGCTGATGAGGATTAATAAAAGGAGTTGGCTTAAGATGAGTTATATCAAGCCCTGTGCCTAAGATCAAAATATATGTGCAGGTCGACCTTTTTCTATAACTGGGCTTGGATTTATTTTTTTATTGGGCTTTGGGCTCATAATTTGACTCAATTAAAAAATTAGAAGATCCATATATCGAACTGAAATACCAAAATAATTTTGATATTTCGGTATTTGAAATTTTGGAATTCGATTTGATTTTTAAAAGGACAAAAAATTAGAAGTTGAAATTTGAAATTCGATGTTGGTTAGGATTTGGAAAACCGAATCCCTACATTTTTTTTCTCCGTAGGCGGCGTAGTCGGCCACCGTGCGATGGGAGGCCATTGGTCAGGACTTTGTTCCTAAACCCAATCATAGTCGGCCCAATGTAAAGAAAATGGGCCTAGGCCCACCCCGTCATCTCATTTTCTTTTAGCATTTTTTTTTTAATAAAATGTGACTAGTGTGAGTGCGGTCCACGGTGATTCCCAATTCTTTTACCACAACCACCAACAAAAATGAATGGAATATTAATAAAAAATCGTACGAATCGTTTCCGACCAGGTGGACGGACGTGATGTTGGGATCCGGAATTATAATCAACGGTCACGATCTGCCCTCCCCCCCTTCCCTCCCTCCTACAAAAATTACTTGCACTTCCTTCCTTCCCACAGAAGACGATCGTCCTTCTCCTCTTAACGACCATCGTGTTCCCCCTTCTTCACCATGGCCGACCACCACCACGAATCCCCCAAGTTCGACGACCCCACCACTGTTATCGAAAATGTGACCGACCACCTTCATTCCTCTTCCTCCGACGATGACGACTTCGATGCCGTCGTCCCCGAGACAATGGACTCCTGCCCCACTCCCACACCTACCCCCACCTCCCATTCCAAGCCCAAGGTTTATCGTCTCTTCTCTGGGGATCGTCCCCTCCACCACGTCCTTGGCGGCGGAATGCGTATGCCTTCCTCTTCCTCCCCCTGATTTCTTGGTCATTATCTGCGTTGGTTTCAGTGTCTGGCTTTGTTTAGCTGTGTTAAAGATTTATTCTTTCCTCTGGATTGTTGAAACGTTGTTGTTGGTGATCAGATCTTATTCTGATACATTCTCGTGCTGTTGAATATCGAGAGTACTGAGTCGGGAATCAGCATCGTCGGATGGTTTGGTCGGTTCTACTGTGACCAGGGATTGTTGATCACGTTGTACATTGGGTTGGAGTGTTCAGAGGGAGATTGGAATTATGTGATTGGTCATTAAGTTTCCATATCTGGCTTAATGCGGGAATAATGAATGCATTCATCGGTGTGAACTGTGGACCTTGTTGATGAGATTTCCCGTTGAGATGGTTCGCTGTTTGGCTAGATTATTGAAACAGGACAATTTTAATGTGGTCATGTTTTGGAGATAACTGTCGATATTTCTTTAGTCCTAATGTATGCATACTGGTTGATTTAATAATTGAGATCAAGCAAGTCTTGTTCACAGCCTTTACCATTGCTAGTCAAAAAAGCTTTCTGCTTCATAACATTTTCACAATTTTTGAGATTTTACCACAACTGAAGCTTCCAGCGCGTTTTCATTTTAAATTATATTCACCAGTTGTGATTGTTTGCCTTGGGGGTGTTTCTTGTTTGCAGCTGCGGATGTGCTCTTGTGGAGGAACAAGAAATTATCAGCAGGCGCACTGGGGGTTGCCACCTTGATATGGGTTCTCTTTGAATTAATGGAATATCACCTTCTTACCTTCATTTGTCATGGACTGATTGTCTCCCTGGCAATCTTGTTCTTGTGGTCAAATGGTACCACTTTCATCCACAAGTAAGTATTCGGTGTTATACACTAGAGTAGAGATTAATATAAGTGCTCATTATTTTTGTATTGGCTGTTGACTCTTATGTATTTTGATCCATTGTCCTTCTTTAGGAAGCCGCCTCGCATTCCAGAGGTTTCCATCCCGGAGCAGTCTGTCCGGGAATTCGTCTCCATGCTTAGGTTTGAGATTAACCGGTCTATTGCTCTGTTGAGGGAGATTGCGCTGGGAAGAGATATAAAGAAGTTCTTATTGGTATGCTTATTTTTTTTCATGGATTAAAACCAAGATTCTACCATAAGCAATGGCTTTTGAAGTAGTGCTGTTTTATTGTCTCTGATCCGCTTCATTTGACGTCAAAATCTTACCAATGGATTGATTGCTGCTGTCTATTGGAGGTTGCCCACATTATCGTTTAATTGACCAGGTTGTTAGTGGCTTGTGGGTTATGTCTAAAGTTGGCAGCTGGTGCAACTTCTTGACCTTGTTTTATTTAGGTAATTGATTCTACACTATCTCTTATAATATAATAGTCCTGTGCTCCATTGCTCCTTGAATTGATTTCTGGCAACCATTCTCATTTTCTCTTCTCTCTCTCTCTCTGGTTCTTGAAAAAACAAATCTCTCTTTCTTTATTAGCATTGCTGTGATTTTTACATCGGACTCTATTTTTGCTGTTTCTGGGAGTGATCTGCATTATTTCTTGTCCAGTTTTTGTGATCCTACACAGTGTGCCTGTACTGTATGAGAAGCATGGAGATAAGGTGGACCCCTTTGCTGAGAAAGCGATGATCGAGATGAGGAAGCACTACGCAGTGATCGATGCAAAGCTCCTGAGCAAGATCCCTGTTGGGCCACTAAAGGAAAAGAAGTTTTAACTAATTGTGCTCGGAGTTTCCACTGATAGCTTTTGCCTGCCACAGTTTTTTGGCAGATGATGTTTGTTTTATTGAGTTTGGGAGTTTATAAACTAAAGCTTTTTGCCAGCAAATGGGCTTGGTAGGTTGAGCTTTGTTCTTTTCCCAGTGTTTGTGATAAATTCTATCCGTGATGGTCCGCTGAGCCCTCTCATCGCCCCAGTGTTTCTTTTTTATTGTGATATTGATAACATTGAGCTAAAGTAAGATTATGTCCTGACTTGTTAGTGATGAGATTGACAGAATTGAGTGACAGTGTTGACACTTTAGGCTTGGCCGGCCATTTTATGGGTGTCGCCTCCTGGTTGTAGTTTTTTATTATCACGACATGACCTGCGCAATAGGAAAATTATGCATGATGATGAAACCTTGGGTGTGTTAGGATGTTTTCTTGCCAAAAGAGGAGAAAAGGTTGTATAAAGTATATTGAATTATGCTGGTGCTGCGGAGAAAAAGATACTGATAGATGCGAAAGAGGGATAAATGCAGCTCTGAAATTGTGCTTGGATGCATTTGTTTCGTGGGCTAAACTCAAATGCAAGAGGCCCATTGTATAGGTCCGAATATAACCCCGGCCCATTATGAGCACGCTCTTTCATTACCGGAAGTCGAAGTTCAGACATCATCCGATTAACTCGCAGATGGTAAAATGTCGAAACAGTAACCGTCTCCTCTTCACCTCAAAGTGACAAGATAGAAACGCCGTAACTTCCCTCCCGTTGACCTCGCATTGACACCCTCCCCCGGGCGATGGGCAACTGCAGCGGCCGTCCGTCCTACTTCTCCTCCGGCTACTCCCCTGGCGACGGCGCCGACAACGGCCGCTCCAATGGGATCAACGTCCGCCCTTCCACCCCTCCCCATCGACAGACAGATGCCCCCGTTAAACCCTCACCGGCTCAGCCGCCGGCAAGAGCCGCGGTGGGGCGCGTCCTCGGGCGCTCGATGGAGGACGTGAAGAGGACTTATGAGTTCGGTAAGGAGCTCGGGAGGGGACAGTTTGGGGTGACTTACCTGGTGACGCACAGGGAGACGGGGCAGAAGTTTGCTTGCAAGTCGATCGCTACGAGGAAGCTTGTGAATAAGGATGATATAGAGGATGTTCGGAGGGAGGTTCAGATAATGCATCACTTGACTGGTCACAGGTTGGCTGGGGTTTCGTCTTGTGATGTTGATGCTGTCATCGGTTAGCAATTGAGTCGGATTTGCTTTCTAGGTGGAAGGAATGAGGGTAGACGTTCGGTCGATTCAAGGATTTTCTGGTAGATTGGTTTGGGGATCTTTTTGTTTTTCTTAAAGCACCGTCTTACGGAGCCCGATCATTCCCTTCCCTTTAGGAGAATAATCGGATTAGAGAATTGGTCGGCAGTTTATATTCATTGTTGTTTGTGGTATATGACTAAGTGAGATGGGTGAAGTTTTGGCTGACCATGAAGTTATGATGTTTGATTTGTAAGTGCATTCACTTCAACTTTGTTCATGAAAACTGGTATTTTCAAATCAAGCTTGTTCTAAAATGTGGGCATGTTTTCTGGAATGGAAGTATGTCTCCGTGAAATAGTTAGGCATATCGTGGGTGCATCGTTTTTACCTGTTTTCATTGTCGTGTTTATTTTGCTATTTATTAAATTATGATGCCGATTACAGAGAGCTTTTGCTTCATCATTATTATTGGACTTCTGTATAAATGGATCATGTTTAGGATTTTCCACATTTTGATGAGTCTGTTAGATTGAAAATGGATTTAACCATTTGTGCCGCTTTTTGATGGTATGAGATGGTTCGCAAGGGACTGCATTGCAAGTTCTGAAATGTTTCTTTTGTTGTTTAGGAACATTGTGGAACTGAAGGGTGCGTACGAGGATAGGCACTCGGTAAATCTTGTGATGGAGTTGTGCGCTGGCGGAGAGCTTTTCGATCGGATAATTGCAAAAGGTCATTACTCAGAGCGTGCTGCGGCAAATCTATGCAGGCAGATGGTGACAGTTGTGCATTACTGTCACTCAATGGGAGTTATGCATAGAGATCTGAAGCCAGAGAATTTCCTGTTTTTAAGCACTGATGAAAATTCGCCTCTGAAGGCTACGGATTTTGGGCTTTCGGTGTTCTTCAAGCCGGGTACTTCTTGTTTTAAGAGTCACTCCTGGTTACTGCAGTTGTTTCTTGGCGAATTTGCTTTAAATAATTGTCAGCTCATGGGTAGTCGTATCCTGTTCTTCTTATTCATGGGTCATCTTTAGGTGATGTATTTAGGGATCTCGTTGGAAGTGCTTATTATGTTGCCCCTGAAGTATTGCGCCGGAGCTATGGTGCTGAGGCGGACATTTGGAGTGCTGGAGTGATTCTTTATATTCTGCTCAGTGGCGTCCCTCCTTTCTGGGGAGGTAATTTAGCCTGCATTTCTGCATTAATTGGGCATAT
The DNA here is from genome assembly GCA_029817715.1 of Melastoma dodecandrum. Lineage (NCBI taxonomy): Eukaryota > Viridiplantae > Streptophyta > Magnoliopsida > Myrtales > Melastomataceae > Melastoma > Melastoma dodecandrum. Next base: position 3,106,348 of record JARUPY010000079.1, on the reverse strand, counting down.
CATCTCATTAGTGACAAAGTTCTAGTCCAGGTTTATCCTTCGTTGGGGAGCACTATGTGAATTCAGTTTGCAACCACGGGAGTGATCAATTCTTTTGATGCAGAAAATGAGCAGGGAATATTTGACGCTATTTTACGAGGCCACGTTGATTTTGTCTCCGATCCTTGGCCATCAATATCTAATAGCGCCAAAGATCTTGTCAAGAAGATGCTACAGGCAGATCCTAAGGAGCGTCTTTCTGCTGTCCAGGTTTTAAGTAAGTTCAACTTTACTCGTCATAAATATTTAAACTGTTGTTGAAGTATTTCAATTAGTTAATTTTTTTTTCTTTTGGGAAGTTCTTGGCCTTGTTTACTAATGGATTTGTACTTCGGCCACCATGATATCCCATGTTCACTAGTTTAATGTTATTTTCCGGAGCTCGTACTTTCAGTAGTCTGTCACGGTAACTTTCTATGTTATCGGTGGTAAACCTCTTCCATAGCCTTAAATTGTCTCTCCGTCACACTACTTTGGCCGATAAACATGTTCTATTGCTTTGTTATTATTGTCATGATGAATTATGATGAAATGCAGATCATCCTTGGATGAGAGAAGATGGAGATGCATCCGATAAGCCACTGGATATAGCTGTTCTAACTAGAATGAAGCAGTTTAGGGCAATGAACAAATTGAAGAAAGTGGCTTTAAAGGTGAGAATCATAGTCATAAAAATTGTTGTTGTTAGCCTAATTTCCTGCATACACTTTCACTGTCATGGAAAGTGGCTGCATAAATCTGTAGAGACACGGAGCCTGATGAAAATTTGTTAACTGGTATCTTATATCTATTACCAACAGGATCAAAATTGCCTTAGAACTAATGGACTTGTAAGTAGTTGGAAATTTTTATTGCGCTAATTTAAGTAGTTTGGGGAAGTTCGTTTGTCCCTTGCCGAAGTGAAAACTTTCATTGAGGATACTCTTTGAACTTTTAGTTTTTGTGCCATTTTTAATTATGAATTATGAGGGGAGAGAAGTGCCAAACATCTGGTATAGCATGAGCATTTAGATTGTCTATATTCCCAACAAATGCGTAAGGAAGTAACTCGATGAAGATATGATGCATTTCTGCAGGTAATTGCCGAAAATCTTTCTGAAGAAGAAATTATGGGATTGAAGGAGATGTTTAAATCCATGGACACAGATAATAGTGGCACGATAACTTTTGAAGAGTTAAAGGTGGGTCTACCAAAATTGGGTACCAAGCTTTCTGAGAGCGAGGTCAAGCAATTGATGGAAGCGGTATGGTTCACAGCCTTTCGATCTGAATCTGCTTCCTTTCTTATTCTTTTACCTACTTCTGACAAATGAGATAGACATGCCACTGACAGTGACCATGGATATGTTAGCATAATTTATCTCTTTTTGTTGTCATTTTTAGGCTGATGTTGATGGAAATGGGACAATTGACTACATCGAATTCATAACAGCAACTATGCATATGAACAGAGTGGAGAGGGAAGATCATTTATATAAAGCTTTTGAATTCTTTGACAAGGACAAGAGCGGGTAAGGTTTCTTGTTTTGTTTCGTCAGCCTGATGATTTACTTTTTTTGTGGCGAAAGAAGTGGTAAATAAGACTTTGCTAAAGGCTACAAATGCGGTAGATATACGTAAGTCCTACCTCCAGTAATCTGCACTACTTGGATAGTGCTCTGTGCATCAGGCATATACTTGTTTGAACGTCAATATGGCTACGAAGATATTATGTGGAGATAATTCTTTATGTTATGAAGCTTGAGTGAATGCTTTAAGTTCAATAAATTTTGTGAGATAGGTTTTCTTTGAATGCTGATCATGGAAAACAGAGGTGGCCATCCAGAACTTAGAAGTTATGATAAAGGGTAATTGATCCTGACTCACTTGATTTGTACATTTGTGTAGATATATCACGATGGAGGAGCTTGAGCACGCACTGCAGCAATATAACATGGGGGATGAGAAAACAATTAAGGAAATCATCGCTGAGGTTGACACTGATAATGTAAGTTAGTTTTTTCTTTTCTACTTTTTCAAGTTCATGGAATAAACCCGTAGCACTTTTGATTCGTTGATTATAATTACTGAACGAATGGACATTAGAATGCTAGTAATGTGAATTACTGCTATTACAATCGATGAAACTGTGCCTGCTCAGTGTCGACCTGTGGTTGTCCTAAAATAAATTTGTTTCGGCAGGATGGAAGAATCAACTACGACGAATTCGCAGCCATGATGAGGAAAGGAAATCCAGACTTGGTGACCAACCGACGTCGGAAATAGGGCAGCATGGATTGGAGAAAGAACCCCTATTTCAAAATCCTTTTCGCCTTCGAATTTCTTACCTCAAATGCCTGACCCGGCATTGCGTGTGTTGTGGATGTTGCCGGCGACGACTTTGATTTTAATAGGGTGTTAAACTACTTAGTGGGATCTCACGGCCTTGCCGTAGCCAGCAAAATCTACCAAGTGTTGAACAATCAATAGCGTGTGCAACCAATATATAATCTTCTATAGAGAAAAACATCAAGAACAGAAAAAGGCTTTGTTTCATTATTAAGCGAAAAGACCCCCAGATTGTCTTTGACAGACCAACATCATCCTCAGACCTCACATAATCAGGAATAGTAATGAGAACCCCGAACACTTCTTTTGTATCAACAAGACCAGACCAGACCAGACCAGACGGAACATGACGCCCTACTATGACCACTACTTACTTACAATGACAGACCGACGAGAAGAGAAAGACCGAAGACCCCCTAGGACAGACAGACACCCCCACCACACAGACCCATCATCACTCCAATCGATCCCTTTATTTTGTACAGAAGAAGGGTTCTTAGAATGAATGACTTAGACAAACAGTTCACAACCCAAGTTCATCACCATCACTTTCGCAGCAGTAGTAACGGTAGAAGCAGCAAAAACCTTACCCCAGATTGATACGACACGACACGATAATGGACGACACCCAGACCCATAACTCACATCCAGCTAGGAGGGGCTGCCTTGTCTGGCTTCCCTGGATTAATTGCATTCATCACCATAACTTCCCCACCCGAAGCCAGCATTGCCATGAGACTCCCGCCGTGAACCCTACCTTCTGGGATGGATACCTGTGTGGAAACAAAAACATTCTGCTGACCATAGCTGGAGGTCACTTCCCCGTACTTTGTCTGGTGGTCGATGCTCATGCTCTCGGAGGTCGCCCCATCGCTAGTCTTCTCTGGATGTCCAGTGAGCGAAGATCCCTGAACGATACTGCTGAGGACGCCGCCGCCATGGACCCTCTTGTCCTGTACCAGACCGCTGTGCAGTGCACAAAGTCCAGTCTTCCCGCGAGCAAAGGAGCTGCACGATCCTGGTGTTGCCCAGGAGCACCTCTTTCCTCCACCATGGGCCTTGCAGTAGTCCGTGCTGCCCTGCGCGCTTTTGCCACAACTAGGGAACTGACATCGCTTGCCACCGCCATGACGGACACAGTAATCAGTCCTTCCACGAGCACTCTTTGTACAACCAGCAACTGCACACCTTTTCCCGCCCCCATGAGCAACACAGAAAGCAGTGCCACCATGCACACTCTTCGAGCAAACACCACCACCCTGGAATGAGCACCGTTTTCCTCCACCGTGTCCCTTGCAGAAAGGGGTGCTTCCCTCAGCACCCTTGGTACAACCAACGAATGTGCATCGTTTCCCGCCGCCATGGGCCTTGCAGTACATTGTGCTCCCCTGCGCGCCTTTTGTGCAGCCAGCATACTGGCATCGGCGACCTCCTCCATGGGAGATGCAGAGGCCCGACAAGCCCTCCGCACTCTTTGTGCAGTTCTCTCGCTGGCAACGCTTACCGCCACCGTGCCTTATGCATAGCCCCGACTTTCCCCTAGCAGCTCGAGTGCACCCATCATGGCTACAGCGATGGCCACCACCATGTGCAATACAGAAATCGGTACGCCCCTCAGCGCTCTTTGTACATCCAAGGAATTCACAGCGTCGACCACCGCCATGGGCCTTGCAGAAGACGGTGCGACCCTCGGCACCTTTGTGACACCCAGATTTCTGACACCGCCGTCCCCCTCCATGGGAAATGCATCGCCCAGAAGCACCTCTCGCACCCTTCCCACATCCCTCGACCTGGCAGGTTTTAGTACTACCACGATGCTGTGCCTGCAGCCTCTTCGACATCCCAGAAGAACAGGTCAGTGAGCTATTTGGAGTAGTTATCACACTCGAAGATGGGTCTGGAAGAACGGAAACAGAATCAAGGGCTGCTGCGGTTGGGTTGCGAAAGAAGCCACCCTTGTCAATTGAACTATATGTTGGAGGCACATCGATGGTCGCTGAATTCCACAGGCACGAGGTTGATCCTTCTTCCACAGCAGATGACTCGACTACTGATGCCGGGATATCCAACCCAGTGTTTGGAGGAGAATCTGTCTGGATATTAGTTATGCCAGATTCGGACGGTCCAGTTGAAAGACTCAGCTCCAGATCAACCTTAGAAGGATACTGAGCTCCTCCCATGGCACTTGAGCAGACAGCTTTCTTGGATGGTTGATTTTTGTCCGACCCAAGATGGAGTGCAAAATCCAAAGCAAGATCCATGGTAGAACCCTCGTCGGCTTCCTTACACGATGACACGGTGGTGCAAGCGGTTGCCGAGCTTCCCTTGCTGTCAGAAGAGCTAGAAGACCACCCTAGCCCGAGGGACAATGAAGATCCAATAAGCTGCTGCTCTGAAGAACCATCAACCAAACTCCACTTCCGCTTATGTCCCTTAGAAGCCAGGGATAGATGATGAAGCCAAGAACGCGGCGAATTGAGCTGTAAGTCTGTGTCCATCGCCCCGTGAACTCGTGGGCCAACCTCTCTGAATGCATTAGAGGGGTAGTTGGTAACAAAACCCGGATGGATGAACTGAGCGGGGTCCATGAGACTTAGATTCTTTTTTCTTTTTTTTTTTCTTACCTTCGTATATACAAACAGAAAATAGCACAAATCAATGTGAGGTAGAATGAGGGTCTGCCTGACTTCCGGGTTTCTAGTTTTATTACCTACAAAACTAAGGTTAGAAGTAACTGAAAATCCGCAAGCAGCCCCCACTGACGAAACCGGAAGTATCACGGCGGTCCATTCTTGAAGAGAATAATGGGATGCAGAACCCCAATTGATCAAGCCAAACAAACTACTGAGGGCCTGAAGACGCCCAGTTTAAGAAGAATGAGGCCATTGCACAGATCTGTGACCAAATTGGCAGCTAATGAGAAATAAGATTGACAAGTTCTGAATCTGATCAAGGACCATATTTACAGAGCGAACTGAGAAACACAAAGATCACAAATATTCAAAATTCGAGTGAACAAGTTCCGAACAAACCATAACAGATATAAGGGTCAACAAATTCACAAGCCAAAATGAACCACACAGTACACACCGAAGGCAAGAGGCGAAAAAAGCAACGAAGCAGATGCATTTCTATACCCAAAGCCTCAATCTCTAAGAATAAACGACCTTAAATGCCAAACTAATACACTAGTACAGGGTCTCAGAGACACCAGCTCCTCGTGAAGAGCAATCAAGCAACAAAAAGTATGGATACAACAGAAGAATATACAAATAATTCTTTGACTCCAATATTCAAAAACTTAGAATGAAATTTTCCAAGAACCACTGCCCAGGCAATCCTCTTTCCTGCTAGCAAGCAGGAGCACACGGACCAGACAGAAATGAATACAAGAAAACAGGTCAACAAACCCCAACAGGTCTTCAAAATCCAAACACAAAAACTTAATTGGTGTCATATGACAGCTCCAATCATTCCACATACCCCCGCCGAATAAATGAAAGGACAAAGGTTTGCTTAGCAAGATCCAGAAGCTAAAGCCAATCTAATCGAGTTCTGACTAACCCATAGGAAACAATCTAATCCAAACCCAGATGGAACAGCCCAAAACGAAGAACAGACAACACGAGGTTGAAAAGAGAAAAAAAAAAAGATTAGACTTCTGTTGATAACTTCGAGGAAACCAAAAGAAATTAAATCTAATTAAGTCGAAATTCCGATCCGTCGGCAACAACAACTCAAACACACAACACGGCCATGAATACACTCCTCGAAACAACAGAAGCCAACCGATCAGATCAATCGAACAATCCCGAGTACAGACACACAAAGGAGAACAGCTAAAACAGCAGCAAAGCATACAGAAATGGAAGAAAAAAATCAAATAAGAGAACAAAATAATTAAGATCCAATGAAATGAAAGGGTGGGACTTTTAGCACGCGTAACATCGAATAAGCTTAAGAAGACACAGACAACAACAGAACCTCGAGAAAACAGCAACAAACCAATCTAATCAATCAATCAAAGCCAGGAGGCCACAAAAGAAAATCACAACCGCGACAAAGACGAAGCAAAACCCAAATCAGAAAACGAGCGACAACGTCGAAAAGATTTTAATTTTTTTTTTTTTACCAGAAATGAAATTGGGCAACCACCGCGATACTCCCCGAAACGGCCAAAAGATCCACCGACAAGAGGGAGTAGAGAACGCAGGGGGGCGTTAGGATTTGCTGAGGGCGCAGAAAGCGGAAGGGATTGGAATCAAGATGGGGTGAGAAGGTCGAAACCAAGTGGAGGGAGAGGCGGCTGCAGCTTGCTGCTTTTCTTTTCTTATGGGGTTTGAATGGAGACACGATACGATGTTCCAAACACAAACATATGAAATGAATGAATGAATGGACGGAGATTAAGAGAAGTGCGGTGGAGGGATTCGTACTTTTTCTTAGGTTTAGGGTTCATTTTTGTACTTTTAATTCATCTTCTTTTTTTATATATAATGTATTTAGAATTGCACATTTATTTTGAACTAATTTTTTTCGAAAAAAATATATACGTGATAAGATAATAACTAAAAGTAATGGGTATCTTTTATTTCTACTCTTTCATATAGAAACAAAATTCTGATATTTCTTTTCAAAATTAATTTTTAAAATATTACATAAATCATTTTTTTAACTAAAAATGTCCATTTCTTTCAAAATAACCACAACATCAGCATTCTAAATATGAAAATTTAAAAAAAAAAAACACCTGCAGAATTTTATCAAAATTCAGGCCTTAGAAACACTCGTTTGAATTAAAAAAGAAAATAATTTTTCCTTAAATAAATCACAATAATTAGAAAAATGGTAATAAAATTGTCGTAGTTAATAACGTTTTAGACTTGTGCTCTTGCTGTGAAAGTTCATGTAATTGTGTACTTAGTATTCTAATAAAAAAATTTCTTGGTAAAATTGATGCGATCTTTTAAAAATAATTGTCTTAAAATTTGTATTCCTCATCTATTTGAGGATGTAATTAATTAATTTCTATATTATTTCAGAGATATTTGAAAACCATGAGAATTTATTTCATCTAGATTAGTTTTATTAATCTTTTTAGTATTATGAAGATTGGGTAAATAACAAAAACCCGAATAATAACAAGAAGATAACGAGGAAGCTCTGGCGTAAGTAACAAGCGGAGTACACTACAATGAAACTAGTTATAAAGCATGAGACCGAAAAGGAAAAAAAAAAAACAAAAGGATTATTTTTATCAGGAGGAGAGTTTGACAAATACATCATTTTTTTGTCCAATCTAGTTTTCTTTTCAATGACAAGTTTAAGAGGGTTAACCGACATGAAACTCGAGCAAAAGGATGAGTATTTGCCAATGTTAAGAAGCTACGAGTATTTTAGCTCGTGGAGCAGAGAGATAGGAAAAAATATGTAACAAGCAGGCCAAAATAGATTTTAGTTATTTAAGAGTTTGAATAGCCAAATCCTCAAATACTATCTATGGCTATTAATCATTGAAGTAATGATTTAATCTTGAGAGAATAATTTGCATAAAAGAAAAGGATTATAGCTTTCTTTTTTTTTTTCTTTTTTAGAATTTGGAGGAGGGGTGGGGGTAGAGAAGTCCACATTCAACGAAAGAGAAAGTTATGATGAAGATGGGGTTAGGCAAGGAGGAGGGCAAAAAGAAAACACCAGCAAACATTACAAGCACGCGGCTAAACGATCACGATAAGTAAACGAAGCCATGCCATTTTATAAGAAAATAAAGAAACTGTGGCCATGAAAAAGTTTACATAATCATACATTACATCATGATAGGTTTTCTTTTTTATTAAATGAATAGTGTCACGCTCCGCCGTATGATAAAGCAGCATTGGAATATGGGGATAAACGTAATTGCTTACGTCAATTTTGCCCTGTCTTTTCATTGGGTTGTCGTGGCGAAATGTTGTCGTAAATTTCCTCCAAGGTATAGTTTCTAGTTTAGGGATGGATAGTTGTGGATCTTAAATCCGAAAGTTGGCTTTAGTTTTTATTTAAATAATTAAGAGGATTAATGCCTCGATCAAAATTCGTATACGTCTTTAGCCCAACATTAGGACATGACAAGTAGATTAGATCATGATTATTGGATGGAAGTGGCGTGACAGCGTGCTGAGTCTTACGTTTCTTTGCTTTAAGTCGTTGGTCTGAGAAAACCGACGCAGTTTGTTTGACCTTTACCTGCCCCTCAGCCATTTGACGTCTTCCTCTTCGTTTTCAGATGGAAAAACATTCATAAGTTATATGATTGATACATAGTAATAAATAGATAAACATCGGACTAGACGTGAATTATATAATCCACCTCTTACGTTTCAATGTGTGGTGACGAGGTTATTACATGGAGGGAGGGTTAGGTACGTGCCGACGTGTATTCGTCCCCTCCCTCTCGTACATGACCCACGACACTTAATATTCTTTCTTGGTCGGGATTTTGGAATATGCTTCCCCCGAATATCCGCATATTATTATTTAATTTCTTTTTATATGGTAAAGGGAAGAATAAAAAGAAAAAAAAAACGAATGCTCAAATTTGGAAATAATTTATCTCCCCAACCAGCACCCCCCCCCCCCTCCCTCCCTTTTCGTATTTCAACCCCAAGAACAAATCATTTCAGGAAAAAATGAAATATCCTAAGCTTTTTACAAGATATGCTTTCTCTTCTTTACTTCCTATAAAGAAATCAAAAATTAATATTTTTATTCATTTCTTTATTATATGAAAAATCCCATCGACACCAAGATAGATAGGCAAAATTTTGAGCCGAAAAACTTCCAATTTCTTTTTAATCTTTTGGGGGAAAAAAAAAACAAATTGTGGAAGAATAGAATAGTCGTTCCGAAAGAGATGGCAAGCAATTAGTTTCAAAGGAAAACGTCTGGTCCAAAAGATTTTCGGGGAATTCTTTGGTGTATAGCCCGGGAAATATCTGTACATTTGGGACCAAAGTGATCGCACTCAGCCGCCCTTTGGAGACATATTCATCGATGCAGATGCGGGCATGGTAAGATCACATATCAAGCATAGTTGTCGTAGTAAGCGATCCGCCAAAGATTTGAAATTCGCAAAAGTCAAGCAATGCCGTGAACTACATAAGTGTACATGGAAAAAATTTCTCATGCGGAAATGATTCAGCAATGCCCTCATCCTAGTCATTTCATTTTTTTCCTTTCTCTTTGGGTGTTAGATATGCTCTACTTAGATTCAGATGCACCGGTTCTTCCTAATGTATGGATCAAAACGTTTCTTCTTCCTAGTGCTGTAAAAATGTGTCCGGAGGTCTCGACATTAGAATAAGTGTCTGGGGCATATGGGCATACGCAAGTGTCTCTCATTGGGCCAATAATGAGGGGTTTCTTTATGTATATAGTATAAACCCTTGTGCAATCACGTCTGATTAGGTATTTTCCTTTTGTCTATTCTATGCATCTTCGACCCACATCATCACCACGACCTACACACACCATGCTCGACAATTGGTCCTTTCTCTGTTTTTTTTTTTAATGTCATACATACTATGATGATGTGTGTTGAAAGATTTCAATAATTGTGCATATCTCAATTGGAATCTCCTAATGATACGATATGTTAACGAACAACGAATCATGACCTAATATATGGTAAAGAAAAACGTTTTCCCAAGAGAAATAATAAAACCTAAATTCTTCAAGAGAAATGAAAAAAAAAAAGAAGGGTAATCACAAACCAGACGCCTTCCGATGAAGTCACGCCCTGACCGTAAACATCCGACGACGTTTCGGCAACGAAAGGTCGAGGGCGGCTGCCGATGTTTTCTCGTGGAAGAAATAGGGATGGAGCTGCGAACACCCCACGCACGCCCCAAAAAAACGATAAATTATAAGACCAAACACAAAAGTTTTAGATTTGATGTTACGTTATCGCATAGGTAAGGTTGGAATATAATAATTTCCCAAAAGGAACGTATTAATGTTTTTATTTATTTAAGCAAGGCGTCATTTCAACGACATCATCGAAAGATAAGATTTCGACGGTTCTCCACAACACCTAATGAATGCCGCCCCATCCCCCTCTCCCCCCATATTAGCCATCAATCATCCACTCGTGAAGTTCTTCTTCAGAGATTGTATCACGTGGACACGAAGGCAAGAGTGAGATCGAGTTGCTCTTTTTATGCATCATTAAAAGTTCACGAACAAAAAGATGTCTGCCCTGTTCTTGTAAAAGAGAAACCCGGATTTGCTCTCATACACCACCCACTGCGGTAAGACTAACTAATATAAACAGATTATGTTAAGAGACGTTTGGAAAACACGGTTACTTCTTCTTCTTCTTCTTCATCATCGTCATCTTCAGTGAGAACCAACCAACGGACCAACTAAGAAAGCGATACAGGGAAAAGGAAAAAGAGTGGTGGAGGCCTTTATTCACTCACGTTAAGTAAAGGAAACTCCCACCTCTGGTTGAAAGGTCAAACTTTGCAACAACCCAACAATCATATCACTTTAAAGTATCTTACGGATGCATTATTATAAAATAAATATCTAATCTGGACAGTTCTTCCTAGTGTCAATATAAATCATATGACTACTTCTCTCCTATAGGACAATATTATATATATTACCCTAAAACAAAAACAAAAAAAAAGAGAGAAAGCGAGAATGCAACCTCCCACTCCCCATCTCCCCCGAAAGCTTTATATCACGACCACTGGATATTTTTTTTCTCGTAGAAATCAAATGAATAATCATGAGATTTTGATGGATTCTCCTTCCCCAATTTAGGAAGAACGAAATCTCATCACGAAATTTCCCTCCGAGGGTCAAAATGCCGACCGTTCCTTTTTCTTATTTCGGGGTCCAAAATGCGTAGCAGCTCATTTGTTCGGCTTTTCCTTTGGGTGGGGGGAGAGTGGATGTACTCCTAGACATATGAAGAAAAAAAAAAAAAGAGTTTATGATGCCCTTTTTATTGCTCATGGCACTAAAAGAACTCGTACACGTGCTCGACTTGGGGTCGCCCGTTTCGAGATAACGTGGTCTGTTGAGAAAAGAACTCTAATCGATAGCGATAGCATGATGTGTAGTCGTCGTAGACTAAGCCGAGATGGGATTTTATTATTGGATGGATGGCGTTTTGGAAGGGGGCATTTTATGGATGGATGTTTTTGGTACGAGGTTTGGATTCGAAAGTTGTCCCGGAGCCGGACAACTGCGCATGACCGGCTCGATTCGCGGCTTCCAGTTGGGCCACAATGGGCCGGATGTTCGGCCCAACAGGACCATCGTAGGCTTCGTGTCGGTCCAAATCCCTTTGATCAAATTATTTCGATTTTTTTTTATTTGGAAATTAGGTTCGCATGAGATCAGGTGGTCATTGGAATTGCTTTAGTATCGTTACCTTGTCTCACCAACACTCGTACAACTTGATATCGACCCGCAGCCGGAAGTAGACCTCCCCCTCGAAAGCGTCGGTCGTCAAGGTGGCTACGCCCCTCGCCATGAAGAAGTCCCCTGTACCGCCTATCACGGATATGTCCCTCGTCTTGTTCATCAACGGGTCCGCCCCAGCGAAGTTAATGCTCCCTCGGTGCTCGGTCGAGTTGAAAACGAACGAGAACCCGAGCCAGGCCGTGAAGATTTCCTTCTTGTCGTAGAAGTAGAACCCCTGAGCCCGCCCCACCGGCTTCGAGTGGAGGTTGTTGTCGAGGGTGATCGGGTCATCAAACACGACTAGGTCCCCGAAATGATTCAGCCCGTCGAGCTTGATCTTGTCGCCGCCGGCAGGCGCGGCGACGATCGCCGACGTCGCATTCTTGGCGTTCGTCCCGTCGTAGATTATGTCGTGGAAGAAGAAGGCAAGTTCCTCGCAGGGCTTCAAGTAGCGGACACGCCTCGTCCGAGCAGCGGCAGGGATCGCAGGGCAGGACAGGAGGAGGAACAAAGCAAAGAAGGCAGGAATGAATGGGGATGGCTTGGGATTTCCTATGCTGGCCATAGTCACTTTGGATGAAGTGGCGCCCCTTGTTGGAGCTAAGGGCTTGTTCTTATAGGGGGGAATGGGGTCGTAAGTTTGGTTTATACGTCATGTCCTCCCCCCCCACCCCCCAAAAGTTAATAAACATCCCATCCTTCTTCATTACATCGAAACTCTAAGGATATCTCGAAGGAAATTGATAATAGTGGTTAGGTAATAACGGATGTAGTTGAATAAATTATTAAAAAGGGGGAGTCAATTCTGGCACACTCGGCCAATGACGACTCGAGTTTTGTTCCTTAATGACGTCATTTGGCGAATATTTCGCCAAATGACGCCATCGCTAAAATATTTCGCCAACTAACCCACCAAAGTCGGCCTTTGTAAGGCCGATTTCGGTCGAGGGGAATCAAAGTTGGCCTTACAAAGGCCGACTTCACCATACTTGGATAATTTTCGCGAAGGAAAAGTGGGGGACGACGCATTGAGGAAGTCGGCCTTACAAAGGCCGACTTTTATTGCCATAGACCGAAGTCGGCCTTTGTAAGGCCGACTTCCTCTGGCTTTTTTTTTTTCTAAGTGCTGAAAGTCGGTCTTTGTAAGGCCGACTTTGCTCTGACCGCATTGAAGTCGGTCTTACAAAGGCCGACTTCCATTGCACTTAGGGAAAAAAAATTAAGACACAGGAAGTCGGCCTTACAAAGGGCGACTTTCCTCAGAAGCGAAAAAAAAAAGAAATTTCGATTGCGATAACACCTGTAGTACAGATAATTCAACGCAAGTGTCTTCGGACCAACGAAACTCAACTAACTCAAGTCAAGTCAAGTACAGACAACTCAGTTCAATATAACAGTAACGCAACAAACTAAAAAGGAAATATATAGGAGAAGTCTATATAATCCTAATTTCTTTGGGAGCGCCTAGAGTAGAAGAATGATCCAAACCTCCTCCGAGACTCCATCTGTGTTAGCTGAGAAGAATCCTCTGCATCACGAGCGGGTGGTCGATTTCTCCTGCTCTTCCTTGGTGCCTCGGGAGTGGATGACGTAGAAGCATGTAATGCTGGAGTCGCATACGCATCCACCGGAGTTGGATCAATTACAAGAGAGGGATATACCTCGTACTCCTGCGATTGCATCATGAAGGAATTGACGTCAAACATGTCAACGTCTCGATGCTGATCCGACACGGAGTCCTCCTGCTTATCTTCCTCTTCCTCCTCCTGCTCCTCTTCCCCTTCTTCCTCCTCCTCTGCGTGAGGTTCATTGGGTGGATCAACTTCGAACTCATCGTCATCCGCTGGCCCTTCAGTACGTCCATACAAGCGCATAGGGGTAAACTGTCGCAAGAAGTTATGGCCGCTGCGAGAGATACCGGCGATGTGATGTAACTCGGAAGGGTCACCTCTCTCGGATCGGATGGAGATGTCCCTCATTTGTTGCATCTGCGAACAAAGTATATCAATAAAATGATTTATACATTAATGAAGGGCAATAGTTATAGTACTTACCACTATGCTCAGCATGACGCCCGTGTGAGATAGATGCGGACGGGAGTGACGCATATACCAGGTGATGTACTCCTCGTGTTGTTCCCAATGTAAAGGAACGATGTGGCTCGCCCGGTGATGCCATAGGTGGACGTACTTCTCGTGGATGTGCAACCAATTGTCGGATGACTTGCCACGCATGTCGATTTTGTGGAGGCATGCTTCAGCATCACAGTCCCCAGGAATTAGTTGCTCGTCTCCAAAGTGCCGAATGACTCTGTCCGGATAGTGCCATTCGACAATTGAGAAGCATATCAGCGGCACACGAGCTCGCCAGCTGTCTTCACCGTCCAAGCAATAAGCAGGCAGCCTGGCACGAACCTCAGTCGTATATGGATGCCAAACTACCTGAGAAACGAACAAACATAACCAACCAACGAAGTTTCGATAACCACAAGAAATTGAAAGAACATAAAGTCGAAGTTCAATACCTGGCGAAGACTCTGTCTGTCTAGAGCCTCTCTGATAATAGATAGGACATGCGTCGCCACAGCAGTGGTATCAAGAGCTGCTCCCCATCGATATGCAAGAGGCATTCCTTGCCTCTGTCTGCTCCGGCGCCTCAGGGGAGATAAGTGTGGGAATCTGTCCCACGCCCATGTCTGCAGCAGCACTAAACAACCAGCCACCTGAGATGCATTCTTGTTTGCCGCTCTACATAATTGTCGGTATAACCAGCCTAGGCAAGCTGATCCCCAGCTGTACGTACCACACATCTCAAAGTCCTCCAGTAGCGGCAACCACATCAGATGAACTAGGTTGTCCGATTTATCCAGAAAAACCAAAGATCCTATAAGCTGCAATATGTATGCCCTGGTATGCATACGTACCTCCTCTTCCGGTGCATGTGGATGTAAGACGTCGAAACGGGAAGCCAACCAACTCATCTTCACCCTTCCCGCCTTCATCTGACTTCTTCCCGGAACGTCGCATAGTAGGTGAGCGCAAACCGCTGCGAAGTCGAAGCTGGTGTATGAGATGACGGGGTCACCCTCAATCGGCAATCCCAACTGAATCGCCACATCCTCTAATGTCACGGTCATCTCTCCATGCGCCATGTGGAAAGTATGAGTCTCCGGCCTCCATCTCTCCACTAATGTCGTGATAAGCGCATGATCCAGCTGAATGAATGGTAGCTTCGCTACTCCAAAAAAACCTGCCTGTCGGAGGTATACATCCATCCGGGGGTCTCGGACTATCTTCTTCACGCTACTCTCATGATGCCGACATTTCAAAATATTGTTCTGCATGAGAAATGAAATTTCAATTGATTAGTAAAGTAACTAATATTATGCGAATGTCGGGTGGTAAGATGAAGATACCTCCGTATAAGATGAATCCCAGACAACAGAAGAACGATGATGCTCCTGTGAGTGCAATACAGACGGGTCTTGCGGTCCTGGCTCCATAATATAACCTGCAAAGAGAAATGTAATTTATTTCGGCATAACGAACAAATGGAACATATGAAGTTTAAGTCATAGAACATATAAAGTTTAAGTCAAGATAATCAAAATACACCTTACAATTTCATTTATTTGGACAACTACGGCGATTATGTCCTTCGGTTTTACAAAGACCACAAGTCAACTTGGTCTTCCGTTCCCTTATATCCATTTCATTGTGAATTCTAGTAGACCTGGGCCTCCCTTTCGGTCGTGCCCTTTCGGGATTCGGAACGACAGTTGGAAATGTATACTCATCCCAATCTTCTTTACAATCAAATGAATGCCATGTGGATGAGTATACCGCCTTCTGATTAGCCCAAGTGTAAATATTGTGAATGGAATCCGAGCCATCAACATTAGCCGAGGAAAAACAAGCAAGGGCATGAGAACATGGTATCCGATAGGTTTGCCATTTCTTGCAGGAGCACCTCTGGTGTCGCAGGAAGACGTTCTTTGTCTTATAATTCCCGCGGGTCGTGACAACGAACGTACCTTCATCGCGATCTAGAAGTGTGACGTGGTGATTTCTTGCTTTTCTAATTCCTCTTTGAAAACGGTTCATTGCAACTTTAGTGTATTTCTCCTCCTTCCTTATCGCCACATCAGCTTCATCTGTTCTACTGATCCAATAAGCACAACAATTGTAGAACGTCTTCCTCACTAAAGCTGAGACCGGAAGCGATCGAGCACCCCTCAAAACAGCATTGTAGCTCTCGCTCAAATTTGTCGCCATTATACCCCAACGGTGGCTCCCGTCGTTACTGAGAGTCCACTGTGACTTATCCATCTCGTCGAAAAAGTCGGCCGATTCTGGAATAGTTCTTACAATGTGACGCAAGTATTGCTTCATCTTTGGAAGCATACATTTCCTTGCAGCAATAGCTAGGCATTTCTTTCCACGTACATTCTTGTATCGCGCGTTGAAGTTACTAGCTACATGGCGTAAACAAAACCTCCAATGTGCAAAAGGTGGCGTCCAACCAACTTCAACATCGTTTACCGCCGCTAGAATACCAGAATGCCTATCTGAAATCAAACATAAGCCCTGACAATCATCGCCAACCACGTTGCGTTTAAGGCACTTCAAAAACCACCCCCACGACTGATAGCTTTCCTCATCTACGATTGCAAATGCTAGAGGCACTATGTGATTGCTCCCATCTAAACTACAAGCAATTAATAACTTATACTTGTATTTTCCATACAAAAAAGTTCCGTCAATACTTACTACGGGGCGACAATAGCGGAATGCCGTTACTTAGGGACCGAAACACCAGAATACTCTCTGGAAAACAAACTGCGAATCACCAACCATGTATGAACCTCCCCAATCAACGCAAGTATTAGGATTACATGCACGAATCGCGTTCAACAAATGTGGCAACTCGTTGTATGATTCATCCCATGAGCCATAAATAAATTCAATAGCTTTCCTCTTAGCATCCCACACCCTTCTCCTTGGCACTTCGTATCCATATTTCTCCTTCACCAAGTTGCGTAGAACTTGAACTTTAACTTCCAGACTATCACTTACAAACGACCTAAACATAGGTTCCATGAAATTTGAATCCAGACGTTCATGATCACGAGATAGTATGGGATTGACGCAACTATGAGGTTCACCAACTATTCTCACCTCAAACTCACCATCCTCTTTTGGTTGTATCGCCCTTAACCTCCACTTACATCCCTTCTCGAATTCAGAACAACATAGATTCCACAATGTCTTCGTGGATTTAACAACTTCATAATTGCAATGCCTTAAAATATGAAAATTGTTCACCGAATGGATGAGCATTTTCTTATTCTTGAAACGCATTCCCTTTCGAAATTCGTCAATAAGGTCACAATATTCGACAAGAGGATGCACATCCCACTCCTCAGATCTCTCATGCATGTCATCGAGATATTCATTATAAAATGGCAGAGGAGTCTCCTTCGAGCGACTTCGCAAACTAGACCCTTCACCAGATTCAACAACGGTAACCATATCATTGTCGACATTCTCATCATCCGACTTTCTCATTGCCGGCATTCACATCGTTAAAAAACTCAGCATCAGTATCGACATCTGGGTCAGAATTCAATATATCTTCATTCACATTGCCTTCATCTTCCATCGGAGGATTAGAACATTCTCCAACAGTATAAGTCCTCCCTACTTCAGCAACGACAATTTCGTTGCCAGCTACATCCTCCATACGATGATCAACTTCCATCGGAATATTATAACAACGCTGCACTTCCTCATCAAGCATAGGACGATCCAATTCCACATTAGTCTGTACGGCACCCATTCTATCCTCTACAGTCTCAGTTTGACGACGAACACCCATACGACGATGGTGTTCCACATTAGCCTCAACATCCACCCTTCTAGCTTGAACATGCGGCACCGATACATCGGACAACACATATATTTGTTGCATATTCCGTGGATTTGCAATAGCAAACTTAACAAGCAACTTCACATCTTTATCCACTTTAATAGGAACAAGATAATGCTGCACATCAACATTATTTAACGCTAGGACGGGATACCTATGCGCTATCTGTAATGATATTTCCGATTGCAAACCGATAGCTTGGCATATCAACCGTTCAAAATTCTCGTAATTGACAAATTTCGGAATTTCTGTTCTTGCTATTGAACCATTTTCATAACCAACTCCGTCGGCTCCATTGACGGTATTTCCGTTATAAAAGATCAATAGCTCAACCGACGACATTGGAATACAAAACCTAAATCAATTTACCTATCAAATTAGAACATCAAGCTTAAAAATGAATACAATTTACTTAATATACAATTTGTTGTTACTTAATAACGACTTAATTAATTACAATAATTAAATTTTAACGGTAATTATACTTGTTTACTTCGTCATTACATTCGATAAGGTCAATTAAACACTATCTTATCCTTTATAAAATTAACACTAATTAACAATTAATTAGTATAACTAAACGATAAATACCTATACAAAACTGAAAATTTTGATATTACCGTAAGGGGAACGGAATTGGACCGTCGGAGACGGGATGGCGGAAGCACGGCCTCGAGGACGGTCGAGAACGAGGCGGGGACCGAAACGGAAGCACAGGCTCGGGGACGGAAGCACGGTCGGGGACGGAGATGGAACCACGGTGTCGGGGACGGAAATTTGGGCTGAGGGGCCTTCAATCTGGCGACGGCGGGCGGCTGGGGGCGGAGGCGGGCGGCTGCGGAGGTATTTCTGCTCGGGGAGTTCTGTCTCCCTGAGTCCATTTAAAAAAAAAAAAACTACCGAAGTCGGCCTTACAAAGGCCGACTTCCCTAGGGACGAAGGAAGTCGGCCTTTGTAAGGCCGACTTTGCTCAGACAGCACCAAAGTCGGTCTTACAAAGGCCGACTTCCTTCGTCCCCAGGGAAGTCGGCTTTTGTAAAGCCGACTTTGCTCTGACCGCATTGAAGTCGGCCTTACAAAGGCCGACTTCGGTCTATGGCAATGAAAGTCGGCCTTTGTAAGGCCGACTTCCTCAATGCGTCGGCCTTTGTAAGGCCGACTTCCTCAATGCGTCGGCCTTTGTAAGGCCGACTTTGATTCCCCTCGACCGAAGTCGGCCTTACAAAGGCCGACTTTGGTGGGTTAGTTGGCGAAATATTTTAGTGATGGCGTCATTTGGCGAAATTTTCGCCAAATGACGTCATTAAGGAACAAAACTCATGACGACTCAAGGGAGGTGTCTTTATCGTGAAGGAAACCAAATGCCCCCCCCCCCCACCCCTCCACTTAGTCGTCTTTTTACGGGGAATATATATTTGGACCAACCTCCTAAATTGACTGCGGGACTGACGATTGGTGGGAGTCCCCCCCCCACCCATCCAATGCCAAAATCATTACTTGAACCAGATTATATTCATATTCATAAATGAAATAAAATCAACCACCACACCATGACAAGGAACGATTGTTACGTGTCGATGATTAAGATGGGACGAAAAGTATGGTGCGAAGCGGAGGGATGGTTTCGTATCCCCAGTAGCTCTCCTATTAATAGTTTTTTGGGCGATGTTTAGGTCACTTCATCTCAACTAATAGGTAATAAGTTGTTTATGGATGCCAACTTCACTCCCCAGTAGCACAAAAGGAGATACAACGCTCACCTAAACAAACACAAAAGGAGATACAACACTCACCTAAACAAATTGACCATAATAAGAAGTTTACTTTTGAGAAAATTTCCAAAAACAAAACATTACCACGTGATCTGTTAGGTAATAAGAAAGCAAAGAAGAGGACACGTTTATTTTGAATACGACCGCTACGGGATTGGTCCCAAACTGCTAAGTTATTACAGCTAATATCATCATTATTATTCAATGAGCCCCACTCAAATGAAGACTCCGTCCGCACAATGTTCATGATAACGTTATTTTGTTAGTACGTCCATACGTGCCAGTACACTCTTGTAATATACGTTATTAAGTATTTTATTATTTATTAAGTAATTTTTATTCGTAATTAATAAGTTTCGCATATGGGCTTTTGTCAATTGATAAATATAACGTGAATATTAGGATATAAAAAAATTGAATTTTCAAAAAAGCAAACTTCAAACTTCTGGTCAGTCTAGCACATGTTGTTACTGTGGTCGTTTCCAAAATAACAGTTTTTTTTTAGAGTATCGATTAAGAAGAAATTTAAAGTGTTCGTAGTGCGTGGATACTACTTAGAGAAATTACACGAATCTCGAAGACCGCCACGCCGACCTATCGGAATAATAACTTAATTTACTATTTGATTTATACGCATTGATCGTGGGCCGATTTTAAATAGTTTTTGCAAAATCATCGGGCCCGGCTGAAACCCAACAATTTTGAGCCCAAAATGCTTTTACTCCGGCACGACCGACCGGATCCCAAAACCCTCCGTGTTATTTTTATCTTATGTAAGACATTACAAACAGGAGTTTGTGGCTTGGCGGGGGGCCGGCCTGGCACTGTTCCGCCTACGGTGTACTTCTGAACCACCAGTGCTGATGCTGTGGTCGGGCAGTCCGACTATGATAGCATCCAGCCGATTGGCCCTGAGTTTGTGGCGTTCTTCCTCGGCCTTGAGTGTTGATGCTGGGATGGCTCTCCAGTTTATCACCCTCAGCTGTCACCATTCGCCATCTTTGTTCGTTTGTGTAGTTGAGTAACAGAACCGTCCCACCCCGTCCTCTCATCAGGTGTCTCCACTCCCTCCCCTTCCTGCTTTCGCCCAACCACAGAGAGGTTTCTCGCTCGCCTCAGATGTTGGGATTCTTCTGACCACAACCAAGCTTACCCCAGGTGCTCTGCCATGCGTTTTGCATATGCCACAGCTTCCTCCTCATCCTCAGAGAACACCACGGTGGCCATTGAGAAAATGTTATGCACGGGAATTTGCGAGGTCCCACAGACCCCATGGTCTACCAGGATGCCAACCGAATATGGGGCACTTACCAGAACCCTCCTGTTGACCCACCGGGAAGCCGTTCCTGGTTGTCTCGAATGACCCGTCAAAAGCATAAGGAGGTTGTGCTCAGCCTGGAATACGATCATGAAGTTGAAAGTACCAGAAATTTCTAAAGGCATGCCATCAGTAATGTGAGAATAGGCGGTGGGTTAATTATTGTTTTTAATTAGATTTTTTTTATGATTTGGTGGAATTTTAGTGATTTTAGATGATTTTTATTGATTTTCGATGATTTTGTAATTTTTGTAGAAAAGAAAAGAACCCTCCCACCCCCCTCCTCTTTATAAACCTTGAATTCTTTTTCAAAAGACACATCATTCCATTATTTACTTTTTTTCACCTGTTATTGTTTTGAAGGGACGATAAGATACGAAGAGAGGTAGAGAGATCTTATTCCCTCGTCAATCCATGGGTGGGTACAGGGAGCTTACTTCAGTCCAAGGGTGGGTGGCGTTAGGCTCCAATTGGCTGCCGACTCATTCATTCAAATACTACGTCCGAGCACGGACCAAGTAAATGAGTGAATGAAGCGGGAGCTTGCTGGATCCTACACTTGCCGGTTCTTGGATTGAAGGGAGTTCCCTCTTCAAAACCTGCGCTCTCTTTTTCTTTCGCATGTTTGAATTTTCCCCTCCTCTTTTTCTTGTTTAATTTTTTCTTTTTTTTTAAAAAAAAAAATAAAAGATGTCTCAGGCTTTGCTGCTAGTATTACTATTGTTAGGGTATGACCTGCGAGCTTCCCTTGCTTCTCAAAAACAATTTCCCATTGTGTCTTTTGTTTCCATGTCTTTAGTCGAAAATAAGGTCAAGTGTTATGGGGTTGTGTTTCTTCTTCCACCGTATGTGCTCGGAGGTGTTTTCATGCTACAAATAAATACATAAACCAACGATCGACTTCTTGGTTGAATTGACAGAGATGAATTATCTCATTTGATCTGATCTGATCTGATCTTGATGTGATCGTATGTTATGCCTTTGTGGGTAAGATTGGCCCGGGCGGTCTATTATATTTCCAGAATGTCCGATATTATTATTTTTAAAAATTTTACTTGATGATTGACAGAAGCCTTGTTTAAAAATTCTAAATTTAATTCCATAAACCAAACAAGCTACGATTCTGGTGTATTTGCAGCCAATGATCCAAGAATAATTCATTCATTCAATGGAAATTTATTTTAAGTAAAAAAAAAAGGGATAACAAGCGAGGTTGTTCATTCATACGGACCAGAGTAATAGAATTTTTTTTTTTAACTCACTCGGGCAATGGGTCGAACAAGTGGAGAGCATATGGAGGTTGAAGGTGAGGACGAGACCCTGCGAGTAGAACAAGAAAGAGAGCTGCTTTTGGAACGTCCCTGTAGCCACCATTCAAGACTAGTCTACTTCCAAGGCTACTCTCCATTGTTACCTACCGAATATTCGATTAACAGCTCTCCATTTCATAAGATCTCATCCGCTGCCTTCTTTATTAAAGTAGGGAAAATAATCTCCTAATTAAATTAATTTATGATCGATTTTTATTGGGGATTTTGTTCCCTTTTTTCTTATTAAAAGAAAATCGGTAAATTTAAAGATAATAATGAAGAAAACGACAAATTTTTTTTTTTTTTTTTTGGGGGACCTTCGTCCGTCGTAATCTGGCGTGACTTGCTACACTCTAACAAAACAGCTAGACAATCACTGGGAGAGGAGGAGGAGGAGGAGGAGCGGCAAGATGATGAACGACGCCGATGTTTCCAGGCAGATCCAGCAGATGGTGAGGTTCATCCATCAGGAAGCCGACGAGAAGGCCAACGAGATCTCCCTCTCCGCCGAAGAGGTCTGTTTATTCACTCTCACCCATCCATCCAATCCCCCACTGATTGTGCCCTTTGATTTGATCTCAGGAATTCAACGTGGAGAAGTTGCAGCTGGTTGAGGCCGAGAAGAAGAAGATCAGGCAGGAGTACGCCCGTAAGGAAAAGCAGGTCGAGATCCGCAGGAAGATGTTAGTCCTTTATTTTCCCCCGTTTCTCCGACCCCGTCGCTCTCTTGCGTGTACGTGCATGTTTTGTTAGCAACTCAGTGTTACCCCCGGTCGTATTTGAATCTCGAGTCACGGGAATAGTATATCGGCTCGGAGCAGCAACGTGTTGATTCCCCCTGCTCTAGTAATGAGATTAGGTGTAATTAGAGTTATCTGATCGATCGCCGATGATATTTTACATGTGCCATTACTTTTTCTTCAAATCTCCTTTCTTAATGCGCGTGCGGCTTGATAGTCGTTTGTAGCAGAGTCTTCGTGATTTCTAGTGCTTTGACTGCTGGAGGCTGCAGTAAATTGAGCCACTGAAATAAGAGAATATTTCTGGGGATTATGCATTCGTGAATTTTCGATCTGGCATTGACCGATGTGAGACGAGAGAAAGACTTGTGAACATAAATGAGCTTTTCTGTGTAATTTGTTTCCTGGGGCAGTGAATACTCGATGCAGCTCAATGCGTCCCGGATCAAAGTCCTTCAATCTCAGGATGACGTGGTTAACTCCATGAAAGAGGCTGCGGAGAAGGAGCTTCTGCACATCAGTCATCATCATCATGTCTACAAGAGGTTGCTGAATGATTTGATCGTGCAGGTAGGTGAAGACCGAATGAATTTTTCCATTCTAAATCAGTTTATCTTGGATTCTTAACGACATTTGGCCTACTTTTCCAAATCAGCCATAATTCTGTCATTAGTTTCACCAGAAAACATTAATTCATGAGCCCCCAAGTTATATGTGAACAAAAGTATTTGGAAAAAAAATGCAATCTATCTTTTCAATATTCACATATACAAGATATATATAGGGTAAAAGTAAATATCTAAACTATGAACCTAACCCTCTTTTTGTCTAGATACATTTCTACCATTATGTCTAGATACATTCTAACACTCCCCCTCAAGCTGGAGCATATACATCATATATGCCAAGCTTGTTACATAACTCGGTGAATACTCCTGATGTCAACCCTTTGGTGAAAATATCCGCTAATTGTTCTCCTGACCGAACAAAAGACGTCTCAATAGTTCCATTCATCACCATATCCCGAACAAAATGACAATCTACCTCCACATGTTTCGTCCTCTCATGAAATACTGGATTTTTGGCAATATAAATCGCTGACTGATTATCACACCACATTCGCATGGGCGTAGATACAGAAAAACCAAGTTCACTCAGAAGATTCTTGACCCATAACAACTCACATGCAGTGTGAGCCATTGCACGATACTCCGCTTCTGCACTTGATCCGGACACAACATTTTGCTTTTTACTTCTCCAAGTTACCAAATTACCACCAACAAATGTGCAATACCCAGTCATTGAACGACGATCCGCCTTATCTCCTGCATATCCTAAATCTGAATAACCTTCCACTTTCAAATGCCCATGATTTTTGTAAAGCAAACCTTTTCCTGGAGAGCTCTTGATGTAATTTAGAATACGGATTGCAGCCTTCTAGTGGATCTTTCGAGGCTTTTGCATAAATTGACTAACAACACTTACAACAAAGGTGATATCCGGACGTGTGACTGTCAAGTATATGAGTTTGCCAACTAACCTCCGATATCTGCCCACATCCTCAAGTAACTCTCCCACAGCTCTGGACTGGATTCAATTGGGGTGAGCTCGGGTTTGCAGTCAATGAGACCCGTCTCCTTCAACAGATCAAGTGCATATTTTCGCTGTGACAACACAACACCATTCTTGTTATGTAATAACTCCACGCCAAGGAAATATTTTGGTTTCCCCAAATCTTTAGTAACAAACTGGGATTGAAGAAAGTCTCGTGTTTGAAGAATCTCAGTATTGTCACTTCCTGTTAGCAGAATATCATCTACATAAACCACTAGAACAACTAAGTCATTAGTACCAGATTTCACAAACACAGAATGATCAGAGGAACAAGGCTTAAAGCCAATCGATTCCACAGCACTGCTAAACTTTTGAAACCAGGCTCGATGACTTTGTTTCAATCCATATATAGCCTTGCGAAGCTTACACACCATCTCCCCCTGAGCAACATACCCAGGAGGTTGCTCCATGTACACATCCTCCAGAAGATCTCCATAAAGAAAATCATTCTTAACATCCAACTGCAACATAGACCATTGCAAATTGATAGCAATAGAGAACAAAATACGAATGGAATTAAGACGGGTAGTCGGAGAGAATGTCTCCATATAATCAATGCCATAAATTTGAGAATACCCTTTGGCCACAAGACGGGCTTTGTGGTGATCAACA
This sequence comes from Melastoma dodecandrum, assembly GCA_029817715.1. NCBI lineage: Eukaryota > Viridiplantae > Streptophyta > Magnoliopsida > Myrtales > Melastomataceae > Melastoma > Melastoma dodecandrum. The sequence goes on along the minus strand of JARUPY010000079.1, from coordinate 3,081,231 downwards.
GTACCATCAGGTTTATATTTCATAGTGAAGACCCACCGACATCCAACAATGTCAACTCCTGAAGGGGGGTGTACCAACTGCCATGTTTCCCGTGAAACCAAAGCACTCACCTCTTCATCCATAGCAGCTTTCCATGCAGGATATTGAACAGCTTCCTCATAGTTCCTTGGAATAGATGCGGTAGACAAGGACAAGGCAAACGATTTCGAGGAGGTGGAGAGACGGTCATAAGAGATGTAGTTAGAAATGGGATGTTGAGTGGAACGTTTACCTTTACGTAAAGCAATGGGAAGATCAAGGTCAGAAGGTGGTGCTGGCACTAATGTGTTGGACGGATCAGCCAAAGTAGAAGTATCGGTTGGGGTAACTGAACACGGCTGAGTCTGTGAACGACGCGTATAAACGCGTAGTGGTGGAGACACTGGTGCCAAATGAGTAGAAGAGTCAAGCATCGGAGGAACTAATGGAGGGGAACATGGCACTGGGAGAGGGACGTGAGGAATTTCTTTTACGGGGGACGGCATGAAATATGGTTGAGCTTCAAAAAATGTGACATCAGCAGAAACAAAGTATCGATTCGAAGATGGATCGAAACATTTATAACCTTTTTGAGTGCGGGAGTACCCCACACATTTGACTGCCCGAGGGGCTAATTTGTCCGTTCCTGGGCGATAATGATGAACAAAGCAGACACAACCAAAAACACGAGGTAGAATTGAAAACATAGGTTTTGATGGAAAAAGACATTGCAGAGGAATACGGCCATGTAACACTGAAGAAGGCATGCGGTTGATAAGATGACAAGCAGTGAGAATCGCATCACCCCAAAAGTAACGCGGAACATGCATTTGAACCAAGATAGTGCGTGCAACATCTAACAAATGTCGATGTTTGCGTTCAGCTACTCCATTTTGTTGAGAAGTATACGGGCAAGTGGTTTGATGAAGGATACCATGTGCTGAACAAAATGAAGAAATATCAGTCTGCACGTATTCTAGTGCATTGTCGGTACGTAACACCTTAACAGAAACAGCAAATTGATTTTTGATTTCATTATAAAATTGACGTAGTACATCAGGCACTTGACTCCTATCACGTAGAAGATAAAGTAACGGTATCCCTGGATAGATTTATATTTATATGGACCCCAATTGTCTGAATGTACTAACTCAAAAGGAGAAGTACTGCTGGACTGAAAACGAGACGGAAAAGAAGAGCGATGATGTTTTCCCAACTGACATGACTCGCAAGAAAACTTAGAAAGTTGAACGGAATCCCCCAAAACACGGGAAAGATTATGAAAGGAATGATGACCCAAACGTTGGTGCCATAAAATAGAAGATGACATATGAGTAGTAGTTAAAGCTGACGAGGAAGAACCACCAAAATAATATAGACCATCGTGTTCAATACCCGAACCAATCGTCTTCCCACTCTGGAGATCCTGCAACACACAATGAGAAGGATAGAATGTAAGGGAACAATTGACACTGTTGGTGAGTTGACTCATAGAAATCAAATTGACAGGAAAATTGGGTATAAGGAAAACATCAGGTAGTGATATTGAGGATGTGAGAAAAGTAGTGCCAGAACCTTTAACATGACAAGATTGTCCATTAGCAACAATAACATTTGACTGAGAAGAAGGGCCTATATGAGATAAGAAACGTGAAGAACCAGTCATATGAAAAGACGCACCGGAATCAAGAATCTAGGAACTAGGAGGAGGCAATACGTCATTTCCTGCATGCAAAGCTACAGGGATAGACGGGTCAGAAGAGTTACCCTGGTTGGCGGTTTCTGACACCACCGTTAATGAAGCATTTGGCGGTGTGCTGGTGACAGAGGTTGAAGCCGGGGTTTCAAGTGCTAGTGCCCAATCAGGTTTTCCGAACTTCCGCCAGCATTTCTCAGAAAGGTGCCCCACTCTGCCACAATGTACACAAGGTTGGCTAGAAAGGAAAGGTTGAGACCTTCCACGTCCGCGTCCCCGACCACGACCACGGCCTCGTCCAACAGCAGATAATGCAGATGCTGAGTCAGGAGGATTAGATCCAGTGGAGATGCGTAGTGCTCGTGAGTAGGTTGTAGCCAAGGTTGGAATTGAGTCGTCCTAACACCGATCCACGAATTTGTGCAGCTATTTCAGGATTTACACCCGACAGAAACTTAGATACAGCCAGTCCTTCCCGATACTCTCGCAAAGTTTGAGCATTAAGAACAATCGGCTGATGAAGATCAAGCTCATCCAGTATTCCACGAAGGGCAGCATAAAACTCCGTGAGAGATTGGTCTCTCTGGTGAAGGGCAAACAATTGCTCTTACAATTCGTACACACGAGAAATATTCTTCTCATGGCCATACATCTCCTTCAGTGACTCCCATATTTGTTTGGCAGAGGTCAGAAATACTACGCTTGGTGATATGATCTCATTCATACTGTTGAGTATACATGTCATAACGCAAGAATCTGCAACAATCCAATCTTCATATGATTTATCATCAATTGCCGGTGGATCATCTGTGATATGTCGCAGTTTCCTCTGGACAGTGAGAAAGAGACGAAACGATTGAGCCCACACCAAATAATTTCTACCATCCAACTTGATGGTGGTAGCCTTCAGATTTTGCATCATTAAATCCGAGGATTTTGCATCCGCCATTCCGAGTAATCGCAGATTTTTGGATAGCAAAAGGTGCCAAGGGGGCCAGCAGGTAACACAGCAGGGGCAACAGATAACAAACACGGCAGGGGCTGCAGATAACAAGTACGGGCAGATGCAGCAGATAACAGGTACCTGGTAGGGGCAGCAGGCTAAAGAATCAGATCCCTAGTGCTCTGATACCATGAACAAAAGTATTTGGAAAAAAAAATGCAATCTATCTTTTCAATATTTACATATACAAGATATATATAGGGTAAAGGTAAATATCTAAGTATGGTAAATATCTAAACTATGAACCTAACCTTCTTTTTGTCTAGATACATTTCTACCATTATGTCTAGATACATTCTAACAATATGAAATCATTTTATTATGAACGTGATTCCTGTGCCTTGAGCCTGCTGTCTCAATGTGGAATTGCATCAAACATATTGTTTTAAAATGATTGATCCAATGGTACACCTGTGCATATTCACATAATGACAAGCCTGTATCTTCTGCTTTCCAGAGCTTGCTAAGGTTGAAGGAGCCATCTGTTTTGCTGAGATGTCGCAAGGAGGACCTCCATTTGGTGGAGTCTGTTCTTCACTCTGCCAAGGAAGAATATGCCCAAAAGGCGAATGTTCATCTTCCAGATATTATTGTTGATAACCACAAGTTTCTTCCTCCTGCTCCTTCCCATCACAATGCCCCAGGCCCTTTCTGGTAATTATTTTGTAAAACTCTCGTAGATTCTGATATGTGGAAGTAGGAGATGAATGAATCAGACATGCGTTTGTCCTGCCATCTAGTGAAGGCAATGCCTTTTGAGGAGTCTGTAGTTTAAAGATGCAACTCTTTCTTCTCTGCTGTCGCTGTTCACTCTGACTTACTCTTAGTACCTATTACAAACAGAAATGTGCTGATCTGCTTTTCCTGTTCTTCATTTACTTTTATCTAGTGCTGGAGGAGTTGTTCTGGCATCTAAAGATGGAAAAATTGTATGTGAGAACACATTGGATGCTCGCCTGGATGTTGTCTTCCGCAAGAAGCTTCCTGAGGTACATCCGAGTTCTCAAATCTCCATTGTTAGCTATAAGATCGTATCTACTGTGAACAAATGTCTGGATTAGGTGAAGCAGTAGTAGTGTCCTAAATAAGTCAGGGTGTTCTGTTATTATTCTGCAGATAGACAAAGCAGTAATTTATTCTGAGGTCACTGTAGAATAAAATCAATTTGCCCTTAATACAATCACGTTTGAACGCCAATTGAATCCACTATGGTCAAATAATTGTGGACGTCTTTGATCGAGAGAAGAGAACTATGACTCCCTGGAGTTCACTGGTACAATACATATGGATTCGACTTGAATCCCTTACCTTAAAGAGCAAGTGTTATGGATTGAACTTGTAATTACCCTTTCCAATAGGTCCTATATTCACCCCCTGACAAATAACAATTGTCTTGTATGTAATATCACCTGATCCAACATACTAAGGAACCACGTTTCTTGCAAAGAGGGTTTTTCAGTTCTGAACTTACAACAGGTTTCCTTTGTTCTGGGTTTTTTCTTTCTAAAGCATCCTTTTGTAATTATGATTAGCATCTCGCCCGTGCCTTATCCTAGTCTTGATTTCTTGGAGGAACACTCAACTCAGCGACTCTTGCAACTTAATCTTTCTGCCATGGAATTATAGCTATTGATAGCCACATACTGGATACGAATGCAAGCTTAAAAGTGGGTTTTAGGTTAGTAACAGGTTCTTATGCAACTTCTAGCTGCCTGTTGTGACAGACGATGAATGAGGCAAGTGCCTGACTTCTCGGACACGGGCTAAGCATGTGGTTTTGCTTTATGGAGTCCGCTTTGTCTTAGCTTAATTGTTCTGGGACTTCCTTTTGAGCTTATCAGCAGGAGGGAATCTTCCTTTTAGCTGCTTTTACCCAAAGAGCTGGGCTATCGCTGATGCCAATTACTTGTTGTCATTTGCAGATCCGGAAACATCTCTTTGGTCAGGCTGCTGCATAATGGGTCAATGGGATTGCGGGGTGATGGTTGGCATGCTCCGAAGGTTATTAACTATTCTGTACCCAACAGTCTCTTTATCTGGTGGTCGTATCAAAATTCTTATGGTTCATTTTTGGCTTCGATACTCTGAGTTGGCGCTCTGCTCTCGCAAACTTGACTCTACGCTTTGTCGATAAGGTTTGTGTAAGTTGTTTGTTTTCCTATATCCAATAAAGTGATTTGTATAATGCATGAATCCATGACGTGTGTCTGTGTGTAAGAGGAAAGGCTAAATGCCAAGTTGATCGAGGCTTTTTGTTTGCTCTATCCTAATCATTCTTTGTGCTTCTCCTACTTTTCTTGACTGGTAGTGCTGAAAAGGCTGGGATGAAGTAGCATCAGAATTGGTTAACTCTTTCATACGTTACCTTTTGGGTGTGCTTCTGTATAAGTATTTGAGGGCATAGTTATATTATATATTCGGCATTTTCCCAGTTGGTCTTCTTATCCTATTTCCAATGAAAAAATGAATTGCAAGTGATGGTAAGTGACAGAGAAATTCTCGTGATGAAATATGTTTAGATTATGACCAGGACTTTTTGGAAATTACACCCAGAAAAAAGAAAGGATGAGGCAAGTCATGCAAAAGGAGTAAGTAAAATTTGACAGGTACCTGACTGAATTTCAAACATCAAAATTTTGAAGGATATTATTATTCATGAATTGATTTCCATCCTAGATTTGAAGAATCGCCAAAAGGGAAGAAAGTAAAGGGAATAGAATGATCAAACCCATTTTTATGTTTTTAAAAAAGTGTACAATAGAAATTCCAAAATATATATATATATATAGAAACCAGGAGAAGAGTGGGCGGCACGGTTGGGCCAAGGACCATTGGGCTTTGAGGCCCATAATCAAGTCACCGCCAAGGGGGACAGCAACAGCAGAAGCACCCACCACCAAAACCTCATCCTTATCCTCATTCATATTTTGTGTTGTTACCCCAATCCCTCTTCTTTTGACATCTTCCTAATCAATACATTTGTACCTGACCCTGTAAAAATGACCCCCCCCAAACAAAACTTCCTTCACATGCCCAACTGAATAACCCATCCCGGAGGGTACTGCGGCCGGACCATCTGAGAGTCTATCGTCGTACAGCGAAGACATTATTCCAGCGTGTTATAACATCGAGTTTTACACAACCGGGCTTGTCGGAAAGGACCATTACGGACTCCTGGCATCACCCAGAAGCTTCCTGTCGGATTGGCCTCATTTGTTTGGTCTTGTGCCTAAGTTCCACAGTGCCAAACATTCGTTAAACAAACTATCCTATCATCTCACCCACACGCATAATAGTTAGTTCTTGGATGGGGCCACGTTAAGAGGTTGTCACTTGTTTTTCATCCTTGGAACTATATTCATCGCTGTCCATGCAGTTGGATCCATCGGGGAACTCTCATGTCGTGCAGTAACTTAAAACACGACCAGCCATCTTGGCCGTGTTACGAGCTGGAAGACGAGAATCTGACTCGTCCGGATAAATGTGACAGGGCCATTCCACCTACATGTAAAACCTTCTTATTTAGTGTGAGTGCATGAGTCGTCACATTCGGAGTTTGTAAGTGAGGGGACGTGCCTCGTTCGCCAACTACAGCTTTAGATGATACAGAGTTGAGGATTGCGCATTAGGAATAGGATAAGGAGCATCGACGTCTTGCTATATACCAAAGGATAGTTGGCTAATTCGAATCACTATGTTAAAATTGCATTTATAGCATTCACAGCTGAAATATCCTGTTGGGAGTTGCATGGAATTGCAGAGGATGATAGGGTTGGTGGATAAATGAGAGTGGGGGACAGCTGCTGCTATAAATGCGTGGGAGAATAATTCCCAGCCCCCCCGTGATATGCAAATGATTAAGGATGATGATGAAGAAGAAGAAGAAGAATGAAGGGTGATTTCACTCTTGTTTGTTTTCTTATATACATGAAAGAAAAGGAAATGTGTGTGTTGGCGCTTGAAATTTGATCCCCACTCCATATCTATCTCTACTATGTATTTTGTATCGGAGGCATTTCTTTACAGTAAACCTGTTTCATTCTTTATCAATCGAGCTTTTCTTTTACTTATTAAAATGCAAGTATAACATCAGATGATGAACAGGGAGGGGGGGCTCTCTCCATCAAGAAGCCATGCTTCCAATCATGCCTTGCTTTTCTTTTTCCATATGCAAAGAGACAGGTTAAGATTGGTAACATTAGTAAGTAGCCTTCTCTGCATTTCTTTTCCGTGAGAATGAGAGATATCTTCTTACCTACCCGGGATTGTATTATTTCCTTACCCTCATTCCGATTCCATTTCCAGTTCCGGGTCATTAGACAAAAAGTTAAAGAGGTAGGAGAGTGTCTTTGGATGTCGGCCCTTCACCTTCAGTTCTGACCCCTGTGAAAAAAGTGCTGCTGCTAAAGTAAAACTTGTCCTGGGAAAACAACAAAAAAGACTAAAAATTTCTGCGGTTGAATTCCATTTCTCGCTTCTCGATGAGCGAGTCCTTGAATCACAATATTTTTTTCAAAACAATATTCCTCGATTTTCTCCCACCCCATTTCTTTTTCTTATAAAAAAATTGTATTATTCAACTTCAAAATAACAAAGGAGAACGACAAAAAGAGGAACAAACCCTCTCTTTCTCTCCCCCTACCTCCCAGAAACCTTTTTCCTGCAGGCCCCTTGGGTTTTAAGAATCTTATTTGACATGTTTTGATGATCCTTTCCTTTTGTCTTGCCTTATTTTGTATTTTTTGTTTTTTCAATTAAAGGTTTGGCGCCCAGAGATGGTTTTAATGGAAGGAGCTGAGCTGTCGATGCTTTAGATTTTCTTAGTATTGGGAATTGGGGAGGGTGGGGGAGAAACATGGGTATTCTTCCGGATCGGGTAGTTCCAGCAGTAGTTGTGATCTTGTTGTTGTTCTGTTTCCGAGTTTCGCTGGTTGATGGTGATATTAGTGGGGACGAGAAGCAAGCTCTGCTCGATTTCGTCGGCAACTTGCCTCACACCCGCGTTCTCAACTGGAGTGAGGATTCGATTGTCTGCGGCAACTGGGCCGGAGTCGCTTGCGACGAGGGTGCATCTGCAGTGGTCGCTGTCAGGCTCCCTGGAGTGGGGTTCCATGGCCCCATCCCGCCTAATACCCTCGGAAGGTTATCCGGCCTGCGGATCCTCAGCCTCAGGTTGAATGCCATTACCGGTGTTTTCCCCCCTGATCTCCTCCGCTTGAGGAACCTGTCGGGCCTGTACCTGCAGAAGAACAATTTCTCGGGTCCCCTGCCAATGGACTTCTCTGGGTGGAACAACTTGACGGTGCTGAATCTGTCGGGGAATGGATTCAACGGGAGTATCCCTGCTTCGATTTCAAAGTTGAAACTCCTGGTGGGTTTGAATCTTGCAAGCAACCAGCTTTCAGGGGAGATCCCCGATCTGGAACTGCCGCAGTTGCAGTTCCTGAACCTGTCGAACAATAGTTTATCCGGAGAAGTCCCAAGGTCTCTTCGGAGATTCCCCAGCTCTGCTTTTTTGGGTAATAACGTCTCGTTCCCGACTATTCTTCCCGGTGGATCTCCTGTAGTTGCCCCTCCGGGCGAATCCCGTCAAAGGCCTGAAAGGTGCCAAAAGTTGAGCGAAACCGCATTGTTAGGAATTGTTGCTGCTTGCTGCATCGTTGCAGTCGTGGCATTTACTTTCCTTATATTCATGTTGCGCGCGAGGAGAAAGCAAGATTACGAGTTCACCGGCCCTTCGGGCAAGGTCAAGATGTCCCCTGAGAAAACGAGTTCTCGGGGAGAAGATGCTAACAGAATGGTCTTCTTCGAAGGATGTAACCACTCTTTTGATCTGGAGGATCTGCTGAGGGCTTCCGCCGAGGTGCTGGGTAAGGGCACGTTCGGGATATCTTACAAGGCAATCCTCGAGGATGCGGCGACCGTCGTTGTCAAGAGGTTGAAGGAGGTTGGCGTTGGGAGGAGGGATTTTGAACAGCAGATGCAGATCGTAGGAGGTATCAAGCACGAGAACGTCGTCGAGTTGAAGGCCTACTTTTATTCCAAGGACGAGAAGCTGATGGTTTATGACTACCATCCTTGTGGCAGCCTCGCTTCGTTACTGCACGGTATGCACACGTTTCCCACTCTGTTTGCTCCCTCTCTTTTCGAACCTAAGTAACTAATGTTCGACTTAACTGAACGCGATTTTCCGCTTTGCAGGCAACCGAGGAGAGGCGAAAGCCCCTCTCGATTGGGAATCACGGAAGAGGATCATGCTTGGGGCTGCCAGAGGGATATCCCGGATCCACTCGGAGAATGGAAAAAGACTTGTCCACGGGAACATCAAATCCTCCAACATCCTCCTCAATGATCGAGGATACGGTTGCGTAGCCGACGTCGGCCTTGCATCAGTGATGCACTCCCTATCCCCGTCCATTTCCCGGACAGCTGGGTACCGAGCCCCGGAGGTGTCGGACACCCGCAAGGCTGGTCAGCCCTCGGATGTCTACAGCTTTGGGGTCGTCCTCCTGGAGATGCTAACGGGGAAGTTCCCAGTACACTCAGCAGGATGCGGCGAGATGGTCCACCTTGTACGGTGGGTACACTCGGTCGTCCGAGAGGAGTGGACTGCAGAGGTATTCGACATGGAGCTAATGAGGTACCCAAACATAGAGGAGGAGCTGGTGGAGATGTTGCAGATAGCAATGTCGTGCGTGGTGAGGACTCCAGATCAGAGGCCCAGGATCGTGGACATAGTGACGATGATCGAGAACGTTCGGCGGAGGGACAGCGACGGCCATGAATCTTGCCGCAGCAAGCAGGAGGGAGGTGGAGGTGTCCTCTCGGCCTAGACTCCAAAGTTGTTGTTGTCTCTTTCTTCAATTAAATATCAAAAACGAGAATTATGATTTGAATATCCTCTCCAGCACGACCACATGTTCGACACATTTTAACTAACAATGAGTTTGAATGTAATACAAATAGGGCTGGCTTTTCACATGGACCTAAATCACGAGATTCGGCCCTTTAGATGATAATAAGGTCCAATACTACTTTGGGCTTTAATAAGCTTGGGCCCAACTCCTTGGACTTTTTAATTTTAAGTCGAACTACTTATGTTATCCAATTATGTTTTACGTGTCGATAACTTTGGTAACAAATGATATCGAAAAAATATTTCATACGACCAATTACGTTAAGGTCAAACAAGAAAGTTCACCTAATAGTATATTTTGCATTTTAAATAAAAGACAAGACCTTACTTAGGCTAAGTTAGGGTCATATTTCTAATAGATGATCATGGCATATAAATATAGTATTGCTCTTAACTTATCCTGGAGAAATCAATTCATATTTTGAACCATTGAGACACAAGTTGAGGATATCACCCTGTCGATATTTCATTTTGGTTTCACTTGTCTAGTTGTATTTGGTACAGAACTGCCCCAAAAGAAAAAAAAAATAAGAAGAAAAAGGAAATAAAAGAAATCACAATCAGAAACCAACCGGCAAAAATTAGTGCACACGAGTTGGGAGGGGAGAGAACACCTGAAAACCAGGGTCAATCTGATCATATGACCTAATAATCAATCCCCCACTCATCACATAATTAATTTCCTCGTACTTCGAAGATGTCTTTTGTCTGGTGACGACGGCAAATGATATTTGTTTTAAGAATCATCCTTCATCACTTCCTTGTCTTTTTGATGTTTCTTTATGCAGTGGGTGCCCCATTGCTGTCTCCCTCCCTCATCATTCAAAAGTGTTAACCTCATCTAAACCATGTTAGAGGGGACACGTACTTGAGTCGCACATGCGATGTGTGTTTGTTTGATTCTACAATAATTAGTCTCTTAATTTAATGATTTGCCCATGATTTTAAACGACAACGTGGGCCTCACGGTTTTGAGAGGGGGGGGCATAAAACACAATTTCTCCCTTTAAAAGGAATGAAGAAAGAATAGTACAGAAGCAAGTAACAAGAAAACCCTAAAAATTGAATAATATTAAAGTACCAATGAAAAACGACTCCCTTAACCTTCGTGTTTCATTCACATCAGTTATATATAGTATGAATGTGGAGTGGAAGAAACGTAGTTATCTTGTGGTCCTTTGAATGACGAAAGGGCAAAAGGCGTACGTACCAACGAGTAAGTTGGCAGCAGGGATAGGGAATGGCCTCTCAATATATATAATTTAACACCCACCACTTGGAAGCTTTATTTGATGATCGAATTCAGAAAGTTGAGTGGTGTTTTATTTTTTTTTCCCCCCGATATGTTATTAGATAATTTGCCCGATAAGTTGTTGGTTGTTCTCGTGGCTGCCCTGGGATCCAAGTTTGATGGTGTGATATTGATTTCTGTTCAAAACAAAAGTTATATCCTTATTGAAAACAAATTATCTTTTCGTTACTTTTTATAGTAAGAAGACTACCCGACACGGAATGTGGAACATGCAGCGTGCATGTGCATGAAATTGCGAATCAAAACGTGTACAACCATCCCATAAAAATATTTATACCATATACAAAGTTCATTGATGTTGATGTGGAATTATAAAATGTTAGTTTTAGTTCTTAGCAAAACTCCTTTCTATTTCTCCCTAAAAGACAACAATTTCCAACATCTCAAACCACACTGGGATTTTGTCTCCTGCTTCTAACATACATATATATATATAAAATCTCTTAACACCTGCTTCGGAAATTGGATTTATCGAGGAGGGGGGGAGCCGAGCCCAGCTGCTCCAGAGGAGTCATACCAAAACCCCACTCGATTCTCAGATTTCTCTCCAGGGGTCATCCGTTTCTTTCGGCAATATTGATTTTTAAAAAACGGGAAAGTATTCATTCATATGGCCGACCACGCCACCATACTACCTGTCTTAATACGAACTACATAGTTAATTTTCAAGCATCATCAAAATCAATTAAAGACACTACATTATTTGACAGATGAAAATTTGGGTTTTAATTTATATTTATTTGAAATGAGAGTTTCAAAACATTTCGATTTTGATGCTGGATTTGATGTATCTGTTTCAACGATAAACACCACCAATACAACAAACCGATTTTATTGTGGTGAACTTTTATACTTACAATATATTGTTATAAGACTTGATTATTTTTTCTTTGTAACAAATAAATCATACACTTAAAAAGTTTTGACATGTGTTTGTTTTTCTTTTTAAAGAAGAGATGTATATAGAAATTTCATCAAGAATGAGTGGGACGGGTGTTGGTCTCATTATGAAGTAAATCATTATCTTATGAACGATTTTTATATGATCTTTGTAAATAATACTAGTTCCAAATATAAAAGGAAGACATCAGGAAAGAAGCAAAGAAAAGCTCTCTCTCTCTCTCTCTCTCTAACTATTGGCTGGATATTTAGGGTGTTGGGAGGATTCATATAATGTAAAGCTAGATTTATGACAAGGAGGGATGAGAATGTGATGGTAGTAGACACACATAACATACAATATATATATACATATAAGAAGCCAAGCTCATGCTTATTTACACACCTTCACTAAATTATGACTGCACCAACTGCCCTATGAGATCACGTGATCATATTTATAACATTCATTCATTCATATTCCCCTCTCTAGAAAGAAAATAATACTCTATATAAGTAAGTACACACAGCAAGAAGCATTTATTGCTTGATATTCCTTCCTTCCGATCACTCAATATCGTCCACAGCAGCATATGTGGGGCTCATGGACCTAAAAGTTATATCAAATTTATTGGATTTTGTAGCAAAATCCATCTCTAAAGTTACTTAGCCGAAAACTTTTGAACATGAAAAGGAATATTTTGATCAGTTATTAGAAATTAAAAATTATGATCTTCAATTCCACTTTCATGAATTATATTTCAGTACGTAATATAAGCAAAATCTTGAACTTATATCACAAACAAACCAATCGGGGGGTCCTTTAAAAAAAAATAAAACAAAATATCTCCCTATGTTTAATGATCATTAAGTCATGTTAATACTACTACTCTAATAGCCATCAACAATCAAAAGGGAAAGATTTATCTGGTTCAAATTTTTTTTCTTTCCAAAAATAAAAAAAGGTGGGGGAATATTTTCTTTCCTAATTTTGAATCTTTTCACTTTATCTTTTTTGTACGTGGCTTTTTAGGAATATTCTTGCTCTCCTTTAGAAAGAAGGATAATGATTTAGTAGTGAAAGAGGAAAATTCTCAACTTTATTATGTTTCCCATTTTCTACCAAGTAGTTTCCAAAATCTTACATTGCATATCTTCGGCGTGTTTGTCTTTGTTTACCTATAAATCCACGCACAAATCCTTCCTTTTTTTTTCATCCACGCCCTGCTCTTTTGGACCCAAAAAAAAAAAAACCTTTGATTCGCACTCTCTCCTCCCTTTTTCTTTCTGCTGCGGCCATGGTTCGTCGCCCTAAGGTCACCGAACACCGCTTCCGGACATATCTTAACCGACCCGAATCGGACCAGCGGTTACGTCCCAAGACGGTCCTGGTTTCTTACACCGACCCCGACGCCACGGACTCTTCCAGCGATGAGGAGGAGCCGGCACCCGTGAGGAGGAGGATCAAGAGATACGTTCACGAGATTGCGTTCGGTCCCTCGCAAGCCGGGACTGGAAGGACCTCCTCCCTCCGCCGGAGGAGGGGAGTTTCGACGTCCAGCCCTGCTCTCTCTGCAACTGGGAGGAAGTTTCGGGGAGTGAGGCAGCGGCCTTGGGGTAAGTGGGCGGCTGAAATCAGGGACCCTTTGCGGCGCGTCCGGGTGTGGCTCGGCACCTACGACACTGCAGAGGAGGCAGCCGCCGTCTACGACAATGCGGCCATCCAGCTTCGCGGCCCGGAGGCGTTCACAAATTTCGAGAAGCCGGCAGAGGAAGCAGATATCGAGGAGCCGGTAGAGGAAGCAGGGGGGAGCGAGACGGCGACGATGACGATGGGGAGTTGCTGTGACACTGCGGAGGAGTCGAGGAGCCACCACAAAGGAGTATCCACGTCGCCGAGGTCTGTCCTGCGGTGCGATGGGTTCGACTACACGGAGCAGAGCGAAGGTTGTGGTGGGAGAGAGGATGTTACTACCACGGGGGATTCAGTGTTTATGGACGCGTTCTGGTCAGACGACAAATATTGGACGAGTAATACCAGCGGGGAGGAGGTATTGGGGGAAGGCTTTGGCTGGTTGGGAGACAACATGTGGAAGGAGGAGGAGCATTTGGGTCTTGACTTGGGGTTCGACCCCAGTTTGTGGATGACGACGACGACGAAGACGAAGTGGGAGGGTGGCTTCGATTGTTTCCAAGACTTGGGAGATTTGTTCGGATCGGACCCTCTGGTCGCCGTTTGAAGTTTGTTTTGGGGGGATGTTGTTTTTGGCCAAGATAGGCACCGTGATAGGTGTGACACAAGTGGCAAAATCTTGTTTGATTAGTAGTTAGGTGTGAATGAATGATAGTTTCTAACTTTAGATTCTCACATACATTTTGCCATATAAATATTTATCAAATCAAGAGTGATTTCATTTAAGTAGGATGAATCATTTGAGAGCCCATAACGAGAAGAAGCCCACCCAAAGTAAAAAGGGCCTTAAAGAAGGGGGGATTTTGGAGAGTAGAGTAGAGAGAGTTTGGGAATAATGAGGAGGGAAGAGGAGAAGGGATCGGTGTGCTCCCAGGAAGCCCTGGATCTCCTCAACTGCGTCGTCCACAACCCTAACCACCCTGAGAATTGCTACTCCCTCTTGAATTCCTTGCGGGATTGCGTCGTATCCAATGTCAGTTTCTTCTTCCTAGGGATTGAGGCTTTGATCGGACGCTTCTAACCTCTTATAACTCTGCGTCCCTTGATCCCATTACTTTTTGGATCATCCACCAAACTGCTTGTCGTGTGTCTGGGTTTAGGGTTTGGAGGACCACATCCTTCCTACTTAAGTCTTTTTCTTGTTTAGCATGTCTATTCATGGTCCAAAATTCCTTTCAAGCAGTCCTTACCTAAATAAGGAGCAATGAAACGTGTTTTATTTTACTTTCTCTTATATAAACTCAACATAACTTTGGAATGTGGTGGATGGGCTTGATTGGTAACTGTATCCCATTTGCCCAACACGCACGGTGGTGCAACTAGTTGGGGGAGGTTCCCTCGTTAGATTGGCAAGAACTTTCTTATGTTTGGGATTCGAAACCCACTATGCAGTTCCTACACATGCTTAGGACTACTACCTCTTCCTCAACCCCTGCTAAGTATCACTTGAGGGTGTAGAGCAACCAGATGACTGAATATCATGATTGCAAATGCATATGATTCCTCAAAGTTTTATCAAGGGAATTCTGTTTTACTTGAACATTGTTTTAAGTGTCGGCTGCGATGATGGGACTCCCAGTAATGAGTGGGCCTTGGAATCAAACGATTTTCAGGAATGACCTTTTTCTTCGTGCCATGTCTGTATGATCTTAGAAATGGCTGCCTTTATTCCCAAATAGCTTTCCATGAACTCATTTACTGGAGTTGTTACAACGATCAAAATGCGAGTTATTTAAATTGGTCGATTCGATGTTCTCCGGTTGATTTCACATCTACTTGTGTTTTGATCGCATCTTTTGTTGTGTTTTGCAGAAGGTGAAGAAGTTCTCTCTAGACTACGAGAAGGCACCCACAGCTGGGTCCAGCAACGAAGATTCTTGAGTTCTACCGGCTTGTGCCAATGTAATCTTCACGGGATTTTGAACCATTTTTCGGGAGAGTGAGAAGGAAACTTTGTTCCTTTCCCAAATTTTGGTCGGAAACATTTGTGCCCAAGATAGTGGGCAATATTATCCTTGAAACACAATGGCAAGTTATCAAAGTCCTCTGTTGGTTGAAATCTCCGGTTAGAAATCGAAATATGAATTGCTTCCTCTTTAAATGTAGTTTATGTGGAATCATAAGCATTCTCGACAGTCCCAGCAAAATACAGGGTTGGCAGAAATTAAGGAATAGTGGACTGGCTGGGCTTTGAAAGAGTATACATACACTCATATATGTTTTTGAATGTTAATAGAAGATTGCCTACTTTGCTATTACTCTTGGGTATAAACATTGACTCTAGTGAAAAAGAAAAATCTTCTCGAGGGAGAGAGCAGTGGGGGAGATCATGTGCAGAGTGAGATCGGTAGATTTAGCTTATATATATGTCATGACAAAAGGTTGGCCTTCTTACAGCACAATGGAAACCTCTTTGCCTTAACGTTTGGTACGCTCGGTAGTTTATTATTCATATTTTGCTTCCTAGATTCTTTGAACTTGTGGTAGGTCGATAAATTACGGGTCTTCGAGGGAATTCAGATGGACCATAGAGCGATCTGAACACTTGAATATGATTCCTGTGGAGTCTGCATATGGACTCAATTGTCAGAAGGTACTCTGATATTGATTTGGCCGTTTTATGGCTCATCTGCATTTGTCGTGATCGTGATCATCTTATTCTTTGCCAGCATTACATACTTTTGTTTTTTGGATGACAATTGCTTTATACCTATCTGATACGGTCTGGTCCATGCACTGCCCATCACGAGTCTAATAGAATGAAAACGACTTTGGTTTCTTTCATGCATATGCTTCGACAGAAACCCTTATATGATTCTTAACTAATTCGGTTTCGCCCCAAATCATTCACAAATGGATATGATTCTTCTAGCTTCTTGTTTTAGATAGTGTAGATTTATTTGATATCCAATGCCTGGTAATATAAGGTTTTTTATTTGAGTCTTATGAATGAAGTTCGTTGCGTAAACACATTTGTGGATGGGAATTCAAAGGTGGCATCTCATTTATTGGTGATGGCTATATGTTATCCTCTTATACACGGCATGAACAGTAGCCTTTTTGACACCATTGCTTCAGCGTGGTTTTTCAGCTTATGGATCGCCAGGTAAAATCCTCCCCCCCATCTTCTTTCAATAGATATGAGTGAATGGTTGGTTTGACTCCGTGTAGGAATATGTATCCGCGATCCTACAAGTTGAGCCGCAATTGGACTGGGTCAGCTTTCAAATCACGAATTGATTTTATGATGATGAAAATCGACTAAAACAAAGTTTATCCAACTAGAAAGCGGCAACTCCTTCGCAATTGTATGGGTAGATCACATGACTATGATGATCTGTCGTCGGGCTGAAGGAGATGTGCTTATGTTATGATAACTGGTTTCATTTCTTGGTGTGATCAACTCTCCAAACGTCATTTGGATTCAACTAACGATCTGGTTTTAAGTACTGTTGTCCAGTTTTGCTCATCTATTCGAACTGAAAGATGATCTTACGCTCTCTCGTCTTCAGTAAATTTCGGTTGTGATTCAGGCAAAAGTTAAGCCTAATGTCCATGTTAACGTGATGTTGTTATCAACAATTTGTCTGACGGAGGTCATCTAACTTCTTGAGTCGAGGAATCTAATACATATAGAAGCTCACATGGCTTACCAAGCGAATAGGTTGAAGATACTGAGAAAGCATAAGCGTTGTTCCACTACAGTTATATTTTCTTCTTTGTTATGAGTTACATATTTAGGTTAACCTTGTAACTTTACTAGCCAAACTTTCATTTCTTTTACATATGTAAACTACAGTATTTAGGCACCATTGGCTCGATCAACAAAGTACCCACCGCCTAGTGACCGTGGATAATGTGGCGTGCCAGGTTCGGCCATCCTAATTCCAGAGGAATGCCCCCATTGCAAACTTCCTCTTGTGGTTGGCGTCCCCGGAGACTCTAAGCCCGTACTCGTTCAGGAGGCAATCGAGCTTCCACTCAGGCATGTTCTCGTAGTCCTTCTTGGTGTACCTTGGGTAGTGCAGCGGCATCTGGAAGGAAGCCCTGTGATTGAACTTAACCTCCGTGTGCTGCCCATTCGGCACCGCGAAGGCCTTGTTCGCTGCAGCAAACGTTGCAGTCCCTGCCATGGCGCCCTATATCAAAGTTACTTTGTGTAGTTGCATTGGATTGTTAATGCCCTGCCCTTTTATATAGGCGTTGTTGCGCAGGATGGGGCGGCATTAACTCGGTAGGTGCTATCATTCCTTCATAAGAACTTGTGGTGCATATGATCTCCTACACTAAGAGGAAGACTCAATCAATGCAGTGAACTTGCCCCCGAAAGGAAAGGCACCTTTCAATGATTTTAGCCCTACGTTGCAAGTGAATGTGAAGGGATTATTGACACGGCTAGAACTGTCGCGATTTCACGACGACAATTTCTCGACCAATCGGTCATATTCGATAAGTTCATGATTGATTGTTGTTAGTAGGATTTGGGCCAAAACTTATGCAAGGACAGTTTGTGTTTTGTAGTGGACGGGCTTTGGAATATGGGCCTTAATGGTGTCCGGAGAATATGGGCTCATGCGAGAGAAGAAAAAGGCGGCCCCTTTCTCTTCCTGCTGCTGCTGCTGCTGCTCGAGGAAAAGTACTTATTTACCCTTAAGTGACAATTAGGAAAATTGACCCGCCGGGGGGAGTTGTTAAAACTTTCTAGCCACATTTGGCGGCTCTGACTTACTTATAATTACAACCTCCTCGTTCGTTCTCCCTCAGCCGCCGTTGATCCCTCCTCCCCCCCCCCCCCATGTGTAAGCCCCGATTCCATCATCATCATCATCATCGTGTTCCGACGTCAAACGCTAATTCAGATGGGGATTCCAGCCCTATTTCAACGTTTTCCATTTCTTGTGGTATTGTATTATGTGTGGATGGTTCTGATCGTCTGTCTAATGACTGCGACAGGAATGGTTTTGTGGAGGGGCTGTTGCTGCTATCAATCTATATCCATGGGCAGGGAAGAACACGAGGAGGAGGCCGAAGCCGTTAAATCTGTCTACGGCGAAGATTGCTCGGTCGTACGCCGATCCCCCCCTCATATCCAGTTGCTGATTCGGCCTCGGACTGCCGATGTCTCTTCCCAACAGTTTGTGCAAGCTCTCCTCTCCCTTCGAGCTACCCCCAATGTTGAATTTTATTCTCTCTCAGTCCGTCCAGCCCTCTAATCCCCTCGTTTTTCTTAACTGGGATTTATGTCGATGTTTGTTCTCTAGTACCCGGATGAGCCACCCGACGTGTACCTCGTGGAGTCTAAAGGCCTCGACCAAGACAGGGAGAAGCGCCTCATTTCTAGCCTACAAGACAAGGCTCGAGAGCTTTCCTCCTGTTCGATGCTGGTAGCTATCTGTGAGGTATGGTAAGATGGTAAACTGACTCTTGCAATTCATAATTTCTTTGCTGCACTTCATTGAGGGATCCTTTTGCACATTGCCCTTTTCTTTCCTGACTTCCACCGAATTGCCAAGCACTATTCTATTAATTGTAGTTGTAGGATCATGGTGCCTTGCTCTCCCTTAAGGTGATGACTATTGAAATTGTTTACCTTAGATGGCAAATTCATGCCAAATGCACGTTTGTGGCAGCTTGGCCTATCTCTTAGTACCTGTGTACTTTAATAGCGTGATATGTATGATTGCAGTATTAAACCGATGAGGTTACGATGACAGTTCTACGCAGTAAGATGCCTGAGGATGTACATTTTGTTGAACTGTGACCATTAAAGATGCTCGTATGTTTTGTTTTTTTTTTGTGATTTGACTTGTATTTATGTTTCCGCTTAACGGCGTTTTATTCTTAGGAAGCAGTAGAGCTTTTGTCCACGATGAACCATCCTGAAGGTGTTTGCCCTTTGTGCTTGTATCCCTTGGTCCCTGATGCAGAAGATCGTTGCGAGTTGCCATTCATGAAGCTGATGTCATGCTTCCACTGCTTTCACAGGTAAAGTAAGATGCTGCTTATGTTGCTTGCAGTCTGGGTCTAATCCTTCTCTCTGTTACACAGACGCTAACAGAACCTTTTTCCAATGTGATGGTAGTGAGTGCATCATTAGATGGTGGATTTGGCTGCAGAATGAGGAAAACGATAAAAGCGGTAAGTAACAAAGGGAGTTTTTTTTCGCTTAGAGAAAGATTGTCTGGATTGTCTACCATTGAACATTTTGCTTGAAATTATGCTATTCGCTAGAGTTCATAATGAACAAACAACGCTGCAGGATTTTATGATTTTTTTATTTATTTTATAGGTGTTGGCTTACAAAAAAAAACTACATTAGCTATAATAACACTGATTTCGTAACATGTAATGGGCCCAGTAATCTGCATTTCTGCATGTTTCCGGATCACTACTTTTGTGCTAGTTCATGACAATGGTCATTGGTGTACACTTAATTGTCCAATCATTCATCTGGACATTGATTCCTTATGGTTTTGTAGGATTTGTGAATTCATATGAACTGATGATTGATTTTCATACATTGTCAGAAGAGAGCGAGAGAAATTGTCCAGTTTGCCGTAAAGTTTTTCAAACCAAAGATTTGGAACATGTGCTTGACCTGGTCACTTCATATTCTTCCAAGCTGGTATGGAATTCTTTTTTGATAATCCATGAATGGCTACAATTTAATAGGTGCCATGCTCGACGAGTTCAAAAAGAGTCAGTGTTGGGGAAAATACAGTGTTCAGTGGCTGTTGGTCCACATTTTCTCTTGTTAGCGTCGATTCAGCATTTGGGCCTCGTGGAATTACTTTAGCATATGTTTCATGTCCACTGATGGTAGATGAACTTAAGAAACTTGATTGGTTTGTGTGCTCAATCAATTTATCATTTTTAATAATTTCTTTGTGAAAATGATCGACCTACATTAGCATTGTGAAGGTTGCTCTGTAATGTTTCCCTAATTAATACGTCGGGAATGCTAAATTCACTACCACTTAGTAAAGTTCCTCAATTTGGCACTTGGTCAGCTCTTGGCTGTGGTGAAAAATGTTCAGTTTGGCTTAGGATTTCACAATTGCCGAATATTGATGCATTAAGGGGCACTATTATTCAATTGATTTCGAACTGAACCAAGACTAAGTTCTAGGTCGGGCTCAGGTTAGCAGCAACTTTGTCGGGGAAATCATTGTTTGGTTAAGAACTCTGAAGCAAGGACCAGATTGGTGGAGCTTTTCCTTTTGCCAATGTCCAAATTGCTTAAAATTAAGAAATGAAATCGATCTAATGGATTCTTAATATATATATATGTAAGTCATCTAGTGGATTCTTATTTACATTTAATCCATCAGTTTGTTTAGGCTTTACTTTGGATGATCCACATTTACTGATGTTTTCTCTTCCTAGAGTGTTGGAGAAAATGACGGTGGCGAGGACACGGATATTCTCCGGTCGGATGTGGAGGAGAATCGAAGGTTGAGATATGAGAACCTACTGAAGGAACAACAGAGCAAGAATGGGTTGATTGAGCCTAAGAAGGACTTGGTCGTGTTGCCCGGGATGTACATAACTCCATCAATCTCTGCCCATCCGAGTAACGTGGAAGAACAGCCTTGTGAGCGCTCGTCGGGAACAAACACAAACCAACCTCCGAAACAGCAGCGCAGGAGCAAGAATACTATCCCTGAAGCTAATTGGACAGGGGGATCGAGCAGGGGTTTGCATCCTCATGGAAGGCACCATGGCTCCCAAAGGACAGGAACTACTCCGCAGGTCAAACAATGGAAGAAAAAGGAGGAAGCAAGGCCTGTTGAGTGAATGATGTGTTAATGACTCACTGAGGTCAAGAAGCAATCGCCTTTTATATATATATAGAAGGAAAAATATGAACTCATTTTTGGGTTTACTTGACAACTTATTTTGTTATTTTACCTTCGAACTCGTCCTCTCCGTCATATATATCTACGATAAACTTGCTTCATGCATTATATACTTTCCCGATTGAGATTAAGCAAACCAGGCAGGTGGCTTCAAAACCTATTTTATTTCGAAACTAAAATCCGCGCGCCGTTTGTTTGTCGCAATTTTTGTAAGAATGTTTCGGAGTGATATACATTTAGCAAAGGCATTTCGCACGTTCTCTAAACAAGGATTATCCTCTATCATTTTGGTCACGTGTCTTGTGCTCGATTGTTTGCTGTGTTGGTCGAGACTTCCATTTTCTCAATTCCCATTTCAGTGGTGTTGATTTCCCTTCGGGTAGTCTCTATGCCATCTCAAGCAAAACATGTAAAAGATTTGCATTCTTTCATATTTTGTAATAAAAAACATTTGGGGCGGCTATTTATGTCTGTCTGTGTGGGCCTAACTCTCATATTTTTTTGTAATTAAAAATTTTATATATGCCAGATCTTAGGATGCTAACTAATAGATCAGGAACCGAAGCAAATACTATATAGTATTGGGACTATGAACGATTCAAAAATTTGATAATAGATTTAGATTGTATGCAAAAGATGTATGCCTGGGATCATATATACGTAGATTTATGATTGTTGTGGTGGTCGCGGAGCAACAAAGAGCTTCCTTCCCCAATTTGTACTTTCCAAAGTAAGACTTTGAATTATTGTATTTCGGTGGATGTTGGATGCGTGTTTGAGAGATTGTGTTCAGATATTATTTGATGGGGAACGTATAATTTGATTAAGCTGCTTTAATATAACTGGGATACGATCCTTGGGACCATAACCTCTGGCTAAACCAAGCATAGTGAAAAGGATTGAATTGAAATATGAATAGAATTAAATAATAAATAAAGATCAAAGGGAAAAGGGGATTAGGAAACTTAGGATAAGGCGACGGCTTAAGTTTATTCCCATGTATGGGAGGATACCGATCCCTTTTTTTGATCCTTGAAACTGTGCGAATATTGAAGTTAATTTTTTTTTTTTTTTTTTGGTGGGGGGGGGGGGGGGGGGGTGGAGTAAGTAGCATGTTGGAGAAATTAAGCACATCTTAGTTGATTGATAGTGTCCTGTTGGCAAGGAACTATGACTATTTATGGTACATGACAACTTCGGCAAATGGGGAAATCTTCTCATCCAAAAATACCGCACACTCAACAAACGTGGAGAGTCATGGGAAAGTGCAAATGGGATTGTTCTGTTTATTTTTAGCATGCATTTCTGTCGGCCTTCATTTTTTTTTTTTACTTGAATTTACTCCACCCGCAATTAAACATTATTTTATTGAATGGGCATATCTCTAAGTACCCATACATTCCTCGTTGATCAACCAAGTGACGTGGGTTTTCCCAAAATTCGGGGAATGCCTTATTCGCATGTATAAATGGTTTTTAACATAAACCACGATGTCTTAACAAGCAGCACAGCACCAGTGAGAAAGTAGGTCTTTATCCACTTCTGCTATTATGTATGATAGGCATTTTCAATATTACTCATTTTGTTGGTGGCCTAATCTTTTAGTTATTGTTACTCTTTTACCTTTTCTATATTTTTATATTGTTACCGTAGCCAATGGTTGCATCCTACGACGACCTCCCAACCCTAACCCCAAGTCCCCTGCCCTTCCATTTGTACAATGATCCTGTCCTGTTCTTAATTCTCGAAGAAATTTTTAAGAGCCCAAACGACCGATCCTTCCCGGGCAGGGGACGCAGATGACCAGACCAGGCTTGGCTTCCAAAAAGTAAGAATTCCATGCAGGTAGCCCTCAACTTCATTTATAAAGAAAAACCGAAAAACACGCATCATGCTATAGCCTGCCTCTTTAATCTACAAGCTCCATCCATCACAACCAATTACAGTAACCTCTTTGCATAATTTCAAAACCTTGTAAAACTGCAATCCTGAGATTCATCCAATTACCAGTCATGTCATATGACAACCGCAGTAAAGATGGAAGAAATACAGTACCCAATCCACACAAATCCAAATCATCTCATCTTCATTTGTCATCTTACAAGAACTAGCTCAAAGTTGATCATCCCTAACAAAATTTGAGTGCCCACCCCCCTCATTCAACAGTCAAACCTATTATTTTGGTTTTAAAACGTTTAATAGCTCAAAAGCAATCAATTACAAGTTCCTACTACTCGACTTCAGTTTATCTTTATTAACAAACATGGCTTCCCCAGTGGATTCATTACTGCTCCCAAACCAGGCTGCTGTACGTGTACACAATTACAAAGAGAGACCACAAAAGACTGAGTGCTCAACTCTAACAAGCAAACAAATAAAAATTAAAAAAGAAAAGCATTGACTTCCCCAAATATAAATTGATGTTTCCTTCAAAACACAAGCAACATGAAGGACCACCATAAATTTGGGTTAAGAGTTTTTGGATCAAAACATTACTTCCAATAAAAATATGTGGCAGCCATAGCTCCTCAAATGTCTCTTCAGTTCCACACAAGTAGAGCTTCCACAAGTTTAAAAGAGCTCCACTTCAGGAATTGGAACGACGTAAACGAGCATAACAAATGTTGTCATCATTGGAGCTTGTTTCTTTCTTTAGCAATAAGAAACAAGGGAAAAAAACAATCAACCAAAATCATCCTTAATTTTTTTAACAGCGTCAGATTGCACAACCAAGCAAATTCTTCCTGCAGGGCTGCCATCACCCAAACAACCCTACTTACTCCCATCTAGATCCGAACCCTATCATAAGAAGATATTACCCCTGATCATAATGGCAGTAACTTGATCGTCATGTTAAACGGAGGCAGTACATACAAAACACTGAAAGCATTTTAAATGAAAATTCTTCGTACCATGGATACTGTATTACTGTCTGTGTAAAGATTATTATTTATGAGTAAAAGCATCAGCAATGTGGGACAAAAAAGTTCCCCCCTCAAACTATATGCTCAGACAAACAAGCAGCAGAAGAACAGCTCTTTTCGAGTATTTGTCAACAGGAATGAGAAAGGGAACAAAAAAAGCCTGTTCTTGCTCTCTCTCTCTCTCTCCCTCTCTCAAGTAAGCACAGCGTCCTTAACTCACGCAAGTCCCATTCTGTTCTACGAGATCTCTACATACTTGCTTCTGTGCTGTCTGATTTTAGAAAATCAGAAGCAAAGTCAACAGCATGTAAATAGAAGTGGTAAAAACTGGACAGGTAACTACAATAAAGCACGATGAAAGACAAAAAAAAAGCAAAAAAGAAGGAAAACGCATGAATATCTAGCTGTTGGCAAACAATGATGGCCCTGTGTATTTACCCATTACTGCAGATTCCCTGCCCAATCCCTCTAACAAGAGACAGAAGAAAAATCAACAAGGAGATAATACTTCCAGGCAATCAATAGACATAGGAGTTGACGATGAATTAGAGAAGCGAAATCAAGTTGAGTTTGTCTGACTGCCAGTGTTAAGCATTCACAGGGTAGACCATTGATGATAAAGCAAGCTGCTATATGATTACACAGTGCACCAACATGAGTCAACCGAATCCAGAGTTATGTAGAGATTAATTGGAGACGGCTATGAGGTAATGAAGGTGTGAAAAAGGGAATGGAGCTTTTGCTCTGTCTCTTCTATTATTCTCACTTTTAAAGGCATCGCAGAGCACCTAAATAAGCTACCACAAGAGCTCGCTCATAATAAGATAGAGATTGTGAAATGAAAGTCCACCCAGACCCAGCTACAGGCTAATATATTATGAATACGCTGCAAGGCTTACAAAAATCAGAAAGTTTCTGTATCTGTATGAGAATAAGGAACAAACCAACAAGAAATGAGCTTGATTCAGAGCAACCAGAACCAAGAAAAATTCAGTCCGTAATTCCAATCAAAAGCCCAGGCTTTAAATAAAAGAAAAGGCTCTGCAGATGAAATCGATCGCAATCAGGAACAAAATCAAGAGAAAACATCTAACAAATCGACCTCCTCTCCATCACCAAATCCACATCATATCACATAAAACGTTGATTAGAATAAAAAAAATGAAATGATCACGATACTAACCTATGAAATGCATGAATGTTCACTAATCTACAATGAATCAATTGCGAAGATATCATGATCGATAGAGGGGATAACAAAAGAGAAAAGGATTTCCCGATCCGGTTGACAAGGCGAACGAAGGTAGAGCGGACAACCCTAGCTGCGAATTCGGTGGGAAGGAAAGGGGGAATATCAGACGGCGACCTTGGAGGCGTCGGGGCGATCGTAGCGGTTGTCGTCGGAGGCGGAGGCGGAGGGGGTGGCGGAGGCGAGGTCATCGTCTTCGTCTTCGTCGTCGTCGTCGTCGTCGTCGAAGGAGGTGGAGATGTTGACGCAGGAGAAACGTTCCAAGGAAGAGAAGAAGGCGGAAACCACCCAAGCAGATACGACGTCGACAGTCATCCTGGGGACGATGTCGCCTCCGTCGCCGGCGGCGTCGGCATTATGATTGCCTTTGTCTTCCATTATTTATTTATTTATTTGTTGAGAAACGCCAACTCCTGAGATTTATAGGAAACAGAGCTTTGACAATATAAAGAGAAAGGAAAGAAATCCTTTTTCCTTCTCGGACATTCAAATCTCTCCTCAATGTTAACCGAATTACTAATTCCATTAATTTTTACGCGAGTAACATGAAATGAGGGGAGGAGGGATCAATTGTCTGTCATGTCGGCTTTCAAAAGACTTTTACCATTTTACCGAAATCTGAAACTTCATTTTTTGTATTGATACATGTGGTGTGCACACTTTTGTTTTGTACGGATTTACAGTTAGTTTTTAAAAAATTTACAAAAAACGGTTCGAATTTCATAAATTATGAAAGGACACGTTTTGAAAATGCGCTTCCCAAATAACAAAGAGGACGGGTTTTCAAAACATGTCCTTCGTGTAAAACCCGCCCCTCCAACACTTAAAAAAAATAAGTGTTTCAGGGGACGGATTTTACTTATTAAAGGGGCGAATTTTCAAATCCCGTAAAAATCCGCGCCTCGAAACACTTTTTTTTTAAGTGTTAGAGAATTTTACATAAAGAACGGGTTAAAAACTCACCCTTTTTATTACTTGAGAGACGCGTTTTCAAAACGCGTCCTTTCGACTATATTATGATAATTTATTTAATAACTATCTTTGTAGCTCCATGGATATACCAAGAAAAATGTACGGTCTAATGAGGCGACTATGAAATATTTATGGTTCATCCGGGGGAGAGATCGATTTCAAGAAATAGTGAATGAAACTCGAACCGTTTTTTTAAATTTTTTTAAAAACTAAATGCGTAGTAAAAAACTCTGACGTTTGCATTAGACCCCTCCAAATTTAGAGAGACCGACATAATCAACTTTTCTATCCCGGTGGAATGTCCCTTCCTTCTAGAACATTCATTTTGACTGGGCTCCTATTTGAATCATTCAAACCTCACCTTCACAATCTTAGTCACTTTCGCATACCAAAAACCTCACTCCTGCCGGCATATCCTGATAAAATGATTATGACAAGTACTTATCTATGGCTTAGGGTCAATGCCTTCAAAATTATGGCACCTGCTTTCCATTACAAAGGAGACTATTCATACCGATATCCATCTCAATTGCTTGACCGAATTAAGTAATCATCACTCCCACCCGACCTTTGATTAGGCCGACTGCAGTATCTTCTTGTAGTCATGGAAGTTCCCTGCAAAAGGCGAAACCCTACCTTCTGATACCACCCAAAGCTCCTCCACGCTCCCAGATATCAGGTGTTCATCGTGACTCACCTGTTACATTAGAAAACTCAGGATAATACAATGTCGCACTAGTTTACTCCTCGAGAATTGCATGTCAAATTTTGAAAATCATACCATGAGTATCCCTCCTTGAAACAACACCAGACCCTGAATCAGTGCTTCCACGGCATCCAAATCCTGAAGATAAATTAATGCAATGTTTAAGGCCCCTCCATTCAGCCGCTCATTCTAATAACTTAAATCTCACACAGTTAACAATTTCGGACAACCATAAAACAATATCAATAAAGAGTAGCACTCTGAGAGCCACCAATGGTGATTTAATTGTCAAGCAAGTTCTCACTAAAAAATGAAATTCTGGTGTGGTCCAGTTTTGGACGTTGGGGCAGCAACAGATTCTACCCCCTGGAGTTGCACGATTGTTAGACTATTTTTTTTTTCATTATGTTTTAAAATGACTCAGGTTCACCTTCCCGGTGGAATTGGGTCAGAATTTAAAAAGATAATTATACATCAGAACTATACATCCCATGAGATAACTAGAAGATAGACAGAAGAATGGGTCCTCACCAGATGATTGGATGGCTCATCGAGCAAAAGTATGTGTGGTTTTTTGAAAGTAATCCTCGCAAATGCCACTCTACTTTTCTGACCACCTAGAATATGATCAAGTATACTCAAATTATTCACATCTTCCAAACACATTCTCCAACATAAAGAAATTAATAAATCAATAAAAGGCCCTTGGAGGATGATCGTTTTATGAGAAGTGAAGAAGGGACAGGAAAACTTTTAAGGAATTAAGTTGGAATGATTTATTGAAAAACAGTGCTCTTAAAGATATTTCTCAACCAGCTTTCAACAAAACGAAATTTTGTTCAACCTTATGCATGATTGAAGCTACACAATAGAAAGATAGAGAGGTACCAGACAAAGTATACATCGGTTGAAGTGCAAGATTCCCAGTGACACCAAAAGAACCCAAATGAGCCCGCAGTTTCTGTTCAGGAACCCCCTGCAAGAAGAATGCCCAAACTAATGCTGTTCAACAATTTTTTATTAAACAAACGCAAAGCATTAGTGTCTCAACGAACTGAGAAGACTATCAAAATCTACCTCTGACATTCGTGGGAACCTTCAGTTTAATGTTTATTACAGTATAAGGCCCAAGCAAGCAAACAATGAACTTAATTGCCTAATTGTATAAATCCAACAGACGAAATTGGCCTGTAAGCTATTGGATTGGTGATGTGGTAAAGTTAACTTCTACAAAAACATTGTATAACCAAAACTGTTTTGGACAGAGAATTTTCACTAACAACAGAATGTGGACACAGACAGAGCATATTGTGCACCAAAATACATCACCAGCAGGAAAATCCAGAAAGTATGGGCAGACGAAGGAAAGATAAAACTGAACCATGTTGATTACTCTGTTCACAAATAAATGAAATATTATATATGAGCTTTCAAAGTTAAAAACTTGGCTAATAAGGCCTTACCGGGAAGCAGCGCATCATGTATAAAAGTGGACTGGAGGATAAATCCAGTCCATCAACATGGTGTTGGCTGAAAACAGCTATCCGAACCTGGAGATTGCACATTCATCATCTTATCAAAATTATAACATGGAAGTGTAAATGAAATGCACGGAGCTTCACAAATAATTAGTCTATAAAAGATGTGACAACCATGCTTAAGAATTCAACTCAAGTTCACGCATCATTTGGTGCATGCATAAGCTACAGAAAGCAATTGGTATATGAATCTACTTTGATAACGCGAAACTAATTTGACATTACCTTGGCTGAACGAAACACTGTTCCAGAGCTTGGTTGGAGTTCTCCAGCTATAAGTTTGAGTATTGTTGACTTGCCAATGCCGTTTGGTCCAACCACTATACACCAAAGAAACATTAGTGAGCAAAGCGATCGATGACATCACAACAGGATTTTCAATGTCCAACGATTGCACAATATAGCTTCCATGTCTGCTTTCACTAGATACTCAGCATCAACATCCCCATTAGTAAAATGATCCCCAACTTATTAGGGTTGGCGAAGTATCAATATATGTTTACACATAGTACCTTGCAATCTTACACTACTTGCTTATAATTGCCATTTATTGCAGCCCAAAGCATACGGACCTTTCCTCCTTCACCGAGAAAGAAGCCAAATATATCCAGATAAATCGTGCTTTGATATTTGTGTGCTTCTATAAAATTCTATCAAGTTTTCTACAAATGAAAACAACAGTTGTTTATGTCTTACGAGGATGTAAGCCTAGAAACTGTTTAGAACTTGCTAAAACTTTCTCGTCTCCTCTTTAGCAATTAATATTTAATTAAACTTTGGTAAAATACTAACGACCATTAATTTTATTCGAAGGTGTGTAATGATAGATGCACTTAGCTCAATAAAATATTTTACTCAAGTCAAATAATCTTCTTTAAGAAACTTATGTCAATAAAAAATGACATTTTAAAACAACAGGAAATCATCAGTGAGCCTTATGCGAACAGGGGTCAATAACAGGTCAAACAAAATGTTCTTCTAGGTAATTTCATAACCACAACCAAAATTCACCTAAAATTTTATCCAGAAAACACTACAACCTGTATGTTCCATAGAGAATACCAGGTATGCACAAATTATCAATAACGTTAAAATGAAATGACTACAGGAGGAAGTAAAATACTTGCGATTCGGCTGTCTAGATCTATCCCAAAATTCAAATTCTTGAACAGAAGGGGCCCACCAGGATAACCAAATGATGCATCACTAGTCCAAGTCAGAAAAAGAAATTAGTTTTAAAAGGAGGCAATTTCAAGTATGACTTAATAAAAATTTAGTAAACAACAGCTTTGAAGCATCATTGAATGGTCAGAACCAAATAATTGGAACTCTTTGGTATTGCAGACAAACACAGACCTGAAACTGATAATAGGCAGACCTGGTCGATCATCTGGTGTTGGAAATTCAAACTTATAGCTGACAACGAAGCAAAATAAAAGTAAGACAACATTGTTGCATACCTTGTCATGCTAGGAAGACACCCTCAAAATATGACAAAATAAATATGAACACTTCAGCCAGTCAGCAGCCTCCCCATCCAAAACAAAAAACAAGAAAACACCTATTTTCATGCTGTCTTCCCTACTCTAACCCTCGCTTCTCCTGCCTAAGATTTTATAATTACTTAATTAGTAACCAATTAAAAAGCATTGAAAAATATATAATTGAGTTCTAGCATATGGTATACAAAATCGCAATTGATTCATAGATTATAATCTTGTATGTATAGTATATTCCAATTTCTGCCATAATGCTTATGCTAAGGTAAGTTTCTTATTGTGAAAATTTATTAGAGAAGTACACCAGTTGCATAAATGAGAATACAAGGTGATCATAGTCCAAGGGAAAACTTTAACCTAACAAATGACCCTAATAACAAGCAAAACAATTAAAAGATGCAGCCTATTGTTCCTTCCAATCCAGATTGAGCTCCAAATAAGAAAAGCCAAGGCTCTCCACACCCTTTGTCCCCAAATTCAGGTCATACTAACACCCAAGAAAACAAGACTCTGTCTAGAGGAAGCATAACCCAATTGATATTGAAGGAAGTACACAATGAGCCCGTTTTTTGTTTAGTATAATATGGAGCAGAAAAAGAAATCAAGAAAGCTATTTCTTCATGAAAATAATTAATTAAATCTCCCCTCTTGAAGGATACATACCATTAATTCAGTTAAAATAACACTAAGAAAATTTATTGTTGAAAATAAAAATGGAGGTTCAAACATAAAAGTGCACAAGGCATACTCAGGGTCATTAACAACTTCGTCCACATGGCCCATCCGCTCCAATGCCTGGAAAGTTTGTGAGACGAAATTATATTAAAAATGTTCAGTGGACACAACCAATAAGAAGTAAGAGCCATTTCCAGGTAACTAAACAAGATTTTAGCAAACAAGTAAAATAAAACTATAGTAAGGTCAGATTCTCATAGACCAACAAGAAATAAGTTATACTTAAACTTGCTATAGGATGGAAAGACCATTCCACTGACATAAGTTTCATAGGAAAATGAGAATCTGAGAGCATCTAGGTCAACACCAGGCAAAGTAAAATGACATAGATCACCTTGATTCTTGACTGAACAAGCGATGCCCTCTTAGCATTGTAACGAAACTTGTCGATAAAAGCCTGCAACAATCATATGACATATCAGTA
The DNA here is from genome assembly GCA_029817715.1 of Melastoma dodecandrum. Taxonomy (NCBI): domain Eukaryota; kingdom Viridiplantae; phylum Streptophyta; class Magnoliopsida; order Myrtales; family Melastomataceae; genus Melastoma; species Melastoma dodecandrum. The sequence goes on along the minus strand of JARUPY010000079.1, from coordinate 3,049,808 downwards.
CATGAAGTCATAGACTCTGACTCCATCTGTCCTGCACTACGGCAATTGCACCTTTGAAAGTTCCAGAACTTGGTTCTAGACAAGCCGGTGGAAACTGAGCACTTTCGAAAAGAAGGCTAGAAATAAAAACATACTAATCCGAATGTAAATTGATTGATAACTAGAATTGATGACTCTAGTTATCAGTCAATGTACATTCAGATGAGTTAATCTACAAGCAGTCGTCAATTGTTTAATTCCCTGAAAAAGTTGTTCATAATCCTAGCACCAATGAAAGGGGAAGTTTTTTGGCTTTTGCATTGGCATCTGATGCAGAACCAATGCAAGAGTGTTAATAAAGACAGCAGAAGTTGAGGTGCTAGGAAGCAAATGTAATCATGATACATCCATCTCAGAATTTCCCCCCTCCTCTTCTCACCTAGGTTCTATAACAATAGGTAGTTATACTCACAGACCCTACCACTAGGTTCTAATAATAAGAAACTGGCAAGGAATAAACCCAGAAAGATGTCAAATTAAGAAAAAGAGGCTTCAACCCCCTCAAAATATAAACAAGTACCTGCATATGCGATCTTGCTTTTTCATTTGCTTCAAAAGCTTTCTGTTGGTTCTTGACCTGCTCCTCTCGTGTTCTCTCAAATGTATCGTAGTCACCTCTATAGGCAGTTAGCTTTTGCCCTTGTAAATGAAGAATATCAGTCACCACCTGTGATATTCATGCATGGAAGAACACATCAAAATGTTCTTGGTCAAGCCATTGTACTAAATCTCTTATCACCCAGATAGCCAAATAATGACAATACAAATAAAGCTTAAACAACAGCAAAAGAACCAGAGATCCTCACGGTATTCAAGAATTCCCTGGCATGAGAAACAACAATGAAAGTCTTTGGCCATTTGACAAGGTAGGATTCCAACCACAGTACAGCATGAAGATCAAGATGATTCTGAAAAAAATCAATAATTGTTTAGCAGGAGGACCAATGCATTAAGCACATCAATATGCAATAAACCACGAGATGCGTTACCGTAGGTTCGTCAAGTAGCAATAAATCTGGTTCAACGAAAAGAGCACGGGCGAGAGCAATCCGCATTCTCCATCCCCCAGAAAAAGTCTTTGTTGCCTTCTGCTGCATTTCTGGCGAGAAACTCAAACCCTGAAAATATTTGAGTCATTAGACAACTATCAGTCATGAATAATAATATCATTCGGCATGCCGGAAATATCCACAAGAGCGTGGTCTCAAATTATTGACGAATGATATGTTCTTTAGAATTCTCTATAAATAAAGGATTCAATAACCATTTTTTGAACAGAAGAAACATTTCAAAGATGAAAACACAACTTCAATCAGACAGCTACACATGGTCTCTAACTATATTTCTGACTTCGTGAGAAATGCAAAAACTCCAAAACTCACCGCAAGAATAGAAGCACCGCGTGCTTCAGCAGAATCAGCGTCGATAAACTCAAGCCTTTTGTAAATTTCTTCGAGTTTTTGGGAAATAGCATCTGCACTAGGTCCATTCAGATTGCCATTGCTTTTTCCATCAGAAGCGTGGAGATCGAGCTCCTTCTAAGAAGAGTAAAACCATAGAGTAAGCAAAAAGACACGTTGATCAGTTGAAACAATGTATCCACATCAAGACTAGAGACACTACCTGTTGAGCAACCAAACGAGCTTCTTCTTCCAAAAGTTGTGTTCTTTCAATATCAGAATTAAGTACGCATTGTAAGGCTGTTGTATCATCGCCAACCACTTCTTGCTCAACATGTAGTATCTGGCAATTTCGAGGGATGCCTTCAATGGCATGCATAGCCAAGTGTCTAAGAAAGGTAGTTTTTCCTGTTCCGTTTCTTCCAATAAGCCCTGCATTTATTGATCCAGAAGCTAAGTAACAACTATAACAATTTAACAATCTGAACATCTCAAACACACAAAACTATATTATAATACAGAGCATATTCACAGAAAATTCCATAATCTCGCCATCCCTCCACTTACCATAGTGCCTTCCAAAAGAAAGTGTGACAGAACCATCCACGATAAGGTCACGACCACCTACAGAAACATTGAAATTCTCTAGATGAACGTCTCTAAAAGCAGGTCCAGTGCCACTATCATGATTTACGCATACTATGGGCATTCCAGCCCTAACTGCTTCCATCTCCGCCAGATGCATTTGGTATTGTGCCTGGCCAACATGATTAAAACAGATATATAAGTACAATGATCCAATCAATCCCTAAAAAACACGGGTGTACCTCATCCATGTTAGGAGACCTTCTCAGGAAGGTAATAAGCAGACATGCAAATCGAATGGCGGATGGAACAGAAAACGAATACACAAGTGAGACAGAATCAGTTCATGTACCTCTCTCTGACGATCGTCCTTCCTTTTTCTCCTTTCTATCTTCATCTTATCACGTTCGGACAAAAGCGGGCCATCGGTGGCCTCTTGTTTCTTCTTTGGAACTACCTCCTCATCCATTCCATCATCCATCCTAAAGGGAGTAGCAAGGCTCCTGACTGTAGGCTTAACTTTGACAAGCCCGTGCTTTCCAAACTTATCGGATATCTTGCTGCATGCCTGTCAAGCAAAAAGTTCAAGCCATAGGATCGATATCCCTTTTAATACACTTATCCTCATTTTACCACAAAGAAATGCAAAATAAAAAAAGATGGAGCCAACCAATACCAAAGATCAAAAATTCGAGGAGACAGACAATCAAAGAAATGTCGTCCATTTTCATCAAGAATAAACGGAAACTCAAGCAATCAATAAGTCATTTCAAAGAATGATACCAAACCGTCTCGCTTTCGCCATCATCAGGAGAACAAATTTCATTCTCTAAATCACTTGTAATCAATCTAATCACATTCATTCAGACCGTTCCAACAAGAAAAAAAATCTGGAAGAGGCAGCGACACAATTTCATCGTCAAAGCTCCAGAGACTACGATATTCAGAGTGGATAGATGAATTGAATAGGCGATTACCGTGCGACACTCGTCGAAGTCGGAGACACAGCCAGCATCGACGAGGAGCTCGCCAAGCGAATCAAAGGCTCCGTCGCCATCGACGCCGAAGTCGAAGTCCTCATCGGCGAGGACGTTGACGATGTAATCGACGATGGGCTGATCAACGTCGAGGAGTCGCTGGCCCAACACGTCGTGAACGATAGAGCTGGCCACTTCTGTCATCTCTCCTTCCACTTCCTTCGGACGACGCAGATTTGGACGCCACAGAAGCTCGTGCTTGCTTGGGCAAATTCAAGCCCTAAATTGTTTCTGCACTATTTATTCGGTTTATACCATAATTTATTTTTTAATAATGAATATAATAATGGTCCATTAAAGAATAGAGATTATCTATCAAACAATGCTGTTTTACTTTGAAGTTTCATTATAACCAGTGAAAAAAATGATTTATTTATGACAATAATTTATTTGCACTGCGCACTACCTCCGTCGGACTGAATTGACATTTCACCACATTTTAACTTAACCAAACAATTTCGAAATTAAAAACGCTGTTATAAATAAATATTTTATCAGAATAGGGATGGGAACAATATTAAAAATAAAATAATTAGTAAAAATGGGGGAAAGTCAAATAGGAGTGGAGCATCGGCTCCAATGGCATCTTCCCAACCCATCTCTTCTCCACATCTTCGCCACGTGTCCCTCCGCCACCGCCTTCCCCCGACCTCCACCACCCCCACCGTCTCGACCGCATCCTCACGATCTCCTGCCGTCTCAATGCGTCAACCCCCTCAAATCCCGAGACCGGCGAGGACCTCCTCTCTAGCGACCCCTCCCTCTCCGATCGTGTCAGAGGCTTCCCTGTTTTCGTCTCCCTCCCTGTCGACGCTGTCGGTCCTGGCCCTGGTCAGGTTAGGCGGAGGGAGGCCATGCTCAGTCGGCTCTGTCCTTCAAGGCCCTGGCTTCCGCTGGGGTCGAGGGCATCGTCATGGAGGTCTGGTGGGGGCTCGTCGAGAGGGACAGCCCTGGGGTTTATGAGTGGAAGGGGTACTGGGATATCACGGAGATGGCGCGGTGGTGCAGGCTGAAGGTTAGGGTCGTCCTTGGTTTTCACCAGGGTGGCGCTGGTCCTGAGGATCCTCACTGGTCGGTTATTTCTCTTGCTTTTTGTTGTTGTTTCGTCTGAATTGAGCTGGTTCAGTTGTCTGCAGGGGATGTCTCATTCACATTTTGATGCTACTGCTGTGCTAAGTCGCGGGTTTAGCACAGAAATAAATTGTTTATGTTAGATTGGTTGCTAATGATGGAATTCTCAATTACAGTGGTCTACCAATTTTTATGATATTTCTGATCAATGCATATGAGAGCGATGCCTTTGGCGTTTCCATGGTCATAGTTCGATTCTTCAAAGTATACATGCACACATTCTCTCCTTATCACTTTCTTTGCTGGGGAATGCTAGTATAATTGTGGGCGTGATTGGTTTCAAGGTGAAGTTGATGCATGTGGATCTGTGGATCTCCTGGGAGGCATTGATTCTTTTATTAGATTGTTGTCACACATTCTCTCCTTATCACTTTCTTTGCTGGGGAATGCTAGTATAAATTGTGGGCTTGATTGGTTTCAAGGTGAAGTTGATGCATGTGGATCTGTGGATCTCCTGGGAGGCATTGATTCTTTTATTAGATTGTTGTCCTGATGTGGCTGATGAGGATGATTGTTCTATTTTATATCTTTTCATCCAGATGTGGAATACATATGCCTTGTGTGCTGACGTTGGGTTTATCAATAATGAATGGTGATTGTGGCTGCTTGAAGATGATTGGGGTTGATCGAATCATGCTTCTTGCATGGAAGAACGCATGAAAATTTTATCTTTCCATGCTATATATGGTGTGTGTATCGTAGATATCACTGAAATCAGTGATCAATAATACTTGCATATGCAGATTACTTCTGTTCTTGGGCTGGTTTTGTCATAGGATAGCACTTCCACATTGGGTGCTGGAGGAAATGGACAAAAACCCAAATCTAGCTTATTCAGACAGATATGGTAGACGGAGCATTGAGTATGTTTCCCTTGGCTGTGATATTCTACCGGTATTGCAAGGACGATCTCCAATACAAGCATATGCAGATTTAATGAGAAACTTTAGGGATGCATTTAGTCCATTCTTTGGTGATGTCATTTCGGTAAGACCATGTGAGTTGATATGTTTTCTATTTGACACGTAACTCCCCCTTTGGACTGATGCTTGCCGTTTCTCCAGGGAATTCAAATTGGAATGGGTCCTGGGGGAGAACTGACATATCCTTTGTCCCCATCCCAGATGAAAACACGGATTTCAAGTGAACCTGTAGAATTTATTGCTATGACAAGGTATGGCAGTCATGACAGAGTCCACGATAAGTCTGTTATTTTTTTTGTTTCTTAGGCAGTTACTCTTATCAAATCGGATTTATTTTTCTGTGACTGAACTTTTGGGCAGTATATGCTGGCGATGCTAAATGCTTGTGCACGAGAGCTTGGGATACCAGGAGGTGCGGAGTTTTTTAAGAGTGATGTTGGCTCTTGGAACGATCAGTATAGAGAGTTTTTCCTAGACTGGTACTGCAGAAGCCTGATTTTCCATGGAGAGAGAATATGTAGGGAAGCTGAGACAGTATTTAAAGGCGTAGGGGTTTGCATGTCAGCAAAGTTGGCTCCCTTGCGTTACTCCTATGACTCTCCCCATAACATTCTGTTTACGGTTAATTTCCTGCAGGTAGCGCGATTGCTCGGTCGTTATGGATTTGGGCTGTGCTGCGCATGGATCGAGCTGTTAGACAGAGAAACCGTGCAGATGAATGCGGCTGAAGCAATCTTCGGGCAGGTGGTTTCTGCGGCCAGGCTCTGTGACGTACCTGTGGAGGGCCAGAGCACGGTGACGAATTTCCAAGAAGGTTCGTTTGAGAGGGTAGTGAGGATGTCAAAGTACTGCTCTTGGGATGGATTGGGGAAGCATCCGGTGTCCTTCAATTTTGTGAGGATGGATAAGAGGATGTTCGAGTACGGGAACTGGGTGCGTTTCACTAGATTCATGAGGCAGATGTCGGTGGCAAGTATATCCCAGCCGAGACAAGGCGCGGCATCATTAGTTCTTCGGTTGATGTTGCGAGAACTGGATTGGCTTTCGCATACTGCTGAGGCTGAGGGTAAACTTCTCATTAACCCCTTCTTTAACACTGATGTAATCACTTGAGGGGTGTAGAACACTAGTGATTGTAAATACACAAATGAATACCCTTTTTAAAGTTTTTGTCATCATTTTCTTCTCCGTTTCTATTCAATATATTTATATTCATGATCAAAGAGAGGGACATTGCAGAAGTGCTGCTTATTATTATTAGTCATTGGATGGGAGGTTAGTTTGCCGTGGGGGAGAAGTTGTCCGCGGCCTTTTTGCATTTTCTTAGCAACACTTTTTAGGGTGGATTGGGTTGTGGTAATTGTGGTTTGTTTACCAGTTGCTGTAGGGGTTTTGGGTTGAAAGAATTTAGCTTCCAAAGTTGGTTTTGATAAAAATTAGCAAAATATTGTTTGAGTTTGTAAAACTTTCAAAATACAGTTTCTAAAATGCGATCTAGAATCGCGCCACTCAATTTAAAAAAAAGACGTGGTTTCTTCCAATTGGACCCCGTCTTTCACCCTGACACATCAAGAGAAAGTTTTCCGTGAAAGATGCAATCGAGAATCCGCCATTAATAGAAAGGAGGGGTTGGGCCTTAGAAAAAAAATTCTTCTTATATGTTGAGGTGGCGACGTGGTTTCTAACCCCGTCTTTGCCCGGCTTCCTTATGGCGTGGTTGAGACGAAGTTCGCAATCGCGCTTTACTAATTGTATTTCGGATAAATTAAAAAGTAGTACCCTATTTTACTATGTTTTTTTTTAACTTAAGTACAAAGTTATGAAAGAATTAGTGAACAACTTGACAAGTGTTTTTACCTAATTTCTAACAAGTAAATAGAAAAAAAAAGCTTTCTAACTTTCCTTTATTACCCACCATTCCTACCCGCATCGGATGAATTTATGCTTCGTTCACCATTCCATTTTTAGTTATTTTCCCTGTTTCCGAACGACAGATGCGTTAAAAAAAAAAAAGATGGCTGTCATCTTTGCCGATGTTTGAATTTGTACTTGGTCATTTCATTCCCCCACGAGACAAGTAACAAATCAAACCACGCACTTGAATTTTCATACCTATCTATCATCAACGCCAGAAATACAGTTGCCTAATAGAAACCAATGCTATGATACAATCAATTATTTGGATGAAGAGGGAACCTTGTGAAGCTAGTTTTAATAAATGGGCTCCATTTCTCCATAATGACACAGATATCCTAAGTTGTTGACCCCTCAATCTATGTCATTAAAGGAATTGGTCAGAATGGATCGGTGTACGGTCTATCTATGGTACAGTTTTGTCTGTCCTCTTTTAAATTGGAATGACCATTTTGTCCGATTACTTGCCCCTCTCCAACTCTGACCTCCTCCGTTACTCTTTTCCCTTCCGCGTCAAACATTCGTGTTTCAGGACAAAAACTTCACTTGTTACATCATAAATGAAATACATAGGTAATTATTATTTTTTTAAATAACCATCATGTAATATTTTTTTACCTTAAATTCAGAATTTGTTTATATTTAATAGGGAAATTAGAAATTAAAATTAAGTTTTTTAATAAGAGATTTTGGGATGGACTGGAATATATTTCTTCCCCCTTGGAGTACAGAAAAACAGAGGGAGAGATTTGACATTATTCTTTGAGATGAGATAAAATAAGGTGGGTCAGTCGGAAAAAGGCATGGGTGGCCACAAGATTATTACTAACACGATTTCACCCCCCTGGACAAGTTACTAGTTTTAGACCAGACTCTTCCTCTAAGGCGCTAGCCGATACTCCCCCTGGACATGTTCGAGATGTTTTTGAAGTCATGGAATCTGCATGCATGCGTACATGCACATAGTTTTCTTCTCTTCTCCTCTCTTTCAAGTCTTTTTGTGTCATTCATTGGTTTGCCTTTCCCGTCACCGGCGGCTGCCCGTTTAGCTGACAAACTCCCATTATTATCGTTCATTATTCGGACCCTATGGATTTGTCAATTCCCCCATCTCAGATTGTTAACAACCCCATCCTCGCGTATTATATAAACCACCCGACTCATATCCACGACTCATCCCATCATTCCAAAGTTATTTCGTAAACCTCGTCATGATGATGATGATTCATACCCAAAAGTCCGTGATGTTTAGGCTTCTGGTACTACTCCTATTCTCGTCCGCCATTCCGACTTACTCCCAACAAGATGATGTCAAATCATGGTGCGGCAAAACCCCCCACCCGCAACCCTGCGTGTATTACCTGTCTGGCCACCCCACTCTCAACGTTTCCATCACCCAGAAGCCCGACTTCCTCGCACTCTCCATCCGCCTCGCCTTGGACCGAGCCAATCTTGCTCGAGATCACACCCGCTCCCTAGGCTCCAAGTGCCGTGACGAGAGCGAGAAGGCCGCCTGGTACGATTGCCTCCAGCTCTACGACCAAACCATCCTGAGGCTTAACCGCACCGTCGGTCTCCAATGCACACAAACGGATGCCCAGACGTGGCTCAGCACCGCACTGACCAACCTTGAGACGTGCCATGCGGGATTTGCCGAGCTCGCTGTGACCGACTATGTTTTCCCCATGATGTCCAACAACGTTTCGAAGTTGATCAGCAACGCTTTGGCTTTGAACTACGCCCCGTATAGTCCCTCGACTGAATACTCTGGCGGGCTCCCGACATGGTTGAAGCCCGGTGACCGGAAGCTCCTTCAGGCTTCATCGCCAGCTTTGCAAGCAAATATAGTGGTTGCACGGGATGGTTCGGGAAATTACAAGACGATCAATGAGGCGATAACTGCGGCATCAAAGCGTTCCGGTACATCTCGCTACATCATCTACATAAAGACAGGTGTATACAATGAAAACGTCGAGGTAGGAAATAAGTTGAAGAACATAATGTTCGTCGGCGATGGCATGGGAAAGACTATCATCACGGGGAGCAGAAGTGTCGGTGGAGGTTATACTACTTTCAGATCTGCAACTGTCGGTAGGACGCCTTATTCTCTCTTTTCCTCGAATATGTAAGCCAATGGACATTAGTTTGATTCACGATTTTAACACACGTGAAACTTCAGCTGCTGTTGGCGATGGGTTCATCGCTCGAGACCTTACCATCCGCAACACCGCGGGTGCGGCTAAAGGTCAAGCAGTTGCTTTACGTTCCGGTTCCGACCTCTCGGTATTCTATAAGTGCAGCATCGAGGGATTCCAAGACACCCTTTACGCCCACTCCCAGAGGCAATTCTATCGCGAGTGCGACATCTATGGCACCGTTGACTTCATATTCGGGAACGCGGCCGTGGTCCTCCAGAGCTGCAACATCTATGCTCGATACCCTCCCAACAAGACCAACACAGTTACTGCCCAGGGAAGGACCGATCCTAACCAGAATACCGGGATATCCATCCACAACTGCCGTGTAACCGCTGCTTCAGACCTCAAATCAGCGCAGAGCTCTGTGAAGACGTACTTGGGCAGACCATGGAAAGAGTACTCGAGGACGGTCTTCATGAAGACCTACATGGATAGCTTGGTGGACCCGGCAGGCTGGTTGGAATGGAGCGGCAATTTTGCCCTGGGAACGTTATACTATGGGGAGTATATGAACACCGGACCTGGGTCATCGACGGCCAACAGGGTGAAGTGGGGTGGTTATCACATCATAAACAGCTCGACGGAGGCATCGAGGTTCACCGTCGGCAACTTCATCGCAGGGAACTCGTGGTTGCCGGCTACAGGTGTGGCCTTCACAGCAGGCCTTTGAAGGTTCGATTCAATCAATCCCATGAAACATAAGGTTGAAATTAGGGGATTCATATTCCTAAGTTTATTATTTCACAGAAGCATTTGTTGTTGTCTTAAATAAAAAAAATAAGGGGAATAATTTGTTTCAAAAAAGGTCCTTTGTAACCAAAAAGGCTTTTGTAGTTTTTACAAATTGAATAAATATTCATTCCAAATGAAACAATTTGCGTTTATATACGAGTGAATTATTTCGTTTTACGTAGAAGGGACAACAAGCCCAACAAAAGAATAACGAGATTCTTAATCTCCAACTCCACCAAGGTCAAATTCGATCTTAATCACTTGCTAACATTCCTGTCTCTCCGTCTGTGGTCATGTGCTTGTTGTGCTGCTGAATACAACTGAGCTTTGAGATCCTTCAACTCCTCAAGGGCGAAAACATGGTTATGGATGGGGATGGGGATTGGGGGGGGGGGGGGCGCAGATTCCTGGCTATTTTTATGAGATTGGGTTAATATAATAAGAAGAAGAAGACGACGAAGAAGAGAAACCGGAGCCGGAGAACCGCCGTCGCTTTCCGCCTTACATCTCAGGAATCTCCTGGAGATACCGGTCCTCGTGCCGGGGCAGGACCTGGGTTCCCTTCCTCGCAGTTTGCGCGGTAGATGTCATCAGGCCGGCTGCGGTCGAGCAAGCGGAGGACTCGGGGGAGCCATGGGGGCAACGAGAAGGACGGACACGTTTCGCAACCACGACGTTGTTTGTCGCCGATGATGATAAAAGTTCAGTCATTTTCAAATTAGGTCCTTGAATTCTTTTAAATAATGTAACTTCCTCCGATTTGAAAGTCGAAATGGGCTCATAGGGTCCGAGGAAGCCCGGCCCAATGATATGTTCAGGGTGTGGGGTAATATTTTTATCATCTAATAATAGCTTTCACTTCTTTCGCCCTCTCACAAAATAAACTATCATCACTTAGAATGTGAGATAGATTCCCAAAAGAATATGATAGCGAGCTTGCAAGTTCATCCGATACTTACCAAAAATTATTAAAACTCATGCATACGGGTAATTAAAATTTATGAAGTATGTTATGTATGCTTGCATCAAGGTGTGAATCGATGAATATCATGTTGACTGACTGACAACCCGTCACCATCACACCATTCACGATCACATTTTAATAATCATTCCAAGCACGCCCCACTTTTTTTTTTTTTGGGGGGGGTGGGGGGGGGGGGGGGGACTTTATCCATATATATATCAGAATCGGGAACAAAATTTTCATTCTATATCTAACCAGCCAAAGTGGGAGAATAATTAATAATAAGGAAAAATTCTGAAAAAGATATTGAATTTTTCGCCATGGAATATAGATTTCTTTCAACGGTAGCTTTGGATCTTCTTCGTTTTTGGAGGTCAGACTGTGCGTAATTTTTTTTTTTTTCAAATACCATCTCATTTATTACGCTAATATTTTGGATAAAATGTAGACTGAATTTAATCCCATGCCAACAAAAGAAGGATAAAGGAAATGGTCCCGAAAATAACCAATTCTCCCCTCGCGTATATTATATAAACCCCTCTCACTCATATCCACGACTCATCCCATCATTCCAGAAATACATATCAAAGTTCTTTCACAAACCTTATTATGATGATGTTGATTCATACACATAAGTCCTTGATGTTGAGGATACTGGTACTACTACTATTCTCATCCGCCATTCCGACTTACTCCCAACAAGATGATGTCAAATCATGGTGCGGCAAAACCCCCTACCCGCAACCCTGCTTATATTACCTGTCCGGCAACCTCACTCTCCACGCTTCCATCGCCCAAAAGCCCGACTTCCTGGCACTCTCCGTCCGCCTCGCCATGGAACAAGCCACTCTTGCTCGAGACCACACCCGCTCCCTAGGCTCCAAGTGCCGTGACCACAACGAGAAGGCCGCCTGGTACGATTGCCTCCAGCTCTACGACCAAACCATCCTGATGCTTAACCGTACTGTCCATCTCCAATGCACACAAATGGACGCCCAGACGTGGCTCAGCACCTCACTAACCAACCTCGAGACGTGCCATGAGGGATTCGCAGAGCTCGGTGTGGCCGACTATGTTTTCCCCATTATGTCCAACAACGTTTCAAAGTTGATCAGCAATGCTTTGGCTTTGAACCACGCCCCGTATAGTCCCTCGACTGAATACTCTGGCGGGCTCCCGACATGGTTGAAGCCCGGTGACCGGAACCTCCTTCAGGCTTCATTGCCAGCTTCACAAGCAAATATAGTGGTTGCACGGGATGGTTCGGGAAATTACAAGACGATCAATGAGGCAATAACTGCGGCATCAAAGCGTTCCGGTACATCTCGCTACATCATCTACATAAAGACAGGTGTATACAATGAAAACGTCGAGGTAGGAAGTATGTTGAAAAACATAATGTTCGTCGGAGATGGAATGGGAAAGACTATCATCACGGGGAGCAGAAGTGTCGGTGGAGGTTCTACGACTTTCACTTCCGCAACTGTCGGTAAGACGCCTTATTCTCTCTCTTCCTCGAATATCCCCATAGACATGGACATTAGTTTGATTCACGATTTTAACACACGTGAAACTTCAGCTGCTGTTGGCGATGGGTTCATCGCTCGAGACCTTACCATCCGCAACACTGCCGGTGCGGCTAAAGGTCAAGCAGTCGCTTTACGTTCCAGTTCCGACCAATCGGTATTCTATAAGTGCAGCATCGAGGGATTCCAAGACACCCTTTATGTCCATTCCCAGAGGCAATTCTATCGCGAGTGCAACATCTATGGCACTGTTGACTTCATATTCGGGAACGCTGCCGTGGTCCTCCAGAGCTGCAACATCTACGCTCGATACCCTCCCCAAAAGACCAACACAATTACCGCCCAGGGAAGGACCAACCCTAACCAGACTACCGGGATATCCATCCACAACTGCCGAGTAACCGCTGCTTCAGACCTCAAATCAGCGCAGAGCTCTGTGAAGACGTACTTGGGCAGACCATGGAAAGAGTACTCGAGGACGGTCTTCATGAAGACCTACATGGATAGCTTGATGAGCCCGGCAGGCTGGTTGGAATGGAACGGCAAGTTTGCCCTCGGAACGTTATACTATGGGGAGTATATGAACACCGGACCAGGGTCATCGACGGCGAACAGGGTGAAGTGGGGTGGCTATCACATCATAAGCAGGTCGATGGAGGCATCGAGGTTCACCGTCGGCAGCTTCATCGCAGGGAACTCGTGGTTGCCGGCTACAGGTGTGGCCTTCACAGCAGGCCTTTGAAGCTTCGATTCAATCAATTCCAGGAAACATAAAGTTGAAATTAGGGGATTCATATTCCTAAGTTTATTATTTCATTGAAGCTTTTGTTGTTGTTGTAAACCAAAAAAATAAATACGGGGAATAATTGATTAAATTTTATTTCCAAAAAGAAATAATTTGCTGGATTTGTTTTTTTTTTTTGACGCCATAATTCGTTAGGTTATATACGAGTGAATTATTTCGTTTTATGTAGAAGGGACAACAAGCCCAACAAAAGAATAATGAGAGCCCATCGAAACCGGCCCTAATATTAAAAAAAAAAAGCCTCAAACACGCGCCCGCGTTCACTCTCTTTTCGTTTTCGCCCCTCAAGAGAGAGGAAGGAGGAGGAGGAGAAGAAGAATGGCATCTTCGGGAAGGAGATGGAGATGGAGAGTGACGTACACAAAGCAGCTGAAGCAGAAGCGCAAGGTCTACCAGGACGGATTCTTAATCTCCACCTCCACCAAGGTCAAATTCGATCTTAATCGCTTGTTGCCATTCCTTTCTCTACGTCTGTCTGTCACCCCTGATTCTCCATTTCTTTTCTGCTTTTTTTTTAAATTATTTTTATTGTTTTTTTTGTGCTACTGTTATGACGACGAATCGTAATCCGAAATGACGAAGGCAGGTGATGCTGGATCATTTTTTAGTTTTTATTTCTTGGATTTTGTTTCCCTGGGTTATTTTAGAGTATGGAGATGAATTACAGTTGTTGTGTGACAATTCCGTTGGAGCTTAGTTTGAGTTGGTTATATGTTATTCCCAGGTGATGTTGTATGACGCCAGCGAAAAACTATTGGAATGTAGGCTACTGAAAAGTGGCGAGGTTGTTAGATGCGGGGAAACCCTCCTGTTTAATGCATATTTGGTTGATGTTGGTGATTTGGAGCCACAAGATGGGCATCTCGGCAGTGGCAGTTCTTGTAGTTTTGGTGCCACAGCAGTTGATGGTATGCACATATCAGCGCATGACGCAATAAGTTCTACCCATGGTTTTTATTATTTTTTGTATTCATTGATTGTTTCCCCATTGTTCCTTCTAGTAGAAAACGAGAAGGCTAAGGCAGACAAGAGTAGAGCTGGGATGACCGTCCTTTCCCCATCTCAAAATCTTATTCAGGAGAGTTATTTTACAGGTTGGTTGACTACTTGTTACTTTTGTGTTTTGAGGAAATCCAATGGCTGTTAGGTTCTTGAGAGAACAGCCACAGGCATATGATTAATTCTGACTGGGATTCCCGTGTTTGTTCTTTTTGATTGGTTAATTTGATTGTACTCCCTCGATAGCTTCTAAAAGTACATCTTCTGATCTGACAGTCATTGTGTTCAGGACTTAAGAGAAGGGAAATCAATAAGTATGAAATGCTTTCAAAGAGTGCTGGCTCTGTACCTACTATAGCAGGTGGGATATTTTGCACCTTGCCTGGTCATACAGGGATGACTTGCCTCTAAAATTAACTGGGCAGTGAGGCAAGATTCATTCCCTTGCTTCATCTAGAAAGAATCTCGCAAGTAAAGTTTGCAAAGTATAACTGTGAAACCGTTAAAGGTTATAATTATATATTCAGTGCTCATCACATTTCTGATGTTCTATTTGATCATCGTCACAAGTGGGTGCTCTCTTTGTTCTGTATGTGTATTTGTAATAGCTTAATATTCATCTTAGTGGAATCTAATAGCCCCTTCTTGCGATGTAGACTGGCATGTGCTGTACACAGCACAGTTAACGCAAGAAACAAAGAAATATCACGATGGCTACTTGCAATTAACAAATGCTGGATCTCTAAATTTTCAGGTAAAACTCCTATATTGCTGATATTATTTTTTCCTTTTTGGGGCATAGGGCGATCTTGTTCATAATCAACCATACTTCTAATTTGCCTTATGCTTGATTCTCTTTTAACTATCCTCTTCGGGCCTTTTCTGTTAATTTTATTCATAGTGTCAGTTAAGTTATTATTGTGAAATGTGTTGCAATTGAGAAAGATAGGCATGTTCATTTTGCTAAAAAAGTTGCGTGAAATCTTTGTAGGTTCAGCTGTATGATAAGAACTGGAACCTTTTAGATAGCCGGTTCATGAAGAAATCAGAAGAAGTCAAGCCAGGTGAAAAAATGACATTCCATGCTCATGTAGTTGAAGTTCTTGAACCTAGAGGAAATCATGGAAATTCCAGTAGTTCATATACTGCAAGAAATGGCAAGCTGTCTTTCCCCAAGTTACATGATAAGAAGGTTCCAAATGATCTCAAATCACATAAACCCATAGGTAAAGGCACCTTGTTACATTTGCTTCACTTAATGTTCAATTAACTGTTCCCCCTTTCAATTTGTTCCTATTTATCTACTTTCAAAACTGGTTATGGTAGTAGGTGGATACCGAACTGAAGAAATTTTGACTAAGCGGTGCTTATTCATCAGTTTCCAAGCGGTGCTTATTCATCAGTTTCCCCTTTCGATTTCTTTTTTACTATTGTACTGTTTGTACCACATAAGGATGCGAGTGGTTCCCTGTCTCTGTGTTTCGAGTCTTGAATGAGTAATTTTACCTGCTTGCTTGCAGTAAATTTGTAATGCTTTACGACCCAATCTGTCGCTTGGTATTGAGTCCATTTCTACATGTAAAGAATCCAACCATGTGGCACTTACGGAAAAAATTCACGTCTTCTCTCATTAATTTGCACGTCATTAATATGCACTTATTACCCATTTGTCATTTCAAAATGTCAAATGTGTTAATAATTTTTACAGAAGAGAAAGGCAAGGAGAATGTGCTTTCCTCACCAAAGAGCAATTTTACTAATGGAGAACCAACAAGAGCAGGTTAGCTAATGTTGGCTTATGTTTCCTGATGATTTTCCATGTTGTTCTCAGTGTCAGAATATGTTTATGAATAAGGAAAAAAAAACCCCTTCCCCTTGTGGAATATACTAAAATCTTGACATGAGGATTATTGTATGGAGAAGGTCAGCAGTTTGCGCATTGGTTCAGCTGTGTTCTTCTTTTGCTGTATATATCAAGTATTGCCTGCTCATGAGAATTTCTTCACCTTTCAAATGTGTTCAAGGATGGCAGGTCTTGTATACTGCACAAGTAACTAAGAAGGCCAAGATCTATCAAGATGGCTTCTTGCAACTAACAGTTATTGGTTCCCTTGGGAGGCAGGTAACTTCACAACATACTCTATGGAAGGCTTCCCCCGTAATTGAGTCTTATTCATCGGATTAGGGGGGTAGTTATATCAGCCGATTTCTGTCTGATAGCCACTTTTTCCGTTATACCCTGCTGAGTATTACTTTTCAGCATGCTGTTAAATTGTTTTTCTTTATTTGCTCTTGACTCAGATAACCTTGTATGATGAGAGTCGCAGAGTCTTGAATAATCGATTCCTCAAAAAAGATGAACTGATACAAAGTGGAAAATCAATAGCATTTGATGGACACTTGGTTGATATTGGGGCAGCGGAAGGAAGAAGAGAAATTCCACTTAATTTGGATAAAGAAGTTATCCACGTATCTGATAAAACAAAGAAAAATTTTAATTTCAGCAAGCCTATCATCAGACAATCAATTCAAAGAGGTTTGTGAGATGTTTCTCTCATTTTACTCTTGCTTCGGAGGCATGAGTTAATGCTTTATTTGGCGTCCATTAAGCCTGTTATCATGACTAAAAACCTGTATCACATTTAAGGCCGTGGCTTTTGATACCATGACATCATGGTGGGGCAGGGCAACTTGCTGACAGGAATCTTGAGAAGGCTTCTTCAGAAGGTGATTGTAGTACAAATTCTGGATTCTCCATTGTCAAGGAAGCGGAGCAGACCCCAATATTCTCAATGCAGAAGACTTTGAGGAATAGTAGGTCCCGGTTTGACAGATTACTTATTTGCATGACACTCAAGTCTCAATAAACACTGGTTATTGGAAAAATTCATTTCTAGGAAATCTTTATGCTGCAGTGAATGAAATAGCAAGTGGGAAACTAGCTGTAGTTGTTGGCATTGAGTGCATATCGTAAAACTTGCTGCTCATAAATTCAATGAAATCATTTTCTCCTTATCATGATATGCTAATCTGAGGCCATGCTCATGAGATCTTCTTGCCAATATACTTGATGAATGCTTAACTGTTTGTTGGATTTTAGTTTTGATTTATTGTGCTACTCGAGAAACTTTCTCATCTATTTTGAAAGAGCCCTTGAAGTAATGCTAAAATCTGCAACGCCCTTTCTTTTCAGCCCATCAAATCTTATCCATTTTACGTAAACCATGTTATGAGGAGAAGGGTGTCTCTCCATTTTCCGATGCAAAGTCTGCCTTTACAGTAAAGAAGCCACATGGTCTGGAAAATGCCACGTCAGATTCTTCAGACGATGGCTCAAAACCAGCACCAAACGAAGCCAATCCCTTAGAGATTGTTGACCTCTGTTCTTCCGAATTTGGTAAGGCCTTTGGAATCTCTGAGCTTATTCAAGTCTACGCTGTTTGCTGCAAGGGCATTCAACTTCAGTTTATAACACTGGACATTTTCCTGTCATATGGATTAAAACATGATTAGCCTCATCTTTGTTTTAACTGTAGCAGCAGTTGGATGTACTGAAAGTCAATTAGGACAAACCCTGCAGGTTGAAAACCTTGACAAGGTGTGCAATCTTTTCCAATGTTATTTTTAGAGGATTGCTCTTGTACATTGAACTGGTCTGCAAATAGTAGAATGGAATGCAATAATCTCAAATTCACCACTCTCGTAAGTTGCCAATGTGATGATCCTATCCAGACCTGAGGGTCCTCATCTCTCTTGAAGCTTCCAGATGCATAACTAAGCTAACAAGACCCATTTGGGGGGTTGTAAAAGGAATCAAGTGGCAGTAATCTGGGTCTGTCCTTAATAAGATCTGCCTTTTGATTTTTCGGTTTTCTCTATTAGGTCTGCCATGTATAATTTCCTGTTAAAATTCATATGCTTAAGATATAATAATTATTTTGCAGCACCATAACAATGAATCCAATGCTCAAGGCAGCCAATCTGTTCCTGGAGCATCAGCAACAAGTCATCATCTTAGCCATTCTGGTGAAGAGAGCACCTTTGGTCCAGTCAAACCTGATCCAGAAATGCAATCTGAGTTTCCTAGTTTTGATCTTGGATTCTGAACCAGGGACGATGTGTTAACCAGACAAGTCATCTCATTAATCTCGCTAGCTTCAGCAGCAGTAACAAGATAACTTTTTGAAATCTTGGCTGAGCAGGACGGGTATTATGATTCTTCACGTCCCTTCCTAACAACTTGACTTGTTAAACAGTTAAAAGTATCGGCAAGATTCTTTTGTTTCAACAATTGGAAAATCATATGATTGGCTTGTATTGTCGTTCTAACACATTTCATATTGCATTCCTACCAAGAGAAAATTCATTGCATAGCGCTTATTTCATATGAACCATCTGATCATCAGAAGCTTACTCTCAAAAAATAATAATCTGATTCACCGCTTGCAAATGTAGCTTTTGGCGTCCCCTGCATTTCTTGGGATTTTTATGTGTACCATATCATCTGTTTTACTTCTTCGATGATCTACGGATGCTAAGCAGGGCTTCAAACAGGCATCTATTCTTGATAGTGTATAATTGTATATCCCCTCTCCTGGCATCCGTTTCAGCTCTCCTGATTGTTGGAGACGACCTCTTTGGTTCTGATGGGGACTGCATACAACACAAAAATCCAGGCAGTTAGTTGATAACATTCAAGTGTGAGCATCGGGACAGTTTTTTCATTTGGTGGTAACCACACATAATCTATACTATGGATTAAGCCTTACCCTACGTGTTTTTGAAGCGGTTGGGATTGGGGAGGTGGATCTATCTTTGAGAGATCCTGTTCGCGAGAGGAACCTAAGTGGGGACGAGGATCTTTTACCTGTGCGCAAAGGTACGTTGCCATGACAAAACGGTAGTAAGCAACTGATGTTGTCGTAAGCTCCATCATCTATGCTGGTTCTGACCTGATTTTCCGTTAGATGATTTGCTTCCAAAGGAGAACGAAGGAGTGGGTAATGAGGTTTGTCGCGAGACGGAGGGAGACTGCCAACTCCTGTTTCGTGGTAATAACCTTTTACTAACAGGTATATTATACTTCCACCAAGACAAAAATATAATTCCCTGCAAGATTCGAGCTTGGGAGAAAATACCCGACAACTGATGCCAAGATGTCTCTGCTTTCATCCCACTCTACATCTGCAATTAAAACAAGTTTCCCTTCACGATTAGGCTTGATCGAGAATGTTAGTGTGGTAAGCAGATCCTTGCCTGGTAATATGTAATGCTTATGGAGGAATGGAGTTGCAACCGATAATGAAAGTCGGGAGTTGCCTTCTCTGGTTGCATACTCTCGGCATGTCTGAATCCTCTGTGGTCACCGAATCCATATTTTAAGGGAAAAAAAATGAAATCGTCAGGTTAAGATGAGATCTTCCAAAATGTTTTTGTTTGCTATTCCATTCTACATCAACCTGGTTTAGGCTGGAAATGCGAAGCTCGTTAGATGAGAGATCCTCCATCTTTTCATTTACGAGAGCATCGACCTTATACGCGAGGGAACCCAAGTGGTCGACGGAGTTCACCAAGGCCTTCGTGGCATACTCCTTCACCGTATTCACCACCCTGTTGTTTATTTATGCAACAGAAACACAGAGCAGAACAAATTGGGTGGGTGATCGGAGTGGTTTAATAAAGACTAGTTGAAATCGAGTTTTGATGATGGTGGGGGATATGACATGTGCTTGCGATCATGTTGATGGTAAGACTGCTCGAAATGTTGTGCTGCTGAATACAACTGAGCTTTGAGATCCTTCAACTCCTGAAGGGTGGAATCATAGTTAGGGATGGGGAGGGGCAGAAGAAGAAGAAGAAGAAGAAGAGGAAGAACCTTGAGGCTTTGAGAGAAGTGCTGGCGTTGGGTCAGGTAGAGTTGGTCCAAGTTGAAACCTCTGTTGTCCTCCACCTCCACCTCCATTTTGGGTGTCTGAATTCAAGCGTTGGTAATTTAGCTCATCAATCAATAATCTTGGAATAGATAGAAGACTCTTCTTTTAGGTTTTATAGAAAGGCAGTAGGAGTAGGAGTAGGGGAGTGGATTCCATTATGTCCCATGCAATAATTATCTTTGGGGGGTTGCGTAAGTGGGTGGGGGGGTTGAGTTTGCTGTAACGTAACGTCGCCTGTAATTTTCAATTCCACAATAGCAAAAAAAAAAGAGACAGAGAGACAAGAATGGTGTCCATCGTATCATGCATGCATGGTGATGGATGGCCCCCACGCAAATTTGACAAAAAATGGCACACGAATTATTTCGATATCCCTTGACATGTGAATCCCCCAAATACAATAAATTAGGATGTAAGACAACGAAATGAAGCCCATCGCCGTCTTATCGTAATAAATGTACTGTACATAGCAGCAATAAACATTCAAAGGTTGATTGAGAGGTCCTCCCTTCTGTTGCCGACAAAATAGTTATATTAGTAGTGGAACAAAGATAGCTTTTTCTTTATTATTTCTCAAACAAGGAACAGTGGTGCAAAGGATGTCCAAATGTTTGTGGAGGTAGGACGAGTACACATACGACTCACACACCAAAGATATCAAGATGCGGTATTTGTTAATATGTAATGTTGGGTGTGCTAATGTGACAAATTAACGGGCATCACCTTAAAACAAAAATAATAATAATAATTACGTGGCGTATTTGTTAGTGTGTGAAGAAGACACAGAGATCCACGGTCCCGTGATAAGCATAACTTGCGTGTGAATTGAAGATGTTAAACCCGTTTTCAAATCCTAATTTTGAAGATATAAATTTTTTAAAAGAAAGTCGCTGCCATTTCTAAACTTTAGAATATCTTTTAACCTAATTATCTGAGTTTCGCGATTAATGGTGTCTTATCCCCGCCCTTGATGCCATAACAACGTTGGCAATAGCAATAATAATAGCGATAGATCTCAATGTTAAGTTAAAAAAAATAATATCAATAATATCGATATTTCGATGATTAGTCCTCATTATCTTTGAGAAAGACGAAGAATATTAAGAAAAAAAATTCAATTTCGATAATAATAACTATTATTGATCAAAAGAAGTACTTCACTCGTAATTTTCTTTAGTAATTACTCACTTTTTGTTTTAACAATTTGACTTGGAATATGAATAAAGTGGCAGGAGCTAAAGGAATTCCTTGTAATGGGCCTACAGAAAAGGCCATATAAGGCCCATTACACTCCGGTCCACTATTCCAGGCGCAGTTGGCCCATCGCACCTCGTTTTGGACGAATATTGTTGTCGTGAATCAGTAGATCCACCTTTGTGTAACAAATCCTTGTCAGACCGTTGTCCCCGTCGCGTTGTTTCACAATGTCGATGTCGATGTTAGACTTATCCCACGCAATCTTGTTGTTGTAATCGAGTCTGTCCTCCAAGAGAATAGAATCAAATTTGGAGCAAACGTATAACCAAAACAAATAATGTTCTCAAACTACTGTTTTCTGCCTATATATATATATATATAAATTGAAGGCCTTGGCTCAATCCTCGTGTAACTTACTAATCTCATCCATCTCCTCTCTGGTCAACGACATTAAAAAGAATGGCGGCTATTCACAGCTCGATCTCATCATCCATGTTTCCTTGTTTGCTCGTTATTTTAGTTCTACTGGTAGGAGGTGAAGCCGGTGGCATCTCCATCTACTGGGGTCAAAATGGGAACGAAGGCACCTTAAGGGAGACGTGTGCCACCGGCAACTATGAGTACGTGAACATCGCCTTCTTACCTGTGTTCGGCAATGGCCAGACCCCAATCATCAACCTGGCTGGCCACTGCGACCCTTACAGTCACGAGTGCACAAAACTTAGCCCCGACATTAAGTCTTGCCAGGAGAGAGGCGTCAAGGTGATGCTCTCCATTGGTGGAGGCGCTGGGAGCTACATACTGACTTCCGAGGAAGACGCCCGTCAGGTGGCCACCTACTTATGGGACAACTTCCTCGGAGGGAAGTCTTCATCGAGGCCTCTTGGAGACGCGGTCCTGGATGGGATAGACTTTGACATCGAGGGAGGATCGAGCCAACACTATGACGACCTTGCGAGGTTCCTGTCGGCATACAGCAGCAGGGGGAAGAAGGTGTACCTGACGGCCGCCCCTCAGTGCCCCTTCCCGGACGCTTGGGTTGGCGGGGCGCTTCAGACGGGGCTGTTCGACTATGTATGGGTCCAATTTTACAACAACCCGCCCTGCCAATACAGCTCAGGGACACAGAGCTTTGAAGCTGCATGGAAGCAGTGGACCTCCATTCGTGCTGGGAAGATCTTCCTGGGACTGCCGGCAGCCCCGGATGCGGCCGGGACGGGGTTCATCCCAGCAGGGACTCTTACTTCTGACGTACTCCCTTCAATCAAAGGATCACCCAAGTACGGAGGAGTGATGCTGTGGTCCAAATACTACGACGATCAAACCGGCTATAGTTCCTCCATCAAAAGCGCTGTCTAGAGACTGTGATCCTCCGCGGGCTTTTAAAATATAATTTAATACTCCGTTTGATACTTACTGTTCTGAAGATTCTCTTATATATATATATATATATATACAATGTTTGGATAAATTATTGAAGGAATTTGTATAATATTATATAAGTATTTGACGCAGAAGAATTAAATAAATGTGTTTGGTTTATCTATTAGCTCTATTTTATTTTTTCTAATAAGTAACTGGAAATAAGCATATATTTTTTTATCTTTATTAAGAAAATTATGTTTGTGATTTTCTAATAATATTTATATATAACATATTCAAGCAATAATATTACCAAATAATACATGTAATTTTAAAATTCTTTGACTAATGTAAAAAAAAAATCGTCATTTATAATATGATCGTGCCTTAAGAAAATTGGCTAATTATGACTTTTAAATTTAAAAATAAAGAAATCGACGACCAACATTTTTGGAAGTTTGAATTAATTTCTTTTTAAATTAATAAATTTTAAAATTTAATATCATATTTCATAAAATATTTTACTTACCGACGTATAAGTAACGAAGCTCCGTGGATTCCCAGCATATTCAGGCTGACTCAGACAGACAACAATCCCTTCCCAATTACCTTCGTCGCGACAGCGTCCTTTTCTCTTTCAAATATAACAAAAACAAAGAGAAGAAATTTGTTCTTTGTCGGTAAGATCCAAAACTCCCCCCTTTTCCCAAGTCCTCCTCTCTTACCTATTCCCAACCACCTTGTTTCAACAAAAGGTGCGATCGCTTTGTGGTTCCCCTTTTTTGTTTGTTCTATTTGTTTGCATCCCTGGAATTTGAAAAGGAAAAAAAAAAGTAAAATTCGAATCGTTTTTTTCCCTTTTTTGGAGGCTATTCTGTTGTTTTCTGGGTTGCTTTCTTTCTGAGGAGTTGGTATTGCCGGATTTTAGAGGGGTGTGCGTTCGTGCTTCCTGGGGGTTCCGTTTTGATTAACTTTCATGGAGGAGAAGGATGAATGTGCTGAGATCTGTTTTAATTTTTACCCCATGTTTTGGGGTGGGGGGCAGAGATTGGTAGATGGGTTCTTGTAGATCGAGGTTAGAGTTCTTCCCTGGGGTTCTGTATATTACTAGGGAGGCCGTTTCTACCTAAGATTGATAAGATCACATCAGTAAGATCAGGATATGTTGGTTCAGTACGCAGGTTCTCGGCTGCCATCTGAAATATTACATTCTTGGCTCCCTGTTCTCTCCGGGCGGATTATTGGCTTACGACAGTCAATTGTAATTAAAAATAACTCCTTAACACCACCGACGAAGATCCAGCATGCTTCCTGTTTAAAGATACTTGCCTTCGGATCATGGGCATTGGTAACTGATTAAGAAAATGCTGGGCTTTTTTAGTACTCGTGGCAGATTAATCGAAAGAGAGAACGATATACATGAGCAGTTGAGAAGCTGATGAGTCTATGTGATTTGATACGATAATTGGTCTTAGTTAATCGCAGTGGGTGTGTTACCAGGATCGTAATGGGGATAAGCCATGGTATATGCGAAACATGATCTTGTGGCAATGAAAGAGACGTGTAAATTTAGAGACCTGACTACAGCCGATTGTGAAAATAACTGTTTTTTTTTAGAGAACGTACGAAACCTTAATGACACAGTAGTCTTGACTCTTACTGTCTTTATCCACTGGGCATACGTGCGATGCAGGGAGCAGCTAGTTAGATCAACTTGAGTGTAAAACTAACCTTGAAATCTTGGGTGGTAGAAATTCTTGTTTCCCTCTTAATTTTGTTCCAGATCCAGCTTAATAGCATTAGCGAATCCATGAAACATATCCTGGAATAAAATGCCAGGAAGGTAGTCGCTTTCTCCCTTGAGAACGTAATCAATTAAGCCTTTGGGTGTGGATTCTTGTGCTTAAATTCTTCTTTTAGTGCCTTTGGATTATCCCATCGACTCTTTTTAACTATGGCATTTGACGGGGAGAGTTACCTCCCCATTGGAGCACCTAAGTTCCTTTGGTCTTAGACTAGTCTAAATGCCCAAAAGCTAAAAATTTCCCAATTCAACTCCTCCTTTCATCTACTTGGAAGGCCATTTTGCCCCCCTAGCCATGGAAAACCTATACATGTACGTATGTTTAAAGATAATTTGCTTGCTAATACTCTCTATTCTTTGTGTGTGGCATAAAGCAGATGATGCATTATTAGTCTAATGTTACTTCTGTGGCAGTTGAGCAATGGCGTACAATGAATTCCTGATTCTTGCATAATATAACTCTCTTTCCTCTCTTGTGATAGCTGCTAGATTATTCTTGTTTTGCTAAAAGATAAGCACTGAAAGTAGCAGTACATAAAGACCTTCTCGTGTGCTTTTGTATTTGGACGGCAAAATCTGGACCTGTCCACTGTGTTTTTTGTGATTACTATTTAAAAGGCTTTTTCCCTAGGGATTTCATCTGATGAATGCATTGCTCATATGGTTTGATTTATGGATTTCTTACTTATTGAAGCAGAAATTACTGCCATGACAGGGGAATGAGGATTAATTGACCAATCATTGCATGGCTTCCGAGAGGGAGGTCTTTCATCTGGCGGGGCCTTTACACTTGACTTTTATTGACTGGTGAGGAACATCCTGATCTGAAAACAAGGGGTTCAATCTGCTTTTCCTGCTTGGGGGAACTACTTTGAAACATTTGTTTGGTCATTCTCTCCAGGGAAAATGCAAATTACCGGAGGTCTGTTGCTGCATGTTTGGTTCAGGGGGTTTACATATTAGAGCGAGATCGCCAGGAGCAGCGTCTTGGCCCTGAAGCCCTTGCTCCTCCGTGGTGGGAATTCTTTCACTTCCGGCTGCTCCGTTACCTTATTGATGGTGCTGATTCTTCTATCTTTGGGGCTATTTATGAATACCGTCCTCCCTCCAGTCAAAAAGGTCATTCAGCATACCAACCGCATATTGTGGTTGCCTTTCGGGGCACCATGACCAAAAAAGAGTCGGTCTCGCAAGACCTTAAGCTAGATCTGCACTTGATTCAGCATGGACTCCATCGTACCTCACGGTTCGAGACTGCAATGCAAACAGTTCGTAACATGGTTGCGGCTGCCGGCGACTCGCGCGTCTGGCTGACAGGCCATTCTCTAGGGTCAGCCATTGCCATGCTGGCGGGGAAGAACATGGCGAGATCTGGGATGCTTCTCCTGACATTTTTATTCAATCCGCCGTATGTTTCTGCACCCATCGAGCAAATAAAAAGCCCGAAACTGAAGCACGGCCTTCGTTTTGCCAATACCCTGGTAACGGCAGGACTTGCCTTCGCCCTTAAGACCCGCGAGCATGGTCATCAGCTTAGTCGGGCTGAAGAAGGGTTTGCAGTTCTATCGGCATGGCTCCCAAACTTATTTGTGAACCCAGCGGATCATATATGCTCGGAATACATAGGGTACTTTGAGCACCGGAAGATGATGGTGGAAATGGGGGCAGGAGCCATAGAGAGGCTAGCGGCGCAGCAGTCAATATGGTCACTGGTGATGACAGCGATGGGGAAGGAGACGGAAGCAGTCCAGTTTGTTCCATCGGCGAACCTTGTGGTGAACATGACACCCTGCCCGGATTTTAAGACTGCACATGGGCTGCACCAGTGGTGGCAACCGGAGGCGCAACTGCAGGCCAAGATTTACCAGTACAGTTGAAGGCCATGAGCGTGCCGTTGTGTTTATGATTGAAAATTTGACGAGGATGGTTGAGTTTTTGTTATTTTAAAATATGTTGATAATCGGAGCTGACTCATGGGAAATCGATTTAAATACCGATTTTTTTATAAAATGTAAAAACTAATCTTTCAACTTCTCTATTTTTAAATTTAGCAAACGATTTCGATTTCCTTTTATATTAAAATCAGGTAAGCGGCTAACGATACGTGCACGTAACCGTTACGTTGTTTACTAAAATCGACTTAGTAAACTTTACTAAAAATCGACATTTTTTAGTAAAATCGTTCTATCGGGTTTAGTAATGTTTACTAATTTATCACTGTTCACAGTTAGTAAAGTTTACTAATTCGCGTTTAGTAAAGTTGCCCGGCAATTTCCAGATTATTTTAGTAACCGTTTACGAAAAATATCGGTGATTTCCACATTTTTTTTAGTAACCGTTACTAAAATATCACTGGTCAAGTTTAGTAAACGGTTACTAATTTTATTTAGTAAAATTTCAAATTTTAGTAATTTTTTCGGTTCGCCGTCGAACGATTTTAGTAATGCTTTACTAATTTTATAAGCTAAATTAGTAAATTACTGTTTAACATAGTAAAATCGTTAGTAAATTACTAAAATCGTCTTTTTTTTTTCGTAATCGTTTACTAAGTTTTGAGCGAAATGTGCTGAAAATTTAGTAAACGGTTACTAAAATTTTTAGTAATTTACTAAACAGAACAATACATTCCGAACCTAAAACCGAACCTATTTTCTGTGTGAAATTACCATTTTACCCCTGCGGTAAAATTATAAAATCGTTTACAAAATTTACCGCAGGGGTAAAATGGTAATTTCACACAGAAAATATGTTCGATTTTAGGTTCGGAATGTACTGTTCTGTTTAGTAAATTACTAAAAATTTTAGTAACCGTTTACTAAATTTTCAGTACATTTTGCTCAAAACTTAGTAAACGATTACGAAAAAAAGGACGATTTTAGTAATTTACTAACGATTTTATTATGTTAAACAGTAATTTACTAATTTAGCTTATAAAATTAGTAAAGCATTACTAAAATCGTTCGACGGCGAACCGAAAAAGTTACTAAAATTTGAAATTTTACTAAATAAAATTAGTAACCATTACTAAAATATCACTGTTCAAGTTTAGGGAAAGTTACTAAATTACGTTTAGTAAATCGGAGGACAAATTTACCAAAAAGTTTATTAAGCGTTTACTAAACTTGAACAGTGATATTTTAGTAACGGTTACTAAAAAAAATGTGGAAATCACCTATATTTTCGTAAACGGTTACTAAAATAATTTGAAAATTGCCGAGCAACTTTACTAAACGCGAATTAGTAAACTTTACTAACTGTGAACAGTGATAAATTAGTAAACATTACTAAACCCGATACAACTTTTTACTAACGATTTTACTAAAAATGGTCGATTTTAGTAAACAACGTAACGATTACGTGCACGTACCGTTATTCGCTTCCTAAAATCAGTAGCGATTTTATTAGTAAACAAATTTTAAAAAGGCAAAATATCAATTTATGGCCTCAACTTTGAGCCAACTTTCTGTTTTGTCCTTAACTTAGTTTGTTATATAATTTTGTCACCAACTTTTATTTTTATTTCTATTTTGGCCAATCATGAATTTCTTCTAGCGAAAGCCAAACAAGGCCTTAATAGACAATTTTCATTTATCGACTAAAACGAAAAAAGATTTTAGAAAATAGGAAATAATATTGAAACATTTCATTTGTTTTTTTATTATAAAATTTTGATGAACAAATCAAGTGAATTGGAAGTCGAAGTTAACGATAGTTGCTGATGTTGTCAAAAAGATGAAAAATCAATGAATGTCGGATGATGTTCTATTAGGAGGCGACTATTACGGATAAAGTGGATTATGAGACGAATGAATGAGATGTCAAAACTCCACTATTATAGGACACATGTTAGACTATATTAAGGCCTTGTTTGGCTTTCGCTAGAAGAAATTCATGATTGGCCAAAATAGAAATAAAAACAAAAGTTGATGACAAAATTATATAACAAACTAAGTTAAGGACAAAACAGAAAGTTGGCTCAAAGTTGAGGCCATAAATTGATATTTTGCCTTTTAAAAATAAAGACGCTACTTCATAAAATTTGTTGCCCCCGGACATTATTAAGACGTCACTTTTTGAAGTGTTTTGAGTTGATGAAAATTGACGGGGAATGATATTCCCATGAATTGGCCAATGTGAACTCTAATATTTTACTCATCTATATAATGTCATTATCTATATATATATATATATCCCTCCAATAAATTCCTCCTTTCTTTTGTTATTTGTAACAATTAACAATTATGCTATCCTGATCGATTCCCACCCGCTTATAACCCAAATCGATGGTATTTGCTTTTGCTCCCACACTTCATTCAGGGATCGACCATTTTCCCCATTTGTTGAACTCCTCCTCCTCCTCGGTGACCCGGCAATGGATGATGATCTGGATTTCGTCCCCAGTACGGCCGCCTCCGACGACGCGATCCTCGAAGCTGATTACATCGTCGATGTGAGACTCTCGGATCCATGTCTTCTGGATACCTGCCTCTTGTTTTGATCGGGCCTTTTGTTTTATTCGAAATAAGAATCTAGGGTTTCTCGAGTTTGCTCGCGCTTTAGCTTTTTTATTTTGACCGCACCTTCTCCCTGGTTTCCCAGTAAAATACTAGAAGTTGCCCCTCAGCAAGAAATGGATTGAATTTTGCTGGTGTAGTTTACGCAATTTATATGAAATATGGTCTTTAGATATTGACATCAAGTGTCTGATTAATTGGAAAGGCTTTCCCAGACTGTACGAAGAGAGGAGTCATAGTCATTCCCAGATTAGTTGGACTTCATACAATGGATGACTACTTTGTCTTACAAAGTGTGACTTAGGGCCAAATTTGTAAATATTTTGGATTAGTTGAAGGATCACTGGTTTTCAGATATCTGGTATATTGATTTCGATGGGTTTAGTCACCAATTAGTTCTTATCTCATAATCTGATTGATTGTCCTTGTTTTCTTTCCACATTGCATATTCTGCATTGTTCATCTTTAGTGAATTGAAAAGATAAGAGTAAAAATTATTTACGGTGAATCTATGTGAGCCTATTTCTTTCGGAGTTATAACTTTTTACTACTAATCTAATCTGAGCGACTCACTGAGGAAAATTACTACAAGTAGATTGGTTTATCACAAACTATTTTTGCATAGTGGATTTTCTTGTGGTGAACTGATTCTAAACTTATGCTGGTATCTCATAAGACTTTGCATCATCATCGATTACCCCTCTTATAATTGTTTTCCCTGCGTGTAATGCTTTTGGATCAATACTTTTAGGATGCTTCTCAATTTGACGGAGAGAGATGCGGAATTTGTATGGATGTAATCATTGACAGAGGTGTCTTGGATTGCTGTCAACATTGGTATTCATTCTTCTTCTTCTTCTTCTTCTAGTGTCAGTTTTTTTTTTGTAAGACCATTTAATCTCTCCTCTGTTTGAAGTTTAAAAGTCTTAGGTCAATACTTGGCATTGAATGCCAATAACTTTTCAATTGTTAAGGATCTATGAGCCATGAAATTTGATATAGATGAAGGGATTCTTTGGAGTAACTACAAAGCTGAATGTAGTTAATAGTTTTGAGGTTTCAGAATAGCCTTTTTTTGAAGTATACGAAAGCCACATTCGATGAGAATCTTATGTACACTTTGAGGGAGAAATCTCCTTTTAATATCTTTCAAGATCCACTGGCTGATTGATATGTTGTAGAAAACTTTCTTTTGCGCATTTATATCCGTTGAATGGTGTACTTCTAATTAGAAATATTAGGAGGAGCTAAACTGAATTGTTCTCTTAAATTGTGACCTTCTTTTGATGTACATGAATGTATTTTCTGCAAGTCTGATGATATTATAAAAAAATCAGGTTCTGCTTTACATGCATTGACAATTGGTCCACAATTACAAACCTTTGCCCTCTCTGTCAGAATGAGTTTCAGATGATCACATGTGTTCCGGTACGTGAAACAATACTGTGGGTTCATTTGCTTGTTTTTCTTACTTATTGTCTCATCTAAAACATGCATGTTGTATAGCGAAACAAAAATTTGTTAGTTCTGTTCATGACTACTTAGATTCATGACAGGTCTGATGGCATGTGAAAAGGAAATTTCAATTTGTAATTGGTTCGAAAAATTTTGCAACATCTTCCATAATTCTGATCAAGCTTAGAAGACTTGCTTTTGGTTGTATTGAAGGTATATGATACAATTGGGAGCAATAAGTTCAAAGAGGAATCATCATTGAGGTACGCGCACCCTTGTTCCAATAGTGATAATATTTTGATTTTCTTGTTACTATGGAAAATCTCTTTTTTCAATATAGTTGTAGGAGTGAAAATATAAAGGCATGGGTATTTTGGCAATGAGGAACTATTGAAGTTCCACATGTTACAAGATTTTGTTAGGGGCCACTTGGATTTTTAAATGTTTGACAAGCATATGGCAACTTTTACTTCAATTAGTTGGATAAATAGATTGGTCGATATCTATTAAGCTGAGACTTCTGATTCTGGATCTTAAATGTTTTCTGTGAAAAGACTGGCTTATGCTTCATCTCCATTTTGCAGAGATGATGATTGGTGTATGGAGGGCAATAATAATTCCTTGTCTTTCCCTTCTTACTACATTGATGAAGATGTAATTATCTTTTCCCGTCACTTTTCTTTGTTGTTTTGCTTAGTCAGAATTTTTTTGTTGGATGCATTTAGGTCATGTCATTTTTACCAGTATGTTGTTTTTGAGACATTAAACTTTTTGAAGTTCTCTTTTCTGGTGGTACAAATCAATCAAATGCTTCTGGATTATATGCTGCCATTTATGAATGATCTTGAGTTGAGATAGAAGATCCTAGAATGGATAAAGATGTGAATCATCAACTTGCATTGGCTGCTGTCATTTATTGTGTTATAGATGCCTTTTAGGGTCGATTCCATGTCTAACTACCTTGTATAGGCAGTCTTCTGTTTGGATGGATCTGACTGCAAAATCCGGGGTGGAGCGGCACTTTCAGAGGGATTTGGATCTGAGGATACTTCAATCGCCTGTGATTCTTGTGACATGTGGTACTCAACTTTATACCTTTTAATCTTTTGTACTAGGAACATCAACTGTGTTAAGCTGATGGATGTTTCCAAGAGATCCCGTGTGGAACCCTTCCTCTAAAAATTGGTATTCAAATGTAGGTCCACAAATAAGGCATTACATGAAAATGAGAATGCGACTTCTAAGGATACTTTGAAATCGTGAACATAAGTTCATCAATTTTTTTTATCTTCAAAACCTTTTATGGGAGGATGTTCCTGTAGTTGACATCAAATAATGCAGAGTAGGGCAAAAGAACCAAAATCTTCATACATAAATTTGAACTATCTGAAGAGACTGTTCAGCTATGAAAGCCCAAAGTATATTACAATTTTGGAAAAACCTCTGACTTTGGGAATGACTTTCATACTTTCCTTGAAGAATAGTGCCGTTTAATGATTATCAGTTTTTAAGTAACTTTAACAATTAGTTATCTAAATTTCTCTCTCGGGATGGTTAAACTTGAACTTTGATTATCTCTTTTTGCCTAATCTGAATCCGTAAGAGAAATTTCAATAAAATGAAGGATGTGTTTTTTACTGTGCTAGATTTCCTCAACTTTGCTCGTGTTAGATTTGATTATGTAATTATTCACCCTTTTAAAACAGGTATCATGCTTTTTGTGTTGGATTTGATCCAGAAGGAGATTCTGAAACATGGTTATGTCCCAGGTTAGTTGCTTAGTGCAACATTTACTAATTATTGTGGGAATTTTTCACCAGTGAAAGCCTGAGAAGTTGGTAATAAAAGAGAATAGCATCACTGAACTGTCCTTATGGTTCTTGGTGAAGCATCGTGATACATAAGAATCTGACGTATTAATCATTCTTTGAAAGATGATATTTTAGTGAGAAACTGGAGAATATGTTTCTCTTGATAGTTGGTGGAGGTTTAGATTTAAGTGAGTTTTACAACATGTGATCATGTGAAAGGAAATAGAGATCTTGAACACTGGAAATACAAATGTCCTAAAGAGGTACGTGCCATTTATCAGGATCGTTACATGCACACGTGAAAGTATACTATAAAGTGTTGCAGTGATGGTCTTTGGCCTTATTTCAGAAAGAATCAGTACACTAGGGTAGCACATCTATGTGTACTTTGCACTGAAGAGGGCTATGCTGACTTCACAGTGGACTTTGGTCGCCTTGGTTCTCATTAGAGAAAAATAAAGCTCATTCCCTTCCATTTTGCCTGTCATTTGAGTTTTATAAATGCTTTAATAAAACTTTCAGGTGCATGGCTAATGAAATGACCCAATCATTGAGTTCAAGCTTAATACAGGCCAGCTCCTGCCATCAGGAAAATGATAGCAATGAATGTGTATTTCAGAATTTTTTCAGTGGGAAGGTGTCTGTCTCTGTTGCTGATTCTGGAGAGACAGCACTGGTTGTCTCAATCCTACCAGGGAATCAGGTGGATCACATGCCAAATGATGATGGTAAAGTGGCCTCCATGGTGGACACTGGAATGTCCTGTTCCAATGCTGAAATTGCTGAGGTTGAAACTCTTTCTGGAGAATATACAACAATATGTGATGGCAGCTGACTCACTTGAACTGTCATAATTACAGGATGAAAACTTGCATCTACCCACTACTTCTGGCATACCTAGTGATGTAAATGCAGAAACAGACACTATCATGGAGAGTTTACCAAGTATGAGCTGCTCCAAAGAGTTGATGAAAGAATTTTGCACTCGTAGCGACTTTGGTACCACTCATCATGGTCATGGCGTAGACATTGGTATGGAGTTAACAGTTTCTTCATTGCCCGGTTTTTTTTTTTCAGTTAAACCAATTTCTTCATGTTTTCCAAGTGTTGCGGCCAATGGACATTGCTAGAGTCATATTACTTTTTTTTTTGGTAGTGAAGGATAGATATCATTAGTTAAAATCGTCCAGGGTTTTTAGGTTACAGATCCCATGTTGCAAGGAATGTCTTCATGCAACAAATCCAAAATGAAATCCGGGGGATAAACAAAAGTGCTAGGACTCATCCGGTCGAGAGCTTCCTTAGCTATAGCCTATCTGCAACCCTGTTTTGTCCCCTCGCGACGTGCGATATTGTAGTCTCCTCAAACTCACACAATAGCAACCTGCAATCAGCCATGAGAGGGGTTATAAAAGTGTTTGGTTGCTGGGAGCCATTTAGGTAGTTTGCTAGTGTAGATGCATCCGTTTGTATGGCTAAGTGCTTGATTCCTATATCTTGAGCAAATCGGATTCCTTCTAGGAGAGCCTTGGCTTCGGCTATTAGACAGTTTGTGTTTGGTTTCCTGGTATAGAACCCTCCAATCCAAGTTCGTTTTTTATCTCTGATTACTCCTCCTAGACCCACATTTAGGTCTCCTTCCTTAGCCGCTGCATCTGTGTTCAGTATGTAGGGCAGGTCAGGGCTTGGTTCCCATTTATCTTGTGTTGATGGATGTCAATTTTGGGATTCCCTGTTGTCCTCAAGGTTGGTGTGTCCTGTTGTTTGGATGAATCCTGTTCGCCGGATTCTTTCTTTGCTCTTTCCTCCTAATAGAGCTTGAAGTTCTGCTGCATTTTCCATTATTTGTGTGTAGGAGTCTCTATGGTTGGCGTCCTCTTTAAAGACATTGTTGTTCCTCTGTTTCCAGAGGTGCCATGTTACTAGAATCATATTATGAGTTAATACAATTATTTTTACCTGGCCGTTGTCTTTTAATGTGATTCTAGTGCATGGGTCTAGCACATGCAAAGGTGAGAGGGGTGGTGAGTTGGTCCAAAAAATGATGATGCGTATCTTCCTATTCCCCACACAATGGGATACACTTCAGAACTGCTTTAAAAGGAGTGGAATTGTTCCAACCAATCTTTACCGTCCTTGATAATTTAAAAAAACCCATTTTGTAGTTGCATGGAACATGGATTTACCAAGGAGTTTAGGTTGGGACCAACAATTAGTCTTGTTTGTTTACTTGTGTGTAATGTAGTTGGAATTGGAGATGCTAGGGATGATCACGAGAAGGTCCAAACCAAGGGAGAGCATTCGAACCCCCGGTAATTGCTTGACATTACTTTGTTAGTGATCTTGACATGTACTTGTCTTGACTTTTAAAATCATATTATTTTAACTTCAGGAGCCTCAAATTTCAAATAAAATGGGGTATAAGTTTACTAAGTTTAATGAAGGTCTTTCCTCCTTTAACCTTTTTCATTGTAGCGACACTGCTGACTGCCTTATATATGAAGCTGGAACGACCAATGTCTCGGAAGAGACTGAAGTTTCCATTGATGAAATAAAGGTTGAAGAGAAGGATGGACCGAGTTCTCAGCAGGAGAGGGATGCTGCATTACCCTCGGACCACCCAAAGGGAACTATAGTGAGACTGGAGGATGATAAGGGGGACCTTAACCAAGAAAATTCTACCGATATAATGAGTATTGTTAGAGGAACTCGAAAGAGGCCTTTCAATGGACATGATGGTCGAGGTGTTGCAGAAATGAGTTTATCAGCTGGAGGAAGTGCTGCCCGTGTACGAGTGAAAAAAATCATGAGGAGGACTTCAAAGGATAAAGATTCATCCGTGGTTAAGAACTTAGGAGAGGAGATACGAGAAGCAGTTAGAAACAAATCCTCGAACATTGAGGAAAGCCTCTCTGACCCCAAGCTTCTGGCAGCCTTTCGGGCTGTTGTAGCAGGAACGGAAGTCGAATCTGTCACAAATATCTCACGGTTGGCTGTTAAGGCGAAGAAATCATTATTACAAAAAGGTAAAGTGCGTGAAAGTCTTACCAGGAAAATATATGCGACAAATAATGGAAAAAGAAAGCGTGCATGGGATCGGGAGTGTGATGTCGAATTCTGGAAGTATCGCTGTATGAGAACCATAAAGCCTGAAAAGATTGAGACTCTTAAATCGGTTCTTGGCATTTTACGAGGGAATCCATTGGATTTTCCCTCCACACAAGAGACTGATCAGCAGCCCACGAGTTCTATTCTCTCGAGATTGTATTTGGCTGATACATCTGTGATGCCTCGAAAGGATGCTGTAAAACCTTTGAGGACTCTTCAATCTGTCACTGGTAAGGAAAGTCAGCAATCCTTGGCAGAACATACTTCGAATTCCAGGGTTACTACTGCAAATGCATCAAAGTCCGGTTCTTCTGCTAGTCAAGTTCGTAAATGTTCCGGCCCAGCAGCAGGACCACAAGTAGGTGGTTCCAAAGGGACTATGACGAAAGCCATAGTTGCTACATCTGATGATTTTAAGAGTGATAAGCGCAAATGGGCTCTTGAGATTCTTGCACGGAAAAATGCTTCTATTTGTAAAGGTGGGAGTGCTGATGGACCTCAAGACAATGACTTGATTAAAGGAAACTACCCCTTGTTGGTGTGTTCTATACCATTTTCTAAAGAAGCTAATATGCTATCAATAGGTTTTGTTGATGAGTGGAAAATTGTCCTCTTATTCACCAGGCTCAGTTACCAATGGACATGAGACCAGCACTGGCAGCTGCCCGACACAACAAAATTCCTGTATCAGTTAGGCAGGTTTGTTGCATTATCTCTCCATCTTTAACCCCTTAATATTCTTTTTAGTGTGTTAGTTGGATCTATAATCTGTTTTCTTTCTCATTGGCATGTAGTTGGATTCTATAATCTGCTCCAAATGTTTATGAATTCTTAGCCAATGGAGTTTGTAATTTTGTAGACACATTTGTATCGCCTGACAGAGCACTTCTTGAGGAAAGCAGACTTGCCAGTCATCTGCAGAAATGCAGATACAGAGTTGGCTGTTGCAGATGCTATCAATATTGAGAAGGATGTAGCTGATCGATCAAGCAGTAAACTTGTCTACGTGAATCTCTGTTCTCAGATGCTCTTGCGTCGTCAGGAAGACAGGAAGTTCAGTGATGCAACGCCATCCTGTCCTTTCTCATTGGCCACAGGTGCTCCTGATAATGGTGAGCAAGAGGTGGCTGAATGTCACGATTCTGAAATTTCAGGAGCACTAAGAGCCACAGGCCTGTTGTCTGATTCCCCTCCAAACAGTCCACTTATGGAAGCTGAACCCTACGATGGAGAAACAGACATTTGTATGACTGAGAAAGAGGCCGCATCTGATACTGTCCTTGAAACGAGTGGAACTTCTAATCGAGATGTTTGTCCAGATGACAAAGATGATTCGGGTGGTGAAGAATGTCTAAGAGGAACGGGTACTACAGAATCCTCGAGGCAACTGCCAGATGATGGACCAACCAGTGTAGTGGTGTCTTCAACAACTTATCCTGAAAATTCTGCAATTGCCGTGGCCAATGCTCAAGAGTCTCATCCAGTGACTGCTGCAGATGACTTTTTGCCTTTAGAGAACAAGACTGATAACAAAACCCCACTGAAGGAGCATGCTGCAGCCGTACCTTGTGATTTTGGTAATCCATCTGCAGATGATAAACGCAATAATCCCTTTCACATGGCATCTGATGGGTCTTGTGACCTGGGAAAGAAGTCCCAGGGGAAGCAAGAATGTGATGATAAAAATGACGAGCACAACAAGAAGTGTGACAATGACCCTAGAAAATTGCCTGAGGATGTTGATTCGATTAGGAAGAAGGTGATCATTGTTCAGACTGGATTATATTGATACATTCATGGAAGACTTTTATGATCTGCCTGGTCTTTTGGTCCATTATGCAGGTGGAAGCCTATGTGAAAGAGCACATAAGGCCGTTATGCAAGAGTGGAGTAATTACCACGGAGCAGTACCGGTGGGCTGTCGGTAAAACTGCCGAGAAAGTGATGAGATACCACAACAAAGCGAAGAATGCTGGTTTCTTGATAAAAGAGGGCGAAAAAGTGAAGAGGCTAGCTGAACAATATGCCGAGGCAGCTCAAGCCAGAGAACAAAATCCTCTGTGAGATTTTGCCTCGGAAGGAAGTGAAGTTTTCATCTTAGTCGAGGA
Organism: Melastoma dodecandrum; assembly: GCA_029817715.1. NCBI lineage: Eukaryota > Viridiplantae > Streptophyta > Magnoliopsida > Myrtales > Melastomataceae > Melastoma > Melastoma dodecandrum. The sequence goes on along the minus strand of JARUPY010000079.1, from coordinate 3,012,263 downwards.
GGTCCATCTACCTCTGAGCTATGCACTGCACCTTTGAGCTTCTATGAATTCGTTGTTAGTTGGTAAAAAAAATTATCAAATACAATTGCAAGTATTCGACTTTACAGTTCCCCAGTTGTTATTCCAAGCTGGGGTTGAGAACCCGCTCGAGAACGGTTCGTGAAATGCTTGAGTTCAACTGGATTATAAATGAGATGAGCTCAAGTTATATTTTTTTTTTACGAGCTTAGACAAGTTTCTAACTCGTAAATCCGGTAAGGGCACCCACTTAGTGCCCTAGTTACATTTTTTATCTAACTAGAGAATAGAAAAATAAATTTCAGACATGGGAGCCATCTTACTGACGTATTTGCCGGGTCTGTTTTTGTTATAGGATAATACACGTTTCGGTTGATCGAATAAAAAAAAAAACCCGAAGAAGACCTCCTAGGGATAGGAGACAGGCGAAAGATAAGCCAAAAAAGATCTTTGGTGTATGATCCTGCATGATCCCTTACAATCATTGCAAGAATACATTAAGAACTATTTTAAATAAAACGAATTTACTGTCAAACAAATCACCAATGTGAAAAGCTACAAAAGATCTGGAGGAGATGCCTAGCTTTCACCACTCACCCACTAGAAAAAGGTTTCTTCGTAGTGAGACTATTCAATAAAGCAGACATAGAAGCAATCATCAATTCAGGCCCTGGTTCATTAATGGATGCCTGCTCACTATCAGGAAGTGGAAGCCTTTCTTTAACCCTAAGAGAACCCAACTTGGAATCTCGAAGATCTGGATACAGCTCCCACACCTCCCCATGGAATTTCGAAATCAAGCATGCCTAAAAAAGATAGAAAAAGTGCTAGGAGAATCCTCAAAAAAACAATATGAGTGCCAAGCCTAAACCACATATTCCTCCCAACACTATCCGGCTGAGAGCCACCATCAACCTTGATGGAACCCTGCACAAGCATATCACTCTGGAAGTCCAAGGAGGACAGAAGCACCACCAACAAGTTCACTACGAAGGGATTGAATTCATATGCAACTGGTGTCACAAGATTGCTCTCGGAATTCATCAATGCAAGAAGACACAAACTACCAGCAACGACTCCGTGCATCCATCTGCGAAACCCATAACGGAGGAACACGAATCCGGCACCTGGCAGATGGTAGTTGCCAAAAAAGGTAAAAAAATCAAAATTTCAAAATCCAGTGACACAGTAAGAAGGGAAGAAGGAAGCACATCAGATAGAAGAAATGATAGCACTGCCAGGGGGACCGTCTGGAGAACAAGGGCAGCTATCGCAGTAAACAAGACCAACGCACAAGACGCTCAAAGGAATTCAGAACTACAAGAGAAACCCATCAGAAGGATTAAGGAACATAGAGATGGAACCCACGTCAGATACAACGTACAACATAGAATCCGAAAAGAAATCCGAGTCACACCAAGTTATGAAAGACAAAAGAAGACCTGCAAACAAACCGAAACTCAGTTTTCACCATTTAAGGGGCTCCTGCAGGGGAATGGAGAAAGAGCTTCAGAGATTGGGAAGGCCAATGAGGAAAAAAGAAGCAAATCAGAATCAAATTCCAAGAGCAAGGAGAAACACAGCAAGGAAAATAATGGTCATACACCACCCACAAAAAGCAAGGGTACAGAGACGAAGGAAACAGCAACAAGAGGAGAGATTATAGAAGGCATGCCAAATAAGGAAAGTAACTGCACTGGAAAACGACCCCACTCTGCACCACTACAAGAATCAGAGATAAAAGAAAAGTCAAACCCCCTTCATAATCTTGGATGGACCCCGAAAATCACGGAGGCTTCACAGGAAGACCATCCCCAGCATACTGCAACACAGTGAAATCCCCATTTTATCCCTACAAAAGACCGACAAACCGAACGATAAAGAAGCAGCAACGACAGAAGAAAACCAAGAATTAAGCGGTCAAAACTTAGAAAGCCAGGTCCGAAAAAACAACAATGCCACTCCAGTCAGCTCAAGGGGACATCATGAGGCACTGGCAAGCTCATCAAACAAGAGTATCATGGATCCAAACCAAGAAGGAAGGAATTCGCGCGAATATAAGAACACTGGAGACACTACTAACCATAAGCAGGCCAACCTCAAACCAGGTGGTAAACCAGATCCTTGGAATCCTAAGGGAGAACATCAGAGCCCAGCTCCAGGACGAAATCAGAGAATGGAATCACCTATTGAAGGTCGAAGAGCATTGCTGGCTACCGCTTTCCCTACGGAACTGCTCAAACGCACCCCCACCACTGAGAATTCGGAGGATCCTAGACCCTCCAATGTACTGGCAGCAAGAGAGGGAATCAAACTCAGACTCTATAGATTTCATTATAGAAGAGGAAGCAAGTCAAACACACCTCTGTTTGTCTCCATTGGTGGTCTGCACGACGGAATCCCCACTGATTGTGCTCCTAGCCCCACCACTGCTCAACATCTGCATGAGACTATTCAGGCACTCAAGGAGAATGACAGGGGAAGCAGAAGTCATGGAGCTGACACCAATAGCTTGGGAATTGAGGGATGAAGCCCATCCCAATACTGGTGCAATGGACTCGGAACTAGTGGCAAACACTTTCCCACCTTATAACCCTCCAATGAAGATCCTAAATTGGAACAGCAGGGGAACAGCTAACTCCAGTTTCTTTAGACACTTCTGGGACCTTTACTACCCACACAAACCTGCCATGGCTGTAATCACGGAAACTAGAGGCACTGGAGATAACGATACTGCTAGCATAAGGAGGCTGCCTTTTGATGGATCGATAGTTTCAAGCTCAATCGGCTTCAGAAGAGGACTATGGATTCTATGGGACACCACTCTTCTGGACATCCGAGCTCTGGCAAACACGGAGCAGGAAATCCATGCCGAGGTCAGGATACTATCTACCCAACCTTGGTTAATTTCTGCAATATATGCTAGCCCTAGGTCTAGAAACCGAGATATACTATGGCAAAACTGTAGAATTATTGCAGACCACATTAACCACCCATGGCTGTTGGTAGGAGACTTCAATAGCATCGTTAGCGAAACAGAAAAGATAGGAGGAAGGAAAGTGTCTATGTCTCAAACCAGGAAACTAGCAGGCTGCTTAGATTACTGCTCACTCCTAGGATTCTCTGGCCCTAAAATCACTTGGTGCAACCTCAGATCCCAGGGTAGAATCTCTCAAAGACTTGATCGAGCAGTGGCGAACCTAGACTTGCTACTCCAATATCCTGAATCACAAGTATCCCACATTCCCAGATGCCACTTAGACCACAGGCCGATACTTCTCAGCCTATACAAATCAAAACAACTACGCCTCCAAAGGCCATTTAGATTCCAGACTGCCTGGTTATCCCATGAGAACCTACCAAACCTAGTAACTTCAGCCTGGGATGAAGGGCACAATTCAAATGAGCTGGCAACTAAACTATTCTGCACGCAGATTGCGAGAGGTAAGAACCAGGCAATCACTTAGCACCATTAGTTCTCCGCCGATCACACAACTCTTCAAAACTTCACACAGATCACACAGGCTTTGGACAACCACTCAGATTCATTGTAGAGTGTATGAATGTCGTCTGGATTTAATAGGGAATGAATAAGATAATTTGTTTCCCCAAAACCACCTTTTAGCACACTGTAATCAGGATCAGCGGACAACTGCTTAACAGTCACAACGAACAAGAAGGAAAGGAATCTTTATCAACTTTCCTAATTCGTGAAATTTGATCCAATCACCATCAGAATGATATCTTATCATTATTTCAATCGTTAGCAAAGATGAATCAGGAATAACAATATTCCTTAACATAAACCATAAGAAAAGAAGGCTGCAGGCGAGACTCCTGGGTATACAAACATACCTGGACAACAAGAACTCAGAATTCCTTAAGAACCTCGAAAAGAAGCTCATCCAAGAATACAACGATATCCTGATAGAAGAAGAGCAGTTATGGTTCATGAAGTCCAGAACGAATTGGATCATCGAAGGGGAAAGAAACACTAGATATTTTCACGCAACTAAACTAGCTAAGAGAAGGGCAAACCGAATCAATACCTGATCTGAAAACCAACAAGAAATAGGAAATCATATCAGATCAGCTTTCTCTGAGAGATATACCTTAGTCACCAACGGCAGCAATTACACATCAGAGAGACTTAAAGCCCCACTCCCTGGAATCCCAACCATCAACCCTCTAATCCACAACAAGCTACCAGACAGTGTGATGTGGCAGAAGTAAAACAGGCCCTGTTCTCCCTAAAATCGACCAAAGCACCAGGGCCAGACGGACTACACCCAATTTTCTTTCAAAAATTCTGGGACACAGTCAAAAACTCTATAATAAAGAAGGCCAAACAGATCCTTACCGCCTGCCAGATTCCACCAACACTAGGAGGCACATCCATAGTTCTAATCCCAAAGACAACCAGCCCAGAAACTGTTGACCAGTTGAGGCCTATATCTCTATGCAACACACTCTACAAAGTGATATCAAAGATACTAGTCAACAGAATAAGACCCCTCATGAGCGAGTTGATTTCCCCTTACCAAAACAGCTTCCTACCTGGACGAAGGGCAAGCGATAACTACATCATCGCTCAAGAGCTACTGCACACTTTTAACACTAAGAATGGGAAGATAGGATATCTAGCAATCAAGGTGGATCTGAACAAAGCTTTCGACCAATTAGAATGGGGATTTATTGCAAAAGTCCTACATCTATTCAACTTCCCGAAAGAGATGATCAACCTAATCTCGAGCTGCCTATCAACGGCCACCTATAGTGTCCTGTTCAATGGAGGAAACCTAAATCCTTTCCAGCCATCAAGAGGCGTTGGGAAGGGGAAGTGGAACAAGGCGGCAGCAAGCAGAGATGGACCCGCCTTCTCTCACCTCTTCTTTGCTGATGACCTACTGTTATTTGGAGAGGCGACAATAAGAAACGCCAAGGCTGTCACTAGAGCCCTGAAACAATTCTGCGACCTAGCTGGACAGCAAGTAAACAAAAACAAGAGCCGCATCCTATTCTCAGCAAATGTACAGAGCAAGGAAGATAGCAAGAGAGACAGGCTTCCAAATTACCACAGATCTGGGAAAATACCTGGGTTTTAAGTTAGGGAAAAGGGCATACAAAGCAAGTGCCTTCGGTTTTGTTATAGAAAGAATCAGGGATAAACTGTCAGGATGGCAAACAAAACTTCTAAGTAAAACAGCCAGATCAGTAGCCATCAAATCAATAACAGAGGCCATACCTGCATACCAAATGTCCTGCTTATGCTGGCCAAGAAGAATCCAAGAGGAACTGGACTCCATCAACAGAAATTTTTTCTGGGGATCATCCGAAAGCCAGAAAAAACTACACCTAATCAACTGGAACCAAGTTACTAAACGTAAAGAGGAAGGTGGTCTAGGACTCTTCAAAGCTAGGGACAGGAACAAGGCCCTTCTGGATAGCTTGGCCTGGAGATTTAAAACAGACAAGTCTTCCCTTTGGCGACAGATCATTACCAGTAAATATGGGGACCATCTAGAAAACAGGAAAACAGGATCCTGCATTCTCAAAAAAGGATTAAGATTCCAAGTTAAGGATGGAACCCAGACCAGCTTCTGGAATGATGATTGGCTAGGGTGTGGAAGACTAAGGAACATGATCACAGGGCCCCTACATAACCAAGAAACTCACATGAGAGTGGCAGACTACTATGATGGCACTACATGGATCAAAACAGGAGCAGCATGCTTGCTTCCACTAGAAATATGGTCCCACATCACCGGCCTACACCTCCTAAGCCCATTCACCGCACAGGACAAGATAACATGGAAACTCTCACCTGACGGAGACTTCACTCTTTCATCAGCATACAACCTATCACACTCACAAGATGGAAGTTATGTCCAGACGAACCTGAGATGGATGTGGAAACTACCTATCCTCCCACAGCAAAAGACATTCCTATGGCTGGCTTGGTTTGACAGACTCCCAACAAAAGACCTCCTTTATTCCAGAAATATCACTCAGGACAGACTATGCCCATCTTGCGAATGGGAAACTGAATCAGCACTCCACATTCTCAGGGACTGCCCCATATCTCAAGCCACTTGGAAACTATTTCCTCAGCCAAGCTCCACTACAGTCTTCTCGGCAGGACAAATGCAACAGTGGCTTCTAAGAAACTTAAAAACAGGAACTCACACAACTTATAGAGGTATCAAATGGAAAATTCTTTTCACTTCTATCCTATGGCACCTCTGGAAGCAGAGAAATAACAACATCTTCAGAGATACCACCAAAACCACACTACCATACTCCCTAATCCTAGGAAAAGCAGCTGAATTGCAAGCACTAGTTGGAGGCAAGAAGAAACCAGGGTAACGACAGCACCACAGGCTCCAACCAACCCCTTCTCTTACATGGATAACATAAACAGGGACCAATCCCAACAGATCATTCTCTCAGAAAAATGGGAACCAGACAAAGCTTTACCATACAAGATGAACACAGATGCATCTACAAAGGAGAACGAATTATACATCGGCCTAGGGGCAGTACTGAGGGATCAACAAGGCAACTGCATAGTTGGATCCTGTGCTAAACACCCTAGCATGAACTGCCTAATTGTTGAAGCCATGTCAATTAAAGAAGGACTCAGCCTAGCAAAGAACCTGGGAATCAAGCATCTAGCAATCCAAACAGATGCAACAATACTAGTTAGCTACCTACAGGGCACCCAGCAACCAAACTCATTAATTAAGCCTATTTTGGATGAATGCGGGTTGCGGTTACATGATTTTGAAGCATCATCAATATTCTACGTGCCAAGGGGAAGAAACAGGGTTGCAGATAAGATGGCAAAGGCAGCCCTAAACCAGGAGGAGCATTACCTATCTTTCCATTTCCCCCCAGATTTCATTTTAGAAATATTGCATGAGGACATCCCATGCTTCACCGGTTCTGTAACCTAACTCCTAAAACGCCTATTTTATTTTCCGAATGAAATTACCCTTTCTAAAAAAAAAATCACCAATATAATTGGTAGAAGAAAGTTTGTTCGCAGTCCGAACTTTTTTTTTTGTCTATAATCAATACAAAGAAGTTTGTTTCGAAATTCCCTGACTTTCGAATATGCAATCATTATAGGAAATTCGTTTCCTGAATCAATTTGTGACAATCGACCTCCAAATGAGACAAAAACGACCGAAGCATAAAAAAAAAATGAAAAGAAAAGAACTTCTTTTAACGGTAGACCACAAAATGGGCCGCGGCAGACTTGGATGGATGGAATCAAAGGAAGAAAAGATTTTTTTTTTCTTTTATTAAAGAAAAAGATAAAGATAATGAGCATAAAAAATATGGTGGAGGAGAAAACTCGAGTGATCATCGTCTAGTTGCCTTTCATTCTTTGCTTTTTGACGACTCGATGATCCTCAACTTCACCCTCCAAAACATCCGCAACTCCCCACCTCCTCCGCCCTCCTCCTTCGTCGCTTTGGCAACCCCCTTCCCTTTCCGCATTTCCCAACCCTTTCCTAGCCGGAAATCCACCCTGCAGCTCACACCTCATGCAAAGTTCAGCCTCGACGAGCTCCTTGGCGGTCGTGGCCTATGCAATGGTGAGGCGGGCCTCCGGCAGGAACTCGACAGACCGACTCTTTTGTCTTCAACCCCCTCCTCCGACGACAATGACGAAGGCACAAGCAGTCCTGTCGTGGCCACTGACGTCCCCGAGGATGCATTTGAGAAGGAGTTCATGGGCCTGACCGGGGGATTCCCTGGCGGTGAGAAGGGTCTCGAGTTATTCCTGAAGAAGAATCCCCCTCCACTGAAGAAGAAGACGATGATGGGCGACAGTGATGATGTGGTGAAACTGATGAAGGGGAAGAAGCCTCGAGCACCGGAGCTGCCGCTGCTGATGCCGGGGATGATAGCCATAGTAAAGAACCCCAACAACCCCTTTTACATGTACTGCGGGATAGTGCAGAGGATTACGGATGGGAAGGCGGCGGTGTTGTTCGAAGGAGGGATTTGGGACCGGCTGGCTACGTTCAGGCTGGAGGAGCTGGAAAGGAGAGAGAAAGGACCTCCCATGAAGAATCCTAAGTCTGCCATTCTCGAGCAGCTCATCCAGCAGAAATCATAGAGATCAAATCTCTTCAGACCTAATTATGTGTTGCTTTATCTTTTGTACATCTACTTCAACTTATGCGCCTCTATGTCAGTCAGTCTTCAATTAAAAAGGATTTACTTCCGACTCACAGCTGCCCACGTGACCAAATCAAAATGATGCCCCCGCCCGAAGGCTTCTTCAATTTAACAAATTAAATGGGAGATAATTTCACTGATTGGAAATGCTGGACAAAATTATAGCAAAGCCCCATGGTTGCTCCAGATATACACCACAGCGAGATATGCCACAAATTATAGCACACTGAAGACGAATGCTTTCAATCACATCGGCTTTTCCTTTTTTTTATGGAGTAAATTATTTTAAGACAATTTCCACCTCAATTTAAATAAATAACGTCTTTAACTCGATATTATAAAAATTAAATTCAATTTAAAAGAAAAACTGGATTTGCAGTGTTGGGGGGGGTGAAATCTCTGTGCACGTGGTGAATAGTTAACTCACTGGAACCTGGCGGACATCGTGAGGACGACAATAAAAGTCAACCGCTTTCTCCTCATTGGAAGAAGCAGCTGAACGAGAGAGATATTTTCCTCTCCCTCCCCTCCCTTCTTCAACTCTCCCATCTCCACCCGACTCACAAAAAAAGAAAAACCTTTCTTTATTTCCAATAATAATTGTAAATAATAAACAAATAAAGAGACTTGCCGTGACAGTGTTAAGAAAAAGTTTTTAGGGTCTTCTTCCTCTTCTTTGCCTTAAACCGGACACCCCTTTTCTGTCTTTGTCGTGCTGCTGTTTGTTTGTGTGTATTCTCTAATAAGATGTTCTTTTTCGGGGGAATTAGATCTGTATTACTGGGATAAGGATCCGGAGTTGTCTCCTCCTTCTTCTTCTTCTGTTGGGTTGTGAATCCTACTGGGATCTCAATGTAAGTTGTCGTCTCCCTGCTTCAATTTCCCCCTTTTTCTTCTCTCTGGTAAGGGGCTCGTGCTTGCCTTGTTTATTCCTCAGCTCCTTGTGATGTTGTAGCTATTTAATTCGTTTCTTCCCTATTGGGTGGTGGTGATGGTGGTGGGGGAGATCGAATTTCACCTGTCTGCAAATTGTTCTTGATCTATAATCGCTTTGCATAAAAATGAATAGACCCGGCTTGGGCAGGGCCAGCTCCTCCTCCTCATGTTATATAGGGAAGGACAGCCCCTTAGTATCCACTGTTTCTTTATGTGAGTCAGTCTTCATGGCTTGCTTCGTCTTTATGATGGACTTCATGTCTTATTTCTGGAGATAGCGAGTGTTTTTCAGTTGTACTTATTAAGTTTACTTCCTCATGTCCAAAAGTCAGGGGCATCCGAATGCAGTCAATACTTCCTCATTACACTGACTCTACAGAAATTGGTGATGGTGTTCTCGTTTAGGTTATCAAGGACTTGGTTCTCTCTGAAAGTGATCTAATGATAGATGGATGATGATCCTGGCAAGATAAAGATCATCCCAGATTATTTCCGAGCAACGCAGGCAGAAAACGTTAGTTCTTGTGGTCGGGTTTCATCTGCTTCAGATCCTAAGTTGGATTCTTCCGGAAGGTAGTGAATATTCTGTAGAGCATGCCTAGAAAACTGTAATCATGTGTTGGCTTGATTTTTCTATTTCTGTCTTGTTGGGTTGTAGCGTAGGTCGTCCTGCCTATCGAGGAGTCGGAAGAACTTTAAGAGTGCATCTTTTATGTTGAACCTTTTGAATCTGAAAGGCTTGCCGTGGGGATCCAGTTCTGATGGTCAGGAGAAGGTTTGTAAGATTATTCCAACTGAAACTTCCCTTTTCCAGTTGGAATAACAGCGATGATGGATCGTCATCTTGCAGGTAGAACTATCTGTTGCAGAATTGCAGTCCCTTCGATCGCAGCTTGCCGATTTAGAAGAAAGGGAGGCCCACTTACGTGCACAGTAAGAAGAATACTCCTCAAAGGCTATCAATCTTTTGTACCACCTTCTGAAACTTCATTCCAGCAAGATGGGCTTTTCATTGTGTTGGAATTTTTCCAAAGCCTCTCTCTTTTCAATGAAAGCTAATGGCATGAAGGCGTGTTCTTTGATTCCTGAACAGAAATTTTTCAATATCTGTTCGGCCTCTTTTGAAAGTGAAAAGGCTTCTCTCTTTTCAGCATACTTGATTCATGCTGTCAAACAATCAGGGGACTGCCGGACCATGAATAAATTAAGTGTACTTAGTAGGAAAAACATAACTTTCTCGATGTCATCCATACCCAGAGTTCAAACACACAACATTAGTTTGACTGCACCCATTTTTGGCATCTTGACAATTGCCATCTTTCTAACAAACTCCTTAAACCACACACTTTCCTTTTTCCCCCTACCAAACTGAATTCTGCGTTGTTCTTGTTTGATGAAGGTTGGAGCATGTGGATGAGATTTTGCGATCATCTCATCTATCTGGTTACCTCTATGTCAGAACTGTATGTAACTTCTGCCTCGCTAACTTCGATTTTACGGAGCACGTATCATTAATAATGTCCTCTCCTGTCGATGAGATTCTGATCCTTCATTTTTGTAGAGGTGGGCAGCACTTCCTGGGGAACCCCCTCCGATAGACGATGGTGATGTGGACGATTGGCTTCCTCGATTTGTTGTGCTTCATGGATCATGCATATTTTTCTATTTGCTTTGTACAGGTAAGAAATTAACTTCTATCAGCTAAACAACACCTTATATTGTCACTCCACAAAGCGTTTGCTGCTCTAAACTGTGAATCCGGAAACATCAGTCCCTAAATCTGTAAGTCACTGTAGAAATGTCTGCTATCTGTTGAGGTCTTAGTGAAATCCCGCCATATGTAAAAAACTAAGCTAATTGGGAACCATTTAAAAGAGGTCGATACATTTTTATGCTGCCTGTTCTATAGTGTGTCTTGATGCCCCTGTAAAACATGTAAATAGATGGTATTAAGGCGAGAATTGGGACTCGAATTTAGGGCCTCTTGTGATGGGATTCCTTATAAAAGGGGTAACCCCGATATAGATTTGTGATGTTGATATATTGCTATCTTCATTTTGTCTTGTCAGCCAATGGATTAGTTATCAAGGAATGGTTGCTTATGCATCACTACAGAATGATCTGTCCAATAGATGAAAGAAGCGATTGCTATGGTAAAAGTGGAAGGAAAGAAACACAGTCACATTCATCTCAAATTTTCATCTTTTCTGGGAAAGATAGGCATGGCGTTTGCTTCTTGGTTGCATAGTGGGTGTTATTAGGTTTCTCGACAATATTTCACTTTTCCCCCTGTCATGAGTTCCTGTTATTTTAATGAGAGAACATCCACATAAATAGTGGCTGCAGATCTTGTGACGACTGAGGAGTTATGGTGGTTAGGTGCTGGGTCTTGTTTTATGTCTCGAGGAAAAATCTAATTGCGGATACAAGTTTACATGCTGTGAGCTTAAAATTCTATTTCATTAGCTGACCTACTTGGGTAAACTACTACTACTACTACAGACATCAGTCCCCAGGACTCCACCTTGCTATTGGATCTCGTTGAAGTGGAGCCACTCCCGAGCTTCACCAGAGAGGACGAAACATACCACGCCTTTTCGATCATGACTCGGCAAGGACTGAGGTACGAGTGCTCGTGCGCTTCAGACATCCAGGTAAAATCGTTAACCCCCCCGATACGCGGCAGCAACCCGTGTATGTAGATCTGACAGAGAGGAACGGCATTTAAAGATGGTTTATTTTTTCAATGGGCTGCGTAAAATTCAGGTGAAGTCGTGGTTGACAGAACTTCAAGGCCGCCAGTGCAAGTCAAGGCCTCGTCTACCAAATGGTTCGTCTGAACATATGTGATGGGAAATAATGCTTTCTTTTCATTCAGGCTCTTCTTATTTTTCATTTATTTATGAATAAGTTCGGGTAATGTGTAAGAAGAGTTGTCTATTCGACCACCACCTTTGTATATAAAAGGCTTAACCTGAAGGATTGGATTGAGCACCCAAGTGATAAACATTTTCATTTATTTGCAAGAAAGTTTTATGTGGAGGCTTTTTGTAAGAGAGTAGTAATGCAAAGGGAAGGCACTGCTTAAGACGAAGTCATATATATTCTTTAGATTCCGCCCTTCTTAGAGCTGCTGATGGCAGAAATCTAAACCCCAACCCCGGGAGCGGCTAACGTCCCGTGCAATGTACTAATTTCGACCCTGATTTAGTACATTGTACTAACAAAAATTAGTACACTTGTTATTACTAACAATGTACTAACTACAGTGTTAGTACATTGTACTAATGGGTATTGTTTTTGTACTAGTACAGTTAGTACATTGTACTAATGGTCACTGTTTTTGTACTAGTACAGTTATTACATTGTACTAATGGTCACTGTTTTTGTACTAGTACAGTTAGTACAATGTACAAGACTTTTTTAGTACATTTTTAGTACATTACAGGTGTACTAATTGGTACGAAACAGTAACAGTGTTTTTTAGTACATTGTACTAATGGTCACTGTTTTTGTACTAGTACAGTTAGTACAATGTACAAAACCTTTTTTAGTACATTTTTAGTACATTACAGGTGTACTAATTGATACAAAACAGTAACAGTGTTTTTTAGTACATTGTACTAATTGGTACTGTTTTTGTACTAGTACAGTTAGTACAATGTACTAATGGTAACTGTTTTTGTAGTAGTACAGTTAGTACATTGTACTAGAAAACACTGTTACTGTTTTGTACCACTTAGTACACCTGTAATGTACAAAAAATGTACTAAAAAAGTGTTGTACATTGTACTAACCATTACACAAAAACAGTACCCATTAGTACATTGTACTAATTGTACTAGTACAAAAACAGTACCCATTAGTACATTGTACTAAATGTACTAGTACAAAAACAGTACCCATTAGTACATTGTACTAACTGTACTAGTACAAAAACAGTACCCATTAGTACATTGTACTAACACTGTAGTTAGTACAATGTTAGTAATAACAAAACGCAAAATATTTGACGGAACTAATTTCATTGTGTACATTTTTAGTATATTACTAACAAAACCGAGCCTAAATCCGAACCCGGCGTCAACGTGAAATTACAATTTTGGACAAAGCCCCGTTCCCCAAAAGACTTCGTCTGAGTGTTGGTCTTATTCCCAGGTGAGTTTCCCCCGGAAGGTCAGATTCTTCTCTTCGCGTTTCAGTTTGTTCTCCTCGACCGCGTTACCTCCCTTTGATACTACTTCAGGAAATCAGGCCAGACAACGAAGGTACGTTCATGGGTAGGTACGGGATGGATGGGGCTTCCAATGGGGTAAATTAGGGTTTACCGATCTGTCGGGCCGTGGTTGCGTGGGGTGTGTTGGTTCGTCGGGGCGGTGGCTGTGGGTATCGTCAGGTGCGGGATCGTAGTAGGTTCGTACGGGTGAAGTGTTCGGTGAAGTGGTTTTCCGTGGACGTGGGTAATTAGGGCAAGGTCGTTCCCTCGGGGCTTTGGGTGTTTAGGGTTTAATTGTACACTGTGGGTGCCGTGGGTATTGTGGATGTTCACTTGGGCGTATTTGGGGGGGCAGCGATTAATCCCATTCTTTGATAGTTGGAATGGATTGGTGTGGTTTCGTTCGCGTGGGTTTGTTATTATGTTGTTGCTTATGTGTGGGTGTGTTCGCCGTCGGGACAAATTAGAGTATTGATTGATACCCTGGATTGCTTAGGTATATCAATAATGGATATGGAGGACATCAACATTCGTGAAGACCAAGAGATGGAAGATTTCAGAGAAGATCCGGCGAATCGGTCAGGCAGTAAACGGACCAAGTCATCTGGCCTTGAGAGGGTGAATTCCCGGTCGTCCGTCCTGCGTCCGAAGAAGTTGGAGCAATAAGGTTTTATGCTAACTCCATTTGGTATTGTGGTAGGATTACATATACACACGGTGTAGCCCGAAGAAGTTGTGGGCGCTTTTCAATTCATTCGACGAGGATAGGAAGGCCGTGGTAAGAGAAGTTGGGTTCGGGGGGCTACTGCACATGGCCAGCCACAACATGAACCACAGAGCGTTGAGGCTCTGCTTGAGGATGTTCGACCCAACGAGACGAGTGATTGTCATAGACGACGTGGAACACAAGTTGAGACCTGCAGACGTAGAAGCGATTCTGGGTCTGACTTGTATGGGATCTCCCGTTCCAATGAAAGGCTCACTCGAATGTGTTCGACCCGAGTTACGGGAGCACATAAAACTTGGGCGGATATCAATGAAGTCTGTCGAGGAGAAGTTGCGCGATCGGCAAGCGACGGATGAACTATTCAAGGCCGAGCTGGTGCTATTCATCCTGGGGTGCTACCTCTGTCCAGGCACTGCGTTAGACATCCCAAGGGGATATCTACTATCAACAAGTGACGCGGGATCGATTGTGAATTTCGATTGGGCGAGTCACGTGTTGGATACACTGTGCGATTATGTGAGGACGTGGAAATTGAGAAAGGCCGCGCATTACATAGGCGGATGCGTACACCTCCTAATCGTAAGTACTTCTGTTTGTAATGCATTTCCCTCCAAATACATAGGACGCGCAAAATTTGCGATCAACGTTTTTTACCGCTGCGTCATGTCAAGATGTTTTTCACAACAATGTTTGCAGGTATTTTTTGCCTGTAAGGTCAGTAAACCAGGATCACCGCTTTCAATATCTGGTCGGACGACCCCGTTATGTGCTGAGTGGGATGATGCCCGGTTGCACGCATGTTTGAAAATGTCGGACGAAATTTACCTTGAGAAGGTATGATGTGGCTTATTGAACTTTCTTTTTGCCACTGCCAGCTACGAACAATACCTATATTATTCGTACAGAACCAGGTTGAGGGGTGTTCTCAGCCGGGTAACGCTGATGCTCGCGCAGTGCCGGATGAGGTCGACGACATTCAGACGCTGCTACAGAATGTAAAGGTAAAACATAAACTAAGCTCCAACCGATTAAGTTCACAATGATTCAGGAACATGTTAAGCCCCAAACGTTGATATTGCTGAAGGGCGTTGATTTCCGTGTACGATTTGTGGAGCACGGCATGGATGACCTAAAGCGGCAAGTACGCACACTGTTACTTGAAGTCAGAGAGGTCCAGAGCATTGTTCGTGGCCTGGCAGACACCATAACTACCCGTGGAGCCGCACGTAACGAGAAATCGCCGATGGAAGACGTCGCGGCCCCAGGTGCTGAATTCTTCAATACCACGGCAGAGGTGGACCGAGCTGTGCCGATTGAGGACAATGAATAGCAGGACCCACTCCATGAAGCAGGCCCTTCTGCTGTTAACAAGAAGAAGGTAGTAGTCGAAGTCGGGTCACTGCTGCAGTCCCAGGGCTTCGACGATTCCCAGCCCACACCTGATATCGGGCAGCATTCACCAAAATCTAATGAAGGCTCGGAAGCAATGGAAAGAAGGGTGATGGCTGTTCTCGACAAAATGACCCTACTACTGGGACAGCCGCAAGCCAATCCTGGGGTAGGGAACGATATCGTCGATTGCTTGTCACAGCCACAGGCAGTCGACGTGTTACAGAGGGTGGTGTCACCCGAGGAGCCGCATCGCATTGAAGACAGGATCGATGACATACACGCATCGCCACGTGCGCAACACCACGCCGTTAACAAGGTCAGATCACACAGCATTTTAGTTTCGTCGATGTACTTCGTTAATTGTTAAACCCGGTTAATCCGGTTTCTTTATATTGACGTGTTATTGTTTAATACGGTTGTCATAGGAGAGTTTTTCTTCCACCAATCAGGTGAAGAATCCGGATAAAGTTCAGACCCGTCGTGCTTCCGCGCGTAAGCCGTCCGTCTACGCGACATCTCCCTTCGTTATGGATAAGGCAGGGCCCCGGCGATCGAAGAGACTTCGTGAGAATATTCCGGAGGTATATCATCACTCTTCACCCGTAGGTGTAGGGTGTCGGCGTAGCATTCAGCGATATTAACCAACTAGTCTTACAGAAGTTTGTTAATATGTTAATTTATAGGATATTGATAAACTAATTCCGGAAGATGTTGATTTAGAAGAGTTGAAATCTTTCAACGTGGGAGATTGGAATTTGTTGTCCTATGCTTGGAATGAACTGCTCGATCTCAGGTTGGATTTTCTTGTTATTGCTTGTATTTTATTATGTGCTCGAGAGTGTAGGGGTTCGTTATTCCGTCTGCACTGTGATTTTATCATGCTATGATATTTACGTTGTTGCAGCGAACTGCTTTGTTTGGGACATTCTGTCAGCATTTCAAGGCACGGAATGCTAACTCTGAAACCGAATAGGTGGATACAGAACGACGTACGGATGTGCTTCACCAGGAAATGCAATGCTTTACTAATTGTCCCTTGCAACGACATTCATAGCAATGATCTGTATTGCAGATCATCGACTACCACGGGGTCATGTTGAGCAGCGCCCAACCGGACGACGGACCCACGCGATGGTATCTCTCTAGCTGGTTGGGGGTATGTCCTAATCATTGTAACATACAAATTACGATCATTGACAAATTGAATCTGAAGTTATCGTCATTGAGCAGAACCTTGCATCCCGTAATTATAGCGCCGCAAAGATGCCAGTGATCACTATCGACGATCGACAGAATCTTCTAAAATTGTTCAAGCCCAACATCGGATCCAATGATTGCGTCCAGTTGGTAACTTAAATGTTTTCATGATGTACCACCAAATTGATCATTCATAGCATTTGTACATATAGATTTGCTTATAATTTTATTTACAGATATACATACCGGTGTGTCTATCGGAGTCACACTGGTGCCTGTCGATACCCCAAATTTTTGTTTAACTACTGTTGGAGATTCCGCAGCAAGTTGATGACGGGGGCGAGGAGAAGGAAACTTCCAGGTCCTACCGAATCAACTCAGCCAGCAGTTCAGCCCGTGACAAGCCTCAGATTCTTTCTGCAAAAGCAGCAAGTCATTGCTCAGATTCATGGGCAACATCTTTCGTCCCAAGCTGTAGTGGACTGACAACCAATTCCAGGATCTTTGCAGCCTCTGCCCATCTTGTTCAGCCTCCTAATACACAACCTCATCTTGTGCGGAATCAAGCACACTTTCCTCAGCCGCCTCCCAGAGCTTGACCATTTCATCCTTGCATTGCGGTTCCACACCAGCGGCAATCAAATGACCTCCTGTTCCAGACAATAAAAAACAGAGCAAACCCAGCAAATACACCTCATATCACAAGCCCCCGAAAACCACTTATTCTGCTGATCATAGGCCATGGTGCAATCCAAAATTTGAACCCAAAGAAACCATTCTTTGATAAAACCAAAGTTCAGCCCAAACCCAAGCAAAAAAGGGCTGACCGAGCCCCACCAACCCAAAGAAGAAGGCTGAAGTAAACCCCAGCCCGACCCAAAGGAAAGGAAGAAGGAGAACTGTTCTGTCCTAGCGTCATCATCACCTTTCAGGAAAACAAGCACGGCTAGTAGACAACTTGCGGGGGAAACGGCAGGGCAGAAGGGATGATCGAGATCACTCGGCCCAAGGCGCCATCACTTCACCGTGGGAGGATAAGAAGGGGAGAGGGGAGTCTTCATGAGGGGTCGGAGGGGGAGGACCTAAAAAAAATCGCAAAGAGAGAGCCAGCTTCTCATCTTCGAAAAAATTCACCAGTTCCTTTTTCTTCAAGACTCCTCAGCCTCCATATCCCGGCAGCCGCCTCTATCACAGTGATCCTCCAACATCCTCGACCAAGCCAAGGAATCCGGATTCGGTGACGACGAGCTTCACCTTCCGGCGCCCTGAGGTCCAGCGACTCACCTTCCCGGCGTCCCTCCGATGAAAATCCCACGATCCCCCTCAGCTTCAGAGTTGACGGCCGGACCCACGTCCTGAAGCTGCTCCCAAAGTCCTCGCCCAGAACCAAGGCTGAAGGCGGTGAACTCATCCTCGTCTATCCTGACCCGCAACAACGGCTACTTCTCCTCCAGCGCTTTTCCAACCCAAGACAACCTCAACTCCAGGTTCGTCCAAGGCACGACCAGATCCGCTTCCCAATGACGACGCCCCACCTCCTGGCGAACCCACAGCTATACCAGGCTTCCTCAGACCCGGCAGCGGCAAATCGCGGCTCCTTCGATGGTAGCATCTCGCGCCCAGAACGCCAGAGGCGACCTGTCCCCGGCGATTTCGAAGCCGGCGCCCAAGCTTGCCCTCCTGATCTTCCTGAAGCCCGCAGTGAAGAATCTCTTCCGGATGCCTCTCTCTTTGCAGCTTAGCGGCGAATCGCCCTCACCCAACTCCAGGATCGTCCAGTGACCGGCGGGGAAACGACTAACCTCCTCCGGCAGCAAATCCTCCAGATCTGGTCTTGGTGGTGGCGACCTGTCCAAACATCGTAGCAATAGACTTCCCCGTCCCCTCCTGTGCTCATCCAACGGCTTGGCAGGAGCTTCCCCTCTTCGTCACCTCCAGAATCGGCGGCCGAACCCCCGCCGTCCCCAAGGTTTGCGGCAGAGGACTCGCCCTCCTCGGACGTCCCACGACGAAGCGCCTTCCCCGAGATCCGGCAGTCAAGACCCTCTCCTGCGTTCCCTAGGTGACGGATTCTTCAGATCGGCGACAACCCATCCGGATCGACCTCATTCGGACTATGTGTGGGAAGAAAAGGAGTTTGATATTTCGGAGGAGAATTCGTGAGGAAGCCCCCCCCCTAGAGAGGTAAAATCCCTTCGCTTGTTTTTATTATCTCTTTTGTTTGAATGGCAATATCCTTGATTTAAAATCCTACGTTAATCTGTCTTGTCCCTTTATAATTGTCATTTTAGATAATAGTTAGATAATTCATTTAGGATTTAAATTGAGTACGGTCAGAATACGTTCATTATCCTCTTGGCCATCGACAAATTTTAATCCCTTTTAGTATGATTTTATTCTCATTCATTTGTTTGATAGTCGATATATTATTAACATCCATCTCCCTTTGTTTTGCATGTAAAACACGGCGAGACCCTCCGGATATTTTCAAGGATCTACATCAAGTGAACGTTTTCAATCAAAACGGTAAGACATGTCTTACTAATTCAATTCGATTGAATTTCGTTCAAATTTACTCGACTTGGCTCGACATCGGCATCTTCCTGTTTTACATGTAAAACACCGAGGAATTATTACCAAGGAATGCATTCTCCGACGACGCGGACGATCGACATCAACGGGATACAAAATGCCCCATTTAACTCAACCATTTTAAACGGTAAGTCATGCCTTACTGTTTCGGTTCGGTTAAATTTACGTCAATTTACCCGTCAAAAACGGCTTTGCACATTTCTTTCCTTTCCCTGTTTTGCATGTTAAACAACGAGGAAATCATTACCAAGGAACGTCCATTTTCGACATCACCGAAGATCAATATCAACGGGCCACACAACGCCCCAGACTTCCATTTTCGACATCACGGAAGATCCACATCAACGGGCCACACAACACCCCAGACATCCATTTTCAACATCACGAAGGATCAACATCAGCGGGCCACACAACGCCCGGTGAATAATCATTCTTACTCACCAGTTGATTCCAAAATTATCCCATGTATTTTGGAATTTTCTGACATATCGTCTTCCTATGGTGTTTTGATTTTACATGAAAAATCAACCGAGCTTTATGGGATCCCGACAAAGCGATATCTCGAAGACAGAAAGCTCGAAGGCGCTAGCTTCGAAGTAAAGCGGCATCAACCATCATCTCAGGTACATGAGGGAAGTGCGGGCTTCCCGTCTTTTCTTTATTTCCACATGTAACGGGTCGTGAGCCCAAGTGCATAGGCTCACGATCATCGCCCTTCCCCGCTCCCTTTGATCTAAATAATTGTTTGTGATTGTTCGCATGCTTTAGGCCCATAGGTCTATCGTCGCATGTTGTTTGCCAAATACACATGAGTTCAAGCCCAAAAGGCTTGAATCGGGTCCAACACCCGTAAAACAGCGACATGAGTCCGGAGTCATGCCCGGATCGGGTCCAACGCCCGTTAACCAAAAGTCAAACTCTTTTGGAGCAAACGCCACCTCTTCGCATGATTAGAGTGTAAAGATTTAGTAAGTAGAAATCCCCGAACCAGCTGTTTTTCCGACTTAACAGTTTTAAAAATAAAAAGTCGGTGCGACTCCGTAATAGTTTACCTAGGTTAAACAACAACATGTTTTACAAACGGAGCCATCATTGGATGGGTGACGGCAACACGAGCCGCTTTCTGGATCCTCCCAGAATTTCCCAAGCGAGGTCTTAACGCAGCCTTTCGCCCGTCGCCTTCAAGGACTGGAGACGGTCGGCGAAACGCCCCGCAGATCCGCTCGGGAACCAAGGGAGGATTCAACCCGATGCCCTTCCGCAGCGTCCGACGCTCGAGTCGCGACGCCGACCGGATTGGGCCTCGGGGAGCGGGCCCGGATCCTCGTGTCGCCGGAGCCGCAGCGCGCGTGCTAGGCCGGAGGGCGCGCGTACATCCCGGATGGCGACTCCGCTGGGGAGATCTCCGCATGTGGATTTTTATCGAAACGTCTTTACACTCGTCCACATGCGGAGGCGAGTTCTTGTTTGCGCATGTAATTGTTTGGCTCGTTGCCTTTTGTATGATCTTTTGTTTGTGTATGTTTACTGCTTTTTAGGCATTTCTAGGTATGCCCGAACCCGGGGCTAGGATTTTAGGGGGGTCACCGTTAGGCCCAGCTGTGCTGCTCTTTGCGGTATGGTTTTGGGTCGGTGCCCCGCCTCCCTCAGTCCGAGGGAGGTCTAGAAACCTCATTCCAAGTCTAGAATTGATTGCTCACTACAGGTATCAGACGCCGCACGTGCATTTGTCTGTTACTAAGTGTCTTCTACATATACAGGGACAGGTGTCAGGTACGCTTTGTCTGCGATAAACTGTAAAACTAACATTGCTAATTTTGCAGCATTTGGATTCATCACACAAGACTTCAAGAATCCTCTTTTCTCCCTTCCCTACCTATTTTATCGCTTACTGCATTTATACATTCGCATGACCACATGAACGTCTGCGTAATTGTAGTAGTTGCATTGTCATGTCATCCACAGTAATTGCTTCATTGCATTACTGCTTTTCATTTGTAATTACATTCTCATAATATATTCTCCTAGGCATACATGAATACAATTAAGCATATCACAAATTTATTATGCATTGATTACATTGTTACACGATGCTAACTTTAACTCTCTTTCTACTTCCGAAGCGGTTTTAATTCTTCAAGATGGCTCCTCGAACTAGATAGGGGGCAAGAAAGATATAATAAATCCACGACAACTAGAAGGCCAAGGATTCCTCAACGGTTGCCGAGGACCAAAGCAACATTCAACCACATGAAGGCCAAGGATCCATCAACGACTGCCAAAGCCTAAGTCAAGCATCCAACAACAAAATGCTAAGGTCTGCTCGCCTACCAAAGCCCAAGGCTACACATTCAACTACACAAAGGCCAAAGCTTGCTCAACATATTCCAAAGCAAGTCAAACATGAAAACCAAAGATCACCCAACAGCTACCAAGGTTTAGAGCCTGAATCCACGATGACATGGAGACCCCAAGGAAGTTACATTTAAAAGGGCTGATCATGATCAACATCAAGGAAGAAGGCGAGCCTAAAGAGCTATTCACGAACATGTCAAGGTCAAATTCAAATATCTTCATGCCCCCATTAATTCAACAACTGTTCCAAAGAAGCAGAAGCAATCTTATTACAACACCAGTCGCCCCAACTTCGGCACAGACGGGAATGTGTTTCCTAGATTCTTTCACTATGGAGAAGAAGACTATAATTCTCCGCTCATTATTGGGCAATTCAGATAGGGGCAATTCCCCAATTTACCACCCAAGCCCTGATCCTCAACATCGGGCAATCCGGACAAGGACAATCCCCCAATTCCCGATCCTCGACATCGGACAATCCAGACAAGGAAGAAAAATCCTCTAATTGACGTCTCACTGTCAGCTCTCTTCGTTGTGCCAACAGTGTATTCTAGTACAAGGGGCAACTCCCTTCAAACTTGTCCAAGGTACCAAAATGATCAATCTAACAGAAGCTCGAATCTCAAGAACTCGTCTCAAAGGGAAGGGGAGAAGGTCAACCACCACCCCGAAGACCGATGAGAATCAGCCCCCACATGAGCGGTCAGCTGACCACATCAGCCAACTACATAATTGACTAGACACCCACCCATGCCCACCACAAGGTGCTACAACAATGCGCAACGTGTGCAATCGCGCCATTCAAAAGAGCAACTATCGTAACAAAGTGGAACTGCTACAAACAATCAACGCAGATGATCTTCAATGTTATAATCACATGAAAGGGAGTATTCATTCTTTAATCAGTACTTCCTTATTTGCAAAAATGAGTTACATGAGCTCACTCAACTTAGCCCTTGTCGCATGTTGACGAAGGCGTGGGTGGCAGGGTGGTAAAGTTTCGAACCAAAGCTTTGAAACAATTTTGATCCAAAGCTTCAAAACATCCTTCGTTGTCAACAAAATGACAATCTACATGAAAGGGAGTATTCGTTCTTTAATCAGTACTTCCTTATTTAAAAAAAAATGAGTTACATGAGCTCACTCATTTAGCCCTTGTCGCATGTTGACGAAGGCGTGGGTGGCAGGGTGGTAAAGTTTCGAGCCAAAGCCTTGAAACAATTTTGAGCCAAAGCTTCAAAATATTCTTCATTGTCAACAAAACGACAATCTACATGAAAGGGAGTATTCGTTCCTCAACTAATACTTTATCTGCAGAACAGGTTACACGAGAACAGTCCTCTGACAAATCTCCAAGCGATCCTGGGGCAAATCCCCGACCGATCCTGGGGCAATTCTCCGAGTGATCATGGACATATCTCCGAGCGACTGTAGGGCATATCTCCAAGCAATCCTAGGACCAGACTGAGCCATCTTGGATAACTCTCAGTTGACAAAATGGCAAATAACATGAAAGGGAGTATATGTTCCTTAACAAATGCTTTCTTTACAAAACAGGTTACACGAACTTACTTGTTTTGCCCTTCGGCTTGTCTCATAGGCACATAAACAACCTAGGCAGACGAGAAGATACAACAACATCCTATCATGCCAATCAAGACAACTTTCCAATCAAAGCTTCGAAACAACACTCATGATCAACAAGACAACAAATTACATGAAAATACATGAGCATCTTAGGCAGACAACAAAGACAAACGATGAAGTTTCAAACAAACACTTCAGAACAATCTTCATCAGCAAACTTCCTTATATCCCCAGGGAGTCAACTGGGCAAAGAACACTGACAATACACATGAAAAGGGAGAATCATACAAATATTACTCTCTTCATCAAGCTAAGTGAAATTACATGAGCTCATTTCGCTTATGTCCTTTGTCTCGTGGGCAGGTACAAGAGCTCCTCACACGAATGGTACAAAAATCCTGTGACAAAGGCGAGGGTGGCAGGGTGGCAAAGCTTCAAGTCAAAATCTTGTAGCAATTTCGTCAGACCTTCGATTCCATCGGACGAAGACGCAATGACGAAACCTTACAAGAAGGGAAGTACCAAAACCCTACACTACTTCACCTTTCTTATAAATGAAATTACATGAGCAAATTTCATTTCTACTCTAAAAGAATCAAGTTGCACGAAGGCACTTGTTTTCTTGTTTCTGTTTGATAGGTACATGAGCAACCTTATACAACGGGTACAAAACCAGAATAGCCACTTCGTCAAACCTTCGATTTCATCGGACGAAGACGCAATGACGAAACCTTACAAAATGGTACAAGAGCTCCTCACACGTATGGTGCAAAACTCCTATGACAAAGGCGTGGGTGGCAGGGTGGCAAAGCTTCAAGTCAAAATCTTGCAGCAATTTCGTCAGAACTTCGATTCCATCGGACGAAGATGCATTGATGAAATCGCACAAAAAGGGAAGTATCAAAACTCTACTTCACTTTTCTTACTAAAGAAGTTACACGAGTAAACTTCATTCTTACTCTAACCGAAACAAGTTACCAGAACTTCCTTGTTTCTAGCCATCTGTTTGATAGGTACATGAGCATCCTTACACAACAGACATCAAAATCTTGCAGCAATTTCGTCAGACCTTCGATTCCATCGGACGAAGATGCAATGATGAAATCATGCAAAAAGGGAAGTGTCAAAACTCTACTTCGCCTTTCATATAAATGAAGTTACATGAACAAATTTCATTCTTACTTTTAAAGAAAACAAGTTACATAAGCTCACTTGTTGTCTGTCCTTTGCTTAACATAGGTACATGAACACCCTATCTTATAGACAAAGGCGTGGGCGGTTGGGTGGAAAATTTCGAGCCAAGGCTTCGAAACTGCCTTTGTCATCACCAAAGATGATCATACCAAAAGGGAGTATTTTAATACTTCATCTGCGGAATAAGTTACATGAGCGCACTTGTTTCCCGCCCTTTGGCGAGTGTAGGTACACGAACACCCTGCATTACGAACAAAGGCGTGGGCGGTCGGGTGGAAAATTTCGAACCAAACCTTCGGAATCGCCTTTGCTGTCACCAATGATGAGCATACCAAGAGGGAGTATCATCTACACTGCTCTCTAACAAAATTTCTTATATTTCCCCAGATGGAGTCGTATCTCCGTTTCCCAGCTGGAGTCCTGTCTTCGTTTAAGCTGGAGTTGATTACATGCATCGCATTCCTCAACAAGAATCGAACATACAAGCATATTCTTCCAGAACTATCATTGAGACAGACATATCTATCTCATCTCCCCAGCGGATACTTCATTTCATTGTTATCTCCCCCAAGCGAGAGTCGAAGTACATGAGCTAACTTCGTCTCCGTCCGTTGTCAACTGTGTAGGCACATGGACTCCGCACAGTACGGTACAAACTCCTAGGCAACGGCGTGGGTGGTCGGGTGGAAGCCGTTTGATTCTAATATCAAAGAACATGACTGGGGCATGAAAGTGCAAACACTTTCCCCTCGAAGTTTGCACAAGAGCACTTCGGAGGTTTGAGTATCTAAACCTAGTCATTTCTTAAACATTCATGCGCTCATTCGCATATAATTTAAAATGATTTTTTTGACAATAAAAATGTTTCTGAGCGAGAATGGAGGAGGCAAGCCTATTCCTAAACACCTACCCGGAAAGATGAGCGCAAATACTCATACTCAAGCATTCAGGCGGATAACGAATCCTTTGACAAAAGATGCTCTAAACCGGGATGAAATCGAGCATTTCTTCCCTATCCAAAACACAAAACATTGACCATTGCTAACCCCTTCCGAGCCAAAGTCGAAGTTTCTATATACGTTACTCCCACTGAGTCTAAGGACCGCCTCACATTGAGGTTAAAGGAGATCTTGTAGCTAGAAACCGGAAGCAACGGATCACAGAGGCGACACTTCCTCAAGGTTCAAGCGAAGAGGTACCATCAACAGACGTGCTTGCCAGTTGACTTGTACCCAGGGACAAAAACATCCAACAATTCTGCAAGACGTACAAATCGTCAAAGAGTCCAAAGCAGCTCTAAAAAGATGAACGGGGATGAAAATGGGGCAAATCCTCATATACCATCAAGAAATATAAATCCTCAAAGAGTCCAAGGCGTCTCCAACAAAGCAAAGAAAAAGAAATAAAATGGGACAAATCCCTGCATGAAAGCGAAGAAAGAGCAAAATCAGCGCAAAGACCAAGGTCGTCAAAAGCAAAGCGCAAAAAGAAAATAAAAGAGCAAATTAAAGCACCAGGGCCGACATGAAAGGCCGCAAAAGCAAAGGTGCTATCTCCCGGACAAAACAGGGACAAGACACTCCCCAAAACAGATTTCCAAAGATGGAGAATTCGCTTGGACGGTGGATCGACCATCAATCCCCAACGGCGCGTCTCAACGGGCCCGCTGTCTGGTAGATGGAGAATTCGCTTGGACGGTGGAACCTCTATGGTACAATAGCTTCCGATGAGGTCCTTAGACTCGTTCCTTCAAAAAGACAAATTCAGATTCTCTATCCAAAGACCTTACGCCAAAACTACATTTCAACCTAGATAAAGACTCTTTCGACTGGTACATGAGCATCCAAGTCAAGGGAATTCTAAAATCCAACTGAGATAGCTTTCAGAATTGAGAATAAGACATGAGAGAAATTAGAAGCCCTTCCATGATCTAGCTCAGAAGCAATCTTAATAAGCTTCACCAAAGTAAAATATGACATGCATGAATGTCGTAATCATACATGTTTGATTATCCCCGTACATCACAGGAATGCATTCGTTACTGACATTTTTTTTTATGAGATCCCAAGGTACATATCTAGCAGGAATACTCCAAGATTACAATTTAGGGTATCTATGACATCCTTGCGAGAAAATCTTTTCAAATTCTCTCACAAGGAGGGGCAAACTGTCGATACCCCAAATTTTTGTTTAACTACTGTTGGAGATTCCGCAGCAAGTTGATGACGGGGGCGAGGAGAAGGAAACTTCCAGGTCCTACCGAATCAACTCAGCCAGCAGTTCAGCCCGTGACAAGCCTCAGATTCTTTCTGCAAAAGCAGCAAGTCATTGCTCAGATTCATGGGCAACATCTTTCGTCCCAAGCTGTAGTGGACTGACAACCAATTCCAGGATCTTTGCAGCCTCTGCCCATCTTGTTCAGCCTCCTAATACACAACCTCATCTTGTGCGGAATCAAGCACACTTTCCTCAGCCGCCTCCCAGAGCTTGACCATTTCATCCTTGCATTGCGGTTCCACACCAGCGGCAATCAAATGACCTCCTGTTCCAGACAATAAAAAACAGAGCAAACCCAGCAAATACACCTCATATCACAAGCCCCCGAAAACCACTTATTCTGCTGATCATAGGCCATGGTGCAATCCAAAATTTGAACCCAAAGAAACCATTCTTTGATAAAACCAAAGTTCAGCCCAAACCCAAGCAAAAAAGGGCTGACCGAGCCCCACCAACCCAAAGAAGAAGGCTGAAGTAAACCCCAGCCCGACCCAAAGGAAAGGAAGAAGGAGAACTGTTCTGTCCTAGCGTCATCATCACCTTTCAGGAAAACAAGCACGGCTAGTAGACAACTTGCGAGGGGGAACGGCAGGGCAGAAGGGATGATCGAGATCACTCGGCCCAAGGCGCCATCACTTCACCGTGGGAGGATAAGAAGGGGAGAGGGGAGTCTTCATGAGGGGTCGGAGGGGGAGGACCTAAAAAAAATCGCAAAGAGAGAGCCAGCTTCTCATCTTCGAAAAAATTCACCAGTTCCTTTTTCTTCAAGACTCCTCAGCCTCCATATCCCGGCAGCCGCCTCTATCACAGTGATCCTCCAACATCCTCGACCAAGCCAAGGAATCCGGATTCGGTGACGACGAGCTTCACCTTCCGGCGCCCTGAGGTCCAGCGACTCACCTTCCCGGCGTCCCTCCGATGAAAATCCCACGATCCCCCTCAGCTTCAGAGTTGACGGCCGGACCCACGTCCTGAAGCTGCTCCCAAAGTCCTCGCCCAGAACCAAGGCTGAAGGCGGTGAACTCATCCTCGTCTATCCTGACCCGCAACAACGGCTACTTCTCCTCCAGCGCTTTTCCAACCCAAGACAACCTCAACTCCAGGTTCGTCCAAGGCACGACCAGATCCGCTTCCCAATGACGACGCCCCACCTCCTGGCGAACCCACAGCTATACCAGGCTTCCTCAGACCCGGCAGCGGCAAATCGCGGCTCCTTCGATGGTAGCATCTCGCGCCCAGAACGCCAGAGGCGACCTGTCCCCGGCGATTTCGAAGCCGGCGCCCAAGCTTGCCCTCCTGATCTTCCTGAAGCCCGCAGTGAAGAATCTCTTCCGGATGCCTCTCTCTTTGCAGCTTAGCGGCGAATCGCCCTCACCCAACTCCAGGATCGTCCAGTGACCGGCGGGGAAACGACTAACCTCCTCCGGCAGCAAATCCTCCAGATCTGGTCTTGGTGGTGGCGACCTGTCCAAACCTCGTAGCAATAGACTTCCCCGTCCCCTCCTGTGCTCATCCAACGGCTTGGCAGGAGCTTCCCCTCTTCGTCACCTCCAGAATCGGCGGCCGAACCCCCGCCGTCCCCAAGGTTTGCGGCAGAGGACTCGCCCTCCTCGGACGTCCCACGACGAAGCGCCTTCCCCGAGATCCGGCAGTCAAGACCCTCTCCTGCGTTCCCTAGGTGACGGATTCTTCAGATCGGCGACAACCCATCCGGATCGACCTCATTCGGACTATGTGTGGGAAGAAAAGGAGTTTGATATTTCGGAGGAGAATTCGTGAGGAAGCCCCCCCCCCCCAGAGAGGTAAAATCCCTTCGCTTGTTTTTATTATCTCTTTTGTTTGAATGGCAATATCCTTGATTTAAAATCCTACGTTAATCTGTCTTGTCCCTTTATAATTGTCATTTTAGATAATAGTTAGATAATTCATTTAGGATTTAAATTGAGTACGGTCAGAATACGTTCATTATCCTCTTGGCCATCGACAAATTTTAATCCCTTTTAGTATGATTTTATTCTCATTCATTTGTTTGATAGTCGATATATTATTAACATCCATCTCCCTTTGTTTTGCATGTAAAACACGGCGAGACCCTCCGGATATTTTCAAGGATCTACATCAAGTGAACGTTTTCAATCAAAACGGTAAGACATGTCTTACTAATTCAATTCGATTGAATTTCGTTCAAATTTACTCGACTTGGCTCGACATCGGCATCTTCCTGTTTTACATGTAAAACACCGAGGAATTATTACCAAGGAATGCATCCTCCGACGACGCGGACGATCGACATCAACGGGATACAAAATCCCCCATTTAACTCAACCATTTTAAACGGTAAGTCATGCCTTACTGTTTCGGTTCGGTTAAATTTACGTCAATTTACCCGTCAAAAAAGGCTTTGCACTTTTCTTTCATTTCCCTGTTTTGCATGTTAAACAACGAGGAAATCATTACCAAGGAACGTCATCTTCCGACATCACGAAGGATCAACATCAACGGGCCACACAACGCCCCAGACTTCCATTTTCCGACATTACCGAAGATCAATATCAACGGGCCACACAACACCCCAGACATCCATTTTCAACATCACGAAGGATCAACATCAGCGGGCCACACAACGCCCGGTGAATAATCATTCTTACTCACCAGTTGATTCCAAAATTATCCCATGTATTTTGGAATTTTCTGACATATCGTCTTCCTATGGTGTTTTGATTTTACATGAAAAATCAACCGAGCTTTATGGGATCCCGACAAAGCGATATCTCGAAGACAAAAAGCTCGAAGGCGTTAGCTTCGAAGTAAAGCGGCATCAACCATCATCTCAGGTACATGAGGGAAGTGCGGGCTTCCCGTCTTTTCTTTATTTCCACATGTAACGGGTCGTGAGCCCAAGTGCATAGGCTCACGATCATCGCCCTTCCCCGCTCCCTTTGATCTAAATAATTGTTTGTGATTGTTCGCATGCTTTAGGCCCATAGGTCTATCGTCGCATGTTGTTTGCCAAATACACATGAGTTCAAGCCCAAAAGGCTTGAATCGGGTCCAACACCCGTAAAACAGCGACATGAGTCCGGAGTCATGCCCGGATCGGGTCCAACGCCCGTTAACCAAAAGTCAAACTCTTTTGGAGCAAACGCCACCTCTTCGCATGATTAGAGTGTAAAGATTTAGTAAGTAGAAATCCCCGAACCAGCTGTTTTTCCGACTTAACAGTTTTAAAAATAAAAGTCGGTGGCGACTCCGTAATAGTTTACCTAGGTTAAACAACAACATGTTTTACAAACGGAGCCATCATTGGATGGGTGACGGCGACACGAGCCGCTTCCTGGATCCTCCCGGAATTTCCCAAGCGAGGTCTTAACGCAGCCTTTCGCCCGTCGCCTTCAAGGACTGGAGACGGTCGGCGAAACGCCCCGCAGATCCGCTCGGGAACCAAGGGAGGATTCAACCCGATGCCCTTCCGCAGCGTCCGACGCTCGAGTCGCGACGCCGACCGGATTGGGCCTCGGGGAGCGGGCCCGGATCCTCGTGTCGCCGGAGCCGCAGCGCGCGTGCTAGGCCGGAGGGCGCGCGTACAGTGCCTACAGGTGGTGAACTTTCGCGCAGGCGAAGTACTAGTACTTGACACGATGAATAAGGGAGCATCGAACATCCATGGGAGAATGGACCTGCATGTTCGAGTGCTGACCCTGCTGAAGGTTATTTTGGACGAGAATGCCCAGCAATCGAGTGCGCGCACCGTTCCGGACATATGTTCATGGCCCGTTCGTTGCCCGGCTTACGTCCCCCAACAGTTCATGTTGGGCAACGCGTAAGTATTGTTAACCCACAACAATGAATTATAGACATGAAAACACTAATTTCTTTGTATGTTTTTTAGCGCTGATTGCGGAATTTTCGTCATGAAGTTCATGTCCATGTCGGACCCAACAGAGGGTCTTGCAGACGTGGTGAGCTAACGCAGCGGGAAAAATAATTGTATAACAGGGACTTCATGTATAAGCATCTGATGAGAACCATTGCTATTGCGGCTTGCAGCGTGTGCGCGATTTTGACAGGTTTCGTCTCGCGATAAGTCTGATCAAGTGGCCGGGAAACGGACTGAAGAGCATGGTGCTGGGTAAGTTGAAGGATCGCCGAAAGCAGAGGGCACGCGCAGCGAAAGGATTACCCCAACCAAGAAAAGCTAGCTAATATCTGTCAGTGGCAGTGGTGTACATTGTAACATTCTGTAAGTAACGGATCATTGACTGCTGCCACAAAAAGGTCATATGTCCGACAGGTTTTGTTAGTACTGTTCCGTAATAGGATCCCGGATATCAGTAGCACAAAATATTTTTTGTCGTTTAGCACACTGTACGACAGACATTGTAAATACCTGGGGCTTATTATATATTCATCTGGCCGACAACGGACTTTCCCTCGTCCAGACTTCCTTCTTGCATCGCAGTTGCAGTGAACTCCGAAATTGTGTTTAATTTATCAGTTTCCATATTGCAAATACCATATTGATTAAACATTAACATAGTCGGCAGAGATTCGCACCCCAGAAGCGCCTTCTTTCGTTTACCCTTGTCACATGGGGACGGACTTGCCTTGCCGTCAGACATCTCCACACTTTCGAGAGCTACAGTCAATTCTTGTAAGGACTTGCGGACTTGCACGTAGGCGGCTTCAGTTTTGCCTCCAAGAAAACATAAATGACGGCACGCCGTCATAAGAATACCTTGTCTAAATTCTTCAGTAGTCGCGTCGTGCCCGGAGCCGCCTGCGATAGAAGAATATGATAATCGTGCTCCCTTTGTCCAACGTTGCAGCAGAGCGGCGGTGGGATGGACTTGATGCCTTCGATCTTCATAACGTGGAACATATGTGCGCAAGACAGTCCGTACGTTTCGAAATGTACGCAACTACAGGTCAACGACGGACGATGTTTGGCTGAATGTACTTCAACCCCCAGTGATTCCTCTTCGTAACTTCCCAGCCGATATACTCGATTAATATTTCCATCTATCATACCTTCAACGACGAACAATGCTTCCTTGTGGATCTGCAAATAAACCTTACGAAACGATGCTAGAGTGTAGAACCGACTTGCGTCCGCCTCGAGGCTGCGCAACATGGTTCGCAATTGATATGCCTTACATGTCGAATTGTAATCCGCCATACTTTCCTTATGGTGCAGGTCTGCGACGGCTCGCTCGTAGTGATGTAAAAATTCGTGCACTTTGTGTTTCGTCTTCAGGTACATTTTCATGAATGCGTGCATCCCTTCGCAACGCTGCGTGCTCCTAAGAGTAGCCCAGAAATGTCCTTGACAATACGTCATCCACCACATTCGTCTGCTATCGTACAGCTGTTGTAGCCAGCGAATGTTAACCGACCCAGTATTTTCATCATATCCTCCCACTCTTGCTCTACCTCATCGATGGACTTCGAATTGTATATGAAGGCAGAGATGCATCGTCTCAGCGTCGGATCATGTACCCTACGGACAATATTGCGACTCATGTGCCAAAGGCAAAGACGGTGTCTGGCTGTTGGCCACGTTTCTCGTACGGCGGCGATCATCGATCTATCTGCATCGGTGACAACGCTGATAGGTACTTTGGACCCCATAACCTCGGCATGCGTACTTAAAAGCCAAGTGTAATCCTCTACTGACTCATAAGCCATTAAGGCGGCCCCGAAGACAATGGTCTGGTGATGGTTGTTGACTCCGACGATGACAGCCATTTGCATACCATATGCATTCGTCTTGAAGGTTGAATCTAAAGCGACAACGTCTCCGAATGCGTTGTAATCCAACTTAGATTTTGTGTCTGACCAGTACATACGGACGACTTCGCCGTCCTCAATGGCTGTCGCCAATGACATGCCTTGATCGCAACCTTGTCTGGACAGTAGATATGCATATCCAGCATCAAACATCGAGCAACTTCCAGATCTTTCATCCTTCAGCTTGCGATTGTTCATGTCTTTCATTAAGAAGCCCACCCGTTCGTGCCCTCCAGAAGCGTAAACCAACAGACGCATAATGTCGCATTGCCTGAAACCTACGCTTAACATTCGATTTACGGCTGCCATGTCCTCATCAGTCACTGCTCGCCTTTCGCACATGAAACACGATAGAGGGCCAGGCACCAACGCGTGATTGTGAGATAAATTCGCTACTGTGATATACCAACGACCGTTGGTGTCCTTTGCGGTTCTAACCTCGCAGTGACAGCCTGACCTCATGGACGGCCTCATTCGCGATGACCCGTCAACGGCGGATCTTCTCCTCGGATGGCCTTCTCGCGAGCATACCCAACTATGCATTACGGGCTCGCCGCCACGGCGACGTCGTATGTCATTTTTCCTCGTAGAGAATTCGTGTACCAGTCCGTACATCCTAAAAAGTTGACCAACCTCATCTGCTAAAGCAAAAGTCATCTCCATCATCTTCTCCTCCGACAGTCCCGACACGATCATCAGACAGCCGGCTGTGTCCCCAGCCGCCATAGTTTCCTACCCGGAAGGGCTGTGCTCACTCACACTGCGAGGAAATAGCGATCAAACCCTTCCGAGCTCACAGTTGGGTATGGGGATTCAGCAAAATACTTGAAGTTTCATGGACCTGCGGAAAGCAGTAAAAGAAAACCTCGTTAAACTCCCACTTATTTTATTCTATGCATTCTCGCTCAAGTGATCCAACAGGTGATCCAACATGATATTAATATAACAAAATAAAAAACGAATAACCTACCAGCGTGGAAGTAGAAGACATTTAATTCATTGGTCATCATGCTTGCAGGGCCGTCGGTTTG
Organism: Melastoma dodecandrum; assembly: GCA_029817715.1. NCBI lineage: Eukaryota > Viridiplantae > Streptophyta > Magnoliopsida > Myrtales > Melastomataceae > Melastoma > Melastoma dodecandrum. The sequence continues at coordinate 2,978,761 of JARUPY010000079.1, read as the reverse complement.
ATCTGTGGGCAGGACTTATCCGACTGAACATTAATAATCCACTAACCACGCTCAGAGAATTCGAAGCGACATGGAACCGTCGATACTGCTCCCATTAACTTCTCTTAGCCAACTCCAATTGTAACACCAATTTCTTCTATCCCACTCACCCTACGGGAACGCGCCCACTAAGCCACTTCCATCGAAACACAGACGCGGTAACCAAACCCTTAAGCCTCCCTAGATGAACGGCACTCAGTCGCAGGGCATCACAACAAACGGCACTACGCCTCTGCGGAACTACGACATCCAGGTATGCTCCGTCCGACCCATACCATGTGAAAAAGCATGTCGTGTGAGATTGGAGATATGGCATGGTACGCGTACATTGCAAGACCGCCCGGGCTACGACGTTACTTTCAACGTCCGTTTGCCGACCAACTTCCACGGTCAGTATGGCAACGGACAGTGGGTACGCGATCTGCGTGCTACGCTGCTGCACCTGCTGGATAGAGAGCCCCATTTAAGTGAAACAAACTGCGATGCCACCTTTGAACGTGTCCTCCATACCATCCACCTGCCGATACTGAAACTGTTGCGTCCGGGCACGAACAAGCTGCTCGTGAGGCTAAACAGGGTTTCACTACATTTAGCGACGATGTTCTCCGAAGACAGGATATTCCAGATGCGACTGAAACTTGAGGTGGTCGACAACGTATACGCATGTGAGTTCATCTTGAAGGACACTCGGGGTGTCGTCAACCTGGCGCTGGCGGAGGGCATCCAAGATATGGATATGCACAACGAGCTGTCCTTCCTCATATGGAGATGCCCGCCCTTCGCCAACAACGGCTCCTTCGTCTCCGCGGCGCTGGACCTCTTCTCCCACCAGAAGACCTCCATTGCACTGGTCATCGGTCCCCCTGAGTCCGCGATGAACGACCCAAGGAGCATATGTGCGGCCTTTCCATTTGGCAGCCTTCACTATGTCAATTCTTGGCGTGGGGGCGTCTTCATCCTGTGGAGGCGGGAGGAGGTGAGCATCCACTTCTTCGAGGAGCAGAGCGGATCGGCCAGTGCACTTGTTGTGGTACGTGCTCGTATAAATACCTGGACTAAGTTCTCATCAACTTTCGCACGCACATTCATCATATGCATCTTACTTTCCACGTAGGACTACCCAAGGAACCTGTTATCGGACGTTTAGCACCCCGGGTCTATGTCGCGAAGATGCATATGCATATTTCTCTTCGACTGGAGCGGTCCTCACGGACAGTGGACGCGATAATTTTTGTTTTAATAGGCCATCGGTCCCATTTCCTGACCCAACTTACGCTGCAAAATTTAGCTCTTGTCCGGTATACGCTGATGGGGAAAACATTCTGTACTGTAAACCCTACCGTAAAACTTCGCTGATGCCCTTTCTTGCTCCCATTATATGCGTTCTCCAGCAGTATGATTGTTCGTCGTCTCTAACCCCTTACGCCAACTTCGAGACTCCCTGCCGTGTACGCCGCATACAATGGTCCCCGGGCAAATTCAGACCCTTGTTGTTTACTAGACGAACTGTAATCCTACTGTTTCATGGACACAAACTACGACTCGATGGAGAACGAATGCATGTGGAGACGAATGCATTGCCTACCTTACGAGAGAAACCCTTACTTTCAACAACTGCAGCACATCATTAATTTCGAACTGACAGGGAATCTAATCACTGCTCGCATTTACTAATAAATTCAGGTGGCAGTTTACAAATTGTTTTACCCCTGCTACCACTCCGCCATTTTAACAGCCACAAGCCGAATCAACCATGGCGAACGGCAGCAGGCCATCGTCCAACTTGCACGTCCAGGTAAGCTCCTTCCGACCGTACCCCTGTGAGAAAGCATGTCGGATCAGGGTACAGTTATGGTCCGGAACTGGCGTATCGCCGGGCCGCGCTGGCTACGAGGTTACTTTCGATGTCCGTCTACACACAAACCTCCAGCTTGAACAGGGTAACGGAGGGTGGGTGCGTGATCTGCGTGTTACTTTGCTGCAAATGCTGGGTATGGAGCCTCAAATAGACGAAAACAACTGTGCGCCCACCGTTGAACGTCTGCTCCGGTTCTTGCACCTGCCACTACTCAACCTTCTGCGTCCGGGGACCAATAGGATACAACTCCAGCTAAACAGGCCGTCCCTTCGTGTAGCAACCGCGTTATCCGAGAACAAAATATTTCAACTGCGTCTCCAGCTCGAAGTGTACGACAATTCACCGGTGTGGGAGTTCATGTTAAATGACACCCGAGGGACGGTCGACCTAGCGCTTGCACAGGGCGTCGGTGATTCGGACATGAAAAAGGAGATGTCCGTCCTCGTTTGGAACTGCCCAAACTACCGTAACGAATACTCTTTTGTCAACGCTGCAGTTGAACTCTTCACCGTCCAGAACACGTGCATGGCGGTGGTCGCTAATATCCCGCCCACCGCACTGAACGATGCAGCCAGCTTATGTGAGCAGTTTCCATTCAGCGACCATCACGTTCTGCATTCTTGGCAAGGCGGCGCCCTCGTCCTGTGGCGACGCCAACGGATCAGCATTCATTTCTTCGAGGAGATGGTCGCAACGGCGAGTGCTATCGTTATGGTACGTGTACGCCTACTCAACCCAAATAACTTTCCATTCGACCTTCATACGCTCGAAACACATCTGCATTGTATGTATGTCTACGCAGGACTACCCGAGGAACCTCTTCTCCGACTTGTCAAATTAAGGACTCTTCGTGCTAGACGTAATTCCCTTTTGTAGAACGTGTGTGACTACGGTATGTCAACGCCCTGGCGGGGTTCCAAGCCGCATCATAACATTGCGGCCAACAATTTTTGGGCACCTCGCATCCTCTGTGTGCTTTTGCGTTGTAATATCCCTTATGAACGTCGGAATTGTGTAATCCCCTTTAATATCGCCGTGGACTTCGCGGTGTCCTCGGGAGAACATAACCTGTAATTCGACTTGGTTTCCTACAATTCCTGACCCCTTTCACCAACTTCCATGTCACCGTTACCCCAACTTTCTTACCTGCCTCAGCAACTCGTCCTCACCGCGATCTCCCTACATCGCAGGCTTCGAATCGCAAATGCGTGGGTGCCCGTCACTGGCCGCAAGTATCTACACAAGCTGAGGATCGGTTTCCCGGCCAATAACGTGCCCCAGACCCTAGCTGAGCTGGGAACGCACAAACTCACTTTTAATGGGCAAAATGGTAATATCACCCCCAAGGCAGGATTGGAGTTAGGCTAGGAGTTAGGCTACTGCGAATGTATTAATGGTTACTGTTTATGTACACTAGACCAATTAGTACAATGTACTAAAAAACACTGTTATTGTTTTGTACCAATTAGTACACCTGTAATGTACTAAAAATGTACTAAAAAAGGTTTTGTACATTGTACTAACTGTACTAGTACAAAAACAGTGACCATTAGTACAATGTACTAAAAAACACTGTTACTGTTTCGTACCAATTAGTACACCTGTAATGTGCTAAAAATGTACTAAAAAAGTCTTGTACATTGTACTAACTGTACTAGTACAAAAACAGTGACCATTAGTACAATGTACTAACTGTACTAGTACAAAAAAGTGACCATTAGTACAATGTACTAACTGTACTAGTACAAAAACAGTACCCATTAGTACAATGTACTAACACTGTAGTTAGTACATTGTTAGTAATAACAAGTGTACTAATTTTTGTTAGTACAATGTACTAAATCAGGGTCGAAATTAGTACATTGCACGGGACGTTAGCCGCTCCCCCAACCCCCTCCCCATGACTTTTACAAGCAAAATTCCAAACAACTAAAACCCTAAAAGATCATTCGATCCCCATGACTCGAAAGTAAAAGAAAGGATGGAGATTCGATTCAACCAACAACCCTCTTTGCATTTTCTTTCATAAACTAGAAAAAGAGAGTAACGTGATGCAAATTAAAAGAGAGAGAGAGAGAGAGAGAGAGAGAGAGAGGTGGGGCATTCTCCTTATTTCACGTGGATGATCGATGATCTGCATATCTATTTCATTTACTTTGGATAGAAGATATTCCACGTTGCATTGGCTTTGCTAGTGAGAAACAAATTTAGTCAAAAGTCTTCGGGAATCGTGATATTTATTGGTCCATTACCCTTCCCCTTGTATCTATCTATATGAAAGAAGAAGGCACCTCGTGAAGAAAGAGCCAGGTGCATCCTTCCGTTGTTGTTGTTTTTTTTTTTGCTGATTCTAATTTGGGGAGCAGTTGAGATTGGCAGTTGAGTCACGTCATTTATCTTATCGTCCTACATTTTCCTTTTTCTTTTTTTTTTGGTTGATCTGGTCGGCAAAAGACAACAAACAAGCATCGTTCGTAGTAGTAGTAGTTAGTAGTATATTCACGAAAAGCAGAGAATTTCCTATTCTTCCGTCCATATGTGTCTCAACGATATGAATATTATCTTTGATGAAATGCTATAGTTTCTAACGAACCCACCGAAAGCCCCCCCACCCCCCTAGCTTTCCCTTTCAAGCTCATCGAGAAATCCGATCCCACCCACCTACATCCCTCCCTCATCATAAAGAGTACGCGTACCTCCCCCCAATTCACTTACCTTAACCAAATAAAAGAGAAATTTTTATAATCGTTGAAAGTTAAAAACATTCATTTATAATATTATTTTTTATTTTAAATAATTAATTAAATATAGAAAGCCCCCTGGTGTCTTTTAAAACAGAGGAAACGGAGGTTGTTGTGGATTGGGTGGGATTCTCCTCCTTTATCTTCCTCCAATAACAACAAAAAAAAAACAACTAATTAACCAAGCTAAGCACATCCATCAGCGTCAGCCAGTGTATATATATATATATCCCCCAGCCCCAGCCCCAACCTCAACCCCTCCTCATTCTTATTCTTGCCTCATCTTCTCCTCCCCTTTCCTCTTTGAAGAAATAAAGATGGCGGATAACAACAAGACCATACTCGTGACTGGGGGTGCCGGTTATATAGGAACCCACGCAGTCCTCCAGCTCCTTGAATGTGGCTACCGTGTCCTTGTCGTAGATAACCTCGACAATTCCTCTCCAGTCGCCCTCGACCGAGTCCAGAGCCTAGCCGGTATACGTGCTCACAATCTCTCCTTCCACGAGGTAAATATTAGCCTGCCCAATGATGATCATCTTTCTCCTTCCTTCAAAGCTGACTGACAGTTTAATTGAAATCCTCGAGTCACTTTTCTTTCCCTTTATTTGTTTTTTTTTTTAAATGGCTGGCGCGGGTTTTGTGGAAAGCAGTATTTCACGGAGTCTCTGTTCTTCCTCTTCTTTGTTTTGCAGATTGATCTCCGTGACAAGCCTGCCCTTGAGAACATCTTTTCATCCACAAGGTAAACGTCTTAAAGTCTCTTACCCTTGATGTTTACTTGCTCAGGAGACAGACAAGTCATGTGTGAAAGTTTGGCTTCACTTTATGAAAGAGATCCCCCCAAACTGGGTTCATCATTCTCCTCTGCTTTTCTTTCTTGTATATCTTCTCTTCAATCCCTAATGATCTTCCTGATTGATCCGTTGTCGCATTACTGCAGCTTTGATGCCGTCATACATTTTGCTGGCCTCAAGGCAGTTGGTGAGAGCGTAGAGAAGCCATTGCTCTATTTCGACAACAACCTCATCGGCACGATCATACTGTTGGAAGTCATGGCAGCTCATGGCTGTAAAAAGGTTCGTCTGATCTTTGTTTTCTTTCACGTGTTGCTTTCAAAGGGTTGCGTTTTCTATGCGATGCAACCTGCCCATTGTGGCGCTTGATTGATTACCAATAGAGTCATCATCCCGGATGAAATGACGACTGGCATTGTTAATATACATAGAGATCGATGGCCTCATTCCCTTGATTATTGATAGCAACCTGCAATATGCTAAAGTCGCTGGATGATTCTTGTGTTTGGGTCATTGTGCTTGTGAGTATCTAGTGCCAAGGATTGTGCCTATCGGTTCATGACTACTTTCTAACTTCCTCAATGACGTGTGTGTGTCACCATCTGTAGCTAGTGTTTTCCTCATCAGCTACCGTCTATGGATGGCCAAAGGAAGTCCCTTGCACAGAAGAATTTCCCACCTGTGCGATGAACCCGTATGGACGTACCAAGGTACACAATCGGGCTTTTGTCCTCAGCCCTTGTGTCCTCCTATTTGTGCGCTTGATTTAATATCTCCATGTCATCATATCTCCTTTGTGGCGGTCCATTTTTTAACTCCACAGCTCTTCATCGAAGAAATTTGCCGAGACATCTATAGAGCAGACTCAGAGTGGAAGATTATATTGCTTAGATACTTCAATCCAGTCGGAGCTCATCCTAGTGGCCAAATCGGAGAGGATCCAAGGGGGATTCCAAACAATCTAATGCCATTCGTGCAACAGGTAGCTGTGGGTAGGCAGCCCGCTTTGACTGTTTTTGGGACTGACTACTCAACGAACGATGGAACTGGGGTACGATGTGATTTCTATTTGCATGTCTGTGAGCATAGCCTGTCTACCTTTTCCATGAAGATTGTTTATGATAATGTGAAGATTATTCTTTTTCTGCTTCTTCTCTTGAATTTATGTTCATGCTCATGCGGCGGTACTGTTATTTCAGGTTCGGGATTACATCCATGTTGTTGATCTGGCCGATGGGCACATTGCAGCATTAAATAAGCTCGGTGAACCCAGCATTGGTGAGATATCTTTCACTCTGTTAAAATTTCCCAGATATTCATTCAGGCTCTGTTGCAGATTAGCACCACTTGAATAGGTGGTTCATTTATCATGTAAGAAGCTCTCGTAAGATGGCAGATGGGAAGCATAGCGTCAACATAGAAGCCTTGTGATCATTTCAAGATTCTGAGGATAGTGTTTTACATAATAATATAGAGTACATGTGCTGCAGGGTGCGAAGTCTACAACCTGGGAACTGGAAAGGGGACATCAGTACTTGAGATGGTCACGGCATTTGAGAAGTCTTCTGGGAAGGTATGGCGTCTTTCCATATTCATCAATAGCATTCTGCATGACGGCCATTGGCAATTGGGGATTCATCTCAACGGCGGACACTTCTACCCTTTCCTGTTAATGATTAGGCAACATGGTTTATTTTTCCTTTTTTCTTTTCCCCCTTAATGCAGAAAATTCCACTGAATATCGCTGGGAGGCGGCCTGGTGATGCTGAAATTGTGTATGCGTCGACTGAAAAGGCCGAACGTGAACTGAACTGGAGGTAAGTTCTGTCCCTCTTGTGCCGTCATGCCATTCAAGCTGGAGCTAAAGCTGCAGTTAACACGAGGCGACTAATGTATCTAAACTGGGTTTTTTTGTTTGATAAATTCCCAGGGCCAAATACGGAATAGAGGAGATGTGCAGGGATCAATGGAACTGGGCAAGCCAGAACCCTCACGGCTACGGATCACCTGACAAACCACTGAATGACTGATCTCCCTTCCCCGAAAAGTTTGGAATACGGGGAGCTGTCTGAGTCATATTATATGTATGAAACTATTTGTAGTCTCCCGAACCGAATAACTGTGGGGGCTCTCCCCATTTCTTAATAAGAGCAAGAAAGCTTAAGTAAAGAGTATGTTACTCTCCCAAATGAAGCAATCTCCGAGTTGCTCCACCAATTTGATTGTCGCCGGAGGCGGAGGAATCCCCGGTCTGGCCATTTCATTTGCGTTCAATAAATCCTGACTGGGAAATCCGAAAACATACCGGGAAAAAAGGACAGAGTATTTCATTTGCGATCAGTAATTCTTTATTGAAATACTCTGTCAGATGAGACGTGGAGAATTGTTGAAGAACCAGAGGAATCGGGAGAAAAAAGAATAACTGTAGAAAAAGTAGTGGATTTCCTTTTCCGGGGCAGATTCCAGGGGAAACAGCAGTTGCCGCACGATTGGCCAGATAGGATTAATGAAGTGATCTGAACCGTACACGTACACTGAGGCTAAAGGATGTTAAAAAAAGAAGCAAATAGTAGTTAGTTTAGTTAGGAAAATAGATCGAAAGAGAGTGTGTGCTCCGATCTGTGGAAGCGACCGTAGGAGAGCGGAGAGTGACGAAGTAGGCTTCCGACCTGTGGACAACTTTTTGTCCATTTCTTCTTCCAGGAGCTCAAAGGTTTCAAGCTGCTCAACAGGACATCGTGGGTTTAGATGCAAGAAGGATAATCCAAGTTTCCTGAACAGAGGTATTACTCTTAAAGTCGTCTCAACTCAATCTCAGTGCCACACTTAGAAAGAAAATATCAGTGACACTGGCACGATCTCATTGGTCCATGATTGCTGTCTAGCTTGTTATTGCCCAAACCTCTGATAGCTCATGCTTTTCTGTTTCCTCGTTTTACCTATTGGTTTCATGGTGCAGTGTTGACAGCAGAGGCCGCAAAGATGAGCTATCTAGCGGCTAAAAAGCTTCGTTGGCAAAGATGAGCTATCTAGCGGCTAAAAAGCTTCGTTGTCAAAAAGAATTGCCCGCGAAAGTTTAACCCGGACCACGGAATCCACACGAGTTGAAAAGCTGCCGGAGTATCCCCATCGTTAGCATCTTCACATAGCAATCCATCAAAACCCCAAAAATCTTCAAATAGCATGTTAAATTTCTTAAAATGTACGATCATTGCAATAAACAGTATATAACTACTGTCGAATGATCGTAACATTAGTTGTACCTTAATGTTGATGACATATTCCATACCCTCCCCCCTCAAATGATCGTAAGTAAGCTATTTTTCAATGAATTTTATCTTGAACACCACATGGCTCAATTAGCCCGATGAAATGAAATTCCATATCATAAACGTAAAGAAACCCATCCATGTGGGACATATCTTAGGCCACAATGAGAGAGGCCAAAATTAAAAAATCTACTTATAATTTGAAGCCAGGAACAACTCCATCTTGCTTTACTTATTTAAATAAAATATAAAATAACAAGATACTATTTTATTTCAGAGTCATTTTTGTCGTGCTTCTAACTTATTTTAAAAAGTTTTCCACAAAAATCAAAAGCAAATTATCGATATTTGGCCCCACCAATACGTCAACTTTACTTTGGCATATCGTTTAAAAAGTTTTGAATTTGGCCTTATTTCGATTTTACTTTTGGATTTGACCTTATTCTTAACGGCCGTTACCCTGTCGACGTTAAACCATAGATTATCTGACGTGTCACTAATTTTTTTTTTGTTATTCTTACGTGGACTATCAGGATATCAAGGATGAAATAATTTTTTTTTGTTTTTCTTACGTGGACTATCAGGCTATAGGGATTCGTTAAGCCGCCCCCCACCCAAAAACCCTAATTTCCCTCCCTCTCCGCCTCCCACCCTATGGCGTCTCCAACGACCAGCTGCCATGTCCTCCTTCGACCAGGAAATACCTCCTAATCCATCTCTACCACCGTTTCTCTCCTTCAGGAGCCCTAGCTTGCTGAACTAACACCGGCCCCTCCTCTAACCCTGGACTCTGATGCTGCTGCGACGCCTCTACCCCCGAGCCCGCCGGTGGAACGCCACGCTGACGGAGGTTCTCGCGGTTCTGATTAATAGTTTCCCTAATCCAGTGTCTCCATTTTCACATTCCCCTGACCAGGCTGTAATGCATGATCATGCTCCTTCGATATGTCGCATCTCCCGCACTTCAGTCCCAGAAACAGCCTAGTCCCCCGTCGCATCTCCTTCCTAAGCCTCTCGTTCTCGTCCATCACCTCTGCAGCACAGTTCTGGCAGCAAACTGAGGGAGAAGAATGCGAGGACGTTACCTGCTCTTCCCCGGAATTCGACGGGATATGATCAGGATGGCCGTGGCCACCACCGGAATCCCTGCCGACATCGCCGAGGCTGTCGCAACATGAGGCAGGAGGCAGGGCTGCCGCTGGATTTCACAAAGGAGGCGCCTCTCCCCTTTCCGGAAAAATTCATTAGTGAATTCCCAACGATTATCGTCGGTACACATGATCTTGGCCGTGATCTGTGGTGGTTGTTAGTTTTCGTCTTTGGTATTATGTTTTCTGGTTAGTTTTTTCGCCGATCGATTTGAACTGGGTCTTCATCTGTTTCTGCTTGGATGGATGCTTATGATGCTGTCTGGGAAGTGATTCGCTGTTAATTTTAATTCTTGGGATTGGGATTTGGATTAAGGAGTTGTTTCCTGATGCTGGGATTCTGTGTAGGATCTGGGGAACAATTCCCAGCGATTATCATCTTGGTAAGGAAAGGAGTCGAGAAGGCGGATCTCTGGGGGTCGATGCCGGAGGAGACAGACACCGCGGGCGCGTCGGCGTGGCGTTCCACCGGCGGGGACACCCCCTCCTCCAAACCCTTTTATATTTCTTTCGTTTATGTCCACGTACGCAAAAAAAGGTGACGTGAAAGACACATCAGACCACCTAAGACAATCAAAACAACCGTCACAGATACGTCAGCTATAGGTAACGGCCATTACGAATAGGGCCAAATATAAAAGTAAAATCAAAATAAGGCCAAATTCAATATTTTTTAAACGATATGTCAAAACGTAAAGTTGGCCTATTAGTGTGGCCAAATATCGATAATTTGCCAAATCAAAATCGTTATTCTTAAAATTGTAAAATTACAAAAATGTTCTAAATGACACCGTATCATTCTTTTATGATATCAACTCTGTAATAATTTTATTTCAAATATTTTCGGTGCACCAAAAACCATATAAAAGGCTCTAAATGGTGAGCTTTTATTTAGAATTATGACACCCGAAAGCTTTTCCTCAAAATATTAACCAAATATCATAATAACTCGGATTTTTCATGGTCCTAGTGGGACTAAATTGAAGAAAACAAAAATTTGAGGACCAATTGTCAAAACATATAAAAGGAGAAGTCTTCCCCCCTTTTCCCTCCACTCCCTCTCAACAACAGCGACGCAGAAAAATAAAAGAAACCGCAAAATTTCCCCCCCTTGCCTTCCCTCGTTTTTTCCTCAACTCCCCGCGCGCTCCGGCACTTGCCCCAAACCCTACCCGCTCCGCCCGGAACCTCTCGCAGCCGTGACCGTCGCCCGGGAACATCACGGACGCCGTCATCTCGGGATCCCCTTGGTGCTGCCTGTCGCGGCGTTGTAGCTCCATGCCAGGCGACGCAGTCTCTCCTAGCCGCCTGCTCCAGGCTCACCATCACGCCCTCACCGCCTCCCCCTCGGTGGCGTCTCATCCTTCTCCCTCCCGGCAGATCTTCCAGCCGTTGAGGCGTCACCTGGCGTTCGCCTCCACCAAGCCTCATTTCTCCCCTGCCGAGGACTACCATCGTGGTTAGAACTCCGGTACGATGTGATTCTTCACGATCGTTGGATTAGGTGGGGGCTTTATTTTAGGGTTTTGGAGTGGCGATCTGGGGATGGCTGATCGAGATTATGATCGCGTTGTTTCTGATTCTAGGTTGGCGTAGATGGTAGCCTTTCGTTCTTATATCCTGTCTACGCGTGTTACAATTGCCCCTATTGTTCATTTGTCTGCTAAGTATTGCCTGTTTGACTTAGTTAATGTTTGGTGTTCGACACTGGTGGATTTCATCTGTAAATCCACGATGTTTGGCAACTGATGTATTATCTGGCTTTTTAACTGTTTCAGCCAATGAGTTGCATTGGTGTTTGACGGTTTTTGCAGTGTCTCTCATCTCCGAAAAATGGTTCAGTAACAATCTCATATTCGTCCTTTTAGATTCTGCAACGTAAGTCCGGAATTGCAGAAAATGAAGTCACTTCCAGCACCTTGGATTTTTGTAGCCCAGGAAGTGTGAAGACCCCAAACAGCCCCTTCCAGACTCCATCCTCCAAGAAAGGAGAAAGCAATGCCAATAATAGAACATGGGTGTCGAAATCTAACAAATTCACTCCTCCAGCACCGGTGTCCAACTCCAATATGGGTAAGAAACATTCTTCTTGGTAGAGATGCATATCATGGCCCTTTTCTGCTGCTGAAAACACTAGGCTACTTGACTTGAGAATCTATGGGTTTTTACAGGATCCCCTTTGCAAGCAACTCCAAGCAACTGCCGTGATGACAGTTCTCTATGTATATTTTTTGGAGTTGTTGCAATATAATCTAAAGCGGAGAACATCGTAGGTCCAGTTGAGTAGGAAGCATTAACTTGTCAGATATTTTCAGGACTATTGACGAGAAGGTTCATCGATTTGTTGAAGTGAGCAAAGGACAGGGTTTTGGACTTAAACAATGCGGCAGAAACTCTAAAGGTTTTTTTCTCTATAGAGAGCTAAACAATATTCCCTTTCCTTTCAGGCTATGCTATGATCTTTTAAGTACTTGAAGGGCTAAGGTTTTAAAAAGATTGGGGCAGTGCAGGTGCAAAAGAGGCGAATATATGACATAACCAATGTCTTGGAAGGAATTGGACTAATTGAGAAGACAATAAAAAATCAGATTTGTTGGAAGTAATCGCTTCTCCCATCTTGTTTTAAAGGACCAAAAATTCTTTTATTAGATTTTCTTTTCGTCCTACTTTTTACGATAAGGTTTTAATTTGGAAAAATTTCAATACCCTTTGCTTAAAAATAGGGGGATCGACTCATCTGGACCACAACAACTTGATGCTGATTCCTCTATGTTGCAGGTATTTAGAATGTCCCGGTGGTGTTTTGAATGTTCTCTGATGTCTAAATAATTGATTGAGTGCGAGAACTTCCATAATTCTACCGGATCTTGCTAGATATACACCCCCAGAAGAAAGTACTCAATTGCTACATTGAACTTGGTTGCAGGAAGAAATAGAGAAACTTTCCATTGAAGAAAGAAGAGTGGATGAGCAAATGAGGTTGGATGCAATTTCATGTATTTTTGGTTTACTCTTTGTTTTCTTCGAGGTGAATGCGAAAGCCTAACTTGCCCATGCTTCTCTTTTTGTTGTAGGGAAATGCATGAAAGACTTCGGAATTTGAGTGAAGATGAAAGTAATCAGAAGTAAGAGTTTGAATCTGGGGTTAAATTTAAAGAAGTTAAATAGTACCCATATATGAATGTTGCCGTTGATTTATTTAGATGGCTCTTCATCACCGAAGAAGATATCAAAGGGGTACCATGCTTTCAGGCAAGCCTTTACCACACCTAAAGGGTTCCAGTTATCAATTATTGGGTATTAAATACTGACCTTTTCCGGCAGAATGAGACCTTGATTGCAATAAAAGCACCTCACGGCACCACTGTGGAGGTCCCTGATCCCGATGAAGTGAGTTTCAGTTTTTAAAGAACGAAGTTATTTTCTAGTTCTTTGTGTTTAGTACTGATGTATAAAGGTGCAATAGGCAGTTGACTATCCACAAAGGCGATACAGGATTATTCTCAGAAGCACAATGGGTCCAGTTGATGTGTATCTTGTAAGGTACAATCCCCACGAAACAGTCCCTACTGCAAATTCCTTATTATTAATATAGAAAGTATTCCGTTTCATTTTATTACTACCGATGAACCCATGGTTTGCTCATTTTTATGCAGTCAATTCGAGGACAACTTTGAAGATATGAATGGAGTCAAACCATCTCCTGGCCTTCCACAATCTGGCGATGCTTCTTTGAATGAGAATGCAGTTGATGAGCCAGCCATTGCAGACACTACCAGAAATCAGAGGGAAACTAGTATGCTCGCCTTTCAAATATCCTCTGATGCTAACAGCATGCAGGAGTGCGCTGCGGGAATCATGAGAATTGTACCTCCAAATGTTGATGTGAGTCTCGTTATTCCTATTCCCTTAGTACGACTAAGTTCTCATGGAGGGGGAGGATTTTTTATAACTTTTAGGCAGTTGCATGTTGAGTCACTTTGATTACCCTATGTTGCAGGACAACATAGATTATTGGCTCTTATCGGATGGAGACGTGAGTGTAGACATTAAAATTTTATCATCATATGGCTACCTATCAAGTTTAATATTCAATTTGTATGGATTTTAAACGGGCTATAAATTCAAATCCATGAAAATGATGCCACAAGCCCATCCAAACAAGGCTATTTTGGGTCAAACCAAGGCCAACTTTAAGCTCGGCCCATAGTTCTGTCTAAAGGAAAGTTACCTAATGTATGGTAACCAGCCTATTATAGATTGACACTGGGGCCCTATAAATAGAGGCATCCTCAAATTATTTTGGACATACAAAAAATGTTCTCTACTCTCATATTCTCTCCCATTGGATTATAAAAAAATTCTAGTTCTTTTTTGAAGGCCCTTCTGCGGGTGGCGCGGCGAAGGCCCCTTTACAGGTGGTGCGGTAGCGAAGGACCCTTTACAGGTGGTGCAGGTGCAGTGGCGAAGGCCCCTTTTGCAGGTTTATCTCCGAAGCCCCTTTACAGGTGATGCGGTGGCGAAGGCCCCTTTTGCAAGTTTATCTCCAAAGGCCCATCTGGGGCTCCTCTGCGGGTATATCTCCGAAGGCCTCATAGCAGGTTTATCTCCGAAGGCCCCTTTAGCGGGTTTATCCAGGCCCCCCTTGCGGGTTTATCCAGGCCCCCCTTGCGAGTTTATCTCCGAAAGCCTCTTAGCAGGACGATAAGATTCTCGCGGTGGTATATTATTCTTGGAGTTACATTTTCCCAGAAGTCATATTCTACACACAACAATCTATTGCAACGCGCTCTAAGGTTCTGCCGAATCATGCCCAAAGGCCCCGACGACTTCATCAAGTTACCAAAGCTCTACCGGATCACGCCCAAAGGCTCCGATGACTTCATCAAGCTATCGACGCTCTGTCGGATCACGCCCAAAAGCCCCGACGACTTCATCAAGCTATCGAAGCTCTGCCGGATTACGCCCATAGGCCCCCGATGACTTCATTAATATTTCATCCCGAAGTTGTGCTGAAATTTTGTCATAGCTCAAGATCACCACCCATTAACGTTATTCTTCGAAGATTGAATCAGAGGAATCACGTGCTTTTCTCGTGAAGATAGAATCTGCTACACATTTTTCATACGATAATTTGTACGCTGATATTTCCGTTCGAGATTTTAGTGTTCACAGTAAGCATAACCGATATGTGATAGTATCCTTATTGGCTTTGCTTGCTATTCTCGACCAACATGTCTAGTTCATCCCTTCCCTGTTTCTGTCTCCATTCCTTTTTTTTTTTTAATTCATGAATAACGAGTTGGAGAAACTGGAGTACTTAACTTTACCTTAGGCGGTGCTGATTGGAGTGGGATCGATATGCTCGATCCTGACTTCCTAAATAATCCTAGGCCACAAACTCCCCCACCGACCACAGCCGATACGCCTAACCAAGCAGACAGGATTTTGCGGTAATATAAATCAGGACGTCACTGCATTTTAAAAGGCATCCAAGGCAGTGAGATCAGATTGTGGAATGAGTCTTTCTGATGCTGACTGCAGCATGGCTGTCCACGAATTCCATGTACAGAACACGGAAGTCCCAGAGCGTGACCTCTGTTCAGGGGAGTGAGGCGACTCCCTATTGGTTCATGGATCACGCTGAGCTGAATCTAATCCTGCTAATCCCTTTTGACAACGATTTGTGAGCAGTTGAATGCATCATCCGAGGTTCATCTCAGGCATCAAGGGAACACTACCTACTGAAGCTGCTGGCGGTTGCAACCTTGAGGTAACAATGACAGTCTTGTGAATTTATTCCTATAATTATTTTAGCAGCATCGAACTGTTCATATCTCGTAGTTATCAGATTTCATTATTCGACAATGTGAAAATACTTAACCTGAAAGAGCCATTTCTTTGAGTGGACCCCTTGGTGTTTTCTGGTGAATTGCATTATCAGATTGCATTATTATCTAGAACAACACAACTATGAGGCCATGGATAGGAGGAGAGGAAATCAAGGGAGAGGTGCAGGTCTAACAAGATAATGCCGATTTAATTGGATGGATTAGATCCGTGTACATCCATTTAGATCTGTGTATATCCATGGCTAAGTTCACCGCCAGTAAGTTCAGTTTTATTTGTTTGGTTTAGCAAGAAACTCATTTGACGAGACTTGGTATTAGAATCACACGACTAAACAAGGCATTACTGGGTGTGCAAAGATATTCGTATTACCTAAGATTTAGAACGTTCTTTTTAATTCATGCCCATTAAAACTTAAAAGGGCCAGGCATTTGCCAAGGTGAAGTTCCTATCACTTAACCAATGAGGCAGTGTAAGGGTTCCCGAATATGAAGTGGGTTCACATTAGGAAAAAGGTCGGAAAGAAAGAGATGATTTTATTTTATGAAGATGGGTCAAAAGCTCATCCAATGGTGTAGGGTTCAACCTACTACCTCCCAATTGCACCTGGTGTAGTGGTGGTAAACTCCTGTTCCTCCTCCACTTTGGTTGGTGGATGACCATGCTTTTTATCTTTTTGTTTCTTTGTTAAAAACAAAGAAATACGAGTCCACGCCACCACCGTTGCCTTTTTCTGAACCATGATACAAATGAATCGGGTCAGCCTTTGAATCAACTTAAAGTATATGATTTGAACAAAATGGCAACTTTTTCCGTCCTCCATGGGTTTGGGTCCCCCAGAGTCCGTCGTCCTGTCCCTGTCGGGGGTTCGCCCCTCTTGACTCCGACCAACGTTTTGCAAGAATCCGCCCCCCACCCACCCCCATTCAATCAATCCCTTTACAGAACATCACATTCAGGAGTTGCTAAAACGGGAAGAGGACGTGGAATAATTAATCCCTTTCACTTTACGTTTAAGTTGGTAATATAAAAAGAAACGATTATCAGGTGTCCCAAAATATGAATAATAAAAAATTAGTTTAATTAAATGGTGGTGGTCTTAATCATTGAACAAACAACAAATCCCCCCCCCCCCCCAATCTCTCCCTTCCAAATCCAATTCAACCTTTTACTTTTGCTCCGATGATGAATCATCCCCACCACCACCACCACCAACACCTTCATCTCCACCCAACCCTCCTCGCCCTTCGCCGCGGCAACTCAACCCCCGCGGCCTCCTCTGCACCTTCCGATGACGATTCCCTCCCCCATCCCCACCCCCTCCACGCCTTAAGCTTCCCCAACGGGATCACCAAACTGCCCCCTCCCCCAATAGTCGTGGCAGACCCCTCCTCCACCCCTCTCCTCCTCTCCTCCTACTCCTCCCTCAAGGACTTCCTCCCCCCCTCCTCCTCCCCCCAAGTCCTCTGCTCCCCCACCACCTCCATCTCCATCCGCCACCGCCTTGTCAAGCAGGCCGCCTGGGCCTACCTCCAGCCAGCCGCCGTCTCCCCCGTCTCCCCCCCTGTCCCCTCCTTCCGCCGCCTCTGCTCCAGCTTCTCCTCCTGCTTCCGCCGCCTCTTCTCCTTCTTCTCCGGCCTGCTCCGCCGCTTCTTCCTTCCCGGTCCTGTCCGATCCTCCCAATAGTACGGGGCTGATCAGGCGTCCTCATCCCACTTTTCCGATGCTGACGTCATTCAATCGAACCGGATAAAACCCCCCGGTTCAATTAGTTTTTTGTTTTTCTTTTTAATATACTTGTATTTCGTAAAATCCCCGGAAAGGTTTTTCTATCAATCGGAGGTGAAATACACCGAGAATTTTATTATTCTATAAATTCATTACTGAATGAACCAAATCATAAATTTATTTATTCTGGCAATTCATTACAGTTTGTGTTGCTTTCATTACATGTGATCCGTTGGTGTTACGATATATTGCACTACATGTTATACAGATAGTTCTAGTGATTCGGAGTTTGTGCGGCCGCCCGCCGCCTTTGAATAATCCCCCCTGAGGTTCAACCTGTGCCTAGGACCGGGTTCATCATCCGATTCTGCGTCTGAGTGGGTGCGGTTGATGTGAGTTGCCATGGTCTGCATCT
This sequence comes from Melastoma dodecandrum, assembly GCA_029817715.1. NCBI lineage: Eukaryota > Viridiplantae > Streptophyta > Magnoliopsida > Myrtales > Melastomataceae > Melastoma > Melastoma dodecandrum. The sequence goes on along the minus strand of JARUPY010000079.1, from coordinate 2,960,916 downwards.
GCAGCATCGGATTTGTTGGACGTCAATGGAGAGGACTCGTGACCGAGATTGCGGGGGTCCTTCTCCTTTTCATAGTTATCCACGTATATGAAATCGTTCTGGGAGTGGGGACTTGACTCCCTGGCATCGGATGTGGGCAGTTCCCCTGGGCCGAAAGGCCTCGTTGAGTCCTCCTCCTCCGTGACCTGCAACACGTGATGTTCAGTCAGACAATGCCGCGATACTCGTGCAGCCCCGGTGGCAAGGTTGACGTGTTGTCGTACCTTAGGTGTGTCGACCCGAGGCGGCTTATCGGTTTGAGTAGCCAAGTGAGAAACACCCTGAAGGAACAGGGCCTGAACGAATTCAGCCACATATTGCCAGTAGAAGATGCCCGTGTCCCAACCTGTTGCCCTCATCTTCGACAATGACTGGTCGATATATTTCCCGTGCTTTGCCAAGAATGGACGTAACATCTTATCATAAACATGCCTCGATCCCTGACAGGCGAAGAGCCATATGTTAGAGCTAGGTATCGATTCTTCCGGATCACAAGGCTTCGCATTCCTTAATGTTTGTCTTACCGAGAATCTCGGGTGCCACAAGTAGACAACCAGTGCCAATTTCAACTCGCCGTAAAATGGCACCCTGGACAAAAAGGGGAACATCAGCAGGAATTAGATGGCGACAGAAGACGAACTTCCACTCTCGAAACAGAGGAAATCATGCATTTACCATGCGATGAAGACATCTGCAGATCTCTCGACGACCGTGACTAAAGCAATGATAATCCTTCGACAAACACATAATAATCATCATCAGAAACGAAACATAAAATCATCAACTGCACGTACATATCCTTACCAATACTTGCACCAAAACCTGAGTTCTTCAATCTTGACCTTGTTCTTCTCGAGAGTCTTGAAGCACTGGAACGCAGGGTAGGCGTACCCGGCTCCCAACCTGAAATATCCGATCCATCATCGATTCAAACCCACGGCCACTACATTACAACTACTAAAATGCGAAGAAGCCCGCCCCCATTTTTAATGTAATCGGCTAATACATACAAGAACAACCCGTTGACAAAACTCCTCAACATCTCCTCCGACGAATCCCCTCTATCGGGCTTCCTGCCCCAGTTCAATACCCTGAGGTCGAAAATCTGCTCGGCACCACCGGAGAAAGAAGAAGCAGTGAGAAGGAAAGCCTTTCTAGGAGTAGAAGAGCATGAATGAAGAACCTTCTGAAGACGATCTGAATTCAGGAAGGAACAGAAAATGGGCAAAAAGATCTCTTTGGACACAAAAACGAAAAAAAGAAACCGCATACAAGGGATGAAGAAGACGAACAAACAAACAAGAACTAACAAAACGACGCCCATTATTTATTTACATTATCAAAATTTGGATTTCTCATAACCAAGATTTTGTTCCATTTTTGGCACTTTTACTAGTCTTGTCTACCTTTTCCTTCATTTAAATTACCTTTCGTTAAAAGTTATCTTTTGGATTATACCTTTTTCATATTATTATAAGTAGAAAAATCCCACCTTACCATACCTGGAAAAAAGTGGAGAAGTAATTATGTGATTTTTTTAATTAATACTTTCATTTCATATGAACTTTTAAAAAATTAAACTTACAAAACCTTAAAATGGAAAAATAATCGTGATCAATGAATAAATTTGTCGGATTCTACTCTTTTTCTTTTTGGCATATTACAGAATGTAATAAACAGGAGACTTAATCCTACGCGTATTAATGAAAATCCATACATTTTATAAATTGGAAAAATGAGACTACATTTAATAGTTTCTCGAAAAGACTGTTTATGTAATATTCAAATATGTGTTAGTAGTAGAAATCTCAAAAACCATTTTCAATTGCCGAATACTTACTGTTTAAGAATATTTATACTTGTAAATATAATAATAAATTTTTACTACAATTTTAAATAAATTTTTTTGTTATTTTTTAATAATTATAAATGACTCAACTTTTCAAGTAAAACCGAATTTTCGGGCTAAAGCTGGCTTCATTTTGGGAACTACCTTTTGGGCATGTCCTTTGGAACTATTTAGATCGTCGTATTTGGAGTCTAGTTCCCTTTCACAGCTAGTGGAATTTTGGAGTTTACGGTGGGAGTTTGAGAAATACCCTATTTAAGGTGGTCCTATTTTTGTCTTTTTTCAAAAATCAATTTAAACTCAAAAGTTTGACAAATTCTTCAATTAAGCCCTTGAAATGGCTGGAGAAGGAAAATCTTCGGGAAATCCTTCTGGGACTCCATCACGTTTAAAGTTCGTCCCAGAGTCTAGATTATCTCATTTTGGAGTTAGCAAGAGTATAAATGTTATTTTAACTCAGCTAACCATTCAGGGGAGCAATGAAAGTCTAGAAAGCCGAAACCAAATGGCAAAGGAAGTAGGCTCCATTGTAAACACAATGTTAGACGCTCTGGAAAGATAAAGAGGTTTTAAAAGGCCTGAAGCCGAGGCGACTTCTGGACTGGAAAGTACAACAGGAAAACCAGTCGAAAGATTGCATCTGGGAGGAAAAAAATTCCAAACAGAATCAAGGCAAGAGTGTGGATGAGATGTATAAGGAGTCGGTGGCTCCTTACATTTTAGACTCACAAAGGCGAAGTGCAAACCTGAACTCCCAAAGTTGGGAGTTGGCAAAAGACTTAAGAAAAGCCTTAGGTCTGGCAGAAGATACCCCAGTTCACTTAGACAACAGAACGTTTAACGAACTAGTAACTGCGAAAAGGGAAATTTACAGGCCCGATTATCCTCATCGGACTAAACAAGAGTTTGTCCCAAGGGATAGTATTTTAAAGCCGATAATAACCCCTGGTGCTTTTCTGGATATTGACTGTGAGAAGCACGTATCTGAAAAGATAGATGAGTGGTTATCACTTATTCGGATGACGGCGTCTGCAGGAGGAGTACCTCCTGGAGCGGTCTACGAATTATGTGTGGCAGCCCTTATGGGTACAGCGCAGAAATATTGGAAAACCTTAGTGGCAGACACGGACATTAAAGAAAAGATAGATCAAGCGTTGACGGTTGATGGAGTATTGGCAATAATTGCTGATGCCCTGAAACGTGAGTTCTGTGGTTTCTCATTATCCACTGAGACTGTGGAAAAGGAGCAGTCATTGACCGCTCTAGTTAAACTACAGATCTGTGATATGTGCTGGTTTGATAGCTACGTGTGTGAATTCCAGAAGTATTATTACAATCTGGATGTAGTATCTCAACAGTTCATATTAGGAACCTTTTTTGCAAAACTTCCCGAACCTTGGCCGGAAGTTGCGCAAAAGGCCTATGAATTACTTCTGAATGAGGAAAAGATTGTCTCTGGACTCGGAGGTAAAATTCAGGCGGTTAAGTACGCAATGCGCAAGGCATGTACTGAGCTCCAAGTAAAAGAGGCAGCTAAAAAGCTGCCATACTTGAACAAAAGCTGTTGTTCTCAAATTGAGTATGTGCCTGGGAGATATGGATGCGATACTCGCAGTACTCCAGGAGACTCTTTGAAGAGAAGAAACTTTCCTCGTAAGAGGAAGTTTGTTGGGTACAACAAAAAGAAAGTTTGGCCCAAGAAGGATTTCCAGCGTAAGCAAATGGGAGGTCCTGCCTACAAACCAAGGAGGTTTGTGAGGAGAAGGGATAACCTGAAGGATAAGGATATGATCGATGCCTTCAAGAAAAAACATGGCAGAGAGCCTAAATGTCCTAAAGGGAAAACTTTGAGCAGTTGTAATTGCTGTTGGTTTTGTGGTTCAAAAGACCACAAGGCGGATAGTTGTCCAAAGAAGAATCAAAGGAGAGAAAGACTCCGGATGGTCTTCCTGGATGATAGGAGTTGTGAGGAAGAAGTCCTTGCTTATGAACCAATAGATGAGCAAGAGATTTCTGACTTAGACTCGGAAGTAGAGTCGATTTATGAGATAGTGTCAAATTATGATACAGACTCAGACGAGGACTCAGATCTCTGGAAAATGCATCTGTTCATGATGAGAGCAGAGCAAAACGGAGATGGTGATGAGATGGTTCCATTGGAAGCATCGAATCGGGTACTGGAAGAAACCCACCAGTACGAAGATCCATCCCAGTCAGTTCTGGAATGGAGGTTGCCTAATGTTAATGTGAGGGAGGTCTATAACGTATCGAGATTCAATTTTAGATCGATAATAGACATCTCACAAACAGAAGCAACGGCTCAAGTTACAAATACGGAACTTGAGACTTTGGATATCCCATTACTCAACGTACAACGCATTAGGGAAACCATGCAACGTGCGAGAGGTGTATATAATTATATACACATTGGGTTGATCCAAGTAGGACTTATCCCGCTATTCCATCTTCCAGCGGATAGTCCTGTGGTAGCAGCTGTGATCGATAAACGATGGCGAGAGTTTAGAGATCAGCTGATATCAGGAATACAGGCCAACCTAGTACACGACCCTGTATGGTTCCAGGTCCATCCAAATTTCATGATGGCCCTGAACGATCGCTGTTTGGGAAATTCATTGACCTTGAGGATCAAATCAATGAATATGGATCGAATGAATTCCCAGGCCAAGTTTTTGGCGTATCACACTAGAGTAATTTACCGATTGGTAAATACCACTAGTCCTGGTGTGAGGAACATCTCAAGACTTACTGAGTTGTTCGAAGAAGGTCATAATAACTACCAACAGTTTCATAGGCGAGAGGTAAACCCATTGGAGTTAACCTGGCCAAGAAACTGGGTTATGACTGAACCTGGTAGTAGCTCTAGACCGATTAGTGCGGCTAATATCCGACAAAGAGGTAACGAGATTACTTTAATGTTGGGAGAACCGTCTAGAGACAGTTTTAGAGCTGATAGGCATCTGCCTATGAGGATGCCACTCCTGAGAGAGCCAAGAGCTCATACGCTCTCTGATGTTTCTTCTAGAGCAAGTGATGTGGGAGAGGACATAATTGTGTCCCGACCAGCAGAGGCATCTGCTCCACCACTAATAGAAGAGATGTCTCGAAGGTCTGTTGATTCAAGAGCCCCGTCGCAACATACGGGTAGGATCGTAGGGTATAGACAGGTATCATTACCAGTCTATGAAGACCCTGTAGACCAAACGAGAGAGGAGTCTATACGGATGTTAAGAGTTACCAGTGTGGAAAACTCTTTATCTAAGATTCCTGAAGTTTGTAAGGTTATTGACCAAATAGCCGAGCAAAGGTCTATGCCAATAGACGATATCTGGAGGATGTTAGAACCATCCCAGGAGGTACCTAAGAATATTGGGTTTAGTGTTCGGAAAGAAGACTTGAGCACATATGTTGCTCTAACTTTCAAATTTCCTGGATACTATGAGTATTCTCTAGATACTTTGATAGATACTGGGTGTAGCATAACTTGTGCTAGACTCAATGCTCTACCAGATGAGTGGTGGGAACCACTGCAGAAACCCATCCACATGGTTAACGTCGATGGTATGGCCACAATGGTTGGCCATAAGGCAAGTAACGTGCCTGTCTTTATTGGTGGACAAAAATTCATCATTAAAGAGATTCTTGCACATCCTTTACTAGAGGCCGACATCATTATTGGTAACGCCTTTTTGAAGGGTCAAAAGGAAAACCTTCCTTTTGTGCAGAATGAAAACGATGTTTCCATAGGTGGTGTAAAGATAAGTATTCTACAAGAGCCTAGACTGCGGTTAAAATTTGGCTTTTATCCGGTAAAACGGACAGAATACTGTGGCGATATCCCATGTGAAAGAGCTTTCAGAGTGCGAGCTCAACGTGGTGATATACGGTTGGAAGAGAACGACTCATGGGAACAAACCCTGTTTTCCCCAACGAATACCAGAAGTTCTAACTGGTATGACGACTTGTTTCCAAAACAAGAAGTGTGCATGGCTGTTAAGTTAATAGGAACAAAATGGGATAAGTTCCTAGTAAAACTGGCCGATAATTTTAGTGAAGATCCACTAAAGTTATGGACTCGAAATGGCCTAAAGGCTAGATTAGAGTTGAAAGATCCCGGAACCATTATAAGAGCCAGAAACATTACGTATACGGCTGAAATGGTTGAGGAGTTTGACAAACAAATTCCTGAGTTGCTTGGAAAAGGCTTGATTAGGGACAGTTACAGTCCACATTCTAGTCCTGCCTTTATGGTTATTAATCATGCCGAGCAGGTGCGAGGTAAAGCACGAATGGTTATAGATTATCGTCAGCTTAACAAAGCTACAAAAGACGATGGCTATAAGATTCCCACTGGGGGAGATTTAATTGATAGGGTAAGTCTGAGCCAACCAAAGTTCTTCTCTAAATTTGACTTGAGAAGTGGATACTGGCAAGTCAGGATGGAGGAAGAATCGGTTCCTCTAACTGCCTTCAATGCTCTGCAAGGAATGTTTGAATGGTTGGTTATGCCGTTCGGTCTGAAAAATGCTCCAGGCGTATTTCAGCGCAAAATGGATAATGCATTTAAGCAGGTCCGAAAATTTTGTGCGGTCTATATAGACGATGTGTTAGTCGACAGTCAGACTGAGGACGATCACATGAGGCACCTAGATAAGGTGACTGATGTCTTTCGACAGGAGGCCATGATTCTATCAGAGAAAACGATAGAATGGTTTAGGGAATCAGTTAATTTTCTAGGCATGGAGATTGAGCAGGGAAAAATAAAACTACAAAATCATATTGCTGAGAAAATAGTTAATTTCCCTGACAAACTTGAGGATAGAAAGCAAGTCCAAAGATTTTGTGGATGTGCTAACTATGCAAGAAAGTTTGTGAAAGATCTTTCCAGAGATCTATGTAGGATTTCAAAGAAAACCTCTTCTACAAATCCTTGGATATGGGAAGATGAAGATACTCAATCCATTAGAAGGATTAAAGCAAAGGTGAAAAATTTGCCACAATTAGCTTTGCCTTCTGACAAGGACGAGCTAGTCATGGAAGTTGATGCTTCTGAAGAATTTTGGAGAGCAGTCCTCAAAATTAAAGGACAAAAACCAGAACCGGTGTGTAAATACTGGTCGGGAAGCTTCAAAGGGTGCGAGCTACGGTACCCGATACATGAAAAAAAAGTATTAGCCTTAAAATACGGAATAAAGGCTTTTTACATCTTTTTGGCACCGAAAGAATTTTTAGTGCGATCTGACTCGACCTATGTAAAAAGGTTTATGAGTCTGAACCTTAAGGAAGCTAGGCAAACTAGACTCTTAAGGTTGCAGGAATGGTTTAGCTATTATAAATATGAGATCAAATACATCTCGTCCGACCACAACATAATAGCTGACTCTCTCTCTAGAGAAGTTGCAAACTCTTCTCTTTCCAAAAACTCTGCAGATGGAACCTGCTGCAAAGAGGAAGGTATGTTGGGAATGCAAGAAGGATGGACACTCAAAGAAGGTATATCCTAATAAGGGAGATGGTAAGCATAGTGATGCTGGTTCTGCATCTGATACGAAAGCAGCAGTTCCCTGCTGACAGTGTAAGCAACTAGGACATCGGTCTTACGAATGTCCCAAGAAGCTGAAAACTGCGGATTCCCAGAAGGGGAAGGCTGAACTTAAGGAGAAAGCAAAAGCTGACTCCAAGAGTGAGGCGAAACAAGAGCTCTAGAAGGAGATAGCTAATCCCAAGGAAGCTGCGGCTAGATCTGAAGGAAAAGCGAAAGTTGATTCCCAGAAGGGGATGGCTGAACCCAAAGAAAAGGCAATAGCTATTTCTAAGGGGAAAGCGAGAGTTTCCCAAGAAGGGAAGACGGATCTGAAGGAGAAGGGTAACACCAATTCTGAAAGAAACGTGAAGGAAGATCTTCAGGAGAAGATGACAGATCCAAAGGAGGAAAGCTCCAGAGGAGATGTGAAAATGGTAGATCTGAAAGACAAGGCAAAAGCCGAGTCAGAAGAGAAAGTCAGGAAGTAGAGGAAAGCCAAGAGGCTTGGGTCTTCTGGTCCCAAAAGGGATGATTCTGTAAAGGATGGTCTTAAGAAGGAAGGAAAGGTTGAAGAACCTTGGTGGTCTCCTTTGACCATGGAGCAGTTTAATTACTACCGAAACCACTTAGCCAAAGAGCAGAAAATTTCCATTAATCAAGCTGTGAGATCCTACAAGGCTTTGTTACAAAACAAGGAAGAACAGAAGGAGAAGATGGAAACACAGTATGTTGAGGAAGAGGCTAAGTTTAAGGCCTTAATTGGTGAGCCAATTCAAGTGGTAGACCCTGAACCAAGGGTTGAACCAGAAGAAGCGGCTGCAATGGAGTGTGAGCAGTACTTCGACTTCGGAAGTGCTTACGCAGCATTGGAAGGTAATCTTGAAAAGAAAGAAAACCTTGAGAAAGCAATTCCTGTTAAAGACTCGGTTAGAGAGTCTGGTGAGAATGTTCACGGTGACAGAGGTCACGATGGCAAAGGCCATGTTGGAAAAATCCAAGAGGATCTGGGAGGATCCTGGTGTTTTGATCAAGACTCATTTGAAGATGAATCCCTAAGCTGGGATGCGTCTGTGGTCTGTGGAGGACTCATGGGTGGCATCAAACATGATGACAAACGCCAAATTGAGTTTTTTACAAAGAAGACAATTGAGTACATCAAAGATCTGGAGTATAAGCTATCGATTATGGCTTCGGGTGAGGAGGAGTTGTCCCGAGTTGAAAAAGAGAGACAGCAGATATTCTCCACTACGATGTCGATAATGCCAGGGGAAGTCAAAGATTATGAGGTCCCAAAGGTAGTGATGGACATGAGTGAATTCTCACTTGAGGAAAATATTGTACTTCAACCGTACCTACATTGGATATCGGGGAAGTGGCCATCTCTGAGAATTCATTCAGACATGGTGGGAGTAGCAGCACCTTACGTATATGCTGGGTTCGTAGACGTACTGGAGATCGACAGATCTGAACCAGAGTGTATGGAACCACTGCCTATGTTGGTAAGGTACGTACTTGGATGCCTAGGCTATGGACCAAAGTATGCCACGGCATTGATTACTAGCACGTTAAGGGAGGAAGAAGACCATCCGCAGTATGGGAAGGTGATACTTCAAAATCTGCAAGTATGGGATATCCACCCTTGTGAGAGTAGACGTTTGGTGGAACCTCAACGACAGGACCTCGATCAGAGAGGTTTATGGCGAAAATACTACAAGGACAAAACAGTCCGGAAGGCCATAAAAGTTGAGTTTCTTAAGGATGTGTTGGAGCATGTGTTAGCCCGCAAGGATGAATACTACGTGCTCTGTGATGGTATAATTACTGTCACGATTCTTCGATCAAATCTAAGCCTCATAGACGAACAAGCAGGAGACCGAGGATGGCAGAGAATGCTCGAACTTCTAGATAGTTTCTGGAGGCGAGAGAACTCTGAGTTGCACCTCCGAACTAACACCTTCGAAGTTTGGAGTAAGATTGCTGATTTTACAGACAAGACTTTAAATCAGCAAATCGAATATGATGAGAGAGCCCAACAAATTCTTAAGGCGGTTCAAGACCCACCGGGACTCTCAGAGAAGGAAGAAGTTGGCGAAACTTCAAGATCCAACAACAAGGAAGGAATCTCCCAGGACAACCAATAATGCAGACGGGAGAAGATAATTGTGCAATAGACTAGGACATTTTTGTCGGTCATTAGGACCCCGCTAACTTTTGCAATAGTTAGATTCCTTTTACTTTTGAGCTGGCAAACAGTGCATTGGCACTAGCTTCTTTGTGTATATATTCATAAGACCTCTACCTCATTTGGTGAGGCGATCTGAATAGAGAAATTTCTCTCACATCTCTCTGAGTCTAGTTCTTTGATCGTCCTCCGGGAACATTAATAGATGATCCGAAAATACCTTAAGGAATCAAGAGTAAGGTGGTTAGAATTAACCAAAACCGGTTAAGACTAACGGAAGGTCAGATCGTTAGATCAGAACCTTGGAAGGATTGAAGCCTACGGGCCGAGACCTTTGGATGAGGAGTGTCTATATAAGACCCTCGAGGTAAGGGCATTTGGTGTGACACAGAAGAGCCTCTCCACTCAATTCCCCAAATTTGAGGAATTCTTCACTCTTGAAGTCCCATAGTGCGGAAGCTTGGTGAACCCTTTGAGTTATCCTGTCAATTAAGGTATGATAAACATCCTTTGTGTTGTTTATGCTTTTCTTTCTTGAAAAGAGAATCTGAGAGAAGTGCAAGTGCACGAGTCATTCGTATGACTGATTGTCCTAACCCAGAGTTGCTCCATTTGGATCACGGGGTTGGCAAGGATTCTGCTACGGGATTACTAAACACTGTAGTGGATCGATTGGCAAGCATTTCAGCACAAATAACGCAGCTGACTGAGCTTGTGAAAAGCTACTCTAAGAAATTGGAAGAGCTGACTCTCTTGCAGAGTGAATTTGAGGAGTATTTCCTTGAAGGTAAATCCAATCTTGGGTTTGCGGCAAGTTCGAAGTACTCAAACGAGTATTCGAGGTTGGCAGAACGCCGGCGACAAAGACAATTGGAAAGATTATCTTAAGTTCGATTCCTGTTTTATGAATTGGTATCAGAGCCTGCTTAAGATCAAAAGTCCTAGATTGTCTTGAGGGACTAGATTAAAAGAAGAAATAAAATTTTTGGGTTAATTTGAGAGAAAAAGTGAATAGTACAACTGCCGTAAATCCGTAATTTTGAAACTCGTAATCGTAAAGGCCAAAATTTTTTGAAAACCAGTGGTAAAACGGTACAAAGCTCGACGGGTTAGTTTTTAAAAAAAATTATAAAATATAATCGAATTTTTTAAAATACCAAATTTATGATTGTTAGGGCGGATTTCAAAACCCGCTTAAATTGAGGAGGGGGAAGACCTTTGTAAATTGGAAGACAAATTTTTAAAACTCGCCATAGACCGTAAATTCGATATTTTAAAAACTTCGATAATATTTTACAAATTTTTAAACTAACCGTGTAACCATGCAAACATCGCAGTTTGGAACCTTTCTTGCTATATTTGCATATATTATATAGCTCACTAGAGTAGCGTAAGTATGCAAAATTTTTGTACATTTTTTCTACTTTTTATAACGAAGAACAGAGCTGGCCGATTAAAAAAAAGAAAAAAAGAACGTAGATCCAAATCCGGGAGTGACTTTCACGGAAAAACCTACTCTGTTGCCAGCCCAGCAACCCCAAATTAATAAGACGGAGGAAGCCAAGTATTGTCCATAAATGTCTCCAATTTTTCTCAGCGTGTTCCAAACAATCTTATGATTTGGACTTGTAAGGTCGTGGTTACCCAAATATAAGGGGTTGGTTTGCTTTGCTACTAGAAACATTGTATATGACTTTCGTATCTTAGCTAGCAGCTTCAAGGCATTCATTATATGTGGATTTTTGGTAATTTACCAGAATACCAAAAAGGAATATATGATCATTGGGTATCTAAAATCTGTTATTTCCATATTTCGAAATTGGGCGAGAAATACCACACCACACCACATGCTCGCAACTGCAATACATGGAGCACGTTTTATTTCTGAGGCATCATCATCATTCATCCCATAAATCTTGAGAGGGACTTTTGATTTTTTCTCCACAGTTCTTGCTTGATTTTAAGCAATAATAGCGGCTAGGTAAAGTTGATACCTTTCTACAAGACCCAGGATCGAACTGGAAATTGGGTTGATGGGCTCGGATTCAATCCCTTCCAAAGATGCAAGCTTTAGGTTGTGCAATGTTTCTGGGTATGTCTGAAATATTGGGGGCAGATTCCGAGTTTCGTCAAATTTTTGGCCTGGTCTGACTGTGGGTTTTTCGCTTGTTTGTGTGGTTGTTTTTATTTCTTTGGAAAGGTGTAAAACCGAGTTGCTCGAAGTTCGCTCTGATGATCCGCAACTGCATGTGTTGTTCATCCCCGGGAATCCAGGTGGGGTTTTAGTTTAGTTCAGCTCTAGTTGTTCTTTTCATGGGTAATGATTTTTTGATTGGGATTAACGGGTTATTATCAGGCGTGGTGATGTATTACAAGGACTTTGTGGAGTCACTGTATGAACATATGGAAGGGAGGATTTCCATCACTGGCAAGAGTTTCTAATGATCTCCTCCCCTTTCTTTAATCTTTTGTTTACCTACATTCTTATTATGTGGGTTTTCGGTAACTGGCTCCTATCAAGCTTCGTTTCTGCTCTCATCGGTGTGTTTGCAGCTGTCGGGCATCTATCCCATTCCAAAGAGGTATTGAGATTCCCTTGTTTGTGCTTCTTGTGTGAATTCCGTTGTTCCGCGGATCGATCCTTCTATTCATGCATTGCGGAAGCTTTTCTAATTAAAGATCAGCTTGTAATGGATTCAAGTAAAAATATTTACAAACATGGGTAAGTTTGATTGTAGTGGATCTTGCTCATAAAGAAAATAACTAAGCGGAAAGAAATATGTCACTTATCCTGCAAACCAGGAGTCTTGGTGTTTGGAATTAGTAAGGATAATCTGCAACTTCTGATAAACATTTTGCATTGAGTTTTCTCGTAAGTATACAGTCGAATAATCCGCACTTTTAATTTTCTCCATCTAGTCTGAAACATTTCATCTTTGCTTGCACTGTCATGACGAAAATCAAGAGGATTAACTTCATCTTGGATAATGTTACTCAGGACTGGGAGAACAGAAGGTTGTTCTCATTGCAGGAGCAAATTGACCACAAGGTACCCAGCATCCTTCTGTTAGAGTAGAATTCAAATGAAGAAGCTAGCCTGCATGATGAATATATATATAACCACTTTTTCGATATCAGTAAGAGTATAGTGCACCCAAAGGGAATGGTTCTTGATTTGTTGTTCCTTTCCTACATGGCCAAAAAAGCATGCTCTTCATGTTGCTTTTATGGTTATTAATCATGCCGAGCAGGTGCGAGGTAAAGCACGAATGGTTATAGATTATCGTCAGCTTAACAAAGTTACAAAAGACGATGGCTATAAGATTCCCACTGCGGGAGATTTAATTGATAGGGTAAGTCTGAGCCAACCAAAATTATTCTCTAAATTTGACTTGAAAAGTGGATACTGGCAAGTCAAGATGGAGGAAGAATCGGTTCCTCTAACTGCCTTCAATGCTCCGCAAGGAATGTTTGAATGACTGGTTATGCCGTTCGGTCTGAAAAATGCTCCAGGCGTGTTTCAGCGCAAAATGGATAATGCTTTCAAGCAGGTCCGAAAGTTTTGTGCGGTCTATATTGACGATGTGTTAGTCTACAGTCAGACTGAGGATGATCACATGAGGCACCTGGATAAGGTGACTGATGTCTTTAAACAAGAAGACATGATTCTATCAGAGAAAAAGATAGAACGGTTTAGGGAATCGGTTAATTTTCTAGGCATGGAGATTGAGCAGGGAAAAATTAAACTGCAAAATCATATTGCTGAGAAAATAGTTAATTTCCCTGACAGACTTGAGGATAGAAAGCAAGTCCGGAGATTTTGTGGATGCGCTAACTATGCAAGAAAGTTTGTGAAAGATCTTTCCCGAGATCTAAGTAGGATTGCTAAGAAAACCTCTTCTAAAAATCCTTGGATATGGGAAGATGAAGATACTCAATCCATTAGAAGGATTAAAGCAAAGGTGAAAAATTTGCCACAACTAGCTTTACCTTCTGAAAAGGACGAGTTAGTCTTGGAAGTTGATGCTTCTGAAAAATTTTGGGGAGCAGTCCTCAAAATTAAAGGACAAAAACCAGAACCGGTGTGCAAATACTGGTCGGGAAGCTTCAAGGGGTACGAGCTAAAATACCCGATACATGAAAAAGAAGTATTAGCCTTAAAATACGGAATAAAGGCTTTTTACATCTTTTTGGCACCGAAAGAATTTTTAGTGCGCTCTAACTCGACCTATGTAAAAAGGTTTATGAGTCTGAACCTTAAGGAAGCTAGGCAAACTAGACTCTTAAGGTTGCAGGAATGGTTTAGCTATTATAAATACGAGGTCGAATACATTCAGTCCGACCACAACATAATAGCTGACTCTCTCTGTAGAGAACTTGCAAACACCTCTCTTTCTAAAAACTCTGCAGATGGATCCTGCTGCAAAGAGAAAGATATGCTGGGGATGCAAGAAGGAGGGACACTCCCGAAAGGTATGTCCTAACAAGGGAGATGGTGAGCATAGTGATGCTGGTTCCGTTTCAGGAACGAAAGCAGCAGTTCTCTGCTGGCAGTGCAAGTAACTAGGACATCGTTCTTACGAATGTTCCAAGAAGCTGAAAACTGCGGATTCCCAGAAGGGGAAGGCTGAACTTAAGGAGAAAGCAAAAGCTGACTCCAAGAGTGAGGCGAAACAAGATCTCTAGAAGGAGATAGCTAATCCCAAGGAAGCTGCGGCTAGATCTGAGGGAAAAGCGAAAGTAGTTTCTCAGAAGAGAACGGCTGAACCCAAAGGAAAGGCAAAAGCCAATTCTAAGGGGAAAGCGAGAATTTCCCAGGAGGAAAAGACGGATCTAAAAGAGAAGGATAACACCAACTCTGGAAGAAACGTGAAGAAAGATCTTCAAGAGAAGACGACAGATCCAAAGGAGGAAAGCTCCAGAGGAGATGTGAAAATGGTAGATCTGAAAGATAAGGCAAAAGCCGAGTCGGAGAAGAAAGCCAGAAAGAAGAGGAAAGCCAAGAGGCTTGGGTCTTCTAGTCCCAAAAGGGATGATTCCGCAAAGGATGGTCCTAAGAAGGATGGAAAGGTTGAAGAACCTTGGTGGTCTCCTTTGACCATGGAGCAATTTAATTACTGCCGAAACCACTTAGCCAAAGAGCAGAAAATTTCCATTAATCAAGCTGTGAAATCCTACAAGGCTTTGTTACAAAGCAAGGAGGAACAGAAAGAGAAGATGGAAACACAGTATGCTGAGGAGGAGGCTAAGTTTAAGGCCTTAATTGGCGAGCCAATCCAAGTGGTAGACCCTGAACCAAGGGTTGAACCAGAAGAAGAGGCTGCAATGGAGTGTGAGCAATACTTCGACTTTGGAGGTGCTTACGCAGCATTGGAAGGTAATCTTGAAAAGAAAGAAAACCTTGAGGAAGCAATTCCTGTTAGAGACTCGGTTAGAGAGTCTGGTAAGAATGTTCACGGTGACAGAGGTCACGATAGCAAAAGCCATGTTGGGAAAGCCCAAGAGGATCTGGAAGGATCCTGGTTTTTTGATCAAGACTCATTTGAGGATGAATCCCTAAGTTGGGATGCGTCTGTGGTCTGTGGAGGACTCATGGGTGGCATCAAGCATGATGACAAACGCCAAATTGAGTTTTTTACAAAGAAGACAATTGAGTACATCAAAGATCTGGAGTATAAGCTATCGATTATGGCTTCAGGTGAGGAGGAGCTGTCCAGGGTTGAAAAAGAGAGACAGCAGATATTCTCCACAACGATGTCGATAATACCGGGGGAAATCAAAGATTATGAAGTCCCAAGGGTAGTAGTGGACATGAGTGAATCCTCGCTAGAGGAAAACACTATACTTCAACCGTATCTACATTGGATATCGGGGAAGTGGCCGTCTCTGAGAATTCATTCAGATATGGTGGGAGTAGCAGTACCTTACGTATATGCTGGGTTCGTAGACATACTGGAGATCGACAGATCTGAACCAGAGTGTATGGAACCACTGCCTATGTTGGTAAGGTATGTACTTGGATGCCTAGGCTACGGACCAAAGTATGCCACGGCATTGATTACTAGCACGTTAAGGGAGGAAGAAGACCATCCGCAGTATGGGAAGGTGATACTTCAGAATCTGCAAGTATGGGACATCCACCCTTGTGAGAGTAGACGTCAGGTGGAACCTCAACGACAGGACCTCGATCAGAGAGGTTTATGGCGAAAATACTACAAGGATAAAACTGTCCGGAAGGCCATAAAGGTTGAGTTCCTTAAAGATGTGTTGGAGCATGTGTTAGCCCGCAAGGACGAATACTACGTGCTCTGTGATGGTATAATCACCGTCACGATTTTTCGGTCGAATCTAAGCCTCATAGACGAACAAGCAGGAGACCGAGGATGGCAAAGAATGCTCGAACTTCTGGATAGTTTCTGGAGGCGAGAGAACTCTGAGTTGCACCTCCGAACTAACACCTTCGAAGTTTGGAGTAAGATTGCTGATTTTACAGACAAGACTTTAAATCAGCAAATCGAATATGATGAGAGCGCCCAACAAATTCTAAATGCGGTTCAAGACCCACCGGGACTCTCAGAGAAAGAAGGAGTTGGCGAACCTTCAAGTGCCAACAACAAAGAAGAAGTCTCCCAGGACAAAGAACCAATGCAGACGGGAGAAAACAATTGTATAGAATTAGACTAGGACATTTTTGTCGGGCATTAAGACCCCATTAACTTTTGTAAAAGTTTAGATTCCTTTTACTTTTGAGCTGGCAAACAGTGCATAGGCACCAGCTCCTTTGTGTATATATTCACAAGCCTTCTACCTCATTTGGGGAGGCGATCTGAATAGAGAATTTTCTCTCACATCTCTCTGAGTCAGAAATTCTTTGTTCGTCCTCCGGGAACATTAATAAATGATCCGAAAATACCTTAAGGAATCAAGAGTAAGGTGGTTAAGATTAACCAAAACCAGTTAAGATTAACGGAAGGTTAGATCGTTCGATCAGAGCCTTGGAAGGATTGAAGCCTACGGGCCGAAACCTCTGGATGAGGAGTGTCTATATAAGACCCTCGAGGTAAGGGCATTCGGTGTGACACAGAAGAGCCTCTCCACTCAATTCCCCAAATTTGAGGAATTCTTCACTCTTGAAGTCCCATAGTGCGGAAGCTTGGTGAACCCTTTGAGCTATCCTGTCGATTAAGGTATGATAAACATCCTTTGTGTTGTTTATGCTTTTCTTTCTTGAAAAGAGAATCTGAGAGAAGTGCAAGTGCACGAGTCATTCATATGACTGATTGTCCTAACCCAGAGTTGCTCCATTTGGATCACGGGGTTGGCAAGGATTCTGCTACAGGACTACTAAACACTGTAGTGGATCGATTAGCAAGCAATTCAGCACAAATGACACAGCTGACTGGGCTTGTGGAAAGCTACTCTAAGAAATTGGAAGAGCCGACTCTCTTGCAGAGTAAATTCGAGGAGTATTTCCTTGAAGGTAAATCCAATCTTGGGTTTGCGGCAAGTTCGAAGTACTCAAACGAGTATTCGAGGTTGGCAGAACGCCGACGACAAAGACAATTGGAAAGATTATCTTAAGTTCGATTCCTGTTTTATGAATTGGTATCAGAGCCTGCTTAAGATCTAATTTTCCTAGATTGTCTTGAAGGACTAGATTAAAAGAAGAAACAAAATTTTTGGGATAGTTTGAAGGAAAAATGGAGTGAATAGTATAACTGCCGTAAATATGTAATTTTAAAACTCGCAACCGTAAAAGTTAAAATTCTTTAAAAACTAGTGGTTAAAACGGTACAAAGCTCGACGGGTTAGTTTTTTAAAAAAATTATAAAATATAATCGAATTTTTTAAAATACCAAATTTATGATTGTTAGGGCGGATTTCAAAACCCGCTTAAATTGAGGAGGGGGAAGACCTTTGTAAATTGGAAGACAAATTTTTAAAACTCGCCATAGACCGTAAATTCGATATTTTAAAAACTTCGATAATATTTTACAAATTTTTAAATTAACCGTGTAACCATGCAAACATCGCAGTTTGGAACCTTTCTTGCTATATTTGCATATATTATATAGCTCACTAGAGTAGCGTAAGTATGCAAAATTTTTGTACATTTTTTCTACTTTTTATAACGAAGAACAGAGCTGGCCGATTAAAAAAAAGAAAAAAAGAACGTAGATCCAAATCCGGGAGTGACTTTCACGGAAAAACCTACTCTGTTGCCAGCCCAGCAACCCCTAATTAATAAGACGGAGGAAGCCAAGTATTGTCCATAAATGTCTCCAATTTTTCTCAGCGTGTTCCAAACAATCTTATGATTTGGACTTGTAAGGTCGTGGTTACCCAAATATAAGGGGTTGGTTTGCTTTGCTACTAGAAACATTGTATATGACTTTCGTATCTTAGCTAGCAGCTTCAAGGCATTCATTATATGTGGATTTTTGGTAATTTACCAGAATACCAAAAAGGAATATATGATCATTGGGTATCTAAAATCTGTTATTTCCATATTTCGAAATTGGGCGAGAAATACCACACCACACCACATGCTCGCAACTGCAATACATGGAGCACGTTTTATTTCTGAGGCATCATCATCATTCATCCCATAAATCTTGAGAGGGACTTTTGATTTTTTCTCCACAGTTCTTGCTTGATTTTAAGCAATAATAGCGGCTAGGTAAAGTTGATACCTTTCTACAAGACCCAGGATCGAACTGGAAATTGGGTTGATGGGCTCGGATTCAATCCCTTCCAAAGATGCAAGCTTTAGGTTGTGCAATGTTTCTGGGTATGTCTGAAATATTGGGGGCAGATTCCGAGTTTCGTCAAATTTTTGGCCTGGTCTGACTGTGGGTTTTTCGCTTATTTGTGTGGTTGTTTTTATTTCTTTGGAAAGGTGTAAAACCGAGTTGCTCGAAGTTCGCTCTGATGATCCGCAACTGCGTGTGTTGTTCATCCCCGGGAATCCAGGTGGGGTTTTAGTTTAGTTCAGCTCTAGTTGTTCTTTTCATGGGTAACGATTTTTTGATTGGGATTAACGGGTTATTATCAGGCGTGGTGATGTATTACAAGGACTTTGTGGAGTCACTGTATGAACATATGGAAGGGAGGATTTCCATCACTGGCAAGAGTTTCTAATGATCTCCTCCCCTTTCTTTAATCTTTTGTTTACCTACATTCTTATTATGTGGGTTTTCGGTAACTGGCTCCTATCAAGCTTCGTTTCTGCTCTCATCGGTGTGTTTGCAGCTGTCGGGCATCTATCCCATTCCAAAGAGGTATTGAGATTCCCTTGTTTGTGCTTCTTGTGTGAATTCCGTTGTTCCGCGGATCGATCCTTCTATTCATGCATTGCGGAAGCTTTTCTAATTAAAGATCAGCTTGTAATGGATTCAAGTAAAAATATTTACAAACATGGGTAAGTTTGATTGTAGTGGATCTTGCTCATAAAGAAAATAACTAAGCGGAAAGAAATATGTCACTTATCCTGCAAACCAGGAGTCTTGGTGTTTGGAATTAGTAAGGATAATCTGCAACTTCTGATAAACATTTTGCATTGAGTTTTCTCGTAAGTATACAGTCGAATAATCCGCACTTTTAATTTTCTCCATCTAGTCTGAAACATTTCATCTTTGCTTGCACTGTCATGACGAAAATCAAGAGGATTAACTTCATCTTGGATAATGTTACTCAGGACTGGGAGAACAGAAGGTTGTTCTCATTGCAGGAGCAAATTGACCACAAGGTACCCAGCATCCTTCTGTTAGAGTAGAATTCAAATGAAGTAGCTAGCCTGCATGATGAATATATATATAACCACTTTTTCGATATCAGTAAGAGTATAGTGCACCCAAAGGGAATGGTTCTTGATTTGTTGTTCCTTTCCTACATGGCCAAAAAAGCATGCTCTTCATGTTGATGGAAATAAATCCGGTCTGCGATTGTTCTTATGAATCTCAGTTCCATGCAAAGTTTAGTCGTGTGACCTTGATGTCATCCATGGTTTTGCTCTGATCTGATTATTTTCCAGATAGATTTCATCAGAGAGGAAATGCAGGATATCAAAGTTCCTTTGTTGCTGGTAAGTTCATCCCACTGACTGCAGACAATACTCTAAATCCTCACCGAACTAGTTTGCATAGTTCTTATAAAAGAGATCAGGAAAATGACCTTGGCGTTATAAATTTTATGAATGTTGGGGCAATATTCTGGTCTCCGGCAACCAGTCCTGTGCATTGACTTATTTTGTATTTTGGTGGAGTCATTTGGTAAAATTGACAAATGATGGTCAAATCAGTTTTTTGCTGTATTAATTAGATAAAAATATTCAATTTTTGCTTCAATTTGAATGATGTTTGTCTGATCACAAATTGAATGTTGGTCACATGACAGTCATATATATTTTCTATTATGAATGATATGGAGAGTTAGATGTTGGCTAAATGAATGTTCTTTCTTTGGTAACTGTTGATTTTCTGTACTGTGTTTGATTAACATTTCTTCTTATCTCTTTTCGAAGATTGGACACTCAATTGGCTCATACATATGTGTCGAAATGTTCAAGAGATTACTGCAGGAGGTGATGATATATGCATTTGCAGTCTCTAATGAATTCCCGGCCGTCAAACTTTGACACATCGCTTTCTCTGGTTTCCTTAGGTCAGATATTGTATTGGTCTATATCCATTTCTTACTTTGAATTTGGAGTCAACAACGCAGTACCTGATCAAGAATATCTCACGGTAAATTTCCCGATAACCTCCTCTTCATTTTGTTTTTAAAATTTTACGGCCAGCCTTGACACAATGGAAAATTTTGAAAATCTGATAAAACTTCATTCCTTTTCCCAACATTTTAGGTCCTTAATTGTGTCTGTAGCTCTTAGTGGGATCGTAGCATCCCTGGGATTACTGCCAGTTCAAACTGCCCGATTTGTGGTTACGAAGTCCATTGGGAAATCCTGGTCTAGAGCTGCTGTGGAAGCCACATGCACTCATCTGCTAAAGGTAGTTGCACTCCAATCTGCATGCCACTGCGTCCTTTGAGATCAGCATCTAATTTGTTGTCGCTTCTTTATTCGAACAGTATCATACAATGCGTAACGTTATCTTCATGGCGATGACAGAGTTCCAAAAGGTGACGAGTCCCCGTAAATGCTCGTTCTCAAGCGATTTTTCTTTGGTTCTCTGATCAGAACTTTTCTTGCTTTGGGCAGCTTAAAGAAGAACCAGACTGGACCTTCCTTAGAGCCAACGCCGGGAAGTTAGCGTTCCTCTTCGGCGTTGATGATCACTGGGGTACGCTACAAATGCATCGAGAGGTCAGTGAGTTCTTGACCGCAGTGGTTGTTCACGATGACAGTAAAAAGAGCGTGAAGAGTCATGAATGAGTTTCAAGACCGTCATTAGCATTGTCTTGCGTGCATGTGTTGTTGTGTCGCCTCTTGATCCCCTGCTCGAACATGTGGGAGGAATCTTTTTGTTGATTGAGTTATTTTTGCTGCATCTGATTCAGATTTCAAGACAAGCCCCGGAAATCCACCTGTCGGTAGAAAGGGAAGGCCACACTCATTCCTTCTGTTGCACTGAAGCGGGGTCGACATGGGTAGCTCATCATGCTGCGAACTTGATCAAGAACTGCGAGCCGTTCACGAGTGGCTAAAGTGCATGGCTTCGCGGGAGAATCAACAGCGCTGGTTTATCCTCTAGTCTCGAGTTCACTCATTTAGTTATTGGCCCTCGATTGAATAAAGCAAAAATTGAGTAATCCTTGATTGTACATTGCATAAACATTCACGTTATCTTTTTGTTTATAAGGGAATTTATTGCTCGTGTGGCGTTGTGCATGAATTATTTAATATGATTCAGGCGTGCTAAGATTCAAAATCAACCCAGTTTTGGCAAAGTCATAAATGTATTTTTCTAACATGAGCACAGATCCCGATGTCATTCCATAACAGCTCACGACATCATTGTATCAAGGATTAATTAAATTAATCAAGATTAACACTAGCACGTGTATCTCTACTTGATTCCATTCTTTTTTTTTTTTCAAAATGATCATCTGAGTTTGAGTAGCATCCCATAAATAATAAACAAGCTGGTTGTACACGTATATTATCATTTAAAGCTGAAAAGCTTTTTAGCCTTATTAAATTGAAAAAAATAAGGACTAATAATTATGGAGAAAAAAAGAAAGAATAGAAAAATCATCATGTCGTATAGGTGGTGTGTGTGCTTGTTCCAAATCCCAATCTCACATGCAAAGAATTTATTGACAGCTTCACTCCCTCATAAAAAATGTCAAAACACTTTCTTCATTATCAAACACAACTCCCGCAAACTCAACTCAAAGTCTCTTTTCTTACATCCTTAAAAGCTCAGAACAACAATCTGCTCAAAACTCATACTCCAACTCCAACTCACACAAACCAACCCTTTTCCATTGTCTTCTCCTCTTCTTCTTTCTCCCCCCAAAGACCCAAACAGAAATGTCAACCAACAACAACATCTCTAAAACCAACCACAAGAACCTCGCCGTCTCCGTCGACCTCGGCTGCTCCCTCTCCTGCCTCAAGCCCAAGAAGCTCCTCTCCGCGGTCTTCTGCCCCAAGCCCCGCCACTGCGCCCCGACACCGCAATCAAAATCCCGCCACAACCGAAGCAACTGCTCCCCCTTTCTCTCCCGCTCCTTCTCCTTCTCCTCCGCCACTTCCTACCGCCAAGACCTCACTGCTACTGCCACAACCATCTCCGTCTCTTCGTCCTTCTCCCCTCCATCACACCCCTACTCCGACTACAACCTCAACTCCCTGCAGGACCTCCTGGAGTCGGAGTCCGACCTCGACTCCAAGCCCGTCAAGGGGTTCGGGAAGATCGACGGTGAGGGTGTCGCAGTCGAGAAGGACTCCCAGGACCCCTACCTTGACTTCCGTCACTCTATGCTCCAGATGATCATCGAGAATGAGATTTACGCCAGGGAAGACCTTAGGGAGCTACTTGGCTGCTTCCTCCAGCTGAACTCCCCGTGTTACCACGGCGTCATAGTCCGCGCCTTCACTGAGATCTGGAACGGGGTCTCCTCGGTCGGGTCCCGCAACCCCTCCCCTAACCCCGCACCTCATGGTTACACGCCATCCTGGGGTGATTATTAGGCACGGGACCGGCATAATAACGATCACGCCGGACGCGACGCCCGGTCCATCAAAACTCATGCTACGTTAACGAGCTCTCAACTATGCGAGTTTTCGTGGACCGTACTTCTCGTCACGGGCGTGCATCAGGCTGGGACTAAATGCTGTTGTTGCATTCTTAGCTTAGCGCCTTGACTACTACTACTAGGATCTAATCGTGCTAATATTATCCGCATGGTTGTAACATTCAGTGCTCAACTGTGATGTGGCACTGTAACTTTATCTCATTTCCCATATCCTAAGGTTGTAATGAAAAATGTTGTGTGTCCCAATTATTCGGGTTTCGGTTCCTATTATCCTTTAATGCCATGGCTCATGATGAAGTTAAATGATCGTCGGCATTCATTTATTTCAATGTTTGGATCAGAGATTGCAATAAAGTCCCATACGAACAAAGAGATTTCCTTTTTGGACCACTCGATGGTAACATCACTTTCTAAAAGCAATCAATGTAAAATGATCTCCATTGAGAATGGCAAACATGCAGCAAATAACATTATTCAGAGTCAGATAATGAAAGATGGAGCACCAAACTCAAACGTAATACAACAATTATTTTCGTACCATGCGGATTGCGGACAGGATATTTAGGAGTCGCAAGGGGGCCCGTGTTTGAACGGGGGGATGCATATCCTTTCATGATCATGACGACATGATTGCATAAAGTTAAGCATACATACGAAAAGCAGTGGACACAACTGAAACATAGGACGATTATTGCAGACTCTATCACGAACACACAGTTGTTGAGATCATGCTCGAACAAACATGTTCCTGCCAAATGCGAATAAAAATTTCTCCTGCAATACGACGGTATCACTTTTCTCTTTGTCAATTTGTTCGAAATCATATGCCGGAACTGGTAACTCTAAGAAACTAAAATTATGTCTAATTATGAGTCTAATTAGTGTTAGATATCCGGTATTTATTTGCATAAATAGTTAGTTTGCATGCTATTTTGGTTTAGTCGTGTTGCATGGGTATTTTCGGATTTTGTGATTTGCATTGCAGGTGAAGTGATTGATACGACGTATAAATCATGTTTAAGAGGATAGCTTGATAGAAGAAGGCAAGGAAGATTGGAATGATAAGTTGCTAAGAAAAGCATTGGACATGAACATTTGTGCGGCCACAAAAAAATTTGGTGCGGCCACACGAGAGGCGCAGACCTGGATAGAATGATTAGTGTGGCCACACGAAGATGTGGTGTGACCACACAATATGAGAAGGTTTTCTAGAATATTTCCCAATCTTTTGAGATTTACCCTAACTATATAAAATGGACTGGATGTGAATTTCAAAGGGAGAGAGGACCAGAAGAAGAGGAAGAGACCGTAGAGAAAGGAGTTTTAGTTTTTTTAGTTTTCGTTTAGGATGAATTTTACTTTTATTTTCTGACTTTCGTTCGAATTCGTGATGAACTAAGTTTTTGTTCTAGGGTTATGACGAAATCGATATGCAGCCAAATTACTTTTGACTCTCTTTGATTTAATGCATTTAAGACTTCGTTTACTTATTTTATCATGTTCTTAATGCGTGCGATTATCTAATTAACAATATGTATTAATTTTTTAACCTATCTAAACTCGAGAGGGGAATTTTAGGATTAGAAGGAGGATAAAATAGCCAAGGTTAACGTCGAGGAATCGAGTTAATTTAATGAGTACTATAAGAATATATTACTTGTCTTATGTAGCCACATTGAGATCGGAACTTAATGAACTTAATTCAATTATTAATTCCCATAGGAATATAAGGGTTTGGCTGGGTCATGTATTTCTCTTGTGTAGGTAGGAAGATGCATAAGAGTGGCTCAGAAAATTAGGTTAATAAACAGGTTTTAGACAATTTAATGATAAAGAGAGGCTTGAGTGAACTGGTGAAATATCATGGGAAGTCATAATCCTAGGTTTTTCTCATTTGATCAATTCTCATATTTTTTCTATTATTTAGTTTGTTATCAATTTATTTTTTTTTCTAAATTCTCATTTTACTTGTTTTGACTATATCGTAGTTGTTAATCGTGGATCACTAAATTTTTTTTCGAAATAATTATCCGTGATAACGACTCATTCGTACCATCGAACAAGAACAAACACAAAGTATGGTACACTCGGGCTTTAGGAGGTAAAATTATTTGAAAGAGGGAGTAGTTGTAGTTTTCAACCACATCATTGTTTATATATTTAGTTTTCTTAGAGGGGCAGACACCATCGATGAGCTAGTGTTGTAAAATTAAAATGGGAAAATAAACATATTAGGGTTTTATTGATTTTTGTAACAGTGTTTGTTTAAAGGAAGGTTGTGGGAAAAGATAGGCAAGTCATTGGGATTTGAAACCAGTCAATCATAAAAATATAGAATTTGGTATTTTAATGAAGAGGAGGAGGAGGAGGAGGAGGATTGACTCGATGGACCACATACTATTGGGAAGACAATCAAATGAATGCCCGATTAAATGATATTAATTGAAACTTTGTCCTGTCTCTGTGCCCGTCTTCTTTCTGCCCACATTTACCTACTTTATATCTTTCCCAAACCCCCCATTAAACACCCCCGCCCCCTTGTTTTAAAATTATTTCATCATTACGGTTTTAAGTCTAGCGAATATCGAAAGCTTAAATATGAACAGTAAAATTTCTTCTCCGAGAACAAACAGAATTATATCATCATTTAGACGATGTTAGCAGCGATTAGAAACCCTAAACAATAAAACCAACGACTCTTTTGTCTGAATCAATCGGCGTTAGACATAATTGCCCTTTTTCTTTTCCGTGGCGGATACATTTTCACGCGAACGGCGATGCCGAGGTGGGAGACATCGTATTAACTTGACGGGTGCTGACATTAACTGTTGTTGTTCAGATGGATGGAGTTAGTGTGGCTTTGCTACAAACTCCATCGTCGGCATGATGAAACCAGAGCAAATAAAAACTGAAGGAAAGAAAAATTTATACACCCCCAAATACTCCCGGAATCATTCTCTAAACACTTACCACTAAGAAACGACGTCGCGATAATCACGTAAAATTAAGTCAGACGAGTGGTCTTCTCAGGCGAACTACATGATCGGATTCGATGGCCGCCGACCTGTTTTGCTTCCTTACATGAGATTACGATGGATGGAGACGATGTCACGAGTATTTGCTTGCTTGCCTGATATGATGCCACTTGCATTAAATTCACGTGCACCCAGTACCACTCCCACCACCCTAAGCTTTTTACATATATATGATTCGTATCCCGACCCCTGCAATTAATAGGACTACTACGGGATCTTTATTCATCGAATTTCGAGTTCATGAGATGGCAACTTGTCTGTTCGTTGCCAGACTTAGAACTTTCTACTTATAATTAGACATCAGTTCCATTTTCTTCGTGGTGCGTTACAGCTGTGTTTATACAGACGACACGACACCGCAATTATAATAACTTGGTTCGTTTAATAATGGACTCGGACGGAGAGATAACCTCATAAACCCCCCTTATATATATATATAATGACAATATTAATATTCTAGGAGAAATCGTTTCCAGCTCTAATTCGGCTGATCCAAGCATTCAAATTTGGGTTGAAAAAATCTTTTTCATTTTAATGATAACGGGCCGATGTGATCAACAAACAAACGTTACGGTTCAAAGGAAAGATCTTCAAATTGTTTTCCTTCGGCAACTACGAATAATAACATCATCAATTTCAGAGTTAGTCAACCATTGGTAACAAATCATGTGATACTTTTTTTGGGGGGGGGGGGAAATGCAGAGTGTGTTTTATACTCGGAGAGAAGAAGTTCTTGCCTAAAGTCGGTGCGATCAGACCAGATCGCCCGCCAACCGGAGCTCTTCCCAACGCGGACGCTGCCGTTATACTGCCGCACTGTGCCCATTGGCACCAGGGGATGGGCGCATCATCAGCAGCATGACCGCGGGGCTACTTATACGACATTCGTGCCTGGGAAGAGCAGCGGCCTCGACTAAGAGGCCCAAACTATTTTTATTCAAGCAAAAAAAAAATCAGCGTACTTAACTTTCTTCTTTTCGTTTTCTTCCCTCAGTGTATAACTCAAACTCACCATCCTAATCCATTGTCTTAGTTTAAGTTCACGACCTTTCTTTTTTAAATGACATTAATTTTGAAATCTTCATTTATAATATTAGTAAACTTAACCGTACATAGACACTCAGCTTTTTGGCGCCGTCAAATTTCAATGCTAGTTATTTATACCCATTTGCTTTATTTTTATTTCAAAAGAAAAAAAAAATCTTGCTTTTCCCAGATCAAGGAATTATTTCTGTATTTAGTTAATGGCTCCAAATTCAGCCTAAAGGATTCGGTCCGTTCTGATATAGCAGGGCCCTTCATTCATCTAAACAACCAAGCTATCAAAAACTCCTAAAAAAAATGACAAAATTACACCAAATGAAAACATTAAAAAGAGTCTGTCTCCTCCTATTTTTTTATATAATAATTTCAAGCAATAATACCATTTGATTTATTTACCAAGGAGGGGGGGGAGGAGTGTGTTGGACTGTTGGTAGGTGTGAGATATTATGAAAACATTTATTTAATGGGCGATGGCGCCAATTTTTCAGGACGTAATCATCACGAGACTCTCGTTATAAATGAGGATTTATTTTTATCTTCTCCTTTCTTCTTGTCACATTCATGAATCTCATTTCTTTCCCTCTCCTTTTTTTTTAAATTCGATCGTCATCATCATTGCCGTACGTTCACGTCGGCGTTAGATGGCCTGGAAGTCGTTCGTGTCAATGTCAGGTCTCGTTGGGGGCGTGCCATGAAAAAAGACCCCCCCGCCGCCGCCGCCACCACCAAAGAGGGCGAGGGGCATCGGGCCATGTGGATTACGAAATATGGGCCTGGGCCCATGACAAAAGCCCAAATAATGTCGACCCAATCCTATATGATATTTGTTCACACTAACTATTTAGGAGATTGAGCGACGATGGATTTGATAACGGTGTATAAAATCTATTAATGAGAGTAGTAATTGATGTATTCAATATCCTCTCGGTCGGGGTGAACGAGTGGATGAGTAGGCTTTCTAGATGCGGACACAACGAAATGCCCAAAATCTGAGAATCTGAATATATCCCCTCTTACGCGTGTTCTTGTCCGGATAAAGATATAAAATTGGATTCATTCACCCCCTATCTCTTCACAAAGGAAACAGATTGCTGGAGGGGGGGACCGCCCTGGTCTGTTCGTCTGTCGATAAGGATAATCAAGTGTGCAGCTAAAAATTTTGAACCTTTTTGGTCCCCCTCGAGCGGCAAACCACGGCCTGAGAGCCTCCTCACACAACCACATGATCGAGCGGCCACTGCATGGCGTTCCGACACCGAGGTCCCCTCGAACAACCCACTTAGTTTCTTTCTATGCCTTGTGATGTAGGGGCGTGCGAAACACATCTCTGCCGGTGACCAGCTAAGGAAACATATTCTGCGACCAGAGAAACAAGGTTATTGCTTAAGGGTCGGGCTCCTGTTGTGATGTATATAGTGCTTTGATAAAGGGGGACGGTCCTTTCGAGAGAACTTCTCGCGACGTTCGACAAACATATGTTTCACCTAAGAAAATTCCCTCCAAAAAAAATTTACCCCCCGAAGGTGGGGAATGGAGATTTGAACCCTAGGAAGGAAAGGGAGAAACGAAAGTAGCGCCAGTTGGGGGAGAAATGAATACTACTAGTAAAAAGGGACAGACAGTTTCACACGATCCGACATAGGATCATTAAAATCCGCCCGAGCTGAAGTCCCTCTCGGTCTTTTTTAATTTTTGTGGGGTTGTGGTATCATCCTTTCTCGGGGCATTGTAAAATGGGAAGTGTGCACATGATGGCTTTCATCAGTTTTAGTACACATCCTCCGCAAAAAACTAGAACGATTATAATCTCCTCATAAATGTCGAAAATGCTAAACTAGCTAGCTGCTTTTAATACTATATCAAGGTATAGATATAATCTCATCTTAGTTGAAAGGAGAATTAAGTTTCTACAGCGTGTAAAGAGCAGTCACGGTCTTGCGAGAGTATTATTAAGTTTTAGGAACTACGATGGGATTATATCAGTAATTTTTTTTTTTATCTAAAGCACTCATTCTTGAATATGCAAAGCCAGAGTTGAATCCCATCGTAGATAGAGATAGATGTATTTAAATGATGTGTTTTTTTGTTTAATGTTGGGGCGCACCCGTATCGAAGTTACAGGCAATTATTTTTGTCGAATAAGGTAAAATGCTGCTGCTTGTTCTGTCGTATGTTGTCTAATCTTTGCAACGAGATGGAAGAAATTGTCACTTACAACCTCTAGTAGAGATTGAAATCCTTTTTCAGAGGTGTAAGAAAATCGAGTTGTCAGGAAAAGCAAAATTCATTTTCTTTTGTTTTTTTTTTTGTTTAAAAGGTGGGGTGGCTACGAAGATTAATTAATGACGCCCCCACCAAACCAAACCAAACCAAAGCTGCAACTTCGATCGCCCATTCAATTCATTCCTAAAGAGAAAATGAAGAGCCCGGAACTCCAAAACCCGTTGTCGTCGTCGTCCTCCTCCGCCGCCGTCTCAAGGCAACGGTCTTGGCCGTGTCCCTACTACTGTCATCATCGCCCCCGAACCCTCTCCTTCGGTGTCCCCGGCCGCGTCCTCGATACAATCAACTCCTCCTACAACCTCGACATGGCATCCTCATCCACGGCCGCTCCCTCCCTTCCCTCGCCCCCGCCTTCCCTTGTTTCCCCTGCCGTCCGGGACTTGTCGCTTGAGTCGGTCATCCGGTCGGCTCACTCTGACCGTCTCTTCTTCGACCCCGGCGCCACCAGCAGCTCCATCCTCGACGAAGGGTCCTCTCCGCGCCCCCATTTCCCGCAGCCCGCTACCGAGAAGTTGTTGGCTGACTGTAGCAACGACGACGTGGAGACGGCCATGTCCTTGCCTTACAACAACAGCATCTTCCTCTCTGTGGACTCACGGGACCCGCTACTCGACTTCCGCAAGTCAATGGCGGAGATGGTCAATGCGCACGGCATCAAGACCTGCGACGGTCTCGTGGAACTCCTCTGGTGGTACCTCAAAGTCAATGACGAAGCCAACCACTCGTACATCTACAGTGCGTTCATCGACCTGTCTTTCAGCCAAGCGGTCTTGTCCGTCAGCTCCGCGGAAAGGAACCTGCCATCATCCTTGTTCGAGTTCTCCGCGGAAACCCCGCCGGATGGAGGCCCGTCATGCATTCGCCACTACTCACCTAACTCGCCGCTGTCGTTCGACACTTCGTCCTCGTCGGCGGCATCCATGTCGTCCTCGTCGCTGTCAATGAACTGTGTCTCCGGGCTGGAAATCGGTGATTTGGACAAGGAACGCTGTAGTATCATTTCGTCCGATTCCAGTTGATGATATGATTAATATAAGCACTAATCATCATTAATTTTAATCTGTGTTACAGACTAAAATCATTCGGCACAAGTAGTTTTGCTAACTTCTCCTTTAGCTCATCTTAAAAAGAGGGTGATTATTATTATTACTCTTACATTTTCTTTCTATAAATATAATGTTTCCTCAATTTATTAAGAAGAAATTATGGGTTAAATTAGCTTGAATCCAATCCATTATTCTATTCTTGTATAATTTGATTTAAGCCAACAAATTTTGTTGTTCTGATTCACATCAAATTTAATAAAAAGTTAACATAAAAATAAAGTTAAATACATTTCTCTAATTCAAAGAGAATATTTTTTTCTTGTTGGATAATTCAACGTTAACTTTTTAAATTTTAAATAAAAAAGAGCGAGTAATTGATAAATCATACTTCCAAAATGTGATTTTCTATTCGTTAATGAATTATCTAAAAAATTAAATACTAGCTTGAAAGACAAAAGTTGCAGATGAGTTAAGAGTCTGAAACACATTAATTGCAAAGCATCACCGTGTTGTTTTTTAATGCACTCATTTGAATTGCCAAAAATCTCATCCCTACGACGGGGATGATGGTCAGATCAAAATACCGACGGTGGTGATGAAGATTGACGGGTAAGAGGATTACTTGAAAATGACGTAATGGACGGGGTAGTTGTTGTCTTTTGCTGGAATTTTGGCGCACATTTTACCTACTACTAACAATAATATTTAATTTTTCATTTAAAATAAATATAATAATAAATCGGCCGGTCAAATCTGTTTTTGGCCTAAAATAAAATAATTATTCCTTTTTTTTTTACCTTACTATGACGGCGAGCGAGCCGTTATTACGAAATGCATCCCATTTTATGAGCAGTTGCTGAAGGTGAAACATGAGTTCATGGCATTATTATTCAAAGCTCTCGACGTTGTAACAGGGCAAGGATGAACCTTCATAAGTGACCCGTAAAAGGTTATGCTTTACTTATTTTTTCATATTGTATTATTTAGTAAATATGTTCTAATGCATTCATTATCGACATGCATGGACTGTTAAATGCAACCGTAAACCTAGCTCCAGAAGCATAACGTAGGAACTGTTCCAGGCATATTTATCAAAATTAGATAGTGAAGAACATGTGATTAATCTTGGAGAGTACTTTTTATAAAGCTGTAAATAACACTAATGAGGTAGAGTACAACATCGCCTATTGGGAGTTGAAGGTTGGGAAAGACGGGTGTCTTGGATCCTGAGAAGCAGCTGATGATTTCATAAGACATGGTCCGCAACACTTTTGCGAGGCATTCTTTAAGACTACAAGCAAATGTGGCACATGCAGGAACAATATGTGTGAGACATTTAACATTTATATTATTACTACTAGACGATTGCCTCTAATAGACATGTTGGAGTGTCGGTGTTTGCTAATAGTTAGGCAAGTTGATAAGATGAAACTAATACGTAGATGCCATAATATATTGTGCCCTAATGTTAAGAAAGCCGTAGAAGGAATGAAAGAATTGGCTGCAAACTATGTTATCAAAGCTTTAATATGTGAATAGTTTGAAGTGCCAATGTCATACCAAGAACACGAGCGATTCTTGCTAGATTTACATGTCGGTACTTGTAATTGTAGAAGTGGGACCTTCATAAGATACCTTGTACTCCTATTATAGCTTGTTTACTATATGTGAAACGTAGTGTAGAAGACTACATTGACCGTTGTTACAAGATGGAGGCGTATCGAAAGTCATACAGTCATGTTATTACAGAGTTCTAAGTTTCGGTCAAAAGTTGAAGATGAGCCAATCAAACCTCCACCTTACAAGAAGCTACCGGGAAGTTCCAAAAAATTGAATAGAGAAAAGAGCAAAGAGGAAGATGTCAAATGCAGCTCAGGCAAAGTGAGGGGTATGGACATGAGGTGATCTTTTTTGTGGAAATTGTGGACGCAACAAAAGGATTTGTCATGGCTAACCTTCATCGTTTCAGCTAGCATCATTCGGTTTTGTGACCCAATAGTCCATTGATGAAGTTTCAGTTTCTTAGGCTTCTAATACGAGAGAACTAATGCCTTCAAGTATTTCTCAAATATAATTTAATTGTGACTTTTGACATATTCTACCATTTAATTGTGGCCTTTTGACAAGTAAGATTTGTGGAAATTATGGACATAACAGATGTAACAAAAGAATACCTACAATCCCTACATTAGGTTAAAAAAAGGATCTAGAAATGAAGCACAAAGAATGAACTTGGAGCTGAATAGAATGTGATTGACTTGAAGATTAATGTCTATGATGAAAATATCGATAAATGACTTTTTGTCACGTTCATTGGTGCAATAACCAAGGCTTGCCTTTGAATTTCGTTTAGTCAAGTGTTAGTGATGCAATTGTTCAAACCTAAATCTCATACAAGGAGTTTATCCAACGCCATGTTTCTTATTGCTAGCACGACGGTGAGTGTTGCATCACAAAGTGGCATACTCATTTGATGCTCACAAATTGAGCGTCTAATAATTAAATGTGGGATGGTCGGATGTGTTTAACAACAGAAATTCTGGGTCATAGATTTCGGTCTCGTCTGTGGATCAACGGTCCAGAATGTAGGCTCAAAGGACGGAAATCCAGTAAGGAGGTGGCAACAGAAACACACCAGGCGAAGGCTTGCTGGGCGAAGCAGCCACTAAGCGACAGGGATACCAGGCGACGGGCGACAAGGGACAGCGGAAGCGACAAGCGACAGTTGGTTGAGCGAGTGAGGAAACTCTACGGCGAAGGCCAATGGGCGATGAATCGATCAACTTAGCTATTAAGAAAGACTCCAGATGATCTTAGGATTTGGAAGGAGATTGTTGCCAATATAGCTCACATGGAAAGAAGATATTCCATGAAGACTGGCAACAAGGGAAACGTAATATATGTGTAATATTACTTTACCGTATATACGTAGGTCTAGCTTAGTATAAATACTTGTTCTTAGGCATTGTACAAAGACACCTCTCTACAGACGGACATATATTGTCAATTTATCTTTCCAGCGTTCAAGCTCTCTTTGTGCTCTTGCGTTCCTGTTCACTCCCGAAGGCATCGTCGATGGCATCCGTAAGTGCTTCCGTTTAAGGGTGTTCGTCCGCTGTCTTCCCTCTCTCTCTTTTCTTTTCATTTCATACGGCGACCACACATTCAACTTATTCTCCTGGCACCAGTTGCTCGTAGTGCAAGAGATTTCCGACGTGTTTAGATCCGGCTTGTCCGCGGTCACTTTCGGAGCGAACACGCCTTTGACGACCACAGTGGGAGAAAAGGGCTAACACAATGCCAACGACTTGATCTGGTGGTAATTCAAACAACCTCGGAGGTAACAACTTCGACGGGGAAAAGACCAACGATGGACATGGTTCAAACCCGGCCTTAGCTGGAGAACTGTCGGCTATCATGAGCACTGTCCAGCTCTTAACGGAGGAGGTCGATGCTTTTGACCAGAAGCATGATGCTTTCAAAGAAACAATCGACTCCAAGATGGAGACGGTCTTTCAAACCATGGAACTATGTCGGGGATACCATTGGGCAACCCCGTTGACAGAAGGGTTGAGTCGGCTATCAGGTATCAACCCGATTATTCTTCCCATAGGGTTTAGGAAAAGAGGAAGGTTGATACTGAGGATGTCCCCATCTATGCAAGTCCTGGAAAAACGACGTATAACAACCCGTCGCTCGTGATAAACGAAGGCAAAAGGGTTGTGCAACCAGTTCACCAAACTGCATACCAACCTCCGTTCCGGAGAAGAGAAGAGTTTGTCAAGCCCGTAGAGAGCAAATTCATTCGCCCTACTGAAGATCAACGACAATCTGAATATATTCCTCAACCGGCACGTAGGAGGTAAACGACAATGCCCGAAATAATCGCGCCACCAGAACTTTCACCTGAAATCAGAAACTACGTTACTCAGTTAGTTGAGCGGGCGATTCCTGGGGCAGACAATGCGAATGAGATTCAGCTTTATCGGGCTCCATACCCTGACAATATTAATCAGGCTTACCCTTTTCCTAGGGGATATCGCGTTCCTGAATTTGCCCGTTTTTCAGGCCAAAAAGGGATTCCACCTGCGGAACATATTGCCCGCTTTACTCATCAGGATGGGGAGGCCGCCACTAATGGTTTTTGGAAACTTCGTCTATTTCTAAGCTCCCTTACTGGAGCCGTCTTTACATGGTACATAAACCTGCCTCATAATTCAGTCAGAAATTGGGATGACATGCAAGTCCAATTCACGCTGGCGTTTGCGCACACTGACCCAGCAGTAACTTTTCAAGATCTCACTCAGATGAAATAACAACCTGGTGAGCTTTTAGCTGTCTTTTTGAACAAGCTTCGAAAAGCACAACTCAGATGTAAAACTTCTGCATCCGAAGCCGAGCTCATAGCCATCGCCCAAGACTCCCTCCTTCTCCGACTCAGGAAAAAGTTAGAAGGAGAGGTCTTCAGAGATTAGAACGAGTTGGCCATGAGAGCTACCCGTTATTAGAATCTCCTTAGAAAGAAAAGCCAGGCGAAAGGGAGTTTGATAGCGGGACCTTTGGTAACCTATCAAGCAGAACCAATTGTCGACGTTGATATCGCGGAATATGTGAAGGGTCAACCCTTAACGTGCGACGAATTGAAAAAGAAAGAATTTCGTGCCAAGGCATCTCCGGAAACTCAGGAAGAAAGGAAATATTCCTTTGACGAGACGAAAGCTGACGAAATCTTTGAATTCATGCTCTAAAATGGATGAATTCGATTGAAGTCAGGCCATCGAGTTCCTAATACTGACAAAGAAATGTCAAGGAACTTCTGCAAATGGCATGGGTCATTCACCCATACTGCTAAGGATTGTATCACGTTTAGAAAGTTGGTGCAAGACCTTATTGAATCAAAGGAACTACGCTTGCCAGATTCACAGGATCAGGCGTTAACAGAATCACATCCTTTTGATGATTTAGTTGATGTGAATACCTTTGACGTCAATTGCCTGACCACTTCTCTTTCGCCGATGCAGGGAGACAAAGATCAATCGCTTGAAATTGGCGAAACGCTCATAGCCAACATGCTGTTCAAGCGGCTTGTAGGCAAAGGAATCCTTCAGTGCCCTGCTGACCTCAAAGGAATGCAACACAACCGTTGTCGCTGGCATGTGGATCAGTAGTTACATACTACTGATCATTGCCATACTTTCAGGAAGTATCTCCTTAATGAAAGAAAGACAGAATGGTATGACCTCAACCACCTCGAAGAGATGGCGATGGGATCAACAGTGGTCCCAGAGCGTACCAGCGCACGGAGAAACACTTGGAACGGAAGGATACTCCACCAAGTGGAAATAAAGGGCTCTACACCCCCGAAGAACTCATGAGACAGGGACTTGCAGGCGAGAGAGAGCCAGTCAAAAGGGGGGTTACACCAAAAGGGCTCCCATGCTACGTGCTGCGGATTGCTTCAGACCTCAGCAGGCAAAAGAAAATACAGAGCGACAAGACTACCCTCGAGGCGATGAGGATGCGATGAAAAAGGGCACATCTATAGCTCAGTTTTCTAACAGCTAACATGCTCTGTTATAGGTGCAAACCAATAGCAGCCCATAAGGTGCTCATCACTCAGATGTGTCAGCTCTGTTGTAATCAATACTTCCTGCTTCTAGCGGGATTGGCATCTGAAGGGAAGATCAAACAGAAAATGGTCGACCCTCTATCAGGTAACCTATCTGACTCCGAGTTTACTAGTTTCCCGAATGGTTCACCTTGAGGGAAACCCAAAATGGGCTATGACCCTCACCAAAGGGAGTTTGTTCAGGTTGATAACCACCAAAGGGAGTTTGTTCGTGTACCCGTCCTTCCAAGTATAGGGACATGGCAGAAAGTGGGCATGGGAACACAACCCCAAATACCCACCGAGAAAACCAAGAAGCGAAGAGAAAGGAAGGCGCGACGCGCTGCAGAAAAACGTGCCAAAACGGCAGTATCTGATACTAAGGAAGCTAAAGAGTCAAGCGAAAGTGACCTTGTGTCTAACTCGCTGAACGACTAAAACCCAATTTAATCCGGGTGTCCACCCGAAGCGAAAGAAGCCAACTGCAATGTCCTTATGCTATCGGCTGAATTCACTAAAAAGGAAACCAGTCAGGTGAAAGGTAGGCTAGTTCTACCCTACTGTTGAAATACCTCGAAACTTTCTGAGTAGGTGGCTTAAAGAACCACCTACAACGTTACGGAAACACATGTTTCCTCTCCATATCCAAGCGACAATCAACAACGTAGCAATACGTCATGTTCTTGTAGACAATGGAGCGACTATTAACTTGCTCCCCCTTGAAGTTTACAAGAGCCTAGGGGATGACATAACCGAACTTGGGGAAACTAACGTAAGAGTCAGCGGTTTCAATGGAATTACCTCCTCTTGGGTAGGCGTGGTTTCTGCTAAACTCCGAGTAGGCACGCATGAAAAACGGACGGTTTTTTTTGTCATTGACATAAAGCCTTCTTTTATTGCCTTGCTGGGAGAGATTGACTTCACAAAGCCGGAGCCATACCTTCTACTCTTCACGAGGAGCTCCTCTTATGGGGGGAGGGGGGGAACACGTTTTAGAGGTTGTTATAGGAGAAACGAACGAAAATGTTATCCTGCTTTACGTCAACGCAGGAGCAGTCAACAGGTCAAAGATATGACACTAAAGCAAATGTATGCTATGGGGGACCCAAATGTTGGCCCTTTGGGCGAAGCAGGCTACGAGTTCCTAGTTTCATACGATGGACCACCGCTGGCGCCGCCTCAAAACCCGATCGTCCCAATTGGATGGGGAGACGAGCTGCAACGAGGTCAATGAAGATTTAACTCCACTGGAGAATGACATGCACGAAGCCGGAATACGAGACGACAACAACACCCAGCAAACGGAGACGGACTCGGAGCTCGATAGACTCCTCAACCCATCCTCATCCAATGGAGAGTGAATTACCCGACCCGATATCGGATGTCCTAGAAAGATTACCTAGATACAGGACGTCCATAATAAGAGAGACACAGTGTAATGAGTCTCCTCAAGCTTGTCGAGACATGCTAACTATTTATTCAAAAAATAAAGAGGTTCCTAATACTTCTTTTGTTCTTTGCGATCCTTCGAGGGAGATAAACCTAGGGACTATTGATTTCCCACGTGTTACTTACCTTAGCTCGCCATTGAGCGAAGTCGAAACTCAGGATATAAACGAAGTCCTACACTCTTATAAGGACTGTTTCACCTGCGATTATACCGAAATGTCTGGCCTCAATCGAGAATTAGTTGAACACGGGCTCCCAACATACAACAATTTCAAACCCGTAAAACAAACTCCAAGGAGAATGTCGCGGAAAGCAGCCCAAATGGTCTACGACGAAATTAAGAAGTTGTTCAAAGCCGGTTACATAAGGACAACTAAATACGTCGATTGGATTTTCAGCATAATACCTGTCGTCAAGAAAAACGGCAAGATCAGGGTATGCATAGATTTTCGCGATTTAAACAAAGCAACACCTAAAGATGAGTACCCCATGCCTGTTGCTGACGATTTTATAGATAAGTTGGCAGGCCACGAGCTAATGTCCTTTATGGACGGGTATTCTGGATATAACCAGATCTTCATTGCCGAAGAGGATGTACATAAGACAACATTCAGATGCCCAATAGGGATCTTCGTGTGGGTTGTTATGCCTTTCAGATTAAAGAATATTGGAGCCACATATCAAAGAGCAATGAACCTGATTTTTGCCTCTTTAATATGAAGGACAGTCGATGTATATATTGATGATGTGGTGGTGAAATCCAAGAAGAAACAAGATCACCATTACCATCTAAGCGAAGCATTTAAGAAGATGCGAAAGCTCAACCTCATGCTCAATCCATTGAAATGCGCTTTTGGGGTAAAGATAGGGCAATTTCTTGGATTCCTTGTGCATCAACGAGGAATTGAAGTAAATCCTCTAAAAACTCTCGCTATTCAAAGCCTTCCAGCTCCACAGAGCAAGTAGGAACTCCAAGCCTTTCTAGGCAGGGTAAACTATATTCGTCGATTCATAGGCAATGTGGCAATTATGACAAGCGCCTTTTCGACAATCCTTAAAGGGAAAGAAAAAGGTTAGATAAGTTAGACACCGCAACATGAACGAGCGTTCCAAGAATTAAAAGATTATCTGACCAACCCACCTATGTTAGCACCACCAAACATAAATGCACCATACATTCTTTATGTGGCTTGCATCCCAGTTTATTATTGGGTCAATGCTTGCACAGGAACATGACGGAGTAGAAAGAGCGATCTATTATCTATCGCGCTTACTCACAGAAATAGAATAGATGTACACCTCAACAGAGAAGATTTGTCTAGCGGTATACTACTCCGTAACGAAACTTAGGCATTACATCAGGTCTAAAGATGTGTATGTCGTCTCTAAAACCCCTGTAACCAAAGTATTCTTCGACAATCCCCTACTCACAGGAAGAATAGGTAAATGGAGCCTAGTGCTATCGGTCTATAATATTTACCGCAAACCGCAAACCTCAGTTAAAGACCATGCCTTAGCGGAGTTCGTCGCCCATTATGGTGAAGGCAATCTCGATGCCATGCACGAACGAGTTCAAGCAAACCAATGATGGACCATCTGGTTTGACGGGTCCTCTAACAAGTTTGGAGCTGGCGTGGGCGTCTTTATTGAGACACCATGGAAAGCAGAAACCAGAGTGGCCTGTCACATCAATGGAAAAGTGTCCAATAATGAAGCAGAGTATGAAGCCTTAATCCTGGCCCTGCGAATTGCTCTAAACATGAAATTGAAAAACGTAAAGATATGTGGCGATTCCCAACTAGTGATTCAACAAATTCTTGACCAAAGTGAGTGCCACGCACCTCATCGTGGTAAATACATACGCAAAACAAAAGAACTCTTCGCCAACTTACGAGGAGCTGAAATCACTCACGTAAAACAGGACGACAATCAAGAGGCCAACCACTTAGCACAATGGGCCTCAGGGTTGATCGGCAACTTAGAAATATCCAAAAGCGATAAAACTCTGTTTGTAAGGAAACGGCTAGTATTCTACGATGACGAGATAAGAACTGAAGAAGTTCGTACCGCCAACCTATTCGAACGGAGAGAAGGCTGGCGAGAACCAATACGACAATTCCTTAAGGATACCAGTACAAAAGAGGAAAGGAGGATCCGAGTAATCGCCAGACATTACGTACTACTTGACGGTGTCCTGTATAGAAAGACCAATGAGGATGCCCTTCTAAGATGCGTTGATCTGGACGAGGCCATCCCGATCATGATGGAAACACATGAGGGTTTGTGCGGAGCACACTAGGCTACTATCACAATGAGCTGGGCGTTTAAGCGACACGGTTTTTACTGGCCGTCAATAGTCAAGAATTGCATTGAAATGGCTCGAGCCTGCCAGGCTTGCTAGCAATACGGGCCAGTGAAGCAAACTACCGCAACAGACATGAATGTCATAATAAAACCATGGCCTTTCAGGACGTGGGCATTAGATATCATGGAGAAATCCATCCTCACTCAAGCAGAGGAGATGCTTACATACTCGTTGCTACAGACTACTTCACCAAATTGGTAGAAGCAGCGGTGTATAAGTCAGTCGATCAGAAAAACGTGATTCAGTTCATTAAAAACTTAATTATTTACCAATACGGAGTACCCCAGAGTATCGTGGTAGACAATGCAAGAGTGTTCAACAGTGAACTCATGGAAGAATTCGCCGAAGATTTTGGGTTTAAAGTGCTCAACTCAACCCCATACTATGCTCCGTCAAACGGGCCAGCAGAAGCATCTCATCAAGCGTGTGATACAGAGGATGATTGGGAATAACCCGCGCACGTGGCATACCCTTCTTCAGGAAACGTTATGGGCGCTCTAGGTTACCAAGAGAGAAAGCACGGGCGCCGCTCCACACAACCTTGTTTATAGGCACGATGTTATGCTCCCGATAGAGGTACGTTATCAGTCACTTAGATTCCTCAAACACCTCGGCGAACACGAGGGGTACGAGGAACACATGCACATCGAACAAGAAGGTCTAGAGACCACCAGGATTAACGTGCTAAACCATTTAGAAGCACACAAGAGGAAAACGCCCGCTACTATAACAAGAAGGTGGTCCCTCGTTCATTCAGTAAGGGCGACCTAGTTTAAAACCTCAGGTTACCCGAGGGAGTCCGAGATTACTTCAAAGGGAAATGGACACTAAATTGGGAAGGGCCGCTCCGGGTAGTTGAATCCCACCTTGGGAATTCATATCGCCTAGGGGGGTTCGATGGATCTACACACATCCTCAAAATCAACGGCAAGTACTTGAAAAAGTACACAATGTGGGAAATGCACAAACATATCATTTCAAAACGTTTCCCCACAATCTGGGGACAAATACAAACGTAGCAAGTCAAACATGAGGTAAGGAACACAACAGGCGTTTCATCCGGTCCTTTATACCGGTAACCATGGATTCCTTTGCTTCAAAATCGAGGGCCTTGCCCTAGTCTCGCTCAGACGCCTCTCTCGTATGGTCAAGGGCTGCACGCTCAGCTGTTTCTTTCGCGCGGGTAGCAACCAAACTCGGACCAACTGCAGCAAGGTCCACAGAAGTGGTGTCCAACTCCTCCTAGAGACGTTGGATAGCAGTTTGCAACTCTTATCTCCGTTTCAGAAGGGCAGCCTCCTTTCTAGAGAGCTCAGCCATCTGAGCGAAAGATGGGAGTGGTTGTGACAGAGCGAGTTCCCTCTCCTCTTGCTTCGCCCTAAGCGCGATAGCCTCATGTCGTTCATCCCACAAGCGCTAAAAGGACCACCGAAAGAGGGAGATCAGAATTGCCAATTCTGGCTGACCAGCACTTGTTTGTTCAAGCTCGACAACCACGGACAACAACTTGTTGAAGTCCTCCTCAGTAGCGATCCCATGCTCGAGGAGGACGGTGGCAGAGACGAGCAAAGAATGCAGAGGCTGCCGCAGACAAGTGATAGGATTCTCGGAATACTTACCATGGTGCACGTACTTGCGAGTCTTGGGTGGCTTCCGCCGTTTCGCCTAGGGGGCCTCCTGTCACCTCATCTACATGCGCCTCCCTCGTTTCGCTCGAGGGCAGCTCCGCTATTCGTCTGGGAGGGTCTCCGTCGCCTGTCCCTGGGAAACATCTGTCGCTTCGCCTGTTAATTCTTGGGCAATGGCGACATCACCCGCGGGGTCCCCGGCCCGGAGACTCGAAGCAGGCAGAACTTCATGTGCAACTCTACCGGGGGGCTCCTCTGGCTCTAGCTTGGTTGAGCGACCTTCGCCATCCATCCATGAAGAGATAGGGATGCCATCATGGACATCATCAACGTCAATATGGAAAAAAACAGCGGCACCTTGGCAAAAGAAAGCGTGTCAAGTCCAAGACTTCTAATAAGAAGTGAAACATATGCTACAATCAGTACCTGATACATTTCCAAATGACACTTGCTCGATGTAGCGGTCAAGAGAAACACTCAGCAACACCGGTGGAACAGAACCATGAGACGCCTTCCTCTTCAGGCGGGCTCCTTGTGATGATGAGACCGCACGAGAAGACCTCATCTTCTTGACGCCTGTTACAAACAAAATATTAAGCTCACCAGCTGGACACTGGCACAGTAGAAGCCAAAACTAGTCCAACATACCTGAGGTGAACGTGTTATCACCTGACGACCGTTTCCTTGATGACACCTCACTCGGACCAGGAAGCGTTGGACAGGGGGCCGACTTTTCCCCTTTAATCAGCCTGCATCAATTCCCAGATCCTATACCAGGCCTTATAAAAGTCCGAGGATCGGCCAACTGAAAGTTTAGGCCCGACCTGAGCAGAATGGAGGTGCGGCGGCTGAGACTGTTCAGCTAGTCCAGGCCCCGGAAGGAATACAGTATGCGTGTCCAATTGATGATTCTTGGACTGGAAGAACGAAACGCCCAAACACTAGGTAAAACTTAATTGACAAGCGCATAGGTGAGGATTGTACTCCTCAAAGATCAAGCCCTTAGAGTCCACAGCTACTAAGTCTCCGGCACAAAAAGTCTGGCGAAAGCATCCGACCATCTCTGAACGCTGCCTTTCCCACTCTTCAGGAAAAGGACACCAGGAGGCAGCTGTACCCACAGTACCGTCAAGGCGCACATTCGTCAAGGCTTGAATACAACCGGCAATGCTGAAGGTACCCTGGTATTTAGACGAGCCCACTGTGATTACCTCATCACGGGTATGCATGGCTTCAGGATAACGGGTGAATCCCGGGAAATATAACACGATCCACAAATATACGATCCACAAAGGGCCATCTGTCTGGCACTCAGGAAAGCTGGCAGGGTCGTTGGTCGCCTGATAAAGGCCACGGTAGATAAGACTCAACAAAAACGGGGCGAAGGCCACAGGCTCTAGCTTGTCAGCATTGGCAGCCTCAACGAGACTGGCGGCCACTCTAACCATAAATTGACCGGGACGCTTCCCCCTGTTACAGAAGATATACTTGGATAACCACTCCAAGTAAAACTCGAACTCCTCTTGGAGCTCCCATTTATCATCCCTAAAGTTCCGCTTAGCGACTTCGCTGACGCTCTCCGAGGGATTGAACT
Organism: Melastoma dodecandrum; assembly: GCA_029817715.1. NCBI lineage: Eukaryota > Viridiplantae > Streptophyta > Magnoliopsida > Myrtales > Melastomataceae > Melastoma > Melastoma dodecandrum. The sequence goes on along the minus strand of JARUPY010000079.1, from coordinate 2,918,031 downwards.
GTAGGTAGGCACACTTGTTGTCAAAATGCAAGGGAGTGCCAGAATGACTGCAGCCAGCCAGGAAACTAATCTCTTCTAAGGTGATTGTCATCGGACCCTTCGGGAGGTAAAAGCAGTTGACAATAGGATTCCAAAGCGAAGGAAACCCGACAAATACGGAAAGTTTGGGTTCGACCGGGGAGTGGCATACTTCAATCAGGGTTCTGATCCCCATCGCTTTCCACGCAACACCTATCTTTTCCATCCATTTACAGACCCAATCTGGGCTGACCTTACTTCTGGGAGAAGAAAAGCAACAGAGGCTCGCCCGAATAGACGGTCCCCATCCTGACAGGTCAAACTCACCAGAAGAGAACACAACGGGCAATTTGCTGGTATAAAGGAATGAACTTTCCGCATCACGGATGTATGGACCAAGGGTTTGTTGATCTGGTATCGGGAGACCATACTTTGATTCCGCCTCATAACATGGGAAATACATGAACCCGCTTGGCCTTAGCAAAGGCTCGAACTTAGCCGCGTCACCAATCAGGCGAGACTGAGAGGCCGAGGACGATGAAGAAGAGGTATCGGAATTCGTGGGAGTCGGAAGAATGGGGGTTTTCGGAAAATATGAAAAGACAAGAAGGGAGTTTCTGAGAGCATAAGTGGAAAACCCCAACCCCTCAGGAACTTTATATTCCCAAAAACCGACAGTGGTTCTGGCCCAAAGAAAACGTCGCTTAGCGTTGTAGGCCCAATAGAAACACGTCGCCTCACTTCAAACCGGCGACAAATTGAACGTCGCTTCACTTGGAAACTGATGACAACCCAAAAGTCATAAGTGGGTAAGCGAAAAGATCTAAGAAACACAATTATTCTCATTCAAATCTATTCATTACATGGGTTTGATTGACAATAAATGCACAACAAATGAAACGTAAACGACTCAGTAGGCGAAGTTTCCGCTATCAGGAAATACTTTATTGAAGATCGTGCGAGCATTTTTAAATATTCAAGGGTTTATCCATAGAAACCAGGCAGATACCAGGTTCTTCCCTATGATGGAGAAAACCCTACAACTTTCCCAAGGGAGTCAAGGATTAATTCGCAGGAGATGGTCACACGTCACGCTTGGTTCTTCCCTTAGACAAAGAAGATCCTTGGCTGCAACCAGAAACTCCATCACACTGTGGAGCAAGCAGCAGCACGAGGGAGCCCTGACCCTTAATAGGATCCCGAGGACACGCGATGCCTTGGTGTTCAAGATCCGGAGTCTGGTCAGATCTCCCAAAGACCGTGAGACTGACGAACTGAGGATGGAGTGCTCCTTCGTGGTTCCTCACCGACCCTGACAGCTCAACATCCCCGGGGAACGGCAAAGGCGGTTTTAAATGAACGCCGCTCAGAACGCCACATCGAGGGCTTGCACAGGGGAAAGCTTGAGCACCCTCCTCATAAGGTGAGGCGCCGCTTAGGCTTCTTTCAAACGGACACAACCTAGAATGATGCACCAGGTTGTGGCTCGAGCCCTCTCCCCTTCCAGTTGGAATCACCGAGAGGGAAGGACACCATCCTCATAAGGTGGTGGACATAGGCTCTCGAACAAGCTAAGGTGATGGACATAGTCCCTGGGCAAGATTTCGAAAGGAAGGAAAAGGTTTCATGGCTTGGTCACTTTCAGAGGTTGCGATTTGGAAGATGAACCGAGCATCGCGATTTATAACGAGATCATAAAGAAGAAAGGAGGACTCTGACAGAAGATATCGTAGTAGAGATCTCGGAGATTTCAACAATCCTGGGAAATCTCAACCGATACGCTTCGGGGATGTCGACGGTCAAGGATTTATGATCGCCTGCACATGCTAATTAAATGCAGGAAAATGATTACTTGGTCTTTTTCAAGGCGCGACAGATAACTCGGTCTGCCTTGATGGGGGCTTATATGTTTAACAACAGAAATTCTAGGTCACAGATCTCGGTCTCGTTTGTGGATCAACGGTCGAGAATGTAGGCCCAAAGGACGAAAATCCAGTAAGGAGGTGGTAACGGAAGCACACCAGGCGAAGGCTTGCTGGGCGAAGCAGCCACGAAGCGACAGGGATACCCGGAGAAGGGCAACAAGGGACAGCGGAAGCGATCAGCGACAGTTGGTTGAGCGAGCGAGGAAACTCTACGGCGAAGGCCAATGGGCAATGCGATCAATCAACTTAGCTGTTAAGGAAGACTCCAGACGATCTCAGGATCTGGAAGGAGATTGTTGCCAAGATTGCTCACATGGAAAGAAATTATTCCATAAAGATCGGCAGCAAAGGAAATGTAATATATGTACAATATTACTTTACCGTATATACGTATGTCTAGCTTAGTATAAATACTTGTTCTTAGGCATTGTATAAAGACACCTCTCTACAGACGGACATATATTGTCAATTTATCTTTCCAGCGTTCCAGCTCTCTTTGTGCTCCTGCGTTCCTGTTCACTCCCGAAGGCATCGTCGATGGCATCCGTAAGTGCTTCCGTTTAATGATGTTCGTCCGCTGTCTTCCCTATCTCTCTTTTCTTTTCACTTCATACGGCGACCACAAATTCAACGAATCCTCCGGGCACCAGTTGCTCGTAGTGCAAGAGATTTCCGACGTGTTTGGATCCGGCTTGTTCGCGGTCACTTCCGGAGCGAACATGATGCTAATGCGACGAGGCCTTGGATTTCGTGGGAACTTATGGAGGTACACAAATAAACAATGGTCAGACGCAATGCTGCTTTAATCGATTAAAAAGAAGATCAAGTTAGTCAAATAGTACAATGCCTCGCCGCCATGTTCATTACTTCTCCTTTTTATCTATACAAAAAGCAGAAAGTGAATTGACATTGAAATTGCACCAATTGAATGTGCGTCTGTTTTATTGGGAAACCCCCTTTCGGCCCAACCCCACCCTCGCTTCTTCTCTTCCTGCTCATGTTCTTCTTCCTCTGATTGGGGCTAGTGAGGACAAATGCTAATGGAGGATGACCCCCTTTCGATGGTGGTGGGGTCGGGCATTGGGTGGTGGTGGCGGAGAGGGCTTTCCCGGAGGCGGCTTCTCTTTTGATGGGCACCTTGCTCGTCTTCTTCTTCCTCCGGTTGGAACTCGTAAGGACAAAAATAAATGCTGGTGGAGGACGACCCCCCATTCGATTCCGGCGGGGTCGGGCCTTGGGTGGTGGTGGAAAAGGCTTTCCCGACGACTTCTTTTTTTCTTTTTTATTGGTAACTGGTTAGAAATACCCGGTGCCCTCATTGTTAATAACAATAAAAGTAGGTTTTAGAAAAAGTTTAAAAACTAATTCCCCTGATTATCATTGTTTCTGAAAATTAATAGAATAATATTTAATTTAACGATGTTTGATTTCGTAATAGGAGCGTTCACTAGCCGTTATAGTAAGGCTATAAAATAAAGTTGTAACATTTAATTTTCCACTTAAATCAATATTTCACGGTTATCGGTTTGTGTGTGTGTGGGGTTAATTAATTATTCGCCTTTTGAAGAGAAACCTTAAAAGGACGAAAAATAGAAGACCAATTTATTCGATTAGCATAAACAGCGATTTTTGTCCCTTTTGTTAGCTCAGAAACATGACAAGAGTGGCCCATTTTTGTAAATTGGCGTGGCGGCCTAAAACAACAAATTCCATGGACCATCCATTTCCACAATGTTATTTAATATAACTAACATGGAACAGCCCGTGCTTTTAGATTATTTCTCCTCCAGTAGAAAAGGCCCAATAGTAGCCTCGGCTCATTTCAGGCCCAGGCCCAGGCCCACCACCTTGCCCCCACCCCCCCCTCCCACGCACCTCGTCGTCGCCTGTCTCCCCGCACCGCCAGTTGACCCCTACTCGCTCCATTTCCTAGGGAGAACACCGTTTGAGCTCACACCGACCTCGGATTCCCACCGTCCAGCTACCTCCCTAGTGGTTTGTCAGCCGTACTCACTGCCCAAATCGATCGTTTCCCTCAAGTCGCTTCCTGCTTTCTTGGGTCGAGGCAGGTCTACAGCGTTCCTTCCCATTCAAAGGTTTTCGCCAATCTGACCGCGTTTGTTTTGTTTGGGAGGGTTATTGTCCGGAATATGTTCTTAAAGAGTATCGCCGGTGGGGAAGCGGTTATTTGATTTGTGATGTTATGGCTGTGCTTGGAAGTATTGAGCAATTACTGGTTGATTCTTCCTATGATTAGCGAGGTATAAAGTTTCCAACTTTGTAAGTACCGCGTGGTTTTGGTGACATTTCTTATGTGTGATTGCAGATGTCCCTGTACATTGGTAATTTGTCGAGTCACATCAGCCAGGAGGATCTGGAATATGTTTTCCGTAAGTTTGGTCGGTGTCGGATCCAAATGAAGGACGGGTTTGGGTTTGCAGTGTACGAGTTCCGTGGAAATGCTGAAAGAGCTTTGCGAGAGCTGAGAGGCAGGAACATCTGTGGGGAGGCAGTTACCCTTACGTGGTCCAACAAACAGCCAAGACCCTATCAGAGCTTTGGCCGGGGTACTACCGTCCATGATTCTAGGCGTGTTAGTTATGTGTACCGTGGAACTTTTGGGAGAAGGGGATATAATCTAAGTCACCGTGACGGTAGGCCTAGGTTTTATAGATTTGAGAGCGATGGTGGGGATGGGCATTATTCTGCCGATGTTTTCAATGAAGAGAAAGTGGTGCGCCGTAGTGAAGATATTGGGTCGTCTAGTAGGGATGTGAGCTGTCATTCTGTTGAGGACATTGTTGTTGGGCGTAACAGCATTGACCCTGCAGATAGCGGAAGGTGGGGTGTGCCTGCCCAGATGTTGCCCGAACTCAATGGTCCAGCCCCTGGTGATGGTGTGGATTTTGATAGATATAAACCCTATCGAAGCTATGAGGAAAACAACGATGATGAATCGCATCAGATAAATTGTGAAGAAGGCTCTGAATCTCTGGGAATTTCCCGACATGATGATCGACAGGAGAGGACCAGTGAGTATCCTTCACCTGACCCAATTCCCTCAGTAAAAAAAGTAGAGAATACAAACCAAGATAATCATGGAAACCATAAAGAACAGTCTGGGAGAATTCATGGGGGGACAAAATTGAAGTCTAGGTACAGTTCTTTCTCAGAGCGAGAGACTTCATCTACGAGTAGAAATCTTAGTGATGGGAGTGGTGCTGTTCCTAAAAAGAATCACAAGATTCTGAGAGATGGGAACTCTTATCAGCCTGAAGGAACTGATACCTCTCAGAAAAATGATAATGGGAGACAGAGACAGGGTGGAAAGCGAAAAAGTGATGAAAAATTAAAACAGCCGAGGAACTCAAAACGATCGGTTTCATCTGCTCTTCGCGGTCAAAGTCCTGAAGGACTGCATTCGACAGGAGTACGATCTCCATTTTCTTATTCAATGGCCAGTTCTCTGTCAGGTGATTCTAAGAATAGAAGTCGGAGATCTCGTTCAAGATCGAGGTCTTTCTCATCTCTGTCCCCACCGGCTTCTCCGGACCAACTTTTAGCAACTTCTCCAGATAAAGCCCCCTTGAATGAGGACGATTCTATTGGCAATGCAACTGTTCCTAGCTCGCAGGATGATCCTAATGATAATGTGGAGCTCGCAAAAGATAGTAGGACTACTGAAGTAGGAAACACTGGTGGCAATTCCTCTACTACAGTGGCAGGTGATGAGACAGGGATTTTGGTTGCCGAAAAATCTTACTCCGCAGATCATGACCGCAGTTTTCTGGCTGATGGTGCAGATGTTGGTGCTGTAACCCTGTCTCCAGACAACATGAAAATGTCAGGCTACAGTTCCATGGAGGATAGCTTGGATGCATGTCAGAAGGCTTCATGTGAAAAATTGCTAGAGACGGACAATCATGAAGTTTTTCCAAAGGGGCATGAAGCTGGCCCCAGTAACTGTTCACTGGCGACTGCCATCAACAGTTCAAATTCTGCAAAACCTTCAAGCATATTGGCGGAATATATCATTGCGGTTCTGAATCATTATGGGCTCGAGGTTCCCAAAGAGAATGAAGGGCATGCATCGGCAGAGGAATTCTTTGGATCTGCTCGGATGTGGCCTTGGCCAATCATTTACTACAGGAGGATAAGAAAGGGCCCTATTTCTGTTGATAATTACGCCAAGCGGGTTCTTCAAAACAAGGAATATGGCATCGTTGATAAATTTGTAAGAAGTAGTAGTGGATGGGGAGAGCTAACGGAATTAACTGATTAGACATGCTTGTTCCAGTATATTTGCCGTCACCTTGAGTTCTAAAAGGATAGAACTCCATCCTGGAGCGTCATGCAAATCATGTGAGCTTTGGGCACATATGAATAAGGTATAATCTCAAAACTATACAGTCAGATGTATCCTGGTGGTTTGATGCATCTCAAGGTTCACCCCCTTGACCTGAACACCATCCAGAAGCTTAACTTATAGTTCCTCTGTGGAACCTAAATTGAGGATCTCTGTATGTCTGTCTGTAATTGTCTACTTCTTTTTTATCATGTACAGAAGTATAAATCTAGCTTTTGGCAACTTTCATCGTTTAGTTTCTCTGGATTAGGTCGATCGTCAACTGTAACAACGGTCGAGGGACGGATATTTGAACTAGGCCTACATGGAATTCAAGGCTAGCTGGCTGTGCTTGAATCACTACTTTATGAAGTGACTCTTCTTCTCAGGTTCAAGGAGATCTACATATTATGATTGAGGGTGCATGTGACTGAGATGGCTCAGATTCCCCTCAGCGTCTGAGGCACATCTGCAGGATCATTTGCCTCACTTGACGCTAGATTATTGTGTTAGGATCTGTTTAAAAAATTTTGTGGTGTCACACGTTAAGGCTGTGTTCGACCCTTGTTGCAACTTTTTCTCTAGTTGACATTGCGAACTTTCCCTTTTCAGCAATCCCTCGCTCTCTGCTGCACAGATTAACTTGGAATCACACTTTTTGATCTGATCGCGGTGTTGGGAAGAGAGATTTGAATGAACTTGGTATGATGTGACTACAGATCTTGGTGAGTTATGGATTTTTTCGATAAATTTCTTGGCATTCTGACCAGTAGCCTCCTTGCGAACTGTAAACAAGTAGTTGCCCAGTGTCTTTTGTTGGTTTACTGTACTATGCCTTTTCTTCTGCAATCCCTCTGTTTTGGAATAAATGCAGAACCTACCAACGTTCACAGGATCTCAGATAATGAAACAGTTTTTGCGGTGGGAGTGTCAGCTGCTGAAGTAATGACAAATCGAGACACCCGTCTGTAATGGCTTAATGAACGGTGATTCTGTTATGATCAGCGAAGTCTAGAGCCCTTTTGTGCTGGTAGTTTCCACTTTATTCATGTTTTTTTGCACATGTATTCGATTATTTTGTACCGCTCATTGGGTGGCTGCTTGAACTTGCTAACAGTCTAGCTTTGCACATGTCTTTGATGCTTGGATTATTTGGTACAGCTTATTTGGGTGTCTGCTTTAACTTGATGACAGTCTAGTAATACTGCCTGCCATACTGGCAGAAGCCGTAGATGAGCGAAGAAATCAGTCTGCTACACTTCAGTGTTTGGTTTTTAAATGTGATGGTTCCACTCTGAACGAGATGTATAAGTAGAAACCATCTCCTTGTAATAAATAGCAAAGATGTGGTTGCGTAACAGATTTCAATCCTCCTGCAAGTGGATGAGTGCTTTGCCTAACAGTGATGCAAGGCTGATGTTGATACGTCAAACTCAACTGTGTATTTCTCGTTTGATGTTCTAGATGTTGGCCGGATTCCTTTCGAGCTTTACTGGAGTCATGCCATTGGCATGACGAGGGAGTGACCATCCCCCTTCTTAGGTGTCTGTTGGTTCAGCATGGTCCCCATATACATCGACTGTTTTCTACCCTACTTCATGTTAAATTCCGAGGCTGTGCATCGGTCTAATGCTTTCTTAGTCATCTAAGTACCACATAGCTTATTCTTTCTCTGGGTTTTTCCCTTCTGTCCGCTCGCTGTATGTTCGATCCCCCCCCCCCCCAGTCTCTTGGTCGGATAATCTCGTGCGACGTCCACGGTTCGCCACGTCCCTCTTATGTGCACTTGGCATGTACACAAACTTCTCCATTGGTTTGTTGGGGGGGGGGGGGGGTTAACTACCCAACTGCTAGGCTAAACATAAACAAGGAGAAGTAGGGGGGAAGTTGAATGAATGTAAGAAACATTGAAGTTCTGTATTTATCATTGCTTTCTGATGTAATACCCTCCACTCCTTTCATTATTCTCAACTGCCCACAATTACTTCAATTGCATTTATTCTCATTGGATTTTCAAACGCCCTCTCTCTCTCTCTCTCTTCTTCATCCAAGGGCCTAAAATATGTTATTTTGGTATCTTCATCAATACTCTTGCATCTCCAAGGAGCAATTTTACAATATTAGCCCTATAAGTGTATTAATTCCCCCCCTCCCCCCTAGTGAGTCATTGCTATCCAATGCTTAAATGATTTATTTTCTTTTTCTTTGGATGTTGAATGTGTTAAGGCTTCCTTGTTTCTTTTCTTCCTCTTTATAATTCAATGAATGCAAGCACACTCCATCCCAATCAATTTCCAATTGCCCCAACCCCCCCTCTACAAAGAAAATATTTAATTTATCTTTAATGTGCACCTAAATCTGGATGGATCTTGATCACATCCTTTTCATGAAGGAGGGAAGGCTGGGTTTCTTTGGGGGTAGTTGTGCTTTAACTCCTCATTGAAAACCCATTTTCTCCTTAACTAATCCCCCAAGTCAAATAATAAGGTTGAGCTTACAACTCTTTGGGAAGACAGTGTAGAGTTAAGAGAGATTTGGACAACATGGTGTGCGTAGGAGAAAAAGAAAACCCAATTAAGAAAATCCTACTAGTACAACCTTAATCTTATGAAGAACACATAAAACTTCCTGCGGTTTTTGTTGTTCAGACATTGAAACAAATTAGGACAAGTTTTGGAAGGGGCAGTGCTATGTCGCTTCACTTCATTTTTCTTTTCCACCCATCGACATGTATTCTTTTAGGCTCTAAAAGGAAAAATTATAAAAAAATATATATTCAAGATTCAAGAAATGGAGCGAAAATAGCACTACCCTTTTTTCAGACAACAGTTCAAAAAAAAAATAAGAAAACAAAAACCTAGGAAAATAACAGAATTCTTGCAGGCAGAGCACCCCACTCCACGCCTCCTCTGTTTTGGTGGTCCTTAGCTGTAGCTCCTTTTGTTCCTCCTGCCGCTGCCGCTGCTGCCGTTGTTGAGGCCACCGCCACCGCCGCCGCCCCCCTTCTTTTTCCCGCCTCCGTTGTCATGGAGGAAGTCTACCATGACGGGGCCCTTGCACTTGGGGCACTTGGGGTCATCTTCTGAGAGCATGACGTACATGAGGCAACGGGGGCAGCCCGCGAGGACCATTGACGTCTCCTCAGGGCTGTTCGAGTACCGCAGGTCGACGTCCTCCCTGTTGTTGGCCTCCGACGAAATGCACGAGCTCGGAGGCGATGTCGGGGAAGCCGTGGCGGACCTCGAAGGGGACGACGAACTCACCCTCCCCCGGTTCACCCTCGTCGGCGACAGGTTCAGCTTCAGGTCGAGCTTGGGCATGCTACCGTTACGTCGGCTCATCTTTCCTCGCCCTGTCTGGGGATCGAATTCTACCCGGTGAACATAAAAAAAAAACACACACACACACACGCACACACCTCATCAACAAACGATCGAGGGAAGCTTTCCTTACCTCAAGATTGGGTGTTGTCCCTACTCAGAAGCAGAGTGGCAGGGGGGATGGGGACCGGCTTGGCTAGGACCGATACGATGGTGATCCTTTACAAGGTAAAGACATGTATCATAGGCATGAAGTCGTGTTGGATTGAGTTGAACCTTCATGGAGGGTCCATTATATATACATACACATATATATATATATATTAGGAAATGAAAAACAGAAAGAATTGAAAAGGTGAAGAAGATGGAGGGGGAGGGGGTGAGATTTCTTTTAAGACATAATTAAATTATAGGGGAGAGGTGGAAGTGTCGTAGGGCTCATAGATAGATAGACAGATACATAGAAACAAACAAAGAGAGTGATTGAATTCAATTCAATTGAATTGAATTGAGATGAGAGAATTCAATTGAATTTGTGCTGGTAAGAAGACGGGTATGAATTTCTTTTTAGGAGGGGGGGAGGGGTTTGATAAGACAGGGAGATGTATTAAATTAAGCTTGTTCTTATTTGGAGGGTGGTGGACAAAAACAATACTTTTGTAGGTGTAGTAAATTTCTCTTCTGTATTGAAATTGAAATCCCAGTTTGAGTCTCTATTTAATTTTTGCAAGAAGAGATGGATGGGGAGTGTGGGAGTCGTCGGCGTTTAATTCCAAGGAGTAAATAAAGAAAGAAAAAAAAACAACACAAGATTTAATTGAGATCATCCCCAATAAAACCTCAATGTAATATTTAATACCAACCTATAATAGTAAGATACAGTTTCCATAAGCGATTTCTTGCATCTACTTGTTAATATACCATATGAATCCCACCTATGTATGCAAGAACGAATTAATTGAATTTGGCACTTAAATAAAAAGTAAGTAACCTGTCCCAGGTGAGGATCGCAAAACCTTTTGTGGGTGGGCTGTGGCGTTGACCTTGATGATAATTAAACATCATAAAAATAAAGAAAAGTCATACATAACCTTGGGATTACAGCATTTTTAGAATCGATGGATAAAAGACGTGCGTGCATGCATGACAGATACATATATAAATTCAATGGAGACTGTTGAGTAAAAAGCCTTCTGATCGGAGAAGACGTGCACCGGGGGGGGCAGCGAATAAATAGTATTAACAGCACGACGTCGTGGTCGTCGTTATTAACTGACTGACTGACTCAACTCACCCCTCTGCTGTCCAAAACAAAAATATTAAACACCGACGCATCCCACGACTCGAAACTATTAGAGATATTAGAACGCATCTCATCTCTGGAGTGGAGTGAGTTGTAGTTTAAGGTTTATGGGACAAAAGCCAAACTTCAATCTTCATTGAAGGGAATCATCAAGGGTGGGGAAAAGGGGTTTTAAGGTTTGACTTACAACTAACTACAGATGTTTTGGATCGGGATTTTAATTTTCCTTTTTTTTTTTGTCTCCCAAGTATGTGCCGAGGTTATTTTTATATATAAATAAGAAATGGAAGTTCCATAGATACCTCGTGTCTCTGTCTACACGTTCATCTATCATAATCTAACTCATCTCGGCGATTCTCATGATCTTCTTCTTTTTCTTCTCTTACCTCATAAACAAATGTCGGATTATACTCTTAAAGGGGATGACATTCTATCCGATGTGAAAAGAGAGTGTCATTCCATTCCTATACCTTTCTCGTTTCCTCTCCCAATTCGCATACCAAACTCCTCTCGTAAGGAAGTTTGGTAATATACCCGGGCGGCGTGGCTCCAACCCTTCCCCAAAAAGGAAAAAAAAAACAAAAAACAAAAAAGAAATGTTTTACTTCGACCTCACGTTCTTCACATTATTTTGAGTCAAAATTTGTCCTCTTCCTTCACCAGGGAGCACGAATACACTCACGACCATGTCTGTCTGTTTGTTGTGTTTTTGTTAGATCGGAGTTCCCTTTTTCTTTCCTTTATTATAATGGTAGCCACCAATCGGTATATTCAAGCATCTCGATTAAATTTTTTCAAGATGCTTGATTTGTACTATTTTTTGATTTTTTATTTATTCGGAAAATATTTTTAAACTTATATTTCTCATGACGTGTTATATAAGTGTACGGTCTGAATAACACAATACATGGATTTTTCCAAATAAAATTTAAAGAAGGGAACTCTTTCCAATTTTAGGATTTTAAAGTCGGCATCATAATTCCTAAAAGAACTATTTTACTGAAATAAGAAAATGAATCGAAGCAAGAAGCGTTTATCTCAGCCAGATTATTTCTAAATGTAGTTGGAAATATTTTCAAAACAACCAAAGCGATATGGATCAATCTTAATCCAACAACAAAGAAACTTTCACTTACATAAATAATATTTAACGGGTGATAACTACACCCCACTAAGTGCTCCTAGGTTTTGTTAACGGGCACTTAGGGCACCCGGCTAAGAGATATAAATAGTAAAAAAAACCAATATTAATGTAATTTTATAATTTTAAGATATTCTAAAATAAAAAAAAATACAATTCACGGAACATATTAATAAAAAAATAAAACTTACAAAAGATATTAAATATTAAATCACTAAATTTAAGTCAAACTAATTAAGTTAACAAAATCCTATATATAAATAAGAACACCACCTTTAAAATGATTTAATATATATTTTATAGTTTAAACAGTAAATTCAAATAGGAAAGTTAGGGACACAATCCCAACGTTTACTTAATTGGTACATTAAATAGGCATGTCAAAATAATGCAATTGAGATTAGTCAGGCTGGAAACAACTCTTTAGAGGCCACGTTGATTTCAGACTTCTCAAAAGTTAATGGCAAACCAAACTCAGGTTTCAATTTTGTTTTAAAATTAAGGGAGTAGGATCCAAGAGACGTCTATAAGAACAGAGCAATTAATACAATGTCATATTATTATAATAATAATACATACATACATACATACATACGCACGAAAACTCAACCTATTAATGACCGTCTTGGATCTACAGCACAATTAATAGTTGGTTGCCTTTTCAAACAAACTTCATGCAAAAACCAACCTAAATATTTAATTTTTGTTTTAGTTATTTATTGCAATGTGACCAGTCCCGCTTTGCAATGAATCCTCCTCAATACTCGAAATTCAATGAAGACAACTAATCAAACGGCTTGTCGAGCGGCAGCCAGTTACGGGACGTTCTCTGGAGGTGTAATGCTCTCTCTGTCCAAACCGGCTGGAAATCGATCGATTCTCTGTCAACATCATCAATGTACCAGGAAAAATGAAGGGTGTGCCACTGAGGCTCCACTGATGGGATCGATGTCAATAATGTGCCCCTTATTACCAATACGGGGTTGGTCCAAGTAGTAAGGAGTTTGTATTCACTTAAGAAGGTCTCGGGTTCAAAACCTACCGTACGCAGCCACCCTTATTGGAAGACACACCCACCACAGCAGGTGTTCTACCTTGGTCGAGTCCGGATTAGTCGGAGCGAAGCTCCAAAAACTGGGCAGGCAAAAAAAAAAAATGTGCCCCTTATCAAACCGGAACTTCAAGCAGAGGAAAATTAGACAAAGGCAAACCCCAGTTCTTTACTCCGGAGTCACAGAGAATTGGTGGGGGCAATCCGTGCAGTCGAATGGAAATCTGATGTTTACAACTTACTACCACCATATCAGTCTTCAATGGCATTAACTTTTTGTTTTCTTTCTTACCAATGGGTTTCAGTAGGTGTCGCGTGATACCTCGCGGGTACGTCCAGAAACTTGTTCGGAAAATTTTTCGATTCTTTTTTTTTTTATAAGTAATTTTTTGATGCTTTGATATCAAGAATGAAGCGTCTCGAGCAGAGGCTACGATGAGTGCCCCGACCTTTCAATTCAAGTAAGAATTTGTGCTGTCGACGAGATCTTGGCAAGTGGGTCTGAGGTTTCCTTTGATCTAAAAGGGAGATAGACATCATGTGGAGACTGAGGTTGTTCAATAAATACAGGATACAAAGCCACGACACAATGCCGACCAAACACGCTCACTGCTTCTCACCTTTTTGTGAGGACTCACTCACTCTCAATAACTCATTGGCAATCTATCGAACAACTTCTCTCCGAAAATTTCACCACGCGTAAAGGGTCGAAATCAAATATGCAGCACGGGCACTATCGACATGGAAAGAGGCAGAAGACAGATCGTATTACGAGTTTTCCTAGTACGAGTTCTCCTCTTGTTTATAGGAAGCTATCCTGGAAAGTGGATTTGATGTTCATGGAAGTTTATTAGGGGCAGCAAAGATGGGCATAAATCATGACCGGAACGAATAACTGATAACTACTGACATAACTTCGTTATTATGTGCATGAAGAATAACTTTTCAGGTTTAATGTTCGGCAAGTGGTGAACAAACTACCCGGAAAATGCGCAGAACACAGTAGCAGTTGCGAACCTAACCAAACCACCTTTTTCTTCAAGATCTGGGGATGGTAATTCTACAGGAAGTCATCAGTCCATCTTAATGTAACGAATAAGTCATCGGAAACAAACGATGTCTGAGATTTGAGCAGGGCGATGCATCATATCCTTCGCAGTGCAAAGAATCTCAACAAATTTAGAGAGAACGAAGGAAGTGCATCTACAAACATAGTCCGTCAACTTTTTTCAATTTATCCGGTCCTTTCGCCGCACCTAGGGCAGATACTCTATACAGTCAGATTATTGATAGAAAACATCATCGTCTTAAACAGACGGGTGAGCCATCAAGAAGTAGAACAATGAACTCACATGCATTAGCACCCTGTGCCACGAACGATCAGGGGGTTAATCCTCCAATGACGCAGTTCGGTGCATTTCTGTCAAAATTTTGTCAAGAGGCATCCTGGTGGTGGCATTCATGTCATCTCCTCTGCAGATCTGCAACTGTTGACGGAGAGTCCTTATGATCATCTCGAGCTTCTGAATATTCCTCTCCTGTGACAGAATAATCTGCAGAAAAGCAAGGTCGTGATTAAACCCAATTAGCTATCATTGATCCTCATGTAATTTTTTCAAGAATAATGTAGAGGTATAATAAATGAAATAAACTCCCGCTACAAGAAATTTAAAGAATGCAATGAGACAGTGTGCTTAGTCAGTTAGAAACTATAACTGGCTAAAACATTACTCCCTCTCAAGGAGAGACAATGGGAAGACATACAGGTCATGATATTGGAATAGTGCAGCAACCGACACTCTAGTCACTCAGCACTGCTCGAATTAGCTCCCCAAGACGTACAACAGTATCGTCAAAGAAATATATGGACAAACAAAAAGTTGAGCTCTTGACTAGTTTAGCCTGATACAAACATCGAATTAATAACTTCATCGGGTGAATAACATATCCGCAACTAGGTCGGACAATGCTAGCATGGCTTATGCCTGCAGTAATAACTGACCTATCCCATAGTTTCTTTAGGGCATTTCATAGGCAGTTAGACAAGAAAAGATGAAAACCCTTGACTAATAAAATGATACCTATCACAGAACACTACTGAATAGTATCCCTATATGACAGAATCAACCGCAATAACAAATTGCCAGCGCGAGATATAATGCAATCCAACAAACCTTTTCTTTCACGACTTTTTCCCTATGGTCAATTTGCTCTCGGGAAGACGAGCTAGGTTTAGGGTCGACCTCACTCCCGAATTGCTGCTTCCACTCGAACTGGGACGTGAACATGATCATCAAGAAAAGAAAAACAAGTACCCACGGCCTCGACATAACAGGTCAAGAGTCCCGAACTTCCTGCAGAAAAACAACAAGGGACACATAAACCCCACTAATCATCGCCCAAATGACGACTAAATAACCGTTGGAAGAACCATCGTGGTCGGAGTCCAATCCCCAACTTCATGAAAGACAGGAGAACAACTCCACCAAACTAAGACAAACCCACGACTCTGCTACAATACCCAGATACGAATTACAGCGAAAGGAAGGTCCTTTCCACATGGGCAGCTCTCAAATCCAGAAATTGACGAGCGGCTAAACCGGCAAATCGCGGGTTGTCTGAAGATAAAAAAAAGTTTGCGATCTTGGGCTGAGAAATAGAAATCCGACATGGGGGAAACTCACCGATTTCACAGCCGTGGGGTTGCTAGGAACAGCAGAAGCTGCATTTCCACATCCCCAAATTGCTTCCGATCCCAAAAACAAGGAACGGATGATTTGAGGAAGGGAGGAGCCCGGGATTGGATCGAAGTCCACACTTTCTCGAATTCGCCGCTGGCCCCTTTTTGTTTAGAGATATTATTTATTCTCTCATTTTTTTTATTTTGGGTGAATGATCTTGAATTAATCACTTTGGCGACCACCGTTAGTTAGAATTTGTATTACCTGCAGGTTTCAAATTGAATCACACAAAAATGTTCAAAATAATTGTCTCCCCAACATACAGACGATGCTAATTAGGGGTGAGCATTCCATACTTCGCTGTTTCGAAATATCGAATATCGAAATACCGAATTTTAAAAACATTAAAATTTTAGATTCCGATCTCGATTTCGAATTTATAATTCTGTATTTAGGTAAATTATCGAATTTTATTTCGGTAATTCGATATTTACCAAATTATCGAATTTTTATTACCTTCAAGTATGAGAGTAAATATCTACCGTATATTTCGAACCATTAAGTTGCACAATTTACACCAACACTTGATCATGCAGTGTCAAAATTTATTAAAAAAATTGAAAATTGTTTTTAGATACAAAATCGGAAAAAACATCAATCCAATGTGTCATTGGTGTTATATTGCATACACAGAAACAGGCGAAGAACAGATAATTATTGGGATTAATTGGTTCGATCTATTAGTTTTTTGTTAAATGATGTCCAAATTATGTTAGCCCTGTAAAAATTCGATATTCGGTAATTACCGAATTTTATTTTTTCAATATCGATCCCAATACTAAATGTTGTTTTAACAAAAACGTACTCCTAATCCCGATTCAAAATACCGAAATACCGATCCCGAATTCCCGAAATTTAAAAAATTCGGGATTGGAATTGGTATACCAAAATTTTTGCTCTCCCTAATGCTAATCCCAGACCCAATTTAAATCATACGAGAATTTAAAGGGAAATTTGATTTAAAATAACATACTACACACGAATTTTACACAGAAATTTCAATTTAAAGTAACACTTTATGTCCGGATCACACGGATGCTGGTCTCCTCTAGATGTGATTGTGAGATGGGCTGATTCACTTGGGACCCAAAACTAAGTCCAACATCGATCAAGCCCAATAAGAAACGGTTATTGGGCTGGACCATTAGCGGCCCATTTCCAAATAATTTCAATTTCAACCCTAGTTTGAGGGAATGGGAAACCCCCCGGGTATGTATGTCCTACGAGGCAGACTGTTAGGATAACTTCGGACTCGATAAGGCATCATCATTCACGGGCATGTACGAGAGCATTTCGCGGAACTTAACAGATCGGGTCCCGTGATGATCCCAAGAGTCCGCTCTCGTGCAGCAGCCGCGATCTCTTCATATCACGACGGATCCCCCAAACACTTTACGCATCATGAGATTTCGATTTATTTCTAAGCATGTGGAGTTCATGTCCAACTAACACAATCCAGATGATGCATTCAACTCAACCGCCTTAAACTCATGTCGATATTCATAACCAGTAAACTTGACGTAGAGGTTTGCGTGATAAAAATCAATCAAACTCTATGTAGATCACATGGCGGGAGGGGTGATGAGACTGCTTAGTTGATTGATTTCGATCTTGAGAGGAAGCCCCCCAGCACCGTTTTGAATGACTGGTTGGTCGTGCTGTACCCTCCGTCCAAGACAAGGTTTAGCCCGCTCACGAGCCTCCCCTCATCGCTGCTCAGGTACAGGGCAGCCTCTGCCACGTCCCCTGTCCCTGGCACCACCCCTTTCAGAACGGCCGCTGTGCATAGCAAATCCTCCACCTGGCCCTGCCCCATTCCCAGCGCTGCGCTAAGCATCGGTGTAGCAAGCCCACATGGCGAGATGCAGTTCACCCGTATCCCGTGCTCCCCTAGCTCTACACAAAGGTTCTTCATCAGCCCGACAACCGCGTGCTTCGACGTAGTGTACGGGTGCGGTGCGATCCCGCAGCACACGGACGCGGCGCTGGACATGAACACTATCGTCCCACTCTTCTCCGGGATCATGACCCTCGCTGCGTGCTTCGCTGCAAGGAACGTCCCGAGGACATTCACCCCGAGAACCTTCTTGAAGTTGTCGTCCTCGCAATCAAGTATACCCGTCTCCAGGTTCCCAGAGATCCCAGCACTGTTGAACATGATGTCCAACTTCCCATACTTGGACACAGCAAGGTCCACAGCACCCCTCACGTCGGCACCGACCGTCACATCGCAGTGCACGTAAGTCACCTTCTCGATCTTACTAGAATCGTTGAGCTCGTCACAGAGTTTGAGACCCGGGTTATCCTGGATGTCAGCTATGACGACCTTCGCGCCGTGGTGGACGAACAACCTAGCGGTGTGCTCTCCGATCCCACTCGCCCCGCCTGTTATAACCGCAACCTTTCCATGAAGCCTAAGGAAAAAAAAAGGAAACACCCGAGAAAAGCCTTAAGTTTCACGAAACATCATAGAAAGGAAGAATGTGATGACTGTTTATTTTCACCTTTTTGCAGTGGTTGAGCAAGTCATCGTTCTTCTCCCCTTGGTTCCCTTCTACTGGACAATTAAATGACGTTCGTGATTGGTCCATGACTTCCCCCGGGCGCTCTTATAAGTCCCCGTAATAATAATATTGCAACTATTTGAATTACTAGAGTTGCTCCATGCGTACCCTCTTTATTTCTTGTGAAATTAAAATAAGCCGGCCAAACATGACTCTTGGGCCCAAGGATACATAGAATTTGTCCATGTCGTACAATCGATATCTTAATGTTGATTCGCGTTTAGGAACATGAATTTACATTAAAAAAGAATATAATATGATTTTGCATTTAAGAAACACAATTAAATTTTATGAGCGAGTCTAGACACTCTTCTAATTTCGTATTTCTTAAACAGAAATTTGTAACATAATTTAAAATTTTTCCAAGCCAATTACATTATCTGAAGAATATTTCCTCATGTACGTACTACTACTACTACCCATGTGAATAGGAAACAACCACTAATGCGATGCAATATTTGGTGGACAACCTTCATTATTATTGAGCCCTGCATCCATAATAACACAACCATTAAATCATCCTTACAAAAGAATGAGCTCCATGTTTGTTAATCCCGACAGTACTCAGTAAAGGGAAGAGGATATGGAAATAATAATCACTCGGCTTTGCCGGAGTTGTGTCTTCGTTTCAGGGATGAGGGTTTCGAGATATTTATTTCTTTGGTAGGACTAAAGTCAAAATTTTGATGTAAATGCGGATTTATGGGAGGGGCGCGTTCACATGGGATGACCAGGCAGAAATCAATATTGGAGCGCAGAAGAAGAAGAAAAAGACTATCCACAAGCTGGAGGATTCGGGCCAAATTCAATGAAGAAACCTCATTGCAATAACCTTCTTCTAGAAGAACCAAACAAACAAAAGAAAGAAAGAAAATTCCTATTCAATTCCCTTCTACATCACCAGAGTATTTCATTACAACGGCCGGTGTTCTCTACGTTTCGAGATACTAACATTTCCTTCATACGAAGTGTGTTTCTCTGTAGCTCTGCGCCCTGAATCGTTAACCGAGCGTCTTTAAGGATCACGCGTAGCTCACGTGCCTGAAGAAATGGGCGCCATGGCGGGCAGAAAGTGTGTACTATCCTCGCGAGAGATGAAGCGGGGAGGACAAGGAAAAACAAGGCAAGTTGGCATGTGTTGGATCAGATCTTACCCAGAAGGTGAAAGGCCCCATTTCCTTTTTATCTCCTCTACCCTGTCATTAAATATTCATAGCATCATGACCATTTTCATTGGGGTGGTCAAGTTGAAGGATGGGTACATATATATGAAGGTGGTGGATGACAGATTGACAAGGAAGATGACAATAATGACTGCCCTTTACGCGTAAGACTTAATGTGAACTACCTAAGAGTGTTTTCCTTGGACAAACTGCATGGATTTTCATGGGGCACAAATGGAAAATATTAACTAATTATTGTAAAATGAATGAGATATTGTAAAAGTGGACAGCTGGGGAAGAGAGTTTGGAGTTAACTTAGCATGGGATTTGAAAGCTCTACTCAAAACTTTCATAGGTTTCCATTTATTTTGGACATTTATGGAGGATACGTATTACGGCTCCGACAACTTTCGGCTAGTTATGAGTAGATGTTGCTTGTTTCAGAATTTAAATACAGCGAAGAAGTAAGTCTTCAGAGGTTAAATAATGATGGGAGAGATTATGGTGGAACAAATATTTTAAATTATATGGATGATACCTTAAAAGAATAACAAAATTGTAGAGAAATTAAATCACTCCAGATACATTATTTACCAATGCCTTAAAGGACAACTTGTTATGATTCAGACCGAACTTATGATTAAGTTAGCTGTTCGCTTGCCCTAAACTGACCAACTAGAGATATGTGGTAAGATGCATATGGTAAAATTACGGCACTTGTCAGTAGGACCAAGTCCAAATCTAAATCCTCCAAATTCAATGTTGATGGGGGGAGTAGGGGACTACTAACTCCTCCCTCCCATCTTGTGTCAGGTGCATTATTATTATAGATGTGGACATATTACCCAACCATCATATCCCCCCTCAACAACAAATACACACAAGAAAAAGGAAATATGCGCAATATAAAGTTTTTTTTTTTAATGATAACTCACGATTTGTTTACTAAAATCTCGACTGAATCCCTATCCTTCATTATATTTTGTCATCTTACTTTAGAAAAAGCACCTCTTCCCTAAAATAATCTTCTTCTTCTTTTCTCTTTTACGGGGTATTTTCTTTTTTTTTTTTCCAAATGTATTTTATTCTAGCAATGACAGATGGAACGGGAAGAGAAGCCCATTGGGCCTACGATTACATATGGGCCTAATGGGCCTGAACCCGCGTAGAATACTTTCTGAACACCCCCCTCCCCCTCAAAGCATCTTGCAACAACCAACCACAAAATAAACCACGTAGCGTGCTGTTTCCTAAAGTTTTTGGGCAAAAAATACATTTATAACCTTTACTCTGAGCCAACTTTCTGTTTTATCCTTAACTTAGTTTGTTATATAATTTTGTCACCAACTTTTGCTTTTATTTTTATTTTGGCCAATCTTGAATTTCATTTAGCGAAAGCCAAACAAGGCCTTAATATAGTCTGATCCGTATCCTATAATAGTGTAGTTTAAACTCCTCATTCATTCGTCTCACAACCCACTTTACCTATAGTAGCAGCCCCATAATAGAACATCATCTGAACTTCATCAATTTTGCGTATTTTTTGACAGCATCAGAAACTATCGTCCAACTTCGGCTTTCAATTCATTTGATTTGTCCATCAAAATTTTAAAATTAAAAAATATACGAGAGGTTTCGATATTATTTCTAATTTTTTTAATTTTTTTAGTCGATAAATGAAAATTTTCTATTAAGGTCTCTTTGGCTTATGCGCGAGAAAATTAAATATCGGCCAAAATAAAAATAAAAATAAAAATAAAACTTGGTGACAAAATTATATAACAATGACAAAACAAAAAATTAACTCAAAATTGAATCCATATTTTGTCAAGTTTTTATTTTTTATTTTTTTGGTAAAGGAAGATGAGGTTGTAGGCAACAGTATGTATGCCGAACATAAAAGGCCGAAAACGCGAAAGTCTTTTTATAAAAAGTATTTTTCTTTTTTAGAAGTTGGAGTTTTAACTTCAGGCACCGGTCTTATAAATGAATTTTGAAGATTGATAGTATTATTTGATGAATTATTTTAAGGAGAAACGTTGTTTAGGAAGAAAGCTCCGGCACTTTAGCCCCTTCCGAAATGTTGTTGTACTTAAATACATCTTTCGGTCGTGTTATGATACGATCGGGACATGACCGGTGGATGTGGAAAGACCATTATTTTGACGCTACGCCCAAAATTACATTTCCGACAATGAAGGCACGGAAGGTGTCCTAATTCCTTATAATTATCTTCCTTATAAGACTTTTGTATTACATAAATTTTAAAATTTAACGTTTGGAAATTCAAATTTCAGTTTAATATATATATTTTTTAAATTATTATCATCTTGTTTTCAGACCATCTCCTTTTATGATAAACTTTTTTTTTTGTGAATTTTGTTGCTCATTTTCTTATTATAATATTACTATTTTGTATTATGATACATAGTCGAGTATTAATTTTATATTTTCTTAATGAATTAAATAAATTAATTATTTTGAAAACTGAAATAAAATCGAATAAGTTATTTTAAAAGTTTTAAACCACAAACACTTCTAAAAAAAAGTGGGAAATCTTAATCACATCTTTAAAGTAGCAATCAATCTTACTTAAGTAAGTTTTAATAAGCACTTTATCATGAGTTCCAGTAACCCAGTCAATAATTTTATTTTATCGGACAAATTTGTCTCCGACTAGAAGTCTTTGTTTGATCGCATTTAACTTTCACTAGTTTGTAAAAGGGCCTTATGACACTAACATGGGTCAGTCTAAGTGATAAGGAGTTGGATTCGCTTAACGAAGTCTTGGGCAGAGTCCGGATAAGTCAGGACCTTACCACACTTCTTTTACAAAGATTAAAAAAAAATATTAATCGCATTTAACTCAATAAAGAATACAACCAATTAAACGAAGATTACATTAATATTTCAATGAAAAACAATACATAAGAAGTTTTACAATTTTTTAGACTAATAAATAATAAGTACTCATAATACATATTCGACGGTTGGTGAGATAAACAAAACAAAAATAGCAACTTTTATGAGGAAAAAAATAGGCTTTATTGAAGAAAATAAGACAAATCCATTTGGACGATGTCAAGTTCAATTGAGCACACGAAGTGAGTGAACAAATTGAACACCAACTTCAATTAAATTTTTATCTCCCTTAAAAGATTAAGGACATGTGGAGCTGTCGGAAAATACGGACATTTCGATGATGCCCTTCTCGAGTTATTGTTATAAAAGGGGACTCAAAACTCTTGTTGTCACATTTTGTATAGAGCTAGCTAATAAGAATGGCTTCCTCTTCTGCATCTTCAAAAAGGTTTGTTGCCTTTTGGTTTCTCAATAGTTTTGCTCGAACTTGCTTTCTTAATTCCTTCCCATGATTTGCCCTTAAGGTTGGAGGGCAAGGTGGCCCTGATCACCGGAGGGGCGAGCGGCATCGGTGAGCGTACGGCCCGTCTCTTTGTCGTCCATGGGGCCAAGGTCGTGGTTGCTGATATCCAAGACGACCTCGGCCGTGCCGTGTGCGAGTCGTTGGGCCCGGAGAACGCAACCTATGTCCACTGTGACGTGACGCTGGAGAAGGACGTGGAGAACGCCGTCACGACAGCCGTTTCGACTTACGGGAAGCTTGACATCATGTTTAATAATGCGGGGACCGCGGACCCGAACGAGCCCCGGATCGTGGACAATGCCAAGGAGGACTTCGAGCGCGTCCTTAGCGTCAACGTGACGGGGGTCTTCCTAGGGACGAAGCACGCCGCCCGTGTCATGATCCCGGCACGGGCTGGGTCCATCATCAACACCGCAAGCGCCAGCTCTTATGTTGCGGGAGGGACCTCACATGCGTACACCACCTCGAAGCACGGGGTTGTTGGGCTGACAAAGAACACCTCGGTTGAGCTGGGGCAGTTCGGGATCCGGGTGAACTGCCTGTCCCCGTATGCGTGCGCTACGCCGTTGGCGACCCGGTTTTTTAAGCTCGACGACGAGCAGTTAGAGGAGAAAACTAATCTCGCGGCCAACCTGAAGGGGACGACGTTGGAGACTATCGACGTCGCATATGCTGCTCTGTTCTTTGCGAGCGACGAGGGAAGATATGTTAGCGGCCACAATCTGATCATTGATGGGGGATTTAGCATCTCTAACCCATCATTCTACATGTTTAAGTATCCCGATGCTTAACATGTCAGGGATATCGATCCGTAAAAATCTAGCTTTATGCACATCTTTCATGTACTTTGTTGTTGGCCGTGTCGTGGGGCGTATGTCTGAATCTCGCAATTTCATCATTGTCTTAATTTATGATTAAAATAAAACGTCGGGATACTTAAACATGCCAAATGATGGGTTAATAATGTTAACTGCCCCATCAATCACCAGATTAGGCCCACTAATGTGTCCCCCCTTGCCGCACGCCATGAACAGATCCGCATTCGCGACGCACCGGAATCATTGCCCTCGCCGCGTGCTTGGACCGCTTGACGTTGACGCTCCGGACGACGACGACGACCACCACATTTAACAGAAACCACTTAGAAAAAAAGTACATAATCAGTTTACAAGGATGAATATGGTATTTTGGATCCACAGAAACGTTTATCTACGGAGTACATTCATCGAATTTCATCCATATGTTACATGACGTGCACGGCTTTTTCCCGCTGCGATAAATAGTCTTTTCTGTGAAATTCGGAGACAGGATTTGAACCTCTGACCTCACTTTTTCTATTCGTGCATCAAGAAACTTTTCTTTTCTTTTTGGGTTTTAGAGATCAAATTGGAGACTGTTGGACAATCAAAATCAAACACGGTTTTTTCTTCGTACTTTGATGGGTGAGTATCCGGACAAATCATGAACCCGACAATATTCAAAAACAAAAACGTGGAACATGACACCGACTCACTTATTTTCTTTAATCTCTGACAG
Source organism: Melastoma dodecandrum (assembly GCA_029817715.1). NCBI lineage: Eukaryota > Viridiplantae > Streptophyta > Magnoliopsida > Myrtales > Melastomataceae > Melastoma > Melastoma dodecandrum. Next base: position 2,893,539 of record JARUPY010000079.1, on the reverse strand, counting down.
CCTCCGGACAAATCGCATCGCGAATTGATCACGCAAGACCCTAGTCCAGTACTAGTGTTGTCCCAATAGTCGATGGTTGGGAGGCGAACTTCGAGTTTTGTTCCAACATGACATTGGTTTTTAAATTATTTCGTCAAATAACCTTTTAAATTTGGAAATTCTTTAACTAAACTCGGGTGAAATTAGCCTTACAAAGGCTGACTTTGATCATTAACGAAGTCGGCCTTTGTAAGGCCAACTTTCTCATAGGCAAAGTGAAGTCGGCCTTACAAAAGCCGACTTCATGCCATCCTTCACTCCCGCATGAAGTCGGCCTTACAACTCTTTATTAAAAAAAAAACGCAACTTCAATGAAGTTTGGCCTTACAAAGGCCGTCTTCACTTCACTTAAAAAAAAGGTTTCAGACAAAGGCCAACTTCCTGGTAGTTGGAAATGTACCCGTCTCTTGTTCTTGATCTCACTCCAGTAGATGCCTTTCGGACTCTAGTAGCATATGCCTCTACGTCATCCACTCCAGTCGCATATGCCTTCCCTCGCGTCTGAGAAAAGTCCGCCTGTGTAAGGCCGACTTCCATGGGGAGTGAAGGAAGTCGGCCTCACTGAAACCTATTTTTTTTTTAAGTGAAGTGAAAAAGGCCGACTTCATTCAAGTTGCGTTTTTTTAATGAAGCTTGATGAAGTCAGCCTTACAAAGGCTGACTTCCTTAATGACCAAAGTCGGCCTTTGTAAAGCCGATTTCACTAGGTTAGTTGAGGAATTTCTAAACTTAGGAGGTCATTTGACGAATAATTTGGAACCAACGTCATATTGGAATAAAACTCGGCAAACTTCTTTCACATTGCAGGGTTTCAGCCAATTCATCTGATCGTTATTGCTGATGCCATTAGTGAAACGACTCGAGATATCTCCGCATCGACGTGGACGATAATTCCTGCGAATCCCCCGGCTTGTAGGTCTAAATTACGTGCATGTCTCTTTTTTTTGCTTCTTGTGTTTCAAATTCACACGTCATAGCCTGCCCAATTCCGTGCATTTGTCATAGGCATAAAGAAGTATATGGGAAGCGGCTAAATTTCCTCACACGGAAACTTTCGTGAAACTCGATCAAAGTTTTGCATCGAAGTACGGAATAATTTTATATTGTACGAAATTATTTTGTATCCTAGAACGAAACTATTTAGTACCGTATAAAATTATTTCATATCCATCTCGTACTCCTTTCGTATAGTACGAAATTATTTTATACACTTTCATACTACTTTTGTACAGTACCCACTACCACCGTCGGTAGTGGGTCATTTAACACTACTGAATGTTTATTGTCCAGCTTATTGTATCATCTATAAATATGGCCGACTGTAATACTTTTTTTTTTATTAAGTTCTGCATATTGTAGATTTCCTCCTTCAATCCGTGGTCATCTTTCACTCCCAACATCCGAGAAATATAGACTGGATCAAGGGGAGCCTTTTAATTGACACCCACGGCATTCCTGTGGGATCAACATTTTTTTATTTTACGGCGTAAAAGGCTTCCCGGAATAGTTTGTACGCAATTTAGTTATACGGTACGAAATCACGTCCGTTTCCTAGTAGATTTTTTAAGTAAAGCGTTTAGAAAATAACCAGGAGGAAGAAGTGTTTATTGAGTATTTTTGTTATTACTGTTTAGTCAAAAATATGTTGCACAAGAAATATTTTAAAACAAAAACCGAAAAGACATGTAATAATCCGTACTTGGAAAGAAATATTTGTAACAATAAGTTACAAGCCTGAAGCCATTACCGGAAGGTTAATCAAATTATCGTTTATATATATATATATATATATAGTACGTCAAAAATACTAATTTAAAATATTATATTCATACGTAAATTCTATTTCAGCGTGCAACGGATTTGATTAATGAAATTTTCTTACGTTTACAATTTAAGATCTTGTTTGATAACTATAAAATATTTATTAGCTAAAAGGCTAACAAATTTTAAAGTGTGAAATCAAAATCAAATAATGTTTCGAGTTAAAATGTTTAGTAGCAATCTCACATTTACCTTTGGAATAATCCTACCATTTCATTTTCATATAAGAAGTTATATTATTATTGACAATAACTGTGTATGTTAGAAATACTAATTTATTAATTATCAATAAGTTTTAAAATAAATATATAAATTCACGACTTATTTTAATATAAAAATATCCGGTCCAAAAAGATTCATCTCTCCTGAAGACTTCTTACCTTGACATATGTAAAAAATTGTCACAATCGATCTAATAATCGATCATGAATCGTCTGAATGGATAATATAAAATTCCCAACACACTGAAATTTGTCAAGGCAAGAGGACATAAGTTGGGCAGATAACATAAGCAGAGGTAAATTATCATTCGACAAAGTGAGCGTCTGCCATGTTTGCCAGCATTTTCCAATGCCAAAGACGAAGAAGCTCAGAACTACATATCTACAAAGAAAAACCAGCAATCCCGGATACCAATGCCTCCGCTGCCGCTCTGCAGCCCGAGGAACCGACTAATCAAATCGATATAACTTGCTTAGGTCGCAAAACATGCTCGTGGAAAAAATGGAAAGGTATATCCTCATCGCTTGTGTTGGAAAATAATCTCACATCGGATAGAGAAAGACCTGGGTCAATAAATGTATAGGGTCAAACTTGGGACCCTTCACCTAATTGCTACCTTTTTAGGTAAAGGGAAAACCCGATACGATTTCTACCAGCTTGGGCTTCCTCGAGCTATGAACATCGGATTTGGCCGTTGAGAGTCTTGACTTCCCGTCATTGCCCGGTGCAAGAGGGGGCCTCTCATTAGCAGCACTGTGCAGAGAACTCGAGGAAAACCGGTGACCCTGTCTCGTAGGACTTTCGGAATCTCTTGGGGAGGGACCATACAGCATTCGGTCCCTGAGACCCTTCACCAGGTTGTACGCGAGCATATCGTTCCTGTCTCCGTGTTCCTGAAATCTCTCCAAGTCAAATTCATTCCCCTTGAACCTTTCGGACTTGATGTTGTAGTCAACCGTGTCAGATATGCTCCCCTGTAGAGAAGTATTGCTCTTTCTGGGTCCTCTCTTGGAGGACGAGCTCCGGCCTTTCTTTTCCTCATCGTGCGAAGGACGAGTTTCTAGTGCCTTGTAGTTGCCTCCTACGCCACAATATACAAAGTCAACTTCGCTTTCTGCAGAGTCATCTTTCCTTTCGACCATATCCTCCGCTTCCCCTCCATCATCATCCTCCCTTTCTTGCCTACTCCAAGCCTCGGGACGAGTGTTGGAAGAGTAGTTCCCATTACCTTCATTTGGGGAGTGATTTGAAGCACGAATACCGGTCTCCTTCGTCTTTTTAGCACAAAGGGAAGCTTTGAATTGGTTCCTCAGCTTATCTGTGGCGACTTTTTCCGCCTCAGGGGATGACACTTTGCTCTCCCTTTGCCTCTCGACCTCTTCATGCAAATGCATCTCTTTGCCCACATTGTCCGCCAGCTGATCACAAACATCTTCCATGATCTCTCTCGCTCTTTTCTCGGTCTTAAGTTCTTCCACCACCTCGATAAGAGCTGCTTTTGTCTCGGCCAGTTCCTGTCCCAGCCTCTTGTTCAGGCACTCCAACCGCGTCCTCAGTTTCTTCTCCGCCTCAAGCTCGCCGACAATGGACTCGACAGCATCTTCCACCGATTTCCTCTCCTTGTACTTCCATTTGGTCCTTTCCTCGGCAAACCTCTTCATCAAATAATCGATTTCCTTCTCTTCCGTGTCATGCTCCCTGATGACCTGATTTACCAGAAGGCGAGCCCTCTCAAGCTCGGCATGCAAAGCGGAGATGATGGACAAGGACGAGGAACGCCGGTCTTCCTGATTCCACATGCGGCTCATAATCTTGATTAGCTCTTTGGATGTGGTGAGAGCATTGCTAACATCCTTCAGACGAGTCTTCGCACCAACGTTCAGTCCTCCAGGTGTCTGCGCTCGGGATCTACTTTCAGTCTGCATTTTCAAATTCAGACTTACCTCCTTAAGTCCGAATCTTTATCTTATGTTATACCAAAGATGAATGATGGAAAGAGTGATCGAACACACAAACTTATACAACACTCTTTTGATATACCTCCATCAAACTGTCATTGCAGAAAGATCCACTCTTTGTCTCGACAATTTTGAGCCTCTGGGAGAAGGATGGCAATCTTCTTCGATGACTGCTCGTTCCAGATCGATCCATCTATTATAAAATAGAACATTTAAGCCCCAAAAAAGTGAAGGAAGAGAGATAAGCAACATTAACCAAGATAGTAGGAATCAGCTGGATTTCAAAATCTTGGACCCTTGCTCAAGTCTAAGTAGTAGATTAATGCCAAGATGTTTCACGTACAGAGGAATGAAAATTCCCACCTCCGAAACAGGACTATGTGAGGGATCGGACAAATGAGGTGGCAAAGGTCCAGAATGAGTCGACCTCCTTGAATTCCTCTCCCTGCTTCTCTCCTCCTTCCTCAACCTTCTTTCCTCAGATTCCCCCTTATCGCCGGGTGCCGGAAACTCGTTCATCTCCCAGAGTGTCGCAGCCAGCTTCCTCACAGAGACTGGCACCTGAACCTTCCCTTTACCACCGGGAGAAGCCAAGAACTTGGGAGAAGACTCGGCTGCAGCCCTCCCAACAGAGGGAGACCATGTCCGTGAACTTAGTAGCCTCCACGCGGGCAACGGGGTGCTCGATCCGCCCCGTTTGCCTATCAATATCGCCCTCTTGAATCTGTAGCTCTGGATGAATGAAGATGAGGACGACGCAGCAGGCGATGACCCACGTTTCCTAATTTTGGCTGGAATCAAATCGTCCCCCGCTCTATTGCAGGTGGGCATGGTCTCTAACTCAATCTAGATGGGTTAAAACTCAGATTATCTGCAGAAAAGAAGGTCTCACAATCAAGAGCTAATTACTAGAATCCACAGATCCCCAACAAAACCCAGATCATTTCAGTATCAGATTAGTACTAACTCAACAGAGCAGATTCAAACGACCGAGCAACCATCCAGCTTAAAACCACCCTCTCTCCCCCTGCTTCTCCAAAAACCCCAACAACTCCACTAATCGAAGCACCCAAGTACATAACAAGCTCAACACAAACACCCAACCAGCCCGACTTCCTCCAAATCGTACCAGTGAACCAAACAACCGAGATCCGTCCAACTAAGTCGTACCTCCCCAAGTCCGTACCGGGGAAACCAGCAACATCTTCCTCCTCCTCAGACAAAAAACCCAGATCACAAAAGAGGAGAAATCCCCCGGAGCTACTAGCCCGGAGAGAAATCACACTGCCGAGGACAGGAGATCAGGACGAAACCGGGTGGGGAGGTCTTGTCGTGGGGTTACGACGCCATTTTTCAGCGAAGGTGAAGCGTCCGCCGGATATACGACTACTGGAGTGAGAACTCGAGATTAGCGGGTTACAAAAAAGAAGAAGAAGAAGAAGACAGGGCAAAAGGGGATCCTTTCAGATTCAGACAGGCGGACAAAGAGGGAGAAAAGAAAGGCAAAGGGGAGAATAAAAGTGGGTTTTCAGGCCAGCCTTGACCATGTAATAAACGAACAAACATTAAATAATATTAATTAAACATTTTTATTACAACAGACTATTAGAGTCAGACATCACATCAGTTCAATTTATAACAAATTAAATGTTTTTAATTTGTATATAAAAACACGGGGGGGTATAATTTAATTCCATATATAAAATCAGAGGCTCGCCTCTTCAATAATGAATTTGGTTTTTGGTGGTCCATGCAACGTCGTGTAAGAATAGGGGCCATGCCATGTCTGTCTGTAGCGGAGTGGGTGGGGTGGGGAAACGGAGACGAGGTTTCTCATTGGTTTGCAGGAATTCTAACAACCTTTTTTTTGGACATGTCGCTCACGTGGTTATTTAATGTTCCCCCAGGAAAAGAAAAAAAGAAACGTGTCGCCTGTCGTCTTTGTAAAGTTTATATATATATATATATATAAAAGAGTGCCAGCTTTAAATGGTTATACGTTTTAATTGCCTCCCGAGTTATGATTTTATGTTAAGATTAGAAAAAATTAGTATGTTGGGTACACCCATCTAATCATGAAAAGGAAAAATTTTAAAAGCAAAAGCAAAAGGTTTGGGGAGAGTCAAAAGAGGGTAGCCGAAAACACCCCCGCCCCTTCTCATCGTTTATAAAAAATGTCAAATTAATTTGTCGACTTTACATCTTGCCGTGTCGTTTTAAAAGTTTTTAATTAGACCTTATTTTAATTTTACTTTTTAATTTGACCATATTAGTAACGGCGTTTGCGATTTCGCCGTTAGCATTAATACATGTCATTTATTTTTTCTACGTGACAATGATAATGAAAAAAATCAAGGGCAAAATATCGAGATTTGGCCCAATAAATTTGTCGACTTTACGTTTTAGCCTAACGTTTTAAAAGTTTTCAATTTGGCCTTAAATCAATTTTAATTCGAGGAGGAATTCGAGGAACATGAACCAAAACCCCAGAAAAGCAGTAGTCTACCTCAGTGACAACTAGGCTATCATCCCCTCGTCTTGTTTTCGGCTTTACTTATCTCTTTACCTTTGTCGATGTTGGCTGAAATCTGCGTCATTAGGTTCATTTTCGACTCGTGTAATGACATAAGGGATTTACGTTTGAGTCGTGTGCAGTCTGCTTTTGCTTTAGTCCTTGCCTTTTCTTATCTCCTCAATGAACATGTCTTGAGGCCTCGCTCCCTTCCCTTGTTCCATGGGGGAAACTAAGTCGTTAGTAGAATAAGAGTCCGTGGGTCAATCATTCAGTACTTGATGGATACCCTTTGCCCCCAGTCGTTGTCGGCGTAGGAATCAATCAAGGGATCCCACCTTGATGCTTGGGTTTCAATGCCGTTGGAATCCGCTTCAAGGTAAGTTATCGAATATCGGGCTTCCACATACATATAGTTGACGTTCAAAAAATCGATCTAACCTTTTTATAGGTTATTGAGAAAAAGAGTTCCCCCTATCGTAACGACGAAGCGCGAGATAGGCTCATTTATAGTGATTGGTCACAGGTAACAAGCTCATTGCTTTCCCGTCGACGTCTCTTCCTGGGTTTTTGGTTACTGTTCCTCGAATTAAAATTAATTTAAGGCCAAATTGAAAACTTTTAAAACGTTAGGCCAAAACTTAAAGTTGGCAAATTCATTGGACCAAATATCGATATTTTGTTCATGATTTATTTCATTATCATTGCCACGTAGGAAAAACAAATGACACGTATTAACGCCGTTACGAATATGGTCAAATTGAAAAGTAAAATTGAAATAAGACCAAATTGAAAACTTTTGAAACAATATGCCAAAACGTAAAGTTGGCAAATTGATTGGACAAATATTGATATTTTGCCCTTTTTTAATTTTTCATTTTTAGGAACTATTTGATTTTCTTTTCTTTTATTTAAGAAAAAGAGAAAGGGCTTGGGCCCAGTTGACTTCTCAATTCGGGCTATTCGATAGAGGCCCAATTCATGAAATTACATACTAATTCCCAGTTAAAATATATTACTTTTTTATATTAAAAAAAAACTATATATTAATCTTCCACTATTCTATCATCATATGACGCCAGGTTTTTCTCCATTTAAAGGAAATTTCGATTATGGGTAAAATTGAGATTCCCCTTTCATTCATTTACCTACATGTAAATTGTAATGTTCAACCAAAAATCCCCTTTCTCCCACCAATTTTTTATCCTATCTTATTGGATTAAGCACCACCCCCACAAAAAAAAAAAAAAACTCCTTTTAAAATGTTCCAAAGGGTGGTTAAAAACGAAGAACATGGTTGTCAGAAGAACACCCGAAAAGAAGGAAAAAAAAAACAATCTCGTGTCAATCTTTGTGTGGTCTGAATGTGTTGGGGAGTGTCCTTTTTTCTCTTTAAAAAAAAAAAACAACAACTGAATAAAATATGTTATCACAGTGGGGTGCTGTGCATACACGTAACATAGAAAATGGGAAAATTGTAAACTGAATTTCAGGCAGCAGCAAGCACAAGCAGCTCCCTCCTCCTCCTGCTTGATTGATTGCTCCCCGATGAGTATCCCGAGAAATGATGATAGGAAAGGAATAATAATAATAAACACATTTTGTTTAATTAATCTTTCGATGTAAAGAAACTACGTGCCCAAAGCCTCACGTCCAAAAAATGGTTGACTCCCCCCACATATTCCTCGCCGTCTGTATATTCCCAAACCCTACACAATTTTTACGTGACGACTGAGTGGAGGAGTGGGTCCATCCCCATCCCCACTCCCCTCCCCTCCCCTCCCCTCCCACTTGATTGTCGAACTTTCACCCTCCATGGTTTTTCCTTTTTTTTTTTTTGAGAAAAAGTCAATCCATGTTAGTGAATTCTCAGATAATAAATACTAGTTGAAAATATTTTTTATTCTTTTTTTAAAAATTTAATATTTATTATCTGCCTTTGTCCAAATAAAGGCAAAATCAAATTACCATAAGTTTACTCTCCCTCTCTTTCAATCCCCCTCAAGAGTGACGCACGAAGAAGGAAATTAAGACAAAGAGAAAAAGAAAATGTCCATCTACGGCAACAACAACGGCTTTCATCATTACGGATATCATCAGCCAGGCAACGGCAGCGGCGGGGCCATGCTCGAGCCCATGTTCGAGAAGCAGCTCACCCCGAGCGACGTCGGCAAGCTCAACCGCCTCGTCATTCCCAAGCAGCACGCAGAGAGGTTCTTCCCCCTGTCCTCTTCCTCCTCCTCTGCCTACCCCAGCGGCCCTTCCCTTTCGCCGGACCCCAACTCGTCCTCCTCCTCTGACCTGGCCGACGGCGCAAACGGGACGCTACTCGGGTTCGAGGACGAGACGGGGAAGTCGTGGACGTTCCGGTACTCGTACTGGAGCAGCAGCCAGAGCTACGTGCTGACCAAGGGTTGGAGCCGCTACGTGAAGGAGAAGGGACTGGAGTCGGGGGACGTGGTGTTCTTCGCGAGGCTGGGGCCGCCTGGGGCTACAGGCGGTGGCGAGGAGAGGTTCTTCATTGGTTGGAGGAGGAGGGCCGGGGCAGAGGACGCCCGCCCTGGGTCGGTGTCGGCAGCAGCAACGGGCTGGACCGGCCACGGCCGCGCCCATGACATGATGCGGACTTATCCTGACCAATATGGGCATGGCCCTATCTTACCTTACCGGGACCAAAATCATAACTACATTCATCCAGGTATTTATTTTCCTACTCATTTTTTTCTCCAAAAAAAATAATAATAATAAATCTATTCAATCAGTTCATTGGGAATTAAATCTAGCCAAGCATAGTAAATGTCGGCTTGTTTTTCACCGATCTAGTGCAGAAAGAAATTAGATTCAATTTCGATTTTAAAGTAATTTTTTTTTGGGGGGGTGGGGGGGGAGGGGGTGGGTTTATTTTTCCTCCAATCATTGAATGCGATGGAGATAAAATTCAGGAAGTGTGCGTTGAAGCTTGACGAATTCGAACTGAAAATGCATGAAAACAATATGTCAATGGGAAAGAACATTATTTCCAGACACGAAACTTTGAAGATAATTTTCTTACGAGACTTTTCTCTGGTGAAGGAAAATGGGAAAATTATACGAACTGGGGGGGGGGGGGGGGGGGGGAGGTTGTGGTCCCATTATTCGGATTTTATTCAAATAAAGTCGGTTTGATGGCTTTGCCTTGATTTGGGAGGACAAGATTGAATCTCAAGGGGGAATGTGGTAGGGTTTTCTGTAATGTTTGTAAATAACTTTCTCCCCCCCCTCTTTTTTCTACTTTTCTCTCTTTTGGCCTAGCAGGTTGTGCAGTGGATGTGGATCCGAATCTCAATCACGGCTACTCCCAGACAACCAGCAGTTCGAGGAAAGTGAGGTTGTTCGGAGTTAACTTGGAATGCTGTCTCCCAGACGACGATGACGTCTTCGACGACGTCTCCTAACCCCTACTCCCCCATGTATCCCGGGGGGGCTCCTCTCTCGTCGAGTCCTGACCAGCTCCCGTTTAGAGAATAATTTTTTTTTGTTTTATTTCTTCCTTTGCTTGCCACGTCCAGCTAGGGAATCGTTGCTGAATTAGTGCGTTGGACTGATTTATAAAACTACCCCCAAGAGAAATCGAGATATTTGAGTGTTCCCTTATAGAGTTTCAATTTCAAGACTTGGATGTACTCTTCTTGAACTTGATTACGAGACAAGTAGAGATGTAGTTGTAGTAGTATGAGGGGATTGAATAACTTCTTTAATGGTCAAAATGTTTTGTTGTTCCCTTTAATCAGACAAGGGTAATAACTGTGGAGGGTCAATGCCCAAAGGGATTTGGGGGGGGGGGGGGGGGGGGGGTGTGAATGTGATTAAGGGATGGATTAAACTCAAAAACAATACATTAGGGGAGTGTAAATTGGTCGCACATGGGATGGGGAGGGTAAAATTAAATGTTTATTATTTTGGTTATAGGTAGGGATAAAAGGAGGCGTGGGGGGGGGGGGGGGGTTGCAGATGAGATTAATTGAATCCAAGTCTTAGTCATAGTAAACGTCGTAATTAGTAAAAGATAATTAATCATTTGATTCTTTTGAGGGTTTCCGTTCATTAATTAAACCAAAGTCGCCCTCCAATTCATCCCTCCCCCTCCCCCCCTGGAAGATAAAATAATGGGGCTCCTTTGTCTCGTTGATTCATTCACTTCGTGTAACAACATATTCATAATCATCATACTAATAATGCAAATTGTAATTCAAATAATATTTTTAACAGGAGGGTGGGAGCGAGATTTTAGGGATAAACACGACCCTTCGAAGTCGAGACGGGCATGTGGGTGTGAAATGCCTCCTTGCCTTACCACCACACTAATCTCAGCAGCATATTCAGGAGAAGACTGACTGACTGACCGACTACGTGACTACATCAAGGTCATATCATGTGACATATTTTTAACATTTTTATTATAAGATAAGGTCGCGTTCAACGTAGTAGACGGGTCCAATTTGCAAGATGAAACAAAAACAATCCCGTCAGAGACTTCGGATTAGAGAATTACTTAACTGCGGTGAATGATCAACTCAACCCCCGAGTCTCTCGTGATCTACAAATTCAATCCATCTTCGTTCGTAAACTTTGTCTCTCTTTTTTTTATATGTCGATTGATTATGATTTCGAGATTCGAACTAATACGAAGCGTAGGACGATGGTAGATATCGTCATTGGAATGGGAATTTCGTCTATGAGATCAGGTGCCGACCTTTGGACTAAATCAATCTCGCCCCGACCAGACCCCAAGGTAAGGAAAATTTTGGCCAATCGCCGGAGGATTTTTTTTCAAAGGCATTAAATTAATACGTATGGAAGTTAAAAAGAGGGAGGAGGGGAGGGGAGAGGCTCTGATTCTCAGGAATATCAGAAACCCCGTGATTCGATCCTCTCTTTTGAATGAACGGATTGAAATCTCGAGGCTAAAAGAGTCGAGCCGGAACGAGGAAATCGTGAGATGAAAATGGAGAGAATAAAGGAGTTCCGCTATGATTTAAATAAAAATATTTTACGAAATAAACGAATTATTATAATTCAAACTCCGTCTTTCATAAAAGACAATATTGTTGTTTTTTAAGTTTAGATATTCTAATTTTGATTACTTAATTCTATGGTTTGGTTGGACATTATTAGAAAAATATTTTGTCTGACCGTTCTCTTAAGTCCCAGCAAAACTCGGGAATCAAGAGGCAAAAGTGGGGGAAGGGGGTAAAAGTCAAAAAATGAGATCCAGGGGCATGCAATTGATGCACCTTTGCTTCTTGGGTCAGAGGAGTTGAAGGCGGACAAGGAATGATGATTGTTAATCTTAGTATTTTCCTAGGGAAGATGACAATTTTGACCCACGGAGAAGAGGGGGGAGGAAGAAAAGAACCCCCCTCCCTCAGATCTCCGGGGTTATGCCCCCCCACACCCACAAGAAAAATAGGGGGTATCCTATCATTTTGCTTTATATTTTATCACTATTATTAGGAACCCAGATCAATTTTGGGGATCGTGATTATATTATTATTATTATCATCATCATTCATTTGGTGCGAACGTGATTTTGGGGTTTGGATATCGTTAATCAGTCACTGTTTTATAGGTTATAACTTTGATGCACAAAATGTCAAACAATTCTAAAACCATTTCAATATTTCTTTTTTTTTTAATAAAAAAATATCGTATTTATTTACTCAACCTAGCGGGCATTTTGATCTTTCTCAGTTAACTTCCTATTACTATTTGTTGTTGGGAGTAAAACAAACACATAGGAACCTTGGTATTCTATTATCTTACATATAAAGGGAGACCCACAAACTAATACTAAAGTTTGGGAACGATATGAATTGTCAACACGAGGCTTTGTTTGGCCATTCGAATATTTTTTAATCTTTTTTTTTTTTTGAGGATACAGCGGGTCATGCGTAACGCAATCCTAGCAGAGTAGTTCTGTCAAAGGCAGAAATGGCGCGTGTCCCGCCCCCGCCGAAATCGGAGGAAGGGACCGGCATCACGCTTCCAACGGTGGCCACCGCTGGTCACGAAGACCTCGGTGAAGCGTGGATTATTATATCAACTAACAGTGTTAATTCTCTGCAATCAACTATCAACAACGAAATCACAGACGCTCCAACCTCCAATTCTAGTCAAGGTTATTCACATCCACCCCGAATCAGTCATATAACCTCAGCTATATCCACCACCAATGCAGTCATCTGAACGTCGGAGACTTGCCAGCCAACCTCCAATTGCATCGACTAACCAGCTAAGAATGGAAGGATAGAACTTGCTTCAGTCAACCTCCGAGAGCACAAGATACAATTGTTAAGAATCACCACAATCTTCCTGTTGCATGGAAGTTCAAGTAGCACGCCTCAATAGTTGGGCCGTGAAGCTATTGGGCCAAGAGAGAAAGGCCCGGCAATAAGGCTTCAAGTGGGAATGATAAAAGGGGACCGCTTTTGGGGATTGAGGCAAGCAAAAATAGAATAGGAAAGAAGGGAAGTGTGTGTGGGTGAAATGGGTAGTGTGTGTGGGTTAGCGTTTCTCTGGTGTACGGAGGAGCCACATTGATAATCGGTCTCCGGTGTGGAAGGAAAGTTTGGTCTGGCGTTGGAATTTCCTTTTTATTTGAAGTAAGAGAAGATTCAACCTCAATTCTTGTGTTTGCTTTAATTCATCGCATCAAGTGGTATTGGAGCATTGTGGCTCGATCTTCTCTCGAAAGATAAATTAGTGTCTTGACAGAAGGCGGTTAAGGGTGATGCAGATGGAAACAAAAGCGATAAAGGAGAAGCAACGGGAGGTTTTGAGGAGGATGGATGGGTTGGAAGTGAGGTTGAGAGCACTTGAAGCTCAAAAGGGAATTAGAAGGTGGGATGCCATCCCTAGGGTTTCTGATGCAATCCCTACACATGGGAAGAGGAATCACTGGGAGGAGACACTATGAGTACGGCTATTTCTGGTACCATCCCGAAATTTCACGGTATGGCTAACCGTATTTCAAAGAAGCAGAGTTCGAAGGGGAACGAAATCCCTGCCATCATGGAAGGTGCGACGTCGGAGGTCGATGTCATTCCTATGGCGGCGGCTTTCACATCGAGTGTCATTCCGCTGGGGGAAGAACCGACTTCGCCATTTCTGTTCCTGAAGTATTTCACTTCTCTGTTGGGGAACATAAGGTGAAAATGAAAGACGAGGATGAGACGAACCAAATCCGACAAATAGTGCATTTCACCTACCAGGAAATCGAGGAGAAGGTGAATAAGGCCTTTGTCTTTGCGGAAGAAGAATTCAACATTGAGAAACTTCAGCTTGTGGAGGTGGAGAAGAAGAAGAAAATAAGGCACGAGTATAAACAAATGGAGACTCGGGTCGAGATTTTCAAGAAGATTGAATATTCTATGCAGCTCGATGCTTCTAGAATCAAGGTGCTCCAAGCCCCAGATGATGTCATGAGCAACATAAAAAACGTTGCAGAGAAGGACTATCTTAGTATCAGTGTCGATTACTCTGTCTACAAGAACCAGCTAACTAACCTTATTGTGCAGAGCCTGCTGTGTTGCTTGGTTGTCGCAAAGATTACTTCTATTTGAGTGGAGAATATTATGGGTTCTGCAAACAGGAATATGCAAGTAGAGATAACATTCATACTTCTGATATCATTATAGACCCCTGTAGCCACCTTTACTCACTCATACTGATGCACGTGGCACCTTTTGTTCTAGAGGAGTTGCTGGTGTTTCATCTCTGTTGTTATTTTACTCCCTGGATAATGACTATACCCATTTGGTTAATGGGGCTAAGGCTGATAAAAGAGGCAATTCAATGTTTTAGTTGATGTCTACGAGGAAACCATCCAATCTGATGGAATTATTGGGCTCTATTGTGGATTTAACATCTGGTGTTAGCATCAATGTGTATCGTGGACTTTTCTTTGGGGTGTATGATTTTCCTAAGCCTGTGATGGTTATCGGAGGTGTCCAAGATAATTTTCTTGCCAATTTCTTACTGGGATGGAGAATCACCATTGATGTTCGACTTGAATTCTATTCCGTCGATACCATCCGTAGAAGAATGATGATGACATCCGGAGAAGCTGACAAGTACAGGAACTTCCTCAATGCATTTTTTCCAATTGTCAATGAAAGAACTTTTTGGTTCAAAATGATGGGACTGGCTAGGGGGAACTATAAGTAGGGTGGAAACCACAGTGGAAATAGCACACGAGGCCGGTGTTGATGATACTGTGGGAAGGGTTGTTGCATATTTGAAGGATGAGAGTGAACCGTACACGCAAATGGTTATGGAAACTATTGAGAAAATGGTTGTCAACGTGGCTGCGTCTAATATTAACTCTCGCCTGGAAGAGCTTCTTAATGACGGTACCCCCTATGCTTTTCGATAACAAACCCATGAAGATACTCAAGTGATGCTTAATAATTTTGGTACTGTCTTAAATTCCCTTGGACAAAGGATGAAGCTCTCTACCTTCCTAGAATATGTGGTATCAACAAGCGATGGCTTAATAATAAAAGTGAGAAGGTGAGACAACTAGCTGCAAATCTTATTTCTAGAACTGTTATCATCTTGAACCAACGTCAGGAGGAGCATTCATTGGGTCATCTTGGTGTGGTGTTATATGAGTACTTGGAACAAAAATATCTCGGAGTGTTGGGATGGGTAGTTGATGTTTTGAAGACTATCATTAATGTGATTGGGGTTGTAAACTTTATCTATCTTGTTGGTTGTATGGTTGACCGGAGAGACAGGTTTATTCTTGCTGGATAGTGAAAGTGGAGATTGTACGCGCGCCTTTCAGCCTAGCACGCGTGTGGCGGTTCGAACGACCCGAGGATCCAGGCCCGCTCCCCAAGGCCCAACCGGTCGACGTCATGGCTCAAGCGTCGGACGCTGCGAAAGGGAATTGGGTGATCCCTCCCTGGGTTCCTAACTAGGCCTACTCGGGCCCTCGTCGACTGTCTCTGCTTTCCTAAGAGGCGGCGGGAGAAAGGCGGAGTATGATCCGAAGAAGGAACTTTTGGGGAAAATCGGGAGCGGCTCGTGTCGTCCGTTCCTCATCCAAAATAGCTCTGTAAAAAGGTTGTTGTTGTTTAACCTAGGTAAACTATACGGAGTCGCCACCGATTTAATTTTAAAAGCTTGGTTTAAGTCGAAAAATCAGAGTAGATTCGGGGATTCCTAATTACTAACTCTTACATTTAAACATGCGAAAAGGGAGGTGGCGTTTTCTCCAAAAGATTTGCTTTTGTTTAACGGGTGTTGGACCCGATCCGGGCATAACTCCAGACTCATGTCAACGTTTTACGGGCATTGGACCCGATTCGACAATAAACCTATTGGCCTAAGGCATGCGGACAAGCACAAACAATTATTGAGATCAAAGAGGGCGGGGAAGGATGATGACCGTGGGCCTATGCCCTTGGGCCCACGGCCCGTTACAAGTGGATTTTCTATCTTTTCAGGGAGGCCCGCACCTCCCCTTTGTACCTCATGTGGCGGTTGGAGCCGCTTGATAGTCTTGACATCACGTTTTTATGCGCGGAAAGATTCCGCACCTTCGACAATCCTTCGAGAGGCTTGGGCCGGGACTTCGAAATTTGTGCGTCCGTTGTACATGCATAGACCAAAAGACGAAGTGTAAGTTATGCGAGATAGTAGAGCGCAGGGCTTTGCATATGTTTTACATAAATAAATGAAGATCATGTTCATCAAACACAATGTAATCTAATCATATTACAAAGAGTTACGGAATCACGAATCACAACGAACACAGATTGCGCAAAGTATAGAAAATGGATTATAACTTTGGCTAGGATTGTCCAATTCAATCGAAATTTAAACTAACAGATCTGAAACTTAATGACGAGTTTGCATGTTAAATTTTATAAAAATCTAACGGTGTAATCTCTCAAGATCAAGGAAGCAAGGTGGCTATCCAGAAAAGCGGAACAGTTTGCACAGACAGTGTTATTCCTATTATATCTTGGTCGTCGAATGTCCGATTGGAGTGCAAAAGGTCTTCACAGAAAGTTAAAGTGATGAAGAATATGTATGTGAAATTTCACATGGATCTAACGGTTGGATCGTAAGAAATACATGTGCAAAAGGTCAGACTATTCTGTGGATTCGATTTGACTCTGGCTGCGTAAAGTTCCGGGAAGGAAAATGGCAAACTTCGCATTTACAGAACGAAAAAATATGTATGTTATGTCAAAATTATCGTGATGAAATGAAGAAAATATCTATAAAATTTGGCAACGATCCAATGGTTAGATCTCAGAAGACCTTACTAAGTATACAATCTGTTCGCGAGATTGTTTCGTATTATCCTAGAAACTTCGACGGTTGATATGTATTTTCATAAAACCGTCTTGAAGTCTTATTTAAGTCCAAAAATTTGAGCAAGATCCAACGGTTAGATCTCACGAAACTTCCCCGGAATCGACAATGCAACAGCCTGTCCTACTGCGGCCAGCGAAAGTGGCGACCGTTTCAGGGGAAATAACTCGATCCTCGATCATCCAAAAATAAAAATAAAAAATATCCCCAAGATCATCACTTATTGTAGATCATTTGACCTTTTGGGGTCGAGGTTCGAAAACGTTCGTAACCTCATCGAAAAATTAGTCTTTAGAGGCGTTACCGCAGAAAACAACTGAAACAGAAGACGAGGAGATGTCCCGACACTTCCATGCCACAAATGAACTCAAAATCGACCCCCAAAGCTACTATGAAAGCTTTGAGATCTAAGAGACATATGAAAATGTATTTAGGGAAGAGTTTATGTGATTACGACCTTCTTTTTTTGCCGTGATCTAATACCGGAGGAAGGTGGCGCGCCGGCTGTCCCTTGTCTGTAACTTCGGCTGTCATGATCTTGTCCGAAGGCTCGTTCCTCATCCCATGATGTGTGTGGTAGGCCAAAGAAGAAAGGGAACGATGGAGTCAGCATATCGAACATGGTAGAAGCATGCTGGAGTTAGCAAAGCGAGAGGATGTCTCACCGAGGGGTTACCTCGCCCCGGGTGGCCCGAGGATGATGAACGACGCCGGGAGGGTGTCGGTTGGTAGGCTGATCGGGAGGCTTTGGCTCGTCAGCACTGGAGAGGGGGGGTCCTTGGCTCCGGTTTCTGTGTGTACGTCGGGAGGAGTTGGCCTCCGGTTGTATGTGGAGGAATTTGTCTCCGAGAATTGTCTAAAGGGGCTGCCTCCAATTTCTCAGAGGGATGGAACGTGTCTGGAGGTGAGGGACGTCTCTGGCTCTTAGGAAGGAGAGGATTTTAAGAGATCCTGATTGATTTTTTTTTTAACGTGTGATTATTGTCTAATTGGAGATTGTATCTGATAGGGATGGGGAGGCTTTGGCTCTTAGGATTTGAGAGATCGGGGAATCTCTGATTTTTTTACGTGTGTGACTATCTGATAATTGTCTGAAAAAGAAGGGAGGCTTTGGCTCAGAGGATTTCAGAGATCCTCCGGAGAATCTCTGATTTTTTTTTGTGTGTGTCTGTGTATTATATAATTGAAAAATGGGGAGAAGGGAACTGACAGAATGCGACGATTACGATCCCTCAATCTATCCCAAAAAATCTGCAGTTGCCTTCCATAGAGCGAATGGATATCTGATTGAAGAATTGAGGGAATGTGATTATATTTCTTCTTTTTTTTGAATGATTTTTCCTAAGATTATGTGATGAGGACTCCATAATACGATAAGGCATGTTTAAGAAGGGAAAGAAATAAAAGAAATTATTATAAATTAGTTAACAGATGATTATGCAAAGGATTTTAAAAATAATTTCGTAATTTTATTTGATCTATTAAAAGAATAAGTTTTAAAATGGGCTTTGGTCATTTTAATGCTATTTTATAAGGCCTAGGTTCATATATATGGGTTTGGGCTTTAAACTAAAACAAATGAACTCATTTTAAGTGATTAAAAGTGGCCAAATGAAGGAATCCACAATTTGAGGGATTATAGAGATGCTTTGAGCTTCTCATTATGCTCAAGACCCATACGGATGGTATCTGTCGTGGTACTGTTTACACATGCAGTTACTTCACCATGGCTATCGGGCAGCAAGTTATCCTGGCAACCCTCTCGAACAACCTCAAGGTTCAGGAGAGGCAGAATCGTATGTGTGCAACTATTGCCATTGCCATCTTTGGTGTGATATGCTCACCATTCACAGCCCATTCTACCCTGAGGACCAAAAACCGTGTCTCGGAGGATGTGCTCATGGATAGGGATATAAATTGGCAAATGGCAGCATCCGCGATCAAGCATATGGTGCTGGGAGTCGCGGGCCTCGGTTGCGATGACGTGCTGATTTTTCTGCTCAACTACATATGGCGAAACATTTTCGAGCCATCTACTCACGTCATCAATGCGGCCATGGAAGACTTAGAGAGAAAGAGGGGGGCATTGAATACTGCCGTAGTGTTGAACTTTGCTCCCAAGGACTGTTTTATCTAGGAAAGAAGCACGGGTTTCCAAATTTCACCCTTGCGGACAAGAGTGTTTTCGGGGGAGGGTATTGTTGCATGGAACTTCAAGTAGCATGCCTCAAGAGTTGGGCCGTGAGAAGTTGGGCCAAGAGGAGAAAGGCCGGGCATCAAGGCTTCAAGTGGGAAGAATAAAAGGGGACCGATTCTAGGGATTGAGACAAGAAAAAATATAATAGGAAAAAAGGGAAGTGTGTGGGTGACATGAGTAGTGTGTGTGGGTTAACGTTTCTCTGGTGTATGGAGGAGCCTACGTTGATAATCGGTCTCCGCTGTGGAAGGAAAGTTCGATCAAGTGTTGAAATTTCCTTTTTTTATTTGAAATTTTCTCAAGAATCCCACTCACCCAACACAAACGTAGCTAAACTTCCCAGAAAAACAGCAACTAAAAGTCCAACATTCCACACACAAAGATTCACAGAAAACGAAAGGCAGTAACTACAGACAACACCCACAATAGTCGAAACTACAGAAGAACGACCACAATTGCCATAGAATCGCCTTCTTCTTCTTATCCATGCCTCCTCCAACCTCCTCTCTCCTCCATCTTCATTTTCCAACCTACCAACTGATTGTCAGACACCCCCTTCTTATTCCCCTCTGCTGTGCGTGCGTTTGTTGGTGATTCTGTTACTGAATTTTGCCTCTTTCCTCTTTTTGCCCTTTTCTTTTGTTTCTTTTTTTATGTACGTCCTCATACTAATGGCCTGAGATTGCACCCATAGCCTGTTGATCACCAAGGCCCCGGCCCACTCCGACCCTCAATCCAATCCTGTAGCTAACCCAAGAGCTGAGACATCCGACCCGACTAGTTCTTCACCCAACACTTCCAGTTTCAGTTCGCTTAACACTTCCAGCTTCTCACAACTGCTTGCCCTAACCCCACTCTCGTCCACCTCCAGATCCTCATGATCTTTCCCTTGCATCAATGCCTCCCCCCTCAAAATCACCCTTTTCCTCAAGGGTGATGCCGGAAAATCGCAGCTGGAGGTCATGCAGGAATTCCTAGGTAGCTCGATCGGTTGATTCATTTGCCTACTATATTAAAACTTGAGTAGCGGTTTGATTTCCTCGTTTAACCATCTTTCATTGCAGGATATACTGCGAAACCCTCATTCCTTCAGTGGTCGACAGCTCCGTTGAGTCTCCTGCGAACCCTAGTGCTTTCTTCAGGCGGGAGACATGAAATGTGGGATGGATCTGGGAGTTACCTGGTAAGTCCAAACAGTAGGCCACCTTCCTTATTATGTCAAGTATCTTATAAGGGCCATAGTATAAGGGGGCGATTTTATTGTTGACGCGAAACTTTACTGAGCTTTGTCTGTATGGCTGGAGTTTGACATATACCCATTCCCCAATTTGAAATTCCCTATCAGTCCTCCTCTTGTTAGCTATCTATGACATCCTATTTTGGGCATGATGAATATGAAACCTTAGTAGTTTAATCATATTTTTTTTGTCATTCAATTATCTGTCGACTGCCTTGTTAGCTGTAGTTCCTGCAATATAGGGCAGATGAATTGGGGGTGCATACCCATAGAGTGCCTCAAAGGGTGACATCCTGATAGTGGAATGATAAGTAGTGTTGTACCACCACTCAGCCAAAGGTAGCCATTTACTCCAAACATTAGGGTAATCAGCACACATGCACCTTAGATATGTCTCCAAACACCTGTTCACAACCTCCGTCTGTCCATCCGTTTGAGGATGATTGGCTGTTGACATCCGCAGTTCCACCCCTTGTTTTTTAAATAGATTTTGCCAAAACTCACTCAAGAAGATAACATCCCTATCACTTATGATAGTATTAGGTAAGCCATGTAATTTGAAAATGTTGCCGACAAAGAGCTCCGCCACTGTCATGGCCGTAAAAGGATGTTTAATAGCCATGAAGTGAGCGTATTTGGTCAACTGGTCAACCACCACCATGATAACTTCCTTTCCCTGAGATTTTGGCAAATCCGATATAAAGTCCATACTTATATTAGACCAGACTACAGTGGGGATTGGTAAAGGTTAGAGTAACCCAGGATATGCTGCTTGATCGTATTTACATTTTTGGCATACTTCGCACAATCTGATAGAGCCTTAACATCCTTCTCCATTCTCTTCCAAAAGCAAAAACTTGAAATCCTTTTAGTAGTTGTATGAATGTCCCCCCACTAATGATGCATGAAAAACCCTTATTATCGTCTTCCTCAGTTCCTCATCTGATCCCACTACCAACTTCCCTTTCCTTCTCAACATTCCGTGTGTAAACACATATTTGGAAGGTTAACCTCCCGTGATCTGCTGTAGAATTGTCTTCAAGGTCTCATCTTGTTGCCAAATTTTTTGAATTTCATCCAGCAAAGTCCCTCTATGTATTTTCAACATAATAGACATTAACTCAGCATCAGGAACCCTTGAAAGCGCATCAGCCACCACATTCTTCTTCCCCTTTTTATAGCAGATCTCATAGTCATACCCAACCAACTTAGTAAGCCACTTTAACTGCATATCTGTGTGTAAATGCTGTTGAAAGAGATATTTCAGGCTCTGATGATCTGTCTTAATCATGAATCATCGCCCCATCAAGTAATGCCTCCACTTTTCCACAGCATACACAATCGAAAGCAATTCCTTTTTGTAAACCGATAGTTTCAAATGCTTTGGTGCTAGAGCTTTGCTAATGGGATGAGCTACGGGATAGCCTCCTTACATAAGAACAGCTCCTATTCCCAGTGAACTTGCATCCGTTTCTACCGTGAATACTTTAGAAAAATTTGGTAATACAAGTGTGGGTGTTTCAGAAAAGCATCTTGAGCCTGAGGGGTCCAATTAAAGGCATCTTTCTTAAACAAGTGGTTTGCTAATGGTGCCATAACCCTGAACAAACCGTCTATAATAACCAATCAATCTCCAAAACCCCCTCAGCTGCTTAATATTAGTTGGAGTTGGCCATTCCTGCACTGCTAGCAACTTCCTAGGATCCGTAAAAACCCCCCCTTCCATGATAAAATGTCCAAGGTACTCCACCCTTCTGCGCGCAAAGGAACATTTACTCATTTTAGCAAATAGATTGTTTTGTTGCATAACCTCCAAAATTTCGGCTAGATGATCCACATGAGCAACCAAGGTTGGACTATAGATCAATATATCGTCGAAGAAAACCAACACAAACTTCCTTAAATAAGGCCTGAATATCGAATTCAAAAGGCTTTGGAAGGTTGATGGGGCATTAGCCAATCCAAATGGCATGACCAAGAACTCATAATGTCCATCATGCATCTTGAAGCTGTCTTTGGAATGTCGGCCTGTTTTACTCTTATCTGATGATACCCAAATCTCAAATCCAACTTGGAGAACCAACCAGCCCCGTTTAATTCGTCCAATAGTTCTTCAATAATTGGAATTGGGAACTTATCCTTAATGGCCTTCTTGTTGAGCTCTCGGTAATCAATACACAGCCGCCATGAGCTATCCTTTTTCTTGACAAGAACTACCGGAGATGAGAATGGACTAGTGCTGGGTCGTATGACCCCTGTGTGCAATATCTCCTGAACAAGTTTCTCAATGATATCTTTATGGGAACTGGAATACCTATATGGTCGTAAATTCAACTCGCGAACCCCTTCCTCCAATTCAATCGCATGATCATGGGTCCTGTGTGGTGGCAATTCTGTAGGTTCCTCAAAAATCCTGTTAAGCTTAGTTAGTATCTGTTGTATCTAGTTAGGTAGTTCTGATTCTTCACAAATTCCCCATCTCCAGCCTCCAATTTGATTATCCGACCTTTCTTCAGAAACTGCATTGATAAACTAGGAAAGCCCCATTGTACCACCCTAAGCGAATGTAGCCACTCCATTCCCAGTATCATTTCACACCCTTTTAGAGACATTAGGAGCACATCTATCACGTACTTCTCACCTTGCATTTCCCACTCGAACTTCTAAACCATCGATATACATGGCATCCTTTCACCATTTGTAACCATCACCCCTCTTCCTAGAATCGATTTGATGGTACATCTGATTTGCTTTGTCACCCCTGCATCTAAGAAGTTGTACGTGCGTCCCGAATCAACCAAAATAGTCAACTTTCTCTTCTTAAATATGCCACCACCGTCATTGTTCGATGTTTGAAGGACATGGATACCCCATGCAATGCATGTAAAGTCAACACTGGTGTATCATCCGATGCTACCAGACCTTCAGTACTTTGTTCCACTTCCACTTCTGGACTTAAATCTTCTGCCTCCAAAACTATTGAGTAGAGCCTCCTATTGTTGCATTTGTGATTGAAGGTGTATTTTTCATCACACCAGAAGCATAACCCTTTCATCCTCTTATCTTCCATCTCTGCCGAAGTCAACCTCCTGTGCGGCGGCTGATATGGTATAATCTTGGTCAACTACCCATCAGTTCCCTTGCTACTACCTTCCGTTGTTTTATTGTTCACAGGCCACTTAGTGCCCCCATTGCCACTGGAATTAGTGGCATATTCTTCTGTCCCTGCCAAGAATCCACTCTTTCCTTGTGGCTGACTTCTTTACCTCTGCCCAAATATTCTTCCCCATCATCAGAGAGAGTCTTGGCAATTGCTATAGCCTGCAATGATCTGGGTTTGAGTACCGTTCCTTCTGTTTTCTCTTCTAAGGCCTCTTACAAACAGGGCCACTTAATCCTCACTTGATAATTCAACCTTAGTCAGCAAAGAAATGAATTCGTCAATATAATCAGACAGACTCACTTTCTCTTTCAACTCCCGTAGCAACACAATAGGGCGCGTCAGCTCGTTTGGACCAAAACGAAGGAGCATGACCGCTGAATATTCTTCCCAACTCACCACTCCACTTAAGTCCCTACCCTTGAGGAAGGCGTAATGCCATTCGATTGCTAGTCCAGAGAGATGAACTGATGGTATGCTCACTTTTAGCTTAGCCGAGGTCGCATCAAGTTCAAAATAGTGTTCGCTTCTGAAAATCCACTCTTGTACTTGAGAACCATCGAATGTAGGAAACTCAATCTTAGGATGTCTATTAATCCAATCGTTCTGCCAAACTTGCCGTCCGTCCCTCCTTATCCTTGAATCGTAGTCATCCTCCGACGAACCTCCCTTCCGTTCTTCAAAATTTCTCACCAATTCCTACAGTACTTCTTTTACAGAGTCCAACTCCATCTGCGCCACCTTTGGTTGAGTTCCGTCCGCTACGGGCATTCCACACTCGGGGAAGTTGAGCGACGCGACTCTGATACCACATGGGACAAAGAATTCCACTCACCCAACACAAACGTAGCTAAACTTCCCAAAAAAATAGCAATTAAGAGTCCCACAGTCCACACACCAAGATTCACAAAAAACGAAAGGCCGTAACTACAAACAAACACTCACAATAGTCGAAACTACCGAAAAACGACCACAATCACTATAGAATCGCCCTTCTTCTTCTTATCCATACCTCCTCCAACCTCATCTCTCCTCCTTCTTCATTTTCTAACCTACCAACTGATTGCCAGAGACCCCCTTCTTATTCCCCTCGCTATGCATGCAGTTATTGGTGATTCTGTTACTGACTTTTGCCTCTTTCCTTTTTTAACCCTTTTCTTCTGTTTCTTTTTTTTATGCACGTTCTGGCCTTTGATTGCATCCACAGCCTGCTGATCACCAAGGGCCCGGCCCACTCCGACCCTCAATAGCTAGCCCAAGAGCTGTGAAACCCGACCCGACCAGTTTTCACCGATCACTTCTAGCTTCGCTCGGCACTTTCAGCTTCTCACAACTGCTTCCCCTAACCCCACTCTCGTCCAAGACCCGCTAAGCATGCCACCGGTGAGCTGTTATTTCTTGTTTTTTTTTTTCTCATTTTACTACCGGTTGGACTTTTCCCATGGATTTCTAGGGTTTTGAGTAATGGCGATCTTTGAGCGTTTCGATGTGTCTGATTGAAGCAGTGGGCTAGGTGGATTGACGGATTGTCACTAGAGTTCGTGATTGTGCGTGGAATGTGGGATTTTTGGCGGTTTAGGCGATTGGGACTGATCTCGGGATCGAAAAGCCCAGGGCAAATAGTCGACTTAGTTGATGTTGTTTAAAGTGTGGGTGTATCTTGTATCTGTTCTTTTGTGTTCGGTGATCTTTTTGGGGGGTATGAGTTTCCGGAGCTGCTGCGGACCATTTAACAGAGACATGGAAGCCATGGAAATCGATCCCGGGATCACCCTGCAGAGGAAACAGTCTGCCTGTCTCTAAATGGTGAACCCCTTGCTCTTTCTTATCCTACTTAACTCTCTGTTCATGCCTACTCAATCCGTCTGTCGTCAGTGCTGCTTTCGTTCTGAGTGAAGAATTCCATGGTTCTGCAACTTTTCCTATGTTGATCAGTTGATCTATGATTTGAGCAAGCTTGTTTGTTTTTTCTCTTATGCTTGATTTGACCATTCAAATTAAATTTTCAAAGATAAATGGATGTTGAAATCTGCAGAGATCTGCTGCGCCTTTTGTGAAGCCTCGCAATTTCGTGCATCCAGATGACTCACTGGTGCTTTAAGATGACAGTGGGAGTGTTAAACTTGGGGGCACTCTCCTGTTACCCTCTGCTTATGTAACAGGTATACAATTGGTGAATTAATTATTGAGTGATCAAAATCATACACAGTGCATTATCACCATCAATTACAACAAAAATGCTGAGGATGTTTCTTTTTTAGAGAAGCCTGTACTCTTCGCTTCCTTTTTAATTTGTAATCATTTTCAAAGATTAATACATGAAATATGGGAAGGAGATTGAAGCTGGCGAATTCTTGGTTGAAGATGTCCACGAAGCAGGTCTGGCATCACAGTTGGATTTTCTTGTCAGACATTGTATGACTTTTGGTCTCATCCTGTCTATCTGGACATTCCTTTTATGATTACCTGTGATGGTTGTATTAACTGTATAACGAACTTGTTCAAGTTCACCAGTAGTTTGCTCGACCCATTTATTCATAACTGTATTTTATCATGAAAACGGTTATTCTATTGTTTATCAAAGTGCCTCTTTCCTACCGCTTTGTTATAAATCATCAAATGGAAGTCATCTTACAATTTGATTGTGCTCGAAATGCTAACCTTCCTGGCCGGTCTTTCTGCTCTGCACAAGCCTTTCTTTTGGGTAGATTTTTTGTCAGTGGGATCGATAAATGGAGAAATTGTATGACATCACTTTCATTGCAGCTAAAATGCATTTTGTGAACTTAACTCTGACAAGTTGTATAAGAAACTGAGGTGACAACTAATTCTCTTAAAGGAAAACACATAATCATCATGGAGCCTAAAGTGACATGATTATGGAATGTCAATATTGGTCTAACAGCTATTTGGCTTTTCTTTTTCTGTTTTTTAAATCAAATAACTGTACATGGACTTTTCATGCAATTATGGCAGACCTTGGCTACCAATGATCTCTCTGGTTTATCAAAGCATGCCAGGAGCTAGACATCTTATTAACTCAGGTTCTAACTTTGTTTCCCTTGGACTCTTCTAGCTAGACTCCTTTCCAGAAAGAAGCATATTGTGAAAACCTGTCTGGCATTCGTAGATTACTGCTGCTGTCATGCCAGGACCACATGACCCAGCCAACTTTCCCTTACCTCAGCAGGTTTATCTTCCAGAATGCTTTTTATGGCCCATATTTCTACTTTATCGTTTCTTACTTGCAGTGTGCTTTCCCAGCCTCTGAACAATTGCCTATTCCCTAGTTCATCAAGACTTTCAGATCGTTTCCAACCCTTCATTTCTTTGAGGTAGACAATGTTAGGCAAGCAGGCTTTTGGTTTAATGGATAATTATTTCCCAAACTAGACTTGTTTTGGTGGTAAAAATGGTTGTTCGTCCAGGTTTCTCAGAACCTCTGTTCAAAATATCGATGATCTCGATAAGTATTCAGAGGGCCAAGGACAGCCTTGAATTCATGGAAAGGAAACTGAGGTGGAGAATCTGGCACCTCCAAAAACGCTCTGGTTAGCAATGAGATTGCGGTAACTTGGCTCACAATTTGATCAAATTATTCCGCAATGAGACATGATGCTATCCTTACACCGATTGAGATCATTTCCTAACCGAAACTTGTCCTCACGTTTATTTTGTGGGAGACGGGTTCCCCTCTCTCTTTTAAACATGTTCAGTCTTAACCTTCTCGAAATAATTTTATTCAGGAACGTCCTCTTCCCCATGACGAAATGGATAGTTTAGCTAATTGATGTCCCACCCTCTTTCCATTCTTATGAGTATCCACATTCAATTAGAAAGTTCAAAAGAAGAAATTAAAGCTCTGAGTGGTTTAGTCCGATGCAGGGTCAACAAGGGGAAGTTTTTAGGCTCATTTCTTGAAAAACAAACTTTTAATTCTGGTAGTTAATCTGTTACAGCAACGCTCCAATGTATAAGACCTCTGACATATATGTTGGGCCTCTTTTCTCTTTAATTACAAGTCCAGTTAACTGGAATTCCTAACTGATGTAACCCAGCTGGTGCCCTGCATTATTCTTGCACGCTCCCTTGCTCCATAGTCATATTCACTTGCTCCACAGTCATATTCACTTTCTGCTCACATTTCCATCTCCAAATTTTGTGATACCAGAGTCGCTGTCATGGTGAGTTTAGGTTCTAACCATTGATTGGGTTTATGGACCTTTTCAAATGATCTGATCGTATAACTGGAAATCCTTTTTCTTTTTGCATTTTCACAGCTCAACTCAGGGGTGAGCAAAAATTTTGAATTCCAAATATCGAACCGAATTCCAAATTTTGATATTTTGGTATTTGGAATTCGGATTTTGGTTTGGTTTTATATTTATAAAAAATTTCGGTTTTCGGTTCGATTTCGGTATTTTAGGATAATTAATTCGGTATTCCAAACAAACCGAAATATTATCGTGCTCATTTCACGTTTGGGCTTTTAGCCCATAGTCCATGCCCAAGCCCATCTTTTCTTCAGCCCACGAAAATTACCAGGACGGCCTAGGGTTATGCTGACAATGCTCCTTCTCACTCTTAGTCCTCCCCAACTCGACGACACTCCAGTAGGTGCTTCGCTCCTGCGACGGCGTCGTCGAGGCGGTCGACCCCGGGGTGTTTGGTTACGTAGTCGGAGATAGAGTTTGCTCCATCGCTAAGGTCAGATCACTGAGTCTAGCCTCAACACCTCGACGAGTACCTCTCTGAGAAAACTTACATTCTGGGTGAGGAAAAGGACTGGCTCATAGCGTCGCACCTGGCCGCGAGGTTAGTGTTTGAGGAAGCCTTGCTTCTGGACGTTGTT
Source organism: Melastoma dodecandrum (assembly GCA_029817715.1). Lineage (NCBI taxonomy): Eukaryota > Viridiplantae > Streptophyta > Magnoliopsida > Myrtales > Melastomataceae > Melastoma > Melastoma dodecandrum. The sequence continues at coordinate 2,865,173 of JARUPY010000079.1, read as the reverse complement.
TGATTTGTTTTAGATTATTGAATTGAGGGGATTGTTGGGTTGATTATTGAGTGGCGGATTTCAGTTTTCCTAGAAAAGATGCTGGTGTTCGCATTGGTGGAGGAGCTCATGCTGCTGAGGTTGTTCCGGATGAAAAATTTCGGAAGATCTAAATATCGAACCGAACTACCGAAATAATTTCGGTATTTCGGTATTTATAATTTTGGAATTCGGTTAGGTATTTGGATGACAAAAAATTAAAAGTTTGAAATTTAAAATTTTGGAATTTTGTTTGGTTCGAGTTTGGAACACCGAATGCTCACCCTCAGCTCAACTTAAGAAACGTTGAGTGTTACGCCCTCTCCTTTGCTGCTTCAATTTTAGACCTGTTCAATGGGCGGGTTCGTGTAGTTTTGGGTCGGGTTTATTTGGGTCAAACATTTTTATTTATTGTCCAAACCTGCTCAGGCCCTAACATTGAGTCAGGTTTATCAAACTTAAAATTTTTTACCGAAGACGAGGCCCAATCCAAAAGCCCAATACAATATAATAGAAAATAAAACATAATAAAAAAAGAAGTTAATTCTATATAAATACTCTTTAAATATATAAGTAAAAGTCGAAATTCAAATTAAAAAAATAAAAGTATAAAAAAAAGTAAAAACCATTTTGACCGGGTCGGACGGACCGGTCAAAGTTATTTTATTTGGCCAAACCCGATCCAAAATTTAATCGGGACTAAAATTATGATCAAACTCGACCCATCCGATAAATTATATTATCCAAATCCACTCAAATAGCGGGCGGGTCGGTCGGGTCAATTGGGCCCGAGGGCATGAGCAGGTAGGTCTATTCGATTTAGTCATGTCTCTTCTTGGATGAACAGTTTCTACGGCTACAACTCATGCTCGATCAATGTATTTATATCCCATGAAGCGTTGGCTGATGTTTTTTTGTGAATAATGAGGTCCTCGAGTTAGCATTTACCTGGAATTACTGATTATTTGTCCTGGAGTCTCGTGTTATGACTCAGTACCATCCATGTCGGCTTAATGAGCCTGACTACGACTCAAGGATGACAGTAGTATGCAATTGACTGAATTCTGATAGATATCCGAAACAGAATTGCAGATAACAGAACATGCTTAAGCTTCTCTTACAGTGTTACTGGGACGGAAAACCAAAAACATCGAAACGTGATTCTCAGAGAAACGAGGAAACAAGAAAAATCTGGTGGCTAGGAGTGTTTCTGACTGAAGGAAGAATCTGATCAGTTTGATTTCGATCGAAACCCCCTTTTGCTTGATGCTTAGAAGCATTTCCTGTGAACAATGGACGGACCAGACTCATCATACTCGGCCTTTGCGATCCACATCTGCACCGAAATAAAAGATGCAATTGTCAATGATCGATTTGATAGGTATTAACCAAATCAACGTACCGAAGGGTTGTTTACGGAGATGATTATTACCTGCTGGAAGGTGCTGAGAGAAGCCAAGATAGAGCCCCCGATCCAGACACTGTACTTTCTCTCTGGCGGTGCGACAACCTTGACCTTCATGCTGCTCGGAGCGAGTGCCGTGATCTCCTTGCTCATCCTGTCGGCGATACCAGGAAACATGGTCGTGCCTCCGCTGAGGACGATGTTTCCATAAAGGTCCTTCCTGATATCAACATCGCACTTCATGATAGAGTTGTATGTAGTCTCGTGGATGCCAGCAGCTTCCATCCCTATCATGGATGGCTGGAACAGGACTTCAGGGCAGCGGAACCTTTCTGCACCAATGGTGATGACCTGTCCATCAGGCAGCTCGTAGCTTTTCTCGACGGCGGAGCTTGTCTTCGACGTCTCCAGCTCTTGCTCGTAATCGAGAGCGATATAGGCTAATTTCTCCTTCATGTCCCTCACAATTTCCCGCTCTGCTGACGTGGTGAAGGAATACCCACGCTCTGTCAGGATCTTCATGAGTGCATCGGTCAAGTCACGGCCGGCCAAGTCGAGACGCAGGATCGCATGTGGGAGGGCGTATCCTTCGTAGATCGGGACCGTGTGACTCACACCATCCCCGGAATCGAGAACAATACCTGAACAGATTAATTGGCTAAGCTACATTGATTCATTGATAGACATAAAATCGAGGGGCTCCTGCATTACCAGTGGTGCGGCCGCTGGCATACAGAGAAAGCACTGCCTGGATGGCGACATACATCGCGGGGGCATTGAAAGTCTCAAACATGATCTGGGTCATCTTCTCGCGATTGGCCTTGGGATTCAGCGGAGCTTCCGTCAGAAGAACAGGGTGCTCCTCCGGGGCAACGCGGAGCTCGTTGTAGAAAGTATGATGCCAGATCTTCTCCATGTCGTCCCAGTTGCTGACAATGCCATGCTCAATCGGGTACTTGAGGGTCAAGATACCTCTTTTTGACTGAGCTTCGTCGCCGACGTAAGCATCCTTCTGACCCATTCCGACCATGACGCCCGTGTGACGTGGGCGGCCGACAATGCTAGGGAATACCGCCCTCGGAGCATCATCTCCCGCGAACCCGGCCTAAACTTACGAAATTATCGGATTGATCGACCATGTAAAGGGATCGATCAACAATGTTCACATCACCACGTACCTTAACCATTCCGGTACCATTGTCACAGACGAGAGGCTGAATGTCCTCGTTCTCGGCCATCTTCTATTCGGGAATCTGTGGATAAACAAGCAGCATTGACCATTCCAGCAGCAGATCATCATAAGTAAACGACCCAGGAACGAAAAATCATGAGACTGCAATGCAATTCAGATACCTGGGACTAAAAGGGGGTGGTATGTGTGGCCGGCTGTCGTTTGGATCTCCCTGGGACGAAGAAATGGTTATGGCGATCCGCTTTCAGTCTTGGCAAGGATTTTTTTTTTTTTTTTGTGGGGGAGGAGGAGGAATAAACAAGGACAAGCGCCGATCCCTGCGCGCGCTTTTCATGGAAGTCGTTGAAGCTCCCTCTCTTTTGGAATGTTTATTATTCCCACGTTTCATCGCAGTCTCATTACCAAAAATGTGTACTTGTAAAATCTACAGGTACTTTTGGTTTCCGGAATAAAATTTTGGAGGAAATTGAACGAGAAAGGAGAAAAAATACAGCGACTAAAAATGGAATTAATTAGAAGAATAATGTGTTTAATTGATTGTTGAATAGGAGAAAGGGAAAGGAAGGAAATGAGCAAGCATTCCCTAGCTAGGAAATGCCTAATCCCTTACTCATTTCATTTCCCTTCCATTCTTCTTTTCATTCTTGGACTAAACGCATCATTATATTGCTTTTCTCTCTTTCCATTCTATTACGTTTGGAATTCCATTCCAAAAACCAATAATGTATACATGTCCAATGCCTTCTTCAAATAAACTTCACCAATATTTGAAGACTATGCTGAATTATCCAAATTTGACATTCATTTTGATACTAAAATTCGGTATTAACGCTTTCCTTTTCGCTTTTGGGGAAAATTATTTCCCGATGTAGTTGTCAAAACTCCACCCTCTTCTTTCTTTCTTCTCCTGATCTCATTCTTACCCAATCTTATTATACCTAAACCCCTTTGGAATTCCGTCGGCATGGGTTTACTGTTTAAGGTACCATTGGATAGACCGGAGGGACTGAGCACCACGAGTGGCGGTGGCAGTGGCAGCCTCAAGGATGCCGAAAATGTAATAGACGGAAGCAAGCAAAGCACTCGAACAAAGCTCTCCTGGCAACGGAAGTTGTGGGAAGAGAATAAGATTGATCTGAGGAGAAGCCCTGTTTACTTGTAAGCTGTAAGCATAGGAAGAACTTAGAATTACAGATAATCCCGACACGATCTGAATCAAGACACTCGATATTTGCATTAACTCTGATGGAAGTTCCTTTTCTTGCGTCGTAGGCACCGCAGGTGGTATGACGGAAGCAGGTGCAATGCCAGAAAGGATCCAGGAATCAATGAGTGGCCAGAGGAACATCTGGAGTATAATATCTACATTGCCGATATGATCAGCAGAAGGAATGGCTCGAGAAAGCTTGTATTGTTGAACATCAGGTGTCTTGTCTGTTTGCTGTTCCGGACTAATGGGTGCCCTTGGCCGTTGCGTGGGCTGGGGACACTGCCGGATGCTCCCCAAGATTGCAGCCACCGATACTTCCCCGGATTAGCGGACACATGGAATGAGGAGATCCCCATCTTGAGATGCCAACAGCGAGCCCTTCGAGTCAAGCTAACTCTTCGACTTGTTCGTCAGATTCCTCATCTACAGTGTCCATTTCTTTCACTTTCTCGAGCTGCCTCAAGAGACCCAACCTTTCCTGTCCATAAGTGGAGGGAATCTGTCCCCCGGAAGCAAGTCAATCCACAAGGAAAAATGCAGAATGAGTAGAAACAAAAGCAAAAACCGAGCGACATACCAGTGACGGCACATATCTTTGAATAGCAGCCAACATTGCCGCATGCCCAACAGCAGTAACCTGGGCCCAAATTTCCAAATTAAAGGTTTCATCTAGCTAAAATCATTGGGACAGTTCTCTATGCAAGACACAGAAAAGAAAATAATTCTCATGACAAGCAGTTAAGTTTATCTACTACTGTCTGAACTTGGTATTTCGATCATGAAGAGAGCAACACTGGAGCGGGAAGAAATGCCAAGATTTACTAACCGGAAGCAGCATCAAAACCCCGATTGGAATGACTGATGCTAAGTCGGTCATAGTCCTTTTCAGAGCCATCTTTTCCTTCTCAGTAAGTTCATCACCAATGACACTTCTTCTAAGTAATCCCATAGCAGCCACAACATCAATAGCCAGAAGTTGGGTTCCTTGGAGGACATCCTGTTGAAAAGCACCAAAACGGGCACAAGTCGAAAACAACTGGATCAAAACTCAATACCCACCAGAACACTGGATTACATCTTTGGGGAAAATCAGTTAACTGACAATATTTAGATGCTAAACCAGGCAGCTAATGTTCATTTTAATTTCTAACAAGAATTATTATGTTTCAGAAGCAGCCTCAGTAGTCGTAAGTTTAATAATGTACAGTAAGTGATGAAAAGCCAAGCTTTAGCAGAGATAACAAGCTTGATCCAAATGACCAAGGGCTTCAAGAATCAAGTTGCAATTGGTTCCTTTTAGAAGAACAATTTGTTCTGAGGCAGGCTGTGAAAAAGGCAAGCGGTACAACAATCAAGGAGTCTAGCAAGTACACGACAAACATGTCCCGGATATATTTAGCATAAGAGTCTGTAATTTGCCATGATAAAAGCTAACTTCCCGGTTACTAAGCCAAACCCCAAAACAATAGCCAAAATGAGTGAACAGGTCATGAATGGTAATACAGCTACATAGATTGCTCATAACTACAGGCACAAACGAAGCTTACCCTGCTAGTTTCTTTCAGCTTGACAACAGATTTTTCAATTATGTTTTCTTTCTTCTCGACAGGAACCAACATATCCCTCACATTGTCATTGCCATTAGAACTCTCATCTGTTAGATTCTGTCAAGCATAAAAGCAAAAGGTTAACAATCATACAAATGCCATTAGTCAACGTTATGGCTACATCATTGAACTACGTTAAAAAACCCCCCATTAACAAAGCAGGCTCTCTAAATTTCGGTCTCATCCAAAATCTACAAGACAAACTACAAACCTCTTACATCCACATATTCCAGTACACAGGCGTGGGTAATCAAATTTATTATATATGAAACTTATCAGAAATGCATGCTGCTTGACTTGCTTCTCGCATTAACTAGCAAAACAATGAATTGGCATTGTTCCAGCACAAACAGAAATCAGGGTTGAGGATCCAAGGTTTTGCTAAAGGAATGAATGTTCATTAAAACACCGCCATAAGATGATAATCCAGAGACAGCAAGCTGCATACCTCCACATATTCTGACTCATAGGTGGTTTGCTGAACCCGCTTTTCAAGCTCAATTAACTCGCTCCTGAGAAGCTCAAAACGACGGATTCCAGAAGAGTCTGGGTTCACCACACCGATTTTTTGATTCTTTTGTGAGGCAATTTCCTCATTCTGCACCTCCTGAACATATCAATGATCTCTGAGTCCAAATCCGTCCAATTACAGAAGATCCTATTCTGATGTTCTCAAGTCATGACTAATCTTGTGAGAAAAAACAATTCAATTCTAGTAGCAGACTGAAAAGATCGAGATCTTCAAAGGTCTTTCCTCTGATGGTATAGCAACTGCCGTCCATCATCAATAGTGATAGGAGAAATAGAGACCGGCAGAACATTGATTAATGGTTTTCATTCATAGATACCAAGGAACCTTAAACCCTACATCAAGAACACCAAGCTGTACTTATCCGAAAAATCGGTCATTTATGAATCAGTTGATTCGATATTGATTGTGCAAGAAGGTACCAGTTCAGTTAATACATCGGGCTACATTATTTTCTTGAAATTCCACAACACAAAACACCAACACAGGGGACATGGGTTTCTAAAGATGTAGCAGATCATGGAAAGAGGTTGGAGATTGTGAAAGATAAAAACGGTTAATGAAACAAGGCAAGAAACACCAAAGATTATCTTGTGTTCATTAACCATGATACATTGTTTTGGACCTGATCTATCATATAAGACTTTTAGATAGACATACGACTTCATGGGATAGAAATGTATGGATAACTAAAGCTATGACACTGATAGAAACAGTCCTAGAAATTGAAAATGCCATTATGTTGTCCAAAATTTGGATATAATATCCACAAATAGCAAAATACTTAAATTCAAAGAACATGAGACTCATTCTCTACCTACTTTGGAACTTCATGAGAAACTATAGCTTAAGTTTTAGGACTCACTGTTCATTCTCCCACATCTCATGCAAATAAAGAAGTGAAGCAACCAAAGCAAATGAATTATCAATCAATTCACAAAATCTTCCAGAGAAAATGAGCCTACATTCTTTTCCATATCTGATGAATCAGGATTGGACTTCCACTTTGGCTGTTGTAACAAGAAGTTCCACAATCCACGGTAACTGCAGCCATCCGAAGAGAATAAACAAAACTCGGATTGGACAAAAAATTATAATTTTGGATAAATCAATCACCTGTTATCATAATGGAAATGACAGTAGAGTTAAAAGTTAAACATGCTAGCGCAAATTACTTTCATGGTCTCTTATCATAGAAAAGACTCTTTTTACTCAAAACCTAGTTGCTACACTTCTCAGAAATACTAGCATTTTTAATACGAATTTCAAGATTGAAGAAATACAGAAAAAAGGCAATAGCTAATTACAAACTTCTCAGACAGTAATGTCATAACAATTATGTTTTCAATTATAAAGATTCAAACATGACCGGCCAAAATTTATTTTACAAGTATGCAAACCTTTTGCTTCTCTCTGGAACAGGTTTATCACGACTCCTGTTACTTGGCTGGCCTGGGCCAGTATCTGCAGACTTTGAAGGACCGCCGTCTTCTTCCTAACATCAAACAATATTTTCTTGAATAACAAAATTTATTAACTGAGAAAGAAAACAGACCCTCAACACTATTATGAAAGACATACATATCCATGACAAAGAAGAGGGCACAGAGAATAGGACTATCAAAATCTTCCTTGAAAAACTCCAATACATGCATGCAAGACTCGGGAACTAAGAGTAAACACTACCAACCTACCCCAATAATCGAAAATGTGACTTGTTGACAGCCAAAGTTATATTAATCTAAGAAATAATACCTGATGAAGGGAAGCCGTTTTAGCTCTAAAAGATGCTTCCAGAAATTCCGCTTCCTTCATCAGTCTCCTTATCTTTTCAAGGTCGGAACAAGCAGCTTGTATATGCTCTTTTCCAGAAGTAGAGTTTGACACATGCAATTCCTGCAGCAACTCCTCAAGTCTTACAACAGCTTCCTCAACGCTCTCCAGAGCCTATTAACAAAACCAATGATTTGTTAGTTCCAAATAGCCAATTTGTAGAACATAAAAGTAGCAAAAAACATTCTAGTTTAATATTAAATAGTTCAAAGTTCTGTCCTCTATATTAATGCTTAAAAATTCGAGTGGAACATGTATTGATTCCCTCCTAATTGGAAATATTAAAAATTAGAGGCATCAATCATAAGCCTCATGGCAACCTTGCGGAGATGCTTGTCTATCGCATAAACAGAGTAGTAATGGTTCGGTTGGCTACCCTTTTGATTGTATTACCAAGGTAAAACACTGGGAAGATCACTAAAATGGCTGGTTGTAGGCACAGACTTTGAAAAGGTGGACAATATAAAAAGAATAAAATATGACTAATGTGTGAACAAAGTCCTTAGTATATATGGGTAGCCACAAGGTTTCCCTGCGAAGAAATACTATGGGGATCTGTATAGTAGGTTTTTTTTTTCTTTTTTTGGGTAAAAGATCTGTACAGTAGTTGCTAGCTTCCTTTGTACACTGTTATATCTGGAAAAAAAAAACACAAGGACAAAGAGAAAAAACACCAGTTTTATAAGCTAGTATACTGCACTATTCAACGCACTTACTAAAATTGATAATTATACAACAAGAAGGAAGTGCCTCTTCTATATAGTGTAAAGCTACTTTGTTTTTCATTTCATGGGCCAAAGGGTCATGCTATGGCAGCAAAATTACGTGAGAATAGCAAACCTTGTCAAAGGAATCAGACTCTCTGCTAGTTGTCATATACTCTACTGATTTAGCTTTCCAGCTTCTTGGATTTACTTCCGATGCTTCATTTCTGCAAATGCAAGCTAGTATAAGGTAAAGCAACTTGAACTTGTTTATGACTCAATTGCACTTAACCTCAGTTTGATTAGCCAAGGATAGAAAGGAAAACATTGTGGCCCTGAGAAACTCATCTTTCTCATAATTAAATAAATTTCCCTATATTTCCTTTTTTCCTTTTGTTTCCACCATTCTCAAACACACCCCTATCCTCAGCACAAGGAATTGTCACATGAATATCAAATATAACAGGGCCCTTCACACAGATTTAAGGGCTAAGAAAAAGTAAGGGTTATTGGAACTAACCTACCCAAATGACGAAAATCTAGGAAAGATTAGGAGCACATATCCATTATATGGTTTACAGCGGTTGACGGTAAAAAAGGCAGGGAATTATGCCCCTACCATGAGAAGATTACCAAAGAGTATGAAAAGCACCATTTATTTTCTTCTTCTATCACTTCACGAAATAACCCCTCATAAAACAATCCAGACAATTCATACTTTGGGCCAACTGACAGTTGCTGAGCTAAAAAAGGGCAAAGCAAAACAAAGAACCCTTCTGCCTATCAGTAATGTGAATTACTATCCAAACAATGGGATTATAGACAAAAAATGTATGGGCTGTACTATGGTGGTACATCTACAATGCAAGATCGGGAAAGAAACCAGAAAAAAGGAAAGAATTGTAAGTAAAGAAAAAGAACTAAGTTTGAAGCATCCTATGCCATAGAATAATTCTCATGAAGGAATCCAATTAGATGATTAGATTAATAAAATAAGGCTGTTTCAGTTTAGGCGGCATACTTGGTCAATCCAAACTGCTCTGCACAATCCACAAGCATAACATGCCTGGAAAGGTCAGGATTAAACAGGAAAGATTAGTTAGCTCCGTGTAGATACCAATGATCCTCCAATAATGAAGAAAAGGGTATTAACCAACCCTCTGGATATAAATCCTGCTGCCTTTACATTTGAAGGGCTCTTCAGCCATTTACTGTATTTAGTAAAGCCCAGAATCCAATGAGAACAAACTTCCAATACTACAGGAATAGCCTCAGCATTAGGGGGACCTTTTGGTTTATCTCCATGACCATGAATCTGTTTCTGATTGTTACTGAGACCAGGATAAAACTGAAGCCAATCCAATTCTTCACATACTACCTGTAAAATTGATAACAGAATGCACAATTCCAGTAGAGGAAGCTAAATAATATGTAAGATGATGGCAATTAATTTGTGCTAACCTCAACATACAATTGGTAAGAACTTATGGATGAAAGCTGAGGGTAATACAAGACGCTCCCTCCGATAAAGAACCTATAACAGGACATACATAATTAAAAAGACATCAAAGAATCTTCTCTAGGCATGATTACATTAGGCAAAGGTAAAGATACCTAATTAACTCCTCAAGAGGATCAGGTACCACATCAAACCCATTGGCAGCTAAGAATGCTTGAGTTCTTCTGCCCAATGCAATGAAGAAACCAAAAATAGCCAAATCCTTCACCAACACCTGTGATGTGTCCGCAGATCATTATACTCACTTTCCCAATAAAAATTAAAGATCACCAACCACTTAATAACAAGCAAGAAAATGATAGAAGAATGAAATGGTCACAGGACCGAAAATCAGCCATACATCTGTATAAGAATGACAACATATAGCCCAGCAAACTTGAAAAATATATACCCAGGACAAAAAAAAAACTTGAAAAAGATATACCCGGGACAAAGAAAGTGTGAACTGATCTCCAAACAAGAAAAGGTAGATATTTTCTTTCAGTAGTAAATCAAATTCAAATGGGGTAATCCGGATGAACCTATTCTTTGGATAAATTACAAACCTCAATACTCTCAGATGTAGTTAGTCTTGACCAAATTCTTTCCCGGTCTGTAGCTCGTTGCAACTGCTTTTGAACCAGATTCACCCAGAAAATCAACTCTTCTACATCCCCGTCATTCCTAACCCTACAGGATGCAGCCCGAGAACCAAAATGCGACAGAAATTCACTTTTCAAACCAACTTTCTTTATTGACGCATAAGCTTGCTGTATAGGCTGTAAATCAACCAGTGTTTCCATCAATTTGCCTGTAATTTCTGGTAGCACTGAGAAAAATTGTGAGCACGAAACTTTGGCGGTTCCAAGCTTTGTTATTGCTGCTATACAAGTCAATGCAATCATCACAAGAGATATATCACTGGATTTTCCGGGATGGGGGATTCCAGTGCCACCCCTAAAAATAGAAAGGAACCATTAGCAACTTCTATTCAGGACAGAGACAGTATTATCCTTAGTATGGCTATTCACAGAAAATAGCATACACTGTATTGGCAGCAGAGATCCAGGAATTCTTTTCAAGTGCAGTGACGAAGGACGTGATAGCAGCTGGAATTGGCTCCGACCAGAACCATTCATACACTTCAGATTGCTTGTTAGATAGTTTCTCCCTAATGTTGCTCTCTAAAGGGGCACTCTGCCTCAATAAGCTGCATGCATCCAAAATTGAACACTGCTACTTAACTAAACAATAATCATATAGTATGCAAATATCAAATGGCACAAATCACAAGGTACAAGTATTTTTTGATCTAATTTACTTGACACCACCGGGCATCGACAAAATAATAACAAATTTCTCATCAGGGTTCGTTTCTTTAGAGTGGCCGAACTCAAAGCGATTTCCTGCGAGATGAAATCTCTCTTTCTTGCGTATCTTAAAAAAAAATTATCCATGGTAGACAGCTTTTCTGAGGTATGTCATGATTGAAGGAAAATTTTCCAGTGTATTCTATTAGAAAAACGTATGTAGACCCCAAATGCTTAATTCCTTAAACCTCCAGATAATACAACATTCAGCAAATATAATATATCAGCCATGAATCAATTACTTTTCAACCTTTTTTGAATTAAGATACTTATGGCTCCATCTCCTTGGCTGCCTCGAGATGAAATTTCACTAGCAGCTTGCAATAAGGAAAAGACGGAAGCCTGAAATGTTTCAAATATTGCAATGTAAGCCTACAAAAAAGCAAAGTAGTATGATGCCACAAAAGCTTCGTTGAGCATAATGACCCCCTAGAAAACACCCAACCAAGGATGCTGAAGATAGAAACAAATAAGGAAATCATTGTGCCATAGAACAGCATAACAATTCCTCCCAGCACGGCAAATACTATCTAACTTAACCAAGTGAAACTCAAGATAACTTAAGAACCATATAAGCACCAGGGACACTTCTGATGCCGTAACATGAACCTGGTATGCAAGCGTCTTGATCCATGAAGTCCTGTCTACACCGAGCCACGCAGATGTAAACCAAGCGAGCTTCGGCTGTGAGTAATGCTCTTTAATGGCCAGCTCAAAAACCCTAGCAGCATCATGCAAAGACTGCACCAAGCCATCATTACTATCCTCCCCTTGCAACGACAGATCAAACTTCCTCCTCATCTCCTCAACCTCGCTCCTGCTATCCACCTGGGGGCTCCCATTTACAGTAACGCCGTCATTGGAAGATGCCATAGGAAATGATGGCCCGGCCTTTCTCGTCCTCGGGGACATCATCCCGTCCCTCTTCACCACATTCAAGAAGATACCGACACTCCTCCTATCACCGTCGACTAAAACGAAGCACGGCAAGCATTTCCTCCGGGAATGCTTCCAACCGGAGGTATGCAAAACCGCATGTCGGGAGGTAAAACAGGTCCTATACGGCTCCCGCGAAACCCAGGAGCTCGAAGAGCTGGAATCCAGCAACACAAATAATCAACAGGGGAAATCATCAAAAATCATTCCCTAACCAATAGTAAAATAAATATAAACCAAAACCAGAATAAATGACCAATCCCCGAAAATTTCTCCAAACTCCCCCCCGCCGCTTCCCCCCACCCCCCACCCCCAACTTCACACCACCACAAACCATCATCCAGGGACCATCCAAATCAATTCAGCCCCAAACATTACCAGCAAAGAGGCAGGCAACGGAGGTCGGACCGAACCCACTCCATCCAACCAGGGTAAATAGAGTTGGAAATTATGACCTGGGAGAGAAGAAGTCGGGAAACTTCACATCCATACGCGCGACGCTCGTCGGTCCTTTTTTTTTTTCCTGCGGAGGGAGGGGCACAAAGAAGATGATGATGACCTGGCAGTCGGTCAGGGAGACGGGGGAGTTATCCGTTGACGTGGAAAAGACGCAATCACAAATACCTTCATAAATTAAATTAGAGGGAGAGGGAGGTGGTGGGTGGAGATCCGCTCTAATCTAAAATAACGTTTGGAAAAAAATATATTACAAAATAAAACAGTAAATTTTAAAATTATTTAATTTAATTTTTTAAAATATCGGTAATTAGAATACTAATTTTTTGAAATGGCCAAATTCGATGTTTTTAACATTTACGTTATTATTCGCATTTTAAAAATGAAATATTTTTTAAACTAACAAAATTATTACAATGTTTATCTTTTCATTCTTTTCTCATGTTAAAAGATGTTTCTTTTAATGGGCCTCATATCCAATTTGGGTGTTAGACCAGAAATCATGTGAGATAATAAGTCCATAATCACAATATTAGAATTAAGGAAAGTGATAAAAGATAAGAGAACGAGAAAGGGAAAATAAATAAAGCCCAAATCTTTAACGGGCTGGCCTATTAAACTGGGCCCACGATGAATGTTAAGTTTTCTAGAACAAGTTTGGAAGACCCACAACTTTCATTACCCTAAGCTTCACTAGATGGGTTTATATCGGTGAATTTTATCAATTGGGGGCCACTGAAGCTTACTCCTCCATCACAAACATATTGCAAACAAGTAGGTCATGCACAATCACCTTGATGGATACATTTTTCCAGATGTAATGTTGATATGTAGAGAAAGTTGAACGTCAGTAACCTCAACTCCGGTAGTAATCACTCTTCTCTCAATCGAATTATCAAACACGAACGAAGCTGGTCCATGATGCAATCGAGACAAGGGCCTGTTTGAGCAGGATTTCAACTCATCATCGAGAATGCAGCATCGAGGGAATCTAGTCGATTGGTTCTTTTAGTTCCCGTTCGGTCGAGTAGAGACTGAATCGTTTATTACATTTTTCGTAACGACTCTGAATTACTTCTTTCCTTTAATGTTCTGACAAGCTCTTGCGGTTGCACATATAACTAGTTTGTAGGCAACGCTTAAATACTATATTAGCATTTAATTTTCTTGTTCCGACGGCCTCTATGAATATAGACGTATTGTAATATAAAAATACAAATGATTCAATGAAAGCCCTTTTGTCATACAGGTACAATCCGAGTCTATCTGAGTTTTCTATAATGGTGGTTTCTGTGTTCGATTTTTCTCACCTAACTCTTCACCGTTACCCTAGTTCACATTACCTGTCCATTCTTTTCTTTGTTCATCTGCTATCCACGCACACCCTTCTGACCATAAACTATCACCTTTCCACACTGTCCCCGTATCAAATGCAGTGACCGTCGATGAAGAGGTTGACAATCGTGTTGTAGGGAGCTCTCTCTCCATAAGCCAACTGCATCCTACTTGTAATTTCGTCGTGACACATAGAGGTCTCCTTCTTATGAGTATGCTTGAGGCCGAGTCCTCCCTTCAATGATGGGTAATGGTGTGCGGATGATGGCTGAGAGGGTGAGGTTTCGGCGATGCTTCCTTCATGGAGGGAAAAATGAAGAAGAACGTCGACGAATGATATATGAGAAAAAAAAGGGATCACGATGAGGATGATTCGAATATGGTTAAGGGCGTGAATTGGTTGCTCTCCTTTATGAGAGCAAGGGTCATCGTGAGAGGGGGGGTGTGGTGTTAAATTTTATGGATTAATCTCATGGGGAATAGCCAAATGTTGTTGTTATGTGTGTTAAATGCGAGATTAGAGCAGATTGATGAGGTGAGTTTGACATGCGGAGAAAGAAGTGGAGAATGCGATGATGTGGCGACTTGAGATGACATTCCATCTCTAGTGGACATTTAGCTTAATATCAGTTTACTTAACTAAATGATTAAAAGGTTATTTATGGAGAAAGTGACGAGGAGGAGGATTAGAATAAGTGGAAATCATTTTTTTTTGGGGGGGAGGGTGGGCCTTTGAAAGGAAGAGGGCCGGATAAAGGGTGAGCCCTTCGGTGAAGGGGGAGTCCGTGGCTGAAACCTCCTTCGCCCAAGGTTTCAACCGGCGTGTCAGAGGTAGTCAGTCCAAACTCTCGCTGTTTACTGGCAGTGACTGCCAAAGACCTGCCCGTATCGACCATACGGACGACCAAAGTCCGATGTTTCGCCAGAATCTCGTCATCGACCGTTGTTAATTGCCTTACCCTTATGGACAAGAGGAGTCGAAAGTTGGTGTTGATCGTCTGTACCGTCAGGACGTTGAACGTCCCCACAGCCAGAGTTCTTTACCAAACGGGTGTTTACATGTGGTCCGCTGGTGAAGGTTTCCGGTCGGCATTGTCCGATCGTGGCCGTTGACTGTCATTTTCTTACGACATCCGTCAACCGTGTGATTTTTGTTGTTTGTTTCCGAGGTAGTGTTTCCTCGGCCCGTTCATTTGTAAAATTAATTAATTCTTATCATAGAATTATTATTTCCCCGGGAGGTCAACTTATGAAAACACTTTCTAATGGGTATGCAAACACTTAGACAATTTTTTCTAAAAAAAGTGATTCTCACTCCAACATCAAAATAATTAATCAATTTTCAAATTCCTTGTCTTATTCACCTACCAAAGACAAGTCACATTAAGGTTTTTAAGAAAGGAAACAGAAAACGAAGACAGAAGAATACTGTTCTTACATATGGTGAGTAATATCATGCATGATATATATAAAGAAAAAGGTAAGAGCCGCCCGTCATCTGGTCCATACCTAATAAATCTTCCCTGTGTTTGTCGGAATGCGGTGTCTGTCCGTTTGGAGTGAAGGAATGGAGGAATCACGAGGGGTGGTCGATGGAATGAATTGAGGACTGGAGAGTAAAACTCGTTCGCTCTCTCTGTCTTCTTCTTTCTGCCATTTGCTTTCGTTAGTTCTAGCCCTATTCCTGGTTATCATTATAACCACACCCTCAAAACATTGTCCCAACTACCTCACCCCAGCATTCTCACCCAAACCACCACACACCCCAACCTCCGCACCACCCATGACCTCGAGCGACGTTCCGTTCCTGTGCGCTGAACTTTGGCTTGGTGGGCGTGACTGTATTCTCGTCTGTCGTTCTTCGCTTTCGCTTTTGTTTACCAACTAATAGGGTTAAACCCCCCCCCCCCCTCCCTCTCATGGATCCGGTTAGCAAGAAGCCTAGCCTTGCATCGTGACAATATTGGGGGATACCCTCGAGCTATGTTCCTTGTTAGGAGGTACTCCCTCGGGGTCGTATGCATCTTTTTCGTATAATATGTCGTTGTCTGGTCCTACCGTCGGCAAGCGACAATGGTATAGTCAGTCTCATCGCTTTTCGTTCTCGCAATCGTACATTGGACTGTTCCGTGATGCGGAGTTCACATTGATGGAGCTCGAATTGATGCAGTTCGTTCCATATGACCTGGGGGGACCATTTCATTTTGCGGGGGGATTCTTCTGTAATTCATCTAAAGCAAGTTGGAGAACAAGGAAAAGCTAAAGGAAAAAGTAATATGCAACCTGCAATATCTCTTGAAAGCATATGTAACTTAAGTAAAACTTAACATTTAAGTAACTTTTGACTACTTTAAACTCGTTCTCTATATCCATCGAAATAGTTGTCAAACGATAAGCATTACACTTTAGAAATAAATAAAAAGTAGTATTGTACAAAACATTCATAATAAACACTCTTTGTTACAACATGGTTAGCTTTTGTAAGAAACAGTTTGAGACGACCCGGTGATGGGGGTGTTTCTATTGATTCGTTAGTTCATTTCCTTCTGATGGAGATTGCATAGAGCAAGACCAATGCGATGATCAGCACGAGGGAGACGAACGACCCCACGACGGCCATGTTCGAATGCTTGCAGAAGTCTCCAAACTGTTGGCATATCTCTAGCCAATTCGCACTTGGGTTCCAATTGTGTGCTAGGTATACGATCACTGCCGCGGCCGCACTGGATGCCGGTGGCCAGCGTCCACGAGATTTCAATACATTACTATTTCAATAATCTATCGGAAGCAGCTGAAAAATTAATAATGTTTCACGAGATTTGTTCATGTAAACATTATTCCGATAATTTAAATAGTTTTCATATTTTTAATTAGCACAAATAAATTCTTTAAAGATATGGGTATTGATTCTGGGACATAAATTGCATGGTTGAATGCGCAAAATGATATTTTATAACAGAACGAGCATGTCAACAATCAAATAAAATCGGAGATATGAATCCTCTGATTGACTTTGAAGATTTGAGTTTTTTGGGCAGTTTACAATCGTTTTCGTTACGATGTCCCTCGATCCAAAGCCCACCGGACCCTCGACTGAAATTGCGATCAGAAGGCCGGTGGTGATCCCGCCGAACTTTCGCGTTTTTTGTGCCTTCTTTCGAGGAGTGCTCTTCTGCATCAGACCTAGTTCGCCTGCCTAGACTTGTTGTCCTCGTCGTCGTTGTAGGCATTGGTCATATACCTCTTCCAGAACCAGTGCTTGGACCAGACCCTCTCCACCATCTCGTCAATCGGGACTCCCTTCGTCTCGGGGAGAAGGAAAAGGGTGAAGATTCCCATGACAAGGATCCATGCGGCGAAGAAGAAGAAGATCCCGGCCTTCATGGAGCAGAGCATGGAGAGGAAGCTCTGTGCGATGATGAAGGTGCAGAGCATGTTTGAGCTGACCGCAAAAGCGAAACCGGCTGTCCTCGTCTCCAGAGGGAAGGTCTCGCTGGGGATTAGCCAACCCAGGGGTCCCCATGACCATGCGAAGCCCATCACGTAAGTGCAGACAAGGATGACCACCACGATGGCTTCCTTGTTGGTCAAGGATCCGGTCGGTTTCAGGTTTAGGAGGAGGATGACTCCGATCACGGTCTGTGTGACAAACATCTGGACACAGGCCTCAAGCAGGAGGACTCGTCTCCCCACCTTGTCGGCACCATAGACGGACACCAAAGTGCTGATCACATTGACGAGACCCGTGACGACGGTCGAAAGCAGTGCGGCGTCGTTTCCAAAACCAACGGTCTGGAACAGGACTGGCGCATAGAACATGATGGCATTGATGCCAGTGAACTGCTGGAACACCTGTAGTAAGATGGCGATGACGAGTGGCGGTCGGCTGCATGGCTTCCTGAGCTCCTGGAAGGGATCCTTCACTTGCCGGGCCAACTCGCATGCATGAGAGATCGAGTCGAACTCCTTGTCGACATTCTCAACCCCACGGATCTTCTTGAGGATGGCTTTCCCTTCCTCGACCCTGTTTCGCTCGATGAGACTTGTTGGGGTTTCGCAAATGATGAAAGAACCCACGAGAAGGATGAAGGCCGGAACGGCAGCCAGGCCAAGGGAGATCCTCCATCCGTGGGGGTGAATGTTTGATGTGAAGTAGTTGATCAAACCGGCGATCAGGATCCCAACCGTTATGAACAGCTGGAAGCAGATGTTGAGCGCTCCTCGGATCCGGGCCGGGGCCAACTCCGACAAGAACAGCGGCACGGCCTGGTTACCAAACCCGACACCGAGTCCGAGCACGATCCTCCCGATAACCACCATCGAGAGGGTCACCCCGCCAGCCTGGAACCCAATCCCAATGATGAAGAACACGGACGCGATCTGCAAGGTGACCTTCCTCCCGAGATTCGAGCACGTCCTCGAGGCGATAAAGCTTGCCACGAGCGCAGCCAGGTACAACGATGAGGTAAACAGCTGGAGGTACTCGTTGTTGTACTTGCAGTAGTTGTCCTCGTGGGCCATCTTCTTCTTCTCGTACACGACAGGGAAGAACTTCAAAAGGAAGTCGTCCATGGACGTGACCCCACCCGAGATCCCAATATCATAGCCGAACAGGAGACCTCCGAAAGCGGCCAGGATCACGCAGACTATGGTGTAAATCGTCGTCTTCCCTTCAAACTCCACGTGGCCGTCTTCGTGACTAATGATCCCGCCCGCCATATTGCTCTCGGACTCAGCAAACAATCGAAATCTCAGGGATGGAGCTCGGGTTTCCGGGGGATTGACTTTACGATGATGATAGACTTGGGGAGGTTTAGGGACAATTTATAGGATAGATTGATTAGAAGAAAAGCTTCCTGAAAGCAAAGAAAGAAAGAAAAAAACTAATGACAGTACATCGGACGACACAAATATCAATACTTATCCTTTAATTACAGATAATTAGTCTTAATCTGTTTATTCAACAGTGTAAAACCACAAGGGCAATTCGGGGTCATTGTCTTTGCTTTCTTTCTTATCTTTACCTAATTTAACCGGAGTAAAAATCTGGAAACAAATCCTCTAATCTGATCAGGATAAATAATATTTCAGCAAATATCTCTAAATTGCCTACTTTCCTATCTTAATAAATTTCTAAGCACTTCCCATTTTTTTGTCATGTTACCAACACTCAAAACCTTAAAAAAATTTTACTCAAATAAATAATCAAGCATGAAATTAAAAACCCAATAAAATTAATAAAAAAATTTTTATTATTATTATTATTTGTTTTACAATTGATCGATTTTCCTTTAACTTTTCTTTTGCTTGATTATTTTTCTTAAATTATTTTTGAAAATAATGGCGATTTTCTCAGGAAGCAAAAAAAATTAAATTGTCATTTAACCCGCCTCCTTAAACAAAAGCTAATTAGATAAATGATATACACGTTTAAATTCATTTAAAACAACTTATCATTTATTATATAATTCATAAAAGTTCCGATCACAATATGTTTTTTTTTAATAACTAAGAGGTTTTTAAACATATTTAAAGGATCGTATAACCCCAAATGTTATATATAATTTTGAATGATTTTAGAAAACACGAAACTAATTTTAGAATTAGTATTCGCACATGTTTTAGCATTTTTCAAGATATTTCTTTTCCAAAAAAATTTGTGGAGAATGCTTTTTGACTTTATCAAATATGAGAAATTATATTAAAGTTTCTTTGTCTGCGCCCGGCTTGTTAAAAGGTTTTGAAATTTGTATGAAAAATTCGAAAAGAAAAGATTCCTAAAAATAGAACTTACCTCGTCCGGCAAACGAAGATATTATTCTTACTATAAATATTATATATTACCATCGATTTAATTTTATAAAATCGTGGCAACATGCACGTAGTTTAGGGTGACAACAGAGATTGAACACCGATGATAAGGGTTTCTCGTAAGGTGAAAATATTCCATACGTTTCATTTTATATCATGTGACTTGAGTCTTTCAAATCATCGATTATATTATCTATTGAATATTTTGTCGTACAATTAGAAAAAATAAAATAAAATTAGAAAAGTAACCATAAAAAATTAAGTGGTCATCACTAACTACTCTGTCATTCACACACTAGTGTACCTTAATTACGATCTTGTACAAGAAAATGGCCAAGGATGTGATATCCGTGCGTGGAGTTGTTCCCACCAAGAACATTAGCTTGAATCTCGGGACATATGTATGGTAAGAGGGTAGCCGGATTCTCCTAGTTTTCTTCCAAACAAAGGCTGTGGAATCTCCGTCAGCAGCTGCCTCCGTTACCGTTCGACGCTAGCGAGAGTGTACGTTGGTTCCATCCCAGAGACGGAAAACAAAATGGGGGTGGAGATGGGCGCCACCACCGGAGGATATGCGAAAACTTTTGTAGATGTTTACGAATTTTAATGTATCAATTTTTTCATAAAGTGAACCATTTAATTCTAAGAAACCAAATTTTATGCATGATACTACAAAAGTACTGTTCATAGGACGAAAGTTTTGGCCAGCAACAATAATTGTTCGTATTGATACACATATTTCGTAAAAGAAAGGGAAGCGAACGAATTGCTTCTAGCCTGCCTGTACTTTTGTATAAAGTAAGAGGCACAACTTGTAATACGATTCTTTGTATTTACGAATTAGATGTGTAATACTGTATTTCCACTTAGAGGAAGCGAATTCATAAAAAAGAAAAAAAGAGATAGTTTTCGTATTCTAAAATAGAAAGGAAGTTGTTATCTAAAAGATCTAATCGCTAAAATTTTGTAAGATTTGGTGAAGTTGTTTTTCGAATGGATACGATATATTTATTCAAAAAGCAAGAAGGTAATTCGTATTTTATAGGTTTACAAGATTTCAAGACTCTACTGGTAATTCTCCTTCCATCCCCACCTCCAAAGTCCAATCCAGTGCCATAGACCTGTTGAGGCTATTATTGCACAAAACTCTTGTTAATGACTTAAAAGTTTTAGTCAAAAGATGTGGACTCTTATGATATTTGTCAAAAGACGTGGAACACATACAACTAGATGTGGTAGAACAACGGCGGGAAAATATACTATTTTATATCCTCAAACTTGTTAGTCATGTTTTCAGAAAGTTGCAATAGAATGCATGGATAGGTACATAAAACGATGCATCACGAAGGATCTGTTAGTGATTTTGCATCACAGAGTAACCATTGTCAATGTGATTAATACAAGAAGAAGCCATTACAAATCATTCATTTGTTTTGTCTAAGTAGGCCATGTTTTTCTTTATCTCGGTAATGCCGAATTGCCTTCATCTTAAAAGATGGCATACCTGCATGTTTACTTAGGAATTTAGCGGAGCGAGTTGGACAAAAGACTTTCTTGGAAACATTTGAGGATCATTCATTGACATAGACCTTTGAAGATCAATTATGTTTGGTGACATGTAATCTGGTTTTGAAAGGATTACCCATCATATGTCTACCTCTTTTAATTCAATTACTGGCTATAAAAATTCCTTGATTTTTCTTTTGATTTCATCCCATCCTTTTCAACAAACATCCCCTTTTCTTTGTTAGATACATTTTCTTTTATTCCATCAAAAAAAGTAAAGTTAAAGAAGATCTTCTCCAAATTCAGAAAAAAATTGTCGCCCAATTAATAAACACTTCATCAATTATCATTCTGTCCAACAAGTTGTCCTTCGAGCTCACATATTGTATCATGATAGCTGGATATGAGTGGTCAATTTAGAAATCTCCAAGAAGCTGTTAAAGCAAGGCATCGGTTCTGGAAATAGAGAAGCAAATCCGTCAATTCAAGGTCCACAAAGCTTTTCATGTGAATATATGAGGCATATGCCCACAACTGTTGCAGACTCGTTCATTAAATTAGCAGAAAATATGGAAAAAGAGAGTAGGGCTTATATCCTTACCTCGATTGCCCGTCTCCTCATAATGTAGTTATCAGACATCAATGGCTTCATATTATACTCTAGAAAGAACTACATGTAGAAATCTGGGTTAGATGTCCGTCATGTAAGAGAGCAAGTTCCTGGTGTGGCAAACAACGTCGGAGGGGAGTCGGGGACTTGAAGTTGAAGAAAATGGCCTTCACCTTGTGCGGATGAGAGAGATGGGAGCGGGTGAGCATCTATCTGCCTGAGGGCCGACGACCTCGAGGTTCCCCACGGGGAACCTGCTCCCAAGAACTTGGCTAAGCGAATTCTCATAGCGAAATATAGTCCATGGGTAGCCCGAATGAAAAAAATCTTAAAATGAAAAATCGATGCTTACTTTGTGCACGCCCCCAGTGGATTGATTCCATTCCACTTGAGGTTATGGGCATCTCGCCGGTATTTCTGCGCTTAGTAGAAGCTAATAGTTTCGGACAACCTAATCCCGGAAACGACTTCATGGCGAAGTTGTTTTGGAAAAGTAAACTCCTTGTACAATTTTATCTCATCGTCACGTCTTTATCCTATAAGTTTGCTCCAAATAAGTAAAGGAGAAAAAGAAAAACATATACCTAGTTACGACCAACGGTTATAAAGCCTGACATTTCATGGACACGACCAACGGTTATAAAGCCTGACATTTCATGGACAGTTTCGGGTCGTGTCGAGTCACGTGCCACGGGATTTTGCATATACAAGTACCATACTTGCCCCGAACACACTACCGTTCATGACCTAATCCCTTTGGGCGAACTAAGTTATTGAACGAGGAGTTACGACCGGAAATTATATACAACTTTATTTAATTCCAAACCCTGGGGAATGGAAAATCAGTGGTGGGGGGTGGGGGAGAAAAGCCGTTTGGTGAACTCAGCCGACATGCGATGCCCAACAGTTGAACTCCAGTCTATTCTCCCATCCAACAAAATACCAAAAATAATCTCATAAAAAAGAGGTAAGAAAAGTTCATTTGTTGAAAAGTTTTATTTCATTCTAGGACAAACTTTTTCTTAACTATTGTAATAATAATTACTATGTCCGGGTAAAATTTCTTCTTACAACCTCCTTATGGAATGCCCCCGAACCGCCCGTACGATACATTGTTCGGTTAGGTTATTGTGACACAATTACTAATGGAATATGACCAAAAAGCTTCATAAAATAAACATTTATAAGACTTTGTGTAACATAAAGTTTTGATATCGACTCTCAAATGTTTGGACATGAGAAAAACAAAAGAAGTATTCGAATAAGAGATTGGTGGGGGGGTGGGGGGGGGGGGGGAGGGGACATCGTTGAGTAGTTAAATGCGGAAGGGGGGGAATGGAGGAAGACTTTGACCGATGGAAGGTAGAGGGGGTGAAACTCATGTTCACCTACCGAAATGGGGTTGTGAAGGTGGCGGGGAACTCCCCCTTCCGACAAAGCTCGTGTTCGAGATTTGACCATCGGCTTCACCTTCCCTTCTTCTGCACTATGACTTCCTGCGCCCCCCCTTCCCTTTACAAATTCACTTTCCTTTGTTCTCCTTCTTGCTTCCCCTTTAATATTCCCTCCCCTCCCCGTTCTTTTATAAACTTAATCTCTATATATACATTACACGCACAACCGCTTCATATGCGTCTCGTTCCTTTCATCCACCACCCCTAAGAAAAATATATGGATAGATCAAAAAGGCCCCCCTCCTTTTCATTCATCTAGCGCCTGTTTCCCGAACCCCTTCACGAGGAATCCTCAGTGGTTTCCCGAGTTTCGGTACCCGCGGGGCGTGAGCGTTTCTCCGGATTCGTCACGGTGTAAGTGAATCCCCCGCTCCTCGGAGGTTCTTCTTTCTGCTTTGAACTTCATGTTTCGCTTACTCTTGGAAGCTGTAATTTAGCCGAGAATTCGAGCTTGGCTTGTTGGTTATTTTTTATGTGCTTTTGTTTCTGTGTTCGATTAGTACGGCGATAACCCGAGTCGAACCTCTGGGAGTT
Source organism: Melastoma dodecandrum (assembly GCA_029817715.1). Lineage (NCBI taxonomy): Eukaryota > Viridiplantae > Streptophyta > Magnoliopsida > Myrtales > Melastomataceae > Melastoma > Melastoma dodecandrum. The sequence goes on along the minus strand of JARUPY010000079.1, from coordinate 2,841,165 downwards.
CGGCGGTTTCGGACGACCTTAGTGTGTAAGGCTATTACAGCATCGTCGCGACCACGCAAGAGAGAAGGAAAAAAAAGGAATGGTGGCGACGATGGTCTTCTGCTTGGAGAAACATAAAACATTCTTTCCGATGGGACAATCACAGTCATGATTGAAAATGACCAAGACAAATTGGAGGAGGACGAATATGAAATGTTACAACTACCTTTTCCTAACAATTTTAAGTCTCGGAAAGGAAAAGGTCGGACGGTACGATATATAAGAATTGTCTGGTTTTGAAGTAATGTTAGAAGAATTTTTTGTCCAACCGACTCGATCGGGACTAGATAGTACTGTAGAGTTTGGAGTCTCTCATTTCTTATCTATTCAGTGGTCCAGGTAAATAGCGGGGTCGGTCCCCATGAGTTCTACTCAACTTTCGATGCCTAGCCCGCCCGCGAGAAAACCCGGCGTCTACACCTACATGGCGCCATGGCCCATCTACGCCCTCGCGTGGTCGGTCCGTTCCGACAAGCCGTCCCGCCTCGCTATCGGTAGCTTCCTCGAGGAATACGGCAACAAGGTGGAGCTCGTGCAGTTCAACCAGGAGACGTCTGTCTTCTCCACCGATGCCAGGCTCATGTTTGACCACCCGTATGCTCCGACCAACATCATGTTCTTCCCCTCGGAAGAGGGGGGGTTGAACCGTGACCTGGTTGCCACCTCGGGGGACTACCTTAGGGTGTGGGAGATCCACCAGGAACGTATCGAGCTTAGGGCCTTGTTGAACGGGAGCAAGAAGAGCGAGTTCAACTCGGCCATCACGTCCTTTGACTGGGCTGGGTTCGACCCCCGCCGTATTGCCACTTGCAGCGTGGACACGACGTGTACGGTCTGGGACATCGAGAGGGAGGCAGTTGATGCCCAGCTAGTGGCTCACGACAAGGAGGTGTACGACATCTCGTGGGGAGGCGTGAACGTGTTCGGCTCGGTCTCTGGGGACGGCTCGGTCAGGGTATTCGACCTCAGGGACAAGGAGCGCTCAACGATCATATACGAGAACCACCAGAGCTGCCCTCTGCTGAGGCTCGAATGGAACAAGGCTGACCCGAGGCTCATGGCGACCGTTGGGGTCGACAGCTCCCGGGCCGTGATCCTCGACATCAGATTCCCAACAACACCACTGATGGAGCTGGACAAGCACAAGGGGAGCATCAACGCAGTCTCGTGGGGCTCATTCTTTGGTAGGCAATTATGCTCCGTGGGTGACGACTCGAGGGCTATCATATGGGACGTTGCTGCGGCCGGGATCCGGTCGGAGGGCACCAGCGGGATCACCACCACCATCGACCCGGAGTCGTGGTATAGCACCAAAACGGAGATCAACAACGTGCGGTGGTGTCCGGTCGAGCCAAACTGCATCGCGATCTGTTTCTTGAACAAGTTACAGCTTCTTCGTGTTTGAAGGATGAGCTTTACTTTATGTAGAAGGAAAACAATAATGTTTCAGGCAATAAATATGGGTTATTGGGTGTAATCTATCTCACCCATATATTTGGAGCACCCATAATAATTGGAGTACCAGCCCAGTTGGTATCCCATAATTTTGATTTTGTTCATCGTTGAATTAGCCTAAATATCTTGTAGTTAGAGTGAACTACAAAATTTTAGTATTTGGCTTTCATGACACTTAGAACAACTTGGATAAATCAATTTGGACATAGCTGCTCTAAGACGGCCCATCCCATTACACGATCGATGTATTCGCATCCGACTTTAGATAATGGACATGACATGAACCATTCGTTACAAAAATAATTTGACCCAGAACAATAGTATCCAAGAGACACCATAATCTAAAGACTATCGAGCCAAACACGTTTCAAACAATCACATTTCATTACTGCCAGGGCTTCAAGAACACCTGGAGCGAGCAGAACAGAAAGCCCAGCAACAAGAAGAGAAACCACGAGAAGAAGATGAAGAGAGTTCTGGAAAAATGCTTCTACTTTAATTGAAGACTTTGTAGGATTGTTACATACATCTTGATTAGGTTAGAATCAATAAAGTTACATTAACACACTTGTAACTAACCATAATCGATAATGATTAGCCACCCGAACTATCTTGTTGTTTGTTTTTAACAACTTCACACCCCCTCAAGATGAATGCACTGAAACTGATTAGGGTGTAATGCTTTAGTAAAGAGATCAGCAACCTACTCGTGAATAGAGAGACATATGTTGTTGTGATAGATACTTCTTGAACTCCACAGCTTAACTTCTTGAACTTGGTCACTTATAACATAGACTGGCTGAGGAGGATCCAAAAGGAAATCTTTAAGCAACATTCGAAACAAAATAAATTCACGACAGCCATGCCACGATATTCAACCTCTTAGAACTCCTACAGAGCGGCCTGACATTTATACTTCCAACTCAGTAAAGAATTATCGCGACAAACCCTTATATAAAACATGTCCCAAACGACAATACCACGAGATAGAATCTCCATCATGTGTTTATCTCTAAACATCAAGATGCACTTATTGGAAAGGAATATTTTAACCTTTCTAATGTTTTTTACATGAATTGCTTAGCACGGAATGCTTGTAATTCTCTTCTTTAAAATGCCCTAAGTGACAATACCACAAGTTTTATTCGAAAGACTTACTACGAGCTAAATGACATTTGGAACTAAAATCTAAATCACATAGAGTTCACTTTGTGATTTAACAATGCACAATCTTACTACAAATATGTGCATAAGATAAATTTTTTGCATATATCACCCCATAGGCGTCAGACTAGACATTTAAAGGATATATCATTGGCACATAGATAGGAGTACAGTTCGACACAAGAACTGTCCATTTGCATGTCTTATCTTTTTATATAGAGGCATTGGATAAAAAGACTACAGAGCCTGTAACTAATTCTACCAATTCGATGTTTTATGCATCGTATCTACTTTATACAACAACTTATCTTTATTTGCAAACATAGACTTCCATGGACTTATGCCAGAAAGAGAAAATTTTACATTAAATGCTTTGAGAATACCATAACGAGGACTTGCTTATAAATTAATCAAGTTCACGTAAAATATAGTAGAACTCGTTGTTTTAAACATCGCGATTGATATATGGTCATTAACTCGTTATTTGAAAAAAAATTATTTGTAGATTAATTTCACCGCGTTGTTTAATTTTAAAATTTTTTACCGTAACAAAAAAATTATTTTACGGAGTACCTTTACTCAATTACACAGTTCTTTTTTAGGAGGTTAGAATGACGTTACATTCGGTGACAATGGAAAATGTTCTCCAATGAAAATAGAGAAGGCATAAGAAGAGGGAGTGGAACAACACAGATCAGTGGGAAGCAATCCCTCCCTCGTTTCCAGCAATCACAGATCGGATTGGCACCATCTCCGGCCGGCCGATCCCCAATACTACACGATTGATTCTGGGCCCATGGCTTCTCCGGTAATATCCATCTAATCGCTTCGGATTTTCCGTTGCTTAGTACTGACGGATTGCTTCCTTGCGCCTCGATGCAGAAGGGCCCTCAGAGTCCGAGATCGTCGCCTTCGTCCGCCTCCTCTCAGCCCTACCTTTCCGTTTCTGTCACCGATCCCGTCAAGATGGGCACCGGCGTCCAGGCCTACATCTCCTATCGTGTCATTACTAAGGTTTTCTCCTCAAATCTTTCTAGCTAATTTCTTGGTTGATTTTGAGTACGGATGGCGAAATAATCTGTGGTCGCGAGGTTTCAGTTCGGTGCTGAATAGGATGCAATTACTTCGTGTAGTAGCATAGTGTACTGTTACAGTGTTATTAAAGGCGCGGCAGGGCGCGGCCGGACCACCCTAAACCTTCCCGGGTGTGCGCCATCATTAAGGTGCGCCCACAGGCTACAGTACTACTGTAGTGCTGTACTTCTTTGGGAATAGGAAAGAGTGTCAAAGCCAAATATGCGCTGCAAGACAATCATTGTCTTGTCCTTCATGTCACTGGGAGAAGTATTTTGGATATCAGTTGGATGTTTAGACATTATCAGGATGCAAAGGTGTTGCCTCAGTTGATTTGGAGGTTCTGAATTGGCTTGATGTAGTTTATGTGGTGTTGTCTCTTTCCTTCAAGAGTTACCAAAATGCATGTCGTGAATTTCGGAAGGAAATAGCCCCTGGCCAGTTCTGTTTTGCTCCATTTGATGATGAACTGGCAATGTAATTGTTGCCGTGGCAACTTGGCATCGTTTCTTTAAAGTTGATACTTTAGGCACTGTAGATCTTCCCTGACACAATTTATTCTCTGTAGACAAATATGACTGAATACCAAGGGTCAGAGAAGATTGTAATTCGACGCTACAGCGATTTTGTTTGGCTATACGATAGGCTCTTTGAGAAGTACAAAGGGGTTTTCATTCCTCCTCTACCAGAGAAGAGTGCTGTAGGTAACAATTGAATTATTACCTCTTTCTGCTGATATTTTTCCAGCAAGAATTTGTAGGATTTTCCCATTTTGACAAAAGGTGGTCAGATGCCTGTGTTACTTTTCTTTTAGTGGACCTGCACTTTAGCTTCGAGTACTAAGTAGGTCTACTTTTTATTTTTAAGACTTGCATGTTGGGAAACTCTGATTTGGCAATTTTATGCAGAGAAGTTTCGCTTCAGCGCTGAATTTATTGAGATGAGACGCCAAGCATTAGATTTGTTTGTAAACAGAATTGCTTCCCACCAAGAATTGAGGCAAAGTGAGGATCTAAGGACCTTCTTGCAGGTTGATGAAGAGGTAAATTATGTTCTCCAAAAAGTATGAAAAATGAATCCTGACGTCGTAGAAAAAAGTGCAACAAACGAACTACACTTAAAAGTATTTACCGGAATATATCCATTAAAATTGCAACAGATTCATGTTTGTCTCTATGTATCATTTGCTAAGACAGATCGATTTTTTACTGAAATTGGAGAAATAAGCTTCCTCCAAGTGACATGAAGAACTGGGTACCATAGAAATAAAGAAGTCACCCTTTTGATAGCTGACCTTCATGTTGAAACCTTGTGTTGTGCGACCTTGTTCCATTGCAGCCTGTTCTTTTCATTTACTCATGGTTTTATAATATTATCTCTGGTGCACCTTTTCTTTCTGGAAGATGTGAAAAATACAGATGGTTAAAGAGGTGTACCAACGACATTTGTTATTTCAAGGCCGTCGGAACCAGTTATTGCATTTTTTTTTATAAGTTCAGATATTGGATTTTGTGGATACTGTTACTGGGTGACTTTTCCTTTCTTTCAGGTAATGGAGAGAATAAGGTCTTATGAAACTGGACTTTTCAAAAAGAAGCCAGCAGATCTTATCCAAATATTTAAGGTACCGAGAATTCATCAGAATTACAGTGGTTTTATAAAACGACTTACTATATTTCAGCACCCATGGTGGTTTTATGAACAACAATCACTGATGGGCATATGCATTCTATCTACGTGATGCTTCAGTAATAACATGTAGTGCCCAGTTTTTACTTTTTCCCACTTGGATTCGTCAAATATTGAAAAATCCGGGGAGAGAAAAACAAGCAGATAAATGTTGTGATATTATGGCTGCTTACCAAAAAAAAAAAAAAAGAAATATGCTATTATGGCTTATGGGTTGACAATTATGATGTGATGAAGCTCATATCTTATTATGGTCTCGCTTTGACAGGATGTCCAGTCTAAAGTTACCGATGTCGTATTAGGAAAGGAAAAGCCGGTGGAAGAATCGAGCGAGGATTATGAAAAGTTGAAACATTATATCTTTGAGCTTGAAAATCACCTCGCGGAGGCACAGAAACAGGCATACCGTCTGGTAAAGAGGCACAGAGGTAATGATAGAATGATGCCTGTCCACTTTGATTTGGTTCTTTGTGCACTAGGATGGGATACATTGATGAATTGAAATCCTTACATTAAATAATTGTTTCCTTTCTTTACCAATAGAACTGGGGAATTCTCTTTCCGATTTTGGCAAGGCAGTTAAACTGCTCAGTGCCTGTGAAGGAGACAACCTTGGGAAGGCATTTTCTGAGCTTGGAGCAAAATCAGAGGCAGTGTCAATGAAACTGGAGAAGGAGGTTGATAATCACGATTAACCCTTCTTTAGGTTTGGGTTATTCCTTTTGTGGACATGATTGGTTTGACATGACATCTACCTGCAGGCACACGAACTTTTAATGAATTTTGAAGAACCTCTGAAAGATTATGTCCGTGCAGTGCAATCCATTAAGGTATGTTGGTCATATAGGATTAAAAGTTCCTTGCATAAGAAAGTCCCAACCACTTCTTCATCTTTAGGTTTAGGGTTGTTACTATTGCATGGTGCTGGAGAGTTCTTTGGTCAGCAATAATGGAATTAGTAATATGGACAGGTCGGATGGGTGTTTATTGTTTGCATTTTATTTTCATTCAGCAAAGTCAAAGAGATTTTATATTTGTCTTATGGTTTGCAGGCCACCATAGCTGAGCGAGTCGCTGTGTTCAAGCAACAGTGTCAGCTTGCGGAAACGATCAAGTTGAAAGAAATAAACCTGTGTGTTACCCTCTTTGTCGTAACGCATCATCTTTTTCCCCACATGCAGTTATATCAGCCTGCCCGTGTCTTATCGTTTCTTTATGTGTTGCAGAGATAAGCTCATGCTCACTCGTTCGGATAGGGTGAGGGAAGCAGAATTGGAGTATAAAGAGGCAAGAACCTTGAGTCCAACGTTTGGGTTTTTTTTTTGCCCTTTCTAGTCGTGTAGACTGAGGGAGCATGTGTGTGTGATCATAATGCAGTTAAAAAAGGAGAGCGAGGAAGCGACAGAGAGGTTCGAGATGATAGTGAGACTGATGAACGGGGAGATGGCGCGCTTCCAGGAGCAGAAAACGTTAGACATGGGGGTCGCCTTCCATGAGTTCGCCAAAGGGCAGGCTCGTCTGGCTACGGCGGTGGCGGACGCATGGAGGAGTCTCCTTCCGAAGCTCGAGGCTTGCTCTACCACGTAGCCAACACCCACCCACCCCCCGGGACGATTCAGTCAATGATGATGATCATGTGCAATTGTAATGTCTTCGAGTCGTGACGTACGGTGCAGATCTAGCGTCGTTTAATTTTATATACATAAACGAAACGATCTAATTCTCAATTTTGTTCGGCTCTGCGCTAGTAGGTTCGTGTCGTACAAGTTTTTTTTTATTTTCAATCCCCACAATACAAACAGATGACAGTTTGACCGAGTTTCTCTGGTCCGAAAGGGCGTGGGTTCAAATCCCACGGCTGTCATTTGATTTTGCTATTGTCAATCATGGCTTTTAAGACCATGGACTTGCTGTCCAGTCCCTTCCCATAGAAATTGCTTAAGTGCTCCTCCTTTGTGAACTTCCTGTACACTTGCTTAAGACCATGGATCCCTCGCTTCTCTTGTACTTAGATTAGTTCCATATAATGGAATCATCAACACAACCACGTCATTCTCCGGGGATGTGTCCAAACTGTCAATAATCTATCATCCTCCGTTTGGGAACAAGGAAAGACAAGAAAATGAAATGTTGCGAAAACACGTTTTTCCAAAAAAAATCCACACTCTTCAAATTTAAAATTTTCTTTTCTTTTGCTTCGTTCTCAGACATAATGTTAGCCTTGATTTTGATGATGAGCTTGAGAAGTTAGTCGCTGTAACACTTCGCTTATTCTTAGTAATAAATTTGAGAAATGTGTTGTAAGCTTGAGAAGCCAGTCGCTGTAACACTTCGCTTATTCTTAGTGATAAGTTTGAGAAATGTGTTGTGAGCTTGAGAAGCTAGTCGATGTAACTCTTCGCTTATTCTTAGTGATAAGTTTGAGAAATGTGTTGCTGAACCACAGTGAGTAACAGTTGCAGATTGCTACGTTACAGTAAGCTGTTACTGTGATATTACGCATAAACATTGAAAATATGGAAACATATTTTTCAATATTTATATTTTACTTTGGACTATTCGTCTGAGTGTCCAAGTTAGTTTAATTTGGCTTAATGGTCTCATTATATATATTTAGGGAACTAAATATCGTGAGATTAGCTTTCCAAGTTTATTTTTGGAAACAAAATATTTCTCTGATATCCTTCAGCAATGTTACGCTGTAGTAAGAGAAAGTATCAAATCTAATATCTGGTGAAGGAAGTTACCGTTGGGGACTTTCCTTCTGTGGCACAGCGAACCGTTGAGCAGAGTGTTGCTGAGCCTGAGTTGTACGTGGCTACACTGCAGCAAGTTGATACTGCTTCGCTACGCCTTTTGGAAACTTGGAAATATTATTTCCTTTTGAAATATATTTCGGATTATTTCGAAATAAATTTCTTGAAATACAATGGATTTTTCAAATCCTTTCATTAGGCAACACAATAGCAAAATGTTGCCTTCCCAATTAAAGATTTGGAATCGTCCTAATGTACCTGGACACCTTCTACGAGGTCTTTCCATAATTAGATAAGGCATTCAGATATTATTCTGACATATGCGTAAGAAATGCATTGCTGAACAATCTGAGAAGTATGTTCCTACGCTTTAGAAATATCTTGCTGCATTACAGCGAAGCGGTTCTGCGTTACTGCGCTGATGAAGGAATAATTATTATTCCAAATTTGCTTATTACAATCTAATCATATTTAATGATTAAATATGTTACCTGATTCTAATAACCACGTGTTATTACCAGACAATAACATTTGAGAAAGATTTTGACAAGGAAATTCTATTTCCTATTCTATCTCAATCAATATTAAGGAATTTAGTTATTCCATATTTACGTGACTAATGATTTCAATAATCACTATGTAATCTGATAAAGTTTAGATCAGATTATACGTATGGGGAATATCATTAATGATTTCCTTCCCTCTTTGTCATTATGACCGTTGAGCATCTAGTTGCTGATTCACGATTACAGCTTGCTGTGGGCTGATTTTAGGAAACAAATTATTTGTTTTTAGGAAACCGATTATTTGTTTCATTCCTTTTTATACCAGACGACCCTCACATAATCACTGGAAGTTTTCGAACGATTTCTAAGTGGGCTGAGTGGCTGAGTGGTCTGAGTGGTCTAAGTGGTCGACGGAGAGCGGAAGGTGCTAAGTGTCTCCTGGTTCTTATTGCTCGCAAACTGCGTGCGAGGGTGTCAAGGGGCTGAGTTCAGATTCCTTGATCGTCGTGAGAGGGACTAGGTGTCCTCGGTGCGTTCAACGAGCAGCCGGCGAATCGTCTGAGGGAAGCTAAGTGAATACCTGTGCTGATTGCAGTAACCGGTTGCTGACCCATCGGCAAGAAGCCGTTCTTGTCGTGTCTTTTCGCAGGGAAGTCTCGAGCCTACGGAGTTTGAGCAGTTAGACACGCACTTGCGGGTGCGCGCCAGAAGTCTCGTGCCTGCAGGGTAGAACAGGAGTTGGGAACGCCGCCGGAGTAGAAAGAGGTCCTCCCGAGCACAGGGGTGTTGTGCAGAAGTCTTGAACGCCTGATACAGAGGGTTAGTAAAGCAGGTTGCGTAGAAGCCAACGGATCGGAAAATTCCACCCTAGGCACTGGGTGTGCAGTGCAGTGAGTCACGGCTGTGGTAACTACGCACGTCCGAACTGAGTGTAGGACGGATACCTTCTAAGTGGTCTTTGGGTTCTCTTTGTGATCTTTGTGGTTCTTCTCTTCGTGATCTTTGTGGTGATCTATTTGATCAACTTTGTGGTTGTCTCTCTTGCGCTTATAGACAGGATCATCCTGAGAAGGGACGAAATCTTTGTGGAAATCCTCTTCTGAGCAAACAAGTGCCGAAGCATTCCCTCGCTGTGAAGCAGAAACGGGCTGCTCTCTGAGAAGCCATTCTTCACTGTAAGGAATTATCTGTGAGGATTTATATACTAACACAACGTTGTCTCTCTGCTTTGATAGTCGGGCTTATATCAAGCGACAACGAGCTGTGTGCGAATCCTTTGAGCAATCAACTGCTGAGCGTGAGCATCATTCTGCTGGACACGAGAAGACGTCCACTGTGTGAGGAGCTGGCCGTTGCCAGGAGTGATCATCTATTGTACATGATTCTTAATCTCACTTTGTGAGAGAAACATACGCCTAGTGCAAGGGCTCTTTGCACCCATTATTTTCAAATAGTGGAATCACCTCTACGGTGGAAAGTGGACGTAGGTCGATTAAGGCCGAACCACTATAAACTACTGTGTCCCTTACGATTACGTAAACACTCGTACGAGAATCCAACGATCAAGTCGTAACGGTTACAGCAAAGCTGTTCTTATTCTGAGAAACGTTCTGCTATGATACAGTACGCTTCCGCTGACACTGAGAAAGGGCAAAAAAAAAGTTATAAACACTAATTCACCCCCTCTTAGTGTTCCTGAACGATCCAACAATTGGTATTAGAGCGGGTTTGCTGGAAAGCTTTCTTTGTGATTGCTAGTACCGAACTCTGGTGCTGAACCAAAACAGCTTGTTGCTGAAAGTCTTACATTAAAGCACAGTAAGGTGCTACTGAGTACTTAACAGGATGTCGATGCTCTTGACTGATGGTCATTCGACCGAACGTCCACCGCTCTTTGCAGGACAACACTTCTCATATTGGAAAATGAGAATGGAGTTGTTCATTGGAGCAAAAGAAGCCGATTGCTGGCATATTATTATGGAAGGAGATCTAATAGTTCCTCCACCTAATCCGAACGACATTCGGCATGAAAATGAAAGAAAGAGAACTATTTCTCTCAATACTAAAGCAAGGCACTATTTAGTGTGCGCTCTTGCTGGAAACGAATTCAATCGCGTCTCTACTTGTAAGACGGCGAAAGAAATGTGGGATAGACTTGCTTTGATCTATGATGGAATAGAACAAGTCAAGGAATCCAAAGTGAATGCATTAGTAACTCAATACGAAGCATTCAAGATGAAAAAGGATGAGTCAATAAATCAAATGTTTGATAGACTCACCGAAATCACTAATGCCATGGAATCACTTGGCAAAACAATTTCCAATTCTGAGTTAGTCAGAAAGATACTTCGCTCTTTGCCTAAAACTTAGGAAGCTAAGAAAACGGCAATCGAAGAAGCAAATGACTTAACGAGCTTAAGTCTTCAACAGCTACTTGGTTCTCTTGTCGCTTATGAGAATGAGAACAAGTTTGCTGAAGAAAAGAAATCCAATGCTGTTGCATTTAAAGGAAGTATTGAAATGTCCGATGAATCTGAGGATGAATCTTCATCTGATTCTGAGGATGAAGTCTCCTTGATGGCAAGGAAATTCAAAAGGTATCTTCGCAAAAATCGCTTTAAGGGAAAGCGAGATATTAAAAAGAAGAATACTAAACAACACCAAAGTAAATGTGGTGTATGCTATGACTGTAACAAACCTGGTCATATGCGACCAGATTGCCCACTTTTGAATGAGAAGGGCAAATCTTCAAAATACAAGAAAAATGCCATGATGGCATCTTGGAGTGATAGTGATGAGGAATCAGATCAGGATGACGAAACAACAAACATTTGCTATATGGCGCAAACTGATGCTGAAACTGGGAAGGTAAACGCTTTCTCACCTTCTGATCTATCTGCTCAAGATATTGAGAATCTTTTCTCTGAACTCTATGATAAAATTTGAGTCTTTATCCGCAAACAATAAAGCCCTTAAGAAGGAGAATAAATTCTTGAGTACTGAGAACGCTTCTCTTAAGGAAGAGTTATCAGCAAAGGCTAAGAAAGCGATAAAGAAGGTTTCTGAATCCAAATCAAAGATTGAGGAACTGCAGCAGCAACTTGATGCTACAAACAGAAAAACGGATTTATGTATGCATAAGATGCATGATTCTGGAAATGAGAAACATTCACCTCATGGGAAATATGTTCCTCCTCATGTTAGGAATGACGAGTCTCATTATATTATTCAAAGGCTACCTAGACTTTGCTACTACTGTAGAAGGCCAGATCATTTCATTAAAAATTGCCATGTGCGGCGAAATGATATGCGTGGCATTTCTTCTAAAGTTGATGCTTCTATTGTCAAATGGAAGGAACGACTCACTTAAGTTCTTTCTCTATTTCAGGGATGCTTCATGTCCATCGCTAAGGACCATGTATGGTACTTAGATAGTGGCTGTTCGAGGCACATGTCAGGAGATGTCTCCTTATTCTCCACACTGGTTTTCCAGGATGGTGGTGCTGTCACTTTTGGTGATAATGGAAAAGGGATGGTTAAAGGAACATGAACCATTTGCTGTTCTGACTCCCTCACCATTGAGGGAGTTCTTTATGTCAAAGGACTCCAGCACAATTTGATTAGTATTAGTCAATTGTGTGATAAGGGTTATCATGTTGCCTTCGATGAGAAAACATGTACTGTTTCACGGGATGATGTTACGTGTTTCATTGGTGAACGCAAGAAAAACATCTATATCCTGTCTTTTAAGAACATCTCCGCTGGAGAAAATTGTCTCATGTCCATTAAGGATGAAGCAACTCTATGGCACCGAAGGTTGGGATATGCAAACTATGACTTGCTGTCCAAACTAGCCAGAAAAGATGCTATTAAGGGATTACCTAAAATCAAGTTTGACAATGACAAGATATGTAATGCTTGTGCTATTGGCAAACAAACAAAGGTATCTTTTAAAAGCAAGAATATGATTTCAAGCAAGACTCCGCTTGAATTACTTCATATGGACTTATTTGGTCCAACAAGAACTCAAAGTCTTGGAGGTAAACGTTATGGATTAGTTGTGATAGATGACTTCTCCAGATTCACTTGGGTTAAATTCTTAGCTCACAAGAGTGATGCGTTTGGAACCTTTGAAACGTTAGTCAAACAACTTCAAAATGAGAAAGGTGTTTCTCTACGAAGTATTAGAACGGATCATGGTACCGAATTTGAGAACCATGACTTTGCTTCATTTTGTGAAGAATATGGTATTAATCATAATTTCTCTGCTCCATACACTCTACAGCAAAATGGAGTTGTAGAGCGAAAGAATTGAACCTTACAAGACATGGCGAGAACCATGTTGCTGGAAAGTGAGGTTGCTAAAAATCTTTGGGCTAAAGCTGTAATCACAGCATGCTACATCTCAAATCGTATTCATTTGAGACACTCATTAGGTAAAACTCCTTATGAGTTATATAAAGGCAGAAAGCCTAATATCTCATACTTTCATCCATTTGGAAGTAAGTGCTATATCTTGAGACCCATCAAAGATGGTGTCGGAAAGTTTGATGCTCGATCTGATGAGGGCATATTCTTAGGATACTCCCTTACGAGCAAAGCATATAGAGGTTTTAATAAAAGAACTCTAACTGTTGAAGAGTCCATTAATGTTAAAGTTGATGATTTTCTGACACAGGAGGAAGTTGTTGTGGAAGCAGCAGCACAATCCTCAACAAAAATATCAAATGAAACATCTCAGCATATGGTTGCTGAAAATAATCCGAACGGAAATACTGTAGCAGATGTACAGCAAGTGCCTACTGCACACACTGAAAATGATTCTGGTGGTTTCCAGGATATACAGATAGAGGATCGTATTCCTCCTTTATATAAGAAAAGACATCCTATTAACCAAGTAATAGGATCATTGCACACAGGAGTGCGAACCCGACATACAGCAAGTCTGTACTGTGAACACTCTGCTTTTATCTCTCAAGATGAACCTCAAGGCATTAATGATGCGCTTGATGACCCCAATTGGATTCTTGCAATGCAAGAGGAATTGAACCAATTTGAGAAAAACAAAGTTTGGAGTTTAGTACCTAGACCCAATGATCGTTCCATTATTGGAACAAAATGGGTTTATCGAAATAAACTTGATGAATCGGGAAATGTTGTAAGAAACAAAGCTAGACTTATAGCAAAAGGTTACTCACAAGAAGAATGTATCGATTATGATGAGACGTTTGCTCCTGTAGCACGTCTTGAGGCAATACGTCTACTCTTAGCGTATTCTTGGTATAATGACTTCAAGCTTTTCCAAATGGATGTGAAAAGCGCATTCCTTAATGGTGATCTAAAAGAGGAAGTGTATGTTGAACAACCTCCTGGATTCACCGATCCAAAGTATCGTAATCATGTTTATAAGCTCTCTAAAGCCTTGTATGGGCTTAAGCAAGCACCAAGAGCATGGTATGAAAAGCTTAGTTCTTTTCTCATTGAGAAAGGATATAAGCGTGGAAAAATAGACACAACCTTGTTTCTTAAGAAACAGGATGCTGATCTTCTAGTTGCTCAAATATATGTTGACGACATTATATTTGGTTCAACTAATGAAAAATTATGTACTGAATTCTCTGATCTAATGAAAGGAGAATTTGAAATGAGTCTCATGGGAGAACTAACTTTCTTTCTTGGACTTCAAATCAAACAAACCAAAGATGGAATTTTTATCCATCAAGAAAAATACAGCAAACAGTTACTCAAGAAATTTAATCTTGAGAATGCTAAACCTCTGTCAACTCCAATTGGCAGTAATACCAAAATTGAGAAAGATGAGGATGGAAAGGAAGTTGATTCCAAATCATATAGGAGCATGATAGGATCATTACTCTATCTTACTGCTTCGAGACCTGATATCATGTTTAGCGTATGCTTATGCGTTAGATATCAGTCTGTTCCAAAAGAGTCACATCTTGCTGCAGTTAAGAGGATCTTTCGATACCTCGTAGGAACTGTTAGCTTAGGCCTGTGGTATCCCAGAGGATCATTGCCGGATCCTATAGGATATTCAGATGCTGACTACACTGGATGTCGCATTGATAGAAAAAGCACATCCGGTACTTGTCAATTACTAGGAAATATGTTGATTTCCTGGTTCTCTAAAAAGCAGACATTTGTTGCTTTATCAACAGCAGAGGCTGAATATGTCGCAGCAGCGAGTTGCTGTGCTCAATTACTTTGGATACGACAACAACTTGAAGATTACGATCTTCATTTTGATGGTATTCTAATAATGTGTGACAACACAAGTGCAATTAATTTATCACGAAATCCTGTCCATCACTCAAGATCTAAGCATATTGAGTTGAGACATCATTTTCTTCGTGACAATGTGCAAAATGGCAATGTGGATATTCAGTACATAAGTACTGAGCAACAGCTTGCTGATATTCTTACAAAACCACTTGACAAGGAAAGGTTTGAGTATTTACGAAGTGAATTAGGGATATGTAATCCTAATATCTAAGATGATGATATTCTCATCTAATAATTTTGAGAAATTTTTGGAATATAAAAATTTCCTAAAATAGGAAGAGATCTTCTTACCTTGTTGAGCGCAAGGGAACTTCCAAGAAACGGTCACAGTCTGTGACTGCTTCCGGCCAGCAACTCCCTGTTGTGGAGAATCCTTCTCTCACTAAGGGGGAGTCATCGGGACTGTATGTCCCAGCTCCGGTGGTCACTGAGACCAAGGAGACACCTGCTGTTGTTCCTGTTAAGGAAAATGTGGCTACGATTGTTGATGCCACAGTTCTTGTCGACTCTGAAGTTGCTGGGGAGAAAACCCTCGCTGTTGAGGAAGAAACCGCTGCACCAGAGGAGGTTACCAAGTCAATAACAGGCATGTCCGAGTCTATTGACAAAGCGGACACCTCCCCCACTCCGCATCTAGAACTCTCTAATGATGAGAGTAAGGAAAGTGAGGATCTTGATGCTACCCAATCCGTAGATGAACAGGACTCTTCTGCTGAGAAGACCCCTGCTGCGGATGACACTGTGTAGGTAGTTGGCTATGTTATCCAGAATCCTCCTGTTCGCTCTTCTCTGGGTATTGCTTCTCGCACCAGGATGAAGTGATCTTTCGCTGATATGAAGGATGATATGCCTTCTAGCTCTCCTGGTTATAGGATGAGTGTCAGCATGTTTTTGCTGCAATATAACTGCCACTTGTTTTAGTCCTTTCTTTTTGATATGACAAAAAGGGGGAGAAGAATAAGTTAAGGGGGAGCTTGCTTACTGTTTACTTTCAGGGGGAGTTGAGTTTGTGTTTCAAGCTCTATGATCTATTCCCTATGATCTAACTTCAAGCTTCGTGTTTTGTCATCATCAAAAAGGGGGAGAATGTTAGCCTTGGTTTTGATGATGAGCTTGAGAAGCTAGTCGCTGTAACACTTCGCTTATTCTTAGTGATAAGTTTGAGAAATGTGTTGTGAGCTTGAGAAGCTAGTCGCTGTAACACTTCGCTTATTCTTAGTGATAAGTTTGAGAAATGTGTTGTGAGCTTGAGAAGCTAGTCGCTGTAACACTTCGCTTATTCTTAGTGATAAGTTCGAGAAATGTGTTGCTGAACCACAGCGAGTAACAGTTGCAGATTGCTGCGTTACAATAAGCTGTTACTGTGATATTACGCATAAACATTGAAAATATGGAAACATATTTTTCAATATTTATATTTTACTTTGGACGTCTGAGTGTCCAAGTTAGTTTAATTTGGCTTAATGGTCTCATTATATATATTTAGGGAACTAAATATCGTGAGATTAGCTTTCCAAGTTTATTTTTGGAAACAAAATATTTCTCTGATATCCTTCAGCAATGTTACGCTGTAGTAAGAGAAAGTATCAAATCCAATATCTGGTGAAGGAAGTTACCGTTGGGGACTTTCCTTCTGTGGCACAGCGAACCGTTGAGCAGAGTGTTGCTGAGCCTGAGTTGTACGTGGCTACACTGCAGCAAGTTGATACTGCTTCGCTACGCCTTTTGGAAACTTGGAAATATTATTTCCTTTTGAAATATATTTCGGATTATTTCGAAATAAATTTCTTGAAATACAATGGATTTTTCAAATCCTTTCATTAGGCAACACAATAGCAAAATGTTGCCTTCCCAATTAAAGATTTGGAATCGTCCTAATGTACCTGGACACCTTCTACGAGGTCTTTCCATAATTAGACAAGGCATTCGGATATTATTCTGACATATGCGTAAGAAATGCATTGCTGAACAATCTGAGAAGTATGTTCCTACGCTTCAGAAATATCTTGCTGCATTACAGCGAAGCGGTTCTGCGTTACTGCGCTGATGAAGGAATAATTATTATTCCAAATTTGCTTATTACAATCTAATCATATTTAATGATTAAATATGTTACCTGATTCTAATAACCACGTGTTATTACCAGACAATAACGCTTGAGAAAGATTTTGACAAGGAAATTCTATTTCCTATTCTATCTCAATCAATATTAAGGAATTTAGTTATTCCATATTTACGTGACTAATGATTTCAATAATCACTATGTAATCTGATAAAGTTTAGATCAGATTATACGTATGGGGAATATCATTAATGATTTCCTTCCCTCTTTGTCATTATGACCGTTGAGCATCTAGTTGCTGATTCACGATTACAGCTTGCTGTGGGCTGATTTTAGGAAACAAATTATTTGTTTTTAGGAAGCCGATTATTTGTTTCATTCCTTTTTTATACCAGACGACCCTCACATAATCACTGGACGTTTTCGAACGATTTCTAAGTGGGCTGAGTGGCTGAGCGGTCTGAGTGGTCTAAGTGGTCGACGGAGAGCGGAAGGTGCTAAGTTTCTCCTGGTTCGTATTGCTCGCAAACTGCGTGCGAGGGTGTCAAGGGGCTGAGTTCAGATTCCTTGATCGTCGTGAGAGGGACTAGGTGTCCTCGGTGCGTTCAATGAGCAGCCGGCGACTCGTCTGAGGGAAGCTAAGTGAATACCTGTGCTGATTGCAGTAACCGGTTGCTGACCCATTGGCAAGAAGCCGTTCTTGTCGTGTCTTTTCGCAGGGAAGTCTCGAGACTACGGAGTTTGAGCAGTTAGACACGTACTTGCGGGTGCGCGCTAGAAGTCTCGTGCCTGCAGGGTAGAGCAGGAGTTGGGAACGCCGCCGAAGTGGAAAGAGTTCCTCTCGATCACAGGGGTGCTGTGCAGAAGTCTTGAACGCCTGATACAGAGGGTTAGTAAAGCAAGTTGCGTGGAAGCCAACGGATCGGAAAATTCCACGTTAGGCACTGGGTGTGCAGTGCAGTGAGTCACGACTGTGGTAACCGTGTACGTCCGAACTGAGTGTAGGACGGATACCTTCTAAGTGGTCTTTGTCGTTCTCTTTGTGATCTTTGTGGTTCTTCTCTTCGTGATCTTTGTGGTGATCTATTTGATCAACTTTGTGGTTGTCTCTCTTGCGCTTATAGACAGGATCATCCTGAGAAGGGACGAAATCTTTGTGGAAATCCTCTTCTGAGCAAACAAGTGCCGAAGCATTCCTTCGCTGTGAAGCAGAAACGGGCTGCTCTCTGAGAAGCCATTCTTCACTGTAAGGAATTATCTGTGAGGATTTATATACTAACACAACGTTGTCTCTCTTCTTTGATAGTCAGGTTTATATCAAGCAACAACGAGCTGTGTGCGAATCCTTTGAGCAATCAACTGCTGAGCGTGAGCATCATTCTGCTGGACACGAGAAGACGTCCACTGTGTGAGGAGCTGACCGTTGCTAGGAGTGATCATCTATTGTACAGGATTCTAAATCTCACTTTGTGAGAGAAACATACGCCTAGTGCAAGGGCTCTTTACACCCATTATTTTCAAATAGTGGAATCACCTCTACGGTGGAAAGTGGACGTAGGTCGATTAAGGCCGAACCACTATAAACTACTGTGTCCCTTACGATTGCGTAAACACTCGTACGAGAATCCAACGATCAAGTCGTAACGGTTACAGCAAAGCAGTTCTCCTTCTGAGAAACGTTCTGCTATGATACAGTACGCTTCCGCTGACACTGAGAAAGGGCAAAAAAAAAGTTATAAACACTAATTCACCCCCTCTTAGTGTTCCTGAACGATCCAACACATAACATTAAAGATTTTGACATTGAAGGTAAGAGAATCCAACCAACGTCTTCCACATATTATAATTCTTGTAAATTAATTTTTTTACGCGTTTCCATGATTTTGAGTTGTATGACATTGAAGAGATGAAGTCGTTGTGCTTATTACATCTTTATGCGACAAGATTTCGGCCACAACCGACGTGGTTTAATACCTGAACTCTTCTTGACTTAGTTGGCTGAGAGTCGTACGAACCATCCATCCTTAATGAGAGGAATCGCAAAGAAAAAGATTTAGAAAGAGGAGGAGAGACGATTTTACTTGCTCCCTCGAGCATGCTCCAAGTGAAAGGGAGTGTCCGAGACGTAACTAATTAGGTACTACGAGATGTACCATGTGTAAAATTAGTGGACGTCTCCCTAATTAACCATTCGTCCTTGTTTTTTTCTTTTATTTCCCTCCAATTCTCAATTACTTTCGACATTTACTTCCTACTCTAGAAAGAAAGATTCAAACCCGAGTGAGTTGGTACTAAACCTGCTGGTCACCCAACTTTTGGTACCAAAAATAAACTCGGAAACATGAACCCCCGGCGGGTCAAATCACGTGGACACAGCGAATGTTGAAATACATGCAATTGGAGTTTTGTATGGAAATATGGTTAGTTTTAAAAAAAATTTGCGAAATACGGTTCCAGTTTCGTAAAATACGGGTTTTGGAAACCCGCCCCTTACGCATGCACCGATAAATGCTTAAGTGTTCAAGGGGCGCGGTCTCAAAACGCCCCTTGAAGAGGCCGTTCCCCCCACGGCCCCCCTGTCCCCCCTTGTCATTTTGGACATCTGACGGGGGCGGGTCACTCCCTCCCGGTCCCCCTCCGCCCCCCCCCCCCCCCCCCCCCCCCCCCCCCCCCCGTTCCCCCTACAAGGGGCGGGTTTTCAAATCCCGCCCCTCCTGTGGCATACAAGGGGCGCGATTTGAGACTGCACCCCTTGTTGGAATAACATAAGGGGCGGGTTTCCCTGGCAATGCAACACACCTATGAATAACTTTAGAAACCCTGTTTCAACAAACAGAAACAATTCATAGGTAACATCCATACATCCAACACCAAACTTCAGAACAATCTAACACCCAACATTCAATAACAAAGCCAATGTATTGTACAAAGTCAAACGTCCAAATTTCATATCGTCAAACATCTAACGTACAAAGTCAAACGTCCGAATACACGAGTCAGTAATGTCCCCCACGCCTCGTAGATTTCCTCCTAACATAAGCCCTCACGACGGGGACTTCTGGAACTTCAGGCTGCTCAGATGGAACATCCGGGTACAGTTGTGTAATTTGAGAAGTTCCTTCTCCTTGTTGCAAATGGTCGTACCTGAAGAAGTTATATTAGTTAAGTTATGAAAGTTTAAATGAATCTTAAATCGAAGGACTTACCCGAATTGTCTTGGGCCTTTAATCGGAGCCTCCGGTGTAGAACTGGACCCAACCTCGTAGTAAGGAGTGTCGTAATCGCCATAAACATGAGAAACTTGCGAGATGAGCATCCCTTCTCGCACTTCATGGTCCTCCTCGTCAAATACGGGGTCGTCGTATGTCCGTGGCTCCTCCTCATGTTCATGATCCTCTTCTGCAACGTCTATATGATGAGGATCTTCTTCCTCCATATGATCTTCCTCCTCCATTTGTTGTCCATCTTGTGGGAAGAACTCGTATGCAGGTTGATCTTCCAACCCGCCGGTACGACCATATAATCTCATCGGTGCATACTCCCGCATCATTTCCATGGACTCCGCGGCAAGAGTAACGAGTTCCGGCTGGTCAGACCGAAGCTTTATCTTTCGGAAGTTCTTCATCTACATCAGAAGTATAGGTTAAAGTTGAACAATGAATGAGAAAATGTTATGAGATAGTCATACTCATTAAGGACATACCAATGTGCCTAGCATGGAGCCGGTGTGCGAGATGTGCTGCCTGGTATGCTTTGCATACCATTTTGAATATCTGATGGGAGACTCCCAAAATAGCGGCACGACCATGTTGAGACGATCTTCCCACTGGTCCACAAACACTCGGTGGATCTCTCTCCAGTTGTTCATCGTCTTCCCGCGTAAATCTATCTTGTGGAGTGCCTTGCTTGTGTCACAATCTTGCGGCACCAGTTGATGATCGCCAAAATGACGAATCACTCTATCCGGGTACTGCCATTCCACGATGTAGAAGCA
This sequence comes from Melastoma dodecandrum, assembly GCA_029817715.1. NCBI lineage: Eukaryota > Viridiplantae > Streptophyta > Magnoliopsida > Myrtales > Melastomataceae > Melastoma > Melastoma dodecandrum. The sequence continues at coordinate 2,820,126 of JARUPY010000079.1, read as the reverse complement.
AATTAGCGGAAGTCTTGCATGCCAGAAAGCCTCACCAGATCGGCAGTAATCAGGAAGCATGGCTACCAACTCATCCGGGTAAGGATGCCAAATAATCTGCATATATCAATGTGAATGTGTGAGAAGAGTTCGATATAATCAAATGAATTTGTTAGCTATAGTAGTTTACATGATCCATGCTCTGCTTATCGAATGCCTCTCTGTAGGAGGAAAGAACATGGGTGGACACCGTGCGTACATCCTTCGCAACGGCCCATCTATGGCTCAAAGGCATATCTTCCACAAAGGGGGTACGGAGTCTCAGAGGTGCTACATGAGGGAATCTATCCATGCCCAAATCTGTAGCAGTATCAATGGACCCTCTATCTGAGATGCCTTATGGTGAGCCGCCTTACACAAACTCCTGTAAAGCCATGCTAGGCATGCACTTCCCCAACTATAATTTCCAGCCCTCTCAAAGTCAGCTATCAAAGGCAACCAGAATACATGCACTAAACTATCTGACTTTGTCGTGAACAACATCGCACCAATCAGCTGTAGAATACATGCCCTGGTATGCATCTGCACTAACTCCTCAGGGGCATCTATAGGGATCTCACCAAAATTCGCAGCCAGCCAGCTAAGTCTAATACAACTAGACCTGATGTTGTCACCCCTAGGTATCCGGCCCAATAACTCTAAGCACACCGCCTCATTAGATACGGATGTATCTGCTATCACCGCATCACCATCTACAGGCAAACCTAGTTGAATTGCCACATCCTGAAGGGTGATAGCCATCTCACCGTGCAACATATGGAAGGTGTGCGTCTCCGGCCTCCAGCGTTCCGTCAATGCTGTGATGAGGGCCCAGTCCAATGATATGAATGGAAGCTTAGCCACTTCATAGAATCCTGCTTGACGGAGGTATACGTCCATCCTGAGATCGGTGGCACCTCCCTTCAGCGATTTCTCAACCCGACGGCAAGTGAGAATGTTATTCTGTAGGTACGACACGAGTTAGTAAAAAAGATACGAATACATGAAACATATAAGATGCCACCAAGGTACGAATACACGAATTCACATACCACGCTATATCCGGCTTCCCATACAGCCGTCGATCGATGCTCTGCTTGAGCATCAAGAACACTTGTCTTTCTTGGTCCTGGACGCATTTTCCTGTTACAAAATATATCAACAACGGTTAATAACAAGAACAACTTAAGCATAAAATCAGAAATCACAACTTATTCAACAATTGAAACAACACTTACAAAGATTCCTATTAGGACAACTACGTCGGTTATGACCTTCCTTTCTACATAACCCACAACTAGTTTTCCAAGTTTTCTCCATGATGTCCATTTCATTTCGTATACGGGATGACCGTGGACGCCCTTTTGGTCTGACTCTTGTAGGATCGGGATTGACTCTCGGGAAAGGATATTCTGGCCAATCATCTTTGCAGTCAAAAGAATGCCATTTCGAAGCATACACGGCCTTCTGACACTCGAATGAGTAGAAATGACTAATCACAGCGGTATGATCTACATGCATGTGTGCATAACAAGCCAAAGCGTGCGGACACGGAATGCGATAAATTTGCCACTTCTTGTAGTATCATCCTCGAAAATGACCTTCCCAGTATCGCCACTGTTTAGATAGAATGGTAGAAGTTTTTCCAACCGTTTCTTCCTAGAGGAACCAGCCTCATTAACCCCCACATTGTTATCATCGTTCCCTAAATCAACACCATTAAACATTTCATCATCAGTATCCGCCTCATCGGAATTCACAATTGAATCAACGATATGATTCTCATATCGCCGATAAATAGTTTCGTTTACAGCTGCTTCATCGCCCACATCACGTTCTAAATCTTCAAACGGATCACCCTCTTCATAATTGTCTCCGTAATCATTACCACCGTCATCATCCATATCACCATCCGCCTTATTCCCCACATTACCACCATATCCGCTACACCCTTCATTCACCGGTACAAATCGACGAAAATTTCTACTAACTTCGAAATTTTCCATTCTCTCTTGCACAACATTTAACCCCTCATCCACATTCACTCCTACGGCTTGCATGTTACTACCGTGCTTACTTCTTGAATTTGTCGGCCTCCCTTCATTTCTAGAATTCCCAGAAACTGATATCACATATACTTCTTGAATGCGGTCACCATTTGACATCGCAAACTCACACAATAACCTAACATCTTCATCATCACCAATCTGTACTAGCACAAAATTTATGCCGGAAGGACCATACGAAGGAACGTGATATCTATGACATATTTCCAGCCAACTTCCTTCGCTTAATCTCATTGCATTAGCAATGACCCTTTCGAATTGGACATAGTCCACATCAACAGGTATCCTTATACGTTTCACTGGACCCCTATTATAACATACTCCTTGACTACCGTGAATAACTTTGCCATTACCATACAATAACAAATGAACTTGCGCCATTCAAACGTAAGGGAAAACTTACGTGAATTAGCTCCCCTCTCGAACTTAATAATACCTACAACAATTCAAACAACGTATAAGTAATCATCATAATTGTAATACCAAACAACAATTTATAAATTTATATACTAAATAATCAAATCAATTTATAAATTTATATACTAATTAATCAATCCTACATTTCGAACCAAATGTTCTAACATAAAAATCTAACCTAAATTTTAAAACTAAATTTCTAACATAAATTTTCTAACCTAAAATATCTTACTTAAATAATTCAACTTACGAATGATAATCGGATGTCGGACGGGTGGAGATCGGAGGTCGAACGTCGGAGGTCGGAGGTCGGAGGTCGGAGGTCGAACGGGCGGATGAGGGGAGGACGGGGGACGGCACGAACGGGGGTCGGAGGCGGGGAGGATGGAGCATGGGGCGTAGGAGGTTGCTGCGTCGGAAGTCGGGGGCCGAGGGTCGGAGGAATCGGGAGTCGGACGTCGGGTTTCTGACAATTTTGGGGGTTGGGGGTCGGCTGAATAGGGTTTCGATCCCGATTTGGGGACTTATGTCCGTCGAAGAGGCGGGTTTGAAGCCCCCCTGAAGGGGGGTGCGGGGGGACTGCCCACAGGTTGGGGGGGACCGGGGGACTGCCTTAACTGTCTTTTTATTAAAAATATAAAATTTCAAAATAAAAATAATGTAGAGCACCAATATAAATTTTCATGTTATTATAGACCAACTTAATGGAACAACAATTTGTGACATTGTCAAATTCTTTTTTTGTGGGTATTTGATTATTTTGTGTAATCGTCACAAAACTCCAAATTCAACAACCCATAAATTTAGTGAAACGCACACAACGCATCAACGAGAGCGTATACATTTTATTTTAGTACACTATATTGATCTTGTCAAAGGACTTGCTGTCCAAACCCTTGGAGAAGAAATTGTTGATGAACTCCTCCTGGGTGAAGTCCCTGTAAATGGCCGGCCGGTCCGCCGTCACCAACTCCGGCAAGGGCCGGTAAATGCACCCTTCCCTCCAATCAGACAGGTTGAAGAAAACCACGACCGAAACCCTCGGCTCCTTACAACAGTTGGCGACGATGCAGTGCTCCGGTTCCTGTACTCGTTGTTGGATACGATCTGCACTACACGTTCGAAGGACGCCAAAAATACACGAATTAAAGTTCATTAGTCAGATATTCGATCATGAAATAAGGATGATTGCGAAGCTAATCAAGGTACCAAGGAACTCAATATTCAAATGTTAGGTGCACCAAGTTTGAATGTTCGGTGTGAAACTTGTGTTCCGTAATAATTGAAGTATAGAGACAAGGATTTGATTTATCAATACTATCTCGAAAGTGCTTGCGTTTTGGACCGTCGCTTCTTAACGATATGTGACCATTTGGGGAAGAAAGAAACGACACGGTATCAATTTCCTGAAGGAAATCACCCACGTTAACGATCAGGCCACCTCGACCGGTTCGATCTCGACCCACCCGTCGTCGTGCCTTACTATCCCCTTCACATGATTTGGCAGCAACACCGTCACCACCCCCGGATCGGTGTGCGGAGTTATCCCCATGGTTAAGTCTGACTGCGGACAGTAGTAGTAGTGTCGGACGAAAGCCCTTGTGTCGGGAAAGCTAAGCTCCTTGAATTTCCCCTTGTGCAACCCCAGCCCTTCGCTCAACAACCCCATCACTGCCTCACCGACACCCTTGACAGGGCCATTCTACGTGACCACCTCCTAACGGCATACCTCCGGGATATCCGCTTCGTCGAGCGGCATAGGCGACAACCACGCCTGGATTGAGTCGTGTCAGCACGCAACATTAGAGCGGTACGAGTTGTTGTTGCTCGTGTTTAGAAACAAAAATTTTGGGTTACAGATCTCGGCTTCATCTACGGATCAACGGTTCAGAATAAAGGCCAAAGGTACGGGAACTACAGTAAGGAGGTGGCTACAGAAACACACCAGGCGAAGGTTTGTTGGGTCATCAAATGACAGGGTTACCAGATGAAAAGGGTCAGTGAAGCGACGAACGACAGTCAATTGGGCGGGTGAGGAAACTCTACGGCGAAGGCTAATGGGCGATGCAGTCATTAACGAAGGGTTGAACTTCAAGTCAACTCGCTTATGTTTAAAATGAAGGGTGGCTCCAGAAAGGTGGCAGCCAGTCAGAAAGTAGATATCCTCCAAAGTGATCGACATCGGTCCTTTGGGGAAATAGAAGCAGTTGACATTAGTATTCCAAAAAGACAGAAAACTCGCACATACTGACAGGTTGGGCTCAGTGTTGAAGCATGATGTGTCGATCAAGTCCTTGATCCCCATCGCTTCTCATGCAGTACACTTTTTCTCCATCCACCAGGAGACCCACGAATTGGGCGTCTCACTCCTTTGGGGAGGGAAAACAACGGAGGTGCGCTCGTGCGGACGGACCCCATCCTGACGGCTCGAATTCACCAGGAGAGAAAACAACGGGGAACTTGTTGGTGAAAAGGAACAACCTTTCCGCATCGGAGAGGAGAAAGCGCTTGGGCTCGGGAACAAACGGACCCACGGTTTGTTGTTCCGACATTTGAACGCTAAAGCTGGTTTCCGTTTCGTGGCAAGAAAATACATGATACTGCCAGGACCCAACGAAAGCCCGTCGGAAAGCGGCTATGTCACCCTCTTCATGGGTCGGGGAAGTCAAGGACGATGGGGATGAAGCACCAGAGTCCATGGGAGTTAGAAAGAATCAGGGTTTCGAAAGGAGTGGAAAAGAAGGAGAAGGGTTTCTGATTGCGTGGGCTGGAAACCTCGCCCCCTACTAGGCTATATATTTCAGAAATCGACAAGACGGCTAAGGCCCAAAAAGAATGTCGCTTGACGATCAAAAGGAGTGTCGCTTCGCTTGGAAACTGATGACGCTTCAAAAGTCATAAGTGGGCAGGCGAAGAGACTTAAGATACACATTTATTCTCATATAAATCCTTGGTTTATTACATGGGTTTGATTGATGCATGTACATACAGATAAAACATAAATAACTCAGTAGACGACGTTTCCTATTCTTACCGAAATGCTCTCTATTGAAGATCCTTCGAGTTATCCGAGATATTCAAGGCTTTATCCACTGGAGGCGGCTACACATTGTACACGATTCTTCCCTCAGATGGAGAAGATCGTTGGCTGCAACCGGAAACTTCTTTGCATGGTGAAGGCGTTGCTGGAGTGGATCACCCAGCGGGAAGATCTTGTCCTTCCTCGTCTGAGGCGGACAAATTGAGAATAGGGCAGCACCTTTGTCCCATGGTGACTTAGTAACCCCGGAAGTTTGGCGTCTCCGGGAAGCACCAAAGGTTAGTCCAATCAGGACACAACCCCGGATGACGCGCCAAGGCTCTGCTCAGGCCCTCTGCCCTTCCAGACAACCTCATCGAGAAGTAATGTGGAGATTTTAGAGGGGGAGAAACCACTTGCATAAGGTGGTGGACATAGGTTCTCAAGCAAGCTAAGGTAATGGACATAAGTCTTAGGTAGAATGCTGAAGGACGGGAAACCTCATAACTTGGCTAGTCTCAAAAGCGGTGGTTTGCAATTTGGAAAACGATCCGGGCATCGCTATTTATAGCGGGGTTATGAGCGATATAAAGACTTTGACAAAAGATATCATGACAGAAATCTTGGGGATTTCAACAGTTGTTCCGAGGATCTCAACCGATACGCATCGAGGATATCGACGGTTAAGGATTTATGTTCGCCAGCACACGTTATTAGGCTGTAGGGAATGATTACTTAGTCTTTTTCAAGACCAGACAGATCACTTCGTCTGCTTTGAGGGGAGCTTACATGTTTAACAACAGAAATTCTGGGCCACAGATCTCGGCTTCCGATGGATCAACGATTCAGAATTCAGGCCTAAGGTATGGAAACCCAGTAAGGAGGTGGCCACGGAAACACACCAGGCGAAGGCTTGTTGGACGAAGCAGTCATCAAGCAACAGGGTTACTAAATGACAAGGGTCAGCGAAGCGACAAGCGACAGTCAACTGGGCGAGCAAGAAAACTCTACGACGTAGGCTAATGGACAATGCGGTCGATCAGTAGATATTAAGAAAGATTCTAGGTGATCTCAGGATTTGGGAGGGAATTGTTACCTAGTTTGCTCGGATGGAAAATGAAGACTGGTAGCAAAGAATACGTAATATATGTGCAATATTTCATTACTGTACATGCGAAGGTCTAGCTTAGTATAAATAGTTGTTCTTAGGCATTGTACAAAACACCACGTCGATCCCGAAAAGGTCGAAATGGGTATTTCGTTGGCCGCTGATGTCCTCACTGCCTTAAGGTCGGAGAGTGAGGACTGAGGATGGCATTAGAACTCGGGGATGCTGTGGGCACCGGAGTCAGAGAGACCTTGGACTCCGATCTTTGCTTCATCAAATTCGTTGATCGCCTTCATTCGGTTGGAAGTTGTTATAAATCATGTCGGGGTTACCCTTCACCTAAAACCTAGCAATTAGATGAAGGGTCCTAACTCTATTTAAGGTGTTGGCCCAGGCCTTTTCTATCCGATGTGGGACTATCCCAACACCTCACCGTCATCCCACATTGGATCTTTGTCCGGGGTCGGGCGCCCTCGTTCGGAATCTTTGTCCGATGAGACGAATCTGGGTCTGATACCATGAAGAACACAGAAGAACAGAGGCTGAAACAACAGAAGAAGAAGAAGAAGAAGAAGAAGAAGAAGAAGAAGAAGAAGAAGAAGAGAGGAGGATAAGGACAGGGAATAATATTCCCTCTTACTAACAGTCGTACGATTACAACGTTGTTATATAGCCTCTACCCTCTGCCAGTAACAGAAAAAACAGAAAAAGAAAGAACAGAACGTTTGGTTGGTTACACTAACTAACAACACCAGCAAATAACACTCGTTGGACTTGGAAGAGGCCTAACTTCACTTCTCTTGGGCTTGAATCTCTTTGGGCTTAAATATCGAAAGCCTTATGGTCTCTATTCCAACACTTCCCTGCAAATCTAAAACCTTTCTACCATTCTGTCCTGTTTTCCCTCAAATTCTTCCTTCACAGATACGTACTTCAACAACACTTCAATACTTCCCCGCAATAACACCTTCTCCAACTGACTGTGCTGTACTTCTACAATCAGTTCTTGCAACTAAAGAAGTCATCTCACTGTGACGAGAATTAGCCTGTCCATCTGGTTTGTGCGCAACAATGAGTTTACTACGCATATTAACAAACTTAGATACTGGAATCATCTTTGTCAACAGATCTACAATCTGTTCTTCAGAATTGATATATGTAGCTGCCAAGTACCAGCAACCACCTTCTCCCGAACGAAATAAAAATCAATCTCAACATGCTTGGTTTGAGCATGCAGAACTGCTGCTCAAATTGTCACAATAAACAACTGGACTAGCATCGATGGATACACATAATTCTTTTAGTAAACCTTGCACCCAAGTAACTTCTACCACACCATCTGCCAGGGCACGAAATTCAGCTTCTGTACTAGAACGCGAAACTACCATTTGTTTATGAGAAGCCCAATATATCAAATTCGGATCAAGAAATGTACAGTAACCCCCAGTGCTCTTCCTATCATCCGGGCAGCTAACCCAATAAGCATCCGTATAGCTTGAAATATCAAAAAAAGTTCCAAGTGAGATCATAATACCATAAGACTTTGTGCTCTTAAGATCCTCAGGATGCGCTTTACTGCTTGGAGATGAGCTGAAGTTGGTTGACTCAAGAACTGGCACGTCTTATTTACTACAAAGCTGATATCAGGCCTTGTGTTAGTGCAATATTGAAGAGCTCCAACAAGGCTTCTATATGCTGTTGGATCAGGCAGTGTGTCCCCTTCATACTTAGACAACGTGGCAGTGGTAGCCATTGGAGAAGCTACTGCTTTGCTTTCCTGCATGCTTGCTTTCTTCAACAAGTCAGTGATATACTTCTCTTGACATAGATGCAAAGAGCCACGATTTCTTGTCACCTGAAATCCAAGAAAATAAGATAATTCACCAAGATCTTTAAGAGCAAATTTATCATGCAGTCTCGGGAGAAGAACTGCCACTCCTTGGACATTAGACCCCGTGACAATAATGTCATCCGCATAAACAAGCAAGATGATAGTTCCTGCATCAGACTTTTGATAAAATAGGGAGGCATCTGCCTTTGAATTTGTAAAGCCCCACTGACAAAGACAGGAACTAAGATTCATATACCACTCTCGAGGACTTTGCTTTAGCCCCTACAACACTTTCTTTAAACGACAAACATAAGAAGGTCGTTGAGGATCTTCAAATCCTGGTGGCTGATGCATATGAACTGTCTCATGTAACTCCCCATTAAGAAATGCATTATGGACATCAAGATGTCGCAATGGCCAGCTGTATCTACCAGTTAAACACAATATGATTCGAATAGTTCGCTGCTTTACCACTGGACTAAAGGTTTCTTTGTAATCTATACCAGGCGTCTGATGAAAACCTTTAGCCACAAGTCTCGCTTAGCATCTTTCTAGCTGTCCATTCGAAGTAAGTTTCACCTTGTACACCCATTTACACCCAATTACTTTGTGAGCCTCATGACGTGGTACAAGTTCCCAGGTTTGGTTTTGCATTAGTGCCTCAAGTTCAGCTCTCATAGCATCCTTCCACACCTGTGACGTGAGGGCCTCATGTAAAGAGGAAGGCTCAGTGGGAAGGTTGGAGACATGTATGGTGGAAGAGGAGTCAGATGACTGTGTTGAATAGATTTTAGGCTTATACACTCCTGCTTTAGATCGTGTGATCATAGGATGAACATTTCCCTGACCTGAATCCCGATGTGGTATATCCCATGTCGTAGGAGGTAATTGTGCAGTTGGAGACACAATTAAGTCAGAACCTTGCATAATGTCATTAAGTACAGGAGATAATACTAGAGGCTGTAATGTCAAAGGACTAGACCGAGGTAAATTTGACTGAGGAGAGATGGGAAAAGGATACAGAACAAAAGGAACCGAAGAGGAAGACACTACAGCTAATTGCAGAAGACTGTGAAAAGGGAATATAGTCTCGTTGAATATAACAGCTCTGGAAATATAGAGACGACTAGACTTGGGTTCTAGACAGATATATCCTTTATGAGAATGACTTTTTCCTAAATATACACATGTGATTGACCTGGATTCAAGTTTGTGGTGAGAGTAAGGTCTAAGATAAGGAAAACAGAGACAACCAAACACTCGCAAGGAACCATAATCAGGATTAGTTCCATACAACAGATTGAATGGAACTTTAAACCGCAATGCTCGAGAGGGTAAGATATTAATTAAAGAAGTTGCTTCAGTGAAAGCATACACCCAAAACTTTTTGGGAAGGTTGGCAAGATGTAATAAAGCGAGACCAACTTCCACTATATGTCTGTTCTTTCGTTCTACTTGGCCATTCTGTTGGGGAGTATGGGGGCAGGACACTTGATGAATAATGCCATGGTGAAGTAAGTATTGATGGATAGATCGAAATTCCCCTCCCCAGTCGGATCGAACAGTTTGAATAATTGCATTAAACTGTGTTTTAACCATAGTATGAAACTGTGTAAAGGCTTGAAGAGCTTGAGATTTTGTATGGAGAAAATATATCCATGAAAAACGAGTTGCATCATCGATTAAAAGCATAAAATAATTTACCCCAGTAGTAGACTTTATAGGAGAAGGCCCCCACAAGTCTGTATGAAGAAGTTGGAAAGGTTTCTTAGCATGTGATGTGGACAAGGTAAATGGTAAGTGATGATGCTTACTCACTGCACATGACTGACAAAAAGGAAGAGTATCAGTACTGTTTGAGAGATTACATGATCTTAGTAACCTAAGTAAGGCATCGGTATAAGGATGTCCTAGTCTGGAGTGCCAATGTGCTTGCTTGTTGATGAAGAAGCTGTAGTGGAATATGCACAGGGTGATGTGGGGATGTTTGCAGATGAGGATAAGCTGGTTTGAGAAGGATATTGCGTCGTAGGTCTGAAAAAAGACTTAAGTTGGGCAGGTATCTTGGAAGGAAATTTGTACAGACCCTGCTCCATCTTGCCCTAGAGTATGATGTGGTTTGTTTTGATGTCCTTGACAAAAAAGGAAGTAGGAGTGAATTCAACAGAGACACGATTATCTTGACAAAGTTTAGAGACACTAATCAATTTTTGTAGTAAAGAGGGTGTATGAAGAACACAATTAAGAAAAAGAGGTCCAGAAATAATATGCAAGGTTCTGTCTGCTATGTGCGATATGCCAACATGATGGCCACTACCTATCATAACAGAAGATGTACCTTGGTAGGATGCAGAATTCTGTAGGTCAGTTGCATTAGGAGTAACATGGTGTGTTGCTCTCCAGAATCAAGAAGCCAAGTCTCAGAGTCTGATGCAGATATTAAAGTGGGGTTTCGGTGAAAAACAGTTTGAGTGGTAGGGAAGTAGGTCTGAACAGGAGAGATGGCATGTCCAGGGAAAGATGATGTTGTAGAAGGATGAAAGTTGGTAAAGTAAGTTTGTGGAGAGGAGGTATTACTAGGGAAAGATGGTGTGTAGTTGGTATTCATTCTGTAATAGCATGAGGCTGTAGTATGGCCAAGTTTAAAGCAAATTTGGCACATTGGCTTCGGTTTGGGAAATGTTATGGTAAAGACATTGGGTCTAGGAGAGTTATTTGTATAAGGCGTGGTCGAGGAGGAGATCGACCCAGAATACCAGGCTGGGATTGGAAAAGAGGTGGTATGTAAGGTTGTGGCCGTGGAGGTTGAGAGGAAGAAGAGATAGGTAACTGTGTTGCAGGAGTGTATTGATGGTTTGCTGGTGTATATGGTCTGGTAGGAGGCCTCACACCACTCATGTGAAAAGATGAGAGTTGTACCTGATTAACGAAGCTTTCCATCCCTTGCCTTCTTTCAAGTCTCAGATCAAAGCTCAACAAGAAGTTTTGAACCTCCACACTTGGTTGATCTGGTCTACTGTAAACAGCCGTCACCACTGCATCATATTCAGCTGGAGTCTTTCCAACATATACCAAATATAATCCCTATACTTAACCGGTTCTCCGACAATACTCAATTGATCAGATAACGCCTTCAGACTATTGAGATATTGTTGCATTGTTCGACCACCTTTCCTGAGCTGTTGCATCTGGGTACGAAGGTTAACAACTTGAGCAGTAAATGCAGACTCATAACTCTGTTTAAGTGTCTCCCACACTTCATTTGAAGTTTTGCAACATACCACCAGACTAAGAGGTTCAACGGTTAAAGAAGAGAACAACAGACTCATCACCACCTTATCACTCCACTGCCATTCTCTATAATCTGAGTTTAATCTGTATATTATCATCCAAGTTACCTGACCCTTCCATAAAGGGTAATTACCATCTTCTAATTTCAACATTGAAGGGAAGATACCCGGTGGAGAAAACGGAGTGGCTGGTGCTGGATTTTCCATCTATCTCGTCAGTCAACGAACCGCGATTCAGACCTTGATGGGCTGTGATACCATGTTAGAAATCGTTTTGGGATTACCCTTCACCTAAAAGCTAGCAATTAGGTGAAGGGTCCCAACTCTATTTAAGGTGTTGGCCCAGGCCTTTTCTATCCGGTGTGGGACTATCCCAACAGAAGTAGACCCGTTAAAATCAGAAGGGATCGGACAGGTCCGTGAAGATTGTAATTACCGGAGCATATAACCTGGGAGGCCTTGCTGATAACTCCAAAACTTAGAGATTTAGTGGGACGGGTGTGCTGCAATGGTAGAGTCCATATGCTAAAACTGAAGAGTGATTAAGCTCAACGTTATGCACTTAGCGTGTGTGTACCACATCAAATAATTGTTCTTACATGGCAACTTTTGGTTCTTGTTGGAACAAAAGGAGCACCCCCAAATTTATCTGTGTTTACATTGGCATGTAGATGTGTAATTTAGTTGAGGTAAAAACACTTGAAAATGCCTTGACTGCTGGGACACGTGAAATACTTGTTTCCCTACACAAACTCCATGTTGGTTAGAGCACACTCATTGTCTATCTTCGAATTGAAAATATTTAATCATGGTGAATGATCACTAAAGTTACTGGTCGTCGAATTGTTTCCTTCGACGGCGTAGAAAGGTTGCCAATTCGCGAGCTTTGGCGGAAGAGTTGTAAGAAAGTTTACTTTTGTTACGTTAAAACAACAACAAGAATCTTTCGAAAGTTGTTGTGACAAGCGATTAAGAAAGAAAGAGAAATTTCACCACGAACCAGCTGTAATTTAGTAAATATCAATGTTGCGCGTGTTATCATCAATGGTTTTATCAATTTGTAGTCTTTGGAAAATGATAGTTGACCGGTGATAACTTTTGTTATTTTCTCTTCTTCTTTTTTGGATTCTTATAAATGTTCACGAAATATAGGGGAAATATCGACAAATCCTCGAGTTGACCTAAGAAACTCTACCGCAATTTGATCTCCAAAACCAACGATATCGACCTTGAATTTATAAATAAATATTGATCCCAATTAGTCTTAATCCACCAGCGTAATTCTCGCCTTCCCCACCCCCTTCAAATAGGGGAAAAAGAAACGAGCATACTTCTCCCGAGACACCCAACACACAAGAAAGAAGGCAGGAAAATGGATTGTGTGAAGTTGGCTTTTGCTTTATCATCTCTTACCTTGATCCTCGGAATATCTAGCACAAGTATTTCCGGAACGACCGTGCTCATTAAAAATGATGTTCAAGGGGGAAAGAACCTTGAGGTTCACTGTAGGTCTGGCGACGATGACCTCGGAACGAAGACGCTACCACCAGGTGCGAGCATGCAGTTTAGATTCGACCCAAACATCTTGGGCACGACCCTCTTCTATTGTGGTCTGTGGTCAGAGGACATTCTGCATAACAGCTTCGTCGCATATGACTATACGGCAGATTACTCTTGGTGCAGTCATTGCCGTTGGATCATTGAAGCTAAGAGAGCTTGTTTGTATTGCGGGGATGTGGCGATAACACCGATGTCCTGTACCGAGTTTCAGAGCCCCTAGTGATACAAGTATTATCGACGCACCATCGACTAGAGCTATCAGCTTGCTCATCATCAATTAACTTACACTTCAGTCGAAGCAAGGGATCCGTCGAAGCAAGCCTGGTCGTAGCAGAAGCAACCTTGCATTGAAGACGCATTGATTATCAAACCACCCACGCCTCTATTATCTTGCATTTAGTTGCATTCATTTCCAATAAGCCATTATGGCTAGTATTAAGTTCTGCATCCATTTAGTTGGTTGTTATTGCAATTAATTTCTTTTTTTTCCAAGGCCACCATATAAGGTGCCTTTGTAACTCATTGGAGAAAACTTTGATTATCAGATTATAAACCTTTTTGTAAGACTTTGTCTTCTGTCCGAAGTGAGTGGATTCTCCTTCAACCTCTTTATTCATTTGGTGGATTCCTAGTGCGGATTGAGTTGTGCGTTCAACCGGTGGTGGTGGTGGTGGTGTTTCTGTATCCTCCGCATTGTTCTTCACCCTTGTCTTGTTCGTGGTGGTTTCTCTGTATCCACGATCAAACGAGTCTATCCGAGTCTTCTTTCACGGTGGTGTATTTGTATCCGTCGAGGTTGATCTCAACCCTTCCTTTTTATCATTCAGTCGCCTACCCTACACACCTTCCGTCCATTCCAGCGTCACTCCATTTCGCACCCTTTTTAGTGACGTTCTCATTCGTTTCTGGTATTGAAATCTTCTATTCCTTGCCGTCCTCGGATCACCTAGGCTCCAACGGAGTAGATCTAGCTCAATCCCATGGCGAGCAGGAACAGCTTGACCACTTGATCTCCTTATGTGAAGCGCCTTAAGTAACTCCATTATAAACTTTCCCCTTCCATCGAGTCGAAATTCAAAGTACACTTTCACTAAAATATGGAACTCTTTATGAAATATGTCCGCGTGTGAAAGGGCTCGAAGGCGTGCCGAATCGAATTCGCTACTCGATCAAAAGTTTATAAAAAATAAGGAGAAAGAGAAAGTTACTAAATTTATGCAAATTTTTCGAAAGAGGTTTGGTAGAAACAATACCATCATAAACATGTTGTTGACTATTTCTATAAGAACTTTTTGAAATTATATAAAGGAAAAAAAAAACTCGCGAGATTTTAAACTTTACCGGCCGGACAAAGTAGTATTTATGGCCCTGCCTAACTTAATAAGTGGTGGGGTATGATTTCCCAGATGTGATTTAACATTGTTTATTTATTTATATCCTTTTGCTTATAGATTTTAAAATAATAAAAATTATATAATTAAAAAAATTCTTTATAAAACATTAAGAATGAAAATTATTTTATGAGGCAAAGGCTTCTACAACTAAGTCGTTTTTTTAATTGAATTTATTTTAAATAGTTTATTAGAAATGCAGAAATAATTTTTAGAAAGGCTTCTAGAACAAATTATACTTAACAGTAGAATAGAAAGGAGAACCACAAAAATTTGCTGTTGTTGGGCCAGTAATGGGCCTAAGTCGATGATAATTGGGCCTTTTATTTCTTCTTCCGTTTTACCAATAATCGTTGCAAGAGCAAGTTCCGCCCTGAAAGTGATGAAACCTACTCGCATCCCTCATTACCATGGCCCTCTCGGTTACAGCCGAAGCGAACTTTACGAAGGAGTGACAGTCCCCACATATCCTCAGGTTCTTTGTCATTCTAATCGGAGTGCCCTCGGGTGTCGCAAGAAGGCTGTACGCTAGCGCTAGTTTCTCGCTGTGCATCGACAGGGTCCCTTTCTTGACTTCCTCATCCACGTCGTGGAGCGCGAAATCCGTGTCCGGGACGTAACCCGCAGCCTCAAGCCTCTCCAACAGGCTGTTGAGAAAACTGTAGATTTCCTTGGAACGAGGATGGGACCCGTCACTTGTGCCTAACCGATGAACCTCGCCGTTCACCTCAACCCATGTCCATCCGGGTAACTTTTTCAGCTTCCTATGTGTCATTAGCCCTCGGACTCTCGCCACCTCGTCCCATCTCCCTGCATTAGCATAGATGTTCGATAGCAACACGTAGTGACCCGGGTTGTCGGACTTCATCTCAAGGAGCGATCTCGCCGCCCTTTCGGCTAGATCAGTGTTTTTATGTATCCTACAAGCTCCTAACAGAGCTCCCCACAAGCCCTGGTCTTTGTCAATGTCCGATTCTTCGATTAACTTCAGGGCTTCGTCCAATTTTCCCGCACGTCCCAAGAGATCAACCATGCACGTGTAGTGACTGACATCGGGTTTCAGGGAGTAATCATTCTTCATCGATGAGAATATCCGGAGGCCATCGTCGACCAGACCCGAGTGGCTGCAAGCATACAACAAGGAAACAAAAGTTATCTCGTTCGGTGTTACTCCGCTCGCCAACATCATAGGAAATAACCCGAGAGCCTCTGTTCCTCGTCCGTGGTAGCCGTAAGCTGCAATCATGGCGCTCCACGAGATGACATTCTTCACCCTCATGCTATCGAAGATTTCCTTTGCCAACTCGACGCTCCCACATTTAGCGAACATATCAATCATCGCTGTGTCCACGATCACGTTTCGTTCCACATTCATCTCCCTTATATACCCATCTACTTCTTTTGCCCGGTGCAGAGAACCGAGCTTTGCGCAGGCTTGGACCACCGACACCATTGCGATTTTATCAAGAACAATGCGTTCCCACCTCATCCGATCGAAAAGACTTAACGCCTCGGTTGCATCCCCACATTCCGCATACCCACCTATCATCACCGTCCAAGTCACGAGATCCCTATTGGGCATCCAGTCAAACATCTTCCGAGCACTCTCAATCACCCCGCATCTCGCGTATGCCTCCACAAGTGCAGCGCACACGAATCGATCGGAACCAAGCCCACCTTTGCAACCAACCCCCTGAACCACCTCCGCCGTCCTCAAATCCAACGCATCCCTGCAGGCCCTCACAACCATGGGCAACGTGAAATTGTCAATGGTGGCCCTGCTCCTAATAAGTTCCCGGAAAGTGCCAACGCACTCGGAGAACTCCCCGCCCTTTGCGAACCCCCCAACCATCACACTCCAAGAAACGGGATCCTTCTGAGACATTGTATCAAAAAGGTCACGAGCATCTCTCTGCGCTCCACGATAACAGTAAACGTGCAGGAGCTTGTTCGTCACGATGAGGTTTCCAAGCATCCCGGACACGGCAATCAGGGAATGAACCTGCCTGACCTGGGCCACATCATTGCAGCCGAGGAGTCTTGAGACGTAGAATCTGGGATCACAGAAGCGAGGAGGAACAAGCAATCCCTGTTGCAAGGATTGAGCGGGTGCTGCCGAAGCAGAGGAAAAACAGAACCTCGTATGGTTCGGGATCAAGATAAAAATCCGAACTTCAGTCTTGAGGAAGATCATCATCATAGGATTCGGACCAGAAAGGAGGGTAAGAAAAGAAAACTACTGAACGTAAGTTTTCTTGTCCTCCCTTTTCCTTCGTAATCAAACAAACATAGCCAAGATGAGCGTGAGTTTTTCCCCTCAATTTCGCGGTCGATTTCTTGTTTCCTAGGCTCACATTCATGTCTCTCGGTCGATACCTGCTGTTATAATTTGATCTCTGCTTTTGACCTTTAGGTGCCAGTAGACTGTGCATTGCGGGGAGTAGTTATATATGGAATGCGAGTCCCAGGGTGTGAAACTTTGTGCGGTTCTCGTGGCAGCAGTGCTAATCGCGGCGCATTGGTCTAAGAAGCTCCCCCATCAGCAGCGACAGAAGTCTGTCGTCGTGACACTCGTCGACTGCCGTACGCTTCTCGAGCCGCCCCTTCCCAAACAACACCCAGGTGAGTGGGACTCGGCTTTTCCGGGATCCTCTTGTGGGGAAGTGATTCAGCTTTCGCTATACAATATGTGGATGCGGTCTGCATTTCAGGGTTCTATCACCCGGCGATAATGAACACGCACGACCTGAACGGAGGGGAGAAGCGGTGGTGGGATCTAGCGAGGAGGTCCCACAGGGCATTCTCCGGGGCCAAGGACAGGAACAAGCATTTCTCCCACATGGGGGACCTCAACTTCCTAATGTGCAGGCCTTGGACAACCCAAGGCTTACCCCTTCGGGGGTCTCCCTTCGAACCGCCCTCATCTCCTTTGAGGACGTGGTCATAGGGGAGTCCAGCCCATCATCACACAGGGACATCGAGGGCTGCAGGATTACATCAGGCATGCGTGCATCGGTTCACGGGATCGGCCCTTCCATAGCGATATTCGACACAATACATGACGGGAGTATAGATAGCGAGTGTGTGTACCCGTACCCATTGGATTAGAGGGAAAAGATGCGGGACCTGATCGATGGCTGGCAATGGTGTTGGTCGGGGATGGAGTCGATGTTGAATGAAGTTGGGGTCAAATCTACGCACTAAGGAGGGGGAGGGGGGCTCGTTTGGATGTCAACTACTTTAGGGAAGTTAATATTCCACTAAACAAAAAGAAACCAAGCAAATTGCTTAAGTGGTGGGGGAGGGGGTTGGTCTGTCTTCATGTCCCTCAAACATTTGGACACTATCCAATTTCCCTATTCCTTCCTTGTTCATTGCTATGAAGGAGAGCAATTGGTGAAGGCATCAAATAAACTTATCAACATTACATTCTTCCTATTCCCAAAATATCTTGTCCGTGAGTAGGTATGTGAGAGCAACTGGGGTTCCTTTAATACTCAGTTTTAGGATTAACCCTCCCTGCCTTTATAAAGCGACTAGTAGTTGATTATTTAATAAATTTATGGGGAAAAGACTAAAAATTAAATATTAGGTGGACCAAACACAATGTCTTTGGTTTTGCCTCTGGACCACTCGATCACTTCTTTCTGACTGACTCCAAAGGGGAGGGTTATAACTCGCTTTAGTTATTTGGGAAAATGTCTAACGAGGCTTTTTGCCACTACTCTACTCGTAATATAATAATTTTTTTGTAGAAAATTTATCCACAATTCCCACCTGTCACAACCCAATTTTCTAAAAATAATAAAAATCACTAAAAATAATAAAATCACCAAAAAAATCAAAATTTAAGAAATCATGAACATTTGCAAATTTCTTAGATGGGCCACTCCATTTATACGCCACTTACAACATTCACTTTCGTCTACCAACCATCTGCCACGGTTCGGCCGTTCATCTATGAACCACATGCTAATGGTTCGACGAACTCAGTCACCAGTTCATCAGGAGAGAATGAGAAGGAAACAAACATAATCACTCGTTCTGGCCGAGTTATCCCTACTACTGAGACGTTGAAGAATCCTGAGTCTCCGAAGATAAGCGAGGTGCCGTTCAAGGAAGCTAAGAAAGTTGTGAAGTACATTAGAACAAGTGAGTACGACATTGTCGAACAATTGAGAAAGCAACAAGCACAGATCTCTCTTTTCAATCTCATCAACTCCTCAGATAAGCATTGGGATGTCTTACAAAAGTTTCTCGCGGAAGTCCACGTGCCTGTGTAAATAGAAGTTAACTGCCTTGATGTATTCATGTCAAGCCTTCTCGCTCGAGATTCGATTATTTTCTCTTATGAAGATCTGCCAGAGTCCGGGAAGGAGCACAACATGGCACTTTTTGTCACAGTTAAGTGCCGAGAAATGATTATTCCACGGGTGTTGATTGATGGTGGATCTGGCGTGAATATTGTCCCTGTCACTGTCTTGAAACAACTTCACATCGACGAGTCCGAATACCGAGCCAGTAACCTTATCGTTCGAGCCTTCGACGGAGCAAAACACAAAGTGTCAGGAGAAATCCTTCTAGCCATCAGTGTAGGACAAGCCACATTTGAGACAACTTTCCACGTACTCGAAGCCCCAGGATCGTTCAACATGCTGTTAGGGCGACCATGGATCCATGCGGCCGTCGTTGTTCCTTCTACCGTGCACCAGAGAGTCAAGTTCATCGTCGGAGACAAGCTCATCACTGTCCAAGGGGAATGCGATGTCCCTGTTTGCAATGAGATTAACTTTCCATATATACCAGAACCAGTATAAGAGCCGGGCACCACCCAATCGGTCGAGATAATCCACATGGTAAGAAGTGAAGCAAGTAAGCAGAAGATCCCGCTCCCCGTACTCAATGCAGCCTGGATGCTTGCATATTACGGTTATCAGACAGGAAAAGGCTTGGGCACCCATGGTCAAGGGAATCCAGAACCACTCGTGCTCCATATTAAAAGCCAAACTGGAACTGCTGGCCTGGGTTTCAGATATCCCGGTCGAGAAAAGCCTTATCGAGACAGGAAGGGGTCCTTAATTTGCCCACCCCTGCTAGAGACATTCATCCCTGCATCAGGAAACAGTGTGGATCTCATCCATTATTCCATGACCTTTCAGTCTGCACCATTGATGAAGCGCCGCCCTCTTTCACCATCGCTGCACCAGTTGAAGGGTGAACCGTCCTAGTTTCTCCTTCTTATCTACTTTTATTCTTAGTCATTTCAATTGTGTTGAGTTCGTCGTGTTTGCGCGAACGCGTCTTCATTTAGGTCGAGTCACCTTGCTATATTCTTACCGTATACTACCAAGGAGGTCCAAGCATGTAATAACACAGTACATTAGAAGTCGTCGTATTGGAGTGTGGGGGAAACAACGTTAGGCATATGACAAAAATGAGCATTCTCTTGGGGCAGTTCACAGATGTTTTGTGCTCACCGATGCCCGATGCCCTCTCACTTCAGTTTCTTGCCTCATTAAGTTAACTTTCTTGTCCCTCATAAAACATCATTTTGCCTTGCAGGGACGGCGCTTCAGATACTGATGAAAATCCAGAGTCACATGATGATTACTACGGCCTCGAGCAAGAACTTCGACATCATGAAGAGCCCAAAGGAGTAACTGTCCATGAACCAATTGCCATCAACATAGGGATACCTGAAGAGTCAAAAGAATTATTCATAGGCTCCAACCATCCTCAAAATGAAGCCGACCTTCTCGCTTCCCTCCTCCGTGAGTATTCAGATGTATTTGCATGGAGTTATGCAGACATGCTAGGACTCGACATAGACATCGTGCAGCACCACATTCCTACAGACCCGTCAATACCTCCCAAGAAATAGAAGCAACACCGATACAAGTCTGAACTCGTACTCGCCATCGGTGAAGAAGTGGACAAATTATTAAAGGTGAACTTCATCGAGGTCGCTCGTTACCCTCTGTGGGTTGCAAATATTGTATCGGTTATGAAGAAGTCAGACAGGTGACATACAAGCCCGGTGATTTGGTTTTGAAGCGGGTTCTTCCGAACGTCAAATACTCTCGTGGAAAATTCACCCCCAATTATGACGGCCCGTATGTGGTCAAGCAAGCTTTCTCAGGAGGGGCCTTAACTTAATGAAGATGGACGGGGTTGTTCTATCCCAACCAATTAACGCTGATTCACTTCGACGGTATTATACCTGAAGACAAAATATTGTACCCATGTTATTTCTTTACTGGAGCAATTTTAAGTTAATTCATTTCAATGATATTTGCTTTTAATGTAACTCTTCTCGTAAACTTTTTAGGAGCAACGAAAATTTACGAGGTTCACAGGCCATGCTAAATAAACGACGCTTCAATTAGGGCAATGATCGATCGTTGTTGGGTAACCGGTACAGAAAAGTATCGTTCTAATTCAAAACATATGAAATTTGAGACTAATCAATGTTAACTTCCTTCGCATATGCTTTAACTGGGGCAACGATCGATCGTCATTAGGTACCCGGTAAAGAAAAGTATCGTTCCAAGTTTAAAACTCCTCACATTGAACCTAATTATACATCATCTCTTTCCCTATCGGGCCTTAATGTCGATGCGAACATCATAGGTAAAGTTATCATGCTTACATGTTCATATTCTCATGCATCCTTAAAATTTGAAACACTTTCCTAAGTGGAAACACTTGTGTGTTAGAGATAGAAAGGCAAGCCTATCCCCAAACACATACCCTTTTCGAGAGTTGAGTTTAAACACTTGTGAGGAATTCAGACACGATAGCATTGGAGTGGGAAGGAGATCCATTTGACGGAAAATGCTCTAGCTAGGATGACATCGAGCATTTTTTCTTATCCTCAAATACTTTACTATTGCTAGCCATTCCTAGCCAAAGTGGAGATTTTTCAAAATACAATGAACCTTGCAAGTCAAAGAGTCGCCTCACATCGAGGTAAAAGGAGGTCGTGTAGTTTAGACTTTAGAATAGGACTCAGATGGAGATGCGTCACTTCCTCAAGTTTGAGTGTGAAGTACATCCCTAATGGATCTTGCAAGTCGACACAATACTCTACCATCTTTCAACCATTCCATGAACAAATTCCAGAGAACTAAGTTTGTTGAATATTAAAAAAAAATGAAAATGAGACAAGGGCAAGAAAAAAAGAGAGCCCCGAGCCAAGTTCAAAAGAAAAGGCAAAATTAGACACCCAGGCCGAAACGTGACGGTCGCAAAAGCAAAGTGTTAAAAAAGAGGAAACAAAAAAAAGCTGACCCCAGTAAAACAAAAGCTCTTGATTGCCACTCTGGGGCAAGTCACTTCAAGTTCAAAAGCCTTGTTCCTTGTAGAGAAGAAAGAGAAAGAACAATTGTTCTTCAACACCTTTCTCAGCACACTCTTACCCTCATAAGCCATCATATCCATACCCACGAGTACTGCGTTGATAAGCAAGTCCACATTAGGAGAACCACGCTTAAAGGTGACGCCCTTGCATTTTGAGTCTTATTTGATGAGATTCTTTGACTTGCCTTCTTTCTTAAAGATCAAGCCTTCTATAAATATGGCTTACACTAAACCTACATTATAACCAATATCATAGTTTCTTTCGACTAGCCTTTGAGCATTCATTTCAAAAGAATCGAACTTCCCACTCTGATAGCATAGAGACATACTTTGAGGGAGACTCGGGAGATGTAAGAAAGACTTTTCTTTATTCTCTATCGCACAAATGTTTCTATTTTCGAAAAAACGAAAATTTTGCGCATGCATATAGAACATGCAACATTCATATCATCCGCAGTCAACATTTTAGCAAGAAGTGCACATGGGAGATGCAAACAATCCCAATCATACCTCATGATTTCAAAACTCAAGCCTTCATGCTAAGGTATGATCCTCTTCATAAATGCTACACACTTTTCCATTTGCCATTTCGGTTAAGTGTTTCTAAAAACGCGACACCATCCTAGTTGCAGTTCTATTTCCAATTTCAGTTCCAGTTCTTGTTCGACTGAGCATTTACTAACAAATGCGACGTTATTTTCAATTCGGTTGAGCGCGAACAAACGCAATACCGTCTTCAATTCGGCTAAGCTTTTACTAACCAATGCGATGCCACTCGACTGAGCGTTTACTAACAAACGCGACATCATTTTCAATTCGCTTGAGCGCAAAAAAATTAGCAATACCGTCTTCAATTCGGCTAAGCGTTTACTAACAAACGCGACGCTACTCGACTGAGCATTTACTAACAAATGCGACGTCATTTTCAATTCGGTTGAGCGCGAACAAACGCAATACCGTCTTCAATTCGGCTAAGTGACGCCATTCGACTGAGCCTAACAAACGCGACGACATTTTCAATTCGGTTGAGCGCGAACAAACGCAATATTGTCTTCAATTCGGCTAAGCGTTTACTAACAAATGCGACGCCATTCGACTGAGCGTTTATTAATAAACACAATGTCAACTTCAATTTGGTTAAAGCGTTTACCGACAAACGCCACACCATTTTTCCACTATGGTTAAGCATTTACTAACAAATGCAACACTACTTGGTAAAGCGCGAAGCCACTTTCAAGTCGGTTAGGTGGAGCGTTTACTAACAAACGTGACACCAACCTCCGTTTTGGCTAATCGTTTATTAACAAACGCAGTGTCATTTTCAATTTGGTTAAAGCGTTTACTAACAAACGCAAGACCATTTTCCTACTTTTGTTAAGCATTTACTAACAAATGCAACACCATTTGGCTAAGCGTTTACTAACAAACGCGACTTTCGACTGAGCGTTGACTAACAAACGCAAAATCATATCCAATTCGGTTAAGCGTTCGTACAAACGCGATACCACCTTCAATCCGGTTGAGCGTTCATACAAACGCGATACCATTTTCACTTCTCTTGGTTGGGCATTCGTACCAACGCGATACCATTTTCAATTCTCCTGATTGAGCGTTCGTACAAACGCGACACCATTTTCAATTCTTTTTGGTTAAGCGTTCGGCTAAGCCCTTACTAACAAGGACAATGCCACTTCTAGCTCGGCCGAGCGCTTACTAACAAGTGCGAGGTCACTTCCAGCACGATTGAGTATTTACTAACAAACACGACGTCATTTTTATTCGGTTAAACGCTTACTAACAAGCGTGATGCCATTTCTTCACTCTTTTCGGTTAAGCGTTTGTACAAATGCAAAACCACTTTTCGACACCATTTCTCAATTCTTTTTTGGTTAATCGTCTACTAACAAACGTGACATCACTTCCAGTTTTCCAGTTTCGGTTAACCGTCTACTAACAGGCATGACACCACTTCCAGTTTTCCAGTTTCGGTTAAGCGTCTACAAACAGACGTGGCACTATTTCAGTTATCTAGTTCGGTTAAGCGTTTATCCAAACGCAACACCATTCCAGTTCTCCATTTTGGTTAGACGCTTACTAACAAGTGCACGCCACCTCTATCCTGGCTAAGTACCTTCGAACAAGCGTGACATCACTCTTGGTCAAGCATTTATTACCAGACGCGGTGCTTTAGCAATAAAAATTGGGTTATCCTTAATTATTTGCTCGAACATTTTACCAAACATTCTCACAAAAAGGAGCAACTGCCACAACCCAATTTTCTAAAAATAATAAAAATCACTACAAATAATAAAATCACCAAAAAAAATCAAAATTTCTCAAAATCGGTAAGAAATCACGAACATTTACAAAATTAAATAAAAATAATTATATTTACATTCCATGCAATCAAAGTGGGGAAACATGATATTGCATTGCAAAAAATAAAAAGGGCTAAAGAAACTACAAAACGGAGGAGGCTTTAGACAGAAAAACACACGGTGCTTTTGGGAAGAACGATTAGAGAAGGAAAAGGTAGTTGCTTTTTTCTTCTTCTTCTGCATATCCTCCAGATCACATTGCGTTCCCAGCCGGCCGAGCCCTCCTTCGACGTAGCAGTAGATTCAGATTATTCATTGATCGTAGCCCTCGTCTGCCCTCTCATCCTCATCAAACGTGAAGGCATTATGGTCCTTGGCAAATTCAAACTATTCAACAACTCGGTAACCTCGTTCCTTCGCTTCTGTTTTAATTTGTGAATGAGCTCGAGATCATTTTTTTTCAATGTCAAACTATTTCTTTTTTCTAAAACGAGCTCAAATAAATTGGACAGCGGAAACACACGATAAACGCCTCCCATTTTCTTTGTGATGCATGCGATTTAGTAATCCTTAATTTCCGAACCTTAAAGAATCTTTATAATTTTTCTAACTTGAACTTAAAATAAGTTAGTGGCGACTCCGATACGTTTTCAAAATCCGAAGCCTTATCGTTAAAGAGAAGATATCAATTTTATATGGAACCGGAAACGGGATCACCCGATACACCAAAGGTGTTGCATAATTCATAAATGACCAACCCAAGAGGAGAGGAGAGGAGAGGAGTCCATTGGGGGAGGGCAAAATTCATATTCCAACTCCCCAAGAGCAAAAGAAAGCCTTTTGTGGAGGCCTTTCGTCAAACGAACTCATCCACCAGTTGTCCAAAGTTAAACCTCCCACTGCAGCCCTCGATCGCGCTCAAGACCTCCCGAAAGGCGTTCGCGCTGCACGGAACCAGCAGCCCTTCCCTCTGCTCGAACCCAAACTCGTCCCTCGACTTCTCCAGCAACATCCTGAAGAGCGGGTGGGAGAGGTACCCCGTCGGCACCACGAACCTCCGCCTCTCTTCCCCTACGTACACCGCGAACGACCCCTTTGGCGTCGTACCGGACGAGGACTGAGCGTCCTCCTCGTCATCGCACTCGGCGAGAAGGGGGTGCCGTCCGAAGAACTCGTCGCCCACGGAGCTCCTTGTTTTCACCTTCCTGGCCAGCTTCTTAAAGGATCCCATCTTTTTGGACAACATTTTTACGAGAAATACAAAGATTCTCGAGTGGAGGGAGGGAGATAGATGCGCTTTCTAAGTTGCTTTGAAGTGAAGGGTTTTTGGTGGGTGGGGTGGGAGGAGATGAGAGGAGCCTTCTATTTATAATATCCAAAAAAAGGAAAATTAAATACCAGGGAATTCATACAAAATCACGATGCATTCATGCAATAAAGCCTCCCATTTATTAAAATCAAAATTCATAATTATATTTAACGTACCATAAATTAACGCGACGTAATTAATTAAATAATAAGTAATTGTAATCTCCATGGACATATTATTTTTGCTATGTATCCTAATCTATCTAGGAAATGTTAAATATATAATCTATTGGAATGTTTGACCTTCTTCGTGGTACGGAATCGTGTCCCACTTCACAAATTTAAAAAAGAAAAAGAAGAAGAAGAAGATTATTTTATAATGGCACATCATCTTTTTCTACCTACACCCCCAACAGGATATTATTAACTCGAATTGATTTGTGGGAATTTATTCATAAAATCAAACCAAAAGAGCTGCCGGACTTTATCAGGAACTTTGAATATTTGCTTAAATAAAAGATGTCGACCATGTGATTTCCTTTCCACTTTCTTTTTCTTTTACTTGTATTTATGTTCTGGAGTGTTTTTAACACGCGATGGTTAATGAACCCGAAAACTAAGTTAGTGATCGGAATCGAGAAGCGGGAGACCCATTTGTTTGGAGGACAATCATCTCCCAAAGTGTGAGTAGTAAGTAGTAGCAGGAGTGAGTTGACATTTTTGGTGGTCCTAAATCTATAGTTGACCCGAATCATTTCATATTCCTTTAGTTCTTTCGTTAGTGATTCATACCCAAACGTATTGTGACGTCTACGGCCCACCATCGTCTAACGCGAAAAGGGTCGCCCTCCAAAAGGTTTGCGGTCAACGCGTTTAGACTCTATCTCTCTCTTCCTACCTCCCCATACATTCATTCTCTCCATCTAACATTTTGTACATTGGAAATTCTAGTGGAATTCCTAATTGCCTGTCTTTGGTATTTGAATGGAAGTGATCAATTCATTCAAAAGTTTTTGGAATGCCAAAAGTCACTTCTACCAAATTCCCTTAATCCTTTCCTCTTATTTCCCACATGCCAATATTGAAAGTAAAGTTGTTTGATTGGAATGGAATGGTTAATTAGTGGAGCTTATCCTTTTACTGCTGTATGTGCACGCATATTTTGAACGCCCTCTTTTCTTCAAATTAACTCATGACTTTTTATCAACCACAGGATTTCCACGACGCGTCGAATGTCGATCCAATAGGCCGGGGACAGTAAGTCTGGGACAAGTCGTCGCCCTTGACCTTCTAGGAGGATGAGGAAGGGAGACGGCAAGTCGACCGGGATGGGGTGTTGTTCGCTCCAAAAATTACCATTTAACAAGTCGGATTCAAACACGTTGGAAATTTCTGACATTACGAGCAACTGGTATTCGGAAGTTCGTTGTATGGTCGTCGTATGAATAAAGAAAGAGATGAGAAGACTGTTTAGCTACAGAAAATCTGGGCCACAGATCTCAGCCCAATCTGTGGATCGACGGTCCAGAACACAGGCCCAATGAAGAAAAATCTAGGAAGGAGGTGACCACGGATACACATCAGGCGAAGGCTTGCTGGGCGAAGGGATCAACAAACAACGGGATTACCAGGTGATGGGCGACAGTAGGTCGGCGAAGCGACAAGCGACTGTCAGACTGGGCGAGGGAGGAAACTCTACGACGAAGGCCAATGGGCGACACGGTCGATCAATCAACTGTTAAAGAAGGCTCCAGAAGATCTTGGGATCCGAAAGGAGATTGTTGCCAAGATTGCTCATATGGAAAAGGAATATTCCATGAAGACTGGTAGCAAAGGAAGCGTAATATATGTGCAATATTACATTACCGTATATACGTAGGTCTAGCTTAGTATAAATAGTTGTTCTTAGGTATTGTACAAACACACATCAACACCTCTCTACAGACGGACATACATTGTCATATTTTATCTTTTCAAGCAATCCAGTATTGAAGATCTCTTTGTGCTCCTGCATTCCTGCTCACTTTCGAGGGCATTGTCGATGACATCCGTAAGTGCTTCCGTTTAAGGCTGCCCATCCGCTGTCTTCCTCTCTTTCTTTCATTTCATGGCGATCTCACATTCAACGAATCCTCCCGGCACCTGTTGACCCGTAGTGCCAGAGATTTTCGACATATTTGGATCTAGCCGCGGTCACTTCCGGAGCGAACAAAGGCAGCGGACAGACACCCTTAAGCGAAAGCACTTACGGATGTCATTGACGATGTTTTCGGAAGAAACTAAGAACCTGTTGTAATGCTTGAAAAAAAAAACAATATATCTGTCGGTAGAGATGTGTCCGTATACAATGCCTAAGAATAACTATTTATACTAAATTAAACCTATATATGTACGATAATGAAATGAAGTTCTCGTATTGTTTGAAATGGATTGGTTATATCGGTTCACGCGACTCGGAGGTGTACTAGGTTTAATATTCCGCCATTTTGTTGTGTTTTATCTTAGGTATGTTTATTGCCTCCATTTTAGGTCAACGTCCTTTTTTTGTTTTAGCTTAATTTATTATACGATTTTATCATCAAACTTTTGTTTTTGTATTTATTTTGACCATCGTAGACTAGAGAATCCTACAACGGGATCTAATATTATTTTCCTTTTTCAAATTTTTTTCTTTTTTAGTAGATAAATAACACGGTAGGCTTGGTTTGACTTTCACCTTTAAATTCAAGATTAGTTAAAAATGTCTAATATTTTGCTTTTAGTTTATTATTATTGTTCTTTTTCCTTTGGTCAGGGTCAGAGACGCATATTAAGGTCGGATTATTGAGGAAACGTAGGAATTAAGAATATTATGTTTCGCACACATTATTTCATTGGCGCTTCCATTTTTCTTCTACCGCAGTATCAATACGGATGTCCGCGGACTGCGAAGATATGTGTAGATCTCAAGCCGTACTTAGTTTGATCCGTATATACAAGGTTTTCAACATGAGGCGTACTTAAGTCCAATCCATCCTCATTTATGGGTTGGATGGGTCTCTTTCCCAGGAATGAGAAAGAATGCGCATTTTACTTCATGTTTTCGAATTTAGTATCATTGAATTCTAAATAAGAATTTACAGAGATTCTGATTCTGGGGAATCATCAAAACAGGGGTGGTTTGATATTGCCTTTTTTCTGTGAAGTTCTTTTTGAGATGAGCTCATCACTGTTGATGCTATGGCGTTCGCATTCTTCCTCTAACACCGTGCCACTTAACAACACAATAATGTAGTGTTGACATGCGATTGACATGCCGGTAATCTTGGGCTAATCTTGGGCCTAATTTTGACAAAGCCCGTAAAAGCCCATGAGGCCTACAGCCAAGTTAAACATATCAAGCCTGCGCCCGCAGTCTACATAGACTATTCGGCAAGGGAAGTCTACAAAGGCGGGATAATAACCTTGTAATCAAGGGAAGTCTACAAGCCTACGCCTCCAAGAGACACAAAGTCTACAGGCTTGCGCCTGCAAAGGATACGAAGTCTACAGGCCTACGCTTGCAAAAGACACGTGTCAAAGGAAAACGGTTCCACAGCCCCGAAATAAATGGGACTTGTTACCCACGATTATATCAACACACGTCTTAAAAGACAACCAATTAAACCCGAAGTCAGAGGAGTTTACGACCCACGATCAAATGAATGGAAGTCAGTTAGCTCCGAGATTCTTGGGGAGAATCGAGTCTGGAAAATCTTCGGAATGTCGTAATAGACTGAGTATAAAAGGGAGAGGATCTCCCTCAGAGAAAATCACGAACAAATCAGCCAACAGAAGCTTATCTTGCTCATCACTCCCTTAGTTGTTAGTTGTTAGGATTCCCCGACCTGGGCGAAACTCTTAAAGTTTCAGTTCGTTGCACCGTCAGAGTGAGCAACCGTAACTCCAGCAACAAATCTCCGCCTTCACTTCCACCGTCAGAGTGAGCAACCATAACTCCGGCAACAAATCTCCGCCTTCACTTCCACCACCAGGGTGAGCAACCGTAGCTCTGGTAACAGCCCTCGGCCTTCGACTCCAATGCCAGGACGAGCCACCGTAGTCCCGGTACGCATCTCCGCCTTCGTTTCCAACGCCAGGATGAGCCACCGTAGTCCCGGTACACACATCCGCCTTCGACTCCAACGCCAGGACGAGCCACTGTAGTCCCGGTACACACCTCCGCCTTCGTCTCCAATGCCAGGACGAGCCACCGTAGTCCCGGTACACATCTCCGCCTTCGACGCCTCCGCCAGGGTCAGCCACCGCAGCCTTGGTATCCACGTTCGCATCAGCACCCGACCACATCCAGTCCATCAAGTCCAGTAGCTAAGTCTTGCTGCCTGAGGAGCACAAGTCTACAACGCTCTGCCATCAAGTCTACGACGACGCCCCAAGTCTACGGAGCACTGTAGCTAGTCTACAATCTTACCACCGTCCTTATTTTTACTTTTATGGCTGTAAGCTTTCTTTACTTCGTGTAAAAACTGTTTGCATTCAATTAATCTCTTCAATTACTTACTGGCGACCACATCTACAAATCCATGTAAGTCTTATTGCCAAATATTTCCGGCGTGATCTGTTTCCCACGCAAACGTTTTTGGCGACCACAGTGGGAGACTTGAAACTTAAAGTTTTCAGATAGCAAAGAATACCATGATGGAGTTGATCAGCACCTACCAGCCGACTTAAATGTCAAGAACACGGCTCTAAGAAGCCGGAAACAGGGAATCAATCCGATTCTGGAGGTCATACTCCTTCTGAGTTTATTTCCAGAATTAAATTCTATAAAGAATTCAATGATATGAGGAACCTAATGGACAGACATATCACTGGGTTGCAAGACAACATGGCTTAGATTCTGGAATAGCTTAGTGCTTTGAGTAGGCCAAGCGCTGCGACGAAGCCAAGCACCCCTGTAGACAGGGAAAATTCCTTTATGGGAGATGCCCGGCGCGTAGAAAGGCGCAATGTATCATTTTAAGGAAATGAGCCTTGGGGTGGCACTAACCCACGTGCTACTGAAGTCGGTAGCAAGGACCAAATGTCCCCGTCAAGGCCTACGACCTCTCGATCTCCTACCTGGAGAGCAAATGCGGTGTACGCGGTCAATCTTATAGACGACAAGGTAGAGGCTAAGGACGAGACAAACAGGTATGTGAGTGCCATACCCCCTCGTCGACCTGGTAAAGAACCTGTTGAGGAGATTCCTCCAGGAGAACCTCCTATAGTGGGAAATTTACCACGGACAAAAAGTTTCTACACTAACGTCTCAGTGAACCCACAGCCACCTCGAGTAACCCCAAGGGTATCGAATCCACAGATAAAGTGGGATATGTTCGAGAGCAGTTCGACCCCGTTCCTCCACCACCACCGAATCTGAGGGAGCGATCGCTCAGGTTTTGGAGCAGATGGTACCTGGAGCGGTTAGGCAAGAGGACCCTGGTATATACAGGAGCCCTTATCCTGCTTATATTGACAGGGAATATCCTCTACCTATGGGGTATAGAGTTCCTGACTTTACCTGTTTTTCGGGGAAAGATGAGATGACCCCCGTAGAACATATAGCCCGGTTCACTCATCAGGCAGGAGACGCTGCAACCAATGAGTTTTGAAAACTAAAGCTGTTCCCGAACTCTCTCACAGGAGATGCCTTCACATGGTATGCGAGTCTGCCTCCTGGATCAGTAACATCATGGGCAGAGATGCAGTCTTCTTTTATGAAGGCATTCGCACGAGTAGATATGCCCATGTCAATCTTTGAGGTGATGGGACTTAAGCAAACTGCCGGAGAACATCGAGGACAGTTCCTCATGCGCTTGCGCAAGGCACTGATGCGCTGTAGACCTACGATTCCTGAAAGGGATCAGTTGATGATCGCGCTATTGTCTATGCCTTTCAAGAAAAAGCTGCAGGGAGAAAGGTTTAATGACCTGTATGACTTGGCCAGAAGGGCAACGGAGTATCATCAGTTACTGATGGAAGAGGCGCAGTCTAAGCATGCCTTTCAGCTGGAATCTTTTGAGGTAGACATGGCCGAATTCGTGAAAGGCGAAGCAACGGTTTGTGAACCTCTGGCAAGAAAAAATTCGAAAGCTAAAGCGTCCCAAAAGTCCGGCAAAGAAAGAAAATAATCTTTCGACGTAGACAAGGTAGATGCGATCTTCGACTGGCTCATCCAACGAAAGCGCATCAAACTTAAACCGGGCCATAGAGTTTCCCAGACAGAAAGGGAAAAGACTAGAAACTATTGCAAATGGCATGGGTCGTTTACGCATGCGACCAGGGATTGCCTGTCATTCAGGAATATAATCTAGGACCTTATAGAGTCCAAGGAATTGTGTTTCCCTGAAGTCGACGAAGTCACTATGGTCGAGATAGGCCTTTTTATGATGAAATAACTATTCATATGCTTGATGTTGCTGATGTAGATATCAATTTCATCGAAACTAATATAGATCATTCCTTGCAGGACATAAAGATCCCCGGGGAGACCTTGGTGGCGAATGCCCTCTTTCGTCGATTGGCTGACAAAGGCGTAGTCACCTGCCTAGTCAAGGAGGTGTCGCCTAACCTTTACTGCTGGAATATGGATGACACGCACACCACCGATCGATGCAATACTTTTAGGAAGTATCTCCAGAACAATCAGGGGGATACCTGGTATGACTTGACCCCACTTGTGGAGGTAGCAATGGGAGTAGCGCCCTCAAGCTCGAGAAGTGCCTCCAACAGTTCACAAAGAGGATTTAAAAGCCCTCCAAGCGTGGAGCACAGGCCATCAACCCGGAGAGAAAGAGGTGGTCCACATGGCCGAGGCTGAGCACCTGCGCAGCAGCACCGTGCGCCCGAACGTCCCAGGCGATACCTGGAGTTTAATGACATCTCGTCTCAGCAAAGTGCCAAGTCAGGGCAGGAAAGGCTTGGCCACTCTGACGAATCTCGCCCTGGGATCACAGAAGCTGGTAACCTTAGTAGAGCCCAACGGACCGAACGACCGTAGGAGAGGGCAAGCAAGCCGAGACATGGAATGCTTAAGGTAGATATCTAGGCGGTCCAGATAGGCCCACCGATAGCTCAATTCTTGGAAGCGAAGATGCTCTGTCAAAAATGCAAGCTCATAGCTCAAAACAAGATCCTGATCACTCAACTCTGCACTTCCTGCTGCGTCAACTATTTTCTCAAGCTTGTAGACTTGTCCACAAATGGGGAAATCGTGGTCAAACCCGCGCGCCCTATAGCTACAGGTACTTGTGAAACTAGCAACACTTGCTCGGAATCGCAGCAGCTCCCCACACGAACAGTAGTGGGAGACGACCCATCTGTTGGCGACTATGTGGAGGTACGTCAAATTCTCCTTGGTTCTAAGAGATCAAGGGTGATTAAAGCAGTTAACCCTTCGAAATATTGGTAGAAGGCAACGGGCAAGACTACTTTGCCACCAAGGGCGTGCAAGAGGAGGGACAGACGTCTAAGTAACGTCGCCAAAAGGCCCAGGCCTACCCTCTCACGAGCAGCCCCACCGGCTAGAGCGCCTCGAATGGAGTTAACGCCGAGGCAGAGCGCATTGAGTCTACGGACCATTCAGAAGAGCCTGGCTCGAGCTTTGACTATACCCCACTCCGGAGCGAGATCCCAACTGATGTCGACGGGGAAATGAGGCCAATCGTAAGCTGCAACTCCCTTACCCCGCCTGTAGACTTCGCTTGTAAGCGAGACAAAAGGACTCTAGTAGGTAAAGTGCCTCTTCCTTGCTCTCCAGTTTACCCAGTAGGTTTTCCATTAAATTGGTTCGAAAAGCCATCTGACAGCATGAAACAACACATGCATTCATTATACATAACTGCTACCTTTGATGGTACAGTAGTGAGCCGGGTCCTTGTAGACAACGGAGCCATTATAAACGTGCTTCCTTTGTCCAGGTTTAAAATGCTTGGATATAAGCCTCACGACTTGGTTAAAACCAATGTCGCAGTAAGTGGGTTTAATGGTCGGAAATCCGAGCGCCTGAGGGTTTTCTCAGTGCACCTTGAAGTGGGTCGCCAGGAAAGGGAAACCGCCTTCTTCATGATAGACATAATTCCTACTTTCAATGCGCTGTTGAGCCGCGACTGGCTCCATAAAGCTGCAACTATTCTTTCTACGTTGCATAGAGAATTGTTGCTTGGGGTTGACTCTGAGATTGAAATTATCAAGGCTGATGAATATTCTTGTTGTGACAAGGGTATCTTGCATCCAGAGGCAAGCAAGACTGTCAAGGACCTTACACTGGACCAGCGCTATAAGCTTGGCGACCCTACAGTAGAACCCCTTGGCGAGCCATCCGGAAAGTTCGACTATATCGTAGACTATGGGACATCGCACCCCAAACCAGACGTAGGGCCGATCGTTCCAACTGGATGGAGAGATGAGCTGTCTGCCCAAGACATAGAAGAGGTTCTCCAGGAAGTCAACTCGGGGGAAAACCCTGCATCGACTGACAAGGCGAAAGATGAGGGAGTAGAGAAAGATCAGCAAGATAGTGCTGCGGAGTTGGAGCCCGATAGACTCCTGAAGGAAGGGACTTATGGGCCAGAATGAAAAGGGAACCGAAGCAGTCGCCGATGTTCTTCAATGGCTCCAAGTCTACCAAGGATATCGTTGCTGTAGACAACCTGTCTCTTGGTTTTGAATAAAATCAGAAGCGCTTAGAGCGTTTAATGCTTGTAATAAGCCCGTGTCTACCAACTTAGGTGGTTCAGAGGAACGTGACTCTTTTATGACACCATGCGACTCATTGGTCAGCATTAACCTAGGAAGCGAGTCCTCTCCTAGAATTCTTTTCATTAGTTCTTCTTTAAATAAAGAACTTTTTTATGCGATTAGAGGAGTACTTGAGGAATTCAAAGACTGTTTCGCCTGGGATTACACCGAGATGCTAGGGTTGGACCGTAGACTAATAGAACACACCCTTCCTATCAAAAAAGACTTTAAACCGGTGCAGCAAGCACTTAGGCGCATGACCACTGAAGTTACACAGTTGGTCTTCGAAGAAGTCAAAAAACTTTTTCGAGCAGGTTATATTAGGACCTCGCGTTATACGGAATGGATTATAGTATCGTGCCCGCCCTTAAAAAGAATGGTAAGATCAGAGTCTGTATATACTTTAGAGACCTCAATTGCGCCACCCCAAAGGATGAATACCCTATGCCTATCGCAGATGATCTTGTAGACAAGACAGCAGGGCACCAGATTATGTCATTTATGGATGGATTTTCTGGTCAAATTTTCATCGCAGAAAAAGACATAAACAAAACATCATTCAGATGTCCCCTAGGGATTTTTGAGTGGGT
This sequence comes from Melastoma dodecandrum, assembly GCA_029817715.1. NCBI lineage: Eukaryota > Viridiplantae > Streptophyta > Magnoliopsida > Myrtales > Melastomataceae > Melastoma > Melastoma dodecandrum. Next base: position 2,785,091 of record JARUPY010000079.1, on the reverse strand, counting down.
AGTAATGCCATTCGGTTTGAAGAATGCTGGCGCTACTTATCAGCGAGCAATGAACACTATATTTGATGCCTCTCTTGACAAGACAGTAGAAGTCTACATCGATGATATAATAGTTAAGTCGACGACAGGAAAACCTTAGTCTTAGTTTATGTTCTTAGTAATGAGTCCAAATAAAAAGAGAGAAAACAGAGGAACATAAGAGAGAAAAAGAAGAGGCTCTAAGTAAGTCTACTTCTGCTGTTTCCCGCACTTGGTTACCCCTTCGGTTATTCCCGCATCGTGGACTTAGCCGGTTCCACTTCTTCCTCCACTTCTTGTTTCCTTCTGCCTGCTCGCTATGAGGGTCAGACAAGAATAGGTTAGCCCAGGAATGCCTATGGTTTGGCATATTGGGCAAGTGCCTCTGCATTCCTAAGAAGCTGACAGAGGCGGGGCGACCGGTGAATACCTCCGGTCTGTCTTACTAAGCCTCCGCTCCCTCTTCCCTGGAGTCTTGCAGAGGCGAGTCAACTTGTGAATACCTGCGGTCTGTCTTACTTGGCCAGGAGGAAACTCACATGCCCGGACATAGCCAATTTCCTGCCTGGCGAGGTCAGTGTTTCGTAATGTCCGATGATGGAGATGATAAATCCCCGGGATCTTCATTTGCTCCAGAAAGAGATTTGGGCCATCTGCAACAATACTTGGCTGACCGAACAGTTTTCTGAGGTTGTCCAGTCTTTGTGTTGCGCATGGATGCCACATCACGCAGGAGGGTTCACTGTGGTTGGACGATCCTTCTTCGCCAAAGAGTGTGGCGAACAGAGGGAAGATGAAATCAGTTGTAGTGTACACCTCCGAGGAGTCTCTAGTAGGACGAAGACACCTTGATACGGGGTCGTACGGTTGTTTGGCTTCAGACGATTGGAAGTCGCCACTCTCGCACCTCCAGAATTTGTTCTGGGCTATTCGCTGTTCAATGGAAAAGGGGTAATGAGAACCTCTTGTCTTTAAAAGACTCATGAAGGTAGAAAGGAATGAAACTTTTATGGAGCGGAACTTAAGGAGGCTCCGCCGAGAGGCAAGTTTTGAAGGAGAACCAGAGGCTAGGAAGTCTGAGAGAAGGAACACTATGGAAAGGAGAAGTGAAGAATTATCAGGACACTCGAGGGGAAATTTAAAGAATGGCCCGAAAGAGAAGGCGAGTTTGAAAGTCCCGAGGAAGGAAGTTGAAAGGTTTTCCACTCGGGAAGGGGAGGAAGACAAAAATCTGTCTGCAAAAGGGAGGGAGGTGAAAAGTTTCCTCTGCGGAACATATCTTTTGGCAGAGAAACAAATATTTTTACTAAAGCGCGCAACGTCAGAAGTGCTCAGGCGACGAAAGTCCCCTCAGCAAAAAAAGGGGGGCTTATGTTGACATGCGATTGACGTGCCGGTAATCTTTGACCAATCTTGGGCCTAATTCTGACAAAGCCCGTAAAAGCCCATGAGGCCTAAAGCCAAGTTAAACATATCAAGCCTGCGCCCGCAGTCTACGTAGACTATGCGGCAAGGGAAGTCTACAAAGGCGGGGTAATAACCTTGTAATCAAGGGAAGTCTACAAGCCTGCGCCTCTAAGAGACACAAAGTCTACAGGCTTGCGCCTGCAAAGGATACGAAGTCTACAGGCGTGCGCCTGCAAAGGATACGAAGTCTACAGGCCTGTGCCTGCAAACGAAACGTGTCAAAGGAAAATGGTTCCACAGCCCCGAAATAAATGGTACTTGTTCCCACGCTTATATCAACACACGTCTTAAAAGACAACCAATTAAACCTGAAGTCAGAGGAGTTTACGACCCACGATCAAATGAATGGAAGTCAGTTAGCTCCGAGATTCTTGGGGAGAATCGAGTCTGGAAAATCTTCGAAAGGTCGTAACAGACTGGGTATAAAAGGGAGAGGATCTCCCTCAGAGAAAATCACGAACAAATCAGCCAACAGAAGCTTATCTTGCTCGTCACCCCCTTAGTTGTTAGTTGTTAAGATTCCCCGACCTGGGCGAAACTCTTAAAGTTTTAATGGTCTTCCTTCCACCGTCAGAGTGAGCAACAGTAACTCCGGCAACAAATCTCCGCCTTCACTTCCACCGTCAGAGTGAGCAACCGTAACTCCGGCAACAAATATCCGCCTTCACTTCCACCACCAGGGTAAGCAACCGTAGCTCTGGTAACAGCCCTCCGCCTTCGACTCCAATGCCAGGACGAGCCACCGTAGTCCCGGTACGCACCTCCGCCTTCGTTTCCAACGCCAGGACGAGCCACCGTAGTCCCGGTACACACCTCCGCCTTCGACTCCAACACTAGGACGAGCCACCATACTCCCGGTACACACCTCCGCCTTCGTCTCCAATGCCAGGACGAGCCACCGTAGTCCCGGTACACATCTCCGCCTTCGACGCCTCCGCCAGGGTCAGCCACCGCAGCCTTGGTATCCACGTTCGCATCAGCACCCGACCGTATCCAGTCCATCAAGTCCAGCGGCTAAGTCCTGCTGCCTGAGGAGAACAAGTCTACAGCGCTCTGCCATCAAGTTTACGACGACGCCCCAAGTCTACGGAGCACTGTAGCTAGTCTACAATCTTACCACCGTCCTTATTTTTACTTTTATGGCTATAAGCTTTCTTTACTTCGTGTAAAAACTGTTTGCATTCAATTAATCTCTTCAATTACTTACTAGCGACCACATCTACAAATCCCCGTGAGTCTTATTGGCAAATATTTCTGGCGTGATCCGTTTCTTACGCGAACACGGAGGCAAGCAAGTTTGTTGGTTTATTCCTATAGGATAATACTCTAATTCCCAATATTTCGTTCAAATGCTCATCTCAATTTACCTTCGGGTTCTAACATGTTGTTTTCCATCTTTAAACCGTTTTCGAATGCAAAAAACGTGCGGAAAACATTTGAAATGTGAACGTTCATTTCGTGATTCATATCACCACCCAAGTTTGTCAGTGAAAAATCGAGAACTAGTGAAAAGGTTTCCTCCAAATGAGGTAGTCCGTCCGTCGCCCTCAGCCAAAATAAAGGAGTGATATGATTCCCTTCAAAGGTAATAAAGACCTTTGCCTTTCAAGAGAACGCATGGACAACCAGGCCCCAGTCAAAGGAGGGGTTATTCTTCGCCCGTGTTAGAAGGAATATGTGAATAGATGTGTTCGCGTAGGAAACGGATCACGCCGGAAATATTTGGCAGTAAGACTCATAGGGATTTGTAGATGTGGTCGCCGGTAAGTAATTGAAGAATTTGATTGAATGCAAACACTTTTTACACGAAGCAAAGAAAGCTTACAGCCATGAAAGTAAAAATAAGGACGGTGGTAAGGTCGTAGACTGGCTACAGTGCTCGGTAGACTTGGAGCGTCATCGTAGACTTGATGGCAGAGCGCTGTAGACTTGTGCTCCTCAGGCAACAGGACTTAGCTGCTGGACTTGATGGACTGGTTGCGGTCGGGTGATGAGGCAGACGTGGAAACCAAAGTTGTGATGGCTGACCCTGGCGGTGGCGTCGAAGGCGGAGATGTGTACTGAGACTACGGTAGCTCGTCCTGGCATTGGAGTCGAAGGCGGAGGTGTGTACCGGGACTACGGTGGCTCGTCCTGGCGTTGGAGTGGAAGGCGGAGGGCTGTTACCAGAGCTACGGTTGCTCACTCTGATGGTGGAAGTGAAGGCGGGGATTTGTTGCCAGAGCTACGGTTGCTCACTCTGACGGTTGAAGGAAGACCAATGAAACTTTAAGAGTTTCGCCCAGGTCGGGGAATCCTAACAACTAACAACTAAGGGGTGACGAGCAAGATAAGCTTCTGTTGGTTGATTTGTTCGTCATTTTCTCTGAGGGAGATCATCTCCCTTTTATACCCGGTATGTTACGACCTTCCGAAGATTTTCCAGACTCGATTCTCCCCAAGAATCTCGGAGCTAACTGACTTCTACTCGTTTGATCATGGATCGTAAACTCCTCTGACTTCGGGTTTAATTGGTTGTCTTTTAAGACGTGTGTTGATATAAGCGTGGGTAACAAGTCTCATTTATCTTGGGGCTGTGAAACCGTTTTCCTTTGACACATGTCTTTTACAGGCGTAGGCCTGTAGACTTTGTATCCTTTGCAGGCGCAAGCCTGTAGACTTTGTGTCCCTTGGAGGCGCAGGCTTGTATACTTCCCTTGATTACAAGGTTATTACCCCGCCTCTGTAGACTTCCTTTGCCATATAGTCCATGTAGATTGCTGGCGCAAGCCTGATGTGTTTACCTTAGCTATAGGCCTCAATGGACCTTTACGGGCTTTGTCAGAAATAGGCCCAAGATAACCAGCACGTTAATCGCAAGTCAACAAGATGATAACGAGAATATTATCTACGACACTTCTAACCAATAAAGATTATGCTTACAAATATTATTCGATGATCGCGCCACCCGATAATAAGAGTACCTAAGTCTAAAATTCTAAGCAGAGTTTGCGTCTATAGTTGTGTGTAGTATCTCCTTCAAGCCGTGTAGGATCCCCGTAAACGTTTCCCCATGGTGTGAGATCTCCTCCTCCTCTTCCTTACGACGACGTTGAACTCCATCTGATCTTCTGCCTCTACGACACGTGTCCTTGATCATCTCCCATATCCTTCATCTAGACGAATCATAACTGATTAGTCACCTAAATGACTGTCATATGGACGAATGGACCTATGTCGGATAGCTATTTTCTATCGGGCGACCTACACTAGATGAAATCCCATTGAGCAAATGAAGTCAGGGTTTGCAGGAGAAGGAATCCTTATAGTTGTGTGACCCCTTTCTCAATAGGTTGATATGAGCTTTTGTTTAATAGCGAACTAATGTATGTTAAACGAGGGTGATCGCTCTTTCTTAAATTTAATTTGATAAGCGAATCACGTGGGACAACGAAAGTGTCGCAATGATCATTGTTGATTAATTTCAATGCAATGTGCATCTACTTGCATTTTTTTTTAATTGCAATATCTCGTGAAGGATAAGAGTTGAGTTCTGAAGAACTTTACAGGACATGGGGCTCCTGAAGAATTAGGTGTTCTTTGGATTTCCATGCGCTGGACGACATATTTACCTAAGATAAAGGTTAAGCAGGCAGAGAGCTAAACTTCAGAAATGATACTAGTAACACGGCAATGGAGTGGATAACAATTGACCGGTGTATATGCGGAGGGCATCTTGAACTTTGTCAGACTTGGCAACTTAGTTTTTGTTTCATAATATGACTCCTCCACCAATCATGCTAAGCCTCCTCAAAAGGACTATCAGGTGTCACAAAACCTTCTCAAGAAGATTTTCTTAAGGTGGTAAAAATAGCTCATTCAAGACAAGTTAAATGGGGTGATGTCGTGCTTTGTTGACGTTATCATTCGGACACTTCGTGCTTGAATGACTTCGTGCTTAGTCAAAGGTAAACTAGAAGCACCTCTAGACGTCGTAAATATGTCTTAGGCATGTCATTCCTTAGTTGTCTCTCTTTGGGTCGGATGGGCAGTAGACAATTCTGACCATCACCATCAAAATTGCCTCAAAATAACTCGTACCAACTTATTTTTAAATTTATTTCTAAAATAATTATTTCGAGGAATTTGTCATTTTGTTGGAAAACATTTTACTTGCCAAACCTTGAAAATGGACATAGTGTTATTTATGCACCTTTTAGAAACACATCAAATAAATGTGTCTGTAACGAGGCTATCGACGGTCAGAAATTCATCGAGATGGGTGGAAAAACCCCATGTACTGCCCCGCACCTGATACCAACCCCGAAGCAACAACCGGATAACGTCCCGAAATGAACCAAAACCGAAAGGAGGGAGAGCTTCTTCCAACGCTTCGCTTCTCTTCCCAATGGAGTCGCTCCACATCCCAGCCGTTAACTCTCCCCATTTCACCTCCACGGCCGCCGCTCCCTCTCGCCGCGCCACCGCGTTCTCCGTGCGATTGTCGACACTCTGCTCCTCGTGGACCGGCGGTCGTCGATGTACCCCTGCTTCACTTCGCTCGAGGAGCAGCTTATCCGTGAGTGAAAGCCGCATTCGAGCTCGTTTCTTCTTCGCTTTTGCGAGACTCTAGCGGTGTGACACGATTCTTCCTGGTGTGCAGAGGGAGGTGTGGTGTTTTGTTAACTCCAGGGGTGTGATCGCTAGGAGAGCTATGCGTGGGGTCGTGAGGGCGGAGATGTTCGGACAGTTGACCACCGGACTTGAATCCGCTTGGAGCAAGCTTAAGGGAGAAGGTGCTTGGTTTTGTTCGGAGTTCTTCCTGTTAGGGATTGATTGTTAGAGATGTGCCAGAAAATTTGCTCCTGCATGTGATTCTTGGTTTTGGAGATTTCGCTGCGAATGAAGTGTGATTTCGGATTGTTTTAGAGACATTGACTAAGGAGAATATTGTGGAGCCAATGCGAGATATAAGGAGAGCTCTCTTAGAAGCAGATGTAAGTTTCAGGCCGTCCTTGATGTTAACTTGCATTCAACTATTCGTATTTATTGGGGGTAGTGTGATATGAGTATTGAAAGAGGGCTGTTCTATCGACAGGTTAGCCTTCCTGTCGTGAGGAGGTTCGTGCAAGCTGTAAGCGACCAAGCTGTTGGGACTGGCCTTATTCGTGGAGTGAAACCCGATCAGCAGATGGTCAAGGTAGAGTTTTTTCTACCTAACTGTTAACTTTGGAAGACTTGATGTCATGTGGATTTCCTTGTTAAGATCGGGTTCTGGGTAACAGGTACTGTGCAGCTGACATATACTGTATGACATCTACTTGCAATGTATGTCAAGAGAACAAATTGAAATTTTATGCTAAGATCTTTTCTTGTACAGATTGTTCATGATGAGCTTGTTAAATTGATGGGCGGAGAGGTCTCAGAGCTAGTGTTTTCGAAGTCTGGTCCAACTGTGATACTGCTAGCTGGTCTACAAGGAGTTGGAAAGACGACAGTGTGCGCAAAGCTGGCCTATTATCTGAAGAAACTGGTAAAAACAATTGAAAATTTATTAAGCATTAGTAGGCACCTTTTGGCTCGCAGATAAATGCTATTGAGCGACACTTCTTCAGTTATATACTGATAAAGCAATCTCATGAATGGTTCTGTCTGATCTAATAGGCTTGTTTGTAGGGGAAAAGTTGCATGCTAATTGCTGGGGATGTCTATAGACCAGCGGCAATAGACCAACTCGTTATTTTGGGTCAGCAGGTACTCAACTTTTTTATTGAATATTTAAGAAGCATGATTGTGTGGTAGAAGTCTGATTCTTTTACTTAAGTTCAATAACTACAAAAACTGGCCCCTGTTTATTGTTCATTTTCCATTGTCCTGTGGTAGAAAGTTGTCACAGACATAAGCCATTAGGGATGGTCATATAGTATAAAGGTACATTGCCACTACAATAATTTGTTGTTAGATTAAGGGTGCGTTTGGAATTTAAAAAAAAAACTCTTTAAAATCAGATTATTTGTTTGTTTGAGTTTGGCGAATGACTTTTTTAATGGTTAAGTAGAATTTTGCATAAATTTTTATTTTCAAATGTAGAAATTGACTTCGAAAGGTTTCTTTTACATGTCTAAATATATCTTTAACCAAAATCTCTTTATTGAAGTATAAGCAATAACGTATTTTCTTAAATCTCTTTATTCCAATATTTTCATCCATTTCATTTTAATGTAAATTCCAATTGATATTGTAGTACTAAAAAAATGAGTATGTTTATAAAAATAACGTCAAGAAATTTATTACTCAAACATATAATTTTTGAAGTTTTAGCCAAACATGTTTACAAGTTACTTATTTTTATATTGATATATTCAAATACCTAATTTATTATTTCAATAATCACTTTTTGCTTTAACAATTTTTAATAAGTGGGTTATATCAGCTTTAGCAACATGAAACGGACCCTAACACTATCATTCCTGCTACTCCCCTTTCCTTTTCCAAAAATTATAATGGACTAAACAAGCTAAGGAAACCAGATAGCATGCTCTTATGAGTATGTGTTCATTTTGAACAATGCTTGGAAAATTAGCTCTATCTGTGACTTTTGCATTGGACAGGTAGAAGTACCAGTTTATTCGGCAGGAACCGATATTAAGCCTGCAGAAATTGCTAGAAAAGGTCTTGAAGAGGCCAAAAGGCAGAATATTGATGTCGTTATAATGGACACCGCCGGTAGACTTCAGGTGGAGTTCTTCTTTTGGATTTTTGCTGCCTATGATCTATCATGGCTTCCACATCAAAATTGCTATTATTATTTTCTTTACTTTGGTGTAAAAATGCTGAAACAGATAGATAAAACAATGATGGACGAGTTGAAAGAAGTGAAGCGTGAACTGAATCCAACTGAAGTATTGCTAGTGGTTGATGCAATGACCGGTCAAGAAGCTGCAGGTACTTTCAGTTTATGTCTTCCTTTGCATAGGATGTACTGGTTTTGCGGCCATCTTTAAAGAATTGATCCAGGATGAAAATATACACTTGATACTTATTGTCTTATACTTTTTATTGTGCCTTATTTTTTAATCCCTTAATCAGCTGAAATTTTCTTCTCGTTGTCTTGTATTAACATTAACACAGCTCTTGTGACAACATTCAATCTTGAGATCGGAATTACTGGTGCCATTTTGACAAAGTTAGACGGTGATTCTAGGGGCGGAGCAGCTTTGAGTGTCAAAGAGGTTTGCCCTGCATTTAGTACACATTTCCTGTCTTTGTGGCTTTTTGTTATTATTGAGTATTCTCTTTGGTTTGTGAGATCATGGAATCTCCAATGTCTAGTTGTTCTCAGTTGGATATCTTCTGCGTGATTGATAATGGCTTCTGGTAACATCGGATGCTGGAGTTGTCGGTGCCTGGAATTACTTTAGATAACCACGAAAGAAATTATGCTTCTCCATTTGGTTGATTGACCTGTTTCGTATTCCTGCAATGTGGTCAGAATTTTCTTCTTTTTTCACTTGAGAAATCAATTCCCACCTGTAACTGGAGATATCTGTGTGATGGATGACAGGTGTCTGGAAAACCCATTAAACTGGTTGGGCGTGGCGAACGTCTGGAAGACCTTGAACCATTCTACCCTGACCGCATGGCAGGACGCATTCTAGGAATGGGGGATGTTCTCTCTTTTGTAGAGAAAGCTTCTGAAGTTGTGAGTTCTTATCATCATTGAGGAGCAAAGCTAAGCAAATAGAGATAACTGAACAAATTAAAGGAAGTCCTAGAATATTCCTGGATTTCCGAGTTACGGCCCATTAGTTTCCTTCGTAAAGTTTCAACAATATCATATTTCTCATGGCAGATGCGTCAAGAAGATGCTGAGGAGTTGCAAAAGAAGATCATGAGTGCAAAGTTTGACTTCAATGATTTCTTGAAGCAAACTCGTGCTGTTGCAAGAATGGGTTCCATGACTCGGGTTATTGGGATGATACCCGGCATGGGTAAGGTATAATACCTTGGCAGCTATAGATGATTCCATCGTCTGAATTTATCTCACCAGTTGATTATTGTACAAGATAACATCTGCAAATTGCAAGCTGCTTTTAAATGGAATGTAGTTAGGCCACTCGATGTTTGATTTAGATTAGAATTGGTTACTCTGTTTCCTTGTCCTAATGGAATGACAAGAGTATTAGACTCATAAGATTCAGGACATATTTTCATGGAGATCTTCAACTTCGATTTTGAGGCAACAGGTCACTCCTGCACAAGTTCGGGAAGCAGAAAAGAGTTTAATGGTTATGGAGGCAATAATCGAAGCCATGACCCCTGGTTAGTTTTGCTGTTTTGACTCCCATTACCTGTGACATGAATTGATTGCCTTACGACTCTGGTTTCCTTTTGCAGAGGAGAGGGAACAGCCAGAGCTTTTGGCAGAATCTCCTACCAGAAGAAAAAGAGTCGCGCAAGATTCTGGGAAAACGGAGCAGCAAGTAAAGACAATTAGTTTATGCTTTTTTATGTTATTGGTTATATAAATCAATCTATCCATCTTCCCCGATTATTTATGCCTACTAAAAGTGAGAATTCCTCGCATTAGGTGAGTCAACTCGTTGCGCAACTCTTCCAGATGCGCGTTAAGATGAAGAACTTGATGGGTATGATGCAAGGTGGTTCGATCCCTGCATTGAGCAATCTGCAGGACGCACTCAAAGCTGAAGAGAAGGTAAATATTCAATGCGGATCTTATCATTATACCTCGGCAAAATTGCTTTGGGATGAACTGTTTTTTTATTCGAGAACCGATTTCTCTAGAACTTCCTGCAAAACACTCACTCGCCACTGAAAACTTATCACCGCTAGTGCGTTATAGCTCGTTCTGGCTTTCTTTTACATGATCAGGCAACATTTTGTGCTTTTAAAACTATCAGGCGCCTCCCGGTACTGCTCGGAGGAAGAGAAGATCGCCATCAAGGAGGCAGTTTGTCGAGTCTACATCATCAAGGCCGAGTCCTCGGGGTTTTGGGTCAAAATAAATTATTCATGCGGCTGCAAAATTTCGTAGCTTGATGTATTCACCCCCTGAGAAAGACCTACTCGTGGGTACCCGCACCACGCCAAGCAGCTCCATCGTCCGCACAACAGGACGTGACTCAGGAGTCCCCCACAGGCTTGAGTTTTATGTGGCAGATGTGCGCTCGCCCTGTAGTAACACGCCTTTGATGATCCACATGGTTTCTGTTTTATGGCAGTTTGTGAGGATATCTTTCTCGAGAATTTTGGGGGTTGAACAGAATTGTAAAATAGCAGAGGGAGTGATTTTAATGCCATCCAGTGCTATGACAGGCCAACAAATCAGGAGAGACGAGCACATCCCCTTGAGCCCAATTCCTCCAAGGAAGCAAAATTTTCCCAATTATTAAAAACAGAAACAACGTTTGACGTCTTCTCTTTTTTTTTTCCCTATTCTTTGGATAGACGCCAGAGGGATCGAAAACGCAGTGATAATACGAGAACAATGGCAACATCAGAGACGGAGGTCCCACCGGAATTGTCCACAGCTACGGGTGAGGCATTCCCTGCCGTCGAGATCAAGAAGGAGTTGAACCCGGGTCTTAACAAAGAGGTCGCGGTTGATCCCATCTCGTCTGAGGTTGCGGCCAGGAGAGAGGAAATCGAAGTAAGAGCTTTTCTATCTATGTGAAACTCAGAGGTTTTTTCCTGTTTGATTTCGAAAAATGTTAGGAGCAAGTGGAGGCGTCCGAGCGGAAGAGGGAGAAGGACAAGTGCGAGGCACTGCAGACGTTGAAATCGGCCATCCTAATCTCGGCTGCCATCGTTGCTGTCGCAGGAGCTGCATTCGCGATCACCAAGAAGCTAAGGGAGAAATGACAACACCTTCACCAAGAGAGACGTCGGGAAATACCGAATTCTTCTTCTCTTTTGATTTAAATTGATTTTTAAGATCCCGACGAATCAGTGTCATCTCGCGGTTCGTCATCAAGACCTTCCATTTCCCGCTCCATTTGTTTACAAGAAGCGAGGTAGTGCGAAGCATTGTGCTGTATGTCCACTTTGGTTTTGTGATATGTTCCGACGATGGATTCCCATCGGCAGCGGCGTCATTCGAATCCTAGTAATGATTTTATACATTATTTGGTAGTTTCACGAGTTGAATTCCCGCCATTTACATATATAATTCGCATGACACCTTGTCCATAAACTCCCAACAACCTTAACCAACTCCCATGTCCGTGTCCGCCGCCTTCCTCCTCCCCACGCCACCCCTAACGCCGTCGCCGTCGCTGTCCCCGCGCCACCTCCACCTCCACCGTCTGCGCCCCCTCCGTCCCCTGACCGCCTACAATTCCCTCAACGCCAAACCCTCTGCCCCTCTAACCCCCCATATCCTCCCACCTTATCTCCAATCCCTCCAACCCTACCTCGTTGCCCAGCGCCGCCCCATCTTCCTCGGCTACCTCTTCGGATCGGTCTCCGTCCTATCGTTGTCCAGGATCGTCCCCTTAGCTGGATCCCTCACCGCTGCCATCTCGAGCCTTGACCTGGTACGGCTGCGGGGCGACGGTTGTGTGTTGATCGCGTTGGTGCTGGTTAGGGTTGTTTCGAATTACCTTCAGCAGGCGTTTCTCTGGGACGCAGCGCTGAATGCAGTGTGTGAAATTAGGGTTCGGGTTTATGGGAGGGTTCTGGAGAGGGATTTGGGGTTCTTCGAAGGAAGGGATAGAGGAGGGGTTGAGTTTGGGGATGTCGCACATAGGATCGTGGCTGAGGCTGAGGATGTCGCCGATACCATCTATGCAGTTCTCAACGTGAGTGCGTTTTTGGTGGGATTGATTTATTCACGGCTGAAATGTTGTTAGGCTTTGAATTGTGACAATGGTTTATATGATGGTCAGACTGTTGTACCCACTGCTATGCAAGTAGCTGCGCTGTCGATGCAAATGGTTGCTATCAGCCCCAGCCTTTTCATAATCTCTGCCGCCGTAAGCATACAGATGAATTTCTATGAATATTGCAGTATGAAAAGTCGTTTCTGACTGAGATGTTTCTTAGCGGAGATTTGGCGCTGTTTAAAATTTACAGGCGATCCCTCCCATGGGAATGGTCGTTGCGGGTCTAGGAGAAAGACTTCGCCGAATATCTAGAAGAGCAAAAGTTACTACTGCTGCCATGTCTGCGTACTTAAATGAGGTACTCTTTTTGAAGGAAACAAATTAATGAACGAACAGAGTTGACATCGGGACTCATGTCAGTTGTGAAACAGGTCCTTCCAGCAGTCCTCTTTGTAAAAGCGAACAATGCAGAGCTATGTGAGATAACACGGTTTAAAAGGCTTGCTTATAGCGATCGTGCTGCACGTTTGAGAAAGAGGAAAATGAAAGCACTGGTCCCTCAGGTCCTTCGGGTTGCTTATGTTGGAGCTCTGTTTGTTCTTTCTGCTGGCTCATTGCTGGTTCTGAAAGGGTCTTTTGATGGAAGTCGCTTGGTTTCTTTTGTCACCTCCATTTTTCTTCTGGTTGAGCCAATCCAAGTAAGATTAGGATATTTCATGCTCTGTTTTCGCATGTTATTCCTCTTCCTCGTTTGTTCTTGGGATCTCAAAAGACCAACAACCTAATGTCAGGATTCTATTATAATATTCACAGGTATAATGTATCTTAATACCCAGGTGTTAGGCAGGATGGCCTTGGCCCTGACAAAAGGATTATAGATACCCCCTTTTTTCTAGCAATGTGACATGCTCTTTGGACGCCAAGAAAATAACCATCATTTTGATAAAACTTGATATGCTTTCAAATTTTTCTCAATTTACCAACCATCAGGTTCTTGTTTCATGGTACCTTCCTGAAACTGGGTTTTAATTCCAATATCCTGTATGGCTTGTACGTAGTCATACCTTTCAACGAGAAGAATTTTTTAGTCATCACTGTTTGCGCAGTTAGTATGATTTTCCTTTTTTTTTCCATTTTAATTTCTGTTGAATTTATAATTCTGAATTAAAGGAATAAAACAGGATGTGGGGAAGGCATATAATGACTTCAAGCTGGGAGAACCAACTATTGAACGCTTGTTTGATTTAAGCAAGTTCAAACCAAAGGTAACATGTTTTATTTTTTTATCAAATTATTTAAATTCCGCAACTCAAACATTCAAGGAGGAAAAGGGTTAGTGACTTGTGGTTCATGGACCATAATGAAGGTCATGGAGAAAGAAAATGCTGTTATGTTGGATGGTGTATCTGGGGAGTTGAGTTTCATCAATGTTTCTTTCAAGTATGGGGATGAATTGCCTATCGTCTTGGATAGAGTAAGCCTCCATGTCCGGGCTGGGGAGACAGTCGCCCTTGTTGGTCCCTCTGGAGGAGGGAAAACAACACTTGCAAAACTGCTTCTACGTCTTTATGATCCATTTTCTGGTAAAATTTCGAAAAAACTCCTTAGGAACGATTATTCAACAGCTTATATATTATCTTGCATGTTAAATTATCGCTATGAGCTTCCATGGCTGACAGGTCATATATGCTTAGACAACTGTAACATTCAAGATATCCTGCTATCGTCGTTGAGGAGACATGTCACTCTGGTTTCTCAAGATATTGTGAGGAACCATTGACTCTAGCTTCTTGTTCATGGTTTTGATGCAACAGTGATTAGTATTTGGCACTATTAGTTTACCGTGCTAGAAATGTAACATCGAATTGATTTGTCTAACCTCACTTGGGTGAAGACCCTTTTCTCAGGAACAGTTGCTGAGAACATTGGTTACAAGGACATGACAGCCACTATTGACATGGACAGGGTTAAGAGAGCGGGAGTGCTTGCGAATGCGGACGAGTTCGTCGAAATGTTACCAGATGGCTATGAAACCAACATAGGGCCAAGGGGCTCGACTTTAAGTGGTGGGCAAAAGCAAAGGTGAGAATTAGCATTGGTCTGCTTCCCATTGACATGACCACGCCGCTATTTTGTGTTGGATCGTCGATGATATCAGTTCTTGGTGTCTATAATGCAGAATAGCTATTGCGAGGGCGATCTACCAGGATCCCTCAGTACTGATCTTGGACGAAGCGACTTCTGCATTGGACAGTGGTTCCGAATTCTTGGTGCGGGAGGCCCTACAGCGGATGATGGAAAATCGAACGGTGAGGATTGAGCCTTTATTTGTGGGGCTTAATTGCATTATACTAAGATATCGTCCAATCCCGCAGGTCCTGGTAATTGCACATCGGCTCGAAACGGTTCTCATGGCAAACCGGATATTCATGTTGAAGGATGGCAAGTTGCAAGAGTTGAGCAGATTATCCCTTTTGGGCGATCATGATGATACGCTGCGGCTTTCCGGACTCGTAATATGAAACATGTGCCATGACGGCTTCAATATTGACAATTTTACACTGTACAGCATAACTTTGAAAGTAGCGAAACGCTTAAAAAGTTTATCAGTTCCATGATCAAGTTCATAATATCTATAACCATTGGGGTGAGGATAGTCATTCCTTCCTTTCAACCTCGAGGGCGATCTCGTTCCGGCGCTGGAATGGCAGCGTGAAAGGCGGATTATACTGTGAAAGGAACAGAAACGTCACTTGAACAATTGGACAAAGTGAGGCGAGTTAGGGTAAAGCTGTCGTAGGAAGCCGTACCTGTGCCACTTCCACAGAAGCGCCTTCCTTCACTTGAAACTCCCTGTCCCATTTCAGGGCTTCTCGTAGAGACAACTCCCGCCTCTTGACCTCCTCATCTGTAACAAAGCCAGAAAATGTGACAACAGCAACGATCTTCTGAGGAACTTCCTTGATTTCCACGGATGGATCCCTTGGCGATGGTAGAGCATCCCCGTACTTCGAGGGCATTACAAAGGACATCTTCCATTTCTCGGCGTTGTCCGTCTGATCCCAAATGCGTAACACATTCGGATATAAGTACGATGTTAGACTAACATAATAGCCTTGTAAGGAGAAGCTGTTTACCTTCCTTGTTATGACCGGGGTTGTCATGTCCATCTTCTCACCATCGTCAGATCGGCTCCTGCTCGTGTAAACAGGAGTTGTCATTTCCATTCTCTCCGTCTTTGTGTTCTGTACATGCAGTGTGAGATTCTGCTCGCACTCTACCATGTTTAAATAGCAAACACAGCAAGAATGGCAAAAGTCCCGCGAATTCAACTACCTTACCAAAGAGGTACTCCGCCAGGACATTGAATGATTGAGAGGCACCATTGAAGTCGAATCCGGTTCTTCCAGGCATAGTCGTCTCCGCGACATAATAAGGCTGTAGATACAACACTTCAAATCAGGATAATCACCCTGGAATTATGAATGTTCTGATTGCCGATCGAAATCATTTGAGAATCAACAGAGACAGAGGAACAAGCCTGAATTACCTCCACTTCGCGGATTTCGTACCGATCCCTTGTTGCCAGGACAGTGAACTTGACCGTCTCGAGATCCGGAACTGCGACCATTGAAACCACAAAGGACATCTTCAGCTAAATTTTGAATCTTTGTCGACTGAACTAAAAAGGGAAGAGGAAAAGGACAGACCAGACATCAGAGCTTCCTCCAGATTGCGACTCTCGAACCGCTTTGGGAACACATACTTGGCAGTCTCCGTTGCTAAATCAACCAGAACTGAAACCCACGACACAGCAACCTCAGACGACATCCAATTGTTAGACCGAATTCAACGCAAGCAATCAGTAAGTTGGAAACATCTACGTCGCTGCGACACGGCTGAAGCCTGAGTGACGAGCGCAAACACGAGCGACGAACGCGCCTCATTAGCGGACATCGGCGACGGCAGCCTCTGTTTGCTCCTCTGCTGGGCCGAGACATTACTGCTCGAAACAACCGGCGGCGGGGCAGCAAGCCGGACGATCGGAGAATACTTGAGGGACATGGTTATGGGGGTGAATTAGGGCTTTGACTTACTGTTACAAGATGACGGTTTGGGCGAGTGGTGGTTAATTGTTTTCCCGGGAAATATCTTAGATTTCATAAAAAACCAACTACCACAATTAATCACGTCCGTATAAATTACAAAAATATTCAAATTTTACCATATAGATCTATCGAGTTATATACGGAAATACGATTAATTTTAAAAAAAATTACAAAATACGGTCACAGTTTCGTAAAATACAGTTTTACTGTCGAATGGACGGATTTTGAAAACGCGCCATTCCTTTTACAAAGAAGGCGCGACATAGAGGGCGTGATTTCAAAATGCGCTGTGAAACCCGCCCCTCCAACACTTGGAGAACCCCTTCGGGAATTGCACAAAACCTGCCCTTCCTGCAACACACAAGGGGCGGGTTAACCTGCCCCTTCAACAATTGGACGAATTCCCGAGTGTATGAAAGGAAGGTATGGGCGTCGGACGGGGGACGGATTTTCAAAACCTGCCCCTCCTCGGAACATAGATGGGTTTTCAAAACCCGCCCCCCGTCAGGTATAAGTCGAGTCCTCCTCCCCCGAAAACAATTTTCTTTAACCCTAAACCCACCCCCCGACCTTCGAGCACCCAAACCCCCGACCCCCCGACCTCCGACGCCTCCGAAGCCTGCCCCCCGTCGCCCGTCACCCCACCCAACCTCCGACTCCCTGACCTCTGACGGCCCGACCTCCGACGCCTCCGTCCTCCGACGCCCGTCGCCCGTCGCCCCATCCGCTCTTCGTCCTCCGTCCGTCACCCCCTAAAAGTGGTATGTCCCTAAAAGTGCCGTGATTATTCGTTTACGAAGCGTGCACTAAATTTTTTTGTAGTTACCATTATTTTGATGATTAATGGTATATTTTTTGAATTTTTGTAGGTATTATTAAGTTCGAAGAACTAGCTAATTCACGTAAGCTTTATTTTACGTTTCATTTTCCCTCAAGTTCATTTGTTGTTATATAGAAATGGGAAAGTTATTCATGGTAGTCAAGGAGTAGGTTATAATAGTGGTTCAGTGAAACGTATAAAGGTATCTACTGATGTCGACTATGTGCAATTTGAAATGGTAATTGCTAATGTAATGAGATTAAACGAAGGCAGTAGGCTGGAAATATGTCATAGATATCTCGTTCCTTCGTATGGTCCTTCTAGCATAAATTTTGTACTAGTACCTATTGGTGATGATGAGGATTCTCAACAAGCGAGTCGCTTTGGCGACCAAACACTTGTATCATCATGTGAAATCTCCCATACCGGAATACTTATCCAACCTTCCCTCCCAACTCGACAATCAAGTTGAATACTAGAAAAAACAAATTATGTAAACCCATAATTAATGTAATATATTATCAAACAAGCGGATTTCACGGATCTCAACAAGCTAGTCGCCTTGGCAACCAAGCACTCATATCATCATGTGAAATCTTCCAACTCCGGAACACTCGTAAAATTTTTTGTTGTAACTCATAAGCAAATAATATGACGTAATCAATAAGGTCATGACCACCCAATTAATATATACTATAATAGATAAGCTTATTCAAGACCTTCACGTTGTTGTTTAAAAAAAATCAAAGAGACTGTAAATAACCCATAAATAGTGAGCAATTGATAGTCCAATGACCATCAAATAGAGATCAATATAATCGACCTCCTCAGAAACACTCAAAATGCACCAAATGCAGTTACCAAACAACTTTGGACAGAATGGTCCCTACACCAGTACACTTAAGTCTCTAAACATACCCACAATGAGATCAAGACAATCCCACCTGTCATTTTAAGCGACCCACTTTGGCGACCAAGCTCTCAAAACACAAATGTGGATTTCTTACTCGTTGAGAACACATGCGATTGTAAGAAAACTTTAGCTGTCACTCTGGTTGAGTCACTTTGACAGCCAAACAACCAGAACACAAATCTAAAGTAATTCACCCGGATGCATGCGCTCGTGAAGCACCTCGCCTGTCACTACAAACGAGCCACTTTGGCAGCCAAGTGCTTGCAGCACAAATGCGAACTTACTCCACTTGCTTACATAATTATGTATACGTAATACTTTATGTATGCTAAAATAAACCAACGGGTCATAAAAATTCATGGCAGTCTCAAACCAAATATCTATGCACTTAACTCATTCACTCTCTCGATATATATATTTAATACTCCAAGTATATTTATACGCCTTAGAGAAAGCAATATTTCATCATATATTCAATGTGCAAATTACATGACACATTCAAAGCATGAATACGTGTCATAAATAAAACCAATCATTTTATCAACACAACTTGGTCGACTTAAATTTATAACACTCATTAAAGAGATTTTTCTCCCCCGAAAAATTAGTATAAGTCAAATATCCACATTGACCATCAAAACACCACGTCAGAGAATCTTGTCAATTAATTGTTATTTAAACGGGGGAACCACGCAGTATGAAATGTCACATCAATCAATAATTGAAATCAAAATCACGTGATCATCCCTCTTAGTCGATCTTTTAGGTGATAAATCAAATTATTATTAATATTATCCAAAAGAAAAAAGATAAAATAAGCCCAACTAAAAAAGAATTACAATAAAAATTACATGCATATTTCGGGAATTAACTACAAATCAAGTAATATCCATGTAAGTAACCCAAATTGTCGGGTCAGGCAATTCGTCCAAACAATAACCTCCCTAAGGAAACTGTCATCCATCTCCAAATCCTGATTTATTTCTTTTGGCACAAAAAATTCATCAACATAAAGATGAACCCATAAGATTAATGATTTCAAACTATAAAATCTAAAAACAAATGCCCGAGGGGATGTATTATTCATAAGAAAGAATAACCTTTGAGATTGGTTTGTATCCAGAAACACCAACCAACTTATACAATAATAATTGCATTTTCATGGAGCATCCATCAGAAACCAGACGTGCATGCTAACCATCCCGACAATCAATGGGTATCACGAACAAAGGGATACAAACATGTAAGGAGCATGGCCATGTGCAAAGATGGGGCAGTTCCACTTGTGTTTGTCAAACGAATCAGCCAATGGCTCTATCTTCTCCAAGAAAAATAAAGAGAGACAACTAATCAAATCCAATATGGAGGTCGCAGGCATTCATTAGGGTGGGTTTCCACCGAGAGAGAGAGTTCTTGCTTCGGGTTTTCTTAGAGAACGTCTTCTTATAATTAACCATCACATAATCCAAGAAGCACCACAACCACCCTCGCCCAAGATCTCGCATAAACCAAACTGATTTGAAACTCAAACCATAAAAAAAAAAAATCCGGTTTCTAATCTCCAATTTTTTAAAGGAAACCAAACTAACCCTTAATACGTAGCCCACGGAAACCCGATGGCATCGAAGTTGTTTGGGATTTTGAAAACAAATTTTACTAAACTCAATGTCAAATTGAATCATTTTCGGTAAATCATTTAAAAAAAATTCTTGCAAACCCACGGCCACGGTACACTATTCCATGGAATTTTTTTTAAGAAAAAATTATCCTTTTAATGTAAATCGAAAAACCCTAAATCGATTTCAAGAATTCATAATAAACTATACATTAACCCTAAATCGACGTGCGACACCACAAAGTAATCTAATCCAAGACGTAATCGAATTTATGACACGAAAAAGTGCGGAAAGTAATTTTACGTATATCGACATAAACCCACCTTTAGTGTACCTGTTAATATAAGGTGTGATGGGTCTTTCCATCACGGGCTTACCACACTGAGCCTTGTCGTCCAACCCACATCAATAATAAACTGAGATGTCGCAAAAGCTCAAACGGAACGAGCTATCATGCATTTTCTCGTATATCGTAACACAGCTCGGTTTTCAAAATTTAAATCAGTACTTGATTATAATCCGACGGAATTTTTATAAAAAAAATAAAACAATAAAAAAGTAAAATAAAATTCTAACGGTAGACCATGTCAAACTTTGATTCGAGGATAAAAATTGTAGAAAATTATTGGTTGGCAAAAAAAACAACTTATTAAACTCATGTTTACAAGAGATTCTTATATAGGAAAACAATCAAAAACTAAAAGAGAATCTAAATAGATCTCCTAAATCTCTCAATGAGATTTGCTAAATCAAATCTTATTCCTAGAATATTTTAGAAAATAAATCAAATCCTAAAAACCTTAACCGCTGACACTCCTCCTTAAGGTTGTTTAGGAAACACTCCAAGTTTTTGTCTGAGATGCTGGAACTGATCTTTCGGTAAAGACTTAGTCAGAATATCCGCGACTTGATCTCGAGATGGACAATATTCGAGCTTGACTTCACCGTTCTTCACCGCTTCTCGAATCGCATGATACTTGACCGAAATATGTTTTGTCCTACCATGTTGAACCGGATTTTGAGCTATTGCAATAGCAGACTTATTGTCAACATATATCACCGTAGGAACCACTTGTTTCCAGCCCATGTCCTCCAGAACTTTTCTCAACCAAATCGCTTGATTGCTGGCCGCTGCAGCTGAAACATACTCTGCCTCGGCGGAGGATTGCGCTACAACTTCTTGCTTTTTTGAATTCCAAGCAAATACTCCACTTCCAAACGAGAACGTAAAACCTGACGTGCTTTTCGAGTCCTCAATACTTCCAGCCCAATCACTATCGCAGAAACCTTGGAGGTTTGAACTTTTATTTTTCACAAACCGAATACCAAAATCAACTGTGCCTTTCACATACCTCAACACTCTTTTCGCTGCACAAAGATGGATTTGGCTCGGAGATTGCATAAATCTGGACAAATAACAGGCTGCAAACATTATATCCGGGCGCGATGCTGATAAATACAACAAACTTCCAATAATACTTCTAAACAATGTCGCATCGGCCTCATCACTTCCATCATCTTTCACCAACTTTAAATTAGCAACGAGAGGAGTCGGTACGGACTTAGCTTCATTCATTCTGAATTTTTTCAGCAAGTCCGTGGCATATTTTTTTTGATTAAAAAAGACGCCGTCATCTTCTTGATGTATCTCAAATCCCAAAAAATAATGCATCAGCCCTAAATCTGACATTTCGAACTCTTCGGCTATGTTGAGTTTGAATTGATTTACTTTCGTTTCATCTCCCCCTGTGATAAGCAAATCATCCACATATAACGACACGATAAGTAACACCTTACCCCGTGACTTTTTTATGTGAAGTGTTGGTGATTGGATCAAACCTGATATGAAAATCTTAAGAAATATCTTAGAAAAATCTTAGAAAATATTTTAAAGATTTTATAGGAGATACAGTATCTTTTATTTAAGATTTTGTTGAGATTTTATTTGATTTCTTTAGATTATTTTTGACCCTATAAATAGGGCTTGTCGTCAGATGTAACTTTTAACTTTGAGTTTGTTTAATAAAAGTAGAGAGAGTTTCTACTGTGAAGAGGTTTGGTTCCTACACCGGGAACACCTACAATTGGTATCAGAGCGTTTGTGATCTTTCGGGAGCTGTGGAAGTCTTGTGAAGAATTTGGGAGTTTTCCTTTTCATCCAAAAGAAGGAGATGGAGGCAAGTGCAAGCAGTTTCTCTTCTACGACGCCACCTATGTTTGATGGGGAGAACTATCAAGCTTGGGCGGTGAAGATGAACGCTTTCATTGAGGGTAGCGATTTGTGGGAAGCAGTGGAAGGTGACTACACCGTGGATGCACTCCCCGACAACCCTACTATCAACCAAATTCGGTATCACAAGGAAAGAGTCACGAAGAAGGCAAGGGCGAAGTCATGTCTCTATGCTGCAGTGTCGCCTACAATATTCACGAGGATCATGAAGTTCCAGACTGCGAAGGATATTTGGAATTTCTTGAAGGAGGAGTATGAAGGTGACGAGAAGATAAGAGGCATGAAGGTTTTGAACTTGATGAGAGAATTTGAGAGGCAACAGATGAAGGAAGATGAGGCTGTGAAGGATTTCTCTGACAGATTGATCAATCTGGCTGACAGAATCAGAGTTCTGGGCACTGATTTGAAAGACGACCGTATCGTACAGAAGGTTTTGGTGTCGCTGCCAGAACGTTTTGAAGCTACGATTGCTTCATTGGAGAATACAAGAGATCTATCGGACATAAAGCTGGCGGAGTTGCTGAGTGCGTTGCAGGCTCAGGAACAGAGAAGGCTGATGAGACGGGAAGTTGAAGTTCCCACGGAGGGAGCCTTGCCAGCAAGGTCGAAGATGACATATTCTGGAAAAGGGAAGAAGCCGTGGAACTGGCAGAAGGGTACTGTAGAAAGTTCGGACAGAAATAGAGATACTGTTGAACAGGGCCGTCCTTCTGAGAGTGGTTCTGCAGATCAGAGAGAAAGGCTGGATCCGTGCAAACACTGTGGAGGCAGAAGTCACCCACATTATAAGTGTTGGAGGAGACCAGACGTGAAGTGTTATAACTGTCAGAAGTTAGGGCACATTGCGAGGTTTTGTCAGGAGAAAGATTCTCAGCAAAGTGCTACAGAAGCTGCTGCAAATCATGAGGTAGAATTGATGTTTACAGCATCTTGTTTTGCTACCGGATTGACTCGTAGAAGCTGGCTGGTGGATAGCGGATGTACCCACCACATGACATATGATAAGAAGGCATTTGCAAGATTAGATCGAAGCTTCTGTGCTAAAGTGAAGATCGGAAATGGTGATTACATTGATGTTGAAGGGAAAGGAGATGTAGTCATTGATGGTCCAGAAGGTGCGAGGCTGATCAGTGATGTTTTGTATGTACCTAAGATTGACCAGAACTTATTGAGTGTAGGTCAACTCGTGCAGAAGGGGTACAAGGTGATGTTTGAAGACGGGTTCTGTATGATAGCAGATTCTTTTAGAAAGGAGATACTTAAGATACAGATGAAGGAAAAATGTTTTTCATTTGATCCTACATTACAGAGTCAGCAAGCTGTGAAGGCTCAGGATAAAGAAGTTGTGCAAACTTTGCACGCGTCACAGCAGTTGAATGTGAAGAAAGAGAACATTGAGGAACAACACAATTTTGAAGAGCAGATTGATCTACCGAGAAGAGGTACGAGATCATTGACTAAGGCTTATAGAAGATGCAATGTGGCAGTGTTAGAACCTGCTATTTTTGAGAATGCAAAGGAGGACAGAAAGTTTTCAGTTGCAATGCAGGAGGAGATTTCTGTAAAGCAGCTAAGAGGTTCCTGTGTTGTAGAACCTGAACAGAAGGTGTACAGGTTGAAGAAGGATTTGTATGGGTTAAAGCAACCTCCTAGAGCTTGGTACAAGAAAATTGATGATTATTTGTTTGAGTTGGGTTTTGAAAGAAGTCGAAGTGAACATACTCGGTATGTCAGGAAGGCTGATCTGAATGTGATTATGATTTCTTTGTACGAAGATTATCTTTTGGTTACAATAAATGATCAGAAGCTCATGCAGAAGCTGAAGCAGAAACTGATGGAGATTTTTGAGAATGATTGATTTGAGAGAAGATTGGCGTTTCTATCAGCTCTTGATCCAAGGAGGAGTTTGTTGGTGATTGGATCAAACCTGATATGAAAATCTTAGGAAATATCTTAGAAAAATCTTAGAAAATATTTTAAAGATTTTATAGGAGATACAGTATCTTTTATTTAAGATTTTGTTGAGATTTTATTTGATTTCTTTAGATTATTTTTGACCCTATAAATAGGGCTTGTCGTCAGATGTAACTTTTTACTTTGAGTTTGTTTAATAAAAGTATGTCAAACTTTGATTCGAGGATAAAAATTGTAGAAAATTATTGGTTGGCAAAAAAAACAACTTATTAAACTCATGTTTACAAGAGATTCTTATATAGGAAAACAATCAAAAACTAAAAGAGAATCTAAATAGATCTCCTAAATCTCTCAATGAGATTTGCTAAATCAAATCTTATTCCTAGAATATTTTAGAAAATAAATCAAATCCTAAAAAATAATGCATCAGCCCTAAATCTGACATTTCGAACTCTTCGGCTATGTTGAGTTTGAATTGATTTACTTTCGTTTCATCTCCCCCTGTGATAAGCAAATCATCCACATATAACGACACGATAAGTAACACCTTACCCCGTGACTTTTTTATGTAAAGTGTTGCTTCCGTCTCACTTCTAGAAAAATCCTTCTCTAAGAGATAGGAATCAATCCTGCTGTACCACGAACGAGGGGCTTGTTTCAAACCATAAAGTGCCTTGCGAAGCAAACAAACTTTCTCTTTGCATCCATCCACGGAAAATCCATCGGGCTGCTCTACAAAGATTTCCTCATCAAGATAACCATTCAAGAACGCCGACTTAACATCGAGATGAAAGATTTTCCAGCCCATCTTTGCTGCAAGTGCGAATAACATCCTTATTGTGTCATGCCGAGCCTCTGGGTGTTCGTTCCACCAATAGGTTAGCCAGAGTGCAGATAGGGCGCATCAAACCTAACACTTGGCCCGGCGTACATGGAAAAACATGAAGAGAACAATGGGCATCTCGAACACAGACGACCTCGTGCCTCACCGATCCTCTCGAACTATGCCTGATTCGTCCTGCCAGGATTCCTTTATACTAGACCAACAAGCATCTATGCTTGTCGCTGGAGAAACGTCGGGAATGAATGAAAAGTGTAGACCTTAATATAAAGATATCAAATAAATAAAACTAATTTTGAATTATTAATAAGTTAAAGGACTCAATTGCAATTAAATACGAAACAAAAACCCTCTCCCTTCGGCAGATCCAACGATCAGTTAAACACCCTCCACTCGCTGCACCGTCTCAAGCCACCGGCGAGGACTCTCCCCGGCCAGCCTTTTTAGGGTTTCGACCTACCGGGATCTACGGCGAGAGGCTGAGGTTCCGATCATCAGAATGGCGCTGGCGTTCGACGAGTTCGGTCGGCCGTTCATCATCCTCAAGGAGCAGGAGCAGAAGTCTCGGCTGAGAGGTCTCGATGCTCAGAAGGCTAATATCGCTGCCGGAAAGGCCGTCGCTAGGATCCTCCGCACCTCGCTCGGACCTAAAGGCATGGACAAGATGCTCCAGAACCCCGACAGTGACGTCACCATCAGTCAGTGACCATTTTCCCTTAATTTTTAACCCCGTGGCCGATTCGCGTGGAAGTGGTTTCCGTTATAACGTGCTACCGATGCTTCTTTGTGTTAGTGATTTAGGAGTCATTCCTGCCACATCTACAGATTCACTAGGAAGCTGTTTTTCGTTTGCTCCTGCTCACTATGTACTGACTATAGTGAGCCTCGTTTGTTCCTTTTGGCTTTTTTTTTCGGTTATGCTTGAGTTGGATCTAGCTATTTAGAGGATATGCTTCTGTTGAAACTTTCCTTTTTAATCTGTCTGGATCTGTGTCTAATGATTGTGGTCTGTTCCTTTGATCTTCATTTCTTTTCTCCTTTTTCTTTTATGCCCATAAGTTCATGATATCACAACTGTGATCTTAGGCATTCGAACTTTTGTTCGTTCCATCTTTTAAAGCTTGAGTCGGTTTCTTCTGTTGTCAGCAAATGATGGTGCAACAATTCTAGAGCAGATGGACGTAGACAATCAAATTGCGAAGCTGATGGTCGAACTGTCCCGAAGTCAGGACTATGAAATTGGTGATGGCACCACTGGTGTTGTTGTCTTGGCTGGCGCCCTTCTTGAGCAGGCTGAGAAGTTACTGGAGCGAGGGATTCATCCAATCCGTATTGCAGAGGGGTATGAGCTGGCTTCTAGAATAGCAGTGGAGAACTTGGAGGGTATATCCCAGAAGTTTGAGTTTGGACCATCTAATATAGAGCCTCTCGTCCAGACTTGCATGACCACTTTGTCTTCAAAGATGTGAGATTCTCGGAATCTGTGATTTGTCATTCATTTTGGTTGTCAAAAATGACATTTCTGGTGTTTGAATAGTCTATTTCCTGAAACCTTCCCATGTCTGTAATGGCAGCGTAAACCGTTGCAAGCGGGATATGGCTGAAATTGCAGTTAAAGCAGTTTTAGCCGTTGCTGATTTGGAAAGGAAGGATGTCAATTTGGATCTAATAAAAGTAGAAGGAAAGGTTGGGGGAAAGCTTGAAGATACTGAACTAGTTTATGGTATCATTGTGGATAAGGATATGAGCCACCCACAGATGCCCAAGAGGATCGAGGATGTGAACCTAGCTATATTGACCTGTCCCTTTGAACCACCAAAGCCAAAGACCAAGCATAAGCTGGACATTGATACAGTTGAGAAGTTCCAGACATTGCGTCTGCAAGAGCAGAAGTATTTTGATGATATGGTTCAGAAATGCAAGGTAATTGCCTACTGCTAAATACAGTTGCCAATTAATCTGATTAATGGACCCCAGATCACCCTGTTAATTTTTTTCTAACCTCACGAGTGTTTTCCTTTACTTCTCCTGCTTACTTACTACTGAATGAATTTTTGGCTTCTCAATCGTGAAAACTAGCCATGACCTTATTTGCTTGCTTAAATGTTTAGGATGTTGGTGCTACCTTGGTTATTTGTCAATGGGGTTTCGATGATGAGGCAAATCACCTATTAATGCACCGGAACTTGCCTGCTGTCCGCTGGGTTGGTGGTGTGGAGTTGGAGCTCATAGCAATCGCCACTGGTTTGTGTATATGTAACTTGTAACGTTTTCATTCTGATGTTGTTATCATTCTATTCACGAGTTTCTTGTCGTGTTAATGTCATTGTAGGAGGGAGGATAGTTCCCAGGTTCCAGGAGTTGACACCTGATAAACTTGGAAAGGTACTCTCTTGAAATTTTGTTCTCACTGCTCATTGAGTTGGCAGCTTATTCAGTTCAAATTTTTTTTCTTCTTTTGTGTCTTAATAGAAGAAGCATGTGTAGTAATTTATGTTTTCCTCTGGAATAGGCTGGTCTAGTCCGAGAGAAATCCTTTGGAACCACAAAAGACCGCATGCTGTATATTGAGCATTGTGCCAATTCGAGGGCTGTTACCATTTTCATAAGAGGAGGTTATCCAAACTTCTTTCTCTACTACTTCTTCTTGGGCTGTTGTAACTTGTATAATAGACTACAATTTCTCTTGTTATATTTTATATATTTTAAACATTTAGTAACAATTTATACATTCTAAATTCTATCCCACAACCCTGAAATTGGGCATCTTATCAATCAAATTTTGAGCAATGCATGTTTTTGTTTTCCTTAACCGAGCTTTGGATATTTGTTATGGACTAACTAAAACACTTCACTTCGAGCAGTCTTCATCTTAATGAGGATTTTTGCTTGTAGTGAATAAAGATTAAAGGTAAGATTGTTTGACATCAAGTTGATGGTGTAGAATGTTCTTTTTTCTTTAAGTTTTGGTTTCTGACTTGGGGAAGGTCTTGGCTGTTTTCTTCGTCTGTTGAAATTATCAGTATTATCTTGTGGTCAACTTCTTGTAACACTTATTTTTTATTTTCGTTAATATGAGTTTTACTAGTGGAGTGTGAGCTTAGACTTGTCTCTTTGCTCTGGCCTATTGCTGTCCAACTAATTGTGATGATCCTTCAGGTAACAAGATGATGATAGAGGAAACCAAGCGTAGCATCCATGATGCATTGTGTGTGGCGAGGAACCTGATACTTAATAACTCCATTGTTTATGGTGGCGGTTCAGCCGAAATTGCTTGCTCAATTGCTGTTGAGGCTGCAGCCGATCGCTACCCCGGAGTAGAGCAGGTACCAGTTGTCATCTATTTTCTACCCTGTTCAGGATGAATGGTTGCGAACATGAAAACTGACAATCTCTAGGTGCTGATCTCAATTTTTTTCTGTAATGTGGCAGTATGCCATCCGTGGATTCGCCGATGCCTTGGACTCTATTCCTATGGCACTTGCCGAGAATAGTGGGCTACAACCTATAGAGACTTTATCTGCTGTTAAATCTGAACAAATTAAGGTATTGATATCTCTATCTCTTTCTCTATCTATCTTTGTCCCTCCCAATGAGATTCATTACAACACAGACTTTTTACTAGGAGTGGCTTCTCTTGGTTTGCCCTTAAGAGGCAACAATTTACGTAAAAAGTTAGCAATCTGATTTTCAGGAGAACAATCCGTTATGTGGCATCGACTGCAATGACGTCGGGACGAATAACATGCGGGAGCAAAACGTTTTCGAGACTCTGATTGGGAAGCAGCAGCAGATACTACTAGCAACTCAGGTGGTCAAAATGATACTCAAGATCGATGATGTCATCTCTCCAGCGGAATACTAGCGTGAGGCATGGAGTTTCTCCTGAAGACAAAGAAGTATCTCCTGAAGACAAAGAAGTATCCCATCTGTCAGGGTAATTAATCTTCACCGATTTTGATTAGGTGGATCTTTTGATCTTGGGCATAGATGTGAATGTAATCTCCAATATTTATGACAAGGGAAGGGATTCATCTTTCTCCAAATAGAAGTGAATGTAATCTTGGAGTTTGGGGAATTTTTGGCGGGTAATGATCATTTAATTCAGTTTGGCAGATGTATTGCTTTTTATTTACATGCCAAGGTTTTTCCTCGATTTGATTTTGTATGGAACTTTGGGCGCAGTCTATAGATAATGCAATGCCATTAGTGCCTCCTATCTGGGGGAGAAGCCATAATTGGATGGATTATACAGTGTAAATTCCTTGAATGAAGATTGTATGGGAAGGCTTGCCCTATGATATCAGTCAATGTAATAAATTACTCAAATGTAATAACTCAACTCTTGATGGTGATCCTGCCCTATGATATCAGTTAATTAATCAATTCGGAAAGCTCATCCCATCTTAATCAATATTTTAATTGTATGGTGTTCGGTAGAATTATTGATTACATACCTTCTCCCTTTTCTTTTGGATAATGTGCATCTTACGTTGAAGTTTTTGAATTTTTTACATTACTAATAACCTGTCTACTTCAATACGCAGAGAGAAACAGCTGCCAGAAGGCGATGACCGACTTCGCAACCTTGTTCCTGTCACTTATAGGGCGGAAGCCTTGATGAATAATACTAGTTGTGTGGTGTGTGCCAGTACAAAATGAAATTCTCTTTCAATTCGTTGATTACTATCGAAGGAAAATTGGAATTTTTCTATTCCATTTCCTGATTTTGCGCAGGTACGGAACAAGCAAGAAAAATATGTTTATACAATATTTTCATGAACAACGTCCTTTGGGTATTCACATTTGTGATCATAGTTTGATTCTTTTTTCAAAATGTTCATCATGTGATCTCGGACCCTTTGGCTTCATTTCTTTTTGCGGCACTTCCAAATGCGAATCATGAGCATGGTACTCGATGCGTTGGCTATGAGATGTTGGAACATGACTTGACCATCAGAATGAGCTGTATCACGGAACCATCAAGATTTCGTTCTATTCCGATCGATAAGTTATGACTAGCGAGCTTATTGTAGCAATGACCGACCGCTAGAAGGGGGTTCTGAAACAGATACAGTGGACCTTGGCCGTGAATAAAGCCGATTTGTTTGAGGTCCATATATTTGAATCTAAGGAGTTTTGTTCCTAAATAACGTTCGTCTCGTAATTATTTCGTCAAATAAGGTCCCAAGTTTCGAAATTCCTTAACTAAGGTGGCGACCCATGAAGTCGGCCTTTGTAAGGTCGACTTCACTTCGGATGCTGCGAAATCGGCCTTACAAAAACCGACTTCAATCATGAAAAAAGTCAGCATTTGTAAGGCCGATTTCGCAGCATCCGAAGTGAAGTCGACCTTACAAAGGCCGACTTCATGGGAACCATATCATATGCATGAAGTCGGCCTTATTGAAAATTAAAAAAAAAATTCCACGAGAAGTCAACATTTGTAAAGCCGACTTCCTTAATGCGTGAAGGAAGTAACTTCGACTCCTTTATGGAGTAAAATAAAAATACTTTCGAGACCAAGTTGCAGAATCATTCCTCCGGGGTAGGGGGAGGGGAGGGGGAGGGGGGTGAGGTGGGGGTGGGTTTTCACATAGCAGAGCAGGGGGTAGGGGAGGGGGTGGGATGGAACCACTAACTTTATCTGGCTTACGAAAGTTTTATTCTTACTCCATAGAAGAGTCGGCCTTACAAAGGCCGACTTCTTTATTGCTTTACGGAAGTCGGCCTTTGTACCCGGATGAAGTTAGTCTTTATAAGGCCGACTTCAGTTTTCGATACAAGAGCCATGGTTTCTTAAGCAGTAGTGTTCTTAACATCACAAGATCACGAGTAGAAGACAGTAATGTCAATGTCAAAGCCAATAATATAAACAAACCATACAAAAATTACACTTGAGGAATAACAGTGTTGTATTGTACAGGCAGCTGAGAATATTACAAATGAACTGATTCGCATCGAGTCATTGATACAACGTCTTAAGTAGGTGTTCGGTTTTCTTCACAGTTCAGTGTATGCTGTGATCTGTGGAAAACCAGTTAACTATTCCCTCCAAAAAAGCGGGCATTCCCTATGACAAGACAAGTTTTATACCCTAATAATGGTGACAACCACAATATCGTGCGTGATATACACTGTCGGGGATTCTTCCTTGGCGTGGCCTTTCTCGACAAAAACAGTAAGAACTTGCAATGGCTACTACCAAGAACAGAATCCCTGCCAACATCGACAATTGCTTGTCTGGAAGTTGTAGAGATCAGGTCTCGTCATCGGAAAGAGGAGCCATATGAATGATATTAGTCCCATCACAAATGCGAGGCTCACCAATCCTACCACCCACAAACAACAATACTCAATCAGTGCCACGGAACGTCATATTTTCTGACAGACCTTTTGCAATGAAGCAAAACGATAGATGCTGCAAGATCTTTTTACATACCTCTCCTCCTAGAAAATAGCACAGGCAATCCCATGTAATTGCAAAATACATGGGCAACTAACGGTGCAAGAATATGTCCTGGAGTCCCTCATAAGGGGGAAAAATATGTCAGTCGAGCTAGAATACTGGCTTTTAGTCAGTGGGATTAGTCAATACATTATCAAAAGTGGAAACTTAAAAAACTAAGCTCTTAAGGAGGTTCAAATGAATGCATGAATGATAAAAAATTGATAATATCATCTGAACTTCTGACTAGTACCACGGAATAAAATTTTTGAGCTTGCAAGAGCCACAGAGATATGAAGCAAGAAATGTACAAATATGAATTCACTCGCAAAGACAATATTTGTCTTTGAACTTTGCACACCTGTCCGAAGATATAGAAACGATGCATATGAACCGAATACCACAGTATATCCAAGCTGTAGACCTGTATCGACAAAACACACTTTCATCACCATTCATTATTGCTGCATTTACATGAAATGCATAAATTTTAACAATATATAGAAGGCAATAATTAAATCACTGGGGAGTATTTACAAAGGGAGAGTCTTCTACTAGGGGAGAAGACAATTTGGCAAGATTAAGAATATAAGGAAAAAGAAAACAACAAACCTTGTGATGAAAGCAATATGAAAGAATATACGGTCCTACAAGCATTATTCATCTAAAGAAAGGCATGAAGCTCCATTAAGCAAACCCACCTATAACCATCAAGGCTTTTACCAGTTGGCAGTTTTGCTGAAAGTATATCTCCATAAAATGGTTCAGGTGTGCTGAGAAGTAAAGTTGGGAAATAAAAGTTAAATTGAAGAAACACAAAATCATCTTTTAAAAGAATGCAAAAAAGCAATACCAAAAACTAATGAAAAACTGCAAATTCAGTCTCCAGAAATCTTTTGCAACTTTTCATCGAGGAATGCCACCCAATCCACAGTCTAATGGGATAGTGCCTCCAGATAATCTTACCCAAGCTGAAGAAGACAGGGCACATAAAAATAGCAGTATACTTTCTGAATCCTCCACAAAGGAGCAACGGCAACATACATGCTCTGAAAACCAACTCTTCTGTCACCGGTGCCTGAGAAATACAACCTTTGATTATTCAACCTCCAGTAAATCGAACTTGACAACTGAACTCGAAGAAGAATCCAGCATCGAGCATAGTCAAAGATGCAACTTAATCGTATATCCAGGACTTTCACAATAAATGGGGATGGCTGATATAGAATGGACAAACATAGATTTATTGAACGAAATCATAGCACCAAAAGCAGTACTACTAACCACAACGAAATTCCTCCAAGTCATGACATTGTAGGCACGAGAGACCAACCATTCCCTCAAGGCTCTTATCGAGCAACAAATATAGTCCATAGAGAGGACATTATCCCAATCAATGTCGTGCTCCCTCAATGAATCCACCCATGACAACAGCTTGAGAACCATAGACCCCCCATACATCATGCTCGTCAAGGAAATAGGGAACACCACCGCTTGCCACTGTTTTGAGCAAAACCAAACATAAATTATTCTCATTATACACAATTCTACATAGTCAGATATATGCTAGTTTTACAATCTCCACAAACTAAATGCTGTTATCAACGACTATCAGTGATGCATTAGATCAGCTTGTCATGTTATTACTATTTGATGTAACCGCACAAAGAGCAAGTGTGAAGTATACCACGATCAAAAAGAAACTTTTTCCTGCCGCAGCATGATCAGAGGCTCAAATTCCATAACATTTGCAATACAAGGAGATTCCTGATTATGAAAAGTACTTTCCGAAAATCAAACAATCAGAAAACTAAGCATCCATCAAAGAACCAACTAGAACAACAACATCAACCACCACAGGAGCCAAAGTTGGCTCCTTTGGAAGGAAAAAAGAGAGGTACCCACAAAATGGTCTCCCCTGATACCGTACAAACTCAGCAGCTCAGCCAAATCCCAGCTCCCACCGATCTGCCAATCAGCCAAAAATCCACATCACACGCACACACTCCAATACATCTCAATCGAATAAGCAATAAAAAAAAGGACGTTGTGCTCACGGGGAGGAGCAAGAGGAAGGAGGAGAAGGCGACGGATGCAACGGAAGACACAGCGGCGGCACAGAATCTCCGGTACATGAAGTGACTGAAGGAAGAAGGCGGCGGGAGGCGGAACACCAGCGTGGGGGCGTGAAGGGTAGCCACGTAGAACATCGCCATGGCCACGCAGGAAACCACGGCGGTTGTTTCAGACAGGACGAGGTCGACCGATCTCCCTCGTACTTCTCCTCCTTCCATGGCGGTCGTAGGATGCCAAAGCTCGCTGCCGTCGGGAGTCGATGAAGAAGGATGGAAGAAAGATGCCGACAAACATAAGCCCGATTTCGTCATTTTGTTCGCCAAGTGACGTCCTATAACCAATAAAAAATGACCACGTTAGGCTATTTCCACATGAAATTCCATTAAAGCCCTTCATTGACGTTTTCCCCACCATCGTCACCCCTTCTCTTCCGAACTCCAAAATCACTCAAATCCCAAATCCCTAATTCCCGAATTTACCCGTCGAAATCTCTGCCCAGCGATGTCGAAGGAATTCGCGGTCCCTCCGGTAGTCTTCCCAGGAGGCGGCGGCGGAATCCCCGGTCCTTCGAACCTCCAGCAACGCCGCATCCCCACCGAACCCTTCCAACCCCAGCCCCATGCCACCACCGCCTCCTCTGCCCTACCCTTCATGTCGTTTGACATAGGTAACGCAGCGTCTTCCGCTACGATCTACTCTGGAAACCTCCCCACATCCTCCTCTGCCGCGTCCTTCGATGAGGAAGAGCCCCTTCTTGACGAGCTAGGGATCCATCCGGAGCAAATCTGGCGGAAGACGAAGTCGATCCTTAATCCCTTCCGTGTTGACACCACAGTTCATCACCAGAACTCCGACCTTTCGGGACCCATCCTCTTTTACCTCTCCCTCTGCCTCTGCCAGCTACTGTCCGGGAAAATCCAGTTCGGCGTAGTTCTCGGATGGATAGTCGTTTCCTCAATCTTCCTCTACATTGTTTTCAACATGATCGCTGGAAGGAACGGCCGGCTTGATCTTCATACATGCACCAGTGTCATCGGATACTGCATGCTCCCCATTGTCGTCCTATCAGCCCTGTCGCTGTTCATGCCTCAGGGGAGTCTCGTGCGGTTTATTATTGCTGGAGTTTTCGTTATGTGGGCGACGAGGGCAGGTACTAGCTTGATGGTTGCTCTTGCAGAAGGGGAAGAGGAACACCGCGGTCTGATTGTGTACGCCTGTTTTTTGATCTATACTCTGTTTTCGCTACTTGTTGTATTCTGAGAGAGTGGATTATAGTGAAGGAGATTTTATGTGATGATAACCTGGGGATGTAGCAGTGTTGTCGAGGCCCCAAGGGCTTCCATAGTCCGTGGCGCTAGGCGAGCCTAAGTGCTAATGAATAAAATAATATATTATAATAGAAATTTTAAATAAAAAAGTTAGATTATAAGTAAAATTTCGAAATTAATGGATGTTTGTTTTTCTTTTAATTTCAGAAATATCCAAATATTTTTTTGCTTTTATTTAGGATCAGAAGAAACCCCAATCAACCATTAATTAATGCTCCCTACTAAACTACCAAACAATATTCATAAAACCCGAAACTTCTCAACTCACAGGGAACCGAGCATCGGAACCTCTTATCTCCCTCCCTCCCTCTCCCCCTCCTCAGCGGAAACACCCTTGCAAACAAGATGATCGTAAAAGACCATTAACTATTTTCGACCTCGACACCCACCAGGAGAAAAAAAAAGAGCCCGACTCAAATGTCACAGTTAGCACCACATCCAATCAACGACCGACCCAAATATCCCGTACCTGCCCAACAACACACCGCAGGCCAACAATCAAGCCTCCGTACTTGCCCAATCGTCTCGCCGGAGAAGAACTGGCGAAGCCTAGAGGGAGCCCGTCGTAGGTTGTCCGAAGATCACAGCCGCCCGCCGTAGGAGAATGAGGAGGAGAAGAAGAAGAAGGAGGAGGAGGAGAAGGAGGAGAAGAGGAGGAAGAGAAGAGAAATGGCAGAGACATAGGGCAGAAACGGCCGAAAATTGAGCTGGACTGGGCTGGGGTGGGCTGAACGCCTA
The DNA here is from genome assembly GCA_029817715.1 of Melastoma dodecandrum. NCBI lineage: Eukaryota > Viridiplantae > Streptophyta > Magnoliopsida > Myrtales > Melastomataceae > Melastoma > Melastoma dodecandrum. Next base: position 2,749,750 of record JARUPY010000079.1, on the reverse strand, counting down.
GGCGCTAGCCCGGGCGCCCGAGTGCCTCGGCAAGACGCTAGCAAGGCGAGCGCCTTCTGCATGGCGTCCGCCCTAACCCTAAAAAGGCGAGGTGGCCGGGCCTCGCCTTGCCCGAGCGCCTAGGCGAGCGAGGCGCGGCGCCTTGACAACACTGGGATGTAGAGAGGGAAATGAAGCTGGAGCCCTTGTTTTGGATTCTGATGTGCAATTTCAATCACATGGTTAAGTTGTGCGATTGGTGTTTGCTCACATCCGGGGATATTTGTCGATGGATGTCGATAGTCAATTGGATTATTAAATGCAACCATTTACGAGATGAATCTCGGTCTTCTGGTTGGCTGTATTTTCTTGGTACATTCGGACTTTGTAGAATTGGAGGGATTTAAATTAAGAGATGAATTCTTGATAGCTCTGAGGTGGTGTCTTTTTCTTCAGATCTGATAGAATATTGTAATCTTTTCTTAATGGTTGTCATTGCTTGAGTAATGTTCAATTGGCATTCCTCTTGATGGGCGACTGCTGACTGCTGTTAGTGGGAATTGATTATTTTTCATCGAGTGGCTATGGACAGCCTTAATAAGAATGTTAAGGGGGCTTCTGATCTATTTTGATGCCCATCTTTCTGATCCTAAGGTTCATGCTACTTGGGCTGGAATAGGAAGAATCTTTTAGAGGATTGCTGGCGAGATTGACAGATGAGTCAAAGTAAGAATCTGTCAGATCCACATTTCGCATCTCCGAGGATGCAGCCCTACATTTAATTTCCAGTAAGGTGGAAGTACATTATTTACGATGGAATTTATGATCAAAGACCCTTCTTGCTGTGAAGCATGCGTTAACCAAATCATTCAGCAGCCGTCATTCCACCCCCCCCCCCCAAATCGAGATTTCATAATGTGAATCTAATGAAAAATAGGGAGGAATACGCTGAAGTGATTTGTCTTGTTGACTTACTTTTGAGGGTTAAATCATAAATGGAAGGTGATGGTAACCAGAAGCAGTGCCTTAGTTCGTGCAAACACGAGTTCGGCACATTTCAGTCAAGTTAATCTAGCTTATTTCTGGAGCTAAACTCAGATGTTTGGCTGGTTCAAATGTGTTTATCTTGATCAGGCCTAGCATGCAGCACTTGTTGAGCTCTTTCATTTCAAGGGCAAAGTTAAATTTCATGGGATTCATACATAGAGCTCCTTAAGAAGAGAAGATATCTTGCATATCATCATTTTCACCACATGAAGGGGGCCTGAGCGCTACTGTTCTGCCACAAAAAGCAAAGGTCAACATCCTTTATATCTAGTTAGGCAGTATTACTGAGATTAGAAGTATGTGCATAAGTGCTATAACTCAGAACTCAGATTCAATGCAGGATCAACGTTTGAAGAGCCGCTTGGTGCTGGGGTTGGAGTGCTTCTTCTTCTTCATCTTTGACAGCAGTGCCTGGTTCTCCTGGTTGAGGAGCTGAGCCTTCTTCCTCGATCTCTCGTTCTCCTTCATGATGTTGCAGTTCTGAAGGTAAAGATCTGAGTTCAGCGTCTCCATGCTATCACTGCTTTTATCTGATCCCTCTGCAAATGAAACTCATAGAAACATGTCGGAGTCAGGAAATGGCATAATAAAGAAAAACAGATTGACGGAGAAGGAAAGGTGGGTTGGGGGGGGGGGTGTTTGTGTCTAGCATGTGAGAGAAGGGCACTAACTTAGCAGTAGCGAAGGGAAGGAGGGGGAGATGATGAATACTGGACGAAGTCAGGGGTTTTTATATTTGGGAGATTGAGTTGAATAAGAATAGGGGGAGGCAGAAAGTGTAGTAAAAAGGAAGCCCGGTGATGGTGATATCTTGTTGTCTGAGACAACAGTCATCATCCCTGCCTGGCGTAATAATAAGCATAGAAGTTGGCTGGTAGCAGTTGAAATTGGAGAGATTCTTCCGTATATCAAGCTGTAAGTAAGCACTCATTTGTGTGTTTTGGGGGGAGATAGATCGTTATCATTCAGCATCATTGTTCGATGGATCTCCTTTGGGTTACATGTAAGAAACTGAGTTGGGCAACCTTCCTTATTGCAGTTTCTGTCTCACTGCCCAACCCCTCCTTCCTGTGGATTTCGGGCATCTATGCACTTGATCTCAATCCCACTAAGGTAAACTGAGTTAAATCATGTCATCATCACCTGATCTTTAGGTCTAACAGTTTAATTGGGTACACTTCTCCTTAAAGATTAGGTCTAATAGTCTGATTAAGTGGTATCTTGAAGAATCTTTCGTTAAATTTAATCCAGTTGAGCAGAAGGTAAATTGGAATTGGAATAAGTAGGAATATTGAATCATGCCCATTTACGCTTGGTAAACTTATGACAAATAGTTGTAAGCGAATCTAATCACTAACCCAAGATCACCGTATCGATTTGGGACACCAAGATCGGGGAAAACGGAGGCGTACCTGATTGTGCCATGATCTCCAAGAGAAAGAACGCGGAAGTGACGATCCTTAGCAGCAATCCGGAAGAGACGAACAGTATATCTGCAGCAAGAAAAACGGCGCCCTAGGTCTTCCCCTTTCTTCTGATAAAACGGCCGATGGAACAACAATCCTTAGGTTATCAGCGAAAGAGGGGACCTAGCGCTTACATTAGTCGACGGGCCCTTCCATCACGGGCTAACGCCGATACTTGGCCTACACCGAATTGCCGTCCAGCCCACATCATACAATAACCGAGATGTCGCAAAAATCCATAACAAAGATCACCGAACCTCAATGGACTATCATGCATTGTCCCGTAATCAACATACAACCCGGTTTTTCAAGATAGATAAAATATAATTAATTATAGCCCAAAGGAATTTTATAAACAAAACAAAAGAAAGAAAACAAAGGTTCAATAAAATTCCAACATTCTCCCACTGGGCTATGATTAATTTCAAAAACTCAAAAACTTTACTTTAAAAGACTCTCGGGCTGTACACAGATATGGCCATATCATAGAAAACGATATACGGGACAACATCTCAAAACAACCTCGGCCATCAAAGTCGCTAACACCGAACCATGGCCGTCGTCACATCATTTACCGACATTAGACAACCATGATCACAAGCATCCACAACTCTAACGCTAATAGGTCAATGTGGCGGTGTAGCCGAAAATAACATCCCTCAATGGTGATCACAATGATGTTATTTCCGGTCAGTCCTATAAATTTTCCTGTAACCTTTATACTTCATAAAAGTCAGGAAAAACCCTCTGTAACCCTTTATATTTCACAGAAGTCAGAGAAAACCTCTGTAACCTACATACTTCAGTGAAATCAGGGTACCCATCCGTAACCTCAATGCTTTAGAAAAGCCGGATGAAATAAGCTGGCACTATTGCCATCATATGTCTCAAAACAAAACTCGCGAGAACCTCAATGGTGTCATCAGAGACATACTAATTTGACAAAACCGTCATGCTCAAGATAAACGCAAAATCTTGAGACTTTCAAACATATGCACATGTAACAACCAACATAATGAATAACAGATGATCGTCATATAATCATTGAAACTTTAAAATGTTTCAATCATACATCAACATGGATGTCAAAATCATCCAATACAAACTCCCACTAACCAAGTACATCAAAAGACTCTACCACCCCCATACTGGTAACATGAACCTGAAAAACACTAGGTGGTAATCCCTTGGTTAACGGGTCTGCAATCATCGCGTCAGTGCGGATGTGCTCAATCTAAACATCCCCTTTCTTTACATGATCCTTGACAGCGAGATATTTGATCTCTATATGTTTCGAACCACTCGAACTCTTATTGTTCTTCGAGAACATCACAGCTGCGCTGTTATCACAAAATATCCTAAGTGGCCTACATATAGAATCAACAACTACAAGCCCCAATATAAAGTTTCTTAACCAAATAGCGTGTGTCACTGCCCCATAACATGCCACAAACTCTGCCTGCATAGTGGATGAAGCTGTCAGAGTTTGCTTCACACTTTTCCAAGAAACTGCCCCACCGGCCATCATGAATATGTATCCTGAAGTAGATTTCCTATCATCTGGGCATGTCCCAAAGTCAGAATCAGTATAACCCACTACTTCAAGACTATCTGAGCGCCTGTACACAAGCATATAATCACGTGTCCCCTTTAGATACCTCATAACTTTCTTAGCAGCCATCCAGTGATCAGGACCTGGATTAGACTGATATCTCCCAAGAACACTCACTGCAAATGCAATGTCCGGCCTAGTACAAACCTGAGCATACATCAAACTCCCAACAGCACTAGCATAAGGTATACTCACCATCGACTTCTTTTCAAAGTCATTCTTAGGACACTGATTTTTACTGAATTTGTCCCCTTTTTGTACAGGTGCAACACTGGGTTTACAACCCTTCATCTCAAAACGTTTCAATACTCTATCAATATATGCCCTTTGAGAGAGTCCCAATAGCCCACGAGATCTATCTCGACGTATATCTATGCCAAGAACAAAAGATGCCTCCCCAAGATCTTTCATATCAAAAGACTTTGTCAACATTATTTTGGTTTCACGGAGCAACCCAACATCACTACTAGCAAGGAGGATATCATCAACATACAAGACCAGAAAAATATACTTACTCCCACTGGTCTTTAGGTAGATGCAATGATCTACTTTATTTTCAACGAATCCAAAAGAAGACACTACTTCATCAAATTTTAAGTACCACTGACGAGATGCCTGTTTCAGACCATAGATAGACTTCTTAAGCTTACAAACCATGTTCTCCTTACCAATTTCCTCAAATCCTTCAGGTTGTTCCATATATACATCTTCTTCAAGACTACCGTTTAGAAAAGCAGTCTTAACATCCATCTGATGCAGTTCAAGATCAAAATGTGCAACCAAAGCCATGATAATACGAAAGCCATCCTTAGAGAAGACGGGAGAAAAGGTCTCGGTATAATCAATACCTGGTTGTTGTGTAAACCCTTTCGCCACTAACCTTGCCTTATAGCGATCCACCTTTCCATTGGCATCCCTCTTAGTTTTGAACACCCATTTACACCCAACTGGTCGATGACCATCTGGTAAATTCACAAGCTCCCACACATCATTCTGTGACATCGAAGTCATTTCGTCTCGCATAGCATTAAGCCACATACTACTATGGGGAACAGAAACAGCCTCCCGATAGCTCAAAGGATCTGTCAGACTAACATCAGATTCACCAAGATAAACTATATAATCATCACTGATAGCAGGTCGTCTTTGTCTAACAGACCTCCTGACAGGAGCCTCTTAAGAAGAAGACTCAGGCTGTGTGAAAAAATCATCAACAATGGGCTGTTCAGTAACACCACTGGGTACAATCGGCACGTCACTATGTGGGATTGAAAGAGGAAAGAATACTTTCTCATTCTGCTCGAAAGTGTCTGAAACATCAACTCCAGTACTAACCTCATCAGCAACATCAAACTCCAAGAACCTTGCATTCATGGAGTCAATCACAGTCCTCCCACGACTAGGACAATAGAACCTGTACCCTTTAGACCTATCGGGATATCCAATGAAAAAGCAACGAGAAGTCCTTGACTCGATTTTACTCATATGGGGATTGAAGATTTTAACCTCAGCAGGACACCCCCACACACGAAGATGATTAAGGCTAGGTTTACGACCAGTCCAAATTTCGAAAGGAGTTTTGGGAACAGATTTTGAAGGAACACGGTTAAGGATATACAAAGCAGATCTAAGCGCTTCACCCCATAGAAAACAAGGTAGGTTAGACCTACTCATCATGCTTCTCATCATGTCCATGAGGGTGCGATTCCGCCTTTCGGCCACACCATTTTGTTCGGGCGTATAAGGCATGGTATATTGTGGAACAATTCCACATTCCTGTAAGTACTTAGCAAACGGTCCCATTTGTTGTCCAGAACCATCATGTCTACCATAGTACTCACCACCATGATCAGACCGTACTACCTTAATCAATTTCTCTAACTGCTTCTCGACTTCGGTCTTAAAGACTTTAAATTTGTCGAGAGCTTCTGACTTCTCTTTAATGAAATAGAGATAGCCATACCGAGAAAAGTCATCTATAAATGTTATAAAATACTTGTTTCCACACAAGGTAGTAGGATAAGGTCCAGAGATGTCAGTGTGGATGATTTCTAAAAGCTCTGAGCTACGAGTAGCTCCTTTCTTCTTAGACTTGGTGAATTTGCCTTTAATGCAATCTACACAAGTTTCTAGATCACTGAAATCAAGAGAAGGTAAAATTTCATTTTTGACTAATCTTTGAATCCTTTCTCTCGATATGTGGCCTAAACGTTTATGCCACAACAGACAAGAATTTTTAACGGATAAAGGTCTCTTGGAGGTACTCGACTCAACCGAGAAATTTTGAAAAGGAGTAGGAGTCAAAAGCAATTGAAATAATCCATTATTTAGAATTCCAGAACCAACAATCTGAGAATTCAAAGACAATCGAACTGAACCTCGTTCAAAAAGAAAAGAGTATCCACTAGAGTTCAAAGCTGAAATAGAAATCAAGTTTCTTCTAATAGTGGGAACGTAAAAGACATTTCTCAACATGAGAATATGATTTGACTCTAGAACAAGACGAACAACTTCTATGAACTCGACTTGGACTTCAACATCGTTCCCTACTTTAAGCTTTGACTCCGTTTCACTTGGTTTCCTTATGCTCTTGAACCCCCCTGTAATGTCATAGTAACATGCACAGAAGCTCCACTATCAATCCACCAAGAACTAGGTGAGACATCAACTAGATTCGATTCAAAACATACTAGAACAGAAGAGTTACCTCCCGATTTATTTTGCTCAAGTCGAGCCTTAAGCTTAAAACAATCCTTCTTCTTGCGTCTTAACTTTTGGCAATAGAAACATTTGATATCCTTTTTAGAGACAACCTTTGAACCTCCCTCACTCTGATCGTGACCATGCCTCTTAAAGCCCGTATTCTTAGAAGCACCGGGGTGAAAACGCTTAGAGTGCTTCTTACCCTTCACAAAAGAAGGTCTAGAAGAAGACACAAGAAAGGCACTCTCACTCTTCTCCCTCTTAAGTTTCTCCTCCTCCGCCATACACTTACTAATGAGATCATTGATAGTCCAACTCTCGTTTTGGGAAATAAAGGCAGTTTTGATCTGAGAGAAATTCGGATGCAAGGAATTGAGAGCATGAAGAATGATGAACTTATCTGGGAGAGGAATTTCAAGGCTTTTTAGTTTGGACTGGAGGGAAATCATTTTCAGAATATAGTCTCTCACTCCTCCCACATTGTCATAAGACATACTCGTCAGCCTTTTCAACAGGACACTAGATTCAGCCATATCTGGTACAAGGTACCTATCTCCAAGAGCAGTGAGCAACTCCTTAGCAGTGGAAGCCTCAGGTAACCCACTCAACAGATGTTCTGAAATTGATCTCCTCATGGCTAGAAGACTCATATAGTTCGAATGCTCCCACTTGCTAAAATACTCCCTTTCCATTGGGGTACTAGCCTCAGTAAGCGGAGCGGGGCGATCCACTCGCAAGGTTAAATCCAGATTTACAAATCCCAGGGCATACAGAAGCTCATCCTTCCACTTATTGAAATTAGATCCATTTAGGACCTCAACTACGCCAACACCGGTATTGTTCAAGGCAAGAGTGACTGAAACAAGAGGAACAAATACATGAGTGAACATAACAGCAATAGTCATTTACATAGACTATCAACCAGAGAGCCTCAAACAACGCCAAATGCAGTAAATCCAACACCTTTGGGCAGAAGGACCCCACACCAGCAAAGTCAAGACACTCTAGCAACCCTCAACAAGTCCGAGAAAATCCCACCTGTCACTTTGAGTAAGCCGCTTTGGCAGCCAAGCACTCAAAGTACAAATATGAGATAACTCACTTGCTGAGAACACGCGCGATTGTAAGAAAGCCCGGTTGTCACTCAGGTCGAGTCGCTTTGGCAACCAAACGACCAGAGCACAAATCCAAAAGCCGCTTACCCTTAATGCACATGCCCGTGAGATGACCCACCTGACACCGTAAACGAGCCACTTTGGCAGCCAAACGCTTACGGAACAAATGTGAGAACACCGACAAGTTCACTCACAAAGATCACATGTTCCCTTAGTCACATATGTACGCTCCTTTTTTATTTTTATTTTTATTTATTTTTATTTTTATTTTTATTTTTATTTAGGGACTTCCGCAGCTGCGGCGCGCGGTAGCAGAATGTTCCGCAGCTGCGGAATGATCCGCCGCAGCTGCGGAGGGACGTCTATTCGTCTTCCTCTAAACCTAATTTCGCGAAAACCGATCCTAATCACCAGAATCGATCCCAAATCGTGAAATCTTTTCAGAAATACATAATCAAACTTCGTGCGGATCCCAAATCGACAAACGGTTGCTCTGATACCACATGTAAGCGAATCTAATCACTAACCCAAGATCACCGTATCGATTTGGGACACCAAGATCGGGGAAAACGGAGGCGTACCTGATTGCGCCATGATCTCCAAGAGAAAGAACGCGGAAGTGACGATCCTTAGCAGCAATCCGGAAGAGACGAACAGTATATCTGCAGCAAGAAAAACGGCGCCCTAGGTCTTCCCCTTTCTTCTGATAAAACGGCCGATGGAACAACAATCCTTAGGTTATCAGCGAAAGAGGGGACCTAGCGCTTACATTAGTCGACGGGCCCTTCCATCACGGGCTTACGCCGATACTTGGCCTACACCGAATTGCCGTCCAGCCCACATCATACAATAACCGAGATGTCGCAAAAATCCATAACAAAGATCACCAAACCTCAATGGACTATCATGCATTGTCCCGTAATCAACATACAACCCGGTTTTTCAAGATAGATAAAATATAATTAATTATAGCCCAAATGAATTTTATAAACAAAACAAAAGAAAGAAAACAAAGGTTCAATAAAATTCCAACAATAGTTTTATATGTTCTTTAATCCATTTGGGGCAACCACTTTCTGAACCACCGGGACCTCATAGCATACAGACATTTTGGCTTGGGAAGGCAACCCCACATCTGCTATAATCCTATGTTTCTCCCCTGTCATCTCTGCCGCTGAACAGCCGGGTCTGTGAATGAAGCAGGAACCGGGAAAGTGTTAGTATTTGACGGAATGAATAATGTTAGGAATGGAACATTGACTTATGAAGAAGAACTCTTAGGCCTGGATGTGGCCCGCGAAGACAACGTAGACCCGGGCCTGCTAGAGGTGCTCTTCCATGCATGCCTTTATTGCGATCAATTCTCCAAGCATGATGACGTGCATGCTATGCTGCCCACGACGTCGAATGAGTAATTAAGGTTGCTGCTGGATCCACTCTGCCCGTAGGGCACGGGCCACCGAGTGTTGTATTGTAGGTTGTGAATGACCTGGCGTGGATTAACGGGATCTTCTCGATTTGTGGTTGCCCAGCGTCACCATCCAAGGCTGTTGGCTTGCCAGCGGCTCGACTAGCCAGCCAAACGAGTCCCACCACGGCTGGTATAGATCAGCATTCGAAAGATCCCCAGGGAGTATCAGGACAGTATTTGTTTTCATTTTGTTTAATAGAAAGAATACTAATTTAATTTGTAACAAAATTGATAACACTCTAAATTTTATTTTTGACCCACTAATTATTTAGAATTCTTATCCGAGTCGCTAAAATCACATTAGATTTTAAATTAGATTATTTTTTAAAAATTCGTTATAAAGAATACTTCGACCTAGGAAATTAAATAATAAAATTTCGAAATTATTTTATTACTTACATAATATTATAGAAAAAATAGTGTACGATCCCCACAATTATTAACTCTGACTACTACGATAATAAACCAACTGATTCAACAATTTAAGATTTGATATCTCTTCACATAATTAACTTTGCAAGTTATGACGTGTGGAGAGTAATATCCGAATGTAGTAAATGAATAGATAGGATAAACCTTTAGAATGTCGGGGTATAGTTGATGACATGTTGATATATATATACTTTAAACGAGGCTTACTTACTCACAACACTAATCCCTTCTCAAAAAGTCGTATCCCTTCTTTTTTTTTTGGGGGGGAGACATTTTGAGAATGTTCGTGATGGCGTCATATGGAATTAAGTCTTAACCGATTATTAAACGGAGTTTCCACATTTGGACAACTAAACACTTAGCCGTCTATCTCAACCACATTTTTAAGACTAGCAACAAATATTACGCCATCATCATCCACCAACTAAAAAACAAAGGAATATTGGCAACCTTACATACTAGGTCGTTAAACCCGACGCTGTCATCGACCTTAGCACAATCGCCTCCGTCGCCGCATGTCGTGATAAGGTTTTAGTAAACCCGTGCTCTCTCATTCATCTCTGTAAGGGGCGCCTGTGAGATTAATATTCATGGGTTGAAGAGCTCACTGTTTCTTGGGCTACTTTAACTTATCAGTATTACATCATCGGAAAGAGAGGGAGGTTGGGTAGTGCAGCAAGGCAAACCCCTCAAGAAAGGAACAATTAACTATGTCTGTGTTCCGATTTGATAAGGTGTTTCAGATTCACATCATATGAACGTTTTTCATAATGTCTGAATTCGACATCTCTGAAAGGACATTGCTAATATTCTTTTACATGAATAACTTAGTATATCGTTCCGAGACTAGACTTAGTGTCACTTATGTCCTTGCCGTGGACTATTTCTCCACGGAATAGAACTCGGAGAAGATTATGTTTCCCGTGTGAACGAGGTGGAATCACGATGCTACATGGGGCCGGTGGTCGAATGACAGCAACATTATTTTTCTTCTGAAGAAAAGGTGTCACCTGGTCCGCAAATCCTCAACGTGTTGGAACCTGTATAATGCCATACGAAACAATGGTTAATTGATGGCATAAAAGAAAGGAATCTGCTAAGACAGATCTGCAATTGTGTGGATGTATGTGGCTTTGGGCGGGACTAAAGGGCTGGAGGAGTTTGCCCTTCCGACAATAAACAATACCAACCAAAGTTGGTTGATTCCGCGGATATTCCTGGAAAATTCGTGGACTTGGGAAAAGAATTGGAGGGGACGTGCAAAAGAATATGTGTGCGTGTGGCGAGTGAAGTTGAAGTTGGTTCCGAAGATTCCCAGCAATCTAATTTTCTTTCCATTATTTCGGTTGTGGCAAAATTTTGACATCATCAAGCGATCTGCCATTGACTTTGCTTTTTAAATTTTAGTTTCCTTTTCCTCTTCCGTCAGTTAAAAGATTGGTATAATTTCTTCCGATGTTAGTCTTTCGATATTTCGCAGGATTACATTCGAGCGGTACTCGTCGATGAAGCAACACGCATATAAGCATTGCCCTAAATGCATCAGGCACGGCAAATCGTTGAGGCACGGAGCCCCGTTCGACCGGATTATCACTCTGACCCGATGACGACGGTTGCTTGGGAACCCGACACGCACGCGGATTGAATCGGAATGGCTCTCAAATGTTGTGTGTATGTGGTTAAACAAAGCACCCTGAACTATCCTTGCTTGGAGGCAACATCTTCCTCCTCAAAAGATAATTTATCGAGGCTTAGTCCCTTTCACATTAACAATTAAGGGAAAATAAAGAAGTCGTGCCCGTAACTAGTCATAAGTCGATAACATGTACACCTCATTAGGTTCATGTATTTATAGATATTAGCCGCGAACCGAGGCCTTATCTCGATAATCAGTTTTTCGCTTTTTCATAAGCATTCGTGCTGCCTTTTCATGGAGATGCCCCGCTGCTTGCGAATGCTTGTTCTCGCCTTCCTCTTCCTTGTTGTCCACCCCCTCTTTGGATCTTCTCACACTTCCCCACATGAATTCATTCGGCAACCCCCTAAAGGAATCATCTTCACCCGCCATGGAGGATCTGCCTCAGATCCTCAGCAGGTCAGTCAGCTCTCCTAAGCATTTCCCTCTCGAGTGGTGTTGTGAAGGAAATCAAAGACGGATCGAGTGAGTGAGAAGTACGCATGTTTCAGGTCCACATTTCGCTGGCGGGAGGTCAGCACATGAGGATATCATGGATCACGGAAGACAAGAAAGCCCCGTCGATGGTAGAGTACGGTAAATCCCCGGAGAAGTACGACAACACCATAACGGGGGTCCACACATCTTACTCATACTTCTTCTACACCTCGGGGAAGATACACCACGTTAGGATCGGGCCGTTGGAGCCCGGGACGACGTACTACTACAGGTGCGGGGGATCCGGTCCGGAGTTCTCGTTCCGGACGCCACCTGCAAGGTTCCCGATCGAGTTTGCAGTGGTTGGTGAGTCGTCTTTTTGCATATTACCTTTGATTGGTGAGGATGGTGAGCAAAACGTAAAGGTTGCCAAAAGAGGATTTTTACAAAATTTGATTTTCCTGTCAAAATACTTTTCGGGGAAAAATGGTTGAAGGGTTTTAGAGAAGTTATCGAAATACATCTTATGTAAGAATATTCCATTCCACAAAATATTTCGACACGATCGATAAATTATTAATATTTCTCATTTCAACTATACATTATATCAAGGTCTTTTATAATTTATAAGACCTTAATGATTTATAATTTTTTTCACAAAATTATTGTGACTTTTCCTACTGGTTATTTTTTCTTCATATTTTTCACAAGTTATTGTTTTTTTTTTTTATAAATAGAGTTAGTAAAATAATCAAAGACATTCCGATGAAAGATGTGAAACTAACTTAGATATAGTTTAGTTTAGTTTGCCGTATAAAAATTTATAATCAATCGTATAAAATATGCGGATTCTTACATCATGTTCAAAAGCAGGTGACCTAGGCCAAACCGAATGGACCAGCTCAACCCTCGCCCACGTGGTGGGCGCCGACTATGATGTCTTCCTCCTCCCCGGCGACCTCTCCTATGCTGATAGCCAGCAGCCGCTTTGGGACTCCTTCGGCAGGCTCGTCGAGCCCTTGTCGAGTGCACGTCCATGGATGGTCACAGAGGGTAACCATGAGATCGAGATGTTCCCGATCATATACCCGCACGGCTTCAGTTCCTATAATGCACGGTGGGTGATGCCGCACGAGGAGAGCGGGTCCCCCTCGAACCTTTACTACTCATTCGACGTCACCGGGGTACATGTCGTCATGCTGGGGTCCTACGCCGACTTCCACGAGAGATCAGAGCAGTACCAATGGTTGAGGAACGACCTGGCGAAGGTTGATCGGGGGAGAATGCCTTGGGTGGTCGCCCTGTTGCATGCACCATGGTACAACACGAACGAGGCGCATCAAGGGGAAGGCGAGGAAATGAGGAAGGCCTTGGAGGAGCTCTTGTACGACGGTAGGGTTGATATTGTCTTTGCAGGCCACGTCCATGCCTATGAGCGATTCGTAAGTTCTGTATACATCGTGTCCTCGCTTCCTGTCAAACGATTCGAGATCCGCTCACCCCTTTTTATTAATTACAGACTAGGATATACAACAACAAAGAAGATCATTGCGGTCCGATGTACATCACAATTGGCGACGGGGGGAACAGAGAAGGCCTTGCCATGAGATTCAAGGAACCGGCATCTCCTCTGTCGCTGTACCGGGAACCGAGCTTTGGCCATGGGAGGCTCAAAATGGTGAACGGGACACATGCACACTGGTCATGGCACCGAAACAAGGACACTGACTCATACATGGCGGACGAGATCTGGATAGAGAGTCTGAGCTCCACAAATTCCTGCCTCGTCGGAGGCCCACCATCCCGGTCCTTCCCTTCGTCGAAGTCATCCTCGTCCAAGGATGAGTTCTAATAACCAGTTGTGTCGATCTGAAACAAGAAATAAAATAGGAAAATCATACACTCCTCAGTTTGTAATTACATCAGTCATGTAAGAAAAAGAGGTTTGATTATAATCTGTTCTTGTTCATTCACATGGGCAAGTTTAAGGCGGGGCTGAAATCAGGATGTCACTTACGCCTTGCTGCAGCGCTGCTGTGTTCCTAAGATCTGCAGACAGACTAATGTTCACAGATTAAGTTGAAGTAATCCCCGCAATTACTCATAACTTTCATCATCTCGTTATTTGTCATGAATTCATCGCTATCTCCAATCAACTCAAGTGGATCAATCGAGAAGCAAGAACAAAAAGAACAATTATCCTGGTCATGGTCACAGTTCAATATGCACATGATCAACCACAGTTCGCTCCACTTTCTTCCACCACGGTGCATCATGCTTGTTGAATCTTTTCCTTTTCTTACGCATCTCGTCGTATTCCAACTAACTCATGGACATCGCGATACGTGTCCCTAAAACAGCACCCACATCATTTATCTATCCATATAACCTTAAGACATTAAACAACTGGGTGCGGAACCAAAAGAAACAGCTACATTCTAACTGACGAATATCCATACTGGGCGAAAAGCCGCGTCTAACCGAACAAACGGGACCAACGGTATTGAGGATGCCTAATATTGAGACCAAGTCCATCCATAGCCGATACTTGCCTATTGGGTCTAGGGCTCATAATTTTCAGCAACTTATCGAAGAAATCATTCGAGACTGTTCTTGCATATGGCACTATGGACGATGGCCTTGGCTGGAACTTACTTGACAGATCGAGAGAGAAACAGAGTCTGAATTGTGCAGAAAGAGGATCAGAATCCGTCACGTGCATCAAGCCGCACAATTTTACAAATGAAATTTCATCTGAAGTCACATTACGTTGGTTAAAATCTCATCCGATTGTCCAAAACGAGACATCCCAGGGTTGATGCTTGGAGGGTTGATAACTCTATGAAAATAGAGTTAAAAGATTATATTTTAGACCTGATTTTGGTTAGTTTTAGGCATTTTAGTCATTTAATTGTTAGATATTTTGGTTGCTTTAATGTTTCCTCACTTCCGTATACTTTGTTTATGTTGGTAGTTAAAATGAGAGGAAGAAGAGTGAAACTCGGAAGGAGGAGCCAGGAAGAAGTTGGAACCGAATACTTGGTGCAGCTGCAATGGAGTTTAGTGCAGCTGCAGCGAAAGGGCGGAGAGTGGAAGAGACTTTGTGCAGCTGCACGAGAATTTGGTGCAGCTGCACTAGACGCAAAGAAGGTAGACGGATATGCACAGAAACTTTGTGCAGCTACACGAGAATTTGGTGCAGCTGCACCGAAGCTGGAGATAATATATTTTTTCAAGATTCTCTAGGGTTATTTCTAGGATATATATAAAGACTCTTTCTATCTCTTCGAAGGAGAGTTGACCTAGGAGGCTGCTGGTGACAAGGAGCCGTCGACGGAGACTTTGCCAGATTTCTTTTAGCTTTTCTTTATGTCGTTTTTTATGTTTAAGATTGAATTTATGTTTTCTTTTACTTTCGTCATAAACGAATTTTCTTTACCTAGGGTTAAGATGGATCTTGACAACTAGTCAAGAGTTTATCTCTTTTGACACTCTTGGATGATTTATGTTTGATTATTCTTATTCGTTCTTAACGCTTTCTTATTGCCTGATCACCAATAGGATTGAATAGTGAATTTAGGCGAACTCGGAAAGGGAATCCTAGATTAAGCACGGGAATAGGAATAACCTAGATTAATCTTGGTCGGAAGACGGGATTATTAACGAACGGGATAGGAATATACTTAATCGTCCTAGGTAATCGAATTGGAATTGCTTTTTAATGGATTCTCGATAGTTAATCTACCTAAAAATAGAGTGGTTACTAAATACAGAGATGTACGTTCTTATGACCTCGAGAGGGGCGTAGGAAGATAACCGAATTCCAGATTATCAACTAGATTATTTTAAGTGTGTTGATTGAGATACGACTTGCGATTAATTGTTAGGTGAAATCGTCGCCCTAAGTGTTTTCTCATTTGAATTTTAATTCAGTTTAGTTGTTCCTTTTCCTTAGATTTGTACTTAGTTTAATTGTTTCTCAACTCGCTTAATTGAATGATTGAGGTTTGGCGTGCTTTAATACTTGATCGACGTTCAGATCAGTCCTCGTGGGAACGATATCTTACTTACCCTATATTACTTGTACGATCGCGTGCACTTTCGTGGTGAATACGTTTTCAACGTGACAAGTTTTTGGCGCCGTTGCCGGGGACTGTTTTCTAGATTTTCAGCTAATGTTAATTTCAATCAGATCTCTATTACTTCAATTATTATTTTTCTTTAAAATTCAATTTTAATCTTGATTTTCGATTATTTACAGAAAAAAACCTTGTTGTTGCATGCGCAGTAGTGAAGTGGTTCCTTTTGATCCAGAAATAGAAAGAACCTTTCGGTTACGTCTAAGAGAGCAAAATGAAGCCATACACTGACAAACAATGGAGAACAACAATCAAGAAGTTAAACCGAGAATCATTCGTGATTATGCCCAGCCCCATGTGCATGAACGCTCTAGCATAGTGAAGCAGACTATCCAAGCCAACACATTCGGAGTCAAATCGGCAGTAATCACTATGTTACAAAATTCGACTTTCGGGGGATCTCTGTCGGAGGATCCACATGGGCACATCACCAACTTTCTGGAAATTTGCGACACTTTTCGCTACAATGGAGTATCGAGCGAGTCCATTCGGATGAGAGTCCTCCCATTCTCGTTGAGGGACAAGGCACGAACATGGCTCTACTCTTTGCTAGAAGGGTCCATCACAAACTGGGAGGAGATGTCCGGAAAATTCCTATCAAAGTATTTCCCACCAAGCAAGACCATTAAGATGTGGAACATCATCACTTCATTTCGACAACATGGAACATAGTCACTTTATGAGGCTTGGGAGAGATTCAAGGATTTTCTACGAGTGTGCCCACATCACGAGACACCTCAATGGATGTTGGTGCAAATCTTTTTTGATGGATTAACAAATGCACTTCGCTCAACTATAGATGCCGTTGCTGGGGGAACAATATTAAACAAGCAGCCGGAGGAAGCACCGGAGCTATTCGAGTAGAGAGCTAATAACGGTAATGGAGTATCGCGTACCCGAGGAGTAGCTAGAATACATTCAGTTGATGAAGTTGCTGTCCTCAATGCTAAATTGGATGCATTAACTCGGGAGCTGAATGCTTTAAAGGGTCCTAGTCATCCCATTCATTTTCCATGAGAGAGGTGTGGAGAAAATCATGCTCAGGATCAATGCTTCATTGGTGAAAAGTCAGCCAACTATTTGGGAGCTAACTTGAGGAACAACCCTTCTCGAACACTTTCAATCCGGGATGGAGGAATCACCCGAAGTTCTCATGGGGAAATCAACAATCAGCAATCAACTCCTCCGCTAGGACTTCAACAGCAAAAGCTACAACCGCAAGAAAAAATGTCATGTATTAAAGAACTATTGGTCAAATACATTTCTAAAACTGACATTCTTTTGCATAACCAATCAACTTCACTTCGGAGTTTGGAGACCCAAGTTGGACAATTGGCACAAGCGATTAATAATCGACCTCAAGGTGCTCTTCCGAGCAATATGGAGGTGAATCCAATGAATGAAGGTCATGCACAAGTCTAAGCTATCACTCTACGGAATGGGAGAACACTTCTTGAAGCCTCAAAGTTTAAGGACGTCATTGCAGCTGCACCAAAAAAGACAGCGCAGTCGCATGGATGCATCAGAAGTGGACAGACCAAACAGTGCAGCTGCACAAGAACTTTCGTGCAACCACAACAAACCTTTTATCCAGCCTAGCCATCAACTTTCTCAGCCAAAAGAAGGTATGAAAAATGCTTCTATTGGTACAGATAAACTCATCTATCCACCTCTTCCTTTTCCACAGCGAGCTAGCAAGCAGATGATGAGAATGACTTTCTGAAATTCTTAGAAGTCTTCAAAAAGCTACTCATCAACTTCCCTTTTGCTGAAGCATTAGAGAAGATGCCGAGCTACGTTAAATTCATGAAAGATATATTATCTAAAAAGAGACGTCTCGGTGAGTTCGAAAATATCGCTTTAACCGAAGAATGTAGTGCTATTTTGCAGAAAAAGTTGCCTCCAAAGCTCAAAGATCCAGGTAATTTCACTCTACCTTGTTCTATTGGTTCCAATTTCAGAGGTATGACATTGTGTGATCTTGGAGCGAGTGTTAATTTAATGCTTTTATCAATATATTATGAATTGGGTTTGGGGGAAGTAAAACCTACCTCGTTCACGTTGCAATTAACTGACCGATCTCTTGCTTTTCCAAGGGAAATCATTGAGGATATTTTGGTTAAGGTAGATAAATTTGTTTTTCCCGCGGATTTTATTGTGCTCGATTTAGAAGAGGACCACGAAATACCAATCATCCTTGGAAGACCATTCTTAGCCACAGGTAGGACTTTAACTTATGTTCAAAAGCGAGAGCTAACTATGAGGTTAATAACGAGGAGGTAACTTTTAACATTCTTCGTGCAATGAAATGTCCGAATGAACTGATGATTGTTTTTCTATTGACATCATTGACAGGTTAGCGGCCGAAACGGTCTCCAAGTCCCTGACCAAGCTGCTCATGAAGAGACCTAAGGGACTGGTTACCATTACCCCGACACCTTCTGCTTTTATTAGCCAAGAGGAAATTGATGAAGTGCTGACTGATGATGTTTTGTCCACAGTCGACACCTCTGATCGCCAATTGACTGCAAATAAGTGAGTAGACTTTGCTTGGTTTTCTGCTAACATGTTGGACATAGCCCCTATGTTTGAGGCATTAGGCTTGAAAACCTTCTGCGAGTTGTATGCCGAAGTGTCTGTGGCAAAGGTTCTGGAGTTTTACTCCAATCTCAACTTCTACAGGGACGGACGCTCTATTAAGTTCATCCGTACTTCTGTTAACAGAGTTACCCTTGTGTACTATGCTCTTGATGTCTGTAATTTGTATGGTTATGAATCCACTGTTGAGATGCAGTACTTTGAAAAGAATGAGGCTTTTAGCATTATTGTTGGGCAGAAGGTATCCCTGAAAAATTACATGGAGTCCACTCGGCTGGATCTTCGCCTCAAGGTTCTGCACTGCGCTGTTCTTTTCAGTCTTCTGCCTCATGCTGGAAGCATGGACACCATCATGCCTGCGGATGCCAAAGTCATGGTTCATCTCCTGGAGGGAATACCTTTCAGCCTTGGTACCTTAATCTTTGAGCACATGGAGTGGAGCTTGTCAAGGAGAGAAAAGTGCCCGCCCTACGGCTAAGTGATTGCTGGCCTTCTGCAGATGCACGGCATTAACCCTACTCCAGCTTCTGAGCAGGATATTTGGAAGGTTGGCAACTTCGGTGCCAACATCATCAACAACATGCAGTACGTGAAGACAGTAGAAGGCTGGCTCACGAAAGCGCAACACTATGAGCTTCTCCAGAAGAAGACTCCATCTGCTACAGCTGCTGCTGAGGACAAGAAACATGCCAAAGGAACCCCTGCAAGGCAGAAAGGTTCTGCTCCATTAGCTGTTGCGGCTTCTGCCTCTGCCGCTCTGCCCTCTGTACTCAAGGAGCTGCAACTCCAAGTTGTTGCCCAAGGTGAGGACATCCGAGTGCTGCAGAGGCTGGTCATGGATGCTATACACCAACTGGAGGACCTGGACAAGTTTCTGCATGAAAATTTGGATGCATGAAGGGCATTAATGTTGAAAACTTTTGGAAAACTCTATTTTTTTTGTTTTCAATAAGTGACCCTCTATGGGCACACCCCCTCGTACGCCGTACTGTTTTTTTTCAATGGTTTAATTACAGAACCTGTTGAACTTTCTTCCAATATGGTTTTGATATCGTTTCATCGTCTATCACCCAGTCCTATTCTTTTCGATATGACAAAAAGGGGGGAGTAATATGGATGTTTGAAATAGATAGAATTCGCTCTGTATTTCTGCAGTTCATGGGTGTAGAAGCCTGTTTTTGCATTGCGTTCAACAACCTTCTACAGGTGTTGTTACATGTCCCTAACATTCTTCTGCTAGGGAATGTAAAGGGAGACTTCGTCCCTTTTACTGGGAGTACAGTTGCTGAGTTCTTACCAGGAACTGTCGGGTTACACACAGAAGCCTTGTGCCTTGTACCATGCAGAAGCTATCATGCTCTACAAATTTACAGAAGCTTTTAGCTCTGTGATTATATGTGAGATTCGTACCCGCACTCAATCAGACGGAGTTAGGGGGAGTTTCTTTGTAAAATTTTCTGAGCTCATACGCTCATCGTAGAAGCTCTTATGCTATGCATCTTACAGAAGCTTCTAGCTCTGTACACGTAAGCGAGATTCATACCCGCACTCATCCAGAAGGAGTTAGGGGACTTTCTCTGCAAAATATTTCCCTCGATGATATATAGTTTTGTCATCATCAAAAAGGGGGAGATTGTTAGTATGGTTTTGATGATGCTATACAGAAGGTAAACTTCTGCTGTGTAGAAGGTAAGCTTCTACGACTTTGCAGAGGGTTAATCTACAAGGACAGTCTGTTTCGTACCTTCTGTCACCTAATCATTACCACGAATTGTTTAAATTAATCATCTCATTATTTAAATACATTCTTATGGTATTATATGTTAATTAAAATGGTTTTAAATAATTTTGATTATAATTTATTTCCATGTGAGTTTATCTACACTCTTTAAGGGAAGAAATCGCTCTATATATGGAAAGCACTGATGCAAGGTTCTGCTGACTGATCTGGAACTATCCAACGATCATTTAATCATTCTACTTGCATCTAAACACGTCCAGATTCGTTATGAATCATGACAAAGGGACAGCCCATCTGAATATGGACACACTCCACACGTGTCTGTATCTAGAAGGTCTATCAATCAATTTTGGAAACTATGATTATCTGATTTCCATTTACAGAAGCCTGACGGATCTTAACTATCTGAATCTTTTGCAAGCCCTATCACCTAGGATTGTGAACACAATCATGTCCAGATGGCATGATTGATCTTTAAGTGATATGGAACATCTCTCCCAATGAAAGAATGATTTATTTGGCTGATATTTTGTTTCCTCATTTTGCAGAAACATCCGTCAGCCAATGTACCTTCTGTAAATAATGTATTTTTATTTTGTATAAGATGGGATCTTTTATTAAATAGAATAGAGATGACTTATTAAATAGAATAGAGATGACTTACGTGTAGAGTGAGTGTATTGCATTTTAAGAGACTTGTGAGTTTTCATTCTCTTTGGGGTTGAGCATTCGGTTGTAGAAGGCTGGTGCCCATGGTACAAGCTAGACCGGACGTGAGTGAGGCTGCGAAGGATCTGGCTGCACTGTGGCGTGGTGGACGTACATCAGGCTTAGGGAGAAGTCGGGGTGTATACGTGCCAGGGAAGTGAGCAGAAGAAGGGCCGCGTCTGGAGGAATTTGGTGAGGTACTGGTATCGGTTGTTTTGTAATCGGTTTGCTCGTGTGTGCAGAAAGTAGGTATCCATGGTGTAAGCTGTTCCAGGCGTGAGTGAGGTCGCGAAGGATCTGGCTGCACTGTGGCGTGGCGGACGTGCATCAGGCTTAGGGAGAAGTCAGGGTGTATTCGTGCCAGGACAGTGAGTAGAAGAATAGCCGCGTCTGGGAGATTCACAATGAGGCACTGACATTTGTGTTTCTGCAGAAGGGAAGTACCTGATGCAAGCTTTGGAGAAGCCCCACGGGTGTTGTTTGCTTCTAGAAGTGTTGGTGAAGAGCCAAGCATCGGGGAAGCCTTGGTGAAGAGCCAAGTAGGTCGTAGAACCACCGGAGGGAAAATCCACCCTTGGACAGAGGGGCTGTCTGCCTGCGTAGGGCCGCTACGTGCTTGCGTGGAGCTGCCACGTTCTACAGAACCCCAACCACAGGGATTGTGAAGTTAGTTACTGTCTTCAGTGCAAAACCTCAACAAGAGAGTTTTTGGAGTTAGTCACAGATATCTGTGCACGACCCAAAGGGTTATTGATCACAACCCATCAGGTTTCTGTGAGTGAAAAAGCCGAAGGGCTATCTGCAACACTTCTAGACTACAGAAGTGTCTCAGTACCTTCTGCTAGTACATCCATTATGGAAAATCGAAGGGATATCTATAATACCCTCTCAAGGAGTGTTTCACTTCTTCTGTCAGTCTTGTATTCGCTATAAGTGTTCAATAGTGAATTTCATCCTATAAGGGTGAAGAGTGGAGTAGGCAATTGACGAACCACTATAAACTTTCTGTCTCTCATTTACTTTTTGTGCAAATGGAAAAGCAAATTAACAGACACAACGCGAATGTCTGAGCATAGACTCCAAAGGTCCTGCATCATATATCGTACGCTACAGAAACCAATCAGGTTCTGGAGTTGTTTCATTCGATCTAGGTTTCGCAGATCATCTCTTGATAGTGCAGAAACCTACAAGGTTCTGTAACAACCTTTTGCTACTACAAGTATCTTTCAGATCTTGGAGTAGACGTTGTTGATCACACTTAAGGTGGTCGGATTTGTAGAACCTTGATAGTAGAAGTATCAACCTTCTACATCAACCTTCTGCTACTGCAGAAACCTTCACAGGACTGCATAATCATATCTCATATCAGACTTTGGCTAGTCGTTCTCTCATGAAGCAGTTTACTTCGGGATATGCTGTGTACAAGGGTTCTATAATCTACAGAAACCTAACCTTCCGCTGCTGGGTTCTACTAGTTGTAAAAGGGCTAAAAAGGCTATTATACTAATTCACCCCCTATTAGTGCCATTGTTACACCAACATAACCGAATTCCAGATTATCAATTAGATCATCTTAAGTATGTTGATTGAGATATGACTTGCGATTAATTGTTAAGTGAAATCATCGCCCTAGGTGTTTTCTCATTTGAACTTTAATTCTTGTTCGTTTTCTTTAGATTTCCACTTAGTTTAATTGTTTCTCAACTCGCTTAATTGAATGATAGAGGTTTCGCGTGTTTTAATACTTGGTCGAAGTTCAGCTCAGTCTTCATGAAAACGATATTTTACTTACACTATATTACTTGTATGATCGCGTGCACTTGCGTGTTGAATACGTTTTCGACGTGACAAGCGTTGGGTCTAAAATTGTGAAGTCGTGCTTTCACTCAGTCCTGGAATATAACCTATTGGTATCTTACCGACCCAGTGGTTAACGAATTGTTACTAGGACTTGTTCGTGGATTTAGACGAGTCTACAGTAATCTAATTTTGAACATGGTCTTGATCGTATGAAGTATTCTGATTAATCAGTTGCGTCAGAAAAAACTTTAATGGAACAGTCCAACGTAAGACCGGCAGATAAAAAAGAAGCCGTTAGTTGCCCAACTGTAAGAAACACGAACCAACCACCACTTCCTCCCCCGAGAAAATCTTCACTTAACCCGCCATGAAAATCCCCTCCAATCGTGATAAAAATCTCAGTTCAGTCACTAATTTGTTGACTGGAAGAACACAGTTCGCGTCAAAGCCGCATGAGCTGCCGTTGTTTCTCCTGCCCTGCCATTGCAGAGTATTGCAGGAACAATCGGTTGACATGGAGATTGATCTATCTCCTCTTCTTGGGTCAGCTTACCTCCTTCATCTTGGCCCTCACCAGCTTCAGCTCCTCCTGGCTCGCCGATCTCGGTACCCCACCTTTTCCGGAGCTTGATGTTTGATGTTGACGATGTTTGTGCTCATGGGTGCCTAATTTCGATGCAGGGGTGGATGCCCCCCTGACCCAGATGCTGTTCACCTATGTGATAACTGCCGTGGTCTTCGGGAGCATCCTTGTTTCCCGCCAGCGGAAGCTCCTGGTATTGTGGATTTTCATAACACGAATAGGGTCGTCGGTATTCTTCATGCCTCGGTTGGGAAGGGATGTTTGACAGTACATTTTCTTCGAGGTTTCAGGTTCCGTGGTATTGGTACTTGCTGCTGGGTTTCATTGATGTGCAAGGGAATTATCTAGGTTTGCAATCGTTTCCAAAAGTGCTTAATTTAGTACGAATCCCTGTTGACATTACGATTTGGTCTTATTGCATTCAGTGAACAAAGCATACCAGTACTCTTCGATCACGAGCGTTACGCTTCTGGATTGCTTTACAATCCCTTGGGTGATTGTACTGACGTGGTTCTTCCTCAAGACCAAGTACTCCTTATGGCAGTTGATTGGGGCGGCAACATGTATCCTAGGTCTCGGCCTTGTCCTCCTTTCCGATGCCGGAGTGGGTGGCGGAGGTGAAATCTCCATTTCCCATGATCAATGATTACCTTTTTTTCGATTTGTTCAGCGAGATTGGTCCATGATGTTTCGTAGGAGGCTCGAGACCCCTCCTGGGAGACATGTTAGTTGTTCTGGGCGCGGTGTTTTTTGCAATGAGCAATGTTGGCGAGGTTAGTTAGTGATCTTCATTGATGAGGAATTCGGCAGATGGACGATGATCGATAATGGAATGAATCCGGTGTTTTTGGCATCGTGGTTTCTCAGGAATTCTTTGTTAAGAAAAAGGATCTGGTCGAAGTGGTGGCGATGTTAGGGACCTTTGGGACGCTGGTTAGCTTGGTCCAAATGTATCCTCAACGTTGACTCTGCCCATATTCTGTCATTTGTCTCTGCAAATTGAATTCTAGGCCTTCATTTCCTTGACTATAGTTAAGATCTATATTCGAGAGGTCGAGTCTGGAAGATATCACGTGGTCGACCGACATTGTAAGTCGATGGTCTGCTGTAGTTTCGTCCCCCTAACCGCACTTTCTCATTTCGTTTGCTGTGTACTCTGCACAGATTTTAGCATTTGTGGGCTATGCCTTTTCCTGCTTTGCGTTCTATGTCAGCGCTCCGTTCGTTCTCAAGGTCAGTCCTTCCGAAAGAAATTTCCATTCCCGAGAGTCATTACAGATTTTATGTAAATTCACAAATTGTTTTCCTAACTGCAGAAGGGTGGGGCCGCGTTGCTCAACCTCTCCCTACTCACGTCTGATATGTGGGCCGTCCTCGTTCGCATCTTCTTCTACCGCCAAAAGGTAGGGATCCAATTTCCCTTCATCTGGCTGTATTTTCCATTCGCTTTTTGCAGCACTTGATCAGATCCGAACTCTTTGACATACATACGTGTCTCAGGTCGACTGGCTATACTACCTGGCGTTCGGGCTCGTCATAATCGGACTAGTGATTTACTCGAAGTGGTACACTGAACACACCTCCAACCTTTCACTTCATTTCTTATCATGATTTCTACTTGTCAACATCATCGAAATACTCTCCGCAGCACGAAAGAAGATGCCTTTGAGACAACGACCGAAAACAGGCACCAATCTGGCTACCAGGCCCTAGAAAATCAATCTGCAGATTCTGCGAATGAATAACAGGATGCAGCGGAGAGTAGTCAGTCTTCGACAAGAAGTTCAAACCAGGACTTGGAACATTTGCGACGCTCTTCGGCAGCTAGCCGCCTGCTAGTGATAATCCGAGTTTTAAGGATGTAAAATATTTATTCATCCGTCACCTGGTCAAGGCTAGAGGTTTGTAGACAAAACATGAACAATAACGAGGTTCAATTAATTTTATTGAATTTGTTATTCGTTAAATCAAGTAGTTTTATGACATAATTACGGAGCACTTGTCCGGCCAGTCACTTATGAGACGGGAGTCGTGAGGGTGGAGACGCAAGGATGGCCACACCCTGATGGATCAAGGCTAGAAGAAGTATAGTATGCCCCCACTGCTTGTCATTCTGCATTTACATCAAGTTAATTTTGCTGATGCTTGGCCCGTGTTCTGTTCTCTGATCAGATGGAATTCGAGCAATGGTTGGTCGGCCTATTCACCTATCTCGGTCTCCTGGACAGTCGATGCGTAGGGGGTCCTCGATTACATAAAAAGTTTACCGATGAAGCATTGATTAACCTGAGTTTGTTTGAACTGTCATGACAATTCTGACTCTGGCTAACTCATATGGACGTCGTTGTATGTACTATAATTATCAAGAAAACCTGGGAAGTGGAAACAATACCAGGGTGGTTTAATACAGAATTGATCTGCAACTGTTGAATGTGCATCGTAAAACCGACTTCGGAGTCATCATCCCTATATAAGCAAGTAATTTCGTACACGACACGGACATTACTCGTAGTCCCAGTCTTATCTTGTGATGATTCATCGCGCAGCAGAGCAGACAGTTAGTTTCCATGTGCACTGGAAAGCTGATCTCTTGCTTGAACTCATATTTTGGGGAATCCCAGAATTGGAGAAGTAGCAAGTAAGGAGTAAAAGATCAACAGGAATGGGGCTAGCACATGTGGGTTTTATATTAACTCCTGATGCCAGAAATTGGGGGGGGGGGGGGGGGGGAAGGGGGTGGAGTGGAGGCAATATCTTCATCACTGATCATGACCTCTGTTCTTGCTGAATGCGACCAAATAAGTGGAAACCCAACCAAGACAACCAGGGAAAGACAGGAGAAATGATCTTCGTTGGGTTTGATCGTCTACTCCTTATCAACCAACTCAGCGGATCATTGCTTGAAGCTTGTTTCGAGAGATATAGCATAACGCGCTGTTCTCCTCGTCGTGATAACACTCTCTACGATCTCTGGTCCTTTCCCGAGTCTTACTGCAGCTGGAAGTCACCTACCACACCCATCTCCGATGTATATACAGGCACAAAATTTTCATGCAAAGGAGCACAATTTCAGACAATGGCGAGTCAAGGGAGTTCACAGAGGAACCAGAACATGAACAGGGTGTGCGATGAGATACATGTCGTCGCCATCGTGGAGAAGTGCGGCGACCCTTACATAGTTGAGGAGAACCCACATATACATGACCCAGATGACGTTTTCCCTGGCGAGGTCAGCAGGATCAACCATTTTAACAAGAGGTAACAAAATGGTGAACAAATCAGAGTTCAATGTCTTGAGGACAAAGAGTTTGAGCGTGGGGTCGTGTTCACGTCGGAAACGGAGCACGTCGGAAATATTTGGCACGAACAACACAGAGGTTCGGATGTGGTCGCCGGTAACGAAAACAGATGAATTCTATTAACAAATGATGACAAATGATGTCTTACAATCAAAGGAAAAAGCTTACATCTATGAAAATAAAAAAATAATTGAATACTAAAATGTTGAAGACACCGTACACTTGCTGCTGACACCATGGGGTTACGGACGGACACGGTGGCTTGTCGTTCATGTAAAATCTCCTTATAGATGGCTCAAGGAGGTAGGTAGCAGGAGCACGTGTGAATGTGTATAATGTTCGGATCCGAGAGTCTGGCCAGAATTCGAACCGAGACTTCCCAAGTGCTCTAGAAAACCAACTATCATGCTCTTGGGCTTATTTTATTATTATTATTGTTATTATTATTATTATTTTCATTAAGTTTTTGGGCTATTAAAAGGTGTTGTTTTTTGTTAAAAAAAAAAAGAACATTCATCACGTTTCGTTCCACGACGCCCGAATTTCTTTGAATAGTGTGTTGTTATCGGGCGGTTCAATCTGTTTTCAATATTTATCTCCCCATCTTGTGGATGAAAACGTGACTAAGGCATAACATCAAGTTGGAGCCCAAACATAGAGAAACACACAATTACTCCCTTAAAACAACTTAAAACCTCAGCACACATACATGTTGTACATTAATATTCTCCTTTCTTACGAAATCATCACATGCCCAATTCACAAGTTTACACTGCTTTTTGAACAATGTCATGATGATTTATTTATTTAAGTTTGTAAACAAGGATAGCCACATGAATTTCGCCCTTTTTCTTAATAAATTTATCTCAATTTTTTAATAAATCTTCGTGCGATTTTTTCATTATATTTTGAAGAAAAAAACGTAATCGATAACTAGATGAAGGGGCAAAATGAAGTGTCTAAATAACATAAGCCTATTTATATATATGGTAATCTGAATCAGGGGAATTTGATGGGACCGGATCAAATTATTTAGGCACACCGACCGACCGCTTTATTAAGAAAGAAATAAAGAGTCTCTCGTTTGCCAAATTCATAAGCGAGAGACAGCTTGAAGTCGACCTTCTTAACCATCATCATCATCATCATCATCAATCACTATTAATTTAATCTAAACATTTTAAGATAAAACCACAAAAAATTAAACATATTTATTTACTTTGGGCCTTCGAAAGTGAAATATGGGCAAAATAATGATGATTATAATTATGACTATAACGAGAGGCTTCCGAAAGTGTTGTATGGTTACATCAAAGTGTGAATGTCGTTGTTGTTGACATTTTCATCCCATCTAAAACAAATCTTATATTTTTGGAATAATCACCAAAATCCCAATTTGATGACTTCCATTCGCGTGTGGCCAAAAAGAAAAAAAAGTAAAAAGACAGAGAGATTATAAAGATTATCAATCAGGACGAAACATTACGTTGTTGGTTTAGATTGGATCCTCCTTAGAAACTTGAAAAGTTAGGAACGATGGAGTTTGTAGTGCCCAAGGAAGTCATGGGCACATGCAATTCGATCGAAATAATTTCGGATGGTTATCGGTACTAGCATCAAATAATCATCTAGAGTTTCATGTGATTAGGAGTAATCTGGGACCAACATCATCATCTATATTTAAAAATAAAGACTTCAACTTCCATCTCCCGCCATATAAACCTCAGCGGCACGTTATTCCGGCACCGAGCAAGCCCGTAAAGAAGGAAAAATGTCCCGGAAAACAGTCCTCGCTTTCGATTTCCTACTCCTCTGCCTCCTAACGGTCTTGTGTCGGAATTCTAGTCTCCACCACCACCACCACCACCATAGACACGATACCCAGAGGTACACAGCGTCCCCACCAAAGACGCTGCTCGTGTTCGGGGACTCGTACGCCGACACAGGGAACACCCCGATAGGGTACAGCCCGAGGGGGTCGTCCTTGGCAGCGTGGAAGGTCCCTTACAGGGAGACTTTCCCAGGGAAACCATCCGGCCGGTTCTCCGCCGGCCATGTCCGCACGGACTTCGTAGGTGAGTTGTCTCTTGATTTGTCTGTGATGTCCCAACTTTTTCATTGTAATCTTCAACTTTCCAAACAGAAAAATTACAGAAATATATTACGTATCATTATTGTTAATTGCTATTATTATTGCCATTAAAAGTTATGATATTGGGATGAACAGCTAATTACTTCGGGCTGACATCTCCTGTCCCGTACAACTTCCGGAATGTCGGGGGTTCAAACCTGAAGTTTGGGATCAACTTCGCGATCGGAGGGACAGGGGTCAACTCGTGCCCCTCCCTAACATGACGGTCCAGATCGACACATTCAAGCTGCTCATCGACGTGGGCCTGTACATGGAGGCGGACCTCCAGTCTTCGGTCGCCCTCGTCACCCTCTCCGGCAACGACTACAACTCCTACCTTACCAAGAATGGACCCTTCCTGGTATGCAATCGTAAAACTCTCCACCTTTCACTCCCAGAAACCATATGACCACCGACTCCACTTCTTGGACAGCAACTCGACTTTGTTCGAGGAAAATGTTTCACATCTGATTGCAATAATGCGAACGTGCTCCCGATTCAAATCAGAAACATTGGTACTTTTTTCTAAATATATATTTAGCAATACGAGCAATAAAGTTTGGTATCACATTCTATTAATCAAACATGGCTTATGATTACATTCGGCCGCGTAGTTTGGAAAATCAGAGTGAATGGGCATAAAATTGCACATATTATTTGCTGGGCTTGCCGGCGTATATCACCAAGGCTGTGGCCCAGCTCGCGGTGAACATAAAGAGGATCCACGACCTCGGCGTAAAGAAGGTCACGGTTGCGGGCCTCCAGCCGCTGGGCTGCCTCCCTCATATAACCTACACGGCCGGCTTCCAGAAGTGCAACGGCACCGTCAACGCCCTCGTCCTCTTCCACAACCGGCTCCTCTGGACGGCCGTTGCGGCCCTCATCGTCCACACCGAGGATTCCTCCGCCTTCATCCCGGTCGACCTCTACGACGCGTTCCTGTCGGCGTTCAAAGGGAAATCAGGGACCACGTTTGCGAACCCGTTGCATCCCTGTTGCATCGGGGTCAACGCGTCGTGCTCCTGCGGGGACGTCGACTCAACAGGGCTTAAGCTGTACGAGCTTTGCCCGGACCCGAGTGCTACGTTCTTCTGGGACCAGTTCCACCCGACACAACAGGGGTGGAAGGCCGTGTCCACTTTATTGGCATCCACCTTTCAGAAGCTCTAGACAGATTCGGGGTTTTATCCCCATAATAAAATGATTGATTTTGAAATGATCGATCACATGGGAGACGCTATCAATTTAATAAAATGTTTTTTATTGCCCTTAAATTTAATATCTTCATTTTCATCTCTCAGGAACACCCAATTTGTATCATATTAATAGAAAATCGCTATAAAATTTCCATTTATTCCCCTTAATTTTAGTTTTCCATTTCATTTTATTTTTACATATTTTCTAGTGAGATGAAGGACACTCGTTAAAAAGACAAATAATAATAATAAAAAAATCATTAGTTTAAGACTAGGAAATACATCTTATGGTTATCTCTACTTATTTTAGAAAGCAGAAGACGAAATTTTAAGACAATTAGATATAATATTTTTGCATTGTATGCATCGTACCTTAATAATTAATTAAGTTGGGCAGACTTAAACTTTGGAAAGAAATTGTGTGGTAAAATTGGTAAGGCTTCGTTAGTTGGTCAGTGGGATTTGGAAAATTTGGAACCAAGAAACGACAGTGAATCCACAGGGTCACCACAGGCATAAAGGGAACGCAACAAAACAGATTAGCAAAAGCCACCAACACCACAAAAATACAATCATCCTGTCGTGATTCGAACATGAAATGAAATATGGAGATGAATTTTCAGTGCTTTTATTACTGTCCTTTGGGGACGGGACACTTCTTTCTTAAATAAGCAACGTAAGATCTGACTTTTTTATGCTTCTCTTCGACTGTCATGTTATGAATCTTCTGCGCATACCATTTAGCTAGATACACTTGGAGTTTATCCATTAAATCAACTATCAACTTACTAGAGTTGATTGAATCTAATGCATGGTTCATTCGAATAAATTCATGTGCTAACCATTTCAAAGTTGTTTGTCAATTAACAAATGACCGAGTGCATTTGTGTTCCAAATTACGTGATTTCACAAAAATATGTTGGCCTCTCCTTGGTAACTATTCCGCATAAATCCTTCATGGACAACCCTCGGAACAAGCAACATCCGTTCTACTACAATCACCTCTAACCCAACTTACGTTCACGCCATTTAGTATTTGCGTTGTCCTAGGCATTTTCTTTAAATTGTTCCAGACTATTAAAACTCAATCTCATATTAATACTAACTCCTTATGATCACACTCTGAATTATACATGTTATTTCTCAATCCACTACGTTGCCTACGATCATCTTGCCCAATGGTCTCACGTATTTAAGCATATGAAGCAATATAATTAGATTCAATTTCAGTATCGATATAACACGCCCTCTCCACTCCCTTGCCCTTCTCTATTGATTGAACCTACTCTTCATGGTCCGTAGGGGTGAGCAAAATTTTCGGAATTTCAATTACCAAATCGAAATTTTGGTATTTCAGTGCTTGGAATTCTGTATTCGGTTTGATGTTTATAAAACTATTCGGCATTCGGTTCAGTTTTGATTTTTTTAAACAATTTGGTATTCCAAACAAAACAAAATTTGATTGGCCCGAGTCGTTTTTGGGTTTTGGCCCATTTGCCCTTTTCAACCTCTTCCAGCCTTGTCCTTTAACGGGTTCACCGGCCTCGACACCAAAACCTTTGACTTCTTTCTTTTCCTTAAACTCCATCTCCTGCCACTTCGCCTGGAATAAAGTTAACGAACTAATCCCTACGGGTGCCGGGCATCAACCCAGAACGACAACTTGAGCGGAACCCCTCCAAAGATGTCCCCTTTTCCTCCTACCCATCTTCCTCCATCAGAGTTGGCCCTGATCGACCGCTTTACAAAAGCCGGCTTCCTTAATTTGGTGCCCACCTAAGGAAGTCGGCCTTTGTAAGATCGACTTCCTTCGCACATTAAGGAAGTCGATCTTACAAAGACCGACTCATTTAGTTTTGTTGGATCATTCAGGAACACAAAGAGGGGGTGAATTTGTGTTTATAACTTTTTCGCCCTTTTCTCAGTGTAAGCGGAAGCGAACTGTAACTTAGCAGAGCGTTTCTCAGAATGAGAACTGATTTGCTGACACCGTTACGATTTTGTCGAGTAGGTTTTCGTATGAGTGTTGCGCGATCGTAATGGATACAATAGTTTATAGTGGTTCGGTCTAAATCAACCTACGTCCACTTTTCACCAACAAGGTGATTCCACTATATAAAATAATGGGTGCAAAGAGCCCTTGCTCTAGGCGTTTGGTTCTCACAAAGTGAGATTTAGAATCCCGTACAATTGATGATCACTCCTGGCAACGGTCAGCTCCTCACACACTGGACGTCTTCTCGTTTCCAGCAGAATGATGCTTTTCCTCAGAAGTTGGTAGCTCAATGGATTCCACTCAGAACGTTGTTGCTCAGATGTAAGCCTGTCTATCAAAGCACACAACAACGTTATGTCAAAGATTAACCCTCAGATAATGATCCTTACAGTGATAGAAAGACTTCTCAGAGAGCAGCTCGTTTCTGTTTCACAGTAGAGGATTGCTTCAGCACTTTTGTCGTTCAGTAGAGGATTTCCACACAGATCTTGTCTCTCCAGGATATGAGCCTATAATTGCTTAAGAGACAATCACACAGATCACCACAAAGAACCACAAAGATAACCACAAAGACCACTAAGAAAGGGTATACATCATACACTCAGTTCGGACGTGCACGGTTACCATAGCCGTGACTCACTGCACTGCACACCCAGTGCCTAGGGTGGAATTTTCTACTCCGGCGGCTTCCACGTAACCTGCTCTACTATCCGTCCCCAGGAATTCGAGACTTCTGCACAGCACCCCTGTGCTCGGGAGGACCTCTTTCCACTCTGGCGGCATTCCCACCTCCTGCTCTACCCCGCAAGTGCGTGTCTAACTGCTCAAACTCCGTAGGTTTGAGACTTCCCTGTGAAGAGACACGACAAGAACGGTTTCTTGCCTATGGGTTAGCAACTGGTTACTGAATTCAGCACAGGTATTCACTTAGCTTCCCTCAGACGATTCACCAGCCGCTCGTTAAACACACCGAGGACACCTAGCCCCTTGACACTCTCACACGCAGCTTGCAAGAGAAAGAACCAGGAGACACTTAGCACCTTCCGCTCTCTGTCGATGCACAAAGCTCACATAGACCACTCAGACCACTCAGACGCACAAAGGCACTTGGATCTATCATATTTGATCTGATTATAATGGAGAAGGAAGCATAGAAAACGTCTAGGCAATCTTCAAGATTTGTTACCAAAATTGGCAGCCAGGACTCAGCAACGGTCTGCTCACCCGATTGCTGTGCTATGAAAAGTAAGTACCAACGGTAACTTTCCTCTCTTCTCTTAATCAAATAATTTATTTCTAATATTTATGATCTGATCATAATCTCATCTGATCGATTTATAATTAATCAAAAATATTTGA
The DNA here is from genome assembly GCA_029817715.1 of Melastoma dodecandrum. Taxonomy (NCBI): domain Eukaryota; kingdom Viridiplantae; phylum Streptophyta; class Magnoliopsida; order Myrtales; family Melastomataceae; genus Melastoma; species Melastoma dodecandrum. The sequence continues at coordinate 2,716,262 of JARUPY010000079.1, read as the reverse complement.
TTAGATATTTCATCTTGTTCCAGCGTAACATTGTTGTAGGGTATCAGAAACATATTTTGTTTCTAAAAATAAACTTGGAAATATAATCTCACAATATTTAGTTGCCTAAATCTTTATAATGTGATTATTAACCCACATTTAAATGAATTTGGACACTCAAACGAATGATCTGAGATAACCCAAAATAAAAACGTGGATATTGAAAATTTGTTTCCATATTTTTAATATGTATTCGTAATATCACAGCAACAACTCACTGTAACATATGAGAGTTACTAGCTGTGATTAAGTAACACATTGCTCAGGCTCATCACTAGGAATAAGCAAGCAACTCATGAAACATTACTGCTGACCATCAGCAACTCATTGCTTAAGTTCATCATCAAAACCAGGCTCACAAGTTCTACCTGACACAACAAACTAAGCTCGATTGCCAACCTGTACAGACAACATCAATAATCCAAAGTAATACTACCAAGTGTTTTTCAACCAACTAACGTCAAAACAACGAAAGTACATTAGTATACAAAGTTAACATCCGAAGTTGTTATAAACTACTACATTTAATTTGCTCGCCGAGAACGCCTATAGAAAATTCCAAATCCGCGACCACTCTTCACCCTTCCCGCCTTCATAGCACCATGTGGTGGAGCCTCTCCCAGTAAATGCTCGCAAATGGCCTGAAAGTCCATGCTAGTGTACCCAACAACAACGTCTCCCTCGACTGGTAGTCCTAGCTGTATTTGGACATCTTGCAACGTAATTGTCATCTCCCCATTTGCCATGTGAAAAGTATGTGTCTTGGAACGCCATCTCTCAACTAACGCAGTAATCAAAGTGTGATCCAACTGGGTAAATGGAAGTTTCGCAACTCCATAAAACCTAGCTTGCTGGAAGTAAGCATCCATACGGGGATCTCTCTGAATCTTCTTCACACTGTGTTCGTGATGGCGATACTTCAATACATTATTCTTCAAAAATAAGACATCAAATTCAATAATGGTCGATGAAACAACAAGAAATGATAAAGTGAACAATAAAATTTAACTTACCAGTGCATATCTCAACTCCCACACTACGGAAGAACGATGTGTGTCTTGAGAGTGAAGGACCTCCCTCGACTGTAGTCCGATCTTCATTCTACGATTCAAAATTAAAGAATTCAAAAAATGAATACACAGCACGAATAATCAAAATTCATAAACAACATGAAACAACAATTTTGAAATAAATAAAAGAACAACAAATTGAATTTGATCTTGTGTCGAATCTTACAATTCATTTATTTGGACAACTTCTTCGATTATGTCCTTCTCTTTTGCATAAACCACAAGTCAACTTAGTTTTGCGTTCTCTCACATCCATTTCATTATGGATGCGAGAAGATCTTGGTCTCCTTTCGGTCGTGCCCTTTCTTGGTTTAGAATGACAGTTAGAAATGAATACTCACCACAATCACGATACCCATTTAGATGAGTATATGGCGTTTTGATTAGCCAAACTGTAAATATTGTCTATACTATTGACCCATCCACGTTCACAAAGGCGAAACAAGCAAGCACATGTGAACGTGGTATCCGATAGGTTTGTCATTTCTTGTACGAGCACCTCTTGTGTCGTAGGAACACGTTTTTTGTCTTATGATTCCCTCTTGTTGTGACAACAGACGTACTATCACCGTAATCTATAAGTGTAACTTCATTATTTCTAGCCTTCTTTATTCTCTAATTGAAACGCTTTATGGCAACTTGAGTGAATTTATCTCCCATATTTATCGCAAATTCTGCCTCATCTCTTCTGTTATTCCAATATACAACACAATTATAGAACGTCTTCCTCACTAAAGCAGATACCGGATACGATCGTGCACCCCTTAGAATAGTATTGTAGCTCTCGCTTAAATTTGTCATTATCCCCCAACCATAGTTCCCATCGAAATTGAGAGTCAATTGGCACGTATCCATCTCATCAAAAAATCTGCTGACTCTGGAATAGTTTTCAAAATATGACGCAAATATTGTTTCACCTTTGGCGCCATACATTTCCTTGCAGCAATAGCTAGCCATTTTTCCCACGGAGATTCTTGTATCTCGTGTTTAAGTTGCTAGATACATGACGTATACAGAACATCCACTGTGCAAATGGCGGCGTCCAACCTACTTTGACATTGTTTGCCGCCGCTAGAATACCGTAATGCCCATCTGAAATGAACATATGCCCTGACACTCATCGCCAACGACGTAATGTTTCAAACATTTCAGAAACCATCCCCACGATTGATAGCTTTCTTCATCAACTATTACAAATGCGAGAGAAAAATATGATTGTCGTCATCCAAACTACAAGCAATTAATAAGTTATGCTTGTATTTACTGTACAGAAATATTCCGCCAATACTAACTATAGGGCGACAATAACGAAATGTTGTTACTGCAGGACCAAAACATCAGAACACCCTTTAAAAAACAAACTGGGAATCACTAATTATTTTGAATCTCCCCAATCAACGCAAGTATTAGGGTTAGAAGCACTAATCACATTCAACAAATGAGGCAAGTCATTGTATGATTCATCCCAATTGCCATATATCCACGAAATTGCTTTTCTTTTCGCATCCCACACCCTTCTCCTAGGGACTTCATATCTAGATTTCTCCTTAATAACATTTCGAAGGAGTACAACTTTAACTTCCGGAGTTTCACTTACAAAGCCTCTGAATAACAGATCCATAAAATTTGTATCCAATTTCACATGATCACGTGATAAAACCGGATTGACAGAACTATGAGGTTGTCCAACTATTGTCACCTCAAACTCACCATCATATGCTCTTTGTATCGCCCTTAATCTCCACTTACAACCCTTGTCAAATTCTGAATAACATATATTCAACAATTTCTTCGTAGATTCAACCACCTCATAATTGTAGTGCCTTAGAATATGAAAATTGTTTACCGAATATATGAGTTGTTTCTTATTTCCGAATCTCATTCCTTTACAAAATTCATCAATTAGGTTACTTGCATCGACAAGTGGCTGGAAATCTCACTCCTCAACTCTCTCGTGTTCGGCTTTGAGATATTCATTATAAAATGGCAGGGCTTTCTCCTTTCGTGCACTTCGTGCCCTAGACCTTCACCCGATTCCATAACCACGATCATCTGATTGTTGACATTTTCATATCAGACATCCTATTGTCAGCTTTCACGTATTTAACAACTCATCATCAGTGTCTACATCTACATCAGAATTCATTATATCATCATGGATATTGCGCTCATCTTCCACTTGAGGATTAGAACATTCTCCAACCGGATAACACCTCTTTGCTTCAGCCAACACAATTTCATTTTCATGTACAACATCCATATGATGCTCAACTTCTACCGCTTCAACATTTTCAATTCGGTGTCGAACAACCATGCGACAATCGACTTCCAGATTAGGCTCTACCTCCACCATCTAGACTCACATACTTACATTGGTTGTTGCACGCCATGCGGGACCGTTACATCCGATAAAGCCAAAACATATGCCTGTTGTGTATGTCTTGGATATGATAAAGCAAACTTCATCAGCAATCCGACATCTTTATCCGTCTTAATAGGCACCAGCTAATACTTCACATCAACATTATTGAACTCCATAACAGGATACCTATGCGCAATCAATAATGAAATTGTCGATTGTAAACCGATAGCATCGCATATTGTGCGCTCAAAACTATCGTAATTCATGAATTCCGAAACTTCTATTCTTGTTATTGGCCCTTTATCATAACCAACTCCACTGGTCCATTGGCAATATTTGCATTGGAAAAACCAACAGCTCTATCGAGGACATTGAAACATGATACCTATTAACAGTTGAGCTAGCGAACTACAACAATGTAGTTCCAATAAAGATTCAAACCTTATACAAATTCGATTTTTAAATTTTCCGAATCCCAATTTAATATTCATTCGTAATTCAAATTGAAATCATAATTCCAACATTATCTTAATTATCTAAGATGAACCTAATTCAATACATATCCTAAAATTTACTAAGATAAACCTAATTCAAAACATAAACACTAGAATTTCCAAAACTAATTCAAAACCTAATTGAAAAATTACCTCACGAGATAGCCGTATTTGGGCAACGGACGGGCGGATGGGGAACCGCACAACAACGGGACGTTGGCTTTTGGGAGTCGGAAGCGGGGAGTCGGGGTCGAGATCGGGGCATCGAAGTCGAGAACGGATTACCCGGGACGAGGTCGCCGGGGACATGTCGTCGACCTTGAGGGATGGAGGTCGAGGTCGAGGAAGTTTCGGGAGGGTCGGGGTCGGCAGGGGGTTGGGAAGCTCAGGCGGAGGTCGGGAAGCTCGGGCAGGGTTCGGGGACGGGAAGCTCGGTCGGACGGGGGTGGGGAGGCTCGGGCTTGGGGAGTGTTTTGATTGTCACTCCCAACCGTGGGATTTTAAATCCCAATAGAGTCGACCTTACAAAGGTCAACTTCCTTAAGCCAGCCCAGAATATCTGGCATCTGAGCGAAGTTGGCCTGGTGTTTTTTTTTTTTTAATTTTCAACGAAGTTGGTTTTACAAAGGCCGACTTCATGCGCATGAAGTCGGCCTTCGTAAAGCCGACCTCGCTTTGGGTATGATGAAATCGGCCTTTCAAAGGCCAACTTTCTTCAAGATCGAAGTCGGCCTTTGTAAGGTCTATTTCGCCACTTTAGTCAAGCAATTTCGAAAATTGCGACATTATTTGACGAAATAGTTTCCGAACTAACGTTATTTAGGAACAAAACTCCATATGGTAAACGCTATCAATTTAATAAAACGTCTTTATTACCCTTAAAACTTATATTATATTAATTGAAACGCGTAATGAAACTAAAAAATTTTCATTTATTCCCCTTAATTTATGTTTTCCAATTTTTTTACTTTTATTGTGAGATGCGAAGGACTCTCGTTAAAGACACATAAATGATGATGATGATGTTGATATTAATATACGAAGTCATGATAAATGTAGGAAAAAATTTACTAAATACAAATAACAAAAATATACAAAGTCATGATTTGACCCCCACCCATCTGAAATTAACTAAAATTTATGCACTCATTTAATGCACTTTGCAGGAATTTCCTTCAGTGCCACACTTTCCCTGGTAATGATGCCACTTGGAACTCAATGGAGTAATTATCTTTTTCTTTTCTTAATATTCCTTCCTACCAATTCCTCGTACTTTTTAACGAAATCCCAACGAGATCCTGATCCACTTTTGTCGCCCCCAATTTAATAAAATCTACGTATCCCTAATTGAATTAATTGGTCATTGACTAGATCGTCCATATGTGAACATATTCAACATAATTTACCTTCCTTGAGATAAATTTAAGAAAAGTGATTTTCATGTAATTGAAAATGAATAAATAAATAAAAAAGGAACTTTTCTTGTGATGCTTTAAAAAAGGAACTTTTCTTGTGATGTTGTAATTATTATGTAATTTACCAGATTGCTTATCTAAATGAGACGACAAATATCTTATGATTCCGCTCCAAGGTGTATAAATTAGGGAACACACAATCTCCATATTGTAATAAACAAAATGGCCCAAAAGCCCGTCCTCCTCCTCTTAAATTTGATTCTCCTCTGTTTCCTGTCCGTCCCATGTCAAGCCACCGCCCTCCCCCCTCATCCCCATCACCATCACCAACATCGCAGCCACTACCGCGGAGCCCGGCCCTCGTTCCTCCCTCGGAGGCTGTTCGTGTTCGGAGACTCGTACGCCGACACGGGAAACGCCCCAATGGCCTCCTCCTCCTCGTGGAAGGTACCTTACGGCATGACGTTTCCTGGGAAGCCCTCTGGCCGATTCTCTGATGGCAGGGTCCTGCCAGATTTCGTAGGCGAGTTAAATTACCCCCTCTGCTTTCCGACGCTCATTTTCCATAGCATGCTGAGATTTTAGGAGGTTGTGGATAGCGACTGTTCCCGCGGACGGTCGATGGGATCCATCCACCAACCAGGGCGATTAGGAACAGTCATTGCAGTTATGTTGTGGTCACAATCTCCAACTAATCGGACAGAGTTTCATTATAGCAAATTATATATAAATGGGAGAGGATTGGTATAAGACGTTTTCTTGCTCCGAGCTTCTTTTTTTAACCGAATTAGAGGGAAATATCAATGAATTCTAGGAACGTAATAGAAACGTTACTTCCCAAAACATAAGATCGACATGTAGCCTTTCTTCCCGCAAGAAATCCGGCTACTGATATTTAACGATTTTGCAGCCAAGTACTACGGACTGCAATCTCCGACCCCATACAAGTTCAGGAAATTTGGTGCAGAGCGTGCACGACGATACGGGATGAACTTCGCAATCGGAGGCACGGGCGTCTTCAAAACACTGGTGGCGCTTCCCAACATGACGGCGCAAATCGACATGTTCCAGCAGGTCACTGGTGAGGGAATGTACACGGTGGATGACCTCCACGCTTCGCTTGCCCTTGTTCAACTTTCGGGTAATGACTACGCCGCCTTCTTGTCCCGAACCGGGTCATTCGAGGTAGACATGGGCTTTTCCTTAAGTGGGCTTTTTTATTTGGGCCTTTCTTCGTCAAGGCCCATGTCAACATCACGACACTTGCACCTCAGGCTTTACCGGCATTTATCCAAAGCGTGGTTAACCAACTGACCATAAACATTAAGAGGATCCATGGCTTGGGGATAGAGAAGGTGGCCGTAACAAACCTACCGCCGTTGGGATGCCTCCCTGGCTTAACCGGCTTCACGTCCCCGAGGAAGTGCGTCGACTTCGTCAACCCTTTCGTCGAAACCCACAGCCGTCTCCTGGTAGGGGCCGTGGCCGTCCTAAACAACGAGACCAGAACATCAACCTTTGCGGTCGCAAACCTCTACGACTCTTTCACGTCGGCACTCGGTAACTCAACGTTCGATCGGCCCTTGGAGCCATGTTGCGTGGGGATAAACAGCACGTACATGTGCGGGGACGTGGATCCCAGCCGAATGAAGATGTACAAGGTTTGTCCGAGTCCAGATTCAAGTTTCTTCTGGGACATGGCTCATCCAACTCAGAGAGGATGGAAGGTTGTCTTCTCTTCTTTAGAACCCACTTTCAAACATCTTTAAATGATATTAATATTGATATAATGATAAGTGTTAGTGTGTGCACTTATGTGCCAAGACACTTTAATATATTTGTGGATAAATAATTAATAAAGGCGAATATTTGTCATTAATAAAGGCGAGTATTTGCATAATTAATAAAGGCGAGTATTTTACTTTTCTGCACGTAAAATTATTAATGATAAAGTCTCACATATTATTGAGTATATTAATTTGAAATAGTCCGTGATCGGATAGATGTTTAGAGGTGACACAGACATCTAGATTATCGCTAAGTGTAACTGAGGTCAAGATAGACCAATGGATAAATTATCCAGGTTATACTTAGGGGTACCCTGAGATTAGGGTTACTGGACACGACCCGATTAAGAGGATACCACATATTGAACATCATTGGTCAATCCTCTTTATGGACAAGTGTAACTCATCTTTTGACTTGAGACATTCATTTATTTTATGCATGGAGTTTGCGCACTTTGACTTCGTTAAAAGCAGTCTTTAACCGGATTGTGAGTAATACGATTGTTGGGTGTGTGACAAAGCGTAGAGAGAATAGTGTTGAGTCAATATAAGATTCATCGCTCTCTTGGATTAGTGATTTAACATCTACGCCACTTGATAGAGATATTAATGACTCTAAAATCCATGGCAACGGGAGGAATGTTTTACATTCAAGAGAGTCTATTATATCTTGGTAATCAAGTAAAACAATTAATTCGGTGATGATGTATTTTACGCCGAATTAATTGGGATGTCGGTTAGATGAAGAGATTGAATTACACGGTAATCCGTTCATAGTGGTTTATGATTTATGATCATTATCCTAACACGTTAGGTGACTAAAAAACTGTTACTAGAAGGTTACCTTAGTTTGTGTATGGATATACATTGCCTTCGTGTAGAGGACCTAGAGCGTCGCACGTATAGCACGTCGACACGAACATTATATTTTGATTATTTTAGTGGATACTAAAATTAATCATTTTAATTCAGAATTAGTATTAATTGGATTATTAATTTATTCTCAAATATCGAAAGCAAATAACAAGACCAAGATCGAATATGAATTTATTCGGGACAATATAAAAGGATATCAAATAAATATTTATTTATTTATATATATTTTATCCAAGATATTTTTTATTAATATATTATTTGATAATTAATGCTAACATGTCTTTGCATTATTTGATTTAGAAATATTTTAATAAAATGAAAATTGCCTGCACGTTACGTTTTGAAGATTATAATTAATTACTAAAAAAAACGTAAGGATGATTGATTGCAAGAAAGCAACCAGACGTGATAAGAAAAATAAGAAGGAAAGAAAACGGATGGGAGCTCGCTGGTTGTCCGAGAGATTTTGAAAAACGAGGGCAATTTTTGGGAGAAAATCCAAAGATTAGCAAGAAGAGGAGAGTGATCTGACCCCTAGAAAATACCAAAACAAAAGACTCGGTTTTGCTTCCGAAACAAATTATTTTCTGTCGATCCAAGAGGCTAGCACCTAAGGGATCGTCGAGAAGTTCGTGATCGTGTGCACGTGGATATCGCTAGAGGAGTTACACTTGGGACTCTTACTCGTTCGCGACCGTGTTTCGGTTTTACCGGAATTTTCAGGTACGTTTTCGGGTAAGGATTTTATATTTTCTTATAATATAATATACGTACCAAGATCTTTTTATTTATCTAAATTTTATACCTACTATGAAATCCTTGTTATTTTGGGCATAAATGTTTAATTTTTGTTTTCGCTGCGCCTAAAACTAAGAAGTGGCATCAGAGCCTGGTCTTAGATGAATCGTCTATTATATTTGAATTTTGCTAATTTTAACGAAATTATAATATGTCTGAAGATTTTAAGATTTCGTTTAAGATTTTTGTCCATCAAAATTATGGTAAACATATTTAACCTCAAAGATGAGATTTATGCCTATAATTATTTTGGACGAAATAATTTATATTTTAAATTCTTTCTTTCTAGTGATATTTAGAAACAAACGTTAATAATTTTGGAGAGAAACTGAGAATTTGACAGATCACAAAAAGTTGCGATTTAAAATTTGGAATCCAATATTAATAATATTATAATAAGAATTATTATGTTAGAAATATGATTACGTGAAATATGTTGAATTTGAATATATTATTGTGATATATAAATATTGTAGTTAATATTCCACGTAAAGGCCAATTATCATTTTAACTAATTTCCGAAATAAGTCTAAACGGGTTGAATGATTTTGAATAAAAAAATCAATTTTCGGTGATCTGAATGGATTACTTAACGTGGTGATTAATTCCATTGTTTTTTATTTTAATAAATCAAGTGACCCAGAGTAATGGAAATTGTGTTAAAATAAAAATTCCAAAATCCTATTAACATTGAATTGGGCAAAAGGATGACGTTAAATGTCCTTTTAAGATTTATCCCATTCGATATACATAATAACAAATTTTGAAAATTTAGAATTAATTGTTGTGAGCAATTTTGGCAAAATAAAATAGTGTCCCGTGAAATGGGATTTAAAGTAATGTTGCCGATCAATAATTAATTATGAGATAAATAATTAATTATAAAATTGTAATGATAATAATAATAATAGTAATTTTATTATTATAAAGGTCGGTTGTTATGGACTAATATGTCCAAGAATATTCTAATGGTGAGACGACATTAAAATAAAACCCCCTTAATATTAAGTCAATATTATAAAATAAAGGCCCTCCATTGATATTTATTATGATAGTCGGATTTTTCCATGAGTCGGTAATGCTTAGCTGTGGGCTTCTAGTAGAATATCTGTAATTTATTCTAAATGATTAATGGGTCAACTTAACTCAATTTAGTTGACTTGTTTAGCGCAGCTAAGGTCACCTTTTTTAGGGGCAAGTGTTGAGTTTAAGAGTTATTAGACTTAAAGTGATAATACCGAAAGTCTCACAGATAATTGTGATTGGCGAGTTAAGGCCTACTTGTTTCGTGTGGTGTGTAGGTACAGCTCAGCTGTGTGCATACTTCATGTTTCGAGATTTCGGTCCCACTAGGAATTATTACCAACGAATTTCCATTTTCAACAGTGGGGGCTGTTGTTTTCGAATAAAATAGTGGGAGTTATATTAAAGTCCTTTATTAATTGATATTCCACAAATACTAAAACTCTGCTGTAAATTATTTTGTAGATGGCAAACACAAACACCCTTTCGCTGCGAAGCATTCTCGAAAAAGAAAATATCATCATCGGTTCCAACTACCTAGATTGGTATAGAAAACTGAAAATTGTCCTAAGGCACGAGAGAAAGATTTATGTGCTGGAGGATGAACCACTTAAAGAACCTGCACCTGATGCTTCCGAGGATGATCAGTCTTACTACAGCCAATACTTGGAGGATATGCTGAATGTTCAGTGCATCATGTTGTCTTCTATGTCTCCCGAGTTATAGAGGCGTCATGAGAACATGAGTGCTAGGGAGATTGATCAGCACTTGCGTGAGCTCTTCTAAGAAAGTGATAGAGTTGAGAGGTATAAGACCTCTCGGGCACTGTTTCAAATAATGCTGGTGGAGGATAACCCAGTTGGGCCACATGTACTCAAGACGATAGGATACATTGAAAGACTCGAGAGCTTGGGTTCCAAGCTGGATCAGGACTTAGCTGTTGACCTGGTTTTGTCTTCACTCCCACCATCTTTTTCTCAGTTTGTGTTGAACTTCAACATGAACAGTATGGAGAAGAGTTTGACTGATCTGATGACAATGATGAAAACTACTGAGAAGGACATGAAGGTGAATCCTTCACCGTGAGCAATGATGGTCAGAAAGACCTACAAGCGTCCTGGCACCGGGAAATTCAATCCCAAGTCTAAAGCAGTTAAGAAGCTGGACCTCCAGATCAAAAGAAGCTTAAGAAAGGGCAGCTGGTGCCCCAGTCTGATGAGAAGGAAGCTATATGCTTTCGTTGTGGCAAGAAAGGCCATTGGAAGAAGAATTGCTTCCAACTCAAGAAGAAGAATGCCAGTGGAGCGGATGCTTCAGGTATATTTGCGATTTAATGCAAGCTTTCCGTTTCTTCATCATGGTCATAGACTCCGGAAGTAGTTCTCACATTTGTGCGAACTTGCAGGGTCTAAGTGACTGCAGACGGCTGTCCAAGGGCGAGATGGACCTACGAGTGGCGAATGGAGCTAGAGTTGCTGCATTAGCTGTAAGGACGTATGTAATAAAGTTTCCCAGTGGATTTGATTTAAATTTGGAGAACTGTTATTTCGTTCCTAATTTTTTCAAAAACATCATTTTGGTGTCGTGTTTAGACGCCAAGGGATTTGTATTTGAATTCAAGGACAAGTTGTGTTCCTTTTATTTGGATGGGATGTTCTATGGAAATGGTTCGTTAAATAATGGTTTGTACATTCTGAATTTGGATGAGCCAATTTACTGTGTTGAAGGGAAGAAACAGAAAACGCGTGACTCAAAATTAACATATTTCTGGCATTGTAGACTTGGTCATGTAAACGAGAAACGCATCCCAAGGTTACTGAGTAACGGGTATTTGGACTCTTTTGAGTTAGAGCCCATAGATACATGAGAAGCGTGTTTATAAGTAGGGCTGTTAATGAGTCGGGCCGGGCTCAGACACCCCCTACCCGAGTTTGGCCCGAGTAAAACTTTATCAGGCTGGAGCCTGAGCTCGAGCTTGATCGGGCTTTATATAGTCCAGCTCGGGCTTGAGCCTGTTAAAAAATTTTCAGACCGAGCCCGAGTCTGAGCCCGCCCTGAGCCCATTTAAGTTTTAACATTGAACAAAAATAAAAAATCATAACATTCAGAAATATTCCTCGCCCCGACAATGTCCCGCAAATCCAAATTGAAACAAACAAATTATTCATCATATTCAAGCTTCAACACCTCCAAAATAATTCAAAAGCATTTAAAGACAGTTAAGCATCGAATAACTTTGACGTTGATTTATGAGGTTCCGAGAACCCTTACTCTAGACCGATGAGTTTCTTCTCGTCCTCCTTTCATTTCCGCCCCTACTTGTTATCATTAAGAAAACAACATTAAAATTATAATAAACATAAAAAAGCAATCTCAACTATGATGTTGTTACCATCAAGGATTTGGAAGCGTGATTTCTATGGGCTCCTTATTAATCTATAAATACATGAATATATAAAGATAATTTATAATTGAAATAAAAAATTTCAAAGGAAAATTCTCATAGAAAAAAATTACCTTGTTGTCTTCTTGACTCCATGTCGATTTTTAAGCCAATCGCCCCCACAAATAAGCATTTGCACAGTTTCTGGAAGTAACGATGAACGATATGAAGAAGATGAAGAAAAAACCTCCTGGTGGTCTCACGGCTTCTACAGGATATGAAGAAGATGAAGAGGCAAACAGGATGGAGAATTAAGCCAAGGAAAGTTTCAGATTTTTTTAAAAATTAATATTTATTATAATTAATTATTCATTATAATTATTGCCAGGCCGGGCCAAACTATTTGTCGGGCTAATGAATGAGCCCGAGCCCGGCTTGATTTTTAAATAATAAGACCCGAGCCCGGGTCAGAGCTCGCAAAAGCTTGAATATTATCGAGCCGGGCTCGGACTTTTAGTCGAGTCGGGCCGAATAGTTTGCAAGCCGGCCCGACTCATTAACACCCCTATTTACAAGGAAAAATGATCAAGAAGCCTTTTACCAAGACAGGTGAAAGGGCCAATGAACTGTTAGAACTCATACATAGTGATGTGTGTGGGTCATTGCCGGTTCAGGCCAGAGGAGCGTATATGTACTTCGTGACTTTCACCAACGATTTAAGTAGATATGGATATGTCTATTTAATGAGGCATAAGTCTGAAACTCTAGAAAAGTTTAAAGAGTTTAAGAACGAGGTAGAAAATCAACGAGGCCAGAAGATAAAAGCCCTTCGGAGTGATCGAGGCGACGAGTATCTTAGCCAAGAGTTCATTGATTACCTAAAAGAGTGTGGGATCGTTTCACAACTCACACCTCCTAGAACACCGAAGTGGAATGGTGTTTCAGAAGGAGGAACCGCACGCTCACGGACATGGCCAGATCAATGATGAGTCATGCCAGTCTTCCGTTGTCATTTTGGGGTTATGCCTTAGAAACAGCAACATACATGCTTAACCGAGTTCCAACCAAGTCAGTAGATAAGACTCCTTATGAATTATAGTTTGGGAAGAAAACAAACTTGTCTTATCTTAAGATATGGGGCTGTGATGCTTATGTGAAGAATGAAAATTTCGATAAGCTTGCGGCAAGATCCACTAAGTGTATGTTTGTAGGTTATCCCAAGGAAACAAAGGGACTAATTTTATCTCCCAAGCGAGCACAAAGTTATCGTTGCTCAATATGCTACTTTCTTGGAAAGAAAATTCATTTCTAAAGAGAGTAGTGGGAGTAAAGTAAGTCTTGAAGAAATTTCGGACTCTACAAATAGATTGGAAACTGAATTTTTAGATAGGGAATTGGTACCACTAGTACAAGCGGTTCCAACTTCTGAAAATGTTCAAGGAACGCAAGATCAACATAAGTCGACAAGAGTACATCGAGAGCTTGATATATATGGTTGGTTAGTGATCCAACATAGGGAAGTACTATTCGTCGAGGATGATGAACCGTCGACTTATGAGGAAGCAATCGCTTCAAATGATTCCGAGAAATGGCTAGAAGCCATGTAATCAGAGATGGATTCCATGTATACCAACCAATTTTGGGAATTGGTTGATGGGTCAGTTGGGGTAAAATCCATAGGGTGCAAGTGGATCTTCAAGAAGAAGATTGGCATGGAAGAGAATATAAGTACCTATAAAGTAAGACTTGTGGCCAAGGGTTTCACTCAACGTCAAGAAATTGACCATGATGAAACATTTTCACTGGTTGCAATGCTTAAGTCCATTAGAATTCTGCTTGCGATAGCAGCTTACAAGGATTACGAGATCTGGCAGATGGATGTAAAAACCGCTTTTTGAATGGAATGTTACAGGATGAAGTATTTTCAGTACAACCTCCCGGTTTCATTGCATCCAAGAATGTAGATAAAGTATGTAAGCTCAAGAGGTCCATTTATGGGCTAAAGCAAGAATCTCGGAGTTGGAATCTGCGATTTGACGAAGCGGTCAAAGAATTTGTCTATGTCAAGAATCCAGAGGAACCTTGCGTTTACAAGAAGGTTAGTGGGAGCAAGATTTCGTTCCTAGTGTTGTATGTTGATGATATACTTCTGATAGGCAATGATATCCCTAGCATAGAGTCTACCATGACTTGGCTGGGAGAGTGTTTTTCTATGAAAGATCTTGGGGAAGCGACTTATGTCTTAGGTATTAGATTATACCGAGATATACAAAATAGGTTGCTGGGTTTGAGTCAAAATATGTATATTGACAAGGTGTTGAATAGGTTCAGCATGCAAGATTCCAAGAGAGGATTCTTGCTAATGTTCCATGGTGTACATCTTTCCAAGTCTATGTGTTCGAAGACACATGAGAAGAGAGAAAGGATGGGCAAGATACCTTATGCATAAGCTATAGGGTTCATTATGTATGCCATGATTTGCACTCGACCCGATGTCTCGTATGCTTTGAGAATGACAAGTAGATATCAGTCAGACCCTGGAGAGAGTCATTGGACTGCAGTAAAGACTACCCTCAAGTATCTTAGAAGAACAAAGGACATGTTCTTAATTTATGGAGGAGATGAGGAGTTAGTTGTCAAAGGATATACTGACGCTAGTTTCCAGACAGATCGGGATGATCTGAAATTGCAGCAGGGTTATGTGTTTTGCTTGAATGGTGCAGCTGTATGTTGGAGGAGTTCCAAGCAGGAGACAGTTGCAGATTCTACAGCTGAGTACGAGTACATTGCAGCTTCCGAAGCGGCAAAAGAAGCTGTGTGGATCAAGAACTTCATAGCGGAGCTTGAAGTGGTGCGAGCATTATTGACCCAGTGACATTATACTGTGACAAGAATGCAGCCATAGCGCAGGCCAAGGAGCTGAGGTCTCACCAACGATCCAAGCACGTACTGCGGAAATATCACATCCTTCGAGAGTTTGTTCAGAGGGCTGACGTGTTGGTTAGCAGAGTTGATACGAGCGAGAATGTCCCGGACGCACTCACAAAGGTCTTACCTCTGCAGAAACATGAGACCCATGTGTGGAGCCTAGGACTTCGAGTCCATAGTGCTTGGCAATAGTACAAGTGGGAGATTGTTAGTGTGTGCACTTATGTGCCAAGACACTTTAATGTATTTGTGGATAAATAATTAATAAAGGCGAGTATTTGTCATTGATTCTTTTACTTTTTTGCATGTAAAATTATTTATGATAAAGTCCCACAGATTATTGAGTATAACAATCTGAAATAGCCCGTGATCGGATAGATGTTTACAGGAGACATGGACATCTAGATTATCGCTAAGTGTAACTGAGGTCAAGATAGACCAATGGATAAATTATCCAGGTTATACTTAGGGGTACCCTGAGATTAGGGTTACTGGACACGACCCGATTAAGAGGATACCACAGATTGAACATCATTAGTCAATCCTCTTTATGGACAAGTGTAACTGATCTTTTGACTTGAGACCTTCATTTATTCTATGCATGGAGTTTGCGCACTTTGACTTCGTTAAAAGCAGTCTTTAACCGGATTATGAGTAATACGATTGTTGGGTGTGTGAGAAAGCGTAGAGAGAATAGTGTTGAGTCAATATAGGATTCATCGCTCTCTTGGATTAGTGATTTGACATCTACGCCACTTGATAGAGATATTAGTGACTCTAAAATCCATGGCAACGGGAGGAATGTTTTACATTCAAGAGAGTCTATTATATCTTGGTAATCAAGTAAAACAATTAATTCGGTGTTGATGTATTTTACGCCGAATTAATTGGGAGGCCGGTTAGATGAAGAGATTGAATTACACGGTAATCGGTTCATAGTAGTTTATGATTTATGATCATTATCCTAACACGTTGGGTGACTAAAAACTGTTGCTAGACGGTTACCTTAGTTTGTGTATGGATATACACTGCCTTCGTGTAGAGGACCTAGTGGGTCGCACGTATAGCACATCGACACGAACATTATATTTTGATTATTTTAGTAGATTTCAGAATAAATTAATAATGCAATTAATACTAATTCTGAAATAAAATGATTAATTTTAGTGGATACTAAAATTAATCATTTTATTTCAGAATTAGTATTAATTGGATTATTAATTTATTCTGAAATATTGGAAGCACATAAAAAGACCAAAATCGAATATGGATTTATTCGAGTCAATGTAAAAGGACATCAAATAAATATTTATTTATTTATATATATTTTATCCAAGATATTTTTTATTAATATATTATTTGATAATTAATGCTAACATGTCTTTGCATTATTTAATTTAGAAATATTTGAATAAAATCAAAATTACCTGCACTTTGAAGATTATAATTAATTATTAAAAAAACTTATGGATGATTGATTTCAAGAACGCAATCTGACGTGATAAGAAAAATAAGAAGGAAAGAAAATGGATGGGAGCTGGGTGATTGTCTGAGAGATTTTAAAAAATGGGAGTAGTGTTTGGGAGAAAATCCAAAGATTAGCAAGAAGAGAAGAGTGATCAGATCCCCATAAAATACCAAAACAAAATACTGGGTTTTACTTTCGAAACAAATTATTTTCTGTCGATCCAAGAGGCTAGCACCTAAGGGATCGTTGAGAACTTCATGATCGTGTGCGCGTGGATACCGCTAGAGGAGTCACACTTGGGACTCTTGCTCGTTCGCGACCGTGTTTCGGTTCTACCGGAATTTCGAGGTACGTTTTCGGGTAAGGATTTTATATTTTCTTATAATATAATATACGTACCAAATTCTTTTTATTTATCTAAATTTTATACCTACTATGATATCCTTGTTATTTTGGGCATAAAAGTTTAATTTTTGTTTCCGCTGCACCCTAAAACTAACAATAAGAACACAATATTACTGGTCAATTGTCATGTTAGCCATTGGCTGCAGTTAAACTGCTTTGGAAAATGTCAATGGAGAGATTACGACAAGCTGTTGATTTTAAAATCCTTTTTCTCCTCCTATTTGTTCATGTTATGAAAAATGGGGGCAAACGTGCCACATGCCGATATCGAAGTATTGTTTAGGACAAAAACGTGCCACATGCCGATAATTTGGATCGATTAGGGGAACGGGGCATCACGACAAAGATGTCTGTGAGGATATCTTTCTCCTCGTGATCTCGTTTCGGCCAGTCTGGTTATGGTGGCAAATGGTTCGGGCGAAAGTAGTCGAGTACAAACAAAAACTTTACCTCGCGTTTCTTGTGATGGGAGTAATGTGTTGATTAAGAGTAGGCAACTCAGGGAGATACACAGTTTCGAGTTGTAGTAGCTCCACTATAAATAACCTCAGCGACTGATGATCGAAGGCCCCGCGCATCACTTCTCGACGACCTCTCCCTTCTTTGGATACGGCAGACGGCACCCCTTGCCCACTAAGTAAGAAAAATGTCCAGGAAGACCGTCCTTGCGTTCGATATCCTCCTCCTCTGCCTCCTAACAATCTTATGTCGGAGTTCTAGCCTCCACCACCACCATCGCCGCCACCGCCACCATCACATACACGAGACTAGGACGTACACGGCATTCCAGCCGACGAAGCTGTTCGTGTTCGGGGACTCATATGCTGACACAGGGAACACCCTGAAGGAGTCCTCCGCCGCGTGGAAGGTTCCTTACGGGGAGACATTCCCCAGGAAACCTTCAGGACGGTTCTCCGACGGCCGTGTCCTGAGCGATTTTGTTGGTGGGTTGTCCCTTGATCTTTCTACGGATACAGCTAACCACACGCTTGCTATCTTTCGCAGAAGTCTTTTCCCTTCGTTTTACTTCGCACTTCACTCTCTAGAAATGGATAACCATTTTACGCATCATTTATTTGCAAATTATCGTCACTGCCCATTAACAGTAAGATTTTGGGATTGACAGCTAATTACTTTGGGCTGATTTCGCCGATCCCGTACAACTTCCGGAAGGACGGGGAGTCCTACCTGAAGTACGGGATGAATTTCGCGGTAGGAGGGACGGGGGTCTTCGAAACACTGGTGCCGCTCCCAAACATGACCGTCCAGATCGACATGTTCAGGCAGCTCATCGACGAAGGGGTATACTCGAAGACGGACCTCCAGTCGTCGGTAGCCCTCGTCACCCTCTCCGGCAATGACTACAACGCCTACCTTCACAGAAACGGATCTTTAGAGGTACGTGTAATCCATAAACTCCAGTTTTGACTCCTAAACCAATACTTGCATTCGGACTCGTTTCTAGAAAAGCAAACCAAAATATTTCTGTTTAAATAAAAAATCGAAGCTCGCTTTCTTAACTTCATAACAATGTTTACTTATCTAGTAGAAAAATAAAATTATAAATCAATTGTCTCCCAAGAAAAAAAAACTGGAAATTATATTAAATTAACAAAATTTTCTTTTAGTTTGGTTTGTTTGTTATATCTTTCAAACTCAAAATCCAAATCCAAATTTTTTGTTCGGATTATATTTTGTTATGTCTATTTGTTGTACGAATTGCAATTGCAATAAAATTTCAATTTCTTTTTTGGTTTGCTATTAGTTTATTCCAATAATTCTTTTTAATTCTAAAAATTACATCATTATAACTTACAATGATGTCTTTGTATAAGAGTAATTTTTCCCTTTTGCTGAAAAACTCTTGCACAGCGTTTTAATGATTCGATTTCACTAATCAAGTGACAAATATGACTTCCGGATGTATGGCAATATTTGTTCTTGTGTTTGGGTTTTGCCAGGGTTTACCGGCATTGATCACCGAGGCGGTGGCCCAGCTCACTGTAAACATAGAGAGGATCCACAACCTCGGCATGAAGAAGGTTGCTGTGGCGGGCCTCCAGCCGTTGGGCTGCCTCCCTCTGATGACCTACCCGGACGCCTTCCAGAGGTGCAACCACACCATCAACGACCTAGTAGTCTTCCACAACCAGCTCCTCTCGGCTACTGTGGCAGCCCTCAATGCCGTGGCCAAGGATTCCTCCACCTTCGTCCTGGTCGACCTCTACGACTCCTTCCTGTCGGTGATCAACGGGACAGGGAGTACCGCGTTTGCGAACCCGTTGCAGCCCTGTTGCATCGGGATCGACGCGTCACACTCCTGCGGGGACATCGACTCGACCGGGGCGAAGCTGTACGAGCTTTGTGCGGACCAGGCAGCGAAGTTCTTCTGGGACCTGTTCCATCCAACACAGCAGGGGTGGAAGGCTGTGTACAATTTATTGGAATCCACCCTTCAAAAGCTTTAGACCAATTCGCAGGCTTAGTCTATAATAATTTGGCACGAAAATATTTCGTAAAATTGAGTAAACAGTTTCAAAGTAGAATTCGATATCTGATTTTCCTTGTAAGGAAATGGGAACTGCTTACTCCAATAAGACCCGGATCGCCTCTGTTTGATATGTTCATTCAGTACGACTACAAACAACAACTAGACCAAAGTGAAAGTGGAAGGCCCGCTATAGAAGCTAGAAGTAGTCTTAGAGTAGGTTGACCCCGTAATGCCTCCCTTGTCATTTAATTATCACGATTTCGGGATTTTATTCGATAAATTTTGAATGCGAAATATTTCGGAACAAATCAGACAATCAATAGATTGGGAGCAATAAAAGTCAATTTCCAAATTCTAATAAAAAGTTGTAAAAATACATGCAAGGAAACTAAGACTTTTCGTTTAAGTATAATCACGGCGTAAATTATGTTTGTGTTGTAAAACAAAGAAAGAAGAAGAAAGAAAATTGGGAGAATACTTAGAAAGAGGGAAATAATTTCTTTATTGATTTCGATCGAAGGTACAAAATACTTCTCACAAGGCCCTCTATTTATAGTATAACTAAATGAAACGTCTCGGTAGATGAAGAATATCGACGGGCGAAGAGTCTCTGCAGTTACTACTCAGAGTCATAATGACATTCACAAATATTCATAATACTCCCCCTTGAATGACTATTATGATATTGCCTCGTTAAAAACCTTACCCGGAAAACCCTGTGGGAAAAAACCGCGGTCAAGGAAAAAAGAGTACAATATTTTTACTCCCCCTCTTCATAGCCTCATCGTAGATCTCCAAGTCTACGCATACCGATTTTATGTCTAAGCATCTCAAAGGTCGTCAGCAAAGCAGCCTTTGTAAATAAATCTCCCTGATTATTTGAAGAACGAATTTGTTGAATGTCAATATCTCCACTCTTCTGGAGATCGTGAGTGAAAAAGAATTTTGGTGATATGTCTTTCGTTCTTTTGCCTTTGATATATCCATCTTTCAGTTGAGCAATGCAAGCAGCATTATCCTCATATAATGTCGTCGGGACATTCTTATTTACATGTAAACCACATGATTCTCTAATGTGATGTATAACAGATCTCAACCATACACATTCTCTGCTTGCTTCATGAACCGCTATAATCTCAGAATAATTAGTAGATGTGACAATAATAGTATGCTTCATAGATCTCCAAGATACAACAGTACCACCACATGTGAATACATAACCCGATTGAGATTTACCATTATGAGGATCGAATAAATATCATGCATCTGCATATCTTATCAATTTTGCTTTAGGCATATAAAGATAATATAAACCCATATCCATTACCTCGAAGATATCTAAATATGTGTTTTATCCCATTCCAATGTCTTCTTGTAGGAGATGAAGCTATATCTTGCTAATAAATTTACGGAAAACGATATATCAGGTCAAGTATGACTAGTAAGATACATTAGTGCTCCAATAGCACTAAGATATGGTACTTCATGACCAATTAGTTCTTCATCATTCATTCGAGGTCGAAATGGGTATTTATTTACATCAAGTGATCTCACGACCATTGGACTACTCAAGGGATGCGCTTTATCCATATAAAATCTTTTTAACACCTTTGATATATAAGCAGATTAATGGACGAAATTTCAATTTTCTAAATGCTCAATCTGCAAGCCAAGACATAACTTTGTTTTCCTGAGATCTTTCATCTCAAATTCTTTCTTGAGATAATCAACTGTTTCAGTCATTTCATCAGTGGTTCCAATAATATTCAGATCGTCAACATAGAACGCAATTATTACAAATTGTGATCTAGATCTCTTAATAAACACACATGAACATATTGGATCATTTTGATATCCATTTTTTCAACAAATATTCACCGAGAAGTTTATACCACATACGTCCAGATTGTTCCAATCCATATAAAGATCTGCAAAATTTGACCGAGTAAAGATCTCGACGATCTGAATTACATGGCATTTTGAATCCTTTAGGGAGTTTCATGTATATGTCGTTCTCAAGAGAGCCATATAAGTATGCTGTAATGACATCCATCAATCGCATCTCCAATTTCTCATGAATTGATAAACTTATTAGATAACTAAATATTGTTGCATCCACCACGGGAGAATATGTCTCCTCATAATCAATAACAAGTCTCTACGAGAATCCCTGGGCAGCAAGTCGTGCCTTATATCTGACAATCTCATTTTTCTCATTTCTTTTTCTTAAAAATACCCATTTATAACCGATCGGTGTTACACCTTCAGGTGTACGGACAACAAGTCCAAAAACTTTATGCTTTGCGAGCGATTTTAACTCTATTTCAATCGCATCTTTCCATTTTGGCCAATCATTTCTTTATCTACATTCTTCAACAGACTTTGGTTCAAGATTATTGTTATCATTTATATAGCATGCTATAGCATATGCAAACTTTTCATCGATGTCGATTTCATCTCGATTCCATCTTTTTCCAGTTAAAACATAGTTTATATAGATCTCTTCATTTTCAGGTACCTGTGATTTTTCCGGAATTATTTTCTCAATGACTTGACGCTCTTCTGGAGTAATTGTTTCCTCAGTTTAAGCCTTTACTTATTTTCTTTTTCGAGGATTTTTATCATTGGAACCAACTAGTCTACCACGTTTCACTTGCATTTTGGGCTCATTAGAAATACTAGGTTGTCCTTCAGGGTCATCAATTCTTATTAGAGCATTTGCAGCTGGAATACAAGACTTTGTCACTTTCTTAGGGTCAGTAAAAGAATCTGGCAATTGATTTGCTAAGTTTTACAAGTGAATAATATTCTGAACTTCGAGTTCTGATTACTTTGTACGAGGATCATAGTAAGATAATGATAACTCAAGCCAGATTATTTCCTTTTCCAACTGCTTATTTTCCCCTTTTAATGTTGGAAATATCATTTCATCAAAATGACAATCGGCAAACCGTGCCGTAAATAAATCACCCGTCAATGGCTCAAGATATTTAATTATAGATGGTGATTCATATCCAACATATATCCCCAATCTTCGTTGGGGTCCCATCTTTGTGCGTTATGGTGGAGCAATGGGCTCGTATACCGCACACCCGAAAATTCTTAGATAATATATATTTGGTTCCTGACCATAAAACATTTCCAAATGGGAGACCTCATTATAATTTGTAGGTCTGATGCGAATTAATGCTGCCACATGCAAAATAGCATATCCCCAAGCATGTATCGGGAGTTTTGTCCTCATAAGCAACGGTCTTACAATTATTGACGACGTTTTATCAATGACTCTGCAAGTCCATTTTGGGTATGAACATGTGCTACAGGATGTTCAACACTTATCTCAATTGACATACAATAATCATCAAAAGCTTGGGAAGTACATTCACCGGCATTATCAAGACGAATACATTTTATTGGATAATCCGAAAATGAACTCGTAATTTGATAATTTGAGCAAGCAATCTTGCAAATGCTTGATTACGAGTTGATAATAAACACACATGTGACCATCTTGTTGATGCATCAATTAATACCATAAAGTATCTTAATGGTCCACATGGCGGATGAATAGGCCTGCATATATCACCTTGTATTCTTTCAAGAAATTTTAAGGGTTCTACCCTGATTTTCGATAGTGATGGCCTTATTTATTATCAACTTCCCTTGGGAACAAGCGGCACATGAAAATTCATTGGGGAGAAAAATCTTTTGGTTTCTCAATGAATGCCCACACGACTGATTAATTATTCTTCGCATCATTATAGCTCCAGGATGCCCCAATCGATCATGCCATGTAATAAAATTATTTTGATCGACAAACTTCTGGTTTGTAACATCATGTACTTCACCAACACTTATATTTGTGAAATATAGTCCAGAAGAAACTGCGGGTAGTTTTTCTAATATACATTTCTTACCCGAGATGATATTTATAATACGCAAATATTCATTTTCATTTTCATTTGAAGTCTCAATGTGATATCCATTTATGCGGATATCTTTAAAACTCAACAAATTTTTCTGAGACTTAGAGGAATACAATGCATTATCGATACAAATATTTGGTCCTCTGGATAATAAGATATTTGCTTTTCCGGAGCCCTCAATGATTTTTGTACTTCCAGATATCGCATCGACACTTGTTTCGTTCATTACCAAGATGGTAAAGAATTTCTTGCTTTTCAAAATAGTATGCGTTGATGCACTGCTGTCTACGAGACAAATACATTTTTCATTGGTGGATGATTCGCTTCCGGGAACTTCCATTTTGCTGACTAATTACGCACAGTGTCTTGCCCTTTTAGGGATCGAGAAAATCGAGGATTCTCTTCTGGGAAGAGTATCCGCTTTCGGGAAATGATGATTGATGATCCACTTATGGGAATCGTGGATCCGTTTTGGGGGATCGAAATTTGGTACGAATAAACTTTTCAATAAATATAATAAATATTGACATAACGTGTAGGATTACCATTTACAAACTCCACAGAATCGTTGATTTAGCGCCCTTTCAATCCATGAACAATCCTACAGACGATCGTCGTTTTTCTTTTATTTTCTCGCTTTTCGATAAATTCTCGTGCTGATAACGTGTTGTAAAATAACGAAACAAGAAGGAAGAAAATTGAGAGAATACAAAAGAGAAAGAACGTAGAAAGGGGGGAAAGAGTTTCTTTATTGATTTCGATTGAATGTACAAAATACTTCTTACAATGCCCTCTATTTATAGTATAACCAAATAAAACGTCTCGATAGATGAAGAGCACCGACGGACGAAGAGTCTCGACAGTTAGTACTCGGAATCATAATGGCATTCACAAATATTCATAATAGTTTGGAGATATAAAAAGTTAATAAAATGTGAGTACTTGTTGCATCACGGGGGGAGAATGCTTCTTTCTTCGCCTTAAATTTATATTTACAACATTGGGATATGGCTATTTTCATACATATCTTGGGAGATATGCCAACCACACTCCCCAAAAATAATAAAATTATCATACGAGTAGCTGTAATATTCACGCTTTGAGATATGTGTTACCTTTTTAAAAAAAAAAAAAAATAGAAGATAATTAAATATAAATATTTTACTTCAATGGACACCGAGTCGTCTTTTAAGAGAGTAAAAAAAAGCAATTATTTATATAGGAATTCGAATCGAATCCAATGGATAACAAAAATTACGAAAGAAGAGGTACCGAGTAGTCACGAAATGAGATAAGTCCTGGATTCAACAACCCAAAAGGATGTAACTTAGATCAAAATCCTTACCATGAAGCATGTCAAACTCTCTACTCGCTAGTCAGGCGGTATGCTAAAATCGACAAATTGAGTCGCCCCGTACTAACATCAATCTTGTAAAAGACCAAACATATCATCGCAAATTCATTTGACAAGGATAAGTAAATATTTTCTTACCGTGTTTCGAGTTGGACCGACGAGCCACGTGGCGTCAAGACTTGGAATACGAATGTCATCATGATCCCCCCCTTCCCCTTCCGGTGTGTGTGTGGTTCAACTCCCGGGTCACCGCCTTATATTATTATAACACTTAGGACAAAACGCACGTTTTAGACATTGTCATTTTTAACTCGTCCGAAATACAAGTTTTGTATAAAAATGGGAAAGCGACTTTCGGTTATTTTATTCATTTGAAAAAAAAAAAGAAAGAATCGATCTTTCTACTAAATATTGTCGATTTCGATAGATGTAGGGCTTCTTGCCATGTGGTCCTTTAGAATTAATTAACAATATCCCTCGTTGTTCTAGAATCCAATTATTGGGGGGGCGGGGGGGTTATAGACCGAGTGGCACATGAGAATTTAGAGCTCGTATGGTTCTAAAATGGAATTTCGGATGAAATGAAATGGTAATTGCTGAAAAATAAATGGTTTTTTAGCTCAAAAATGAAGAAAATGGAAAAAATGGAAGGAATGAGGAAGGGAATATGCATTCTTTGCCATGAGCAACGGAATGCCCCTTCCTTCCTTTCATATTCAAAATTAAGGAAATGATGAATAAAATAAAAGGATTTAGGGAAAGGAAAATAAATAAAATTATTAGTCGATTCCGTTTTTTCCTAAAATCCTTAAATCAAACGCACCATTAAATATATAAAATTCTTACGACAAAATTGTACAGTGTAATAAAATTTCAGATGAAGTGTGGTGTGGGGAGGAGTCACGGCTCGATCAGAATTTCGTTCCAGAAACCTCGAAGTCGATCGAACGTGTCAAAGCTATATACATACAAACCAAATAATTGCTGGTTGCCGGACGTCCACGTTCCAAATGATATTCACATTATTGTTACATTTCATATAAAAATTAGTCATCCTTATTTTGACATTTTGTTAAAACTTTGAGAATCCGTGTTAGGTTTCATTGATTAATTCAATTATGACCGTTTTACATTTTTTATTTGTACATCATTTCTATAAAATATAATTAGGTTACATGATATTATTTTGGTTGCTTAATTTCTTAGTCGACTCGAGGTTGTTAAATTCAATCGTATCGAACTCGACTTTTGCAAGCATAGCCTGGTCTCCGACTTATGCCCATCGCATGGATTGCAGCTTTCCTCGACGGAACTCCGGTGGAACTTCAGCATTGGCCGACATGCTCCGGTGCCAATTGTTGAACCCGTGACCTCGATGTCCAACCCACGATCTCGAATGTCAACCTAAAGCTACTACCGGGGATATTTCAAAAGAAATGTTTAGAGAGGAAAAGAAGTTTTTGGAGAAGCGAGTGGATTTGCTCTGAAATTTTGCTTGTGTTTTTGCTTGACTACAAATGGATGGCACTTGGGAGAATTCAGTACAAAAATGTGAGTCGGTAGTTTTGTTGCGGGATACACACCATACTATAGGGGAGGGGATCAATTAGCGATTTTATTTTTCGTATGGTTTCTCTTTTATATTTTATAGCTACACATAAAAATTTTAGTATGAAAACGAGACTACTTTTTTTTACGTGTATTTTGGGCTTTGGGATGTTTGGGCCTGTCCAAAACAAGGGCCGTCGTAGAAAGCCCATTAACATTTCTGGTTTGATATCATTTCGCTGTAAATTGATTCGTAGTTCCATGACAATTGGTTATGAGTATTTCCTTTCACCCGGTGATTTAATGTGCATTCGTTCGATAACCAACCGTGTTTCGACGGCTGTACATCGTGTACATGGGCGATGTTCCAGAGGAGGCCCCAACGACAAGCGTAGTAGGACAGCCACCATAACCTGCTTGCCGCCGCAATGTCCTCTTGTTTGAATATTTTGGCCTCGCATGTTCCGGGTATTTTCTTGCAGCCTGATTCGAAACGACGCTTATCTGATCCCCAGTGAAGAGATCGAGCACTCGAGGCGAGGATTTACGGTTCCAGTGTTCCCACTTTAGATCCGTCCTACACTCTGGACAAAAACTATCACCAGAAAATTGTTGATAACTATTTGAAGAAAAAGAACAAGAGAAAGGAACTTTCGGAGAGAGGAGGGGAAGACAACTCAATACTTATTGCTCTCGGAACGTTGAGCGCACGAACAAATGAAGTGCTGCTCCCTATTAATAGGGGAGTTCAGCCCAAAACGTGACTCTATTTTTGCCACGTTTGCACATTATTATCCTAGGAATTTTACTACTCTAGTTATTCTACTTACCACCTGTCATGTAAAATTTAAGCCTTTGATTTTACCTTCTCGATACTTCCTCTCTTGAATCTTCTACCCACCGAAGTGCCATGAGAAATGTAGACTAAGCAAGAAATTTTCTAGAGATGACGTGAGAGAGTACCAGTAGTGTGTGTGGGTTGATGTTATTAATTTTAACACTCCCCCTTAATACCGACATCCTCTTCTGGTGATAACTCTATGAAAGTAGAGTTATTCAGGGCAATTTCATACTTATATTTTGTTAGATTTATGAAATATTGCATTCATTGGATAATATTCCTGGCTATATCACATTATTCCCGAGAAATGGATTACTACCGAGTTTTTTGGTCTATTTCTGGATAAATACGGAAAAAAGAGGATCTCGGCGTAATTACGAAGACTCTGTGTAGAGGGAAGATTTTTGGACGCTGGTGCAGGACCTGAAGCTGCCGATAAGGAGAAAAGAAAAGATTTTCTTTTCAGATTTTCTGAGATTCTCTAGGTTTATTTTTAGGATTATAAAAATACTTTATTCACCTTTAGAGAGGGAAGGGAGGAGGCTGCTGGTAACAAGGAGCCGTCGACGGAGACTTCGCCAATTATTTTTCTTTTAGTTTCTCTTCATGTCGTTTTCATTGTTTAAGATTGATTTGATGTTTTCGTTTACCTCTGTTATGAACTAATTTTCTTTGCCTAGGGTCAAGATGGATCTTGACAATTTGTCAAGAGTTTATCTCTTTTGACACACTTGAATGATTTAGGTTAGATTACTCCTATTCGTTTTTAATGCTTTCTTATTGCCTGATCACCAATAGGATTGAATAGTGAATTTAGGTGAACTCGGAAGAGGAATCCTAGATTAAGCACGGGAAGAGGAATAACCTAGGTTAAACTTGGTCGGAAGATGGGATTATTAACGAGCGGGATAGGAATATACTCAATCGTCCTATGTAATCGATTGGAATTGATTCTTAAGGGGCACTCGATAGTTAATCTACCTAGGAATAGAGTGATTACTATTTATAGAAATGTACGTTCTTATGACCTCGGGAGGGGCGTAGGAAGATAACCAAATTCTAGATTATCAACCAGATCATCTTAAGTGTGTTGATTGAGATATGACTTGCGATTAATTGTCCGGTGAAATCGTCGCCCTAGGTGCTTTCCTCATTTGAATTTTAATTCAGTTTACTTACTCGTTTTCTTTAGCTTTGCACCTAGTTTGATTGTTTCTCAACTCGCTTAGTTGAATAATAGAGATTGGCGTATTTTAATAATTGAGAGAAATTCAGATCAGTCCTCGTGGGAACGATATCTTACTTACACTTTATTACTTGTACGATCACGTGCACTTGCGTGGTGAGTACGTTTTCGACGTGACAGGTTTTTGGCGCCGCTGCCGGGGACTGTTTTCTAGATTTTCAGCCAATATTAATTTCAATCAGATCTTTATTAATTCAACTTTAACTTTGATTTTCAATCTATTTGCAGGAAAAATCTTAACGTTGCATGCGCAATAGAGAAGTGGTTCCTGTTGATCCTGAAATAGAAAGAACTTTTCGGTTACGTCTAAGAGAGCAAAAGGAAGTCACACGCCAACAAATAATGGAGAACAATAATCAAGAAGTTAAACCGAGAATCATACGTGATTATGCCCAGCCCCATGTGCATGAACGCTCTAGCATAGTGGAGCCGACTATCCAAGCCAATACATTTGAAATCAAACCGGTAGTTATCACTATGCTACAAAATTCGAGTTTCAGGGGATCTCCATCGGAGGATCCACATGGGCACATCACCAACTTTCTGGAAATTTGCGACACTTTCCGCTATAATGATGTATTGAGCGAGGCCGTTCGGATGAGACTCTTCCCATTCTTGTTGAGGGACAAAGCACGAACATGGCTCTACTCTTTGCCAGAAGGGTCCATCACAAACTGGGAAGAGATGTCCGAAAAATTCATATCAAAGTATTTCCCACCCAGCAAGACCATTAAGATACAGAATGACATCACTTCATTTCGACAACATGGAACAGAGTCACAATATGAGGCGTGGGAGAGATTTAAGGATTTTCTACGAGTGTGCCCACATCACGAGACACCTCAATGGATGTTGGTGCAAATTTTTTATGATGGATTTATTGATGCACTTCGCTCAACGATAGATGCAGCTGTAGGGAGAACAATATTAAACAAGCAGCCGGAGGAAGCACTGGAGCTATTCGAGCAGATGGCTAATAACAGTCATGGAGTATCGCGTGCCCGAGGAGTAGCTGGAATACATTCAGTTGATGAAGTTCCTGCCCTCAATGCTAAAGTGGATGCGTTAACTCGGGAGCTGAATGCACTAAAGGGCACTCGATAGTTAATCTACCTAGGAATAGAGTGATTACTATTTACAGAGATGTACGTTCTTATGACTTCGGGAGGGGCGTAGGAAGATAACCGAATTCCAGATTATCAACCAGATCATCTTAAGTGTGTTGATTGAGATATGACTTGCAATTAATTGTCCGGTGAAATCGTCGCCCTAGGTGCTTTCCTCATTTGAATTTTAATTCAGTTTACTTACTCGTTTTCTTTAGCTTTGCACTTAGTTTGATTGTTTCTCAACTCGCTTAGTTGAATAATAGAGATTGGCGTATTTTAATAATTGAGAGAAATTCAGATCAGTCATCGTGGGAACGATATCTTACTTACACTTTATTACTTGTACGATCGCATGCACTTGCGTGGTGAATACGTTTTCAACGTGACATCTGGTCATGCCAAGTTGCGAGCGAAATTCCTCTAACTTGTTAGCGTGAAGTCCCTTAGTGAAGACGTCGGCCGTTTGAATTTCCGTTCCAATGTATTGTAGCCTGATGTCTCTTTGCAACACCTTCTCTCGTAAGAAGTGATAGTGAACCTCCACGTGCTTTGTCCTTGCATGAAATATTGGGTTTTCAGCTAGTTGGATAGCTGAACGGTTGTCGCATGACGAGGGAACTGCATAGCCAACTTGCTGATGAAGATCTCGCATGAGTTGTATTAGTCATGTGGCTTCTTGAGTTGCATTTGCAGCAGCTCTGTATCCTGCTTCTGTTGTTGAAAGTGATACGGTGGGTTGACGCTTACTGCACCATGAGACTACACCACCTGCAATACTAAATTCATATCATGTTGTTGATCTTCTAGTATCGCGGTCGCCAGCATAGTCCGCATCACAATTTCCAACAAGTCTGCAATCCCCTTCCCTTTTATACAGCATCCCATCATAGTTCAACGTACTCTTGATATATCTCAGAATTCGTCGAACTTCTTCGAGGTGAGGCTTCTTTGGAGCTTGCATAAACATGCTCATCATACCGACTGCATAAGAGATGTCCGGTCTTGTATGTGTCAGGTAGATCAGACTGCCAACCAGCTGACGGTACATCGTCGGATCTTCAAGGTCTTTGCCTTCATTTGTACTGAGCTTGGCGTTGAACTCAATGGGTGTTGATATCGGCTTGCACTCTAACGTCCCATATTTCTTTAACAGCTCCCTTGCGTATTTCTCTTGACACAAGAACAAACCATCTGGAGCTCAATCGGCTTCTAATCCCAAGAAATGCTTTAATTCTCCGAGCTCTTTCACGTGGAAGTGTACTGAGAGATTCTCCTTGACCTTCGTAATCTCTGTGTCGTCATCTCCTATGATGAAAAGATCATCCATGTACACGAGCACTACTGTGATCTTCTCTCTTTGAACTTTTATGAAAAGGCTTGAATCGGCGATAGAGAGAATGTATCCACTTGCACTAAGAACTCTGCAATCTTACCGTACCAAGCTCTCGGCGCCTGCTTTAGTCCGTATAATGCTTTCCTCAGTTTGCAAACATGATCAGGATGATCCTTGTTTGCAAATCCCTGTGGCTGCTCCATATAGATTGCTCAATCCAACTCTCCATGAAGGAAGGCGTTCTTTACGTCCATCTGTCAAGACTTCTAGGACTTACTTGCTACTAAGGCGAGTAGTACTCTGACAGTTGTTATCTTTGCAACCATACTAAATGTCTCGTCGTAGTCCAAGCCATACTACTGCAAAAATCCTCGAGCAACGAGACGAGCCTTGTATCTTTCTATTGAACCATCTGGGCGAGTCTTCACTTTATATACCCACTTGCAAGATATGGGTCTTACCTCGCAAGGTTTGGGAATCAGGTCCCATGTCTGGTTTTCTTCTAAAGCTCGAATCTCTTCTTACATTGCTTCTCGCCATACCTTGAGTTTTGATGCTTCCTCATATGTGGATGGCTCTTGCGGATCGACATCTTCTGCAATGGCAGAATCTATATACCGTGTTGGTGGTTTTCGTTGTCTTGTGGATCTCCTTAACGGTGTTGTCCCATCACCAGTTTCTTCTTCCACTACATTTTCTTCAGAGGACCTCTGGTACACTCATGTTTGCCAGGGCATCTCTTCTTCTGTGTCATTATTCATTGTTGTAGAAGGCCCTTCTTCACTTTCCTCAACGGTTGGTTTTAAGGTTATTTGCTCCCCCTGTTTCATGTGCTCCTTGTCTTCTTCTGTTGTTGAAGGCGGCCATCAAGAAGTTGCTTCATCGAAAACGACGTTCCTTGATACAGTGCACTTGTTGGTCGTAGGTTCACAGCATCTCCATCCTTTTCACACTTGGTCGCCTTCTTATCGAACTTACTTCGTAGGTGGTTAGGGATGAACACATAGCAGACACACCCAAAGACTCGAAAGTGGCTCACTGTAGGCTTCATCTTCCATAGTAGCTCGAATGGTGTCTTGAAGTCAAGGCAAGCTTGCGGTAGCCTATTTACAACATCTGCAGCTGCCTTCATGCACTATGCCCAACCTGGGACATTTCTCGTGCAACACGCTTCTGCATACTTCTGCAAGATGCATATTCTTTCTTTCTACAACACCATTCTGTTAGGGCGTGTGGGGACAAGTCAATTGTCGTCTTATCTTGTTCTCCTTTAGGTATTCTGAAAACTTCCTAGAGGTATATTCTCCCTCGTTGTCAGTACTTAGGCACTTCACCTTCGTTTGCAAATCGCTCTCCACCTTAATCTTGAACTCTTTGAATTTCTGTAAGACCTCCGACTTCTCCTTCATAAAGTCTACCCAGACATACCTAGAGTAGTCATCAATGAAGGTCACCATGTATCTCCAGCTACCTACTGATGGATGTTTCACTGGACCGAACACATCGGAGTGGATTAGCTGGAGTGGTTCAGCTGCCCTATACTTGGACTCTTCATACGGTAGCTGGTGTGCTTTACCATACTGACAGCCTGAACAAACATTGTCAACATTCACTTCCAATTGCGGAAGGCCCTTCAGCATCTCCTTGTTCATCATTACCTTCAACTTGTGGTAGCCAACGTGTCCAAGTCTCTCATGCCAGAGGTCTGCAGTTTCATTATTCTTTACCTTGTCTATGTATGCCGATTCTACAGACATAACATAGATGGAATTTACCTTCCGTCCTTCCATGAACGGTGTCCCTAAAAAGTTTAGCTTGTGGAAGACTTTGACGTCATCAGGCTCGGACACTACGAAATTGCCGGGAGCTGTCAGTTGGGCTACTGACAGAATATTCTTTTTTATTCCAGGAACATGGTAGACTCTTGTAGTTGCACCTTGCTGGAACTGTCATCGGTGGCTATAATAGTCTTCCCGACATGAGCGATAGGTAGTCTGGAGTTGTTGGCGGTGACGACGACTCGTTTGCCTTTATATTCTGATAGCTCCTGCAGCTTCTCCTGGTATCTTATCATATGGTTGGAGCACCCTGAGTTTAATATCCAGTTCTCTGCGTAGTTCACAGAGTTATTGTGAACTACTGCAAGAGCATGGTCTTCCAATAGCTGCTCTTCTTCTATTACAACGAGAGATGCTTCAAGGTTCCACTCATCTTCAGATTTATCTCCGTCGTGACAGGTTGACGTGGCAGCATTTCCTTGCACATTCTTTTTCCTAGACTAGCAATCTCTCGCATAATTCCCCTTCTTACCATAATTGAAGCATTCTACATCCTTCTACTGAGCTGGTTTGCTTATTCTCTTATCATGTTGTGGTCTATTCGGTTGCTGCTCACGTCGCCCACTTCTACTGCCTTGTATGAATCTTCTCTCATCACCGCCCTTATTTTTAGTATAGCTTCTTCCCTTATTACTATATAACGTCTCCTCTTCATTTTGTAAGGTTACGCTTGCCAATTGTTTTGCTAGCGTCTCTTGATTAGCTAGCAAATTTTCTAAGTCTTTTAGCAACGGCGGTGTGGGCCATCCTTGCACCGCCGCAATAAATCCCCTATATTCTGACCTTGAGCCATGGATAATAATCATCATCATCCTATCATTGCTAATCATAGATCCTGGGTCTAACTCTGATATCTCCCGGCAGATAGACTTTACTTTTGTAAAGAACTGATTAATTCCTAAATCTCCTTGTCTAACTGCCAACAAGTCATTCTCTAGCAACTGTAACCTCATATCATTTTTCTTTGAGAACCTAGTCACTAGTATATCCGAGTCATCTTTTGGAGTAGTGGCTTACCTTATATGCTCAAGCATTTCCTCCTCTATGGCGAACATGGCCTTCCGTGCCTTAATCCGCCATTTGCTCAGTGCGGCAGCATCCTCCTCCGGTGGGGTCGTCTCACTTCCGCCAATAATCTCCCAGAGATCTTGGCCTTGAAGATAAGACTCCATGCACGTCTTCCACGTGCTATAATTTTGGTTATTTAATTTCTTCAGCATGCCGACCGTGCTAAATTCCGTCATACCGAACTAGACTTCAGGAAGCGCAGCTTGGTCCCCGACCTATGGCCTACGCAATCCCGGATTGCAGCTTCCTTGACAGAACTTCGGCAGTATTTCGGCAAAACCTCCGTTGTACTTTAGCAAAATCTCCACTGGACTTCAGCAGAACCTCCGCTGGACTTCGGCAGAACCTCCGCTGGACTTCGGCAAAACCTCCGTTGAATTTCGACACCTCGACCTTGACTGCCTGGCTCTGATGCCAAATGTTAGACTCACGACCTGTTTCCCACGTTAGATCCGTCCTACACTCGGACTAAACCTATCTCCGAAGGAGAAAATTGCTGATAACTATTTGAAGAAAAAGATCAAGAGAAAGGAACTTTCGGAGAGAGGAGGGAAAGACAACTCAATACTTGTTGCTTTAGAAATGTTGAGCGCACGAACAAATGAAGTGTTGCTCCCTATTTATAGGGGAGTTCAGCCCAAAACGTGAGACTCTATTTTTTGCCACGTTTGCACATTATTATCGTAGGAATTTTACCGCTCTAGCAGTTCTACCTACCATGTAAAATTTGAGCCTTAGATTTTACCTTCTCAATACTTCCTCTCATGAATCTTCTACCCACCGAAGTGCCACGAGAAATCTAGACTAAGCAAGAAATTTTATAGAGATGACGTGAGAGAGTACCGGTAGTGTGTGTGGGTCGGTGTTATTAATTTTAACATACAGGGAGGGCTTCAACAGCTTTGTGGCCGACCTCCTGCCAAAGGAAGCAGATGTCCTCAGAGGTAGAGAAGGGATAAGTCTCCGTGTTTCCGAGTAGGAAATGGAAGCTCTACATGACACGGTCCTGGGATTTTGTGGGGATGCCAGTGGGCATAAAGAGGAATGTGGCGGTCAAGAGCGACATCATCGATTCGGGTAAGAGCAAATGGACAAAACGAACATTGGACTTATTTTTCGTACTCAGTTGCCTTAGTTTGACTTTCGTTGATTCGAAATCATGGGATATAGGTCAATCCTCCCGAGTTTTTCAGATCACGAGTTTGGTCCAATTCCTTCTAACTGGAAAGGGAAATGCTAGAAAGGTGCCAACGTCGCGGGATGCAACAGGTTTGATATTTGTTTATCCAACCTCGAGCATCTTTCTCCAGTCCAGTTGACGATGATGGCCACAAGACTCACACTGCATTTTGACTGCTGCTGACAGATCTGTTGGATGGGTTTGATGCATCCATTGCCTACGGCATGTATAATCTCAATCTCAATCGGAGGGCCCTTTGGGGAAAACTTCGAGGACATGATCGCGATTGGATTGTTCACACGATGAAGAAGGGCATCCTGGCCTCCTACGCTGGCGGCAATGGTGGCCCAACCGAGTACACGATCAGGAATATCACGTCGTGGATAACAATAGAGGCCACTAGCAGCACCGACAGGAAGTTGGTGACGGAAGTCAAACTCGGCAATGGCCTAATGCTTTCCGTAAGTGTTTCTTTTTTCACCCCTCTCAAAGTGATAAGATACTATAAGTTTCCATTGTCGTGTTAGACGAAATTACAATGGACCTCCTCATGATAATAGGGTTCATGTTGACATGATGAATTATCCCGGGCCTATTTTCTGGACGGGTTAAAGCCCACGAGAGGAATGTAAGGGATGAGATGAGGTGTGGGCTCGTACCAAGTCTACAGCCCACGTCTGCACAGGTCACACGTCTTAAGAGAACGATTTGTTGACTTCGAGATCCATGGAAGGTAGTTTAGAATGGGAGGATCTTCGGAGAACGTGACAAACATCCTGTACTCATAAGATCGAATATAAAAGGAAGGAGATCTTCCCAAAGAGGGGCACGATCAATCCAGCCAACAGAAGCTTTATTTGCTCGTCACCTCGTAGTTGTTAGGATTTTCCGACCTGGGCGAAACTCATGAGGTTTCATTGGTCTTCAATCCCACCATCAGAGTGAGCAGCCGTAGTTCTGGTAGCCAATTTCCGCCAGCATTACACCGCCGGGATGAGCCACCGTAAGCTCGGTAAACAATTTCGCCTTCGTTCCGCCACCAGGGTGAGCAACCGTAATCTTGGTATCCACAATCGCCACTACTTTCGACCACACTCCGCCCACCAAGCCCTAGTGATCGTTTTCCACCGTCCAAGTTTGCAAGTCTACAGCGCCACGTCATCAAGTCTACGACGTCGCAGTCCAAATTCACAAGTCCACAGCGCCCCGCAGCAAGTATACGACGCAACTACTGTCCAGATACACGAGCATGTAGCGCCCAGCAGCAAGTCTACGACACCACCGTCCAAATTCACAAGTCTGCAGCGTCCAGCAGCAAGTCTACAATGTCGCACCATCGTCCTTACTTTATTTTTTATGGCTGTAAGCATTTTATTCTTATTGTAAGACTTCATTTGATTAACTCAATCTATTTCTTTTACTTACTGGCGACCACATCTAAAAACCCTGTGAGTATTATTGTCAAATATTTCCGACGTGATCCGTTTCGACGCGAACACGTTTTTGGCGACCAAAGTGGGAGCACGAGAAAGTTTAAAATCCACAGATGGCGAAGAGTACCAGGAGTAGGGTTAATCGCGACCCTCCACCTCCATTAGATGGAGACGGTCAGTTTATAGCAGCAAATGTAAATGTGGAGACCGCGGTTCTAGGAAGCCAAGAAACAGCAGCTCAACCTGATTCCAGGGCACACTCCCCTTCTGAGTTCATATCCAGGCTCGAGTTCCATAAAGAATTCAATGATAAGAGGAACCTGGTGGACAGACATATCACTGGTTTACAAGATAATATAACTCAGATTCTGGAGCAACTCAGCGCTTTGAATAGGCCAAACGCCACCGCAAAGCCAAACGCCCCCGTAGACAGGGAGAATTCTTTTATGGGAGATGCCCGACGCACAGAGAGGCGCAATGTGTCGTTCCAAGAGGATGAGCCCTGGAACGGCGCTAATCAGTGCGCTACAGAGGCTTGCAATAGGGACGGGATGTCCCCCTAAAAGCCTATCTCCTCTCGATCCCTCCCATCTTGGAGGTCAAACGCTGTGTATGCAATGAACCTGGTAGACGATGATTGTGAAGCGCAGGGTGAAACAAATAGGTATGCAAGTTGCGTACCCCCTCGCCGACCTGGTATAGCACCAGTAGAGGAAATACAGCCAGGGGAAGCTCCGTTTATGGGAGGCCTACCTCGGGCAGAAAGCTTTTACACGAATGTCTCAGTAAACCCGCAGCCATCGTGAGTCGCTGGAAGAATGCCTTATCCCCCAGAGAGATGGAACCAAGACCACGTGCGAGAACAGTTTTTTCATTTACTCCCGCAAAATTTGATGGAGGCAATTGCTCAAGTCTTGGAACAGATGGTGTCTGGAACTGTCAGGCAGGACGACCCTTGTTTGTACAGGAGTCCATACCCTACCTACATTGACAAAGACTTTCCCCTGCCTAAGGGATACCGAGTACCCGACTTCACCCGTTTTTCAGGGGAAGACGAGATGACGCCTATAAAACATATAGCCCCGTTCACCCATCAAGTCGGAGATGCTACAACCAATGACTTTTGGAAGCTAAAGTTATTCCCGAACTCACTCACAAGAGATGCCTTCACATGGTATGCGAGTTTGCCTCCCGAGTCAGTAACTTCATGGGCGGAAATGCAGTCTTTCTTCATGAAAGCATTTGCTCGACTAGACACACCCATGTCAATCTTCGAGGTAATGCGGCTAAAACAGATCGCTGGGGAACACCCAGGACAGTTCCTTATGCGTTTGCGAAAAGCGTTGCTTCGTTGTAGACTTGTAATTCCTGAAAGGGACCAGCTGATGATCGCGTTAAACGCATTGTCAATTCCTTTCAAGAAAAATCTACAAGGGGAAATGTTCAACGATCTTTATGACTTGGCCAGGAGGGCGACTGAGTATCATCAGTTGTTAATGGAAGAGGCCCAGTCTAAGCACGCATATCAGTTGGAAACCTTCGAAGTAGACATGGCCGAGTTCATGAAAGGCGAAGCAATGGTTTGCGAGCCATTAACAAGGAAAAATTCAAAAGCAAGAGCATCTCAGAAATCTGGCGAAGAAAGAAAGTATTCTTTCGACGTAGACAAGGCAGATGCAATTTTCGACTGGCTTTTTCAACGAAAATGAATTAAGCTAAAACCGGGTCATAGGGCCCCTCAGACGGAAAGAGAGAAAACTAGGAATTATAGGGCCCCGCAGACGGAAAGAGAGAAAACTAGGAATTATTGCAAGTGGCATGGTTCATTCACACACACGACCAAGGACTGTTTATCATAATTCAAGACCTCATAGAGTCAAAAGAGTTAAGCTTCCCCGAAGTAGACGAAGTCACTATGGTCGACGACAAGTCTTTTGATGATGAAATCGCCATTCATATGTTTGATGTTTCTGATGTCGACATCAATATCATTGAAACTAATTCTGACTTTTCCCTACAGGATATAAAGATCCTCGGGGAGACCATGATAGCAAACGCCCTTTTCTACCGT
The DNA here is from genome assembly GCA_029817715.1 of Melastoma dodecandrum. Classification (NCBI taxonomy): domain Eukaryota; kingdom Viridiplantae; phylum Streptophyta; class Magnoliopsida; order Myrtales; family Melastomataceae; genus Melastoma; species Melastoma dodecandrum. The sequence continues at coordinate 2,677,776 of JARUPY010000079.1, read as the reverse complement.
CTAGCCGATAAAGGTGTAGTCACCTGCCCAGTCAGGGAAGTGGCGTGCAATTTCTGCTATTGGAATATGGACGACATGCATACCACTGATAGGTGCAACACTTTCAGAAAGTATCTGCAAAATAATCAGGGGGATGTCTGGTATGATTTGACTCCGCTTGAGGAGGTAGCAATGGGAATAGTTTCCCTTAGTTCGCGAAGTGCCTCTAATAACTTGCAGAGGGGGTTCAGGAGCCCTCCAAGCGTGGAGCGCAAGCCAGCTATCCGAGGAGGAAGGGGTGGCCCTCATGGTCGGGGCAGAGCACCCGAACAACAGCTCCGCACTTTGGAGCGCCCCAAACGACATCTAGAATTTAATGACCCATCCATCCAGCAAGGGGCAAAGTTAGGACAGGAGAAAACCGGTTCACGCGCCCCGGAGCTGCAAAAGGGAACGTTTCCGACAGAAATCAATAGGTCGAAAGATCACAGGAGAAGGGGGTCAAGCCAAGATATGGAACGCCTAAGGTAGACGTCCAGGCACTTCGGACGGGACCACCAATAGCTCAGTTCCTAGATGAGAGGATACTGTGTCAGAAATGCAAGCTAATAGCTCATAACAAAATCTTGATTACTCAACTCTGCACCCCATATTATGTCAACTATTTCCTCAAATTGGTAGACCTGTCGTCAAATGGGGAGATCGTGATCAAACCCGCTCACTCCGCAGCTACAGGTACTTTTGAAACTAACAATTATCCAGAAACGCGACAGGTACCGACGCGGACAGTAGTGGGATGTCAGAGACTTTGTCGAGGTATGTCAATCTTTGCCCGATTCTAAGAAATCAAGGGTTATCACAGAGGTTAACCCCTCGAAATATTGGCAGAAAGCTATTTGCAAAACGTTTTTGCCACCAAGGGCTCGTAAGAGACCACTTTATCTTCCAAAGTGTATATGAAGGAATCAAACACTGAGGCAGAGCATGTCGAGTCTACGGACCATTCGGAAGGGCCTGGCTCGAGTTTTGATTACACCCCTCTTCGGAGTGAAATCCCAAGTGATGTTAATGGCGAAAAGAGACCAATTGTGAGCTGTAACGCTCTCACCTTGCCGCTAGACTTCGCTAATAATCGGAAAGTGGAAACTGTAAGAGGTAAGGTACCTCTTCCTTGTTCACCAGTTTATCCGACAGGTTTTCCACTTCATTGGTTGAAGAAACCATCTGATAGCATGAAGCAGCACATGCATTCTTTGTACATTACCGCTACCTTTGATGGCATTGTGGTGAGTCGGGTCCTAGTGGATAATGGAGCAACGATAAACGTGCTTCCGCTGTCCAGGTTTAGAATGCTTGGATATAACCTCACGAGTTGGTTAAAACCGATGTTGCCGTGAGTGGTTTTAACGGTAAGAAATCTAAATGTTTAGGAGTCTTCTCTGTGCACCTAGAGGTGGGTCGCCAGGGAAAAGAAACTGCTTTCTTTGTAATAGACATAATTCCCACTTTTAATGCTTTGTTGAGCCGCGATTGGCTCCATAAAGCTGCAGCCATCCCATCTACGTTGCATAGAGAGTTGATGTTGTGGCTTGATTATGAAGTTGCAATTGTTAAGGCTGATGAATATTCTTGTTGTGACAAAGATATCTTGCATGCAGAAATGAGCAAGAATGTCAAGGATCTTACACTGGAGCAATGATATAAGCTGGGCGACCCTACTGTAGGTCCTCTCGGTCAACCATTTGGAAAATTTGATTATATTGTGGATTATGGGACATCGCAGCCTAAGCTGAAGATGGACGAAGTCGCTCCATCAGGATGGGGAAAAGAGCTTACTGCAAAAGACATAAATGAAGTCCTGCAAAAGGTCAATTCGGGTGAAAACCCCGCAAGGAGAGATGCAAATAACCAAAATGAAAACGAAGGTGGCAAAGAAGAAGTTCTGAAGAGCCAGTAGAACGTTGTCATGGAGTTGGGGCCCGATAGACTCCTAAAGGAAGGGACTTATGGACTAGAGTGAAAAAAGGAACGAAGCGCTCGTTGATGTCCTCCGACGACTCCAAGTTTACCAGGGGAATCATTGCCATGAACAACCTATTTCTTGGCTCTCAATAAATTCGGAAGCGCTTAGAGCGCCCGATGCTTGTAATAAACCCGTGTCTACCGATTTAGGTGGAACCGAGGGCCGTGAATCTTTGATGATGCCGTGTGATCCATTAAATAATATCAATTTGGGAAGCGAGACTTCTCCTAGGGTTCTTTTCATCAGTTCTTCAATTAATAAGGAACTTTTTGAGGCGATTAGAGGGGTACTTGAAGAATTTAAAGACTGCTTCACCTGGGATTATACCGAGATGCCGGGACTAGATCGTAGACTAGTAGAACACACTCTTCCCATCAAGAAAGGTTTTAAGCCGGTGCAACAAGCACCAAGGCGTATGACTAGGGAAGTAACACAGTTGGTCTTTGCATTAAAAAGCTTTTTCGAGCAGGTATATAAAGACGTCACGTTATACGGAGTGGATTTCTAGTATCATACCCGTATTGAAAAAGAACGGCAAAATCAAAGTCTGTATAGACTTTAGAGATTTGAACCGCGCTACTCCAAAAGATGAGTATCACATGCCTATTGCGGACGATCTTATAGACAAGACAGCAGGACATCAGGTTATGTCATTTATGGACGGTTTCTTCGGTTATAACCAGATCTTTATCGCATAAGAGGATATACATAAAACCGCATTTAGATGTCCTTTAGGGATTTTCGAATGGGTAGTAATGCCGTTTGGACTAAAGAATGCTGGTGCTACATATTAGCGAGCAATGAACGCTATATTTGATGCTTCTCTTGGCAAGACAGTGGAAGTCTACATCGACGATATAGTCGTTAAGTCGACAAAGGAAGAACTACATGTCGACCATCTCAGAAATGCTTTTATAAAAATGAGAAAACATCAACTTAAATTAAACCCACTTAAATGCGCCTTTGGAGTTAAAGCTGGGCAATTTTTGGGTTTCTTAGTACATGAACGCGGCATTGAAGTCGATCAAAGCAAGGTAGAAGCTATTCAGAATTTAGCAGCACCAAGAAGTAAAAGGGAATTACAGGCTTTCCTTGGAAGAGTGAATTCCCTACCTAAGTAAAAGGGAAATGTCGCAGGGAAAACGGAGGCGTTTACCAACCTATTAAGAGGAAAAAATGATTACAAGTGGACAGAAAAACACGAGAAAGCGTTCGACGCCTTGAAAAAATATTTAACACACCCACCAGTCCTGATAACCCCGCGGTTCAGGAGACCTTTCATTCTCTATGTGGCTGCCACTAAAACGACTATAGGGGCTATGCTAGCACAAATGGATGAGAGTGAACGTGAAAGGGTCGTTTATTACTTGTCGAGGCAATTGACACCAGTTGAAGTCAGGTATGCTCCAAAGGAAAAGTTGTGTCTATCGGTATTTTATGCTGTCATGAAACTTAGACATTACATCGGGAACAACGAAGTCTACGTCGTATCCAAGTCGCCCATTATCAAATATTTCTTTGAGAGTCCATTATTAGGTGGACAGATTAGCAAATGGAGCTTGATTTTGTCTCCATACAATCTGAGATATAAGTCCCAACAGTCGGTCAAAGGACAAGCGCTGGCTGATTTTCTAGTCGACAATGACCCGGCCTTGTCTATAGAACAAGAAGAGGCAACTGAAGCAGTCTGGCAGGCGTGGTTCGATGGCTCGTCCACCAAGAATGGAGCTGGGATAGGAGTTCACATAATATCCCCAATGGGTAAAGATATTAGATTAGCTTTTCGTCTACAAGTAATACCTACCAACAATGCTACTAAGTATGAAGCATTGATAACAGTACTAAAGGAACTCATGGCACTAAAGGCAAGGCAAGCCCGTGTCAGGGGAGATTCTCAATTAGTTATCAACCAGGTTAACAAAGAGTGCACGTGTCAAGGCAAGCTACTGCCCTATTTCGAGACAGTATAGCGACTACTCACACGATTCGAAGATATAACTTTTCAATTTGTGGGACGTGATGAAAATGTAGTAGCTAATAGCCTAGCACAATTAGCCTCGGGATACAAAAACACACCGAACGGGATAACATGCCCGAAATAGGATCGCATCTGCAGTCAGATGACAACGTCATGGCCGTAGACGTAATGAGCCAAGATAAAGACTGGAGGAAACCTATAATAGATTTCTTATCAGACCCCAATCAGGAGGCCAAGCAACAAGTCAAAGTTCAGGCGTTATCATACATCCTTTTGGACAGTGTTCTCTATAGAAAGGATACGAGCGGAGTTCTTTTAAGATGTGTAGACTTAGATGAAGCTATTCCAATAATGTTTGAGACCTACGAGGGACTTCGTGGGTCGCACCAGGCAGGGATAAAAATGTGTTGGATTATTCGTAGACATGGTTTTTACTGGCCATCAATGATGAAAAATTGCATTGAGATGGCCAAGGGATGTCAAGAATGCCAACGACATGGCCCGATAACTCGTGCTCCAACAGCTAACCTTACCCCAGTGATTAAACCTTGGCCTTTCAGGGCCTGGGCTCTAGACGTGATACGGGAAATTCATCCTCATTCTAGTCGAGGGGATGCGTTTATCTTGGTAGCAACAGATTACTTCACCAAGTGGGTAGAAGCTCAAGTCTACAAGAAAATTGACCATAATGAAGTCATTAGTTTTTTGCGGACTTATATCATTTATCGATTTGACATTCCCCAGAGCATTGTCGTTGACAATGGGACTGCTTTTAACAACATAAGAGTGAGAGAGTTTGCCGAAGAATTTGGCTTCTCAATCCTGAATTCCACTCCGTATTATCCTCAAGCGAATGGATAGGCTGAAGCCTCCAATAAATTAATTAAAAATAACATCCAAAAGATGGTCGGGCTTAATCCAAAGAAATTGCATGAAATACTGAATGATACATTGTGGGCTCTAAGAGTTACCAAGAGCGAAAGCACCGGAGAAACTCCATTCACGCTAGTCTACGGTCACGACGCAGTATTAGCCATCGAAATGAGGTATAAATAGCTTCGTGTCAGCCAACCTTGTCTACAAGACGAAGCTATGCATATAGCCTTAGAAGAGTTGGAAAGAAAGAGGTCGTAGACAAGATATAAGTGCACAAACAAAGGATGGCGCGACATTACAACAAGAAAGTAGTTCATAAACACTTTCAAGTTGGTGACCTAGTTTGGAAGATGATCTTACCCTTAAAGTCTAAAGACCAGATTTTAGGAAAGTGGTCTCCAAATTGGGAAGGACCATATCAGGTAAGCGAAACCTTTTCAGCAAACAGCTATAGGTTGTCAACCCTTGAAGGAGTCAGACAACCTCTAAAATTTAACGGTAAATACTTGAAATTCTATAGAAAAACCATATGGGAATCTCATGAAAGAATTCTAAGAAAACGCTTCCCAGTTGTATGGGAAGAGATTAATAGGAATTAAATTCATAAAGAGCACTACACAGCTGTAGACTGATAAGTTTGTTTAGAGGGTATCATCCCTTGAAGCCTTATGTCTACAGCTGGTAGATGTAAAGAGAATTGAGTTTGTTTTAAGGGTGTCATCCCTTGAGACCTAAAAAGAAAAAAATGAAATAGCATCACCTCCTGGGGAACTGGGAGCTTGAACTCGCTACGTCTTGTTTAGGCACCATACGTGCCGCTTCCACAAACAAGAAAGTCTGAACCTTGGCCCGAGTTCGCTTCATGGTAGTCTCGTTCTTCTGACGAAACCAAGACTTTAAGTCATCTTGGCTCTGCTGGTCAGAAGCATGAGCAGATCGTTCGGCGAGCAGGGAGTCGACCACGAAAACCCGGTCCTTGAGATCCTTCTCAAGAGCCAAGAGCTCTGCAATCCTAGCTTGGACTTGTGTAAGCTGACGAGACAAGTCATCCCTCTATCTCCTGAGGAGCCTCACATTAGCCTCTCCTTCCGCTTGATTTTTCAGAAAATCGACAATCTTGGACTCGGCACTGCAAGATGTCTGGAGGTCTTTTAAGTAAACCAGCCATTCAGTCCAGAATTGCCCCTTGAAGTCCTCACAAGCTGCTAACATTTGGATCGTAGTGGCAGGGGAACTCTCAATCTCCTTGATGCAACTCTGAAGGGCCTTAAACTGATCCTCGGAGAAAGTTTCAAGACGGGGGAGATCTCCAACGCGGTCTACGTTCTCCATCAGGCGGTCGTAGTCACTTAAGCAGCTTGAAGCGCCTTCCCCAAGATTTTCGCTTGATGACTGACAGGGAGGTTAGATAGTCGGCATTGCAGTTTGTTGATCTGCAACACTAGAAGGATTAGTACCCATCGCGCCTATCGCCTCTTGAGTAGCAGCCTCTATTACATCGGCAATAGCCTTCGGCTCCTCAGTTGCTGAGACTTCAAGACTTGGGGAATGGATATTCTACAAATTGAATAAAGGGTAATCGTCAGTATTGAAATTAGACAAGTAAAGTCTATATAGACCTGGAATACATACCTCGGAAAGGGGCAGGTCAGCTTCGTCGGTCCTCGAAGCTTCCTTAGGATCAGGTACCCCGGAGAGATTTGGATCCTGAGGAGAAAGTAAAATGTTTTTGCTTGAGCTTTGAGAAAACAAAACAACATAGGTACAGGAATGCATACCATTTCTCGAGAGGACTCTGCCATTTGAGGATTCAAAGGGGGCGGACTCAGTGCCATAATCGTCTGGAGGAAAGTCATCTTCTTCAGAGGAAAGGTAAAGATCCGGCTCTTTGGAAGTTTGGAGGAAAGTCATCTTCTTCATAAGGGCATCAAAGGTAATCGCCCATTGAATAGAAAAGAATTTCGTAGCATAAACTGGAGTAGACCCAAAAGGGAACTCCATGTGACGGAGCTCCATCTTCTTGGACAGAAGATTCATGGATGCTTGAAAAGAATCCTTCGAAAGAATGCTAGTGACCCGTGTATGAATCGGGATATTGAAGGTGTCAGAGAAAGGGACTGATGAGCTTTGGATAAAACCAACTTGTCTTGCACAGAGCTGGAGGTTGTAGACTTCGAAGCCAAATCCTCCCTCTGACATACATACCAGGTCCCTGCTAGTCAAGACAGTATCCCAATACAGGCCTGGGGTAAGCCTCTGCCGGCGCTTTAAAATAAGGTGGCCGGCAGGGAATGGGACCCAATTGCGGCGCTCGCCTCGCCCAGTATCTACAATGTGCCTTATATGCCCCGTCACAGAGGTATACAACCATTTGTCTTTGGCCTGGCAGCAGGACTCCAGCATGTGCGTCCCATAGCAGCGGATATGGGTGGCGCCAGAAGGCATATGGTTCCCCGTAAGCCCTGGCATCCATATGTAGGACCACAGATAAACGATCCAAAGGGGGCCGCCAGCCGGATACCTCGGAAAGGGACTTGTGCACGTGCTAGCCTTGTGCAAACCCTGATAGACTAAACCCAACAGGAATGGGGCCCAAGCTAGCTTGCTGGAAGACAAGCTCAGAAAGTTGGCAACCCGTAGACAAGTTTTGGCACTCGCTTGCCAGTAAAATAGAAAACGTACTTGCTCAGCCAGACGCTGAAGAACTCGACCTCCTCGGCCTTTCCCCAGACAGTAGTAGAATGACCTTCGATCATTTGAAGGTGTCTCCTTGTTGTGCTCAAGATTTGGAGCATCTCTGAGGGGTTGTGGTCGTCGTCTACAGGGTAAAGACGAACAGGGGTACCAGCCACGTAACTCCCCATCAAGATGTTTATATCTTCTAGAGTGATGGTCATGGGGCCTTCAGGGAAGTAGAAGCAGTTTACCGAGTTGTTCCAGAAGGGAAGTAAACTGGCACATACCCAGGGGTCGTAGTGCTTCGTGACCAGGGAAAGTTTGCAGAAGGACCAGAGGCCACAAACTTTCAGCCTGGATTCCAGATTCCCAAGCCAACTGGAAAACCATTGTTGCACCACTGGCTTTTCTACAGGGGGGAAGCACAAAAACCCGCTTTTCTTTTCCCAGTTCAGGGGGTGTACAAAGTCATCCCGGCAGATAGGGATTTGGGACTCCGTGATCAAGTACTCATGAGGAACCAGACGAGGAAAAAGAGTAGGATCAAGAACGGGACCTAGGGTTAACCCGTCGTCGCTAGTCTGGACCACACCAGAAGGACCAGCACGCTGAGAGCGCCATTGGAAGGTCGCGAAGGAAGACGTGATCAAGATGGAGAAATAGGGTTTTCAGGGAGGACTAAGGGAATTCAGGAAGAGAGAGCGCTCGAAGGATGAGTGAAAGGAGGGAAACAAAAGGTTTTCTTTAACTCCAAGAAACTGACAAATGTGCTCAGGCGACAGAAGTCCCCTCAGCAAAAAGGAGGGGGCTTATGTTGACATGATGAATTATCTCGGGCCTATTTTCCGGACGGGTTAAAGCCCACGAGAGGAATGTAAGGGATGAGATGAGGTGTGGGCTCGTACCAAGTCAGCCCACGTCTGCACAGGTCACACGTCTTAAGAGAACGGTTTGTTGACTCCGAGATCTATGGAAGGTAGTTTAGATTGGGAGGATCTTCGGATAACGTGACAAATATCATGTACTCATAAGATAGAATATAAAAGGAGGGAGATCTTCCCAAAGAGGGGCACGATCAATTCAGCCAACAGAAGCTTTATTTGCTCGTCACCCCGTAGTTGTTAGGATTCCCCGACCTGGGCGAAACTCATGAGGTTTCATTGGTCATCAATCCCACCACCAGAGTGAGCAGCCGTAGCTCTGGTAGCCAGTTTCCGCCAGCATTCCACCATCGGGACGAGCCACAGTAGTCCCGGCAAACAATTCCGCCTTCGTTCCGCCACCAGGGTGAGCAACCGTAATCTTGGTATCCATAATCGCCACTACCTTCGACCACATTCCGCCCACCAAGCCCCAGCGATCGTTTTCCACCGTCCAAGTTGGCAAGTCTACAGCGCCATGTCATCAAGTCTACGACGTCGCCGTCCAAATTCACAAGTCCACAGCGCCCCGCAGCAAGTCTACGACACTACTACCGTCCAGATACACGAGCTTGTAGCGCCCAGCAGCAAGTTTACAACACCACCGTCCAAATTCACAAGTCTGCAGCGTCCAGCAGCAAGTCTACAACGTCGCACCATCGTCCTTACTTTATTTTTCATGGCTGTAAACATTTTATTCTTATTGTAAAACTTCATTTGATTAACTCAATCTATTTCTTTTAATTACTAGCGACCACATCTAACAACCCTTTGAGTATTATTACCAAATATTTCCGACGTGATCCGTTTCGACGCAAACAGTTTCTCCATCAACACATTCTCGCAGAAGAAGACAACGTACCCTCTTACAAGCGGATCCAGGGCGGCCAATTCCACCACCTATGGAAACGCTTGGTTTGGATTTAGTTCCTTCGCCATCATCGATCCGCTTGTAAGAGGGTGATGATGACAATTTTATCGTTTCATCTTCGGAAGCATCTACGATGATGGGAGCGAAAGGATCTTTCATTTTATATTTAAGAAAAACAAGCTCGTATTTCATTTATAACGGAAACGATTACAAAGCCATTTACAAGACGAGTTATTAATGTGTCTTTAATATAATATCCGCATGAAAAAGGATAATAATGAACATCCAAGACTCCCTAGGAACCTGTCAGATAAACCTGGCTCAGGTCAGATAAACCCGGTCGAGGCAGTGCATCTAGGGCTAGTATACGACGTCACATATTCATCGTACTTAACCTTCCTATGCAATGAAGGATACAATGGCACGGACATCGGCCTGCTAACAGGAAACGAGAAGAAATTCAATTGCTCGAGCTTGAAACCTTCGAAGGGGACAGACGGCCTGAATACCCTTCGATGCACATCCAGCTAGAGCATTCTCACTTCTGGGATCTCTCGCAGCGTTCTACATGACAGTCACTTACGTTGAAATGAAAAATACTACGTACAAGGCTGTGGCGAGTGCTCCCAGGGGAATCTCCATTGAGGTTATCCCTGATGTCCTGAAGTTCGACAAGATGGGTCAGATAAGGTCTTTCAAAGTGGTAGTGAAGGATGGTTGAACGACGAATATGTCCCAAGGGAATCTCCATTGAGGTTATCCTGGACGTCCTGAAGTTCGACAAGATGGGTAAGAGAAGGTCGTTCAAAGCGGTGGTGAAGGGTGGTCGAACGACGAAGATGTCGGGATTGGTGGAATGAAGGGACTCTCAGCACAGTGTCAAGACTCCGATTTTAGTTTATGTTGGCAGATACATGTACAAGGGTACTTGATTTCACTTGGCCTCGAGCCGGATCAAAATGGCCACGACCTTTTGTTCGTCTTTGTGTGGACGCTTTAATGACAACACCTGATCGACCTGGCTTTCTCGAGTACCAGCCACTGCCCTATCTCTATACATGCACTCTCCTGTCCCCATTAAACAGATTCAAAACAAACATGGGCTAACCTCTGCTTCGATTCAACTTCCGGCATGCATACCATCGGATTCCTTCCCTTCCCCGAGGCATCGTGGGCTGGTTTCAAGGTAAATAATCTGTCACGATAGTTGAGTTTATACAATTATGTCACATCACCACTAAGTGCAGTGAAAGCACCAAGGGAGGAACAAGAAGCAACACATTAGTGGACTACGATTGAAGATACATTTTCCGCATTGCCTGCTGCAAAATCCGGGAACAGGAAAGTTCAAGCCTAGTAGAACATCCCAGAGGACGCTTTATTATAACGTTAACCGCAGTTTACATCAGCTCTAAGACGACTAGTAGGGGATACAGCAGGGAAATGCCTGATTGAGGATGGAGTAGGAGGATTTCGAGGAGAGAGGCAAACGAATTCAAGAGCCTTCTGCCTCAGCTCAATTGGGTAGTCAGCAACACAACCAATCCTTGGCCCGGCTCCAGTTGACCATTGGAGTGAGAGCTGATGTCCCAGCTGGTACGATCTCGCGGCATTCTTGGTGTTTATTCTTTGCAGGATGGCGGTCTTTGGAACCTCGGTTATTGGGCTTCTGAGGCCACCAGATAATTGCCTCTTGTAACTGCCATTGGTTTCTGCAGCTGTGACTTCTGCAGATTCTACAGATGGCGCAGCATGCCCATCCAGCTCCAGAAGTTTTGGCGCAGACGTATGTGAGGTCACCACAAAACCGGATGAAACAGCTGGTTTACTCGATTTACCATCCTCATACGTGTCCGAGTCATCTGTGTTCTTACGAATCTGAAACAACAGGAGATGAAATTGTGAAAAAAATGTGGCAGGATAATTGTGAGTATAAGAAAATAAAAATTGAAGTACCTCGACTTCATCAAGGTTGACTCCGTTGTCCTTGAGAAAAGACAGGAAAGCGTCCAGCCTATCCTCGGTTGGTCGGTAGTGGCCGCTGTATGCAGAGATGGACTGCAAAGATGAAATATACGAGACAACAAGGCCCAAATGGAAGATCTATCAATTCTTGTGTTGTTATATGACCAAGGAAAATCTTGACATTGTTTCATTGGAACAAAGCAATCTCGTCACAAGCAATTTACCTTAAGAACGCCATCTTTCGTGGCCAACCTTCCAGCAGCTATGGTGGCTCCTCCAGCCAGGAAGCTAGAATGGTGAAACTCTCCTTTCTTCTTCTGAGAAATCATGGAAATGGCAACTATTTCAGATTACAAGCCTGTTTTACCGACAAATACTCTCTCAAGGCGGCACCTTTTGAAGATTTTCTTCTTACCTCGCCGGCATATAATCTTCTCGAGGTGCACATCACAAAGATCCATTTAGCACCTTCACGCCCCTTCCTTGTATCAAGATATTCTCCAGATAGCTTGTGTATAACCATCCCGCGGTCAATAACATACTCGTACTGCTCTCTTTCTTTCTGATATCAGGTGAAAGAATACATCATAAACATTTTAATTGTAAAACAGTGATTTTAAGCTATCATAAGCAGGCTGATGTGACAAGGAGTTAAATGACGAACCGGTCCGAGGTATTTGATGCATTGACGTCTGAGCTTTGACCTGGGGCAATCTTCAAGATCGAGATCCTTCCCATCTCCAACATCTAACCTGAACAGTTGCACAATGACATAATCTTCAGTCGACAGTTGAATAAAGACCGAATGACTTTCTCACACCTAACCATATAATGGCCAATCCCATCAGTGGTGCTCGAGAATTATCTCAGATACTCTCGAAATTTGGAACCAAAACATAACAGTGAATCCACCGGGTCACCACAGGCATAAAGGGAACGCAACAAAAAGGTTAGCAAAGCCACCAACACCACACAAATCTTATTACAATCAACTCGGGTAGACTTAATGGATCACAATGCAATTGCCACATCCAGAGGGCCATCTTAGAACCAAATTCCGGACAGGAAATCAAGAATAATCATACTTATAAAGCGCGGATCGTGACAAATCCCTAGAGGCAAAGCGGCAAAATGAAACAGTGACCAGACTCACCAGTGGAAAAACGGCTGGCCGGAATCGACCTTGCACCATTCTTCATAGTACAGGTGCAAACTATGTCCATACCGATGCCGGGGATCGATCTGACATACCACAGAGAAAGAAAAACATCACCCAGCTGCCAGCACAAACAGAACTCCAAGATCTCACGCATCGTCGAAAATTCTAGTCACTTACCGCCTCAATCCAATGCTGAAAGGCCAGCTTCTGTGCTTTGGCATCTTGGGACAAGCCTTTCCCCACCTGCACAACCAACAATTATAAGGCCAGGATCATCCTACAATCCAATCGACAAACTAGACAATCGATCCAACTACCTTGGACGCATTCATGCCGACTCGACCCCACCTGGATGCAAGGCTCTCTGGCTTCTGGAAATTGAAGAAGGAGATCGTGCTGTGATTCAGCCTCGCGAAATCGATGGCCTGCCACCTTCAAAAGAACTCGAACGAACAAACCAAGATCATAACTTTGATAACACACCCAAAAAAAAAGAACAAACCGAAGCGAAAGGACGGCGCAAGATAGACCCTGATCCAGTACTCACCAGAGCTCTTCCACGACGACAGCAGAGTCGGCCAGCCTGCGGCGGGTTCGGTAGCTCCGGTAAACCTTCTGGAGCTTAACTGCGGCTGCATCCCCGCTCTCCTCGCTTTCCCTCGGGTTGCGACCGTCGGGGTCAGCCACGGCGGCTAGGCACGGCATTTCGCGGATGGACTGAGTGAAGAGTTGCGGCGAAGGCAAGAGGGACTGGTGAATGAGGACGGCGTCGACGACCTCCATCCAAGGGAAGTGGCAGGGAACGCGACCGCACTTCTTTTTGAGTTGACAGCGACCACCCGAGGCGTAGCAACTGGTCTATAAGTTGTGGCGTTTGGCTAGGCATATTTATAGACGAGTTTTGTTTCATAATGACGTCATTTGGCGAAATATTTCGTCAAATGACGCATCTTGGAAAATAATTCGTCAACTAACCCACCAAAGTCGGCTTTACAAAGGCCGACTTCCACTAACTTAGAAAAAAAAATATGCCAGAGGAAGTCGGCTTTTGTAAGGCCGACTTCAATACGGTCTGAGAAAAGTCGGCCTTTGTAAGGCCCACTTTGCTTTAAAAAAAAAATCAGACTCGGGGAGACAGAACTCCCGAGTTAACGTGCCGCCTACCTCCGCCCCCCCGCCGCCTCCAATCGGCCGATTGAAGCCCCCTCGCCCCAGTTTTCCGTCCCCGAGCCCGTGCTTCCGTCCCCCGTTCCCGACTGTTCCCCACCGTCCTCTTTGGAGCCATCTCGTCCCCGACCGTCCCCTTCCGTTCCCCTAACGGTAATAGTGTAATTTTAAATTTTTTATAGTTAATTACCGTTTAATTATAGCAATTAATTGTTAATTATGGTTAATTATAATTAATTAGTGTTAATGTTATCATATGAAAATTATGGTAAGTTATGGTTTATAAAGGTTAAAAAAGTGTTTAATTGACCTTATCGAATGTAATTACCAACTAAAAAAGTATAATTATCATAAGAATTTAATTATTGTAATTAATTAGGTCGTTATTAAGTAACACCAAAATGTATATTAACTAAATTGTATTCGTTTTTAAGCTTTATGTTCTAATTTGATAGCTCAATTGATTTAGGTGTTGTATTCCAATGTCGTCGATTGAGCTATTGATCTTTTATAACGGAAATACCGTCAATGGAGCTGACGGAGTTGGTTATGAAAATGGTTCAATATCAAGAACAGAAATTCCTAAATTTGTCAATTACGAGAATTTTGAACGGTTGATATGCGAAGCTATCGGTTTGTAATCGGCAATTTCATTACAGATAGCGCATAGGTATCCCGTTCTGGCGTTAAATAATGTTGGCGTACAGCATTATCTTGTTCCTATTAAAGTGGATAAAGATGTGAAGTTGCTAGTTAAGTTTGCTATTGCAAATCCACGGAATAGGCAACAAATATATGTGTTGTCTGATGTATCGGTGCCGCATGTTCAAGCTAGAAGGGTGGATGTTGAGCGTAATGTGGAACGCCATCGTCATATGGGTGTTCGTCGTCAAACTGAGACTGTAGAGGCTAGGATGGTTGCCGTACAGACTAATGTGGAAGTGGATCGTCCTGTGGTTGAGGAGGAAGTGCAGTGTTGTTTTCCGGGCGAACATTATTATAATATTCCGATGGAAGTTGATCATCGTATGGATGTTGTAGCTGGAAACGAAATTGTCATTGCTGAAGTAGAGAGTAATGATACTGTTGGAGAATGTTCTAATCCTCCGATGGAAGATGAAGGCAATGTGAATGAAGATATATTGAATTCTGACCCAGATGTCGACACTGATGCTGAGTTTTTTAACGATGTGAATGCCGGCAATGAGATATCGGATGATGAGAATGTGGACAATGATATGGTTATGGTTGTTGAATCTGGTGAAGAGTCCAGTTCGCGAAGTCGATCGAAGGAGAAGGAGAAACCTCTGTCCTTTTCTAATGAATATCTGGATGACGTACATGAGAGAGTTGAGGAGTGGGATTTCCATCCTCTAGTGGACTTTTCTGACCTTATTGATGAATTTCAAAAGGGAATGCGTTTCAAGGATAAGAAAATGCTCATCCATACGGTGAACAATTTTCATATTTTACGGCATTGCAATTATGAGGTTGTCAAATCCACGAAGACATTGTGGAATATATGTTGTTCAGAATTTGAGAAGGGCTATAAGTGGTGGTTACGGGCGTTACAACCAAAAGAGGATGACGAGTTTGAGGTGAGAATAGTTGATGAACCTCATAGTTGTGTAAATCCCGTACTATCGCGTGATTATGAACGTCTGGATTCAAATTTCATGGAACCTATGTTCAAGTCGTTTGTAAGTGATAGTCCGGAAGTTCAAGTTCAAGTTCTTCGCAACTTGGTGAAGGAGAAATATGGATACAAAGTGCCAAGGAGAAGGGTGTGGGATGCGAAAAGGAAAGCTATTGCGTATTGTTATGGCTCATGGGATAAATCATACAACGAGTTGCCATATTTGTTGAGCGCGATTCGTGCCTCTAATCCTAATAGTTGCGTTGATTGGGGAGGTTCATACATGGTTGGTGATTCGCAATTTGTTTTCCAGAGAGTATTCTGGTGTTTTGGTCCCTCAGTAACGGCATTCCGTTATTGTCGCCCCGTAGTTAGTTCTTTTACGGAAAATACAAGCATAAGTTATTAATTGCTTGTAGTTTGGATGGCAGCAATCATATAGTGCCTCTAGCATTTGCAATCGTAGATGAGGAAAGCTACCAGTCGTGGGGATGGTTTTTGAAATGCCTTAAACGCTACATGGTTGGCGATGATTGTCAGGAATTATGTTTGATTTCAGATAGGCATTCTGGTATTCTAGAGGCGGTAAACGATGTTGGAGTAGGTTGGACGCCACCTTTTGCACAGTAGAGGTTTTGTCTACGCCATGTAGCTAGCAACTTCAACGCGAGATACAAGAATGTACGTGGAAAGAAATGCCTTGCTATTGCTGCAAGGAAATGTATGCCTCCGAAGATGAAACAATATTTGCGTCACATTCTAAGAACTATTCCAGAATCAGCCGAGTTTTTCGACGAAATGGATAAGTCACAATGGACTCTCAGTAACAATGGGAGCCACCGTTGGGGTATAATGACGACAAATTTAAGCGAGAGCTACAATGCTGTTTTAAGGGGTGCTCGATCGCTTCCAGTCTCTGCTTTAGTGAGGAAGACCTTCTACAATTGTTGTGCTTATTGGATTAGTAGAAATGATGAAGTTGATGCGGCGATAAGGAAGGATGAGAAATTCACTAAAGTTGCCATAAATCGTTTTCAAAGAGGAATCAGGAAAGCCAGAAATCACCAAGTCACTCTTTTAGATCGCGGTGAAGGTACGTTCGTTGTCACGACCCGGGGGAATTATAAGACAAAAAACGTGTTCCTACGACACCATAGGTGCACCTACAAGAAATGGAAAACCTATCGGATACCATGTTCTCATGCCCTTGCTTGTTTCGCCTATGTTAACGTGGATGGCTCGGATTCCATTCACAATATTTACACTTGGGCTAATCAAAAGGCGATTTACTCATCCACATGGCATTCATTTGATTGTAAAGAAGATTGGGATGCATATACATTCCCAAATGTCGTTCCGAACCCAGAAAGGGCACGACCGAAAGGGAGACCCAGATCTATTAGAATTCACAATGAAATGGATGTGAGGGAACGGAAGAAGAAGTTGACTTGCGGTCTTTGTAAACTTGAGGGACATAATCGCCGTAGTTGTCCAAATAAATGAAACTGTAAGGTTATATGGACGTTATCTTGAATTATACTTGATATGTTTCATTTCTACATTTTTTATATGGAGGTTATACTATGGACGCAAGACTTGATATGTTTCATTTGTCTTTTCAGGTTATACTATGGAGTCAGGACCGCAGGACCCGACTGTACTGCACTCCCAGGAGCAGCATCGTTCTTCTATTGTATGGGATTCATCTTATACGGAGGTATGTTTATCTTACTAAATATTTCATATATTTTGAGTTATGTTACTAATCAATTGAAATTTCATTTTCATGTAGAACAATGTTTTGAAATGTCGCCATCATGAAAGTAGTGTAAAGAAGATCCTTCGAGACCGCCGGATGGATAGATACCTACGACAGGCTGGCTTCTTTGGAGTTGCGATGCTACCATTCATTCAGCTGGATCATGCGCTAATCACGGCATTAGTGGAGCGATGGAGGCAGGAGACTCACACTTTCCACATAGCGCATGGAGAGATGACCGTGACATTGGAGGACGTGGCGATTCAGCTTGGATTGCCGATTGAAGGTGACTCCGTCATCTCCTACACCAGCTTCGACTTCGAAGCGGTTTGCGCTCATCTACTAGGGGACGTCCCGGGAAGAAGTCAGATGAAGGCGGGAAGGGTGAAGATGAGTTGGTTGGCATCCCGTTTCGACGTCTTAGATCCACATGCACCGGAAGAGCAGGTACGTATGCATACCAGGACATACATATTGCAGCTTATAGGATCGATGATTTTTTCGGATAAGTCAGACAACCTAGTGCATCTGATGTGGTTGCCGCTGTTGGAGGATTTCGAGATATGTGGTAGTTACAGCTGGGGATCAGCTTGTCTAGCATGGCTATACAGACAGTTATGTCGAGCAGCAGACAAGAAAGCATCTCAGATTGCTGGTTGTTTAGTGTTGCTACAGACGTAGGCGTGGGACAGATTCCCACACTTATCTCCCCTAAGACGTCGAAGCAGACAGAGGCAAGGAATGCCTCTTGCATATCGATGGGGTGCATCTCTCGATACGACTGCTATGGCTACGCATGTCTTATCTGTTATTAGAGAAGCACTAGATAGGCAGAGTCCTCACCAGGTATTTTCCTTCGACTTAATGTTGATTCAACTTCTTGTGATTGTCGTTGGTTGGTTGGTTATATTTATTCGTTTCGCAGGTCGTTTGGCATCCATACACGGATGATGTCCGTGCCAGACTTCCTGATTATTGCTTGGACGGTGAAGAAAGCTAGCGAGCACGTGTGCCGCTGATCTGCTTCTCAATTGTCGAATGGCACTATCCGGATAGAGTCATTCGGCAATTTGGAGATGAGCAAATAACTCCTGGGAAATGCGACGCTGAGACACGCCTCCACCAGATCGACATGCGTGGCAAGTCATCGGACAATTGGTTGCACATCCATGCGAACTACGTCCAGTTGTGGCATCACCGGGGTAGCCACGTCGTTCCTTTACATTGGGAACAAGACGAGGAGTATACTACATGGTACATGCGTCACTCCCGTCCACACTTATCTCACACGGGCGTCATGCCGAGTATAGTGGTAAGTACAATAACTATTTACTTTCATTAATGTATAAATCATTGTACTGATATGCTGTCCTCGCAGACGCAACAAATGAGGGACATCTCTATTCGATCCGAGAGAGGTGACCCTTCTGAGTTAGAGCACATCGCCGGTATTTCTCGTAGGGGCCATAACTTCTTGCGAGAATTTACTCCGATGCGCTTGTATGGACGTGCTGAAGCGCCAGCGACTGACGACAAGTTTGAACCTAAGCCAGCCGATGAACCTCACGCGGAGGACGAGGAGGAGGAAGAGGAAGAGG
Organism: Melastoma dodecandrum; assembly: GCA_029817715.1. Taxonomy (NCBI): domain Eukaryota; kingdom Viridiplantae; phylum Streptophyta; class Magnoliopsida; order Myrtales; family Melastomataceae; genus Melastoma; species Melastoma dodecandrum. Next base: position 2,659,169 of record JARUPY010000079.1, on the reverse strand, counting down.
TGCAGCAGGAGGAAGAGGAGCAGCAGGAGGAAGAGGAGCAGCAGGAGGAAGAGGAGCAGCAGGAGGAAGAGGAGCATGATGAGCATCGAGACGTTGATATGTTTGACGTCGATGCGTTCATCATGCAATCACAGGTGCACGAGGTATACCCGTCTCTTGTGATTGATCCGACTCCCGTTGATGCCGTTAGCACTCCGGCATTATATGCCTCTATGTCGTCCACTCCCGAGGCACCAAGGAAGAGTTGGACGGATCGACCACCTGTTCGTGATGCAGAGGATTCTTCTCAGGTAACGCAGATGGACTCTCAGCGACGGTGGGGATCATTCTTCTACTCTAGGCGCTCCCGAAGGAATTAGGATCATTTAGACTTCTCCTATGTACTTTCTTTTCAGTTGGTTGTTTTACTGGCATTACGAATTGATTTTAATTGAGTTGAGTTGAATTGAATTGAATTGAATTTAGTTGAATTTAGTTGGTTCGAAATATGTTGTCTTGAAGTATGTGTTACAAGTGTGTGATTGGAATCGAAGTCTTTTTTTTTTAAGTTCGGAGGGAAGTTGGCCTTCTGCCATAATTTTTTTTTCTAAGTTAGTGGAAGTCGGCCTTTGTAAGGCCGACTTTGTTCAGACCGCATTGAAATCGGCCTTACAGATGCCAACTTCCTCTGCCATAATTTTTTTTTTCTAAATTAGTGGAAGTCGGCCTTTGTAAGGCCGACTTCGATTTTGAAAAACCAAAGTCAGCCTTACAAAGGCCGACTTCCACTAACTTTGAAAAAAAAATGGCAGAGGAAGTCGGCCTTACAAAGGCCGACTTTGGTGGGTTAGTTGGCGAATTATTTTCCAAAATGCGTTATTTGGCAATATATTTCGCCAAATGAGTTTATTATAGAACAAAACTCATTTATAGACCCCCCACACGCACACACGTTCATCGTTCGATGTCTATGCACCTGACGACGGACGGACCATGGCCGGTCGATTCTAGGACATTCTATGTGATCACGTACGATTATGATGTGTCGGGGATGGACCGTCACATGAATCAACATGTGATTGCCATGAGGCTGCCTAGGAATGGACGATGTAATGATGCGTTATTGCATTGGGAAAAATGAACACTTTTGGGTGGGTGGTGGTTGTGATAAAAACATTCATTAAATTATAGAATCATTTCATATAAAAAAAAATGTAATCATTTGTTTGGGGGATCAGCAAAAAGAAAAAGAACAATCCATTTTTTCTTACAACATCGTATTGTTTATGACATTAACGCTCTGTTTGGATCCGTGGGGTTAGAAAAGAATATAAATGAAAACGATCGAAAACATTTGAAATTTTCATATCCCGCTTTCAGGAAAAAAAAATAATAATAATATTTTATCCTTTGACATAATTACCCTTATATTTAGCATATCCCGTCAGATTCACAACTCTCTCTCGTAACACCCTTCAATCAGGAAGACGAAACCCTTGTTTTTTTACCCCCAAATCGCCCAATCCACAAAAAAATTTAACCCATTGAAATCAAGAATCCCCCAAGCAGAATGGTTCCATACCCCCATTGAAGGAAGACTTGCGTCTCTTATTTCCTGCTGCGGTATATGCGGGGTTCAACGGTGGGGAAGAGATCTCGTTCGGGCCTCCGATTTGGAATATTATTTTGAGATGAGACGAGATGAGGTAGAAGTTAGTTCGATGTTATATATACATTGTGGTTTATGTTTTTGTTGAATGTAAATTGCTGATTTGCTAGATTTTTTCGAAAGGGCGCGATATAGCAAGACTTTGTAGTTGATTTGGTTGATTGAAATAGTGCTCTTTTATGTGTTTATTCTAAGTATTGTTTGTATCTTATGAAAGCCTAGCATGGAGGAGAACATTCTCAGAATTAACTTCGATGATGATTATATTTCGGAAACATTACAACCAAATGAAGATAGTGAAATGGCTCGGAAATGGCTCCAAATGTGCACGGTTGGTGTCGCAACAATAAATTCTGCTTCGTCAATATGGCTACAACTAACAGTTGCAGCCATTACATTACATACTACCAAGGTTGGTATGTCAAAGAATGAACGGGATAAATGTCGACGCAATGCAATTGATAAGCTATGCAACTCGGACATATATTGTCGCGACATGTTGCGAATGAGCACTAATGCTTTTGAATTTCTTTGTGGTAAAATTAAAAAGATCAACCAAGTGAAAGACTACGCACAAGGTACAATAGAGGAGCAATTGATTACATTTTTACTCATACTTGGTCAAAATTTCAAGAATCGAGTAGTTGGATTCTTCTTATGTCGATCAGGCGAGACCATTAGTAGATATTTTCACAATATGTTGACTGGGGTGATTATGTTAGAAGAAGAGTTTGTGAAACAACCAAGTGGTCGACAAATTCAGGAGCATATTCAAGACAATCCCCGATTCTTTCCTTGGTTTAAGGTTATTTCTTCTCATCTTCTTTCCTCTTTCAATCACAACTGTGTTATTGATTCATATCATCTTTTAGGATTGCTTAGGAGCTATAGATGGCACACATGTTCGTGTTAAGGTGTCAAAGGTCGATGCACCTAAATATAGAGGCAGAAAAGATTGGCCCACACAAAATGTCATTGCAGCTTGTTCTCTGAATCTTAAGTTCACATATATTTTAGCGGGTTGGGAAGGATCAGCCGCAGATTCTCGTGTCTTACAAAGTGCACTTACTAGGAGTGATCCTTTAACTATTCCTGAAGGTAAATAATGCTCGGTAAATTACAATTTCTTAATGTTACGTTAAATCTTTGATACATTTTTTTAAAATTTAGGAAAATTTTACCTGGGTGATGCTGGTTTTGGCTTGACCAGTAAGTTGTTGACACCATATGGTCGTACAAGATATCACTTGAAGGAATATTCGCAACGTGGACCACAAACATCAAAGGAACTCTTCAATCATCGCCATGCATCTTTAAGAAATTGCATAGAGCGCGCTTTTGGTGTTTTGAAGAAAAGATTTCCTATTATTGCAAGTGGTTCTGAATGTCAATACTCATGTGCTACTATGACCAATATAATTCTTGCTTGCGCTGTTATCCATAATTTCTTATTGGCGTTTGACCCTGAAGACAATATTTTCCACTATGAGGACAACCGTGTAGGCGATCCTAATCAGTCCGAAGGAGAAGGAGACTCTCATGCGCCAGAAAATATGCTACTTGGGTTAGAGTATAGAAAGGGGGAAGCTCTTAGAGATTTGATAGCTTCTGAAATGTGGATTGCGTACCAATATGGGAATTAATAGTAATCTTCTAATTCTATATTATTGTTCATGGATTGTGTATCATTAAAGAATTAATGATATGTAAGAACTTATCATGTTATTTTTACGTGACTAACATTTCAACTTGTATTTGTGGTAAAATAAGCAGAGCAGCATGAGTACACCACTTAAAGGGAAGACAATACGTGGGGATTTCGAAGTATCTTCGCCAAAGAATTTTCGTTGGCTCCAACCATTCGAAGACTCACTTTTGGAGTTACTCATCCGAGAGGTTTGTAATGGCAATCGACCGGATCACACTTTTACCGCATCTGCCTATCGAAATATTGTAAAAGATTTCAACGATATCCATGGTACCAATATTACAAAGAAGCACGTTATCAATCGAATTAAGACGATGAAAGGTAATTATGCACTATTTCATCAAGCTTTCAAAGGTCTTAGTGGGTTTGCTTGGAATTCAAAAACAAATAAATTTGAAGCGGAAGATCATGTATGGGAAGAACGAATCAAGGTATTAATCTCGATCTTTGGTATAGCTTAATTGAAGTTAATTGTATTTTCGTATTGTTTTAGCATAGATTATTATGTTTTATTAGTTGTGATGCTCATGGTATCTTCCCATTTTTTAGCACTTTAGCATGTATCATTCAATCTTTTGCAGGAAAATCCAAAATTGGCAAAACTAAGGGACAAGTTGATTCATAATTGGGACAAGCTAAGAGATTTATGGGGTGATACTCATGCTACTGGGGAACATGCAAGTAGTTTGAAGGAAAAATCTAGACTTTTGCAACGATGACTTAATTTTTCTTCAGTTGGTTTTACTGATAATGTCAATGATACAGATATGCTAGCGTCAAATGCAGATAGCTGTTTTGGAGACCATCACTCTCCAACTACTGTTCCGAAAGAACCCACTACAGATTATGTGGATACTCAACAATCCGAAGGGTCTGCTCGATCCAAGCGAAAACGAAAGGCTTCACTGATTTCCGTAATGGAAGATGGTTACAAAACAATGGCTGCGAGCATTGACAAATTGTCAATGGCATTGTTGGACTCCGGTGAGAAGGTAGCTGGTAGCAAATTTGATGTGCTACAAAACAGCCAGATATATGCAGCGTTGCAATCACTTGGACTACCTGAGGAGTACCATATGCGATGCTATTGTTATCTTTGTGCACATCCTTCAAAAGGTGCTTTGCTGGTTGGTGCACCACTGTCAATCCGTGGCAAGTTGTTGGATAACATCATGCAATCGGCAAAGTAGCGTGTGTTATGTAGTGGATGCAAGATTCCTGAAGTAATGTCAAGCTTTTTGATTGATTACTTTAAACTAACTTTACTCTATTACTAACATTTGTTTACAGTAGCCTTCCTTTTGTGTAGTAGTTAAATCATGGGGCTATGGATGTTGTATATGTTTTTGAATGTTCTTGTACAGAAATATTATGTAATATGTTAACTTGACTTATTTTAATATTATGTTTTTTTTAATCTATTAACGCATTCTAAAGAAATTATAAAACGGGCCGTAAGTGAAATTAAATTAAAGTGACAGGGGTAATTATGTAATTTTCTTATTATATTATATTTTATATAATATTGTACTTCTTTAAAAAGGTACGACGGGACTGTTCCTTTTCGTTTTCCACTGGGTGGGAAAATGCCCAAACAGAGCATAAAGGAAAAAAAAAGGAAAAGTTCTCATATCCAGACCAAATTATGAGAGGGTGATATATAATTTATTGTTAGATTCTCTGAGAATATTTTTTTTTCTACACGTATTCTTAAAAGTTTATGTACTTTATTACTGATGTTTATAAAATTTAACAAAATCCGACTTAAAGTCATAATAAAATTTTAGTAACTCACAAATCTACAAGCTAAGGGGTGACACGTACTTGAAAAATCAATTTAGGGAGGAATGAATATTTAATAATTACTGAGGGGAAAGGAGTGCTCGTGGGTGTGTGATTAGGCGTTGAGTTATGAGGGATGATGATGATAAGATTTTATTTGAAATGATCCGAAAAGGCCAAACTCAACTCAAACCCCCCACCACTTTCGTCCTTGTGGCCACTACCACCACACACACACACTCGCCCTTTTATTCGGATTTGCCGTTCATAAATTCCACCTATTTACCCATTTAAAAAAAAAATATCCCTATTTTTGTTACTTAAAAATCACTCTTTCATAATTTTAATTGTTTTTTTTATAAAATTTTTCTCAAAAAATGTTAGATTTGGAATTTGTTAACGTTAATGGAAATCTCTCCGAAGCTTCGGCGAGATGCGTCAAATAATTGCTCCCCATAATTTGCCACGTGGAAAATCTCTACTCATTTTTATGTCCTCGTGGGGGTTGAATGGGAGATTAAACACTTGTAGTCCGACTAGGATCCCATTGACTACGTTATGAAATATCTAAAAACATGAATTCATGTAGAGAGTGTGTGTGTGTGTGTGTGTGTGTGTCATTTTAATTATTATGATAAAATAAATAATTCAATCGGGGTTTGGTGAACCTGACACATGTGGAACATTAAACAATGAAATCCCCTCCCCCAAGACAAAAATTTCATCAATCTCTAGGATTATTTCAAGTCACGTCTATGGTGGGGTTTGGGTTCATTTAAAATGATAAATAAAAGAAATGTTCATATCTTCTACGATCCATAGAAGTCTTAATGGACCTTTTTTTTTTACAACATATCGATAAGTCGATCCATGGATGGAGACACAACAACCACGCCCACCAGCCAAATTTGTGTAGAAAAATTAACAAGCTTGTAATAGAGGGACAAAAAGTGGACAAACCAATGAAAGGACGAGATCGGGTAAAAATATACGCGTCAAACCCTAATTTAGTATGGCTTGGGGGAGTGGTTCGATAAATCCCATCCTTTGTTTTGAAAATTTTTAGGAAAATAAAATAATGGGTGTTCCTGTTCGTCCTGAAATGATGACGTAGACGATGACGATGATGGGGAAGGATTTTCAATTGTTTATTTTAATTTGAGTAAGAGAATTAAGAGGATTTTACTATTCCTTTAGAAAAAAAATCGTTAAAATAGGATCGTATTTTGAAAAATTATAGATTTATTTTTTATGATTTTGATTCTGAGAGGAAGAATTGGTTAAGAATCGTGACATTTAATTAATTAGTATGAAAATATTTTTAAGTTATTCAAAATTACTGTTTGGAACTGCGACAATTAAAAAAATATTTTTTTGTTGATGAAAGCGTATCTTTACCTCGAAATTAAGGACGATAAATTAGGAACTTTTAAAATTATGGTAATTTTTCTTAAAGGTATATATTCGTACAAATAACGGATAATCAGGGTAAGATAATTGTCTAGTACGTTTTGGTATGACAATGGACAAAGCGGAAGTCGTCATGGAGGGCAATCCATCCTATTATACTCATTAATATCTCTAAGTAAACTAATATTGTATTTAGAAAAGGAAAACATACGCAAGAACTAGTAGGTGATCTGATCTGATATGATCTTATGTAGCATAATAATTGGTTCCCCATTTTTTGAGTAGGAAGGAAAAAAAAGGAAGGTGCGGGGGACAATGTGTAAAACTATTGGGGGAGGGAGGGGGGGATATGCTTCGGGGCGTGGTTCCTTTGAATTTTACCACCAGAGAGTCAAAGTCCAAACACACCTCCCACCCCGAGTCGAACAAACCTAGTTTCAAGATCGGTGTGCTTCTTTTTTTAAAAAAAAAAAAGTAAAAGCTGGAATCTCAAACTGATTTGTCTATTCTGACATCCTTCAAACTTTTGCATGGAATTCGCGTGTACGTGTTTCATCACTCTTTACGTCGTTATTATTACAAATCATTTCATGAACAATGTGAAAAGGTCTTCAATTTGAAGCATCCAGTCATAGCATGCATGCATTACTCGGCGTGATTTTTTTCTTTTTATTATTACAGGAGGTGTTGGGCCTTCTTCGTTAGCGGGGCTTTTTAACATTTCGGACCCAGGGAGCCGAAAGGGCCGACGATACACGAGTCTCTCCTGACCACCACGAAAACCAAAGGAACGTGTTCGCCTCGAAACACTTGATCGCCATGCCATGGTTTGGTGAGGGAAAGGAACAGCATCGAGTGCGAAACCATGCCACGACACTGATCACCTAATGAAAGAACATAGAAGAAATAGTGTGGAGGATGGCGTGTTTGACCGCCATGCCACAGGCACTCAGGACAGGGCGACGCATTAAGGTAGTATCCCTGTCTCTCCTGGACAAGCTGCTGCTGCACTACTGGACTTAATACTAAATCTTCTCCTCCTCAACTAACTCTCAGCTCCCTTGACCCGTGGATGTTTAGTCGAGACTCATCGTCGTCCCGCCATCGTCTTGACCGGGGGGGACCCCCCTGCACAATAAGATGACAATGAAGCGACGGACGGATGAGAGGAGTGGCTGCAAAAGAAGAAAACACATAAAAAAAAAGGCTTGTTCAATTATTAAATCGCAAAAGTCCAATTTACATTCATTTGTAGTTGGTTTATTTTTGGGGTTTGGGGGGGGGGGAGGTGGGTCCAATATAAATGCAATCGTGCCTCCCCCTTGCCAGGCTTTTGTATAGGCAGGCAGGCAGGCAGGCAATCGTGTTCTGATTGGACGAATCTCGACGTCATTCACATTTTTTGAAGTCATCTTCCCTAAATTTTTTAACCCTCGTGAAAGTTTCGGGACGAAGTTATAATAAATAAATGAAATAATTGGAAGTATCTATCGGTTTCACCGACAATATACGAGGACCAATGAAATATATCGGTTATTAAAATTTAGAATTTTTCCTGGAAATATCTTAGTTCCCCTTCCTTATGAGGGGGAAAGTGAATGCAACAACCGAAAAGGGTCCAATCCAAAACTTAAATAAAGAGGGTAGCTTTCGTGTGGCAAAGACAACGTCACATTACTTTGCTTTGATCACATGTGGCACGTGAAAATGTGTCTTGAGGTAATTGGGATATGTTCCTTTGATGTACAGTACAAACCCCACCGGAGTATTTGTTTTGACCCGCGTGCAAAGTAATTCGTAAAATATTTCGATCGAATCTAAAATTCATTAACCAATGCTACTATAGGTTTGTAACTCAAAGTTTAGTTTTTAAGTAACTATTAATTATAAATTTTAAATTTTAAAGTCTCGTGAGTGAATTTCGAATTCTAAAAAAATAAATAACTTCTGATTTTTTAACTCAGACTTTACTTTTAGGATATTGAAACTCTAATATTATAATTAATTTTAAATTTGCCGACCAATTTTACAATTATTAAAAAAACTAAGCCCGTTGTTCGTCCATGAAAGTCCAGTCCAGTCCGAGCTGATCCGGTTCATGTAATGATTATCGAAAAACATGGGAGGGAAGTGCTTCAATGCGACGGAATGTAAACTTAACGTGCTTTTTTAAGGACAGGGGTCCGTCTAGCAAGACATAATACAGCGTGGTGGTGGGAGGAATGACATATAGAATTCGAATGCATTGGATTCGATCTTGGGATGAGAATGAAATAAATTCACATAATGCCCAAGAAAATTCCGAATTTCTTTCTTTTTTCGATGATATAAATCATGGTGACCCTTATCCACAAAATTATTGACTGACTCGTCATTTTCTTTCTTTTCGGAAATTTTTAAAAAGAATGCTCAAAAGAAAAAAATCAAAATCGAACGCGCACGAAGAATTGATTTCAAATTGTATGTTACATTTATTAATTCAATGGATGGGATGGTACCACTTTTTTATTCTTAGTGTTTAATTTCATTTTTAAAAATTTTCTGGGCCCATGACTCCCTGTCGATTTATTTATCCTCGGACACAGAGTATTCGTAATGCTATCACATAATAATGATCGAACCCCCCCCCCCCCTTTTTTTTTCTTACCAAAAAAAATTTAAAGTACTATACCATGTGATTGGCACTTTTTCTTATTTTTTTATTAAAATAATTGCGATTCTAATTTCGTCAGGTCAAATAATAAAAATGGGATTAAAATAATTAGCGGGGGAATTGATTAAGAGAGAGAGTTTAGAGGTGGACCTCCTAAACCACACTTTAAAGCTACGTCCTCCCGACACGTATCATAATCGTAATCATCACAATCATAGCACGATATTTTTTTTAGATAAAATATACGATAATATCATCAACTATTCTTTGAATTTCTGTTTTGGCAAAATTTTTTTTTACTATACGATATTGTCACTATCTTTCGGGTTATAATTTTTTTGTGACTAATCTTGGATTTTTTGTGAGAAAAACCAAATAAGGTCTTAATATTGTCTAACATTTTTTTTATAGTAGTTGAGTTCCAACCTCTCATTGCATGGTCTTGCAATCCACCTTACATGTAGTAGTAATCCCATAATAGATCTATCATCCGGCATTCATCGATTTTACAGATTCTTAACAATCAATAACTACGGTCCAACTTCGACTTCCAACTTACTTAATTTAACAATTAAAATTCTATAATAAAAATCACCTGAAATGTTTTAATATTATTACATATTTTTTTACCTTTTTAGTCCATAATTGAAATTTATAAATTAAGGCATGTTTGTTTTTTCATGATAAAATTCAAAATTAGCCAAACTAAGTTTTTGACAAAGTAAAAAGTTTCGTAATAATTTTTTATATTATCGTATATTTTACCCTTTTTAAGAGTTTTCTCTCGAAAATGATTTAGTTTGTTTCTAAATTTAAAAAATAATGTATATTTATAAATTGGGTTCTTGAATTCTGCTCGGAAACATAAGTCCCTTTTTTTTTATCACATCAAATTATATATCGACCGGTGCGTGTTCATGAGCTTTGTTCCTTAATGACGTCATTTGGCGAAATATTTCGTCAAATGACGCATTATTGAAAATAATTCGCGAACTAACCCATCAAAGTCGGCCTTTGTAAGGCCGACTTTTCCTACACTTAATAAAAAAAAAAATTTACACGAGGAAAGTCGGCCTTACAAAGGCCGACTTCCTCACTTACCCTTTTTTTTTTATTTAATGAGAAGTCGCAAAGCCGACTTCCCTTAGGCAATTTTTTTTTTTTTTTTAATTTGAAGGCAAAAAAAAATTAATACGAAGAAGTCGGCCTTTGTAAGGCCGACTTTCATTCGCCAAGACCGAAGTCGGCCTTACAAAGGCCGACTTCCTTAATGCGTCGCCCCTCACTTCGTTTGTCAAAATTGTGGGAAAATCGGCCTTACAAAGGCCGACTTTCTTGTGAACTGAAGTCGGCCTTTGTAAGGCCGACTTTGGTGGGTTAGTTGGCAAATTATTTTCAATAATGCGTCATTTGACGAAATTTCGTCAAATGACGTCATTAAGGAACAAAACTCGCGTGTTCATATAATTTGTGTCCTGGAACGTGAAAGGAGGGTCCCATCCATTCCCCAAATAATAATAATAACAATAATTCAACATGACTTAAAAAATAAGAAAAGAAAGAAAGAATAAGTTTTGGGTTTGGGTGAGAACCGACAGGGAATGTGAAAAAAGGAAAACATATAGGCTTCCTTTTTCTGGGGGCGTTTATGAGTTTCATCAAAAAGATGAACATGGGAAATTTGTCAAAGATTCCTATTATATATATATGGCAGGCTAAATCATAATTATTGGAAATTGGAAAATGGAACACCCCCCACATCCATAGATAACACGATGACCAAAATCTATTATTCACTCTACAGGGAAACAAAATAATAAAAAAAATATATTATCACTCGTGTAAAAATGTATTTAAATAATTTAATGTGTCACTAAGTTTATTAAAATATTTCTCTCATGCGCGTGCCTTCAAAAGAAAAAGGAAAAGGAAGCCTCATTAATTAGGAATTAATATAACATCGAATCCACCGTATCCTTTTCTTGAATACATTAACTTCGTTCAATTCTAAAACGTTTTTTTTTTTTTTTTTTTGGAAAAAAATTTAAAATGCATGTCGCAATTTATTATTGCAAATGCAAAAAACTCATGTAATTGTAACGTGTAATATAGCCCTCGTCTTCGACCCGGGAACAAATTAATTCAAAAAATAAGAAATCGAAATAGAAAAGGAAAGGACAAAGGCAGAAAAAGTGGTGTGGAAGAAGACTTCATCACCGAATCAAATAAATGAAATAAATAAATAAAATCCAGACCCTTCTTTCCCATCGCTGCTGCTTCCTGCATTTCTCTCTCTCCGCCTCTCTGTCTTTCTGTTTGTCTGAAGCCCCTCCTCCCTCCTCCTTCCTTCCTCCTGCTTCTCTACTCCCTAGGGTTTTCTTTTCTCCTCTTCTTTCCTCGGAATCTCGTAAAGTAAAAGACGGGTAATAACACAATCTTCCCCATCCCATTCCATCAACTGTTGCTGTGTTTCCCGAGTTGGGTGTTTGCAATGAGCAGTCCCCTCCCCCACCCCCGTCCGAAGATTCGTTCCTTTTTTTTTGTCCTCCCTGTTGCGTTTGGTGTTTCTGCTCTTAGGATTTGGAACTGCGCCATCGGGTTATTTTTTAAAAGATTTTTTCTTTTTCTTTTTTTTGGATTTCAAAGTTTCTTTTTGAAATGGTGTTGTGGTTTGGCTTTCATTTTAGCCTCTTTTTAGGACAGATTAATGTAACCCCAAAAGGGACAGCGCCATCTTGCTTCTGGTGGGATGCTGTTACTGTTAACTGGGCATGGCGCTGTTCTTTGTTTTTTTATTGTTTTTGTTGTTGTTCTTCACCCAGCCGAGCCTTCCTTCGCCCTGACTGTAGCTGATACTTTTGATCTTGGATGCAGTTCGCCCTCCAGTCGGAAATGTTTCTGTTTTCTATTGCTTCTGATTTCGTTTCGTCAGTTGGTGGAAGTTGATTCTGAAGGAGACCAGGGGATGTGACATTGTGATATAACTCGATTATTCTTCTGCAATCGGGAGGAGTGTGTTTCGGGATCGAATCTCGGCCCTTGGAAGAGGGGAGGAGCGCCCGACTTCAGGATAGTCGGCAATGGGTTCTTTTTCTGGGACCAGTGAGATTGCGGAGGTGATGGAAGAGCCTGGTGTGGTTCGTCATTCGAAAGAGAGGTCGGCCCTTAGTATGGGTGACAAGGAAAGGAAGGAGGCCGTGATTAGGCTGGCTTTGAGGGATTCTCTGGAGGACGACATCAACCAGCTCTTCGAATCATTCCGGGTAAAGAGCATGTCCAGAGTCTCGAGCCCTTCTCACCCAGACGGGACCAGTCCTATGAGGAAGAACACCCTGAAGAAGCCGATTTCCGTCTCTGCTCCTCGTTCCCCTGGGTTTGGGAACTCTGAGCCTCTGTCACTGAAGCAAGCATTGAGGGATCTTTGCCTGTCTAAGGCGTCGGAGATGGCCGCTATCAAGAGGTCTTCCATACATGCTGATCCTTCAAGGATCTCCGAAGCTGGAAGGATAAATCACTTGTTCAATGAGAAATTAATTGAGGTCGGTGCTTCCAGACCAAACACGTCTAAAGGCAAGGAAACTATGGTCGAGATAACTCTGGTTCCTGAAGAGTGCGACTTAAATTACTCCAAGAAAGCCTCAGTGCTTCAACCACTTGAGATGGACTCCTTGAGGAGTGGCGATGAATGTTTTGCAAAGAAACAGGAAGGTGTTATATCTGTGAACGTTGTCGATGTTGTCCCGCTGCAAAATGACATGAAGCAGTGTTCGACCTTTATAGACATTTCGTCTTCCGATCATTCCGCTGTTGCAGCAGTGCCTAGTGTTGTTGCCAGCTTTACGAAGCTGAATTCACCCCTGAGCAAAGTACATGATCTGGGGACAGAAGCTTTGAAAGTCGCGTTGCCACTTAGAGAAAAGAACGTGTCTGGGGTGGGTTTGCTCCCATCGGCTTCTAATGCTGGCCATGTCGTTAAGGAGGGGATTGGTGATGCCACTCTTTCTTCAAATTCTGTGAAAGCAGGCGATAAGCCAGTGCCTCTAAAGCAAGGGCACAAGGGCGCAAGGGTGCAGGGTTGGTCATTGGCGTCCGGTTCAGCTCATGGCAGAAGAGTTGGAAGAGCTGTTAAGAATGCCCCACGGACGGTCAAACCTGTGATTAGGACTAGGAGCACTGCCAAGAAGAAGGTCAAGCCAAATTTATCGCCTGCCTTGAGCATCTCTGAAACAAGTGTCGACATCAAAAGCCAATCGATTCTTGGTAATGGCCAGTTAATCTGCCAGAGATGCCAGTGCTTTTTACAGACGCCTAATTCAGAGTCTAACAAGCAAGTCTCCCAGGCATCTTGCACGGAAAAATCGAATCGTGACGTTAGCGTTTTGGGAACTCCTCCTAGTGGTTCTAATAATTGTAAATTGGCCGTTGACTGTGTGAAGAGTAATTCGAAACTCAGAGACAAAGGGGAATTTTCGCAGAGCTCGAAGAGCAGCCTCGGAGATTTCAGCAGTAGTACCACTACCACGAGCCTTAGCAATGAAAGTAATCTTAGCCGGTCTAGCTGGAGTAACAGGCCACACATGTCAAAGGACGTAGGATGGGAAGCCATACGTCAGGTGTGGAGGCAGGACGGAAGCATTGGGTTGAGACATTTCAATCTCCTCAAGAAGCTGGGATGTGGCGACATTGGCACCGTCTACCTCGCGGAGTTAATTGGCATGAATTGCTTGTTCGCCATTAAGGTGATGGATAATGAGTTCCTCGCCAGGAGGAAGAAGATGCTTCGGGCTCAAACCGAGAGGGAGATATTGAGGATTCTTGATCATCCGTTTCTTCCGACTCTTTATTCGCATTTCACTTCAGATAATTTGTCATGCTTGGTGATGGAGTACTGTCCCGGCGGTGATCTGCATGTCCTTCGACAGAAACAGCCTGGCCGGCATTTTCTCGAGCCGGCAGCTAGGTGAGTGATTCTTCCTGCTCTTCTTTTGCGCGAATTGAAATTCTCACGGATTATTTGACATTCGTCAGTGACATTTATCTGCTATTCAATTGCCAGGTTTTACGTGGCTGAGGTGCTTCTTGCCCTGGAGTACCTTCACATGCTCGGGATCATTTACCGGGACTTAAAGCCCGAGAACATTCTAGTCAAGGATGACGGCCACATAATGCTCACGGATTTCGACCTATCCCTTCGGTGCCTCGTCAACCCCACTCTCCTCCTTTCCTCTTCTTCGGCCTATGAACCCGCAAAGATATCTGGGCCGTGTGCCGGGTCAAACTGTATCCAGCCATTCTGCACAGGACCATCCTGCCAAGTGTCCTGCTTTAGCCCTAAGCTCTTACCTCCGTCCGCAAGGAGAGGGAAGTCGAAATCCGACACAGCAGTCAACCTTAAGTCCTTGCCACAGCTCGTGGCCGAGCCGACCGACGCACGGTCCAACTCCTTCGTGGGGACCCATGAGTACCTAGCCCCCGAGATCATCAAAGGCGAAGGCCATGGTGCCGCTGTCGACTGGTGGACCTTTGGGATCTTCCTTTTTGAGCTCTTGTATGGCAGGACACCTTTCAAAGGTGCAGGGAACGAGGAGACGCTGGCGAACGTGGTGTTGCAGAGTCTCCATTACCCGGAGTCCCCGACCGTGAGTCCCCAGGCACAGGATCTCATAGGAAGGCTGTTAGTGAAGGACCCGGAAAGCCGCCTGGGGACAGAAAAGGGTGCGGCGGAGATAAAGCTGCACCCATTCTTCGAGGGGCTGAACTGGGCCCTCATACGATGCACGGTCCCACCAGAGCTGCCGGGAGGGTGCTACGAGTTTGGGTCGAAAGGTAAGTTCACGGAATGCAATGCTGCAGGTGAACCCTTGGAGTTTGAACTGTTTTAAGAGGAAGGGAAGGCGAATATATTGAGCGCCTTGTTCTGTAAGTATAAACAATCGTTATTGTATATTGAACGGAGGAAAAGTTTAGTAATACTTTCGGCGGTCGATGCTATTTCTGAGCCGCTCTTTGTCTTCGCCCCCACTTTTGGAGTTTTGTTCCTTAATTATGTCATCTGGCGAAATATTTCGCCAAATGACGTCACAAGTTACAAAATTCCGTCAGTAACCCAACGAAGTCGGCCTTACAAAGGCCGACTTCATGTCGGGTGGCGTCCCGCATGAAGTCGGCATTTGTAAGGCCGACTTTGACCAGATTGCTACGAAGTCGGCCTTAACTTAAAAAAAAAAGGTCGGGGAGAAATTCTCCCCGAGCCTTCCCCTCCCTGCCCTAACCGCCGTCCGCCGTCCCCTTGCCATAGCCGCCGCCGTCCCCTTGCCCTAGCCACCGCCGCCCCGTCCCCGAGCCTCTACCGGATCGAGCCGCTCCGTCCCCAATCCTTCCCATCTTCGAGCCGCTCCATCCTCGAGCCGCCCCATCCCCGAGTTAAGTTCCGTCTCCGCCTTGTCACTGAATCGTTAAGGTGAAAGTTTTGTTTTAATTTAGTTTGTTTATTGTTTTTAATTATTTTTATGAATGTTTAGGGTTGAATTAGGGTAAACAATTATGATATAAGTAATGTTGATGAATTAGGTTAAATTAAGAAATAATTAGGGTTAAGGTGAAAGTGAAAACTTGTAATTGAAGGTAATTATCGAAATGTTAATATAATTGTCTAATAAAGTACGAAAATTCCGTAAAGACGAACCTATCTAAATTCCTTAAACACGAATTAATCAATCGTAATATTCGTAATAATCTAAATTACCCTAAGTAATTAGTTGGTTATTAAATTGAGAACATATTGTAGCTATATTTTATTCAATTTGAAACTATTGTGTTCTGATTTGATAGCTCAATTGATTTAGGAATCGTATTACGATGTCGTCGATTGAGCTATTGATCTTTTTTAATGGAAATATTATCAATGGATCAGACGGGGTTGGTTATGAAAATGGTTCAGTAGCAAGAACAGAAATCCCCAAATTTCTCAATTACGATAATTTTGAACGCATTATATGTCAAGCCGTCGATTTGCAATCAGCAATTCCATTACAGATAGCCCATAGGTATCCTGTTTTGGAGTTCAATAATGTTGACATCAAGCATTATCTGATTCCAATTAAAGTGGATAAAGATGTGAAATTGTTGATTAAGTTTGCTATTGCAAATCCAAGAAATATGCAACAACTATATGTGTTATCCGATATAACGGTGCCGCATGTTGAGGCTGGAATGGTGGCGGTTGAGCGTAATGTTGGTCGTCAAACTGAGAATGTCGAGGGTAGAAGGGTGCCGTTAGATCATAATGTTGAATTGGTTCGTCCTATGGTTGTTGGACGTCAAACTGAGAATGTCGATGCACCAGTGGAACAGTGTTTCCCGATCGACCAATGTTTTACTGTTCCGATGGAAGTTGATCGTCATATGGATTGTGGCGACAGAAATGAAATTATCGTGGCTGAATTAGAGAGGCCATATTCAGTTGGAGAATGTTCTGTTCCTCCGATAGAACATGAACACAATATCCATGAAGATATAATGAATTCCGATGTAGATGTCGACACTGATGATGAGCTTTTCAACGATATGAATGCCGGCAATGAGATGTCAGATGATGATTATGCCGACTCTCAGTTAATCACTGTTGTGGAGTCGGGTGAAGGCAGTAGTAGTTCACGAAGTGCAGTGAAGGAAAAATCGTTGCCCTTTTACAATGAATATATCGAAGACGTACAAGAGAGTTGAGGAGTGGGATTTCCACCCAGTTGTCGAATTATCTGACCTTGTTGATGAATTTCATAAGGGAATGCATTTCAAAAATAAGAATGAACTCATTAATGCGGTGAACAATTTTCATATTATAAAGCGCTGCAATTATGATGTTGTTAAATCCACGAAGACATTATGGAATATATGTTGTTCAGAATTCGACAAGGGTTGTAAATGGAGATTAAGGGCGATCCAACCACAATATGATGATGACTATGCGGTGAGAATTGTTGGAGAACCTCATAATTGCGTCAATCCCGTATTATCGCGGGATCATGTACGATTGGATTCAAATTTCATGGAACCGTTATTCAGATCGTTTGTAAGTGAAACTCCAGAAGTTAAAGTGTCACTCCTTCGCAACTTAGTTAAAGAGAAATATGGATACGAAGTTCTTAGGAGAAGAGTGTGAGATGCCAAGAGGAAAGCGATTTCCCATGTGTATGGCGATTGGGATGAATCATACAACGAGTTGCCTCATTTATTGAATGCGATTCGGGCTTCCAATCCAAATACAAGCGTTGATTGGGGAGGTTCATATATGTGTGGTGATTCGCAGTTTGTTTTTCAGAGGGTATTCTGGTGTTTTGGGCCATCAGTTACGGCTTTCCGCTTTTGTCGTCCTGTAATTAGTATCGACGGGACTTTCTTGTACGGTAAATACAAGCATAAGTTATTAATTGGTTGTGGTTTGGACGGCAACAATCATATCGTTCCTTTAGCTTTTGCAATAGTCGATGAAGAAAGCTATCAGTCGTGGGGATGGTTTTTGAAATGCCTTAAACGTTACGTGGTTGGCGATGAGTGAAATGTTTGATTTCAGATAGTCATTCTGGTATTCTAGCGGCCGTAAACGATGTTGATGTCGGGTGGACGCCGCCTTTTGCACAGTGGAGGTTTTGTATCCGTCATGTAGCTAGTAACTTCAACACGAAATACAAGAATGTGCGTGGTAAAAAAAGCCTAGCCATTGCTGCAAGGAAATGTATGCCACAAGATGAAACTATATCTGCGTCACATTTTGAAAACTATTCCAGAGTCAGCCGATTTCTTCGACGAGATGGATAAGAGTCAATGGACTCTCAGTCACGACGGGAGCTACCGTTGGGGTATAATGACGACTAATTTAAGCGAGAGCTACAACGCAGTTTTGAGGGGTGCTCGATCGCTTCCTGTTTGTGCTTTAGTCAGGAAGACATTCTATAATTGTGTCGCATATTGGAATAACAGAAGAGATGAGGCTGATGCGGCAATAATTAGAGGTGACAAATTCACTAAAGTTGCCATGGATCGTTTCAAAAGAGGAATCAAGAAGGCCCGAAATCATCAAGTCACCCTTCTGGATCGCGCTGAAGGTACATTCGTTGTCAAAACCAGAGGGGTTTATAAAACTAAGAATGTCTTCATGCTGCACAAGAGGTGTTCTTGCAAGAAATGGCAAACCTATCGTGTACCATGTTCCCATGCCCTTGCTTGTTTCGCCTAAGTTAACGTGGATGCCTCAGATAGTATTCACAATATTTACAGTTGGACAAATCAAAAGGCGATATACTCATCTTCATGGTGTTCATTTGATTGTAAAGAAGATTGGGCTGAATTTTCATTTCCAAATGTCGTTCCGAACCCTGAAAGGGCACGAACAAAAGGGAGACCAAGATCGTCTCGAATTCACAATGAGATGGATGTGAGAGAACGACATAGTAGATTGCATTGTGGTCTTTGTAAAAGAGATGGACATAATAGGCGAAGTTGTCCAAACAAATGATAGTGTAAGATGTCTTTAAAGTATCTTTATATGCTTGTATATGATGCACACATGTGGATATGCATATAACTTTTTCTTTTTTCAGGTTGGATCATGGAGCCTGGCCCACAAGTTCCGACTTTGTTGCACTCACAGGAACAACATCGTTCTTCGGTTGTTTGGGATTCATCTTATGCGGAGGTTTGTTTAATATACTTCGTTATTCGTTTATTCAGAATTTCATTACTAATTCCCAAATTTCGTTTGTTTTGCATAACAATGTTTTGAAATGTCGACATCATGAAAGCTCCGTGAAGAAAATACCACGAGACCCCCGTATGGATATCTACCTATGGCAGGCAGGATTTTACGGAGTTGCGAAGATCCCGTTCATTCAACTGGATCATGCGCTAATAACCGCATTAGTGGAAAGGTGGAGGCCCGAGACTCATACTTTCCACATGGCGCATGGAGAGATGACGGTGACTATGGAGGATGTGGGGATTCAGCTGAGATTGCCGATTGAGGGTGACCCCGTCATTGGCTCCACCAGTTTCGACTTTCAAACCATATGCGCGGACTTACTAGGTGAGGTTCCAGGTGCGTCACACATGAAGGCGGGAAGGGTTAAAATGAGTTGGCTGACCTCCCGGTTTGACGTGCTACATCCCCAAGCATCGGATGAACAGGTACGTATGCATACCAGGGCATACATACTACAGCTCATAGGGTCGATGGTGTTCCCGGATAAGTCAGATAACTTAGTGCATCTCATGTGGCTCCCATTATTGGAGGATTTCGATGTCTGTGGTAGCTATAGCTGGGGATCAGCTTGGCTGGCATGGTTGTATAGACATCTGTGTAGAGCTGCATATAAAAGTGCATCACAGGTGGCTGGTTGTTTAGTATTACTGCAGACATGGGCGTGGGATAGATTTCCTCATCTATTCCCCCTTAGACGCCGGTGCAGGCAAAGGCAAGGAATGCCTTTGGCTTATCGATGGGGTGCAGCTCTCGACACCACGACTGTAGCCACGCATGTCTTATCAGTCATTAGGGAAGCGCTGGATAGACAAAGTCCCCAACAGGTATTTTCTTTCGACTTTATCCGCATTGAAATTCTTCTGATTGTCGATATTCCGTTTGGTTGGTTATGTTAGGTCGTTCTTGCAGGTCCTTTGGCATCCATACACAGATGACATACGCGCAAGACTTCCCGATTACTGCTTGGATGGTCAAGATTGCTGGCGAGCACGTGTACCGCTGATATGCTTCTCCATTGTTGAATGGCACTATCCAGACAGAGTGATTCGACAATTTGGAGATCAGCAACTCATACCGGGTATCTGTGACGCCGAAACACGACTCCACCGGATCGACATGCGTGGCAAGCAGTTCGATAATTGGATGCACATTCATGCGAAGTACGTTGAATTGTGGCATCACCGGGGTAGCCACATCGTTCCACTACTATGGGGACAGGACGAGGACTACCATACATGGTACATGCGCCATTCTCGTCCTCATCTATCGCACACAGGGGTCATGCTGAGCGTAGTGGTAAGTTCAATAGCTATTATCTTCATTAATATGTAAATCATGGTATTGATATACTTTCTTCGCAGACGCAACAAATGAGGGATATATCCGTTCGATCCGAGAGAGGTGATCCTTCCGAATTACAACACATCGCCGATATCTCTCGTAGGGGTCATAGCTTCCTCACTCAGTTTACTCCGATGCGTTTGTACGGACGAGCCGAAGGGCTGGTGGATGACGACGAAAAGCTGAGCAGCCGAACGACGATCACCAAAAGGAAGAGGAGGAGGAGGACGAGGAGGATGATGAAGATGAGGACGAAGAGGAGGAGCAAGAGGAAGAAGAAGAGGAGGAGCATCGAGTGGATGACATGTTTGACGTTGAGGACTTCATCATGCAGTCGCAGGAGTACGAGGTATATCCATCTCTTGTTGTTGATCCAACTCCAGTGGTTGCCTTTCAGCCTCCAGCGTATGCATATGCCTCTACATCATCCACTCCCGAGGCACCAAGGAAGAGTAGGAGAGATCGACCATCCGCAGCTGATGCTGAGGACTCCTCTCAGCTAACGCAAATCGATTCTCGGGGGCGGTTTGGAGCCTTCTTTTACTCTCGCAGGAAAGGAAAGAAGTAGATTATGTAATCGTGTGTACTTCTGATACTTTTCATTGAAACATTTTGTTGGATTACTATCATATTCGGTTGGATTACTATAAATTCCTGTCTTCTCTTTGTATTATGTGTATTACAGGTGGTTTGTCTTCCATTGTTGTATTTTTTTTCTTTCTCTGAGGAAAGTCGGCCTTACAAAGGCCGACTTCCAAAGAAATTTTTTTTTTTTGAGTCTTTGGAAGTCGGCCTTTGTAAGGCCGACTTCGTCGCAGTCTGGGCAAAGTCGGCCTTACAAAGGCCGACTTCTATAGAATTTTTTTTTTTTTAAGTCTATGGAAGTCGGCCTTTGTAAGACCGACTTCATCGCAGTCGGGACAAAGTCGACCTTACAAAGGCCGACTTCCATTGAATTTTTTTTTTTTTTAAGTCTATGCAATGGCCGACTTCGTAGCAGTCTGGGCAAAGTCGGCCTTGGACTAAAGTCGGCCTTTGTAAGGCTGACTTCGTTGGGTTACTGACGGAATTTTGTAACTTGTGACGTCATTTGACGAAATATTTCGGCAGATGACGTCATTAAGGAACAAAACTCCCCACTTTTGAATTAGTCGAAAGGAGAAATATAAATTAGATGTAAAATAAATTATTAGTTTTAAAATTTTGGAACTTTATTAATCTCGGCGTTTTGAATTTTGTAATTTGTGATATATCCTTCCACTTGTAATAGTTCGATTTTTTTAAGAACTTACACAAAATATTTTTTTGAGTAACATTTAAATAAAAACATTATTCCCACTTATACAACTTAATATGTATATAAACTAACATTAAATTATAATACACATACTAGAAGATGTTGATAATTATATAATTATCAGTCCTTCCGGGTAGTTGATTTTACTATTATACCCCTCGTTTCCTTAATCCTATTTACAAAATTCGAAGCCCGAATTCCCAATCAATCTTCCAATTTGACAAAACCCTAATCCTCCCGTTTCGCCCCTTCGTCCCGTCATCTCCCCCGGCGACCTCTTCCCTTCCGCCGCCGTTGTACGCCGGCTTCGAGAAATCGGCTGTCGGGACTCTTCTCATCGTCACACTCCGGCGCCGGAAGGCGACTGCTAGTTAGGGCATTTGACCATCAGGTAGGTTTCTTCTTCTCCTTCTCGCTCGGTTCGGTCATGTTAGTAAATTTGTTGCCTTGAATCGTCGGCTCGACGACTGATTTATGGATGGATTTAGTTGAATGGGCATGTGGAAAGTTTTGATTTTTGTTGTTTGATTCTTGCCTCGTTCTGGAACTTTCAGATGGATGTCTGTTGGTCGGTGTGGATTGTGCTTGTGCCGTAATGAGGTTCGAATGAGTGGTCAGTCGGCTTGGATGAGTTGGCCTTTTAGTTTTTGTGTAAGGGTAGTGTTCATGCTGGCTGTGTGTGTGGGACCTCTGGGGATGTAAAAAAAGAGGGCAATTGCCAGTAAATTGGAGAGAAAATGTGGCATCGATGGACTCTCCTGCATGCCTCATTTTCTCTCCAATTTACTGGCAATTGCCCTCTTTTTTTACTTAAATATGCCGAGTTGGGGAACGGATCTGAAACGTTAGGAGGTTGGTTCTTATTTGGTTTCTGAGGAAAAGAGTACTTTGCTAGACTTGTGGGGCGGGGTACACTGGGATACACGAGGACGGGGTTTGTGGTGGCGACTTTTAACTCTGACTAAAATCTAAGGAAGAATTTCCGTACTTCAGGTAGGAGGATGACTAAAGTCAAGACTAATCGTGTTAAGTACCCTGAAGGATGGGAATTGATTGAGCCTATACTTCGTGAGTTGCAAGCCAAGTGAGAGAAGGTTTTAGTGCCTTTCCTGTTTAGTCATCCTTTTTCCTGCTTCCTTTCATGTTGGATGTTGGTGCTGATTTTTCGCATTACTCTGGTACGTAGCTGAGAATGATCCTCATGATGGAAAGCGCAAATGCGAGGCTCTGTGGCCTATATTCAAGAATGCACATGAAAAGAGCCGAAATATTTATGATCTATATTATCGTAGGAAAGAAATTTCCAAGGAATTGTTTGAGTTCTGCTTGGACCAGGGCTATGCTGACAAAAATCCGATAGCCAAGTGGAAGAAGGTAATCTCCTTTACCTTTTTAACTCATTATGTTCTTTGTTTCTTACACCGATTGATTGCCCACATATGATATCATTGTTGCCCTAGTCTGATTTCTCTGTTTGGACAACTACTCTTGGTATAGATCGCCTTTTGTGCACTCGCACCCTACTAAATATGAACCTCGTTGTTTGACTCCATAGCCCGGTTACGAGCAGCTCTGTTGCCTGAGATGCATGCAGCCCAGAGATCACAACTTCGCCACGACATGCGTTTGCCGTGTTCCAAAGCACTTAAGGGAAGAGAAGGTTATGAGTGCATCCACTGTGGTTGCAGAGGTTGCGCAAGCGGGGATTGAATAATGGAAGTCCAAAGAAGCCCCTGTACGCTCGAGAGTGTAATCTGTACATAGACATTGCCTGGATTTAGATCTATTTTTGAAGTATTATTTGTTAATATAATTCATCTACATTTTGTTACTAACGATCAAATCCGAATTCTTGCGTTGTTCGTGTCTAAGTATTTTCAAGTATTTTCAATGTGAGATGATGGCGATCAGATGATTTTTAACGGCCTGTCAATGGGCTGAGAGCCAAATTAACTAAAAATATATTTATTTTGTTAATAAAATAGCAAAATAATATTAATCAAATATATTCTTCCCGGCCAATTGTTAAGTTTTCACCTTTACCATAAATTAAGAACTCTTTTAATTAAAAAAGAGTTAATAAATTAAATCTCATAAAAAATGTACAGTCTCATTTGTCTTTATTATATTTAGGAAATTCATTGTTTTTCTTCGTAGTTTTAATTTTTAATGATTAGGCAAATAAGACTACCAAAACCCTAATTGTGTAACCAAAAACCCTACGTAAGTGCTGTTGGTGCAGCAGGTCAGCGATGAAGAGGAACTACCGGTGCTCCAAGGCGCTCCAGCAGTTCTACTCCGGCGGACCCTTTGCCGTCTCCTCCGACGCCTCTTTTCTAGCCTGCGCGTGCGGTTCATCTATCAACCTCGTCGACGCGTTAAACTCCTCGATCAGGTCCCGCATCGATTGCGACTCAGATGTTACGGCGATTTCCCTTAGCCCCGACGATCGAGTACTCTTCGCTGCCGACCACAGCCGCCAGATTAGGGTTTGGGAGGTCTCCACCGCCAAGTGCCTCCGCCCTTGGAAGGTGATCTTACATAATTGTTTTCTTTTTTTTTTTTTTTGTGACTCCATGGGAGTTTCGGTTTTAGGTGTGGTTTCTTGAAGTAAGAGTTGGATTTGGGTTGTGTGATTTCTGTTAGGGGCACGATGGTCCTGTGATGAGTATGGCATGCCATGCTTCTGGAGGATTGTTGGCAACTGGAGGAGTTGATAGGAAGGTTCTTTTGTGGGATGTTGATGGCGGATTCTGCACTCACTTCTTCAGAGGACACGAAGGAGTTGTTACGGTGATTGCATTCCATCCGAACCCGGAGACTTCTCTTGTATGCTCTGATCTATCCTCTTTTGCGTCAGGCTTAATTGTCTGGTGATTTGATGGCCTGGTCTAGTGGAACCCGTCTTATTTTCATTGTCGAATTATTCTGATGCTTAGCTAATACATTCCTTTGATTGTAGCAACATCTACTCTATCTGATTCTTGCGTATTGATAGGTATTTTCAGGATGTGATGATGGAACAATACGAGTGTGAAATCTCTTTTTGAAGAAAAGTGTTTCTGTTCTGAGATATCATAATTCGAGACGATTGAAGCATTATGTGTCATAAATTGTGCAAGTCCTTCGGCATCATGCTTGGGTCTGGACAATCAACTGAATGCAAGGGAAGATAGGATTCATTTTATTACTGTTGGTGAACTGGGAATTGTGAGGGTCTGGAAATCGGAAGGGTAAAAATTTTTCTCTGGACAATTCTTGGTATATATACTTATTTTTTGCTTCCGAGTGGACTTTTTGTCGCCATTATAATTTGTGATTATGCTTCATTTGGCAGATCCACTTGCCTGTTTAAACACAATGTTTCTGACGTTACTGTCAACTCAGGCACGGATAAATCAGGGATTGGATTTGTTGGGGCTGTTACCCAACCCTCGGATGGTGAATTACTTTGTGTGACTGCCAGTCAACAATTTCTCTTTTATCACCCTTAAAAGGATCAAAATGGGGATCTTTCGCTGAACCTTCTGAAAAGGGTCATCGGATACAATGAAGAAATAGTGGATATGAAGTTCCTGGGAGAGGATGAACAGCTTCTTGCTGTTGCTACTGATGTTCAGGTACTAGTACCTTTTTCAGTTTCCTTCTCAGAAATTTTTACGGGTATGTTTTTTGTAATCAGAGTCAAGTGGGCAACCATAGTGCTGAGATTTGTTTATTCAATCTCACGTGGCAGAGATGACAGTTCTTATTCAGTGTACATGTTGTTTGTGGCTGTCAGCCCTCCAGAATAGAGATATAAAGTGCAATGGGAAGTAAGGATAACTCAGTTAGTATTCTCTCCATTTCTTTCAGATTTATTTCGGATGCTTGTATCTCTTTTTTTTCTACGGTTGATTCAAGCTTTTAGAACTCGTCTTTTGGACAAAAGTGTGGTACTGGTGGATCATATGACTATTTGCCATCTTTTATTCTCTTTTTGTTTGATCACCTTGACTGTCTAATTATGACACCTCGCTGTTCTACAGATTAGGTTATGGAACGCTGATAGCAGATGCTGTATTGCTGTTGGAATTGGACACATGGGAGCTGTGGCAGCAATCACTTTCTCCAAAAAGAAGAGAGATTTTTTGGTCAGTGGTAGCAGGTAACATGATCACTCTATCATCCATTTTCAGCTTTGAAGTTTCAAATCTTTGTTGTTCATGCTATAATTGTAGAAAAGGGGTTGGGGGGGGCGGGGGGGGGGGAGATTAAGAAGTTCCCTATTAGTGGAAAAATGTGAGATTGTGAGAAATAGTTCTTACATGTCCTGACAGCACACCGCATTTACATGTTGGGATTGATAATCCGTTATCGAATGCTGCTACCCTTGAAAGTGTAGATTCTTTTATTGAACTTGTGGGAATCTGAAATTCATTTTTTCTTCCAAATCTTCTTACCCTGTTCTCTGTATATCCTTCCCCAACTATTGAAATGTACTACAAGGTACAGTTTCCTTTCAACTTTCTTTAATTTTCCGGGGCAAATTTCTTTCAAAGATGATACTGGGATGTTTTAAAGGGGTTCAATGAATTAATTCATTCGTTAATTTTAACTTTCCTGTTCAGCTTTCATGTGGTGCGAGTCTCGTCCTATAACCGAAAGGAAGACCTTTTACTGCTTTAACGTGTTTTGCAATCTATTTCTCTTAGATACATAAGAGGTTGCTCCTGTAAATTCAGAAACAGATAGAATGATCATTTGCAGACTCATGTTTCATAATTGCTCAGAGTTACAATTTACTGCCCGAAGATAGATATGTCCTGAAGTTGCTGTTTTGTTCAGTGATAGGACAATCAAGGTATGGAGCATGGATGGCATCTCGGATGATGATTGTCTGGAGCCTTTAAGATTGAGAGCAAGAGCAGTTATTGCAGCTCATGATAAAGACATAAATACCCTTGCTATTGCAACGAATGACAGTTTAGTTTGTTCTGGCTCTGAGGTTAGTATTGTTTTAATTGTTCTGATACTTAGCAATTTAATTACTACCATCACCACGTTTCGAACAAATCGCGTTGCTGTAGCACATACAAATGCTTAGCATTCCAGTGCGTTTATTAGACAATCGCCAATATTTCAGATAAAACAGATGCATTTCCTTATTCCCATTTTTTCTTCACATTCAATTACCAGGACCGAACGGCCGCATATGGAGGCTTCCGGATCTTGTATCTGTGGTAGTTCTTAAAGGTCACAAAAGAGGGATACGGTCACTGGAGTTTTCGCCTCTGGATTTGTAGGAGCATAATAATAATAATAATAATAATAATAATTTAGATTTTATAACATTAGGGGTATTTTGGGAATATCACGTTATATTTCTTTTTTAGTATAAATAAGGCCTTAGGGTTTCTAAGGAGAACAATTGTTATTTTACCTATTATCTGATTTTTAAGAATTTCTTGAGGTTTTCTTACAAACCCTAGAATTTTCTATCGACTTCATCATATTCGTTTTCTCCTCGTTCTTCCGTGATTTATCCTATTTTCGCTACGCTACTCCATCAATTGGTATCAGAGCATAATAATAATAATAATAATAATAATATTTTAGATTTTATAACATTAGGGGTATTTTGGGAATATCACGTTATATTTCTTTTTTAGTATAAATAAAGCCTTAGGATTTCTAAGGAGAACAACTGTTATTTTACCTATTATCTGATCTTTAAGAATTTCTTGAGGTTTTCTTACAAACCCTAGAATTTTCTATCGTTCCCTTCATCCTATTCGTTTTCTCCTCGTTCTTCCGTGATTTATCCTATTTCCGCTACGCTAGCCTGAGTTCTACTCGAGGGTTAGAGTTTAGGGTTTTATGATGGCTAATCGCGGTAGAGGCCGTGCGAGAGGGGTTCAACATCAACAGACGGAACTTGCTGATATGCGAAGTATGATTGAATATCTATCGCATGCAGTCCACCTGCTGCGACGGGAACGCGTGGGAGCCCGAATGGAGATTCTGGAAGGCAACCACAACCCCTTAGACATACCGGAAGGTAGTACTGAGGATGAATATGATGAAATCGAAGACAATCCTTTCCATGAAGCCGGATCTGTAAACAACATAGGAGGAGGTGGATTGGAAGATAGATGTGCCCTAGATCTCAAAGATGGTGGGATCGAAATTGAAGTTGCAGACTTTAACGAGAAGATGCACGACTGGAAGGCTAAAGAAGAGTTCGATGAAGAAATAAAGCCTATTTATGATGAATATCCTGATGAGGACGAAAATATTATTGATGTATATCCAATCGAAGGGGAGTCAGTCGTCATCGAAAGGGTCATGTCATTTGCTCAAGTGGAAGTCAAAGATTGGCATAGGGATATTATGATCGATGCTCGTGACAGTGAGGTTTCCGATGTTATAGCACATAGTGAATACTCACAGATAGTTATTTTCACAGATACAGTGGACACTTATCTCAACCCTTATGAAGAAAAGAAATACACCTTCCATCCTCTGACGAAAGACATCAAAGAGTTGGATACAATTGGGGAAAGAATTAGAGGATTTTTTTTGTGGCAATGAATTCATGGACGAGAGCAAAGAAGGATATGATAACTACACAAGAATTGCTAAGCCGCCAGAATGGAGTTTACTTTTCCAACGCGGGGAGAGTGATATGGGTGGTATTGATGAAGCTGCTTTAGATCGACCATCACATGTCACTCAGATAACAAATGATATACGTGTGATGGCATCTGGAGGAAAGGCCCGTAAAGGTGGTGTGGATGTGCCTTTCGCTTGAGATAGCAGAGAATATTTAAGGAAGAAATACATTGGAAAAGAGGTTACTTTCAAAATAGATTATGTGGTGTTGTCCATCGGTCGAGAGTTGAGCTTTGTCTTTCTAGATGACAAAAATGTTGCTTTATTGGTCGAATCCGAAGGTTGGACAAAGGTCAGAGAATATTGTCAACAGAAAGGAGATGCAGTCCTTTCCTAACAGAGTTCATTCGTCTCAAGGAGCAAGTTAAAAAAGGTCTCGGTCGTTTGAGCAAGACTTTTGGTGCTGCTGAGGCTTTCATCATAAATATTCCTCCATCTGCTATTGGTAATCTCACCAACTTGGATGCCATGGGTTTGCTGGCTGCAAGTAAAGGTAGGCCCATGCAAGGAATTGTGGAGCATGATCGAGATGGCAGCACATTTCAGGTGAATTTGCTTCCAGAGTTTCAATTTGTTCAAGTTTTCCTCGTAAGAGTCCAGGATCCTTCAACGGGCAGGAGGACAATCACCAAGAATTCTGCTTCAAAAGAAGCAAATGAAGTTGCTTCTTCTTTATTATCTGCCCAGTGGCTTGCGGTTTCGATAATCACATCTAATGAAGTTGCTCCGAACTCGTTTGGATTGGAAGCCGAGCACTTTACGGAAATACGAGTGCTTCATAGAGATGTTAGCATTTTCTTGGAAGGTGTTGACAAGTTCAACAACTTATTAGGCTTCGTTTACTACTCTGACACGGAATCAACAATGGAACTGGCTTTGGAGCTTGTTGAATGCGGATTGGCTAAATATGTTGAATGGAGCGCTAACATGTTGGATGTTATAGCCAAGAGAAAACTGAAGGCTACCGAACTTCAAGCTTCTTTCAGTTCTGACAGAGTCATGGATGTTTGGCTTCTAGAGCAGGCTGAGCAAGTTGCCAAAAGGAAGAAGCTGAAGATATGGGAGAACTATGTAGAAGGGCAGGAACAGACAAACAGATTGTCTGTTGAGAACAGACAGAAGGGAGTGCTTCAGATGGGGTGGTGGAAGTCCTTGGCGGTGGTCAGTTCTATATCCAGACAGTAGGGGATCTCAAGCTAACATGCATACAACATCAGCTTTACGAAGATGAAGAAGAGTTGAAGAAGATTGATCCTGAGATTTATGCGGAGATCGTCGAAATTTTCGCGTTGGAGTTGTGAACTTTTCCAACCCGAGGAGATTGATGCAGGAGCATAATAATAATAATAATAATTTAGATTTTATAACATTAGGGGTATTTTGGGAATATCACGTTATATTTCTTTTTTAGTATAAATAAGGCCTTAGGGTTTCTAAGGAGAACAATTGTTATTTTACCTATTATCTGATCTTTAAGAATTTCTTGAGGTTTTCCTACAAACCCTAGAATTTTCTATCGTTCCCTTCATCCCATTCGTTTTCTCCTCGTTCTTCCGTGATTTATCTTATTTCCGCTACGCTACTCCATCAGGATCAGTGTGTTCTAACATCATCTGGTGATCAGACAATAAGGATCTGGGCTATATCTTGTCTGAAGACTTTTGAAGGTCATACTGCTATGGTGTTGAAAGCATCATTTCTAACACGTGGGACGCAGCTGGTTTCTTGTGGTATGAATCTTGCTATTGTAGAGCTTCCCCCCCCCCCCCCCCTTTCCTTAATAAGCAGCAATAATGAGTATCATTTCAATACTTCCAGGTGGTGACGGTATGGCAAAATTGTGGTCTGTGCGGACAAGTGAGTGCATTTCCACTTGTGATGAACATGAGGATAAGGTGCAGAGCTGTCTTTCTTCTTACTTCGTTTTATATTGTTTCTCTGTGATATTGTCCGAGATCCCTTCACAATGTCAAATGTAAGGAGGATCCAATCATGTTCTCACCTGAAAGGTTGCCAGCATGATGACCTACCATGTCGATTTCACCGAGATGTTTTGTTCTGAAAAGTTTCTTATCTGCAGATTTGGGCGCTAGCGGTGGGAAATAAAACAGAAATGCTTGCAACTGGCGGTGTTGATGCTAATATAAATCTTTGGTATGATTCAACTGCTTCTAATGAGGAAGAAGCATTCCGTAAGGAGATGAATGTCAGAAATATCTTCACCATCTCTTTCTATTATATCAAATGGAATTTTCTCTTTGCCTTTTCGACAAATAAGAAAGTGAGACGTGATCAACTCAATCTATTTATTTTAATTTTTGGCA
Organism: Melastoma dodecandrum; assembly: GCA_029817715.1. Taxonomy (NCBI): domain Eukaryota; kingdom Viridiplantae; phylum Streptophyta; class Magnoliopsida; order Myrtales; family Melastomataceae; genus Melastoma; species Melastoma dodecandrum. The sequence goes on along the minus strand of JARUPY010000079.1, from coordinate 2,628,595 downwards.
TTTGGTGGGATTTTTTGGCATCTAGCACTTTTCCTTTTGAGGGTTTGACAACTCAAATATGTTGGATATGTAGGAAGAAAGTGTTCCGAAAGGTCAATAACTAGATAATGCAGTGTCAGATGCTGATTTCAATAAGGCTATCCAAATTGCATTTGAACTTCGAAGGCCCCATAAATTATTTGAGTTGTTTGCCAAGCTTTTCAGGTAATAAAGATCGTTAAAAAGAGAAGGAAATGGTGACATGCTTACGGTGAAAAGTGAGCCCCACCAACCATGGCTTGTGGAAGGAGCCTTGGGCCTTGATTAACACTAATTAATCACGTTTAATTATCGTTAATAATTCAGCTTAATTAATCTTAATTAATCCAACTCTTTAATAGCTTTGTCGTGCTTTTAAACTTGTAGTATTTGTGGTCAAATTTTAGCTATTAATCCGTAAGAATGTGGGTTGTCCGCGGACGACATCGAGGAGTATTTTGACAGCCCTTCACGCTCTTCAACCACTCTTTCTCTGGTCCGCATTATTCATGTTTTCTCCACCTTTAGGGCTGAAATAATCTTATCGTCAAAATGTCAATTTGTCGTCCACACGGATACTTCCAGGTGTTACTCCCACACTTAGGAGGGTGTTCATATTACTCATGGAAGTGTCTTTAGACATTGGACATCATCCTTGAGTATCGTTCGCATCAATCCATTCTTTACGTATTCGAATCGTTCATTCACTGTTCCTGACTCAATCTTACTATATCGTAAATTTTTTCTTCTCATTGCACATTCATACCATATGTACAATCACATTTACATTCATAACTAGAAAAATATGGGTTATTACATTCTCCCCCCTTAGGGCATTTCGTCGTCGAAATTTTTTAGTCGAAGAGGTGAGGACGTGTTGTCCTCATGCATTCCTCGGATTTTCATGTTTGCTCTTTAACTCTGGCTCTTCTCCAGAGTATTCGTACCAATGGCGTCTTTCTTCTACGAGTGATCCGTTCTTTCTGCCCGATTATTTGCATCGGTTCCACCGTGACACTCATGTCCTCATTTATACTCATGATTGTGGTCTCCATCCATTTCTCCGGATCTGGTTCATGCTTCCTTAGCATGGGGACGTGAAATACATCATGACAATGAGATAACTCTGGAGGTATGGCTACTCGGTATGCCACTTTCCCTATGCGTTCCGTGATTTGATATGGTCTGATGTACCGCAGACTCTACTTATGCGGTTTGTCCATCCGAAATATTGATTTCATCGGGGATAGCTTGAGAAATACTCCATCACCTACATCAAACTCCATGGGTCTCCTTCGTCGTTCCGGATAACTCTTTTGCTAACTTTGAGCAGTCTTCATACGTGCTCTTACTACGGTGATTACATCCGATGTCTCCTTAATTATCTCATGTCAAAGACTCTTTCCCCGAGCTCTCTTTAACATAATGACAACTTACAATTCCTCCCGTATAAGGCTTCAAAAGGCGTCATTCCAATGTTTGTATGGTAGTTGTTATTGTACATGAACTCCACCAAGGGTAAGTGATCAACCCAACTACCCTTCCATTCAAGTGCACAAGCTCGAAGCATTTCCTCCAAGATTTGTATCGTACGCTTCGTCTGCCCATCCGTTTGGGGATGAAATGATGTACTCATTTGGAGTTTCGTATCCAAAGCCTCTCGAAGATTCCTCCATAATTTAGCCGTGAACCTTGGGCCTCGGTCGGACGTAATAATATGTGGTACTTCGCGGTATTTCACGATTTCCCGAATATAAATCTTCGTTAATGTTTCCGGCGACTAATTGATTTGCATGGAAATGAAGTGACCTGACTTTGTGAGTCCATCTACCACCACCCATACAGAATCCATGCTCCGACCACCCTTCGGTAAGTTCGTGACAAAATTCATAACTATGTCTTCCCATTTCCATTCGGGCACTGGAAGTGGCTCAAGCAATCCTCCCGGCCGTTGATGCTAATTTCTACCATTTGGCATGTTGTACAACAATTCACATACTTAGCAATTTCTCGTTTCATCTTCGGCCACCAATAATACTTCCGTAAGTTTCGATACATCTTTGTGATTCCCGAATGTATATTATAAGTGCTTTTGTGGGCCGCATCCATCAATCTCTTATTTACCCCTTGCTCATCCGGTACACATACTCTATTATCAAACCTTAGCAATCCATCTGAAGAACAAAATGGGAATACGCTTTAGTTTCGAGTCCTTCTCGAATGATGTTTAAATATTCATACCGAGTTTTAACTTTCCTTATTATTCGTATCACATCTGGTTCTACTTGTCCCCACACCACGTATAAGTTCCTGTCTGGTTCCTCCATGGTCAAGTCCAAGTTGTTCAATTGTTCCACCTAATAGGATTCATCCACCCTTAGATTCATAAGGGCGCAATGTTTTCGACTCAATGCATCCGCCACTACATTTCCCTTTCTCGAATGATATGAGATACTACAATCATAATCCTTTAAGAGCTTCATCTATCTACGTCGCCATTCAAATCTTGTTGGGCAAATAGATACTTTAAGCTCTTATGGTCGGTAAACACCTCAAACTTTTCTCCATAAAGATAGTGTCTCCATTGTTTCAATGCGAATACCACCGCCGCAAACTCCAACTCGTGTGTCGAGTAGTTCTCTTCATATTTCCTTAATTGTCTAGAAGCATACGCCATGACTTTCTCGTGTTGCATTAACACGCACCCAACGCCATTTGAAGACACATCATAATACACCACAAATCCACCGGGTCCATTGGGAATGGTTAAGATTGGAGCGCTTGTCAGTATGTTATCACTCTTTGCATTTTTTTGTCCATTCAATCCGGGTATGCTTTTCAACAATTTCGTCATTGGGACAACAATCTTGGAGAATCGCTCAATGAATCTTCGGTAGAGGAAACTTCGCTCCTCTGAGACGTTTGCCAGTCGCGACCAATTCTTAACAGCTTCTATCTTGGATGGATTCACCACTACACCTGAGGCTGATATGACATGTCCAAGGAATGCAACTTTCTCAAGTAAAAATTCGCATTTGCTTAGCATGACATATAACTTATTCTCTCGTAGTGTCCTTAAGACGATAGTTAACTGTTCTTTATGCTCTTCTCGACTCTTTGAGTGCACAAGAATATTGTCTATGAATACCACCACGAAGTGGTCTAGCTACGGTCGAAATACTTGGTTCATTAATGACATGAATACGGCCGGTGCATTCGTTAATACACAGGGCATCACCCTAAATTCATAGTGACCATATCTTGTTCGAAAAGTGGTCTTCGGAATGTCCTCTTCCCTTGCTCCGATTTGATAATATCCCAACCGAAGATCTATTTTTGAATACATAATTGATCCTTGTAATTGATAAAATAAATCATCGATTCGGGAAGTGGATAACGATTCTTAATCGTGTTTTGATTCCACAAACGTTCGGATAACGCTTGCATCCTCTTTATTACCGTGGCCAATAGATTTTTTCAGCGTGAGGGTTTTCTGCTAATTGGGATTCGACAATGAGTTTGAGTCAATGATTTGGTGTTAAGCTTTTGATGTAGTCAATACATAATCTCATAAAACCATCCTTTTTCTTTACAAACAATACAGGAGCACCCTATGGACTTACACTAGAATGCACAAAACCCTTATCGACAAGCTCAACTGCGCCTTCAATTCTTTAAGTTCAGCCAAACCGGTACAGAGTACGAGAGATAGGAGCTGTCCCGAGAACAAGTTCAATCACAAACTCCACATCTCTTTTCGGTGGCAGCCACGGTAACTCTTCTGGAAGACACCCGCAAAGTCCAGACCACGTCAATCCGCTCCAATACTGGTAATTCGGGTCCTTTGTTAAGCACTGTCGCAAGAAACACTTCACGTCCCATCGTCAAAAGATTGGTGCACCCGCATCGCCAAAACCATCAAAAGTCGGCCGCATCCTCCATATCCTATGTACTCGGGTGGTTCTTCACTCGCCGCGTCGATCAAAAGGCGCTTCTTCTCGCAGTCCACTTGAGCATGGCTCGAAGCCAACCAATCCATGCCCAAGATCTCTTCAAAGTCATTTATTTGAAACATGAAAAGATCAATCAAGAACTTCAAATCAGCTAGCATCAATTCACAATTACGGCATACATCATCAACGATAAACTCATCACCCGTAGGTAACACAATCCTCATATGCCTCTCAACTCTTTCAACTGGCCAGCCATGCTTTTCCACACATTCACGTTATATAAATGAGTGTATGTCACTCGTATCAACAAGGCATGCAGCAGAATACCTCGGATTCAAATAGTACCTAAAATCACTCCGCGAAATGCAGTTGCATCCGCCTCGGTGGCAACATTCAGCCTCCCTTTCTTCGAAGGTCCACTCATAGATTCCCTTGACGCCGACACAGTAGGTGCGAGTCTCGTGCTTCCACTCGGCCTTGGTGCGCTCGATCCCGCCGCACTGGTCCCCGTCAATCCCACTCCTTGTGGGCAATTCTTTCTTATATGACCAGGTCGTCCGCTCTGGTAACATACCATCTCATTTGTCGCTCACACAAACCCAAAGTGGCTTATCAAACGTACATATCGCCACACAAATTCAGCCACCATTAAGCACATTCAAGGCAGCCACAACCCACCTTTTCAATGTCCATGTATCTCGAACAACATCATGTCCTTATCACTCCAAGCTTAACCCAAGCTCTAATACCATATGAAAGGGACCTACGGTTTCCTAAAATAAAACCCATCAACCATTTCATTAATAATTGAAAAATATTACACAATTCATTTACACTTGAGTTATAAATATTTGTATAACGTAAGCTATCTACCGAACATGAATGTAAGCATGTGTTAGTTCATTTCAATGACCTGCCAAAACACACAATAACGTTAATCAAATGACTAAGTGCGGCAGCTCAAACATGTACAACCAATTGCCCATGTCATCCCTTAATGTATCTCAAAATCGAGACGTCGTCTCAAAATTCGGACATATACCGTTGCGTTTCCAATTCTTCAAGGATCACAACTAAGTTATTTCCAGCGGCGTCCGGGAAAGTCTACGCACGCCCCATAAAAGCCTCATAATAATGTACTTTTAGTCACACAACAAACCTCTACCACATATCAATTCATCTGGGTACGCAAAATCACAGAACTTCCTTCCGTGCCTTGGCTTTTTGTCCATCTTTTCCGGCTAACTAGGCTGATCAATATACCATTCCGAGGTTGGATATCTTCTGTCCAAACCATTCTCATGTCTACCTCACAAGGCAACACTATGGGCGTGTCAATATATCATCGTAAACTTCCATTCCGCCCACGAAACTTGGCTTGTTCAATCACTTTCATTTATTCGTTCTTCCCGCACCTTACAAACCCTCCTCTTACCGAGGAGTATCAATTCCGAACCAGCTATGAATGACCATAACAAGTCCTCTTTTCAGCCCATGTTCATTCAATAACATTGTCCAATATTCGTAAGTTTGCATCTACGAATGTCCGTGCTTGTCCGCAACCATCTCATTCAAAGTTTTAACCTTTTCTTTTCTCAAAACCGACGGACTAGCCCGTCCATCCCCATTTTCCCTATTCCCGGGACTCAATTATATGCCAAGGCGTACACTCCGAATGGGCAGCCACGTACATGTACGAGCATAAGCAAAACAAACCATTTTACAGCCTAATGCACACGCACACAAATCGGGAAATTCACTCCCGAACAACCTATATTCACCACGAGCATTCATTCATAACTTAATACAACCTCCACCTCATGCATACGGATGAGTTCCCGCATGATCAGCTCCCACACGTTTGACGTTCGACACCCAGATTCCCAATCGTACACCTCCGGTCAACCCACATGCGGTGATAATCCACCCATCCGTCGCATAACCGAGGGTCCAGGGCACCGTCTCCTACTATCCCAATAGTCTGGCAATCATCTTTCCCTCATCAAACAACACATTCACATCGAGCAAAACTCAAGGCTAACGAGCTTCATGGCTGTTACACAAGAAGAAAAACGGAGGGAATCGAGTACTGTACCTTCCGGCTTGTCCGGAGCAAAAAGCTCCAACACTTTCCTCCTCCGAGCTACTTCTCCATAAAGGGGTCTTCCCACTCTCTTCCTCGAAGGTAATCATTTCGTCTCGCTCCCATCTTCCTTACCAAACCAGTTCCCCTCCTTCTTTCTCTTCTTTTCTCCATTTTCTACTTCTCCTTCTCCTTCTCCTTCTTCTTCCTCCCCTTCCTATAGACGTTTTTCAGATATGTCCCCCTCCTTTTCCACCTCTTCTAAGCTTCTTATTAGTGTCCTTAAATGATGAAAAGTGGGTCCCTCCAACCATGGCTTGTGGAAGAAGCCTTGGTCCTCGATTAACACTAATTGAACACGCTTAATTAGTGCTAATAATCCAGCTTAATTAACATTAATTAATTCAACTCCTTAATCACTATTTTATCTCAGTTGACCAGCTTTGTCGTGCTTCTAAACTTATATGATTTGCCGCCAAATTTCAGCCATTAATCCACATGAAAGTATCGAGGGGTATTTGGGCAGCCCTTTAGGACTAATCCCCTTGGGGTCCACTAAACTCCAGCCAATTGCTTCTTTATGTTCTTGCAGTAACTCCAACAAATTCTTCAACTACTTGTCATCTAAATATTAGAAATAATTACCGGTAAAGTATGACACTCACCCAAAAAATGCATATTTCAAATGTAAAGACAGGGGTTTGACTTCCAGCATTGGAGGCTCTATAATGGATGGCTTCATTGAAGATTTTGATAGATCGACTCCGAGAGGTTTAACATGTTGCACGTACTCCACTTCTATGGAATCCTCTTCTATCATCGGCAAGAAATCTTCATGTTCCTTCTGTTGAATCAGGTAACTCTGCTCTTTGTTACAACTAAAACATTCATCAGTAGTATCAATGTGCTTCATAGTGTTAAAAATATTGAAAGTCACTTCCTGATCATGAACTCGCATTTTTAGAATCTGTCTGCCACATCTATGGATGTTCGACCTATTGCAAGGAACGGTCGACCAAGTATAATCGGCGCCTCATTATCAGCGTCCATCTCGAGAATTAAAAAGTCTGCTGGCAAAATCAAATCAGCAACGTTCATCAACACATCATCCACTACCCCCCATGGGTGTGTAATCGATCGATCCGCAAATTATAATGTGACTGTTGTTGTTTTTGCTCCTTCAAGTCCTAGTTCCTGAAAAATCGAATGAGGCATTAAATTAATTGAAGAACCAAGATCACATAAAGCATAACTAAAAATTTCAGAACCAATGCGACAAGGGATAGTAAAACTCCCTAGGTCGGCAAGCTTTGGCGGGAGTGGTTTATCCAATGCCATGTTACACTCCTTCGACAACGGAATCACTTCAAATTTCTCCCAACTTCGCTTCTTTGATAAAATATCCTTGAGAAACTTTGCGTACGTGGGCATTTTTTTGATTGCCTTCGATAATGGGATGTTGATATGTAGCTGCTTGAAAAGCTCCAGGAATCGCATGAATTGCTTCTCGTGCTCCGTCCGTTTCAATTCCTGTGGAAATGGTGGCGGTGGGTAATTCACTTGTTGTGGTTGGGATGTCTTCTTACGCCATTCATGATTCCATGCCTTCAGCTCCCTGGTGAGTTCGGGACTTCTCTTTTCTTCCCGTTCTTCATCTAGGTTAGCCACCACTTTCTCGAGTTGATTTTCTGATGGAGAAACTTTGTGAAGATTTTACTAGGGTGCACTTGATTCATCCATAGTTTGCTCGATGCCCCCTTGTCTAAATTCCTCCTCGAGTGACACCTTGTTTTCCTGGCTTGAGGAAACAATGTGTTCGTTGATCACCTTTCCAGTTATGAGGTTCATGGCCTTACATTGTTCCTTTGACTTTGGATTGATCTCGGTGTCACTCGGCAAGTTTCTCGGTGGCCTCGAGGCGATCACTGATGCAAGTTGACCCATGTGATTCTCCATGGTCCTCGTCGATGCTTCAAGACTTCTTATAGAAGAGCTTTGAAAGGAAATCAATTGCGACATGCCATCAATACTTACTTTTTCCTTCGTGAACTATTGTAGTTGTCCTAGAATTCCCGGAGGCTCAAAATTTGGCTTCATTTATACGTTCGAGCTTGATCCAATGGGCTGTCCTGTGTCTCTCTCCAAGAAAAATTAGGATGGTTTCTCCAACCTGCATTATAAGTGTTAGAAAACGGGTTACCTACTCCTCGATTGAAGTTTCCCATATAATTTGTTGTCTCCGCATATTTGCCGGAGTTGTGTTCTCCTCCATAGACCTCGCAACACATCACATTCATCTTTAATTGCCCTTGCATCATCCTTGTGACAGCATCAATCTTGGCGTTTATATGTGTCAATGAATCCACATTCATCATGCCTTTTGTCTCATCTGTCCTCGTTTATTGCCCCAGTGGTAAGTGTTGATCGCCATATTTTCCAACAATGGGTATGCCTCATCGGTTGGTTTTGCCATCAATGCTCCACCTGCTGCAGCGTCAATCGATGTCTGAACTGTTGGTAGTAATCCATTGTATAATGTCTATACGATTAGCCACTTTGGAAGGTCGTTATGTGGACACTTCCGGAGTGATTCCTTATACCGCTCCCACGCCTCGTACAAGCTCTCCCCGTCAAATTGCATAAAGGTCGTAATATCTCACCACAGCTTCACGGTCTTCATTGGGGGAAAGAACTTTATCAGGAACTCTCGAGCACGTCGTAATTGAACCGGGCGTAAGGGAATATAACCACGTATTTTCTTTGTCTCGTAAGCTGAATGGAAACAATCTCAGTCGGATTGCATCGTCGGACACACCATTGCTCTTAAACGTATCACAGATCTCAAGAAAACTTGCAATATGGGCATTCGGCTCATCGCTCACACTTCCACCAAATTGATATTGATTTTGAACTAGTTGGATGATGGCCGACTTGATCTCAAAATTATTTGCTGTAATTCCGGGTTTCCGCCCATGTCCGGACATCTGCTACGAATGGAATCGCATAGTCTCTATTTTCAAGAGCCATCTTCTCTTTTTGTTTTCTGAGCTTTGCTTCTTTCCTTAGAGCACGATACGTCCGCTCGATCTCAGGGTTATACTCTAAAGAATTAACACTTTGTCTTTGTCGCATCCACCGAGAGTAATCCTACGGAAAGAAAAATAACATGAAAAAGTCTAGTCCAATATCAGTGAATCATGTATTGATATCAGGAAATCAAAATTAGTCCCCGGCAACAGCGCCAAAAATTTATCCTGCTAAAAATATGTTGTGCGCAAGTATACACACATATCGATTATAGCACGTAAGATATCGTTCCCATGAAGATTAATTGTTCCTGAATACCAAATCAAACCACCTAATAATTAATTAATTAATATCAATCCATTCCTTACGTATTCGAAACGTCCGTTCACCGTTCCAGACTCAATCTTACTATCTCGTAATTTTTTCCTTCTCATTGCTTATTCATACCATATGTACAACCACATTTACATTCACAACTAGAAAAATATGGGTTACTACAGCTTTCCCATTATTTAATAGGTAAACCAGATTGAAAAAGCAATGCTCTTGCTACATTCACTATGTGTTGATGCTTCCTTTCAACAATGTCATTTTGTTGTGGAGTTTCCACACATTACCTTTGATGTAACATTCCTCTTTCTTTGTAAAAACTATGCATCATGAACTCTTTCCCATTATTTGACTTAATGCCTTTAACAGAAACATCAAATTGTATTTTAACCATCTTGCAAAACTGTGGTATTATGAATGCAACCTCTCATTTAGATTTGAGTAAATAAAGCCAAGTAACACGAGTGCAATCATTAACTATTGTGAGAAAATATTTAAATCCATTCATAGAATTGATTGAGTAAGGCCCCATATGTCACAATGGATTAAATCAAATTTGTTGGCAGATCTGAGATGATGCACAAGAAACACTTTGTCTCTGTTGTCTTGCATAATAACAAATGAAACAAATTCTTTTATTGAAGCAAGGTTGCAATTGATTACATCTTTGCATGGGTTTGAGTTTTTCATATGATGGATGTCCTGCTAAAAATATATTGTGCGCAAGTATACACACGTATCGATTATAAGGTAATCCGAGTTAATTCATAAACCGACACTAATCGTATTTCAGAAAAATAATCACGCAAGCACATCAAAGGACACCGGACTTTCAAATAATTAATTCACATTCAAAATCACTTCGACAAGTCTCGCAAATTTAGCACCTTAGATAAGAAAATTAGTTCATTTTAAAATAAGAAGACATCTAAAGTTTAGAAGAAAATAGCAATGACATAGAAATCAATGAAAATAGAAAAGGAACGCCTTCCCAGCATCTCCTCCTTCTCTTTAGATCAAAAGTCTAAAGCTAAAAAGAAAAGCGTGACCCTAACTTCCCCCCTCTCTAGGGTAAACCTGGGAAATATATAATATCCCTATAAAAACATTTCTTAATATTCTAAAAGATTCTAAAAAGACTAAATAGAGTAACTACTCATGCTCTTTCTGTTCAAATCGTAATATTGAGGAAGATTTAGTAGTTGGGCGAGATCTTATACAAATTGACGACGGTCGCGTCTCTCCCGCAGACGGACATGTCATTCACTTAGCAAATTCCCCAAAGACGCGTCCTTCAAATTTGACGATCGTGTCTTTCTGCTCTCTGTATGCACTGGTCCTGAAGGTCGCGTCCCTAAGATTGGAGAATGCGTCTTCCGCTATTGTGTTAATTTCTGCACTTTATCATTTTTCATCTCTTTTCTATTTGCCCATCTCCTCATTTTCCTGTACTAAGTCAAAACAAATCTAAGATGTATCAACTAATTTCCACTTGATATCAAAATAAACGCAAAATCTAATAAAATAATAAAAAACCGACTTATCACTAAACTAAACTAAAAATACGATAAAGGCTATAAAAGTCTAACATTAACTCGCTTAACTAGCCTCGTAAAGCCCCATTAAGAGTACCAAATAACTCTACTTTCATAAAGTTATCAATGGATGACCTAATCTATAATTCCAAATGTCGAAATCAGAGTCAATGCTAACAACACATGAAGTGGACAACATTTGATGATCTTTCTTGCAAGATGTATAATCCAGTTCTCTCTCTAGCATGTCCAATCATCCTCCATGACGATAAGACCTGAATAAAACACAAGTTTTCGAGGAAAACAATACAATATATATGCCTGTATTCATGAGCTGACTGACCGAAATGAGATTTATCTTAAAGGATGGTATGAACAAGACATCTTTAAGAATGAGATCATTACAAAGTTGAACATCTCCTATGTGAGTGACCTGAACAATTTCACCATTTGGAAGAGCAACAGACAAGTTTTGTATAGGTTTATGTCTATGAAAGAAACTAAGATCACTAAAAAAAATATGGTTAGTTGCTCCAGTATCTACTATCTATTGTGAGGAAAAATCATTGGTAGGATTGCTGTGATTTCCATAAATGGAAATACCTGCGGCATTTGAAAAAATTTGTCAATGAGAATCAGAAAGATTTTGTGAGGAAGGATATGCAGCAAACTTTTTATGAGATACAGATTGATCCGATGGTGTATGCTGTCCTTTTTGTTTATTGAGCATGTCCATCAGTTTCTGAACTTGCTCCTTTACTTCATTATGCCTGGATTAGCTGCACCATTTGAATCTATTCCAGACACTAAAGCAACCCAAGAAGACACAATCTGACTAGTCATCCTTCCTCTTCTTCCCACAACTGAATTTGGAAATCCAATGAGATGAAAACATCTTTCTTTAGTATGATCTTTCTTCCCACAATGAGTGCATACTAAATCCCGCTTTCTCTGCTTTCTTTTTGGATCACCAAATATCCCAAATATCTCCCACGGTATTCCATCACCCACACATTGTTTATCTCAGGCGTATATCGTCGTCATTATTATTAAATGCGAAAGAGGTCCGACGCCAACCACGTTGGCTTGAAATCCCATTCAAATATCCTCTTGATTTTTTTAACTCATCGTGATCCCTGATGTTGACTGTCCTCTATGCATGTTGAAGTTACAACTCTGCTTCCAGAGGTAAGTTCATCGTATCCTTGAATTGGTAGTTGTTCATCGTGCCTGAGTTGCTTCATGTGCTGTTGCACCCTCGTCTGTAGTAGTATTGTTGTCCCGGCGAGTGCTGCGCGATCTTCGACCTCCTAAACCAAATGCCCAGAATCGTTTGATGTCTTAGAAAGGAATTACCGAAAATCGCTACTTTTTTTTATAAGTAAAATAGGAAGATCATAAGTAAAATCGCTACTTAAAGTAGTAACTTTGTGGACATTTAACAAGCACCATGAATTCACTACTTCAAGGACGATTTCTGAATCCGTTTTGAAAATTATTTTATAATTAACTCATATTCTAGTTGAGTTGATCGCTGCTGGACCTCTTATACTTTATTAAATATCTTATATTTATATGCATGTATATTTAAAAGGGTAAAACGAAGATACTAAAATTTCACTCATCCTTAGTTTTATAAAAGGGAGTTGTAGCTCATCGAGGTGTGTAAAACCGCGTCTCATGGCGGGCTTCCGTGGCTCTGGCGGGGCGTGAACGCTCGACCTCTGGCTCTGATACCACTGTTACAGTAGACAACGCCAAATGTCCTAAAAGCTCGAACTGTTGGGTAAAAGCGTGTCATACTATATATTTTCATTTTCAATAAATGCATAATTTTTTAAACTTTAATGGTATTCGGATAATTTTTTTCAAAAACATCTATCTATATTTAAACAGAAACATGCGGATATGGGCATTTGGGCCAATTGAACTCTTTATTGGGCCTAGGCCCATATATACTCCCCCTCTTCCCCCAACTCTCCTCCTCCTCCTCGTCTCGCGCGCACTCTCGGAGGTTCCGGCGGTCATCGGCGCCGATACCCTCGCCGGTCGGTGCTCCCATCCTCGATACACGGTCTCGATGTCTGCCACTTGTCTCCCATCGATCTTTTGATTTCATGGGATTCTCGGAAGAAGCCCTAAGCTTCCCCGTCAGGAGCGTTCGCTCGGTGGTCTTTGGGTGTTGTTTGAATTGAATTGAACCCGAGCCGATCCCTAGCCTGATTTGCTCAGAGGAGACGGCGTGCATTTGTTGAAAGCTTGTTTGTTTTTCTTATTCTTCTTTTACCGACTAGGATTATGTTTTGGGTTGCTCAGATTCGATGAATGAGAAGGAAGGGGTTGTGGTTACGGATGCTGACAGGGAGAAGGAGGGGGTCGCTGTTAGCGGAAGTGGTAATGGTATGTTTGCTACTACGGCATGATTCTTCGTGGGTATGAATCGGGAAGATGATTCGTTGCTATTCGTGCCAGAGTTGAAGGCTCGGGTGGATGCAATGTGGGGGCAGATGAATAAAGGCGTAGACAACCACGTGCTACTGTCGCTGTGTAAAAAGCCGGCTTCTGTTTCCCATAAGCCGAAGCGGAAAGCCTCAGCTGTAAGTTTAGTATTCTGCTAGAGACTGCTGCGCTCTTGTCTGCTCGGAGTCGTTGAATCTTGTTTCATCATCTAATTCTTTCCTCCGCTTTGAAGAACTGGATGAATTATTTGGGGTTGGTGGAGCCTAAGAGAGAGGATTCCACCCCAACCAAGAGGCCGGAGGAGGACCAGGAGGCATCGGGTGTTGTTACACAGAACAATAGCAGTGACGAGACCAAGCGGTTGGCTGCTGCTGCTCTCTGTGCGGTAAAGGAAGCAGCTGTGGCTGCTGCTGGAAAGGGAAAGGTCGAGGTCAGTTGTGCAAACTTTTGACACCTTTTGCTTCTGTGGTTTTTCCTTTTAGTTATCCGCAACATGAAGTAGTAGGATCTTTCTTTAATATACTAGAATTTCTGGATCAGTTTTTGTCTTTGACTTGTCCGTGAAATGAGTGAGTTTAATAAGGTTCCGGAACCCTTTCAGGGATTTACCTACGCTAGAGAAACCAAGTGACCTATCTTTGACAAATGCCATATTTTACTCTAGATTACGGAGTTCCGGGACTTTGCTGGTCAAGACATCGAAGTGAAGAAGCTTGTTGATGCTGATGTGAAGGAGGCAGCCGATAAGACCAAAGCTTCGTCTTCATCCGCCGTAGATGCAGTGCTCGAACAAATAAAGAAGAAGCAGAAGCTGAGCGTGCTCGACAAGACCAAGAAGGATTGGGGAGAGTACAAGGATGAGAACAAGGGGATGGAAGAGGAGCTCGATGCATACAAAAAGAGCTCTAACCAGTATCTCGATAAAGTATCCTTTTTGCAGCGAGCGGATTACCGCGAATTCGAGCGGGAACGAGATGCCCGCCTTGCATTGCAGGCCAGGAGAAGGCCTGACATGCGAGAAGAGCCATGAACTCGGGACGGATGAGTTCGTCGAGGGTCTTTGTAGGACTTTTTGTCTAATTATCTCCTAAGATAATACGAGACTTTTCATGTCCATTTCTTTGATCGAGCAGGGTCGTTTAAGAAACCTGCTGATAAAAACATACAACGTCTTCGTATTACTGACTAAGCAAAACCAGAAAATCTCAGTATCTAGATGTGAATAGGCTTGCCGGAAGTGGCCATTGCAGCTTCCTTCAGAGCTTCGCTCATTGTAGGATGAGCATGGCGCGCGCTATATCCTTAGCTGCGTCATGCGAAGGCGATACCAGCTTCGTGGATAAGCTCTCCAGTGTTTTGGCCATGATATGGACTCCTCCGCAACTATTCCTTCCGTATCGCTTAACCGCTACTACTATCACCAGGAAGGGAAACTTCCTGACGTTGTAACTTACACCAGAAGCGCTACTACTATTCGCCAAGAATCCCAACAGATGCGACCTCGGGATGGATGTGTGTACAGCGGAAAAGGTTGTCTCGTCCACTGGAGCCTTAGTAGCTCTTTCAGATACTCCGATCACAAACCGAAGCGACTTCATTTTTCCCTTTTGCAAAACAATCTGTCTGTACACGAATTCGGTTTTTTATGTAACAACTGTATGGACGAACAAAGCTTAGGCTTGCCTTCTACACTAGTCGTAGATTATGTGGATCCGTTGGTCTTTGTACAATGAATTGGAATAAAGTAATAAATCATTACTGATAGGGTAATGTCGTAATAATGCCTTTTATGTACAGAGGAGAGAAATTGACAATATTAATCATCATATATGTACCTGCGAAATGGACCCAGTTTTTGCTACCCCTATGCAGAGTATTACATATATGTAGTTTCAGGTCCCTCATCTTCCTCCTGTCTGTCTAGTCCTGGCTTAAAACCTTAATACATCCAGTTTTCCTGCTCGAGCTCCCGGTGATCGTCCGAGGAAGTACAGATACCCCACTAACAAAGTTTGAGTCGATTCTGATGTTTCCCCTGTATTGCATCGGAAATCGACAGCAATTTCATAGCAAACTGAAATAGTTAGTGGCAAAGAATGAAGGGGACTGTGACAATCTGATGAGGCAGCTCGAGGGGATGTTGCTCACCGGAACGTATTATCAACAACGCCGACAAAGGCCCTTCTGGCCCTTGTCCACCCCTTGAATATGTATATATTTACAGTTGCTCTAAAGCCTGTAATTTATTTTACCTCTGCATCTGATACTCAGGAACATAGATACCTCGTTGGGACAGATGTAGCTGGGAATCACTGGCAGTTCGGGGAATGACACCAGATTTGACAGCTTCAAATCAGGTGCAGATTCTATATTCTGATGCCTTCTAAAGGATAGCAACGGCCTGATGAATCATGGCATGCAATAACTCAGCAATTAGTAGTATGAGCAGACTGAAAAAGTATTGGCTGTGATGAGTTTGAGGACACAAACCCAGTATTAATAGGATACCGGCTCACAGAAGTCCTGAACATTCTGGTCATGACAAGCTCCCGATTAGTTTGTCCCACTGCCAAACGTATGATTCCTTGGAACTTGGTCGAAACTCGGGGAAGGCCACATACGTCCGGCATCTTTTCCGGTCATCTCAACATCACTACACTCGGCTCTGGGGGAATAAGGCTTTGCGACGTTGCATTTTACTATATCCTGAAAAGTAATAACAAAATAATTTGTCAGTCAAGGGCTGCTCTGTCAAAAGCAATCCATATCTCTGCCAATCATCTTCAACAACTGAATAAAACTATTAATGCATTATATCTAACATAAACAACAGAGATATATATAGCAACCTTTTGTCTAGTTGGCCCGTATGTAGTCATTGCCCTTTCAATTGACGAATAAATTTCAGAAGCTTGATCAGAGTCTCGGCTGCATTTGATAATATGAATTTGTTCCCTCAATTCTGGCTGCCTGGGCTTGAGGTACAGAATTAGACGAGAACATGGAGATTTAGGTAGATCCTTCTTTCCGTGCGTAAGTTCCATGGTGATTAGGTCATCCCACAGAACATCCCATAAAACAGAACACGGATCTCTTGCTGGATTGAACTTCCTTTGAGAAACAATGGCGGATGGTTGCTGCAATGATGAACGTTCAAGGAAAAAACATGGCACATAATCAAGCACTAACCATAGGTTCCTGTCACAGAAGTTTGCTTTTTCATA
The DNA here is from genome assembly GCA_029817715.1 of Melastoma dodecandrum. NCBI lineage: Eukaryota > Viridiplantae > Streptophyta > Magnoliopsida > Myrtales > Melastomataceae > Melastoma > Melastoma dodecandrum. The sequence goes on along the minus strand of JARUPY010000079.1, from coordinate 2,611,965 downwards.
AATAATTTACCTGGAGTAACAAAGCTCGGCGATGAGTGATAACAAAGATTTTTCCTTTAGGAAGCAAAAAATGATCCTCATATGCATCCGACAATGCAAATTTTCCACGAACTTTGAAAAGATCGACCTGGCCAAAAAAGGAACCACATTCTGCAAGTTGCAAGATTACCTGTATATGAAAAAGAATAATTCAATCAGAAAGATTTTATCAAGCATTCCAGGTACGCAGATCACTACCAACTAATGTGTTAACCAGTTACAATGAATTTATTTAAACAACCAAATCATGAATGACACGTCGCCAAAGACTAGTGCTCCTATCCACGTGAGTGACATGATAATTTATCTTTAAATTCACAAATACGAAGGACAGGTTATGTTCCTTTTTTACTAGACTTAGTACAAATAAGAGTCCCCAATGAATAGATGTATGATTGGATAAATACAAGTAGAATTGATTAAAATCCTCTAGCAACCTGACAAGGTGAACTTAAATAAGCTCACATTGAATTAACTTAAACTAGTCAAAGAAGTAGAGTTTGCAACTGAATGACTTCTTAAAGTAAGGGAGAAGTAAACCTGTCCTTCAGCACTGTAGTCATCATAAGGCCGAAGCAAATTGTCCCCGCCAATAACACGCGGTAGTCTTCGGCGCAAGAGTTGTTCTTCAGATGTTATAGAGGAAATAATCTTCATTCTCACAGCATTTGCACCTTCAGTTGTCTTGGACAAGAGATCTAGAACCCCACTAACAGGTTGTGCAGCTGCTCCAATTATTCCCTTTCCAACTCCCTGAACAAAGCCTTCCACGCCAGAGCTTTTTGCACCCTCTAAAGGCTTTGTCAATATGCCAGTAACTCCTCTGAAGAGGCCTTTAGCAAGTGCTCCACCCCCTTCTCTGATAACATCACCAATGTCTTCAACCCCTTTATTTTCCTACAAGACGAAGAAACAATATTCCACATTCTACTCACAAGGTGGTGTATGAAATAAAGATTTAAATCATAAATTACAGCTGACATAGCTTTGATCTGGTGGGGTAGACTACTAATTGGTATGCAGCTCCAACAAATGGATCTTGAAAATAGATCTCATTCTCTATAGCCTCTCAGTGGAGTTATCCAACCAAAAACCAGAGAGAACAAAAACAACTCTCAAATCTCATGGAATTCTCCATTCCATGAACGGATAACACCAAGGCGGAACCATATATTTCACACACCCAGCAGGAGTTACTTCTAAGAAATTTTGCAGATATCGGATATAGTATGAGTTTTAAGGCTGATGTGTGCACATGGAAGGACGATTGATACTTCCTACACAGCTAGAAGATTGAAAACTAGAGATATAAGTCGCTACCAACAAAAGCAATATCAGTACTTTAGGATAAGGGAATTTCCAGAACTTAAGAAAAATATGACTGAAAAAACACAAGGGACATGAGGAAACTGATCATATGCCTACAAACTTAAAAATCATGATGAAACTTGTCTGCCTTTTGGAACAATTTGCATGTTAGGAAATTCAATGTAAAGGCCATGAAAGAAGCAGATACCTGTCTTTGTCTGCTTTGTATGAACTTTTTGTCCATTGACAAGGCTGCCACACCTTTGCTCATATGCCCTAAAGCGCTGCTTGCATTACCAAGTATATCAACACCAGAGAGTAACTGAAGTGGTTGACTGAGAAGATCCTTCCGGATGTTCAAGATGGCATTGCTGGTCATAGCACTCTGCCTCATGCATAAGTTTTCACATACCCGTTGATTAATTTTCACCTAAGAAAACAATTAATTAGCAAAATTAAGTTAAATGCTCCTTCACTTTGTGTTGCTTTGATAAATAAGTGTTATTTCATCTAAGAAGCTCAATTTTTCTAAGGGCAAGAATTAAACCTTATTCAACTGTTCGAGTACCAAATGTATGCAATAGATTTCAGGGAACTATCCAGCATAATAAAGAAAAAGTGCAGAACAAGAGCAATTCTGAGCAGTGAGAGAATTCATATTCCTATTTGACTGTCCAACAAGACAAGAAACACCAGACCTATCTGTTCAGGTTATAAAACAGACAGAAAGCATAAGCCAATGCAATGTCCTGATTTTCACTGTTTGGACAGTGAACAAAGTCATTACATCAGAAGAAAGAATATACAATGAAGATATAGAACTTTGTCACGTCGCTTTTCAGTCTAATGACAGCATGGCAGACACCAAATCTGTTGCATGCAATAACAATTAAAAAGGATCTGAAGGTCAAAGTTATTGGCATAAGAAAAGACGTGTCAGAAACACCAACCGGCATATTCTCTGTGTTTCCAAGGGCAGTCATTAGCGAAGACCAAAACCCAAGCACCCCCCTTGGACGTAGACTTGGCGACATTGTCATTGACAGTTTGAATCGAAATTCAGACAGATTCAGAACTCTGTTATGTAAGAAAAAGAAGTTAAAAAAATCATTGAATAAACATGAAGAAATGCCTAAGACAATTGAGATGCCTAGGGACTGTTAATGGATACCCAATTTGAATAACTGGATCAACAGATACCAAAGTTGTCTGAGTATCATAAAGCCTACTTAGGCTGACTTGCTGGATCATCTCATGTAGACGCCATATTATGGGTTCATGAATGTTTATGATGAAAGCTGAATTCTCAGGACCCTGGGATAAAAGTTGAAAATGAGAGAGACAATGAAAGAAATCAATTTTGGATGCATATTCATCTCATATACAAAAAATACATGAGTTAAGGAGACCCTCCAGATATCCATGTGGCAATGAAGCTTGGATACTTAAAGCCTACATGTTGAGGACATGGAGAAAACAAATACACTTAAATGCGCAACTTACTTGCACTTCTATGTAAGGGTAAGTATGTAAGTCAAGAGACCCATTGGACTGCATCGTCATTGACAATTTTAGAACATGATCACTTTCCTCTCCAGCTCGCTGTGGTCTAAAGAGAACAGGCATTGGAGTAAGAGGAAGTTGGTTATCGACTTGCAATCCACGCATCCGCAATTTGCACCTGTCAAATTTAACAGAAACTCTTAGGCCAGCAAACATGTCATGCATGATTTGTGATTATGAGATAATGAAACTTGTATCTTCAGGGTACGATGCTAGAGCAAAGCAGAGGAGGAAGGAGACACGCAAACACACATATTTTAATATTGAAAATATTTTAGAAACACATTATATTCACATTTCGATCACCTCACCCATAGGAAAGTAAATTATCAACTTTTGTTTTTGGCATCTAATCATTTCCCCGTATCAACTAATACCAAACTCCATGGACATGATCCAAAATGATTTAAAGAGATGTTAGAGTAATTCTATTAGTATTGAAATCTAAACACCGGATAAAGAATTAGTTTAGGGTTTAGGGGAATCTCAATCAACCATATTAGGCGGGAGGGGAATCATGTGGTGGGACAAATTGGCAAGGATGTCAATGACTCAGGAGGATGATTTTCTCCTTTTTGTATCCCTCATGATACAGTCATCAACCTCTTGCACAAGGACATTCCATCTTTGGAATAAACTCAGATGTTTGTAATTCGGAACTTTTAGCTAAGGAATCCCCATTACCAAAGAAGAAAATAATTAGCTTCATCAGTATTCTGCATCTAAAATAGTGAAGTTACTCCCATGTTGCAAAAACACGAGCAACCCTCCCAACTAGTAAGAAAAACAACACATTCCAACATCTAACTAGCTATTTTTCATGGACAAACTGAGATTCCTTTTCACAAAATCGAGATGAACATTAAAATTCTCTCCAATATGCTTGCTTCAGTGAAATTCAAGTAAGTGCTATGAAAAGAACAACTTTGCAGCTACAAGTCATGCCCCATCACGATTACATTTAGAAGGAAAGAGCAAGATATCATGCAAATTCATAATCCAGCCAGCTTTCCACCCAAAAATAAAAACACGCACGCACACATCAACTTTATCCATATGGATGAGAATGCCTTACCTACTGATTGCAGACCCTAAGCCAGTGGAATAACCCAACAACAGGCTTTGTACAGATAGGTATAATATTTCCTCAGGCATGTGGTCAACAACAGAAACTCCGAGATCAGAAATCTCGATAACGACATGAAATTCTTCCTCTAAATTTGAAGGTGACTGTGGATGACACTGATCCTCATAAACCCCAGACTTAAGAGCTGGCAAGCCCTTACTCACAATTAGGTTAGATTCATTTTCCGGCAGCCAGTCAAGGATCCTTACTACATTAAGTTTATCTTCTTTCAGTACGGTAACCCTTATGGCTTTCATGGGTCCATCTGTTGCCTGGACAGGTTGGTAATCAATGATTTCATCAATGTTGTACGTTTCTGGCCTAAATGAATCGCTCCCATTGATACACAGTTCCAGCTGCTGTTTTTCACCAAGGTCTTCCCACATGAAAGAAGCAGCAGAATTGGGACATAAAGATTGCCATGAGTCGATGGAACCTCCAACTTGATGGAAACGTATAGATAAAAACATGGAACGATTCTCAATTCTGCAAATTTGAAGACATTCTATTATAGCCGATAAAAGTAAGCAGAAAAAGAGGGGTCAATAATGCAAGGAGTTCACAAAAAAATAAGAAAGAGTCAAACAAGGAAGCCTAATAATTTTTTCAAGACTACCACTTCCTGTTTTCCACTGGATTCTGTTATTGACATATTAGAATCCAGGGTGATTATACTCAATTTGTCAATCAATGACGTTGTAACCTTTCATACATGCAAGGAAATTAGCAAATAACCAGAGTGGAGACCCAGCTTCTTGCTTCGTATTTCTAAACCACATCTTCTGGAACAAGATTTTATAAATTCTTAAATTGCAAGTGCATAATTTAATTACAGCAGGATATTCATCTGACAAGTCAGCTGAATCTCCCATGACATATTCCATTCAATTAAACCCTTCAAATTGCAAAAACTACCATGTCTTTTCAGTAGTCTATCCATATTGATAAAAAAGGATCAACTGAATAGAAACGTTATTGGAAAATACATATGCCAATGACAAGCCATGCACAGAAGAATGAATTGCATGAAGCGCCTTGATACCTGTACGGGCTTGAAAAGGAATTGGGGCGGAAGACAACCTCGTAGCGGGAACTTTTAGTCCCACTCCTTACATCCACCCTTAACTGCAAAATATCAGTCCCATTTTCTTTTACCAATAATATGCGCATGACACCCTCATATGAAACAGAAAAGGGTGTACTCCAATTATAACCATTCAATCGCACCTGTAATAAAGAGAATAAGAAACAAGTCACCCGAAAATGTCGTTCATATTGAGAGTGTTGTTAAGCCATTGTATATACCTTCAGTGATTCCACATCAGCATTAGTTCTCCATCCAAAAGCCTTTGGAGGATCAGTAGGATGAATCCAATCAATAAACTGTGAGTCACACTGCTGCAAGCAAATGCTTTTGCCAACCCTATTGATAAACAGGGTGTGTGGTAAAAAGCGAATAACCTGAGATGAAAGAAAGATCTTAGAAAGTCAAGAGAAATTTCTAGAGCATTGACTCGGGACAGCACAAGCCTTGTATCTACATTCCATGATGTAATAATAATGCAAAGAAACCCCCACACAAACTTGTCCCAAAAGAAGAGAATTGAAGAAATTAACATCATATACACAGCTAAGGGTGGCCTCAGAATAATATTAGTTGCGGCTACTACTATATACTTTATTTGGATAGAAAGATGCAATAGAAAGGATGGGGCTGGCCATCTTAACCCCTGGTCAATTGCTCTCAATATCAAAGGGGTCCTCAAGGCCCTTCAAAATTGATGTTTGATTCCAGGCTGAGGTATCCTGGATATCATATGGCATGATCGGTGATAATGATCTTGGAGCGGCCCAGCTATTTAGATGTCATGAGCCGATTCAGGCTGGGGGGACTCACTACTGAATTTCAAACAGGGGGAGATTCACTTGTTAATTCCAGATGAAGTATGAGGTCGGGTAGAGGTCAGGGTGGTTGCATCCCCCTCCTTTTGAGACTTTTTGGAGTAATATAATGTATTGACAAACATTGCCTTTGGAGACGATATTTTGGACACTTGGGCAGCACAGCTAGTCTAGGGTCTTCGTAGATGCTTTAACTATGTTGTAAATGGTTTTCCGGTTTCCCCGGACTCTTTTTTCTTAATGCATTATTTATTTACCAAAAAAAAAAAGAAATAAACATCTCCAGCTACTCGGAGTCTTCCCTTTTGTTTAATAATGAGGCAAGACAAAAGAAGAGTGAGTACCCATGAGCTTATATAACTATGGTAAAACTATCAGTAAATTGCATGAGGACATCCCATGCATTTCTGGATCTGTAACCCAAAGACCCTAAAACGCTTATGAATGCATGCTATCCTTATCTACCCAAAAAACTACCAGTAAACTTGCAAAAGTCACTTCTAATTCCACTAAAGATAATTATTAACACAGCATGCCAACAAAGTATACCACAATCACAACATATCAACAAAAAGGGTATGAATCACAATGTGATGACCCTCTCACCTTTGTTCGATCTGAACCCATGTTTAATTGAGCTGAGAGCTTGTAGTAGCGACCATCTGGACTGTATGCCTTTACATCAATTCTCTCCTAAAGAAAGATTCACCATGAGCATGTATTGAAGAAAGCCAAACAGATTTTCCTTAGTTGGAGGGTACGTGAAACTAAACAGAATTGTCTCAAGGAAATAATTAAAAGAGATTCACATAACCATAAACTTACCTTGTTTTCCAGTGCATATAGTGAGATGCCCTGACTGAACACATTAGAATTTCGAACAGCAACAGCTATGCCAACCTTTGTTGCTGGATATGAATCCTTCTGGGATTGAAATATTGAACTCCCTCGACTACCATAATCTTGTGGAGAAAGCATACTAGGCAGAGGACTACTATCCTCAATAATTTCAAGCACGTGAAGGCTGTTCTTTTGGAAAGAAAATCTACGGTCCATTGAATAACTTGGATTTCTCAGAGCAATTTTTGCAGATTTCACGGCTCTAGATAGAATAATTGAATCTGCATCTGCATTATTATCGGTGGAATCAACCTCTACAGTTCTATATGCTAAAGGCAAAGATGTATCATTAGTGATCCAATAAGGAACAAAAAACCGTATGGACTTAGTTGCTGCATGATTCCCCCCCATATCATACTCAACCCTTAAACGAATTCTCCTGCAATCAATAGAGAAAAGTGATCATTACAAGAATTATGAGTAATTTTACAAACTTCCAATTTCAAAGATCCCAGTCAATGGTATAAGCTAGCTTCTGTGGCTACAAATGAATCCATTTAAAAGGGAAGTTCTCTTTAGATATCCGCACTACAGAAGGTCTGGTTAGACCCTCCGCGAAATGTTTTTCCCAAGCAAATGTCTTGTCCTCAAATGAATGACATCCCATTTTCCCTTATAAGATTAAATACACATAGTAACATCTACTCCTCTTCTGCTACATTGGGAAAAGAAGTCAAAATGAGAAGAAAGGATGATTTTGACATGTATGACTCAGAAAGAGCACTTTCCCCTCAACTTTACTTTTTTATCCAACTGCAATGAATCCAAATGAATTATTGAGTCCACTTGAGATGCCTATTCTGCAACTACTCTGAATAATTTAGGTGACAATTGGCTTGAATAGAGGGTAAATCTCTAAGTTAACAAGCTACAAGCATGCCATACAGCACAAGAAGAAATAAGCAATAAACTCGCAGTCTCGATCATTTACTGCACAAACCTTCTACTTTGCTGGTGGACCATCCATAGCAAAGATACTCGGTCATTGGATGAAGCATCCAGAACGAGTGCAGGATCCTACAAGAAACAAATTGAAGGTTTTCAATATCATACCCCTTCACCCTGCCCCTGGGGAAGAAAAGAGAGAGTCCGAACTGTTTGAAGATGAAGATAAAAGGAAATTATACAGAAGATTGACCTTTTCTAAGACCCAACCACCTTGGGCATATAGTGAAAGATATAACGATTTTTGGACATCGGCATAGTATACAAATACATTTTCCCGTGAAGAGATAACACCACGCTGTCTTTCCACGAAGTTCCCTTCTTTTGTTTTTTCCCATATGGTAAATTCGGCAGAACATGGAAGGCGGTTTTCTAACTTTAAAGGTGCAATAACAGAGATTTTCCAATCGTAGACAGGCTCATTTCGCTCTGTATGCAGAACAGAAGCATCGGTACCGACACTTAACCAAAAGTTTTTATTTCCATTGCTAGGAGAGCAACACAACAGTAAGTCATTTTTCTCAATTTGATTCAATCGTAGGACATAGTTTGAATTTTTAGCTCCATCCTTTTGCCTAGAGAGGGATGCCAGATCGCTGCTGGTCTGTTCTTTTCCCGCAGCAGAGCTGAAACCAATGGCTACTGTTCTTCCCCATGAATATGAGAGCTGAGGCTCCTCATAGCAAGGACGAAACTGTAAACAATATTGTGAATCTTTCAATATGTATCTCCAGGGTAGGACAGCAGATGTTCCTGGACTGATGACAATCATGACAGAATCATTACTGGCACGTTGAGCTGAAGATGAGTAGCATAAGGCAACCTCCACTCTGACATCAGAATCATTGAGAACAGAGACAAGTCCCCTAAAGACTACATGCTTCTTTCCATTTTTCATTGCAACTTCCATGGCAATGAAGTCATTATTAAGTAGCCTTGGTGCCACTGAGAGTGGGAGTAACGACCGGACACACTCCCATTCTCCTTCTTCACTGACTGCTATCCAGAATCCGATATCTTTATTAATGTTGTCACCATTCTCTGAATCCTCAATAATATTTCCCCCCGTTTTTCTCTCGAAAAAAGAAGTAGAGACAGATAGTATTCCAATGTCTTGAATCCTTTCCACATTCTTCTCTTCATTTTGCTGAAAGGTGAGCACTGAATTGAATATCTACCAAATTAAGAACGGCCCCACCGGTAAAGGTTAAGAGACTTACCCGTCTTTTTAATGGATAGGACACTATGCTATGGACATCGTGGGGTTGGTAAAGCAATCTAGATGAAGACAACTTCTTCAAAGTATTAGCACCATGTCCCACAGGAAATGAGAAGGCACCAACCACTTCCCCTACGTTGATCATTAAATTTCAAATAAATCAAATGATTGTGAGAAAGAAAAGTTCGAGGTTTATAACAAAAGTTGATGACAACATCGTTAAAAAAAATATCCTACAGAAATATCTTTATAACCAAAGTTTCGAGGTTTGAAAGACTTTGATTTGTCACCCTCATAGCTTCAACATTTTTTTATTAACTTGTCATGCAACATAGCACACTCCATTCATAAGGATAAATAAGCTCCTTTATTGCTGCAATATTTTGTTGACAATTTATTCTGTATAAGAGTAGTTGAGACATAAAAAAGGTACCTTTTCCAGCTTTTGCAGCAAGGTTAGTGACTTCAACTTCTAACTTTGTCATGCCCTGTATACCACACTTTTCAGTGCTTAAACTTAATAGATGCATATTGTAGTATTCATATGTGGAAGGTGAAGTGGAGCCCAAATAGTGCCATTGTTTCTTCAGTCTAAATTGTGGAACGTATTCTCTAACAGAGACCAGAGTACAGTAGAAGGGTATGTAAAATCGGAGGTTGTAGCATATTAAAAAAATCAGAGCCTATGCAGGTAAGGATTTTCGTAACTATTGTGGTAAAAAATGATAAGAACAGCAAATCAAAGATTCATATCTTAAAAATTCACATAAACTAAATAAAAAAAATCTCCTCAACATAGTATTTCCAAACTCTTGGATCTAATATATGTAAACTAAATAAATAAATCTCTTCGGTATGGTATTTCCAAACTCTTGAATCTAATATACGCACATATTAAAGATCCTTCTTCTTTAGCTAATATAATTCCAATGGAAAGCTATAAGAATGTTCTCAATGAAAAGACAGCATCTCTTGGTGTCAAATGGCATAAACAAAGTTTCTCATACCCAGGAGAAGTTCTCACTATTTTTTGGCAGAAGGAAATGCTTAATAATGTTGTAACTTAAGTGCATAATGAAGTGCTTGCAAAAAGAAAAGTCCACTACGAAGCAAGCATATCTACCCACAATAATATTTGTGTAGTGGAGCCTTGTTCCAAAATAATGTTCATCAGCCTTGTTCCAAAATAACGTTCGTCAAAAAAATATTTCGCGAAATAGGGCAACAACTTTCAAAATTCGTCAAATAATACCATTGACTTGGCGTTAGAAATCATCGATTTAAGGGCATTATTTGGCGAATTTTGATGTTGTTGCCCTATTTCGTGAAATATTTTCCCGACGAACATTATTTTGGAACATAGCTCTTATGTAGTGAGACTATACCTTTCTAGGAACTTCAAATATGAAGAGTTCATTCCATGAGGCATTGCCCTTATCCTTGAAAATAACAGGCTTGACGCATTTAGTCCTTGCACTCTGAGGGAATAACTTCTGTTGTTCTGTTGCCTGGCTATCAATTACAAGCCGCAGTGCACAAAATAAATTGTGGCTGTTACCATCGTCTACAATGGGAATGCCCTGAAAAAAGTAACTGCAACTTTATGGCCATTCAGGATATGTTTAAAGATGGACCGGAAGAAAAATTATTTACTACCTTAGCTTCAATAATTTGTACTGCAACATAGTAACGGGCTTCCCTCAATTCCTCCGCCACATTTAGTCTATCAGCAAATCTAGGAGGTGGAATCCATATAGACACGGACTCATCATGCTGTAGTAGCTCCATATCATCCTCATTATCCTCAACTTTCTTTAAATATATATCAGATCCAAGCTTGTTCTCCACGATAACAGTTTGGAAATCATCTTCATCCAATGCAGAGAAAATAAAATCCTGGCCACTTTTCCGATGTCTGCCAGCTTCCTGCAGGAATAAGAAATTCAAAATGGAACAGTACTTATAAAGCCTATCTTATTCTATGAAAAGATAACATCCTTCATATAAAAATTAATTTTGACCTCATTCAGTTTCGCTGATTTCTGCTCCAGTTCCAACATTCTCCTCCATGAGACAACTGTCTCCACAAAGGTTTCAAGATTAGCTGCTGTCACATTCACATTCAATATGCTGGTCGCAGCAACTCGAACTCTCTTTCCAAGTCTTGAAGATATTTGTTCATCAGTCGAATAGGTTTCAAACCTTACAAACATTTCAATGAATTACATATAAAAATGGACAAAAAAAAAAATTAAAGAGTATCCATATAAAGAAATATCAAGTACTTGAATATGCCATCAAATGGTTCCACAAGGGGCTCCCATGCTTCCAGTTTTGCATTGAAGGTAGAAGCAGCAATAGAAGACACAAACACCGCATTCATTGCCTCTAATCGGCCATGGGTAGCGAGTTTGATATTTGTGACAGTAGTGTCAAACAAGGGGGTCATCTGGAAAAATTAAGGGTAGTCAAACAGTGTGAGCAAAAATGATTTTCTACTGCTAAAGCAACAAAACGATGTGTTAGATGAATAGAGCCTACCATCCCACATAAGCTATCTAGAACAGTCAAAGACAAGCGTCTTAGCTTCATCTCGGCTGTAATATTATCACGAGTCTTTGGCTTCGCAGAATCGCAAATTGCATATGCTAATTTATTTGATGGCTTTCTCAAATCAGATCGCGCAAGAAATGTAGATGCCTGCAAAGATGGCTAACTAACAATTTATTAGCCATAGGCCAACTTGGAATTAAGAAAAATGAAAATATATCGATTTCACTATGTGCAAGCAATTCTAGGCCCATAGAGTTGAATGATAGTTTAGGTTACAGATCCAAAAAGAAATCCAGTGTTGCACGGAATGATAGTTTAACCTGATTATCGACTTTCCAAATGCTCCAGCAGTGAGATCCCTTGGAACTACACGATCTCGAGATGGGTACTTCTGGGATATTTGTCTGGTTGACAATATCCATTCTGGGACAACAAAATTTCTCTAGAGGAGGAGCCTTATCTGTTCGAGAGGCAACACACCCCAGTGACACATAGCCAGGAGGTGCAATAGGGTACCAGAAAAAGACTTCATCTAGGCCTTTGCCGGCAATTTGTGCAACTTTTGTGAACTGGGCTGGATTTGCAGAAACTTCTGCACTATTAGATTTGAAAATTATTCCCAGAACAGGCGGCTCCAGCCTGAGAAACATAAATACCAGCCTATTAGACCACAAAATATATGTCCATGGGGAGAGATTTGTTCAAATTAAAAAATGACTTAAGAGCTTTCAAATAAATTGTATTTGGATAGTGCAAAATTTATATTGTCATAAGTAGCTATTATTGGGTTATTCAAAATGAGAAGATATAACAAAGAGACATAAAGTAAGGAAAATTGTACAACCAAGTTCGAAGCTCAAAATATATGAATTTTATAATTGTTTCCCATAAATATCACCTATAAATTCTCAAAGGAATACTCAAGTCAAATGACAATATATAATAAGTAAATTCAAATGTACCCTTCAGTGATGCAGTCACCCAGTGCTGCGTATCCAGGACGGGCTACAGGACGCCATACAGACACTGGTCTACGAACTTCATTACCTTTGTCCCACCATATTCTCTCGAAGTGGGGAGTTGACATATAAGAATTAGTAGCTTTTGATATAGATCTAAGAACATCCCATCCTGATGGGGTGGCATTCTGGTTATTTGCTTGTTGACTCTCACCACCATAGCCTGTTCTTGTGGAATCAGCAGAAGAAACTTTTCGCTGTATTGAGTTCCACAGAAGAATATAACTCAGATCAAGCGCAAGATCACTCTGGGGGCATTCTGTAGAGGAATGGGCAATGAAAGAACCAACAGCATTGTCCAAACGCCAAATGCTAAATCCAGACGTCGAGGCCCCTGATTCAACAGTGTACATGCACTCTGAATACACCGTGGAAGTCACTAGATCAGAACGCAAGCAGTGCACAATGTGGTTTGGAGGCGATTGGTTTCCGGGACGCACTACACAGCCTAGTGCTGTATATCCAGGTGGTGCAATAGGCATCCAGATAGAGCAAATGCCATCAGAATGTGAATCTCCTTCATTCACTGTTCCCATGAGATTAAAGCCAACAGGTTTCCTTACACGTCCATATGTATTGCTCACAGACATTACAGTTTGAGAAGGAGGAATCAGTCTGGGCAACAGAACGCCAATCAGATCGATATGTATTTGATACAAGAGAAACGGCAAACAATACAACCGTATCAATGTATAACAGAGCCGAGGCCTAAGTGGATCACAAGGATAAACAGCAAAAAAGGAAATACCAAACAAACTAAGACATCACTGCCACAGCCTTAACCCATGGCAACGATAAACTTTCATGGAAGCTATCAAGCCATGGAGACTTCACCATAGCATCATCCTACGCACTGGCGCACCCTAGCCCGCCCCAATACCCGGAAGGCAACCTAACTTGGATTTGGAAATTACCTATCTTCCCAAAGCATAAATTCTTTATGTGGCTAACATGGTGGAACAGGTTGCCAACAAGGGACTTACTATCCAATCGAGGGATAACCACAGACAAAACCTGCCTAGTATGCGAATGGGAGATGGAATCAACAACCCATACCTTGAGGGACTGACCTCTGGCACAAGTAACATGGAGCCTCTTTCCAACACCAAACAAAATGCTACAGCACTTGGCACAGCCAGTCAAGTTTTGGCTACACGGGAATCTAAATATAGCAGATGCTAGAACAACAAGATAAAGGCATATAGTGGAATATCCTATTCACACAAGTTATCTGGCACCTACGGAAACAAAGGAACAACACAGCATTCGGCAACAAAGTCTATATCAAAGACATCAAGAGCACAATCATGGAAAGGGCAGTAGAGATACAAGCAACCATAGGAAGCAAATGACCAACAATCAAAACCCAAGAGTTGAAACTGTTAGAGCCTATTTAGACATAGAGTTTGTTTAGATTCATTAGATGAATTGTCCCACATCGCTTAGAATATCGGTTATGGGTTATGCTTTAAGCTATATATAAAGCTTGTACTTATGCTTTTAATAATATAATACATACACAATATATTTTTTCTTATAGCCTCTTACATAGTATCAGAGCCAGACCCTCCTGCTGTTGGTCTGCCCTAGAGTCCTACTGCTACCTTATTTTCTCTTTACCTAAATGTTCTCTCTTTACCTAATGTTGCCCTTCCTACGGCTTCCCTTGCTTATTTACCTATTACCTGCTGCTGCATAGGGTTCTTTAACTGCTGCTGCCCTCGCATAGGGTTCTTTACCTGTTGTTGCCGGGTTGATTACCTGCTGTGTCTCCTTGCCCTTGCTTGTCTAGGGTTATTCGCCTAGGGTTCTTTTGCCCTTACTTATTTGCCAAGGGTTCTTTACCTGTTGCTATCCGTTTTCTACCATGCGCTGCTCGTCTAGGGTTGCTGCTATCCTTGTCTATCATTCTCTGCTGCTGCCAACGCTGCCTACCGCCATTGTCGAACGCTGCCTCATGCCGCAGTCGACGATGCCCCTGTCACGGTCGATGTTGCCCTTATCGCGGACGATGTTACCTCCTATTGATGCTACTCCTAGTGATGTCGACGTTGTCACATGCTGTTGCTTGGTAATGCGCCTATGTTTATTCAAGCTATGCATATATCATATATGCTTTAGCTTGAGGGGAGTGTTAGAGTCTATTTAGATATAGAGTTTGTCTAAATTCATTAGATGAATTGTCCCACATCGGTTAGAATATTGGTTATGGGTTATGCTTTATGCTATATATAAAGCTTGTACTTATGCTTTGAATAATATAATACATACACAATATATTTTTCTTATAGCCTGAAGATGAATCACCATGCCTTCAAGAGAAATTCCATTCACACTGAACACAGACGCAGCAACAGCACAAAACCAGGCCACCACAGGCCTGGGGAAGTAATAAGAGATAGGAGATGGATATGGATTGGGGGTCTCACCAAGAGAATACAAAACACAAACAACCTCATTGCAAAGCCCTAGCACCAGTAGAAGGCCTCAAGCTAGCTAAACAGCTGGGACTTAATGCACTGGCTATCCAAACTGGCGTGGAACCCCTTCCCCACTACATATCGGGTGACCTTACACACACCCCCCAACTAATTACTCCGATTGTGGCTGATTGCAGATTACTATTAAATGATTCGAGGAGAAATCCATCAACCACGTTTTGAGGAAGAAGAATCAAGTAGCCGACAAACTGGCCAAACAAGCGAGGCACCAAGAAGAGGATTCTATCACTTTCAATTTCCCCCCGGACTACGTGATAGACCATTTGCACCAAGACATCCCGACGGATGATCCCAATGTTGACTCTAACTCTCTGAATGGTGTAACCTAAACGCTAAACCGTTACGATGCATCTATGAATTTCCCTTTCTACCAAAAAAAAAACAAACTAAGACATAAAAATGCAAATATCATTATTATTGCTAATTTCTCTACAGTAACCAAACATAAGAATTAAACTCAACATTCCATCCCAAAATTCATCTTTCATAAATTATATTGCACCATAAGAGGCATTCTTATGATTGAAGGTGGAATCTAGGCACATTTCCTTGTGAAAAATGCACTTTCAGACCAAATAGTTCATGTAACATAAGCTGAAGTGAAAAATGCGCTCTCAGACCAAACAGTTCATGGAACAAACACTGAAGTGCGGTGATATAACAAACTATTTTTAGGCTGCAAAAGAATATAAAAGGCCACCATTACAATCATAAGAGGCATTCTTATGAACAATCATTCCTGCCCTTCAATTGATTACACATATCACTAAATCATGCGCTACCTACAAGAGAAAATCAATTCAAGATAAACCAGAATTTAGCTTTAAAACTGATTATCACATGTTGATTTGACCTTAAAAAGACAAATCATGGCACTCCTTTGTATCCACAAACTAACCTTGATGTCACGCAATCTCCCATAATAACATAATTAGTTGGAGCTTGAGGTCTCCAAAAAGCAAGCTTCCCATAAGGGCCACAATCTGCCAAAAGGAGCGAGTATTGATAAATTCCCTAACTGGATGACACAGAACACAATATTGACCGAGAGAGATGCACATGAACCTTTTGGGGATACCCAGATCTGGTCAAAGTTAGTACAAGGAGCAAGGGGGACAGCATTGCCAAATTGTAGAGCCATAGTAGCTTGATTGAGAAGATTGATCATGAGTGAAATGGCACTCAAGGATAGATGGACACATACATCTGAGGAAAGCAAAGATATATTTGTTCTCTCTCTAACAGATGTGTATCCTCCGGATAAATCCAAAGGATTAAGAATGATAAGACCCGAGCCTGCCTCAACCATAAAATCTTTGACCAATGCGCGAATCCATGTATCATTCTCTTTCACAGCATACCTACCATATGAGAAAAAAACAATCAATCTAAGAATGCAACTTTCTGCTCCACTAGGAGGTATTTCCAAAACAATGTTCGTCGAAAAAATATGTTGCGAAATAGGGCAGTAATTTTTAAAATTCGTCAAATAATGCTCCAAAATCGGTGTTATAAACACCGAGTTCACCACTTTTCCCAGGTAAACTCGGTGTTAGAAACACCGATTTCTTTGTAAATCGAACTCTGTATTTCTAACACCGGGTTAGGGGCATTATTTGGTGAATTTTAAAATTAGTTACCCTATTTCGCGAAATATTTTCCCGACAAACATTATTTTAGAACAAAATCTCACTTGGAGCTGTAGCAAGGATCTTTTAATTTATTAAAAGAATCTGGAAGTGGAAAACTACAGGACCATCACAGCATCTACATAACCAAAATGATAAAAAAAATGGCAAGGACACTCGGGGAAGGAGAGGAGGGTGGACAGAACACTTACATAAAGCTAAGGTCCAATTTTGCACGGAGGAGTCGCTCACCCTGAGATGTATCTTCGAGAAAAGATTTGGTACTGTCATAGAAAGTGAACTCTGGAGAGATGACCTAAAGATGATATAAAAATCATGAATCATTTGACCAAATAGAAATATAATTTTTTAGCTAAGATCATGTAGAGCATACTCAACTTTAAGCGCAACAAGCCGACAAACACAAGGGATACATATGCTGCTATAAGCTTTAAGAAACTTCAAATAACCTCAAGTAAATGACTTCACATGGACAGAAAATCAATGAAATGGTCTTCAAAGTGGAACAATTTCTGAGAAGTTACACTTCATGCATTACGAATCTGTAACCTAACCCGAACGCTTATCGAATTCTACCTATCCTTTCACTACAAAAAAAAAAAGAAATACTGCAACCATTTCTACCAAAAAAAAAATACTGCAAGCATAGGATACTGATATGTGCTTAAAAAAATCTGTCATTTATGGACAGAAAGCAAAATAAAGGTTGTAGTGGCCCCAGATTGATTAGTTCAAATGGGCTGAAACAGTTGCATTGCCCAAGGAACATCTGTATTTTGGAACGTGAGATCTTATTCAATAATTAGCGTTTAATGCAAGAAACAAACATGAGAAGGGAAAATTATGCAATATATATTGTATTCTTTTTCGAGTACTAGGGGCCAAGCTTCAATACCTGTCCTTCAAAAGTATAATTTTGCACATATTTTGAGTCGCTCTGACGCAGTAAATGAGCACTGGAAGTGTCTGTGGCATCATATTGAGTATTCCAGTCATCAATATCATTCTCAGCAGACACCTTCTCCAACAATGAGATCTGCACTCCATCTTCAAATAAAATAGAGTAGCTGCTGTCATTACTCAGGTACGTATATTTCCTTAATAGGGCGCCATTCTGGTGCAAGAAAAGATATCATTAGAGTAAAAAATTAGCAATTCAACAGCTCTATAATACGAGCTTAACAACTTCGGGACATTAGTTCAATGATGCCCCATATAGCAAAAGTAAGAAGCTCTCTGGCAGGAATAAGAAATTAACCATCCTGGTGAAGAAGAAAATATGCAATAAGAAGCAGCGCTGTTTACATTTTAACAACCCAAGACCACGAGTTAGGGTGATGTTAAGCACTACAGGTAATATAATTAAGATCGATACACCTCATATTGTTTTCACAATTTCAGTTAATAAAATGAATCATCCACATGCTCAGGGGCCCATGCTAGCACAATCTATGCATCCACGCAAAAATAAAAGGATTCACATCATATAGAGAAAAACATGAATACTTCTTTGTTCCATTAGCTAATAGTCAATCATCATTTGGTCTTTGCAATATTAATGAAGTTTCAAAAGGGAAAACTTGTACCTCGATTTTGACATTAACAAATCGCAGCTTCTTACCACGCCCAATAAAAACAATTGATTCAGACCTGGACATATGAGATTCCTTTAAATCAGCTCTTCCACTCAAATGGATGGTCTTCCCACAACCATCATACACATACTCATTAATGCCTAAAGCATCCGCCACCAATTGTCTGTCGGGAGAAAGATGCACTATGTCTTCATGTTGCTTATAGACGGGTTCAGAGAGCACTATGGTCTTATTCTTAGTCACAGGATCATTTCTGGGATCCATGGTTTCCTCCCTGCCAGTGATAGTTCCCAAAGATGGCACAAAAAACTCTCCAACAGCAAGAAGGAAGTCTGGAACAACAAGAACTCTAGGTTGTTGAATCCGCACTACGACAGAATGGGATGATGCTCGCCACCGATAGTCCATCAAGAACATTGTAGGGCATGGAACCGCCAACTCAAGACCACTTAGAGAGGTTTTCCAACTACGGCTGGGTTTTCTTGATAAAAAGGATATGTCTCCAGCTGACGATATTCTAGAAGAATCACTTGACGATCCAAGCATAAGACGCATCTCCGGCTTCGTTTCAGGGCGAATGTCCAAAACAGAGAATCTAGGTAGTGTTACATAGAGGTCTGTTTCAAAAAGTGAGGTGCTCCTATATGACACCCACAAGCCTTCAAGCTGCAATAAAAATCCGGATGAACCACCAAAATTAAATCATCTTTTGCCTCAAGACAATGGACCAAAACAAGATGTAAATTCATCTTCCAGGCCTATTTTGGCAACTCCAAATAATCTCAAGCAAAAATAGATGAATCCTCTCCCGAGAAATTTTTTGTCACAGCATTCAAGAAATCCCAGTCTCAATTTCACCTCGGTAGCAAAATTGCCAAATTTTACAGAGAACAATACAAATTCATAGAAATGGGTTTGATTTTCTCCACTTAATGGGAAATAATTATTTGGAGAGTTACACTAATTTTAAAATTCAAAAAAGAAAGAGGGAAAAGATTAGTGACAAAATTATAATGAAGATACTCACAGCGATATGAGCTAGAGGAGACTTGTCGTCTATGCCATTACACAACTCCAACAAGGCATAACTCACTTCAACAGCAATAACTGTGACTGTACGGGACAACATCAGCTGACCATTAACGTTGACACGATCAGCAAGCAATTTCATTGTATCAATAGAACCAGACGAGCTGCCACGAAAATTAGGAGGAAGCCTTGGCAATTCACACAGATTCATGTACAGCGAATCCACAATAACAGAGTATTCCTTATCAGATAACATTGCATGCAGCTGTCCAACCTGTGGAAGTACAAGTAAAAGCATTATAGACCAACCAGTTGTCTCAATGTTATTGTCTACGTTTATCTGCATATCCCCATGGAACTACTAAATTTCTCTAATATAGCACAGACTAACTTGAAAAAACAGAGAGAGGAAGGGAGATTAAACACCTTAACCAAAAGGAAAAGCAATGGGAGATTAAACACCTTAACCATCGGCTAACTTATTTCACCTATACCTGGGTCTCGTTGTGTTTCCAAGGAAAAGACCCAACTATGAGATACATTCTTAGAATAATTACCTCTCCCGGTAATGGGGAAACAAAATGCTGCAGGAAATTCCAAATTATTTGTCTTTCAAGAAAACCGGGGAAGTAGCAACTAGGTCACAGGAAAATGAAGGCCAAGCAAGCAACCTGGGTTATGCTTGATCAGTGATAATGAATACTACAATTTTAATGCATATTGGAAGGTGAGGCCCCATCGATGGTTGTTTTAACTATACGGGTTACCAAGGTGATGGCAGCAATCACAACAAAGAAGCATCTACATCCACATGGAAAGTCAAGTAGATGCTGCACTGACAGCTAAATATTTCTGAACAGTTGATAGGCTACCATATCCAATCCTCAGTGCTAACAGGATTAATTTTCTAGGTTCAGCAGAAGTAGTGATCTTCCACATTAGAACCATGACAGGGTGGTAGATACAGTAATCTACCAGGAAGAAACCTTTTTACAATCTTTTCCACCTGGGTGCTAATGTCCTATTGAGTTCTGAATTTTCATTTTATGTCCCTTACAATAGCATTTCCCTTCCACATTTTAATTTTGATGACCATGATACTAACTCTCTAATCTCACCTATTGTTGATGAGTGCAGGTCGCTGTTATGTGATCTCGATGAGTCCTCAATATCACATGTCGCGAGGGGACAGAACAAGGTTGCAGACAGGCTAGCTAAGGAAGCTCCCAACCGGGAGGAGAATTCTAGCACTTTTGTATATCCTCTGGATTTCATTTTGAATTTACTGCATGTGGACATTCCATGCACTACGGAATCAGTAACCTAAGACCCTGAATGCTTATCTAATGCTATCTATCCTTTCACTACAAAAAAATAAAGGTACCTGCACTTCAAGAGAAAAGGTAGGGATTTTCCTGAAAACATCCCTCAGACTGCGACGCACATGAACACCAATTCCTTGCCCTTCTCTTATCATTGCTTTACCCATTACTCCATTGATCCCAACAGCCATGTTTATACCTGATATCTGCAATTAGAATTGATAATAACAATAACTTAAAACTCATTAGTCAATTAATATAAAATTGCAAGAAAATGACCGAAAGGATCTACCTCAGCACGAAGAAAATCAACATGAACAGCAGAAGGATCATCTTCAGGAACTCCATGCCAGCTAAATTCATTTGTTACCTGAAGCTGCCCCAGGTCAAGCTGCATGAAGCTGAAACACATATGAGGTGTGAAACGGGTCAATGAGAAAAATTATGTATCAGCTTACTAGACTTGCGAGCAGGGAATCAACGGGCTAGCATGCAAGAAAAAGAAATTCCTAAATAGAACAATAAGGGCATCTACTATTGTCAAATAGTATGGCTATCAAAAATTGGATATAGCAACGCAATACCTAAGCTCCTGAATGCAACCTTATGGTTGGTGGATAAGTACAAGAGAAATACAATGTGTCCATACTATGTCAGTAAATAAACCATGGACATGAATAAAGATGAGAACGGTAGAGACAAAGATGTCAACAAGAGAATGATTAGGATATGAAATGGAATGTAAGAAAATAATATACATAACCACACATATTACTTACTCTTTGCTAAGCGAATTTCTAGGGACAACAATGATGGGAGTGTCCAGTGATAGATCCAACTTTACCGCAGAAGACCCATCAATCTCATATTTCTGAATTAACCATTCGAAATCTCCAACTTTATCAACAAGTCGAATTGCCTCTTCAGCATGGGGAGTAGCCAGCCCCATGAAATATGCCGTAAACTGAAAGCACGTCCTTGTCAGTACCTCTTGAACAGAAAAAATGAATACAAGATGCAATAACCATGATAAATGTGCAACCACCATGAGAAATACTAGAAGTATAGCACACATACCTCCTGAACAAATCTATAAAGGAAAACAATCCGAACTGCAGAAAGTCTACCACGTAAGCTGTAATCATATCCTTCATAATCATCATCTTCAGCACTGTAAGAACAAAATTTGAACTACAAAAATAAAACAAAAAAAAGTTAAGAACCTAATACATTAATACGAAAAATCTAAATTGAACTTGAAAGTTCTTGCAGAAGGAATGATGGGATTAGAAATCATTCAATACCTTAATAAGTGAATCCACATCAGGATTTCGTATATCACAAAGCCAGCTCCAAAAATGATCTTCTCCAAAGGACATGTCACGAAGCCTAAAATTCCCTAAATTGCCCTCAATGGATAGAGAACTCGGAAATACCTTGCATGAGAAAATTTATTTCACTAAATATGACGCCATTGGAAGAACAGAAATTAAAAGTTCAGTAAAAAAAATACATAAAACTGTAGCTTGATAAATATCACAAATCCACACATTCTCCCTTCTCTTTCTGTTTTGGCTTTTCGCCAACACAGCAATTTTAGAAACAAAAATTTGTCAAATTAAAGGGGAAAATTCTAGCAATAATAAAAAGAATACCCATCCTGATTTGATCACACAAATAAAAAAAGACAGCAACAAATAATTAACATGAACCTATTAACCCTTTGCCCCAACATAACGTTTATGTGTCGAAGTCCAACATATTACTTTTCAAATTCCCCGTGTTCAATCACTATAGATTCTCAAATGAGGTTCCTTCAAGGTCTTGATTAGAAAACATCAATATTCTTAATATTAAATGTTGTAAAATGATTGGATTAGATATTAGATAGTCTCTCTATCCCAAAATAGTAGAAGTATTGAACACGGAAAAAATTGAAAGCTCATAAAATACAGAAAGAATAACATTAAATGTAAAGGAAGTTTGACATTTCATGAACTTACCTTTATATCTAAAAGGAAATTTTCTTGCACGAGCACAGCAAGCTGCGAGCCATCCTCTTTATTAAGAAACAAGGACACGCTATCGACAATCATCCGTAGATTGAATACAACACGACCTTTGCCAAATCCTAATAGTCCTTTGACCCGGGAAGTATCATCAACTTTCTCTTTATCTTCATCATCAATGGACTTCATTGGGCCTTTTGCACTCATTGCGGCGTTGATGGAGCTCAGATCCAAACCAAAAGTTATTAAAGCAACCAGGGTTGGTCGGTTGCAAAAAAATTCTAGTTTGGACATGCTAACTGCCATCTGGAAAAAAAAACAGAAATTAATAAGTTAATAAATTTATCAAAGCAAAGTCCGGTGGTTCGTGACCCAACAAGTTAGTATTGTTACCTGGGTATCAATACCATCATAATCAGGTGACCCTGAATTCCTTGTAGAAAATGTCAAGGCCACAAAACTAGAACCATTACTGCCCTCCGCTTCATAAAATACATCCGTCGGCTCAAACCCAGTACCATTGTTAATGTCATCCAAAACATCCATGTTATGTGCATGGATGCCTGACTCAGATAACAACAAAAAATCAGGTAAGGCATCCTTGAAGAGGTCATCATCATCAGAGAGCATGGCGGATGGATCATGGCTTTGACTTTCAGTTGACAACCTAGAGAGATTTTCATTCTTCAACACGGAGTACGCCAAGAATTGAGGATCTGCCGCATGACGACCTTGGAGCACGTCTTTAATTTTCAAGGAATGGAGCTTGCATTTGACTGTCAGGTCACCTTCGCAGCAAATGACATGCACCTAAGATGTATGACAGGCAGGAGGAAAATGACCTGGAGTAAATCTCTCATTTACATGATAAATGACTAGTAATAAATATGATGAAATATAGAAAAACAGGGCAAACAATACTTTCAATTTCATTGTGATCGCTTTAAATTGAGAACTGAAAGAAATGGAGAAAATTTGTCCTTGTATGGACAGGCAGAATACAAGAGAGAAATGAAAGTAACACAAACCTTCCCACCACCAGCAAGAACTTCTATAAGCAGTTTCTCTTCAGGATCCATATTATTTTTTTCCACACTCTGTTACATCATATGAAACAACGGGGAGTGCTTAATAATATGGTCAAGCATGTTGAGAAAAATAGAACATGACTAAAAACTCGCCACCTAAATATGTTGACACGTACCAATCACAGTGGAAACAATTGCAATTTGCAACAACCATTCTCGCCTAGCTCAGTATGTAGCAAATTTCACTTTTTTTAATAAGTGCCAGGCGAGTTACTCCGTCGTTAACCAGTTTGTTATTTCACATTTCGACAATTCCAAGAACATAATGTGAGAAGCCCACTTGCAAAGTTCCACGTCTTTCTTTGAGGTAACAAGTCTAGTCCGAACAAGTTTTGAACGGGGTCCTAACAGCTTACCCATTATGGGAACTACGTCTAGACGCAACTCAAACTCAAGGATTACCTGCCACCACAATTTACAAGGCCTTCAGAGACTCTTACTGGTCTTCCTCTCTTGCTAAACCTAATCCTAGGAGGCTAATTGAATACATACAAAAACACCAGAAGGACTTGGGAAGCGCATAAAGAGAGATAAGACGTTCTGCTTAGTCATCAACTATTGAAGTCTTAACCCAAAATATACAGGCCTATATTAAATTATACCAAGGAAATGACAGGAAAACAAAGAACCCTTGTGCAGCAAAGCCAATAGTTGGACGAGTCACCAAAGATCACAAAGCATATAGATAATATTTACTAGGCAAATTATACGTATGTGGCCATAACCTTTCCAGAACTTTCATATGTCATCATTTTCAATTTCTTTCTTTTGTGTCTTAAACAATAACTTTCATTTTATTTCTCTCCTTTTGAATACGGCATAACTCGCCATATCCGGCATGGACTAACGAGGATGTGTTTTTTCCTACGTGTATTCTAGTTATTTTATGTATATAATATAAAAACTACAAAATATCGATTTGTGACCCTAACTTTTAGCCAACTTTTTTTTGGCTTTAAATTAATATTTTAAATCTTTCATGGCCCAATTGTAATGCCGAAAGCCAAATGTTTGATTTACTTTAACCGAGTGCTTTCATTATCGACATGGCTTATTTAGGTTTAATTTTTATTCGACGTGGGTAATTTATTTGACATACAACGCCGGTCTTCTTCATCATTCACAAATTGTGGAAGAAAAACCCTAAATCGCATAAGTTTTTATTGGGGATCTCAACCTCTTCTCTTGGTTGAATCAGTAATGAGTCGTAGTGAAAGCATGGAAATGAGTGCGGTCTCAATGATTTTAACCTCAAAATGTTGTTGCAAGCATGGGCTACGAGTTTGATATTTTCGGTAGAAACTTATACGGTTTAGGGCTTTTCTTACACAATTTGGGCATGAGGAAGAAGAATGATGTCGGATGTCAACTAAATTACCCACCTCAAACAAAAATTAAAGTTAAATAAGCCATGTTGAATAATGAAAGCACTTTGTTATGGCAAATCAAACATTGCATTATAATTAGCTCATAAAAGATTTAAAATATCAATTTAAGGATAAAAAAAGTTTTTAAAGGTCATACCACAAAAGAAAGTCGGCTAAAAATTGGGGCCACAAATCAATATTTTGCCTTTTTTATATTACACACTTAATATAACTAGAAATCCAAAAAGGTAAAAGCACATCCCCGTTAGTCCACGTCAGATATGGCAAGTAACATCGTCTTCAAAAGGCCAGAAATAAATTAAACTTATAGTTTGGGACACAAGAAAAAAAGAAATTGAAGATGAGAACATACATGAAAGTTCGAAAAAAGTTATTATCACATACGTATATTTTTCCTATTTACTATAAGGTGCCAGGACGAATTTCCGAAAAGGAGAAATAAAAGAAAAAATGAAGATGGCAATCAATTCAAGAGTAAATAATATAAATTCAATGGTTAATGCTTGGCATTTGATTATTTATATCAATAATTCTGGCCAGGTTGATAAATTCATATGCTCTCTAATATGTTCTAAATTAATGATTGTATGCCAAGGAGGTATATATATCTCTTATAATCAACAAGAAATAGGAAACCGGTAGTCAAATTGTTATCACCATGAGATTGTTTCTTATTCTACTAAGACTTGACTCAATTCCCAACGTTATTATCTCTTAATGGCGATAAAAGTATATCAATGAGCGGGCCAAGAAGTGTTCAAGCTTAAAGATATAGATCGAACCTGTCCATACACAAATAATTCTGCTTCCACCAAGGAACCGCTGATAACTATGTCGGCAACTTTAGAGCTTGCCACATGAGGCATGCCCAATTCAGTAATGTCATCTGTCCTTTCAGAAAATGCATCAATGGATGGAGGAACCTGAATGAGCATGACCATCACATATAAGGCAGCCAAATAAAGCATCCTCAAAGAAAGAAATACAATAAAACAGTTTTTTATCCTTGTTAACATACAGAAGCCAGATAAGTAGCCTGAATAAGCCCCTTCAACCACAAAGCTCTATCCTCCTCGTTTTGAAGCTCTAAAACCCAAGTGCTTGATGTTTCCAAAGCCTAAAGAGTAATTTTATATGAGAATCAACTATCCACAAGAAGCAACGATCTTACTCTTTTGTGTATGTACTATGTGATTTCCCCCGCCTGGGAAGAAAACTTACCCTCCTTGTGTCCATTCCCCGGAAACTCACAGCAATACAGAAGGGGGAGCCACCAACATGCAATGAAGGTACCTCGTGAATTTGCTTTCCAGCAATTCTGCATCAACTAGACCATAAGCCGCATGGAAATTTTCTCACCACAAAATGACAGAAATTTATGTGGACTACACTAACGTCTGATGAGGAACGGATAGAACAAAGAGCTAGACATGTTAAAAAAAGTTATATCACAAACAGCCTAGTTGCAGAAGATATAGCATTACAGGAAGGGATTAGACTAGCGAAACAACTAGGAATCACTTCCATGGCCATACAAACAGATGCACAAGCGTTGTTGCCCTATTTACAAGGAGAAAAGCCAAGCCCCCTCCCCCTAATCTCACCTTCTGTTGATATGTGCAGGTCGCTATTAAGTGACTTTGAGGACTACACCCTCCACCACATTCCCAGACAAACAACTACTTAGCGGACAACCTAGCCAAGAAAGTGAGGAGCCAG
The DNA here is from genome assembly GCA_029817715.1 of Melastoma dodecandrum. Classification (NCBI taxonomy): domain Eukaryota; kingdom Viridiplantae; phylum Streptophyta; class Magnoliopsida; order Myrtales; family Melastomataceae; genus Melastoma; species Melastoma dodecandrum. The sequence continues at coordinate 2,585,091 of JARUPY010000079.1, read as the reverse complement.
GAACAAGCATCTATCACCTTCTGCTTTCCACCAGATTTCGTGATAAATGTTTTGCATAGGGAGATCCCTACTTTTGGAAACTATGGTGACCAAAACACTAGTCTGGTGTAACCTAAACGCTTTGGCTTTTTATTAATTCATCTTCCCTAGCTACCGGAAAAAAAGGGTTATAGGATAGAATAATTAGACTGTTAGAGAGAGAAAAATAGAAGCACGGACCTCAAGGACCGCTGATAATTCTGTGACTTTTCTGACTCCAAAACATACAGATGGAGCCCAGATAACACCAGAAAACATTGTTGCCATGTGGCCACCGAGTGGCCAATTCCCTGGTAACAACTACACCAGTTGAAAGACTGACATACAAGAACAAAATAAAGCAGAACAAAAGCATTGGTGGCTTCAAAACCCACCCTCCAGACTAATATCCTCGCATTGCTTGCTAGATCAATTGCATCCCAAGAGGTGAGTGTGGATGGAAAACTATGATCATTTGACTGTCCAGCGATTTCTTGTGCACCGTAGAACATATTCAGTAATTCCATGAGTTTCCGATACCGAGAAGGTGAAATGTGCATGGAAAGATTAGGAACTTGGACAGAGATGCATGTGGATGGATAATCTGGGTGAGGTACCTTTATCTGTAAAGAAAATCAGAACCAGAAATTAGAACAAAATCTTTTCAAAAAAATGACGGAGACTGTAATGAAACTGATCAAAGCATCTACCTGATCAACAATAACCACCATTCCACAAGGATCTATCAAATAACAATACAAATCAGCTTCATTAGCCAAAGGCGAAGCAATCTGCTGAGTGTTGGTGCATGGGTTAACCATTGAACAACTTGAGTCACCAGAGCTACCATCCGTGAAAAAGGCTGCAATATCTCTTCCAGATATATAGAAACGGGAATATATTTTCTGCCGTTGCTCCTCGAACTGGCTATTCTGAAATTTCTATCCATGAGAAAAGGAAAAAAAAAACACTCAATTAGCAGGTTCACATCAAGTTAAGAACTGATCTTAAGAAAAGGCCGACTAATCCACAAAAATAAACTGGAATAGTATGACAAATACTGATATGTATATAACTCATAATTAACCAGAGTAGATCATGTCCACTCGTCGAAGGAGCACAAGCGGCAATTAAAGTATACACACCTGGGTTTGCAAGGTGAAGTGTCCAAAATCCAAGATAAAATAGCCATCAGGTATTGATGAGTCATATCCTCTTATAGGAACTCTAACTTTGGGAGCATCCAGGTCAATGTCAAGAGCAAATCTGCACTTCATCGACCTCAAATGTGAGAAGTCTATTGTCTTCACTCTAGAAAGCAAGCTCAGTTTTTTTTTTCCAAACTATAATTCATCTACAACAGGTATGAAATATTCCCACTTAATTCAATCAGAAAAAATACTACAAGAAGCAGCAAGCCCGACCATACCCATTATGCAGATTTTGCTCAACATCTGTAGTCAAAGCATCATTCCCCATGAAAGAAGGATTAGCAAATCCTCTAAATAACAACCTCAAATCAGATTATCCCTATCAGCTTGAATGCTGTATATTGACGAAAATAGAAACGACCAAAAATGAAAGCAAATGACAACATCAGATCCTGTATAACAGATGCCCCTCAAATGGTTCATCAAATGCAGCAACACCATGTCACCATCATTTTACAGGTGACATTAGATTATTATAAAAAATATGATTTCTAATATAACTTTTCAGCCTCACTAACAGTGGCAGAAATATCATCTTGTTACAAACCTTCAAACTATTATACCATGATGCTCTTTTTTCTTTTTGGTAGATAACCATTATGCTCTCTGTTCTTTCTAACCATTAATAATTCAGATAAATTACTGTATGTTTTAATCTAGGTTACATGCACAATAAAGTACACAGAAATTGTGCTTTTCATAAGTAAATACATATTTTGACCTAAAATGGTACTACAGATACAAAGAAGAGCACATAACCTGCTTTTTTCCTCAAGTACCATCTGGAATTGCTCTTGTGCTCTTCGAGTCACTCGCTCGATCTTCGTCTGGAATCCAATCAGAGCAATTTCATTTTATTCAGATCATAGGTGCTTAATTTACCATTTGGTAATCAAGTTCATTAAACAGCTATGCAGTCAAACAAAATATGTAAAAATGTCCCCTGATATATAGCCTCAATCTAATGTAGAAGGATGCCTCTAACATTAACACATATGCATGTGCACATGGAATTTGGGATTTTTTTATCTTGCAGTTGAGTTTACTCGCATCATTACCTGAAGAGCAGTTGCAGTCTCCAGTGCCACAGTAGGACTGATTGCGTTGCTTCTCTTAATAAACTCTAGAAAGCGATAATAACTTTCCATAAAAATCTGCATTTTGAAGAGGAAAACGGCATAAACCAAAACTGAGAACAGAACCCAGCCTCATCGATACATTTTTTTTGGTAGTGAAAGGATAGATAGCATTAGATAATCATTGATACATTTCTTTATATCATATATACTTTCAGGAAAATGTTCAATTCACATGATGATTGACATTATTTTGTGAAAACTAAGGTAAAAATAAAACCAAACATCAAAGAAAAATTACCAGGACCTGTCTTTTGCTATCCCTACCAGAGGAAATTAACCAGCATATTAAGCTGTCAATTCTTATGAAGATCACAGTACCGGAGTCAGTCGGGGTTAATATCAGTTCTCAAAAGTGGACGGGGCAAAGCCAATAGGACCAGAAAGTTTACAGAAGTAAGAAGTTCTACTATTCACTACATTTGTACAGATCACAAAGCATCCTATGGAGGTAAACTGTGTAATCTTTTTGATAATTAGTAAACTATGTAATTGTATGCACATGAAATGTGTGAAACCATGCAAGGATGAATTAGTGCATGTCTGCATCTGTATGAGAGAGTGAATGTGTGCAACTGTTTCAGAGAGAAATATCCTGAGTGAGAAGAAGATTACCGTAACATGGCAGGGAGAAATTGTCGCTGAAAGCCTCCAGTCGACATTCTCCTCCTCTGGCATGCTCACAAAGGTAGCAGCCAATGCATTCGCCTTTTGCTCATTGCTAACACTCTGCAGAGCAATCAAAAGTCTATTCCTTAACATCCAAAATACTCAGTTAAATGAAAGAAATTATTGAAATCCATTATAGCTCCCAAGGGAAAAAGAGAGATAAAATTGCTCACAACAAAATGAAGAAGAATGCATAACAACTCTCCAAGTGTAAAGCCTCATTAACTAGCAGGGACAGTGGGACGACAACTATATATATACCCCTATAACCAGCTGCAATGAGTTTATTTCTGTGACATTCATCCTTATATCTACCATTATGGGCTATGGGAAACCAGAACAACTTCAATAAGCAAGGATACCTCAGCAATGGACCCTTCTGGAGATGATAAACCGTAAAACTTTAGCGACACATGACAATGCTTGCTGCGAGACTTCAGTTTTGCTGAAACATCAAGCTGTTCAAATCTACCATGAACAACTTCAGTCCCATTCCTATTAAAAATCCTGGCTCCAGCCTTTCCAATGGCTATAGTCACTAAAATCCGAGCCATATTCTGCATGTCTTTTGAACAATTCAGATCAAAGTCCTCTTCCCTCTCATGACTAAGCAAATTATTGATTGCCTGCCATTCTTCCTTGGTAAGTTTTCCTTCCATAATCTGGGATCCCTCTGAACTTTCTTTCTTCAAGTCATCTTCAGAAGTCGCACGCCTGTATTACATAAAAGATAGTGAAGAAAAAATCATTTTGCGAACAGGAATCTCTGCTGGCATCTTCAAGAACTCACAGAAAGTTTAATTAGTTGGCAACAGCTTGCACCAAAGATCTCAAACGTACATCACTCTCGTCAAAGAACAGTTAAACTATATGCCATCACTACATAAATCAATGCATAAAAATATAAAACCCTTGAGTTGACAACAATGACTCATTCTCTTTTTTAAACTCTACAGGTTGGCCTGACGAAGTAAACTTGAGCCTTGCCCGGGCTGTACATATTCATCTCAACAAATGAGGCACTTGGTAAGCCCATTACATGTACTGGAAAGCAATATAATCTTTCACTTATTAGTCATATGCAGCACATTCTGAAACAAGTTCATTGTGTGATAGGAATATTAACTCAACAGCAACCACCCAAATTAGATAGGAGAAAGACTAGCTAGTTGTAATTTTCAGCAAAAGTAACAACCAACCAACACACCAAGGACAGCTTTAGAGTAAATCCAAGGTATGAATCCTCAACCTCGGTCACTAAGGCTGTGTTTGGGGATGGGGGAGGAAAAGAAAAGAAAAGAAAACCTCCCCTTCCCCCCAAATTCTTCCCTCTTAAAATTTTAAATTTTTACCCCTTTTCTCTTCTTTTCTTTTCTTTTCCTTTCTACTCTATCACTTCCAAACACACCATAAGTCTCCATATATGTTAATGCCCAACGGACTGAGTTTTATAAAAATTTCAAAGGTAATTACTAATACTCTACGGTTGGGAAAATTTCCTAAAAAGAACAATCCTTTAGTTGCAGATAGACATTTGATAGAAATTGTAACCATATGGTATCATACATCAAACACAACACGCCCAGAGTGCAACAATTCTGCAATTTACCATCTATTATTTGCATGCATTGATGTTAAAGCAAAATAATTATCAACAATGCTTCAAGCCAATGTACCATCCAAAGGAAAACCAGCCCTTCTTTTGCAGTCTTTGCTGCTCAGCTGCTTCCTTTGATTTGGCCGATTCAACCTTGGCATGTCCAAGTAGCCTGGTAGAACCACAAGACAACTGTATAAAAGTTGAACCTCAACTTCGCAAAGTAAAATTTCTCACTATTTGTGAAGCACAAGAACTCTTATGATGCATCTCCTCTTGCTAAATTATATGAAAATCCCTAAATATTCATGGTAAAAATCCCAGCTTTACATCAGAACCAACAGCACCACTTTTCTCAAATGTGGGAGCACACTCAACCACTAATAAAAGCTAAAGCAGTGAAACACAACCAATGAAAATACAGATTCCAAAAGCATAACAGTATCCTCTGGGTTATGTCAGTCAGTGAGGTGAACACACTTGAGAAAGGACTATTGATATGGACATTTACAATTTTCAAGAAGGCTGCTTAGCCGAAAAGGGTAAATAGTATATTTTTTACTCACTTTTAAAACCCCATACCATCAGTCAAGTGATCTTTGTTCCGCCTCATTTAGTAAACAAAAGTGAGTTATAAGAATTCCTAGAAGTGGTGTCTAACCTCGAATCTGTAGTTAAAAATTAGATTTCCCTATGTGAATTTGATAAAAGTAGAAATAAAGTAAATTTACACAACTTCTACCCCATGCACACTGATGCCATGGTGTTCCAACTCGTCATACATAACTAATATATATATTTGGTAGAAGTAGAAGACAATATTAGATTAGGCATTTGTTACAACTATTAAGTATATAATATTCGTTTCCTTCCAAAAATCAAACACTTCACCAAACCATGACAACTGAAGACAAGTCTGGTGCTGTGCGACTCATACCACAAAAATGATCAATCACCATTCAGATCTAATTGAATTTTAAAGCCCGATCAGGAGTCGGGAGCTTGTTACACAGGAAAATAATAAGAATTTTCTTTCTTCAATGAAATATTTAAACACAGGCAAACATACGTGCTCACAAAACATAGTTAATAAAAACAGCAATCAACACGGTATGTGAAGCAATTTTCAGAAATAAAGCTACCCCTATCATAGTGGGCAAAAGTTGTATCTCATGTCTCACTAGAGCAGTCTTTGAGAGCAATGAATCTAACTGGTTTGAACCCAACGGGGCCTTACAACCCTAAACACTGTAACTTGAACGCTCTTGCCAATCTATGAACTACCTATCTACCAAAAAAAAATCTAACTGAACCAGAAAGAGTGGCCTTTCATTCAGAATTTTAAACACGTCTAGCAAAGAAACACCTATAAAGTTCACTCAAGATCTTTCACAGAATGAACACTGATCCTTGGTGCGACTTCATATATATTAACATTTAGAAGCTTATCAGGATCCAAACCGACAGGTACTTTCCACCTAAGAAATCCAAAGAAGCATCATGCATCTTAGACAACCTGTTTGTTCAGTTGTCCCCACCAGAATTACACCAGGAGGCAGTTACCACCATTTGTCATCCTCCCAACCATGTTATTGATCTTTTACATGGGGATTTTCCATGTTTGGACTACTCATGGCTGTAATGAACTCTGTTTCAGCCTATCTACTTACTACATCTCCCTCTACCCAGAAAAAGAAAGTTGCTGAAAAGGCTTACCTCCACAAAAGAATCACTTTAGGATCAAGGTCTTTCTCAATTTCTCTAAGTTGTGAGACTTCAACATCCGATGGCCGCTGTAGAAAGGCAGCATACAATTGGACATAATGCCGACGCAGCTGGCAAAGATGATGAATTTGATCCCATGAAAATCGGTAGCTGAAAAGAGAAGTTCAAGGAGGGTCATTATTCATGTACTGGATCTTCCATCGAAAGAGCAACACCATAGCAAGATATCTAATATCATACTATAAGTTATAATATTCCGGAGCAGCTGCATCATAAAAATAATAACAAAAATGATCAAGTTTTGGGAATGTCGTACCAAACTTTCTTCAACTGTAAGCTTGCCTGAACAGCATAACGCCACCATAAATAAGGTTTCTCAGAGACTGGTACCACGGGTCTGAGATGTGAAATTTCAACATGAATCCTGTATCTTGAAACAACTTCAAAAAGCTTTATCCAATCACAATATTGAGCCTGGGAATGAAGACAGAAACTGAGTTTCCATAGCAGATTAGAAAGGAAAAATACACACTAAACTGAAGACACATTAGAGTATGCAATTGCTAGGTAAGAGCATGATAGGTATTAATAATTGCCATAATATCATCCTAGCTTTTCAGATCGCGAAGCTACATCAGAAAGTAAGCTATCTGCCTGCTGTTCTGGATGTTCATATAAAAGACTTGGGCAATGTCTCCATAACTAGCAGCACAACCACAAAGGAGGCAAACAACATAGCTGTCATGAATTCATATTCTATTAGAGAAGAAGCATCAAATTAGCAGAGAAAGGCATGGGCTAGTACACATTAGATAGATTATGACCAGAATTTCACCTCTAGAGTACACAATTCCCAGTCCATCGATTACAATTTTTTTATTTTTATTTTTTTTGGTAGAAAAAAGAACTATGTTATGGAGCTATATTTTTTCCATCGTGTTCATAAGAGATGAAATCACAGTGAAAATAAGGGGAAAGCAGGGGACCTCTGTCATTGTCAGAAACACATCAGTCAGCTCAAGAGCGGCCTTTTCAAAAGGAACTTCTGGATCATTCCGCTCTTGCTTCCCCAAACGGTGATATTTAAGAAGTCCATTTATAGGTGAAACTAGGTAACTGCGTCTCGCAGCCCATTTAGATACCACATCATTTCCCGATACTGGTTCATTTATTCCATCTTCAAATATCTGTGGATAGGATAGCTTCATCAGAATTACTCCAGGGAAAGCTAATATGGTGTTACAAACAAATACGTGCACAGACAGATGAGTCTAAAAGAAGAAACCAGGAAGGAGAGATGAAATATCCAGTAATTATAACAAACCTCAACCCATTCTGTAGGAGTCAGATCTTCCCAGTTTTTGTCAGTCTTCCAAGGACGACTGCAAGAGTCGTGATAGAATGCAAGCCTCTCCAGCTGCACTGACTGCAGCCAAATGGGAAGTAATGAAGCGCATGGCTAAACATCCTAGAATTAAACAGTCTTAGACTTTCTTAGAAACTAGTATTTAAAAAAGCATCCTGGGAGATTCGAAGAGAAGGCAAGGATAAAATTTTCACTAGACATAAATATATAGACTAGGGTATCCATCAACGAATGAGTATAATAACGTTTTGGAAGGACTTCTGACCAAATAATCTTCATCTGATGAGTGATTTAATAAAAGATGAAAATGGATTGACCTTCCGTAATTTATCCAAAGCTCCGCTAGTATCAAAAGTTTCATTTCCCTGCTCATCCATAGTAACAGCAGCGAGTTTGGCCAATGTAATTCCCAAGGAGAATGGATTTCCTGGGTTACTGTGAACGCAAGTAATATTATGAAGAATACAGTAAGCAGGGAATAAGAGAACTATAGCACAACAGAGAAGAACCTAGTAAACTAAGGTCAAAATAGCTAAGAAAACCAAAGGCCGGAATAACAATGGGAAAAATAAAAAATAAACAATCATCAAGTAGTTATCGATTTTTTGACCATTAATGAGTCGAATGAGGACACAACTCTTTCACAACTTGTCCATTTCTTTTTAGCAATATTTCCAACAACAGGAAGAAAAAAATGCAATTGTTCAAATAACAGCTGGTGGAGCCGCACTTCAAATCGATTAACCTCCAACAAATGGTAAGGTATGATCTATTTTAAAACACACAAAATGCACACAAAGAGAGATGGAATTCCAATCTGGAATGGCATAGGGGAAGGAGCAATGGAGGAGATAGTGTTCATTAGTTGCGCAAAATGCAAACAGAAACACTGCATCCAGGGAAAGAGAGTACAGATGCAACAGGCATTGCAAAAGCATGTTGAAAGAAAACAAAATGTGATGCATGTAACTGACCTGATGGGATCCTCGTATCTGACATGTACATTGCTGATTGATATTTTCAGATTACCGATAATGGTGGCAATAAGAGAGCCCAGCCATGAATAACCAGAAGAGGGCTGTCAATTGAAGGGGGAAAATACGTTAATTGGATTTTACACATTGTGAAGAAGAAAAATCGTCCCAACACTCATTAAATACAATTGCCCTTGGTGAAGAACAGTGTGACGTCCACATGCTTAACCTAAAAGCATAAACTTTTAGGTCAATGAAATAAAGCTCCTTTGATGCATTGTACAAATTTATTTGTGTTGAGAAGTTCAATTTTCACCACCTTAAATGGCAAGTGAGTGGGATTTTCCATAAAAATGCCATTGTGGTATCAACTTAATGCCCTCAGAGGGAGTGTTAATACGTTCAGAATACCCAACCAAATAATGCTATTAAATCAACCCCCCCACCCCCAAGAAAAGTGAACTGAATCCCTACACATCCTTATCGAGTAAGTAATAGAAAAAAGTATTTTGAGCATACAGTTGAAAGCTTAGATTTTAATGTCGCCTCAATTGTTGCTGCCTCTGCTTCCTGCATACAGAAAAAACAGTAAAAGGAATGACTTAGACAAAGATGTCATCCTGCAGCTCCCATAGGAATTCCTTAATACATTTATTTTTCTCTAAAAAAAAGTTCAACATTTTTCTTACTTTTAAGCAACTACTATACTACAAGCAGTGTATTTATAAACTGGAAACCGAGATTTATAGTCTTCAAACAAGGGGAGAAAACACATTACATACAACAAACCAAGCAAAAAAAGTAAGTCGTGAATACATACTTGTCCGTCCAAAGGGAATACACATTTCAATATGCTTGTACGAGACCATGTATAAAACACCAAAAGTATTACAGTGGTGTAAAATGCCACTAGACTGCATATAGAAAGTATGGATCGACTTAAGCCGGAGAATACCCCAATTAGCACCAATTAGCCCCAACATGAAATTTTTTTTTTTTTTGGTAAAAAGGGAGATCGATTGATGGATGCGCAATTCAGATCCCAACATGAAATTTCATATGCCTCTCCATGTCATTAGACTGATAATCCTTTTTAAAGAGATCAGTGGCAATTCAAATAAATGTAGCAAGCAAAGGTCCGATCAGAAGAAAAAAACAATAATTGGGGCTCGGTGAATGTCTAAAACTGCTTCATTGTATTAATTGCCGCATGATATGTCATCATAATTCCCTAATTCCTTACTTTTCAGGTGAACGGGATGGCAATACCCTAATCAATTCCGTGGCGGAAAAATGCAGGTCGCTGTTATGTGACTTCGAAGAGTACTCCATGTCCCATGTCGCAAGAGAGCAAAACCAGGTCGCAGATGCACTAGCCAAGGAAGCATGGTTATCAAAATCGCGATCGTGTAACTGGTCGATTTTTACGATTTTTTGTACCTTAACGAGTTGGATCGCTGTCAAAATCATTTTCTAGTAGGATAGTAGTGAAATCGTAGGATCGTTAGTGGAATCGTATGAACTAAATGTAAATTACGATTCCACATTGCTGAAATTCAAAGCCCAAATAAAAATCAAATCAGGCCTAAATTAAAACAAGCCCAAACTTACTAAGCCTAATCCCGTGCCCACAGCTTAAGCCCTAGCCATTTTTTTTTGTCGGGTCGATACCCTAGTCGGCAGCTCCTACTTCCGACCTTCGGAATGAAAGGTATAGTGTTTTTGTTAGGTTTGGCGATGTAAAGTTTGGATTTTGACCCCCCCCCCCAATTTTTGGTTTTGGGTTGAATGCAGGTAAGTCGAAGTTGTTGAAGTTGTCGATTTTGGTGGTTGGTGCCGGAGGATGGGGGTCGCCTGCTCTTTTGCACCTCGCTGCTTGTGGAGTCAGTAATATGCGGGTTGATTTGAGTAACTACTAGTTGGGTTAAGGTTCTATGTATTTTACGGATAGATTTATAAACTTATGTTGTTTTTAACACGTGGGTAAAGTTTAGTCTCTAAGGATAGCAGTTCTCGTGGTGTTGTCGTATCTAAAATTTATTCTGTATGATTTGTGAAATAATCCTAAATAAGGAAGACAAATTTTGGGAAGGAAAGTAGAACATGGGGTGCTTGGATGATTTAATAGCTATCAATGATATTTTCTTTCTACTATAGCACTCCTGAGAGGTGCATATATTTTCAATTGTCCACTTTTGAAATTTTTTTATTTATCTGAATTGGCTGGATTGGCTTGGGTTCTGAATTTTATTGAAATTAATTGCAGTGCTCTTGAGTTTGTTGTATGTAAATCTGAAATTTTATTTCACTGCTTTATTTTCTAGGCAAAGTTACTATGTCTGGAAGTGGTAGTTCTTCACTTGTTGCGCCTACACCAACGCGCAAACCTCAAAAAAGTGCTCCTAGAGCTAGGGAAGATGTGGGTTGGGTGCATGGCATTGTTGCTTATAGCAATCCCAGAATCATTAAGTGCAAATATCGTGAGAAAGTGATGAGTGGATGCGTTTACAGGCTGACCTTGTAAAACACTTGAGGCGCTAGGCTCCAGGCGAGACGCTCGCCTAAAGAGATAAAAGGGCTAATATGCTAAATCATGACAACTTATCATGTAATAATAAGTACTTAACCTTTAAAACTGCAAGCAACATAATAATATCAAAAGGCCTTTCAAGGATCTAGATTCAAGGCGAAATTATCATCCATAGGACATGCATGTAAGGGATTCCTCTGCACATTTTAAATCATCTTTCTTGTTCTTCTCGTCTTTCAGAGTCGGGCAACATTCGAATATTGTCAAGATTTCAAGGCCCTCTACACATCTACAAATTATCTTTATTGCCCTGCCCTTGTCTATTCATGGATACGAGAATTTTAATTGATGATCTCATCATCCTTTTTCACCAACGAGCAAAAAAAAATCGCATAGTTGTTATTATCCTTCCATGCTTATGTCAAGAGAACACTGACCAATATTTAGATGTAAAAAACATTGATGGTGTAACCTTCCCCAGAGAATTAGATAAAATTTACTCTCACAACATGAGTACGTGCAGATAAATAACAACTGGCAATTTGCGAATACCTCAATTTGCTGCAATTTGGCCTCAAAGAGTTTTTCTCTATCCTTCTCCTGTGTCATAACAAGAAACGAATAACAGATTCAAATAACATATGAAAATGTTAAAATAACCTGTTTTTAAAGGACCAAAAAGCCAACCTTGAGAGCACGATGATCAGAGACAGGATGGGCAAGAACAAACACACGATCTATCAGAACAACTACAGGTTCCTTTCCAAGGCTTTTCCAAGGAACCTGTTGTAAGATTTGGCTTATAAGCATTCAAACTTTAAAAAGAAAAAGAAAATGCGCAGGAGAAATTGTGTATCTTGCAAAAGAGAACTGTCAGACAATCAGGCAAGGCTAAGGTCGTCCAAACAGACAACTTCATTGACTCAACATGTATGTCGTTCATGAGTTTGGGCGCTATCCCTAACACAACAGGGATATTCAGATTGGAATTCGAAGCAACCAAATAGCATCTCCCACCAAAGAAAAGGGGGCATGAGAAAAGGAGACAAACTAGATATTTATAATTGCCCCGTCCTTCAACATTCAAGGTAGAGGAGCAGACAACAAAAGTTACCTTCAATGTGATTGTACCAATGAAGCCAGCTTTTACAGTCACAGGAAGCTCTAGTGAATTTAGAGCTTCCGCCTTCAATTTCAAATCTCTTAGAACAACATCACCTAATAAACCAAAATTAAAAATCACATCTAAATTTGTTTAAAAAAACATTCTGAGGGCAGTGTAGCATCTTAGCATGGGCTTGCCAACTTGGAAATACTCAGAAATTCCATGTTTTTCCATCTGATTGATTCCATGGATCAATCAAACACTCCTTTGAGTTTGAAATTATCCCTAAACACGTGCGTCCATCTATCGCGCCCCATCAACAATACCACACATCAGATGGATACTGGTGTCACTTCCAAGTAATAATAAATCTGGCTAAGTCATTTAGTTATAGTTCGGATACAGATGACGAGCTATATCATTTCACAACTAATTACATCTAATTTAACATTGTTCGTACAGCTAACATGAACATTATTACCAAATGGCTTTCTTGTTGCGATGTAAAAAGTATCATCACCCAAACTTGTTACATTTAACAGTCACTGCCCGGTCTTCTGAAGAAAAAGAACCAACTATGGCCAAGGGGAGCATATAATAACACTTCTACAACCAATACCTACAAATAACTTGACATACAAGCAATCAGAAAGTTTTTTTAAAAAGGAGACGGGATGGACATAAACTAACCGTTCCAGACACTTATTCGTAAGGCCTCTGCCGAGAGTCCTTGTACATACTCGCCAAGATATCTTTTAAGCAGAAGCAACACCTACGAAAATAATAATGTCCATCCATAAAACCAGAGATAGGATATCACTAGAATGCATAAAATGTGGAGAACCAGTATGGTTTTCAAACAAAAACTAAACCAATTCCAACAGCTTTTTTCCTAGACCGATGCATAATAATTTCATCCCATCGAGTGTCCACTCGAGAAGAGTGCCTCGCAACCCCAGGAATCTGTGACGTACAGCAGATCCATGTGGCTACAACAGGACAACTTTCCGTCTTCGTTTATAAGGTAAAGGTACAACACCATGCCCTTGTATGTACTCTCTCCCCACCCCCACACAAACACCCACACTAGAAACCGACCCCCAAACTAACTAAGAGACCAAAAACCGTCCGATCCACGACGTAGGTAACTAACTTCCGACTCACATGTGCTTCGAACATGGTGACAGGATCCGGAAGCGATCGACACCGCCGGAGAGGGGAGGGGAGGGAACTTCAGCGGCCGAAGAGAACACCGCGATCCACCGTCTGCAGCAAGCAGCCGAGATCGAAAATCAGTGAGCCGTACGCAGAGAAAACCATGGCCGTCGCCGTCGCCGTCGTTGTTCTCGTTACTTTTTGTGGGGGTGGGGGGAGGGGGGGTGGGGGGGAAGCGTTCGGCCCCGCCGGTTTTTTGTGGACGAAGAAAGGAAATGGAAATGAAAGTAGTAATTTTATTTAATTCAGCATATTAATATTAATAAATATTTTAATTACATTACTTTCCCGAATGGAGTTTGCAAACGAGACACGAATTTATTGTCGATATATATTTTTTTTAATCATTGAATTCAAGGCGTAAAATTACATTTTTCAATTATCGCATTGACCGAGACTTCATGGGTCATATCGATAAATTAATTTCTGGAGGAGATAGAGATAGATATTCAATTCAAATGTCATATGCTTGGTTGGGGGGGGTCCAGTCCATACGGACCCGACTTTTCTAGATCCTTTGAAAGATTAAGTAATAATAATGATGTGATTATTGCGTGATGACGGCGGCAACACTAAGTGGCGAGGCGAGTAAGCCCATGGGCCTTACTTAATCTGGGCTTGGCTAGTGATGAGGCCCAAAGAGATGGGCCTACTGGGCCTGGCCCAACAAACTGGAGGTCCAGCCGGCCACTTGTCGGTTTTTTTTTTTTTGGGGGGGGGGGGGGGCGGGAAGCGAAGGTTCACGTGCCCAGAAGTCTCGAGAAGAGAGAAAAAACAAAGTTCACCGACTGACTCTGGGGGTTGGTTGTATGCAAGCTAAGCCATTGATCTTCCCTTTGGAGAGTAATTATTTTCGTTGAATTGGGTTCAAGTCTTTAAGGCTAAATGAGTAATTTGAATTGATTTGATTTGGGATACCACTCACACGTGTCTGCCACGGACACGCATCGCCCCCCACGACAACAAAGCACAAGCACACACATTTATTTTATTTTTATATATTTTTTTAGTATCTCCTTATATTTTTGAACCTTGCTACACAACAACGAAGATTCACGAGATGGGTTATTTTCCTTGTTTTTTTTTTTAGTTTTTATTTATGGTGGTGGGGATTAGCCGCACGGACATCGAGAAAACTTGAGCCTCTAACCAAAAGGGCAAATCTTTTCCTTGTGTCCGGACAACCACCACTCGACACGTGTCCTCCAACCTCACGGGCAGGCATTCCCCCTTTCAGCATTACTATTCTCTGTTCCTTTTTCATTCTAGCCCTACATTCATTCACAGGGAAAAGAACTTTTTAATATTCGCCTAATATAGTAATTGCTATTTGTAACTAGCAAATTTAGCTTATAAATTAGTTTTTATTTTTAACAAAATATTTTATTTTTATGAAAAAGGTAAATACATTATGTAAATCATAATGATTTTTTTTTTTCGCGTTGTTTGAAACCGTTCATTCGACCATATGCTAAAACCCCACCCCCTTCCTTTTCAAAAATTAACAACAATGTAAGCTTTCCTCCCCGTATCAACCCACCCTCCAACTATATGCTCGAACTGTGACCTCTCCCAAATCGCCCTACTCCTCCCTCTCTTCTTTCTTCTACGATAATATGGTTAGTTTTAAAAAAAATTACGATTATTCAAATACGTTGTTTAAGGCAGCTTGTTAGAAAGACGTTCTGAACAGCAAAGGCCAAGTAGGACTGAGGAACTCATGGTTTCATCAGCTAGTTCATATATTGAATTAAGAAGGGTAATTCACAATTTACCGTAAAGAAAAATGCTAACCGTATAAGAAAGAACTCGTAAAAGGTGACAAAAGTAATTATAATTCGACACGTCAAAAAACATGTTTTCGATTTTGTCGTCCCCGTGAATGGGATAAAATAACCCTCAACCTCAGCTCGTTTCATACCACCTGCGAAACGCTTGCAATAACAACTCCCTCAACACTTTGCATCATCTTTTGTACTAAACTCCAAATATCAATCGCCTCTCGTCCCATGAAGAAGCCCACAACCTTCACCATCTGCAGCACCAACAGCGGCCGCAGACGGTTTGCGATTTGTGCAGTGGCATTTTTAGTCATCCTGAATTCCTGCAATGTTGACGGCAGATTCCATTACCACAAGCGGAAGGCCGCCCCTCCCTCACCGCCTCAACCCGTTAACCCCCCGGAGCCTATGTATCCGCCGCCGCCTCCACCGATAGTCCCATCCGATCCCTACCCTGGTCCCGGGAGTGCCACCTCAGGGTGTGTGTTCGATGTCATGTCGTATGGGGCGGTGGGCGACGGATCGACCGACGATACCGCAGCCTTCAGGGACGCTTGGAAGGATGCCTGCGGGATGGACTCTGCGACCGTCCTTGCACCAGAGGGTTACACATTCCTTATCACCTCGACGATCTTCTCGGGCCCCTGTAAGCCGGGGCTGGTGCTTCTGGTTGACGGGGTGCTGATGGCACCGAATGGGCCGGACTGCTGGCCTGAGGACGACAGCAAGAGGCAATGGCTCGTGTTTTATCGTCTCGACGATATGATGCTTACTGGGAAAGGGACCCTCGAGGGCAATGGCGAGCCATGGTGGGATCTCCCATGTAAACCTCACAGGGTATGAATGAAAAGTCGATACATTGTCCCATGGATAAAGACTCGAACATTACCGTCGTATTTCTCACGCAATGCGTCTTTCAGGGTCCGGGAGGAAAGATGCTGCCAGGACCCTGCGACAGTCCCGCCGTGAGTTAATTTATGGATTAGACGTTCTTTTTCGCGATTGGTACCAGGTCGATAAGCATTCGACGGAGTAATGCTAGATATAATGATGTCGGCTTGATTATTACAGATGATAAGGTTCTTCATGAGCTCGAACATTGTGGTCACTGACCTGCGGATCCAGAACAGTCCCCAGTTCCATGTAAAGTTTGACGGTTGTGAAGGAGTCTTCATCCGTGGCCTCTCGATCTCTTCCCCGAAGCTCAGCCCAAACACAGATGGAATTCACTTAGAGAACACCAAGTCCGTGGCCATTCATGACTCCATGATTGCCAACGGTATGAGTAATTTTGATCCTGTCTGGTTTCGCAATTGTACCGTCTTGGGCTAAAAGATTAAAGGATTGATGATGGTATGATCAACAAACAGGGGACGACTGCATATCGATTGGACCCGGGTGTTCGGATGTCGATATCAATGCAGTGACCTGCGGGCCGAGTCACGGGATCAGGTTCGTCGTCTGGGTCGGCCCTTCTTTTCCATCAGTCTCAAAGTTCTGTTGCTCCTTTCCAGAATCTTGATGTTATTGCGCAATCGTTGCCAGCATTGGGAGCCTAGGAGTGCACAACTCCCAGGCATGCGTCTCCAACATTACAGTCCGCAATGCAGTGATCCGGGAGTCTGACAATGGGCTCCGAATCAAGACATGGCAGGGTGGGATGGGCTCAGTCACAGGGATCTCGTTCCTCAACATCGAGATGGAGAACGTCATGAACTGCATCATAGTGGACCAGTACTACTGCATGTCCAAAGCCTGCCTGAACCAGACTTCAGCTGTCTACGTCACCGACCTGTCTTATCGAAACATCAAGGGCACCTACAACGTGATCAGCCCGCCAATCCACTTCGCCTGCAGCGACACAATCGCGTGCACGAACATAACCATGTCGGAGGTGGAGCTGCTCCCCCACGAGGGGGAGCTGGTGGACGACCCCTTCTGCTGGAATGCTTACGGGATTCAGGAGACATTGACAATACCGCCGATCGATTGCCTCCGCGAGGGCATGCCGGAGATCATGGCCAAAAGCTCAGCCTATGCCTGCTGATTCATCATCATAAATCTAAAAATAGAATATTTCCTTATCATAAATATAGAGATAGAATGCCCAATAGCTGTATAATATATAGCCTGTGATAATGATAACTTCTCAGGCCAATCTTCCATCCCTTGTAGGGAGATGATGTATCCCATTTTATATAACATATATATTCGATCTGATTGAATTCATGTCACGAAAAACGACATAATAACTCATATAAACGACGTCTTACTATGAGATTTGTTTCAATATAATTTTTAGGAAAAAAAAATATTTCGCCCGACGAATTTTAAAAATTAATATCCTATTTCATGAAATATTTTTTCAACAAACCATATTTTTTCATAGTATCATATATTCCATGACACCTTATGCAAAATCAGAATGAAGAAAACCTCATTCCATTTTTTATATATTTTAAGGGTTTAGGGTTTAGGGATTTTCTATTTTAAATTATGATGTTAGAAAATGAGGAATGATAAATGCTCCCAGATCATATGAACAACAAAAGGCAACACCGTAACCTCAAAATGATGACCAGAAAGATAATCCACATTCAAATGATCTGACCACTCTGTAAATGATGCAACTCAGGAGGAAAACCAAAGCAATGAAAAAGGTTCCTGGTGGGTTGGAGTCATCGTTCAAACAGATAACATTCGAACACAGATCGAAAGAGGCTATTCTTCCACGTGTGAAAATTTCTAAGTGAGTACGAAACTTCACCGAAGTTTGGTAACATTTTCCGAAATGTCCTCGAAATTTTGTAAAAAATATCAAAAGTATTTCGTACTTTACTGAACTTTTACGAATGTATTTGTACTTTCCATTGTATTCGTTCGTAAAATACGAAATCCGTTCGTTTCGTACTTTTGATTGTACTCGTTCGTAAAAGTTTCGTAAAGTACGAAACTTCGAGGATATTTAGTAAAAAATTACGAAACTTCGGCGAAATTTCGTACTCGAATAGAAACTTTTACTCGTGAATGATAGCCTCTTTCAGGTCCTTCTATTTAACTAGTAGCAAACCTTACATCGATGCGTTTCAATTGTCTGGTTTCAAGCAAACGATGAAGACATAAAACTAGAATTATAAATTCAGATTTCCTTTTTTTAAAATTGTTTCATATTTCTAAATGTTAAGTACATAAAATTAATTTTAAGAATACAAAATTAATTCAAAAATATTTTATATTAATCATAATTCTAAAAAATAGCAAATAATAAAGTTACATTATTTGTTTTAGTAAAATACTTCCAAAACTGATTGATTACGATCCTAACAACTACCCCATAAAATCTATTCTATTTAATTTTTTGTATGAAACACTAATTTTGAAGAATTGACTTTTTTTCAAGCTTGAAAATAAAAAATATAATTTAATAAAATTTGTATGTTCTTAATATTTGAAACTCCAATCCAAACCCTTCTCCCCACTCCTTGCATATTAAATCCGTATTAACAAATTAAACATTCTTTACTTTAATTAATTATAAACATTATTATTATAAAAAATATTCAGATAATTTTAAAAAATCTCGAAATTTTAAATTACTAGTCCACCGTTCCATATTATCTTAAAAAAATTAATCTGAATTAGAAAAACAATTATCACTTAAATTTATTAATTTTACTCACCATTCCATTTTTTTGTAATTAAACTACATGATATTCGTTAATTTTTTTAGATGAAGATTTAAATATGGTTAATTATAATAGAAGAAAACGAAAAAAGAAATGGAGAAAAAGGGGAATAGCATGAAGGCGAAGCCAGCAAGGAGGAGAAGTTGAATCTCGCTGACGGCGGCGGTGGGAGGAGGAGGTGGAACGGAGGCGAGCGGATGGCGACGACGACGACGGGAACTGCGGCGGCGATATACAGCCTGTACATAATAAACAAGTCGGGGGGACTGATTTACTACAAGGAATACGGAGGAGTAGGAGGGACGGGGAGGATGAGGATGGACACCAACGACAGCCTTAGGGTGGCCTCCCTCTGGCACTCCATGCACGCCATCTCCCAGCAGCTCTCCCCTACCCCTTCCTGCTCCGGCATCGACCTCCTCCTCGCCGACTCCTTCGACCTTCACTGCTTCCAGTCCCTCACTGGTCCTAATCCCCTTCAGATCTAGGGCTTCTTTTCCTTCCACCGCCCGATCCAGGGTTTTGATCTTTGATTTTGATCCTGTTGCAGGGACGAAGTTCTTCGTGGTGTGCGAGCCGGGGACGCCGAACATGGAGTCGTTGCTGAAGGTTATTTACGAGCTGTACACGGATTATGTCCTGAAGAACCCTTTCTACGAGATGGAGATGCCGATCCGGTGTGAGCTCTTCGACATCAACTTATCGGTGGCTGTCCAGAAGGACCGCGTAGCCCTTTTGGGCCGATAAAATAATTGCCTGCTGCCTGCTATTCCTTGCTTATACTTGCAGGATTTCGGCTCTTAGGCTGAATTTGTGCGTGTTTGTGTTACAGCACTGGAGGGGTTTATGCAATCTAAGTCGTGTTCACGAACGATTCTGTGGATTGCTGGTCTCGCTTTTCATGATTTGGTCGCTATGCTAATGGTTGATCTAGTGCACATCTCTCTGCTGACATTCTAGCTGTTAGCACAAAGAAGAGATTCTCTGGCCCTGTTCACAGGAATATCTCCGTCGCAACTCGACATGGTAATGAGTTGCAAAGTATGAACTGGTGATCCCTGTATTCATACTTCCTGGACTCACTTGATATGAAAGCTAATGGAAGTGGTGTTGCTGGGTAGAATTGCTGGGGGATTTTGAGATTATCTCTGGAGAAAGTAAAGCATAGCTCCCACTGCATAGTTCAGGAGGTTCGCGATGCTTGTAGTTTGAATTTGAACCCTCTTCTGTCACCGCAATGCCCATTTTCAAGATCAGCAGCAGCTTGCATACCCTTGGAGAAATTCTACTAGGGTTTCTTCGTCGTCCTCGGTTATCCTGAATGAGACCTCAAAAACTGACTCCCCCACCAGCAGAAGTTTTACAGAACAATGAAAAGAGCCCTGGCGACGGAATATGGTAACTGCATGTCATGCTGAGGCTTCTAAGATCCCCGGGGATTCGATTTGGCAACTGCGTGATATGCTGAGACTGCTGTGGGATATGGTAACTGCATGTCATGCTGAGACTTCTAAAGCTGAAGTTTTACAGGATGAAAAGTGCCCCAGGCGATTGGATTTTACCAGTTTTTTTAGCTAACTACTCTATTTCGCGAAATTTTTTTACTGAGTAACATTCAAGTGGAATAATTCTAGTTCCTATCCATCATCTAAAACGCGTGATGGTTTGCTTTGCTTCGATTATTCTTTACAAAAAACAACCCAAGAAGAACAAATATAACTTCGCCAAATATTCATTATTATTAATTTAGTATTGAGATCACCTTATGCTAAAACCAAATCCGCCGGTAGCACAACAAATCTCATGGCACTTGGAAAAAGAATTCTCGAGTGGGACAGTGGCCGTGAACGACATAAACGGGCACATCTCTGAGAAAGGCAAAGGCCCTGTGGTCTTGCGGCTTCAGGGGTTCCCCCGGACGTCGTACGCCTGGCGCCACCAGATCACTGCCCTCGCTGACCTGGGTTACAATGCTGTAGCACCCTGACATGCCTGGATTCGGGGACACTGATGCTCCAACATTGCCATCGAGATACACGAGCCTCCATTGTGGTTGGGGATCTTGAGGTGATTTGGGGCGAGGTAGCCGCTGTGGCAGGGGATGAAGGGGAGGAGAAGGAGAAATAAGTGTATGCTGAGGGACACAACTTAGGGGCCATCGTAGCTTTGTACCTGTGCTTGTACAGGCCCGACAGGGTCAAGGCTCTGGTCAATATGAGCGTGGCGTTCACTCCTAGGGATCAGATCGTTCGGCCTGTGACTCACTCCGGGAAGATGACCTTCAGAAGCCAGGCAAGATCGAGGCCGAGTTCACCAAGATCGGTACGAAGAGAGTCCTCGAGGAGTTCCTAACATATCAGAATCCAGGGTCTGAAGGAGGAATGATTCGGACACCCGACTGATGTCCCTATCACTCTGCCATCGTGGTTATCTTCCAAGGATTTGGATCACTACAGCTCCACGTTCAAGAGGCTGGATTCACAGGCGGCTTGAATTACTACCACACTATCGACCTGTTTGTCAATCCTCGTAGATTTTATTCATCTCCTTACCTAATATCATGCACATGGACGACGTCTGGGTTTTCTCTGCAGCAACTGGGAGCTCACAACACCATGGACAGGAGCACAGATCAATGTGCCCGTGAAGTTCACCATAGGCGATGAGGACCTCACTTACAACACTCCTGGTTCCAAGGACTTCATATTCAAAGGCACCCGCAGGGAGTATGTCCCTCTGCTCGACAAGGTCATCATGATGGAAGGTGTTTGCCCATTTCATCCACGAGGAGAGGCCTCAGGAAGTGACCCAGCTCATCCATGGGTTCTTCCAGAAGATCCAATTCGGCCATGCCCAATCAACGGCACGAAAGCCTTGCTGCATCATGTAATATAATCTTCTAGTTTGCGTCGCACAAACAATAATCATTCACGTAGACGTTACAATAACCCTGTTACTATCACACATGAAGTGGTTTTTCACTTTTTGCGCTAAGTTCTTGCAATAACTAAAAATGTATGGGTTATAGCAGCTTGTTTGGTCTGAGTAAAAGGCTGTGGATAGATGGGGATGGCCGATGCATCAGCTTGCCCCGTATGGCAGTTTCTCCCAGACAAAAGGCCGGAAACAGTAGATCACGTTGGGCGAGCTCTTGAAAAGCAATGCGGCGCACACGCAAATGGTGGCAACAGCAACCATGCAGACCATTGCTGGCCTCGCTATCTGCGACATCCTTGTCACCCGGCAAGCGAGCTTCCGGTCGCACAGCTTGCAGTCTGCCTGCAGAGACTTCTGTCTGGTGCTTCTGAGCTCCAAGCCAAAAGTTTTTGTTGGCCCGAGTTCATCAGATGGTTTCGGTTTGGAACGGGAAGGAACGTCAACAATAACATGCTCCTCACCACTGCCGCATTTCCCAGGGACCTTGCTCTGAACTAAACGTATATAAGAGTAGAAGCCCCGAACAGACGCGTAGTCATTGGGAGTCAAACCCGAGCTGTCTCGAGCTGTCTTCCACACTTCAATGCCGATCTAAATGATTCATGAAATGAATAACACTTTGAGAATCATACAGGGATGCACATTATATCTACAGTAAATGAAGATGTGAAAAATTAGGAATTACCGATAAGGGATCGTCTGTAAGTGAATCGAGGACATGCTCCGAACCACTCATCCCGGCAGCAATGTGAACAGGAGTCAGACCACCAATGTCAACTGCATTCGGCTTAAATAGAAAGCCATTCTGGCTCTCATATGAGTGCCACTGTGGATCTAACTCGGCATCATCCACATGTTCCTTGGGAATATACCTCAATAAGAGTTCGACCATGGGGCGACAGTTCCTCCTTACAGCTACATGTAGTAGGCCCAACCTCGACAGTGCTGCATCAATGGAAGTGCATCCGTCTGTATCAATTACTCCATCGCACATAATTCCAAGCAGCTTCTTTACCACAGCGCACCAATCATTCTCCATCGAAAATTCCACCAGCCACCTAAATCTTCCAAATGGAAATTTTGGCACCGGATGATTGTCAGACTTGAGCCTTGCTGTTAGGTGACTGTGATGAAGCAGCCAGCCGACCTCATGTAAGAACTCAATTGCTACATTCCTGGCTTCGTAGGTGACATCAAGGGAACTTTCGAACGCGTCTAGATAGCTCTCTAGCGTACGAATCTCTGAGCACACATCCTCTTCTGCGACAATAAATGGAAAGAAACTGTTGGTGAGGCTAAAGTCTTCAACCTGTAGATCATTGACAAGTATCAGCGCAACTGATTAGTCCCAACAATTGTATCGTAGACAGCAATGCTGAGGCTTCTATATCAATGATAAGTTTTGAAAGATATTTCAGGTGGCGAATGCGCCATTGAAGGAACAAGCTCAGACCTCAATAAACCCTCTTCCACATGTTCCGGGGACAGAGCATTGGAAGCTGAGACTCTGCAGCACATCACGCTCAGCCCCAGTTTCAACTCCTCCCACAAGGTCAGAGACTTCTGCCTGCACGAGATACTTCCCTTCCAGCGCACAAAATAATCTATAAAAATGAAGCCTTATTAGTTCGATCATTTCATCAAAACACCAAAAAGCATAAAAAACGGAGCAATTCATACTTTGATTTAGGCATGACAAGGTTATAGCCTTTCACAGAGAACTGAGCACTAGTAGAAAATGCTATTGCAATGGGACTGATGCTCGTGATTCGGCAACTATGATGTTCCAAAGGCAACGGAGTTTCTAGAATGATGCTACCTGCAGGACACGAAAGCGATTATTCCTATCTACTGAAGTCAGAATATACCATTGGTTGCAGGAATAGGCATGGAAATTATGGCTTTACCGGAGGCGTAAGTGTAGAAATATGTATCCACATTATCGAAGACATACCATCATAGATGAATGATGCAAAGTCCTGCAACCTCATGAAGATCCAGCCACTTCTCCAAAAAGGATCAGATGAGAGGTCCAGGAGTTTGCTTAAACTGGTGCCCAAATCATGACAAAGCTGTATTTAAAGATCAAGGACCATTGGTGATGCTGCAATGGAAGAAAAATGGATTATCAGTTCAAAAACGTGCCATTGTGCAAGTACCTCCTCCCACATTGAATTCCTCAAGCGAAGATAGATGGTTAGTACAATGCATCCAGGTTTAATATAGCTCTCCATCTCTGTTGGACTGTGAGATAACCACTGGAGGATCTGAAAGTGAAGGAAAATCTCTTACATCACCCATGCATTTGTTTTATGTTATATGAAAAACAATCCGCCGATACTAGAAGTGATGTCCATCATGATGGTTAAGGTTCTACCTGGCTTCTTAGAACAGTTGGAAGATCATTTGGATCTTTCCCAAACAACTTGAAAACTATTCGGTCTGTCCGGCTCTGAAATTGCATAGGCTGAGTCAAACAAAGAGATGACATAGGACAAAACCTGAGGGCCACTACATGTAGCAAGTTACCTGATCCTCGCCACTGGAGCTAGATGGAGAATGACCAAAGCTTGAATTTGAAGGTGGTCGAGGAGGACTTGACTTCAGAACATCTTGTTTTTCCTCCGATAATGTGCAGTGATGATTATATTTTGAACCTTCGTGAGCATTGCATCTTCCTGAGACTTCTATAATTCCTTCCATGTCATCATCACATATGCAATTCAAGTCAATGTTCTTCAAATTTATTCCTGCTGGATTATCGATGTTCAGTGCTTCCTGTATGGCATCGGTTGCGACTTGCATTATATGCTGCTCTCTGGACTCGATTTGCATCACGCCATTTATTTTATCTCGGTTACCTAACGATGGCCCAACATTCGTCGTCTCTTGCAGCATGCGAGATGTATTTTGCCCATTAACTGCATCAGCAAGGTTCCTCAAGAGATGAGACAGCAGGTCCTGACCCCTTGTCGGATCTAAGCTACTCACTGCAAATAACATAATATAATTTCAATATTAATAGGATCGGTATAAGAATAAATTTGTACGAAAGATAAACAAAATGAAAATATTTCATGCAGAAGATGTTGATTGTTGAGGCCACAGGCACTTACAATGAATATTGGAGAGCATCCTCAATAGACTAATCAAAAGAAAGCTACTACTCTTCTCATCCGGGGCAGGTCCACTGGAAGCAGGGGCATTGGGATGAGCTCTTCTCCTCCTTTTATTATGTCCTGCCAAACGCCTTCGGCAGCTTCTTTTTCCTTCGTCAAACTCTTCGAGTAAATGAAACCTGCAGATACATGTGCGACAGAAAGAGAAGGGAAAATTCAGTCAGCTTTCACCCTGAGAGAATAAAGACCCCTGACGCTATGAAAAATTGGTCCGTTGAATTCCTCACGGGCTCACATTCCAAGAATGACAATTTCCATATGGCCATCAGGTTTAAGAAACAGACCTGCTGCATTGCTGACAGAAGCGCTGCAGTACGTTATGCACGGGAGCTTCGCTGGCTTTAGAATGCATCTCACAGACCTTGTGCCGGCGGTGGTAATCCCTAGCATTGCTGAGATCTGCCTCGCAACCTTGAACCTGGCAGCCTGGACAATTCACACCACCACCTAAATATTTGACCTTCTCCCTACCTTTTATGTCTGCATCTGACTCCAGACAAGACTGCCTGCCAAGATTAAGGTCGAATCCACCCTCTTCACCCGAATCTCGCTCTTCCACGACTGGGATTCTTATGCGCTTCTCCACTACCCTTTCCCCTCTCTCATTTCCGGGGGCGACTTCTTCGCCAGAATACAACTCGCAAGTAGCCAAATCACGAGTCCTCGCATTATCGGGGACAACAGGGAATAGCTGCTTACCAAGACACTCCGACCGCTCTGAACTGATTACGGGAGTAGCTGTGAAAAGATCACCATCCCATCTCCACTCGTTTAAATCCCACTCCAAACTCTTCTTCTTCTTCCCCTCATTCTCCGAACCCGAACCTACCGCTCCCCGCAAATCATGCCCTTTTCCTTTAAGCCTGGCCTCCATTCATCACAATCTCAGTCAATCGAACAGTCACCCTTCAAAGCTAGATCCAGACTCCACCAGACACCAACCCCCGAACAAAACCCCCCAAAAACAAAAAGCAAACTCCCAAGGAGAGGAAGAAAAAGAGGCAGAGCCACCGAAGAGTTTACATCGAACCGGAACAGTGTCACCCCAACTACGTATCCACAAGCTTCAAACCCCAGTAATCAGTACTAATCATCTCTCGACCAACCCAGAAAACAGACAGCCAGCCACCCCACCAAACATCATACCAACTCCTTCAACGCTTACCCGGAAACACACCTAAGGAACCATCTCGCCCCTCACCAAGATCGAAACTTTCGAGCACCCACTTCGAATTCCGCCCTGATAACCGAAACCCAGAAATGGTAGTACCCATAAAAGGCACAAAAACTACGGAAATTCCCACACCAACGGTGAGAAAGACACGAACTTGGGGAAGACGGGTGATTGGCAGGAGCAGGAGGGGTCTGAAAGATGCTGGTGGTGGAGGTTGCCAGGAAGTGCGGGAGGGAATACAGGAATGATGTCCGAAAGGGATCACGGAAAGGGAAATTGGTTTTGGGAGTTTTTTTTTTAGATTTAACTACAGAAAGTGGGTGTACCTTTTCCCTCCCCCTTTTTATCAGTTTCTTATTTTCTGCAGCTTTATTTAAGTAAAGAAAATTTCATTCTTGATTGATTGATTGATGGGTTTCTTCCTTCTGTTGGGTTTAATCCAATCCATGATGAAGAGGAGAGGAATCCAGGAAAAGGAAAAGGATTGAGGGAATCGAGTTCGTGTTCCAGTTCAGAGTTCGTGTTATTTTTTTCTGTTGCTTGTTGACTGCTGCTGCTGCTGCTACAACAACATGGGATGAGTTCAAAAGAGTTTTGTTCCAAGATATTTCGCCAAATGACGTATCATTGGAAATAATTGGCCAAGTAACCCACCAAAGTCGGCCTTTGTAAGGTCGACTTTGGTTAAGAAGGAAGTCGGCTTTACAAATGCCGACTTCCTCTAGGAATTTTTTTTTTTTTTTTTTACTCAGTAGAAGTCGGCCTTTGTAAGGCCGACTTCAGTCGGCCTTACAAAGGCCGACTTCCACTCAGTAAAAAAAAAAAAAATTGCCAGAGGAAGTCGGCCTTTGTAAGGCCGACTTCCAAAAAGGAAAAAAAAAAAAAAAATTTGGAAGAGGAAGTCGGCCTTTGTAAGGCCGACTTCAGTGCGGTCTGGGCAAAGTCGGCCTTACAAAGGCCGACTTTGCTAGGTTTAAAAAAAAAAACAAAGTCGGGGAGACAGAACTCCCCGACTTTGCCGACTTTGTCCGTGCCGCCAGCCCCTCCGCCCTCCGCCGCCGAAGCCGATTGCAGCCCCTTGTCCCGGATTTCCGTCTCCGAGCCCGTGCTTCCGTCCCCGTCCCCAAGCACGTGGTTCCGTCCCCGACCGTGCTTCCGTTACCGAGTCTGTGCGTCCGTCCCCCACGGTCCTCTTTGGAGCCATCCCGTCCACGACCGTCGCCTCCCGTTCCCCTGAAGGTAATAGCGTAATTTTATGTTTTTTATAGTTAATTATCAACCACATTAGTTGAATTAATTGTTATTTATGATTAAGTATAATTAATTAGTGTTAATGTTATTGTATGAAAATTATGGTAAGATGTGGTTTATAAAGGATAGAAAATTGTTTAATTGACATTTTTGAATCTAATTACCTACTGAAGTGTTTAATTGACATTTTCGAATCTAATTACCTACTAAAGTGTTTAATTGACCGTTCAATTGATTTAGGTGTTGTATTCCAATGTCGTCGATTGAACTATTGATCTTTTATAACGGAAATACCGTCAATGGAGCTGACGGAGTTGGTTATGAAAATGGTTCAATATCAAGAACAGAAATTCCTAAATTTGTCAATTACGAGAATTTTGAACGGTTGATATGCGAAGCTATCGGTTTGCAATCGGCAATTTCATTGCAGATAGCGCATAGGTATCCCGTTCTGGCGTTGAATAATATTGGTGTACAACATTATCTTGTTCCTATAAAAGTGGATAAAGATGTGAAATTGCTAGTTAAGTTTGCCATTGCAAATCCACGGAATATGCAACAAATATATGTGTTGTCTGATGTATCGGTGCCGGATGTTCAAGCTAGAAGGGTGGATGTTGAGCGTAATGTGGAACGGCATCGTCATATGGGTGTTCGTCGTCAAACTGAAACTGTAGAGGCTAGGATGCTTGCCGTACAGACTAATGTGGAAGTGGATCGTACTGTGGTTGAGGAGGAAGTGCAGCGTTGTTTTCCGGGCGAACAATGTTATAATATTCCTATGGAAGTTGATCATAGTATGGAAGTTGTAGCTGGAAACGAAATTGTCGTTGCTGAAGTAGAGAGTAATGATGCTGTTGGAGAATGTTCTAATCCTCCGATGGAAGATGAAGGCAATGTGAATGAAGATGTGATGAATTCTGACCCAGATGTTGACACTGATGCAGAGTTTTTTAACGATGTGAATGCCGGCAATGAGATGTCGGATGATGAGAATGTGGACAATGATATGGTTATGGTTGTTGAATCTGGTGAAGGGTCCAGTTCGCGAAGTCGGTCGAAGGAGAAGGAGAAACCTCTGTCCTTTTATAGTGAATATCTGGATGACCTACATGAGAGAGTTGAGGAGTGGGATTTCCATCCTCTTGTGGACTTTTCTGACCTTATTGATGAATTTCAAAAGGGAATGCGTTTCAAGGATAAGAAAATGCTTATCCAGACGGTGAACAACTTTCATATTTTACGGCATTGCAATTATGAGGTTGTCAAATCCACGAAGACTTTATGGAATATATGTTGTTCAGAATTCGAAAAGGGCTGTAAGTGGAGGTTACGGGCGATACAACCAAAAGAGGATGACGAGTTTGAGGTGAGAATAGTTGGTGAACCTCATAGTTGCGTAAATCCCGTATTATCGCGTGATCATGAACGTCTGGATTCAAATTTCATGGAACCTATGTTCAGGACGTTTGTTAGTGATAGTCCGGAAGTTAAAGTTCAAGTTCTTCGTAACTTAGTGAAGGAGAAATATGGATACGACGTGCCAAGGAGAAGGGTGTGGGATGCGAAAAGGAAAGCTATTGCGTGGTGTTATGGCTCGTGGGATGAATCATACAACGAGTTGCCACATTTGCTGAACGCAATTCGTGCCTCTAATCCTAATAGTTGCGTTGACTGGGGAGGTTCATACATGGTTGGTGATTCGCAGTTTGTCTTCCAGAGAGTTTTTTGGTGTTTTGGTCCCTCAGTAACGGCATTCCGATATTGTCGCCCCGTAGTTAGTATTGACGGGACTTTCTTGTACGGAAAATACAAGCATAAGTTATTGATTGCTTGTAGTTTGGATGGCAGCAACCACATAGTGCCTCTAGCATTTGCAATCGTAGATGAGGAAAGCTACCAGTCGTGGGGATGGTTTTTGAAATGCCTTAAACGGTACGTGGTTGACCGTGACATGGCGCATGGAGAGATGGAGGCCGGAGACTCACACTTTCCACATGGCGCATGGAGAGATGACCGTGACATTGCAGGACGTGGCGATTCAGCTAGGATTGCCCATTGAGGGTGACCCCGTCATCTCCTACACCAGCTTCGACTTCGAAGCGGTTTGCGGTCATCTATTAGGGGACATCCCGGGAAGAAGTCAGATGAAGGCGGGAAGGGTGAAGATGAGTTGGTTGGCATCCCGTTTCGACGTGTTAGATCCACATGCACCGGAAGAGCAGGTACGTATGCATACCAGGGCATACATCCTGCAGCTTATAGGATCGATGATTTTTCCGGATAAGTCGGACAATCTAGTGCATCTTATGTGGTTGCCGCTGCTGGAGGACTTCGAGTTATGTGGTTCTTACAGCTGGGGATCAGCTTGTCTAGCATGGCTATACAGACAGTTATGTCGAGCAGCAGATAAGAAAGCATCTCAGATTGCCGGTTGTTTAGTGTTGCTGCAGACGTGGGCGTGGGATAGATTCCCACACTTATCTCCCCTAAGACGTCGGAGCAGACAGAGGCAAGGAATGCCTCTTGCATATCGATGGGGAGCATCTCTCGATACGACTGCTGTGGCTACGCATGTCTTATCCGTTATCAGAGAAGCACTTGATAGGCAGAGTTTCGATCAGGTATTTCCCTTCGACTTAATATTGATTCAACTTCTTGTGATTGTCGTTGGTTGGTTGGTTATGTTTGTTCGTTTCGCAGGTCGTTTGGCATCCATACACGGATGATGTCTGTGCGAGACTTCCTGATTATTGCTTGGACGGTGAAGAAAGCTGGCGAGCACGTGTGCCGCTGATCTGCTTCTCAATTGTCGAATGGCACTACCCGGATAGAGTCATTCGACAATTTGGAGACGAGCAAATAATTCCTGGGCAATGCGACGCTGAGACACGCCTCCACCGGATCGACATGCGTGGGAAATCATCAGACAATTGGATGCACATCCACGCGGACTACATCCAGCTGTGGCATCACCGGGGTAGCCACGTCGTTCCTTTACATTGGGAACAAGACGGGGAGTATACAACATGGTACATGCGTCACTCCCGTCCACACTTATCTCACACGGGCGTAATGCTGAGTATAGTGGTAAGTACAATAACTATTTACCTTTACTAATGTATAAATCATTGTAGTAATATACTTTCCTCGCAGACGCAACAAATGAGGGACATCTCTATCCGATCCGTGAGAGGTGACCCTTCTGAGTTAGAACACATCGCCGGTATTTCTCACAGGGGCCATAACTTCTTGCAAAAATTTACCCCGATGCGCTTGTATGGACGTGCTGAAGCGCCAGCGGCTGGCGACGAGTTTGAAGCTGAGCCAGACGATGAACCTCACTCGGAGGAAGAGGAGCACGAAGAGGAGGAGGCCGAGGAAGAGGAAGAAGATGAGCAGCAGGAGGAAGAGGAAGAAGAGGAGCAGCATGAGGACGTTGATATGTTTGACGTCGATGAGTTCGTCAGGCAATCGCAGCAGCAGGAGGTATATCCATCTCTTGTGATTGATCCGACTCCCGTTGATGCCATTAGGACTCCGGCGTTATATGCATCTACGTCGTCCACTCTCGAGGCACCAAGGAAGAGTAGGAGGGATCGACCCACCGTTCGTGATGCAGAGGATTCTTCTCAGGTTACGCAGATGGACTCTCAGCGACGCTGGGGATCATTCTTCTACTCTAGGCGCTCCCGAAGGAATTAGGATCATTTACACTTCTCCTATGTACTTTCTTTTTAGTTGGTTGTTTTACTGGCATTATGAATTGAGTTGATTATTGAAATGAGTTGATTTTGATTGAAATGAGTTGATTTTGATTGAAATGAGTTGAGGTACGTGGTACAGGTGTGTTATAGGAATTGAAGTTTATTTTTTTTTTAAGTTCGGAGGGAAGTCGGCCTTTGTAAGGCCGACTTTGCCCAGACCGCACTGAAGTCGGTCTTACAAAGGCCGACTTCCTCTGCCAAATTTTTTTTTTTCTTTTTGGAAGTCGGCCTTTGTAAGGCCGACTTTGCTCAGACCGCACTGAAGTTGGCCTTACAAAGGCCGACTTCCTCTGGCAATTTTTTTTTTTTTTTTACTTAGTGGAAGTCGGCCTTTGTAAGGCCAACTTCAGTGTTTTCTGGGCAAAGTCGGCCTTACAAAGGCCGACTTCCACTTAGTACAAAAAAAAAAAAAATTGGCAGAGGAAGTCGGCCTTAAAGGCCGACTTCCTGGTGAACCAAAGTCGGCCTTACAAAGGCCGACTTTGGTGGGTTACTTGCCCAATTATTTTCAAAGATGCGTCATTTGGCGAAATATTTCGCCAAATGACGTCATCATGGAACAAAACTCGAGTTCAAAACTCCCGATTCCGACCACACACGATTTTCGGGCAAAATCGTACGTTTCTTGTTAAGAAACGTGTGGAAAAAGAAATCGTACGTCTGATACAAACAAACGATTGAAAATCCTTCGCTTATGAATTAAATTTTAAGTGAAGCAACCCGATACATAATTTTAATATATTATTAAAATAAAATCCATCCGAAAAGATTTAAGTATATAAAAAGGTATGAAACCCACACCCACGCATGAGGAAAACAAAACAAAACAGAAAAGAAAAACTAAGAAAAAAGTGTGGGCACAATCATGGTCTTTGATTTGATAACAGGGGGTTTTCTGGTTTGGTGTTAGGGAAAAAATAAATGATGTCCTTGTCGTTTAAGGTCACACCCAACTATGTTCCGACACGTCCGCATGCACTTTTGCAGGAAGTACATCCCCAATTAAACCCATCCTTGGTAATTATTTTTATCCCCATTTTAGTGGTTGCAAACTTGACTTTAGGCCCTGTCCTACCACCACCTATCTTATCCTTTTATAATTGCAGTACAAGTTCTGAACTAGTTGGCTAATTCACATCCCATTGTTAGGTAAGTAACGAGGTTACGAGTCACGGCACCTTTCTTAACATGCCGACGGTTTACCTTAGGACATAGAGGTTAGTATGTAATTATAGTTGGTTCGAAAAAAATTTACGAAATAAAATTTCGATTTCGAAAATATTTTAAATATCACACTTAAGCCGTCGGTTTAATACAACGACTTCTATAGGACATCAGTGATGTCTCCCTCACTTCATTTTTTTACTGAATAAAGCTAAATCACGATATCAACCTGCAACTCGAAGATGATATTATGAAAGTTTTTAAAAACTGAAATCGTATATCATAGCTGCGACGTAGCCCAACGTTTCACTAATTATCTTACTACGTGAATTTAAGGTACAGGCGGAGGGACCCGATAGGTTTCCTCAAATGTCCCAATCAAATTATGTTCCCTCACTTGTCATCACATGAGAAATTTCCATGGCATGGCAACCACTCCCCCATTTAAGAGAAGGAAAACTGAAAGTCCTCCTCATCTTGACCTTTTGTTTTTAGTTTTTCATTCTGAATGCAATGCAAACAAGTCTTTTACTAGTTCCTCGTCACTTTGAGGGAGCAAACAATTTAATCAGACAACCACTTCTTGACCGTTTCTTCTTCTTCTTCTTCCTCCTTCGTGCAGGTTTCATCTGGTGGTGGTTTTTGATGGTGGGGGATTCCACCCACTATCTCTAACTTGCTCATATTCTAGTCTTGTTGTGAGTGATTGTCAACTTCATGACCACATCTGCTAAACCCATCTCTCGTTTTAGTGTATCGTTTTTCGTATGTTTATGACACCGGTAAGCGGGTATTCGTCACGCGACAGGGCTCGGAATCGCGTGGACTTGGCTTGAGCTTATTGACATGTGGAGTGGTGATACTGGCGAGTAAAGTAAGAAAGTTAAGACCTTATGTTATATCATTGGAATGAGGGGGTGGTTGAAGAAGTTGGATGTCAAATCTTCGTTATTGTATGTAATGTATCAAACCCTTCATAGGGAACAAACACAGCTGCCATAGATCGTGACCGGAGATAAGATCGGGTCAAATTTGTCTACAGACCGTTTCGCCCATCGATTAACTCGGCGGTTGGAAGTCACGGCACTGAATCATGTAAGGGCTTAGACATGGTATTGGTTTTGACACAGTTCGCCGCGTGCATTTTGCATCAGGTTGAACAATCGACCGCTCATAGCTCAATGAGCTGCATGGTTTCGAGTTCGTTATCATTGGATCCGGCAGTCTCGCTAGTGACAGAACAACTTTCTTTTATTTCAATCTTTCCTCTCTTTACTTCTGCTGAAACAGGAATTGAGCACGGAACGGGACTAGTTTTCACGGTCCCCGTGTATTACTACTGACGAAGTAATTTCGGCCGCCAAACTCGTTTGCTAGATATGTCATATGTCCCCACTTGAAAGTATGTAACCGAATGGGGGAGTCGGAAGTATAAGAGAAAGAAGGAGAGAGAGAGAGAGGCGTGTGATCCTCATCAGCTCCTTTGCCTTTGTTCGACTTTTGTCCGTGCCAACCTCGCATCTGAAGCAACACTCCTGTCCGTTTCGTAACTTGCTCTAGGAGGCTCGGCATCCACAACTGCCCTGGATTGGCTCCTCCGATGTCTTAGGTCCTGAAAATTAGAAGTACTAAAATGGTAATGCAGTTAACATATGGTGTTCCACTGTCGCAAGGGCTGCTTGGAGGCTGACCTCTCGCGATATGGGGTATTCCTCTGCTTCAAGCATGCGAGCGACTTGGCTCATTTTTGGCCTCTTGTCGGCATCGGGATCGACGCACCTAAGAGCAGTTAGTAGGGCTCGCTTGAGCACTCTGGTAGATGGCCTTACTTCAAGATTTGGGTCAATAACCTCTTCAGAGCGCCGGTTTCCGACCATCATTTTGAGCCAATTGACCAGATTGACCTCGGGCGCAGGTTGTCCATAATCCACGGGATCTCTCCCCGTGATCGCTTCCAGAAGGACCACCCCGAAACTGTAAACATCACTCTTCTCATTTAATAGGCCAGAGTTGGCATATTCTGGAGCAACGTACCTTGAAACATTCGAAGCAGAATGGGAATTACACAAAGGACGATGACAAAGGACCGCAATCGTCAGTGACTAAATTATCGTTACCCAAAGGTTCCCATGACTCTAGTTGTTACATGACTTTTCCCAGCTCCGAGCAACTTGGCGAGGCCAAAGTCCGATATCTTTGCGTTGAAATCATCAT
The DNA here is from genome assembly GCA_029817715.1 of Melastoma dodecandrum. Classification (NCBI taxonomy): domain Eukaryota; kingdom Viridiplantae; phylum Streptophyta; class Magnoliopsida; order Myrtales; family Melastomataceae; genus Melastoma; species Melastoma dodecandrum. Next base: position 2,550,392 of record JARUPY010000079.1, on the reverse strand, counting down.
CGATTAGTATATTGCTCGACTTAATGTCACGATGAACTACCTTCGGCTCGATTGCCTCGTGCAAATATGCTAGCCTGTAATGCAAATGACGATGAGAAGGAAAGAAAACTCTGAATACTTGGAAACAAAACAGAGGATAGCATTGCAGGATCAAGTAGGACTGCTTACGCCTTTGCCGTTCCCAGCAGGATCTTCATCCTTGCTTCCCAGTTGAGGCAGCCTCGATGACGCATCGCCCCATGAAGCCATTGCTCGAGATTTCCATTGTTGACGTATTCATAGACCAACAACCTATTGAAAGAGCGGAGGGAAAGGAATGAAACTCGGAACATCAGCGATCAAGACCCTCCCAAAACATCACCAGGGAGTTAATCGAATTGCAGGCTAAAGAAGCACACCGGCTTCCTCACGAGGCACTCACTTCACAATTTGTAGTACTCGGAACTCTCAATATGTGCAGATATGTAGCGGGGATACGAGGCATAGTACCTGTGGGTTCCTTCTATGCAGTAGCCTAAGAGACGAACCAAATTTTTGTGCCGAACGTGACCGATGGCCCCGACTTCAACTGTGAACTCCTTCTCGGCTTGCCCCCTATCTTATCAAACAGATTAATAGAAATCATATCGCCGAGATGTAATTTGCTAAAAAATTTAGTAGGCTCACAAGCAACGGCTTACAAGTTGTTGAGGAGCTTCTTGATGGCCACCGGTGTGCCATTTATGAGATGTCCTCGATAAACAATCCCATATCCGCCTTCTCCTATGATGTTCGCCTCGGAAAAACGATTGGTCGCGATTTGCAGGTCTCGTAATGTAAACCAGTGACCCCAACCAAGGTGAGAGAACTCTGGCAGCCCCAAGAGAGGAGACGGTTCAGCTATGGAATGTGACGAGGACATCGACCCAATGGTGCTATCTTTCTCAAGATTGGTAAACGATTCCGACTGGCTGATATCATCTCCACACTTCGACCCCATGAAGGCCTTCTCCGAGTCCTTATCTCCGCATTTATCACTAAGCGCACGAAGAACACCCTCGTGTACCGCGTGATTATTCGCGGAGACCTTGTCGATCCTTATCTCCTTAACCTCGTCGGAATCGTGGGGAATCTGATCGATGTGAGGAAGAGCACCATTCTTCCCTTTGGGTTTGGGCTTCTTTAGCAGAAGACAGAACAAAAACATTATGACAATGGCAGTGACTGGTGACCGCCACTCCGGAAAGGATCACGAACAATTCCCACAGCGACCAACATGCACTATCAATGCCCCGGTTCCCTGTGGACCTCTGCAAGACCACGGCTAATTTAGGACTTCCAGAATTCACGTCAGTGCAGCGACCCCTTAAAAATCATAACAAAAAACGCTTTGCGCAACCGTAGCATGTTTCCGAAGTCGAGCAGTATCAACTTCCTATGCGATTCATCAATCACACGTGGAACTTTCAATCAATAAAAATATAAAAACATCAAAGCAAAGAACAGAGACAGAACAACACACCAACGATCCGCTGAACTCATCCTTTTGGCGGAATGACAAGTCTCCCCTCCTCCGACAAAGCAAGCACCTTCTGCCAAGATTCCTTTCCGGGCTCCTTACATTCACCAACTGGGTCGGCCAAAATCACCTAAAGATCCAAACTCATGCAGCTTTCTTGCAGCACCACCCCAAGCCACCTCACCTTTCGGTTTCGAGGAAGGTGAGGGGAGTGGTTTACAAGGAAGGAGGGGTGGTGGCAGGTGGAAGCCGCAGCGAGCAGAGGAGGATAACTCCAGTAGGCATCAACGCCTTCTTACATGAAATGGCGAAGGTAATAAGCAGGGGAAGATTGAACAGGGGAGGGGAATGTTCTTTGTTAAGACAGAGAGGGATCAAGAGGGGGGAGTTGTCCTGTCCTTTTTACTTCTGTTTGGGATATTGACACATAATCATAATCAGACACCCTCCTCTCTTGATTCCGGGCTTAATTTATTTCTTAAATTGTACTTAATATATATATATATACCAAAAACGATTAGTTGATGCGTATGGTTTTAATCGTTTCCCTTCATAGAGATTATATTAAGTTCATTGTCCTTATTCAATTTAATACTTAATTACCTATTCTAAATTAATACTTATGCTATTTTGTTCATATTCCCCGTGAATATGTAGTTTTGGGTATTGGATGGGACAGCGTGGGCTGAGTTCATGCTTTGGGAAAATCAACTGGGGATAAAATATCATATCAATCACATACCATAGCATTGCCATAAGGATGTTAAAGAGATACTCCTACGTTATTCCAATTAAAAAGCAAAAGGCCAAGGATAATTTGGACTTACGGTTAGTTTTATTTTATTTTATATAAGCGGGAATCGTGACGGATTTACTTTGAGGTTCGAAGGCTCTTTGGAGTGTGCATGGTGGGGTTCGAATCAAAAATCATGATAAGGTTCCAAACACTCACCACCCACCTTACGCCACTTGATTGTCCTCATAGGGGCAATTTTAAAAAATTTTATTCGAAATTCGACATGACTTTTAGAATTTGGTGATTAACACCCATAAATTATTAATTCAAGTAGCGGCTTTGTTTTAGAAAAAATAATGATTTCACTCTATCGCATCCTTATATATTCACTACTTTAAGTAGCGATTCTGCTGAAAGTCGCCATTTCAAGAATCAATTTACAACACTTCAAAAAAAAAACATCAAAAGTTAGATAAAGACTTGGATTATACTCAAAGTCGCTACTTTTTTTTACCGTAGATAAAGTTTTCACTTGAAGCAGTGACTTAAAATACTTAAAAAAAATATATGATATGGAACTTGTGTTTTGCTCAAAGTCACTGCTTTCTCTAGTAGAGTAAGTCGCTACAAGGGACTTACTCAAATTTGCTACTTGAAGTAATATCTTTATTGCGACAAAACAAAAGTACTATTTAAAGTGGTGACTTCCTGAAGATGTTCTCCAGGGAATAGCTCCATTAGCGTCACAGTAAAGTTGCTACTGCTGTATGAAATAAAGTCTTTGCTCGAAGTATCGACTTAAGGGCATTAATTACCCAATTCTAAAAGTTTCGACTGTGTTCTACAAATTTTTCTTTAAAAACCAACCATACGAACAAATATTCCTCAACAAACTCTGTATACTGTACATAACCTTACACAATACTAAGATGGATCTTAAAAATTTATGTGGTGTGCGTCTCATGGAACTTTATTCCTTACTAATGTTAGTTAAGAGAATAATATCCAAAATAAGACAACAACTTTCAAATGAGTAACACTAAGTCCGTTTCCCAAAGAATTCAGTATTTGTAATACCGAATCCACTGAACCTTAAAAAAAAATGGCATGAAACTCGAGGTTACGAAGCCTGAATTCCTTTTAAGTACCTTCCTTCCCCTTTTTTGCTCCTTTTTTTAAATGTTTTTTTGGTGTTTTTTTTTTATTGACTTTTAGTATCGGGGTACAGGGGGTTGGGTTGGTCATAAGATTGTCTTTTAGGAGCTGGGGATGTACTGTTCTAGCATTCCTATTTCTCCCTTTTGGCTTACCTTCACCCGTCAAGGTGTCCTTGTCTGCTTTTATCATCCTTAATGTTGCTAAGAATTTGAGTTTTGTACTTTCGTGTTCCGTAAGACTTCATTTTTTTAATATTTTTTTTATGTGAACTCGATATTAATTTGAATGAACTCGGTGTTATAAACATCGAATTCATTGGACAACAACTTGATGTATGTAATATCGAATTCGAAAACCGATTTTACATGCAAAAGGGTCGGTTATGTTTCATCCACGTTTGATTGGTCATTATTGGGTGTAGACAACTCACGAACATCTCGGCATATGGAATATTATTACTTACCCAACACTCCTCGCGTGGAAAGCATGCGATCCCCTTTAAAAACAATGAAATCTTGTGATAAGTGCGTACTAACAATAATTTCCAATGCTTGCCGCACCCCGATAGAGGAAGATCGGGAGGTTTGTCATGGTTAGGGACAAGACATGAGTCTTTCCTTCCTTGTCCTAACGTTACCGCACCCTAAGAACTCTTGTTAGGGACGAGCACCGCCATCGCTTTAGTATTATTTGCGCATTGTCGGCTCCGGTTCGAACCATGGAGAAAATGCCGCGGCGGTTGACACGTCACTTGTCGAGAATGTTTAATCGGGAAGCGACACGGTCCGTGCGACGGTGGAGATTTGCTTTGGCGTGGTGGAAGAAGATTCGTCTAAAATTGAGCTAATTATCTATGGAGGTGGGTGGTAGTTAGGATGTCATTAATGCCCTTCTTGTCGTCGTCTCTTTCGGCCCGTTTCATCTGGAAATGGAGTTCAAACCCACGAGGCTTTGGGGTTCGATCCGTCGGGGGAGTTCGAGCCCAAAACCCTAGTCACAAAAGATTCGTTCCTCCGAATCGCCGCGAATCATAATAACAATAAAAACCCATCGCTATTCGCATCAAATATCAGGAGTTGGATGCCTTCGGCTTCTGTCTGTTGTCGGTGAGTGTCGCAGTTTTTCGTGGGTCACCGTCAATCAGTTCGGTTCAAATCTTCGGGTGGGTTTCGGGGGAGGTGAGCTGGCAAAAAAGAAAGTACTGATCTTTGTCCTTGTGATTGTTGTTGTTCTCGCGTTAATCCGACCTTGGTTTGATTTGTTTTCTTGTTTTCGTTACCGGGTTCTTTTTTATAGAGGGTTTTGTTGTGGATCCAATCAATGTCTGCACTGTCGTGTTACCGGGATGTGTTTTAAAGTTTTCTGCTTTTGTGGATTTCGGGTTTTTTGAGTGATTGGATTGCTGACTTGATGTTGTTAATGTTTTGGATCTTGCTCGGACCGAGTGGGGACTTCCCTCAATTCCGTGATTTGGGTTCTTTCCAATGTTTTCCACACCCTCATTCCATTTGTAATGTTCGATCTGATTTGCGTTTTCGATTTCTTGGTCCCTATTCAGTGGTCTGCTTGTTTGTTATAGCTTGTTGATCTTTGTATCGTCTGGGTCTTGGTCATGATCTTGTGTTCGCATTCGTAGTTGCAGCTCACGAGTTGCTGCCAGGGTCTTGGTCTCGTGCTGCTAATTAGCCTTACTGACGGAAATCAATAACTGCTGCTCTGGGTTTGGCTGCCGGATTTCCAGCTCCTTCATTCTTTTTGGTTGGATAATGCTGTGGCAGCTAGACATTCTTTGATAAACGAAAGGGCAGCAATAATGAGGATCTCTGGGCCGCTATTCTTGACGTACCTTTACCTGTTCATATACATTTTACTTTCTTCTGGAGTTATATTATATAACAAGGTAATTCTTACGTGCTGTTGTTCTCAATAATGTATAGTGCTGTTACCTGTTTTGTGCTATGAGTATTACGTGTAGAATCATGCGATGCTTTTTTTTATTCTCTTGGATTATATTATTAGTGCAAAGTTATCGCCCAGCTACACAGATGGGCGATAACTTTTGAATTTTTTTATTCTCTTGGATTATAACCAATGCATTACTCTTTCGCAGTGGGTGCTATCTCCAAAGTACTTTAACTTTCCCCTACCAATTACACTTACAATGATTCATATGGCATTCTCTGGAGGAGTAGCGTTTATTCTTGTCCGTGTATTTAAGGTAAGTTTTGCCACAGAAGGTTATGTGACCATTATTCTATCAATGATTCTTGATGTCTTATATTTTTCCCCCTCTGAAACCTCTGCGCTTTCAGGTAGTTTCTCCTGTGAAGATGACCCTTGAAATGTAAGCACCCGTGGCGTCATCCTTCTTTCAAAAATATGCTACTATGATGCCCCGTTTCACCACACTGATGTCTTTTTCTTTGTTTTTCTCTATCATTCAGATATGCAACCTGCGTTATTCCAATCAGTGCCTTTTTCGCATCTAGTCTTTGGTAAGAATGATGCTGCATTTAAAATTAATGAGAATAATTAGGAAATGAAAATTTTTGTTTAGCATGCGTTAATTTCCCAAGCACGTCGTAAATGGAAAAATGGAATATAGTAGCACAATTAACAGTGTCAGCTCCGAGAGCACTTTAGCTGCACTGTAGTCGTGTCAAAATATCATTCAGCTTACTCTTGTTACTGGTTGACGCGGACGTTCTTGAGCACCCTTATAAAGCCCGTTTATGTTTTGCCTATATGAAGATGAACATGATACGCTGTACTGCAGCATGCAGCATCTATCAACTTAGTGTATTATCTTTGTGCTACAACATTTTTGCTTCAATTGAACTTTCCGCAACACTGAAACCAAGCTAAGTTAACCCTGTCCTGTAATTCCGTTTGACAGGTTTGGTAACACTGCCTATTTGTACATATCGGTGGCCTTCATACAAATGCTGAAAGCACTGAGTATGTGATATATCCTATGCTTCCATGCCTTTCTTATGGTAATCATTTCGCATGTTCTCAGTAGTTTGAAATTTGTTCGTTGCAGTGCCGGTGGCAACATTTATCATGGCAGTGTTATGCGGGACTGATAAGTTGAGGTGCGATGTGTTCTTGAACATGGTGATAGTCAGTGTTGGGGTCGTCATATCATCATACGGAGAGATTCACTTCAATGTCATCGGGACGCTTTTCCAGGTCACCGGCATTATCGCCGAGGCCCTTAGGCTGGTGTTGACCCAAATTCTATTACAGAAAAAGGGTCTTACTTTGAATCCAATCACCAGCCTGTATTATATCGCACCATGCAGGTACATCTCTTTCTTGGATGCTTTCCTAACGCTAGATAGAACTTTAGCATTGGCAAAGTAATGAGATCCACCAAATTACCAGATGGAAAAACCTGATCTATGATTCCATGAGCATTTTTATCTTTTTTCTAATTATTTGCCCATCTGTATTTTCAGCTTCGTCTTTCTGTTCGTTCCATGGTATCTCATTGAGATGCCCGAGATTCAAGTTTCGCCAATCCAGTTCAATTTCTGGGTCTTTTTCTCCAATGCTGTTTGTGCCTTGGCTCTGAACTTCTCTATCTTCTTGGTGATCGGGCGAAGTGGAGCTGTCACTGTACGTGTGGCTGGCGTGTTAAAAGATTGGATATTAATAGCTCTCTCCACTGTGCTATTCCCAGATTCTACCATTACTGGGCTCAATATCATTGGCTATGCTATTGGTGCGTTTACTTGTTCTCAAATCGATTGGGAGACTTGTATAGCTCATAATCATGGATATGGTATCGAGGAAATGAATTTCGTTTTTTCTTTGCAGCCCTGTGCGGTGTCATCATGTACAACTACATAAAGGTTAAAGATGGGAAAGCGTCACAGAAGTCTGCCGATACCATACCCGATAGAATCATGCAGGTGGGATCTCTTTGTCAGCTGCAGCAAATCATTTGTTTAGTTAATTTGGGTGACCATTCCGACTGTTACCTTTTGTATCATAAACTTTGTTGTTCAGGTACAGGAACGGAAGCCTGAGAAGAGATCGTCGGATGTGTTTTCACCCCGTTATAGGGGGAGCGACAGTGATGACGGAAGTAATGGGGGTACAAGCCCCATATCTGAACGAGTGGTCGACGAAGAAGCACCGCTTGTGTTGTCGTCGAGGTTTTACGACACGGGACGGAGCCACCCTTCTTGATCCCTGTGGCCTGGATTCGACGTGTCATTCAACTTCTATTTGTTTCTCCCTAAGAAACGGGGAGCATTAGTTGCCGGTATGGTAATGCAGAGTCGGGTATTCATCCTAACTTTTAGGCAACTGTTTAGGGGATTTGAGTAGGGATAGAATGCAGAGGAAAATCTCCATGCTCTGAAGGTTAAACAGTGAGCCGACAATTACAACCCCGTTGATTCAACAAACTGTTGAATTTGTTGGCCTAGGAACATTGAGCCGACCTCGGAAGCTTAGTAACAAGTTGATCGCCACAATGCTTTGTAATCGCCGTTGTTCACAAGTATTTGGCCAGAATGATTACCGACAGGCTCGCGATTGCAGGTTCATGCATTTGTTTGTTTGTCTTACCAGAAACCAGGTACCTAAAAAGGGCAATTTCGCATCCTCAGTAGCATGTATAACAACATGGTATTCAAAGGTCTGGTAAAAGGGTGACAACGCCAGTCCTCTTTGAGAGATATCATTACAGAACCAACCATAGAAGATCGGAAAGATAAATCGGAAAGCCTCGGAGACTGATTAAGAGGGAAAGGAAAACCCGTAATGGGATGTCAGGGCGGCGAAGACAAATTTGAACAAGGGAAGCATGTACAATGTACAACACCATGGACACAAGCCAGTTCTTTCGGCAGTAAATGAACCGGGATGGGATGCAATCCTCTCAAACACCACGATCTTCGAAATCCCGCGCATATAACAGCCTTCTCGAGGGTACCGGAGGTGCCAAACCGGGGATGTCCCTGATGTCTTTGTTGTTAGGGTGCACAATCTGAGATGAAGATGACAACAAGCAGAGGAAGTCAAAAAATCTGACTACGGGAAAATGAAAGGAACTTTAGAAAATGGACCGAACAATTCCAAAGGGCACGATAACAATGTACCTTAACCACGATAATTGCAATGACACCACATACAATGAGGAACAAGAAGAGCATGATACATTTATCTGTTGCTACCTGCAGAAAGGAAAAACAGACGTGCCAGAAAATGAGGCATCCAACATGAAGATCAATGGAAGCTGCTAAAATGTTTAACAAACCTGTCTTCCAATCTCCTTTACAAGCTGGGAAGCCTTCTTGATGGAAAACTGAATAGTATCAAGGTCATTCACGATTCTTCCCATTTGCTCTGTCTATAAATTTCAAATGTGAATATCACCAAAAATAAGCACAAAACCCATCCCAACAGAAACACTGGATAGAGTGAAGCTTCACATACTTGGCCCTTTAGAGCTCCTGCAGTTTGTGTTCCCACCTCAATAGTTTGCTCAACAACCTGGAGTTTCCATGGTTTTATGCAAGAAAAAAGGAAAACAACAATAGAATCTAATAAAATAGTGAGGTGAACCGGGGCTGAATTGTTCGTCACCTTCTTAGACCGCTCAATAACTTGATCAGTCTCATCCATTGTTTTCGTCCCATGATGTATTAGCTCCTGATTTGTCATTGCTACATTGAAATGGAATTCAAGAATATGATTCAAACTTGTGTTGTCTATGTGAATATGGGTTTTTCAAATTTTAGTAAACTAGGTGCACAGGGGTAGAGAGGCCAAACAATGGCGAAGAGATACCAAATCCACTGATCAAAGACAATCAAAACAAGTATCATACATCTTGCACCAACAGTCAGTTTTGTGCATAGTAAATGAATAAACTACCTGAAGCCACTTGAACATTTTCCTCAGCTACTGGCTCACTTGCTCCTGCTCCAGTATCAAACAGTTCAAGCTTTTTGTTACCAATGGTGCTCATATACCTGCAGTTCCGTAAACAAAATCAATCCTCAGAAACATTACATAATATTCTACAAGGACGCAAAGCTGATGAACATGAATTTCAAAGAAATATTTATTAAGGAAAGAAAACTTACGTTTTCCTTAATGCTACATAAGAATTTAGTTCCTTAATCTGTAAAAGTAACATCATAAGTTCATTAGTACAATTATTAAATCCTAGCTATTTCTACACTACATGCAGGAAAAAGAGAGGACAGTTCATGGAAATCAAGCCATTATTGAATGCAACCAGGTGGCCATAGTGGTGGATGAATCTCAACTCAACTATTAGGCAATTGGCTGCGAAAACTGAGGTGGGAAGCTTCACTATTTTACTGAAACATATTAATTGAACATCATATCTAGTAACTGATAAAAGGAAAAGTTCACCTAGAATACGCAGTAACCTACTGAAAAGAACCCCTGTGACATCAGCATGCTCTGGTACTTCAGTATGCATTTAGGCAGATGTGCACAAAATCAGTTGAAACTACACCCTAAATAATAATACCAGAGGAATAAGAAGACTAACCATAGACTGCTTCTCATCATTGAGTTGCTTAATCACATCATCAGAATTTCTGCCCTCCTCGTCCTTGATTTCCCGATCAAATTCTTTGATTAACCTGAAGTCAGAAAAGTAGTACAGCAATGGAATCTATTAAGCTGAACATAAATAATTACAAAAATGGGAAATCAGAGGTTCGTCTCAGGAAGGTATAGCTGTAGCTGGGATCACTTCAGAATTAAACCAAAATAAGTGACTTCATGTACACATTGACAGGCTTCCTTGATATGCACAAGCACCGGCATATTATATCATGCGATACATCACGATCCATTCTTCATGTTAAAGAAAATGCTCCCACCAAAATTATTCAAAGCTCTTCCATGCAGAGATACTCCATCATTTATGTGAGTCCGTTTCCATCCTTATCAGCTGCCACAAAGTCTATACCTCTTACATTCTCTCATCTTCCCGGTGAGCTCCTCCAACTGTTTACTTTGCCGATTGGAGTCCTTGATCTTATCAAGTTTCTGGAAGCCATTTCTGTATCACAAAGAAGGCGGGAAACGAATTTATCGCATCAGTGTTAGTTTCTGTGACATGTGTTGAATGAAAGTAGTAACGCATCATCTCAATGTTCGTCTCTAATTCAATTGTCCAGCTAAGAAGGGCTATTAGAACAAAATTAGCTCAGTGCTTAAGTTTACTAAAGTACTTCCCCCAAGTTAGGGCACCACAAGGGAAACAACCACATGGCAACTCGCATCTCAAGCAAAAGTCTAGGCCCCGCCACCTTCCTCAGTTTAGCCCCCAAAGCATGCAGATAATTTGATCTCTAAACCACCCCGTGTGCAAGATTGAACGAAAACACGATCGCACTAAACACAAATCCTTCTACCAAAGACAGCTCGCAATGGCCGGATAATGTCCATCAACCTGCCAAATTGAGGAAGCAGAAACCACTTCCGTAGAACTATCCAACCCGGGAGATCAGAATTCCATGTAAGCCCCCGCCGTCGTCATCAACATCAGCGCAAACTCTCAACAATCGAGCTCGAAATGTCTGACAGAACCACCCCCCCCCCCCCCAAAAGTCCCTCACGCAAGGCAGCCAACAACAACGTAACCCAGAAAATAATCAACCGAACGAAACAGGGGGAAGGGCGTATACGCGAGGGCGCGGAAGGTGTCCCGGATTTCGCCGTGGATCTGCTCCATCTGAGGGTTCATCTGCGGCTGGTTCGCCATCCTTCCTTCCCTCTTGACCCCCTTCCCTTTCAATCCCTACCGACGACGCCTAAAGAAAAGGAAAAAAAAACCCTTCTTTCCCTCAAGACATCGCCGGAGGTGGTGGGTTGGGGGGGGGGGAGATAAACCGCAAACACAATGCCCGACAGGAACCCTAAAAATCGCCGGACAAAAGCTTCAAAGGGAGTCGGTGGTCGGGGGGGTAGGGGGTTTGGAATTATCGGAAGAGAGAGAGGAAGTGGGGGGAAGGAAGGAAAGAGGAGGGGCGCAGACAGGGAAGGGAAGGAAACGACATCCCAGCGAGAGGAGATGACGACGACGACGACAAATCACAACACCGGGGTGTTTCTGTGGGTAACGGACACTTCCACCGGAAATTAAGGGTGCGTTTGGTTTATGGAAATTTTCAACACATTCTATTTCTATGAAAACAATAAGTTTTTTAAAATGAAATGACATCCCAAAAGTGAAAACAATTTATTAAGATATTGTAAAACGTTTTCATTTTTACTTGATTAACAGAAGAAAAATGGAAAATCGTTTCCTCGTTTTTTTGTTTTCATTTTTCGTCCTTTTCTACTACCAAACACGTTTTCCTTCTTTTCAAGAAAACAAAAAATGAAAAGTTTTGTATAACCAAACAGGCACTAACTATCTATTCGGGGAGGAGACTTTCTTTGTAAAGAAGTACAGAGCGTAAGAAAAGAAGAAAAAAATGACATGGGAATATAAACTCAGGGTCGGTTGGGGTGGGGGGGGGGATGTCGTGGGGCGGGCGGAGTATATTTGCCTTGCATCCACACCTCCTGCCGATGTTATTCTAATAATTAATCGGAAATGGGGAAAGGAGGGGGGTTGTTAGCTGTTAAAGTGTGGGTGTTAGCTGTCAATGGAAAACGACCACCAATCTCTTCCGTTAGTGTTTCTCGTTTGAAAAAAAAAAAATGTAAAGATTATGGACAGTGAGGAAGAAGTTCGAATACTCGTGATTTTATCCACTGTTGTACTCATTCCTCGTTTGTTTAATAGGAGGCGGCCTATCTTTTAAGAAGGGAGATTCGAGTCCACTCCCAATGAAGAGAATTAAGTGTGCTCATTTCTGTTGGGAACTTAGGCCGCGGGCTTGCGTTTGTAGTAGTACCTTGTTTGTTTGTCCTTCTTCGTGCTCACAACCGGATTACGCATGCTAGGCTGCGGCGCCTTATGAGTAAAATGGGTTGCAGCAGGAGTTCCTTGAACAATGGACTTATGGTACATCCTTTTATTCAAGATTAGTTTGATCCTAGATAAAGCAATGTAATAACCGTTGAATGTTTCATGAAAATTATTATCGGTTGCATCGTTGGATAACAAAAATATGTTGTTTAATACTTGCTTGTTTGAAGCCTTCCTTACATATGATGCTCTTTACCGAAGCTTTTTTTAGCATATGTCCTTTTTGTGTGCTTTTCCACGTGTCTTGTACACTTGTAGTGTTCATTCAACAAGCAAATCTAAATCGGCCGGCCACAACATAAATTAGACCTGCAAATCAATTAACAACAAAGAAGAGTTGGTTATATGTTATACTATATGAGTGATAAGAATGAAGCAGAGAAAATACAGTAGCTTATATTCGTCGCTGGTGAAGGTCCAACCGCATGTTTACATCCAAAGTCCTTAAAACAAGTTTGAGAGATATCACATTCATGAAAGTATATTTATCCTTTTAACCATTGGTTGCACGGTTGGAAACATGTGGTTTCCATCTCGTTCAACAACCGGCAAAATAATCGAGCAACAAGCTTCAAAAAAAGTGGCATCAAACCCAGCCAGGTTTCTACAGCCAAACATAAAACCCTTCCTCCTCAACTCACTTAAATCAATATAAAATCTGATAGTATTAAACTGTCTCCAACTAGGTGTAAATTCTAAGTCGAACTTGAATGTGTTGTTGGGACACTTCTTATCAAGATATGCCACCGTACTTTCAGTTGTGTCTTTCAATATCTTATGAGTATGCCATTTTGCACGATAAACCTGTAAGTTCACATTAACGAAATATTTATCCATTAAAACAATAATCATTTCCATCACTTTCATTGAATCTAAATACCTCTCAGTTTTAATAAAATCACGAGCCATTCATTTCACTCTTGATTGCATGTTTTCGATAGACCAACTAGATTAGTGTTCCAAATGAAACGTCTTGACTTTTATGGTTTATCTCCCTTTGCATATGGCCCGGATACATCTATCATGAACGGCCATCCCCACAATATACATTAACTCTATTAAGTATTGTATAATCTTGGACACAATTTTCTTAAGTTCCTCTAAACTATTAAAACTCAACCCAACATTGAACACCGGCCATTTATGATCACTGTCAAGATTGTATATGTCAATCCTACTTTCATCTCTCATCTGCCCATGTTCTTCATTTCCATCTTCATCTCCTACAATTTCATCCTTAGTCCTCTCATCATCAGTTATAAATATCAATTGTCTTGGCTTCTAACTACAAGGTTACCATTCGACTAACTTAGCTTATGTCAACATTTCATTATTAAATTAAGATTAAATTATTCACAAAAATTCAATACATTATTCAAATAATTGAACAAGTGTTCAAAATATATGCAAATAAAGGTGAAGACGTAATTCCTCTACTGGGTACGATGCAAAAGTGGAGTTTTGTACGGAAATACGGTTAGTTTAAAAAAGAAAATTTACGAAATACTGTTTGTGTTTCGTAAAATACCGATTTATCGCCAAATGGACGAGTTCTAAATTACAAAAATGTCGGGTTTCTTGAGGAAAATAGGAATGAGTGGTTTTGAAAACCCGCCCCTTCCGTATTTTACAAAACATAAACCGTATTTCACAATTTTTTTAAAAATTAATCGTATTTTCGTATAAAAACTCTGCGAAATATCTTTATTCCCGTGTATTTGCCTAAAATTCGGTGGTATCGTTGAATTGCCACCGTAATCTTTTTGGACATATAATTAGTTATTGGTAGTGGCCGGGTTGTCAGAATTCCAATATGTCCTGTGGGCTTAAAGAAATACAAAAGAGTTACGAAACGTGTCCGAATGAGAGGGACATCATCGTCTAATGGCTGACAAACAACAATCCTACAAATCTGAGCCACAAAATTATTAAAAAATATACAAATTTATTTAATTTGAATTCTGTTTAAATAAATAATTTGTCTGAAATTAAATAAGGAAAAATGGGTAAAAAATATTAAGATTTTTAAGATTCATTCTTTGTACTGTAGTGTCATTTCTTTTCCAATTCGACGTCTTCCCCCCCCACCCCACAAAGATCGAAACTTCCGCCGGCAAACTTCATAAATCTGCCGTCCCACGTCGGCTTTCGTCAGTTCGTTTCGTGGGTTTCTGTTTTCTTACCATGTAATCGCGAAACCCCGGCCAAAGATCGTCCCTTTTTTCTCTTTTAGGGGTGTCTGAAGGAAGGGGTGGAGGGGGGCAGGGGTCGAGCCCATGGCGGCGAAGAAGAAGCTGACGGAGTCGATGTCGAAGGGGTTGATCGACGAGGTCCAGAGATGGGGGTGCATGAAGCAGAAGGGGGTGAGCCTCAAGTACATGATGGAGTTCGGGTCCAGGCCAAGCGAGAGGAACCTCCTCTTGTCTGCCCAGTTCTTGCACAATGAGCTCCCCATCAGGATCGCCCGCAGGGCCATCGAGCTTGAGTGTTTGCCTTACGGTTTGTCGGAGAAGCTCGCCGTGCTGAAGGTTTCTTCCCCACTTTTTTTTTGGGTAAAAAAAAAAGTGGCTTGGAGCTTGGGATTTGTCTGATGTTGGGTGTTGTGGTTTGTTCGTTGAGCTTCTGAGTGGAAATTATGGTAGAAAATGGGTTGGAGAGGAGGGGGAGGGAGTTGATGGAGATAATCCTATTCTATTCTACCTTTACTTGGGTTGTTTAAGATTCTCCTGGGTCAAACCAGATCTTCAGTTTTTTTCCTGTGTGAATCTGACCTACCTCATGATCATGGGCGTCGACTACGTCTTTGATAAGTCGCAGACGTCAGACATCCTTTGTGTGGAAACTTCCTTTTTGGGAGTTCTTATCTTCCTAGCCCGTGATATCATTTAGCTTGTTTTGACTAAGGGATTGCGTTTCCTACCTAAATGGATTCTGTATGTGTAAGCTAACTCTGGTGCTTTTCTTGGGCTTATTTGTCCTCTTCTAGGTGCGAGACTGGTACTTAGATTCCTTCCGCGATCTGAGGTCCTTTCCGGATATCAAGGACAGGAAGGACGAGGAGGAGTTCACTCAGATGATAAAGGCCATCAAGGTTAGGCATAATAATGTTGTTCCCACGATGGCGCTGGGTGTCCAGCAACTGAAGAAGGGCTTGGGGCGTAAGATCGTGTATGAGGATCTTGACGAGATTCATCAGTTCCTGGATAGGTTTTACATGTCGAGGATTGGCATCCGTATGCTGATTGGTGAGTTACGCTGCACCTTATGTACTCGTTGCTTCGCAGATGGTTCTGAATTCAATTGGATCTAACAATGTTGAACGTTTGGTGGTTAAATCTAGGCCAGCATGTGGAATTGCATAATCCTAATCCACGTCCTCATTGTATTGGCTACATACACACCAAAATGTCTCCTGTTGAGGTTGCGCACAATGCCAGTGAGGATGCCCGTGCTATTTGCATGCGTGAGTATGGAAGCGCTCCAGATGTAAACATCTACGGTTATCCAAACTTTACGTTTCCGTAAGTGGGACTAATCTGTTGCTGTATTGAACTTGTGACTATGTTCTCTTTGATGAAACTATTTGAATTCCTTACTTTCTACTTCCTTTCTGTTTCTTTTCTTTTCATCTATCAGGTATGTTCCCACTCACTTGCACCTTATGGTCTTTGAGTTGGTTAAGAACTCCTTGCGAGCTGTCCAAGAGAGATACATGGATTCAGACAAACTTCCGCCTCCAGTTAGAATAGTCGTTTCTGATGGAGTAGAAGATGTTGCAATTAAGGTGGAAGGGTTCTTCTGATCGGTGCAATTGAATCACTGCATATTTGATCGAAACGGCATATACACATTTGCATACAATCCTGTTATGTTGATATATCCTTCAAATACAGGTATCTGATGAAGGGGGTGGCATTCCACGAAGTGGCCTCCCAAAGATTTTCACGTATCTTTATAGTACTGCAAAGAACCCCCTGGATGAGAATGCTGACCTAGGAACAGCCGATATGGTCACAATGGCTGGATATGGTTATGGACTCCCTATCAGTCGCCTATATGCCAGATATTTCGGTGGAGATCTACAAATTATCTCCATGGAAGGATACGGTAAGATTAAAAAGCGTTCCGCCTGACTTTAGGAAATTCTCTGTAATGTCGATCTTTACACCACAGTAAATTCAATTCAATGGTGATTTCTTGACAACCTAGAAAAGTATATTTTGGTGTCGTTTGCGTGGGTAAGAAGCCAATACCCGCGACTCGAAGATTGAGTACGCAGACAGGCGGATCTAATTTTCTAGGCTATTTTCTTTTGTTCCTTTCCTCTGCAGTCTAAAATGCTGGTTTTACTATACTGGGGTCTAATCCTCCCCGTGCAGGGACTGATGCGTACCTACACCTCTCTCGGCTTGGTGATTCACAAGAGCCACTCCCATGAAAGAACGGCTTATAGAAGGGATCACGGGGGCCACGAGTTCCGTGTCAGGCATATGAGGAAATCCTCCTATCTTCTAGTAAAGGGTAGCATGGTTGTATATCCCATTATTTCCTTTTCCTAAAGGGAAATGATATCGATCACCTTATCATCATCATCATCATCACATTTATTTCCCTCTTCAACTGACTTCAGCCTGCTGCAGAAATGAAAACAAAACTCTTGTTCTGTAATTTATTCTCCTGGGAATGAGCAGCTCTTTTCCATGAGATTCTGTGGGGGCAATGTGGATGATAGGCTTTTGGTCCATTGCCCTGCCAACAATAAGGGATCCGAATCTCGAAGTTAAGCCACAAAAGGCCTCCAAACCAAGGTGGATGCATCCTCCTCCACAGGGGCAAGCAAAGTAGGGTTGGTGAAAGAATCGAGCAGAGGCATCCTCCTTGTCCATTTCATTCCGAATAACTCTTTGCGCATGGCCGGCCCGAATGCATCTTTTTAGATGAAGTAAGAAAAGGGAAAATGATGATGCACCAGCCGGGAATCGAACCCGGGTCTGTACCGTGGCAGGGTACTATTCTACCACTAGACCACTGGTGCCTTGTTGGGATTACTATGAGTATTTATAAATTTTATTTTCTTCAAAAATTTTCATCAGCTGGAGTTATATAGCATCCAATGGCAGAGAAAACTTTCGAAGATGAAACAACGGTAATCATTACGTCTGGAACTTTGACTTTGTCTTCCGGAACACCTGCTCAGCCATGATAGTGGTGTTCCCATCCCCCTGCTTGGATCTCTAACCTTGCTTTCTTGTAGGGCCCGGCTCCCCGTAGAGTGTCTGCAATGAAAGGGTCGTAGCCTATTGCGACGGCTGCCTTGGCCTTGGCTCCATCTACCAGCCTCTGCCATGATGAGGAAGCCAAGTTGAATGTTGGAAACTATGAAATATACGGGCGATCCAGAAGCAGCAGTAAGGGAGAACGAACCTTTGCTCTGGAGAGGTAGATCGCCCTGAGGCACACAGGGCAAGGCTTGCGGGATGCGAAAATCTCAGTCTGGATAGATCAATCTTGTTGAGCTTTTTGCTCGCCTATCACAAGAAGTATTGCTTGGTCAGTACCCATTTTCAGATCATCAGGGAGGCGTATCACGGCATTCAAAGCAGCCACGTTTCGGTATAGTTTTGAGCTAACCAACTCGGAGAGTGACAAGGTTCCCGTCTAACCTCTCTGATTACCGTAACTTCAGCACGGGCGATAGGATCTGTGTCCTTTAGGACTATGTTATGACAATTAACCACTAACTCATTGGTACGGACTACGACCGCGCAAAAAGGACGACCTCTCGCATTCCACACCTTTATATGCCAGACCACTGATCCGGGACTCAAGAAGTAACCGCACTACAAGCGAACGACCCGCGGCATCCATGCGGGATTCGGGAACGGAAATGTTCTAACAATACCCAGTTGAAGACAATATCCAATACACCCCAGGCACTCCAAAACCAAAGCAAAGCGAAAGACAAAACAGAGATGTTCGTCTTTTTTCTTGTTTTCTTCTTGTTTCTATGTTGCAGAGGTTTCAGGAACCCAGTAAACACAATGAGCAAAGCCAAAACTCTTCCAATCCAAGAAGGAATAAAAGTTAGTTCGTCGTGATAAAGTCATTTTTTTATTTTAACAACAAGTTAATACAAATGCAAATGGTTCAACATCGTTCCTCTGCTGTGGTGGCAAGCAACTCTACCTGTTCTTGGGACACTGTCCTTCTCTCCACAGCATTACCGTCCCGAGATCGGGGACTTCACCCTTCATCCCAGTAATCTCAGGCAAGCAGGAGTAGCTTCTCAAGGATAAGCGTAAAAATCAACACGAGTTGTCGGGGGGTGGATCGACACACACAAAGGGACGAGGCCCCTCGCTAAGGTCAAACACAAAGCACAATTCTGTCTTGAATCATGTTAATGCTAGTCCCTCGTCAAATAAGGATCCTGGGCTAGTTTGACCCCACGAAATTTGTCGTTTGTCCTCGAAGAGGAAAAAAGAAATGCACCAGTCCACAACAAACATCCTCGAAGACGAGACTCATACCTCCATGATTCTGCAACCAATATGGGCGACTTTCAATGCGAATTGTTCAACTGATGCACCGAAACAGACCAGATCGCAAGATCAAGACAGAACGGACATAGGCCAGGCAGACAGACTGCCCGCAAATCATCCTCGTACTCATGGCAGTACCTTTCTGCTAATGCGTATATATATATATCAACTACCACTCTTAATGCTTGTTATTGAAGCACTTTCTGCTTCTCTTTTTTGATCCACAGTTCACACACTGCTTCAGTTTTATACACCAGACCATCACCACCCGGTTCGTACAGAGGAAGCGTTGCCAGAATACTCCCGCATCCCAGCTCCTTCACAACTTGGCGTACTTTCGAAGGACCTTGTCGGCATCCTTGGCGTTCTCAGGCACAGGCATGTTGCAGAGGAGAGTGACCCTGGAGGAAGAGATAAGCGACTTGCTCTCCGAGTTCATGGGATCGACCTTCCACAGCTTCACTTCCCACACCTGATCAAGCACACCAATCAATTCCAACGTTTCCTAACCGATTTTTCCCAGGAAAACAGACGCTGTTCTGAAGGCCCAAATCGGCGCGGCGATTTGCCGAGTTGCAATTCAACCTAACCCCCCACCCCAGAAAACAACTACCATTCTAATCCCAACCCCTGGGAAAGACTCTTAGCTGGCAAGTCAATCGGCCTCTGGACCTAACGCCCTTTCCTTTTAAATCTTCCGAAAACTACTGAACTGAATGCCTGTCGATCGATGTTCCACAGCATGATTTACCTGGATGGTCTTGCCGGTGTTGACAGGAGTAGCCTCCGCGTGGACAAGGTCGCCGAGGATAGCGCTCTTAACGTGGTTGATACTGAGGTGGATCCCCGCTACCCTCTTGTAACCACATGCGATGTGTGCCCCGATGCTAGCCAGCGCCTCCGCAACCAGCGCCGACACTCCCCCGTGGAGGACCTTGAACGGCTTCATCCACAGACAAAGTAAAACGGTCGTCGGAGGTCATTTGGCGATGAAGAAAGAAGAGAAAGAAATGGAGAGGGCGACCGAGAAACCTGACAGCATCGGGCCGTAACTGGGAGCTTCCCGGCGACCTTACGAGGGGACAGCTCCTCTAACTGAAACCCGATGGACTGGAGGGGGACGTCCACGGACTCCGATTCCGTCACCGGCCGGGCCTCCATCATCCCTTTTCTTCTCTCTCTCTCTCTCTTGTGCGTGCGTGTGTGTGTAGGGAGGGGGTTTGGCTGGCTGTGGCTAAGGAAAGAGAAAAAGAGTAAGGAAGATGAAATGATTAATTGACACAGGATGATGATGAGATTACAAAACTCTATATAAATAGAGATGTTTATGCCGAATTTGATTTATTTTTAACATCGTAAAAAAATTGACTCGGTAAAGACATTATTTAACGAATTATATTTTCAAGACATTATTGTTGGCTATATAAAAAATAATACGAGTGATGAAGTTGAATAGAAAACCGTGTATCAGGCCTGAATAAAAGATATTTTTTTGGGGGGGGGGGGTTGGCTTATTATTTATTATTTGTTTGGAGCTATTTAAGATATATGGGGGTCTGGCTGGGAACATGGCAAAGACAGAGAGAGCATGGAAACAAAATAATAAAATAATTGGATAGCTGAGTCATTGAATTGATTAAATATAGACTTGGGGTGTAGAGCAGGGCCTAAGATTTTAAAAAAGAAAAAAACAAGAAGAGAGAGTTAGAAGAAGTAGAACGTGACTTTCTCACCTAATTATTTATAAATTAAATAAAAAAATAAAAGAAAATGAATTTTGAAATCATGTGTTTTTTTTTTGGACTCACCGGACATTCTTTTATCAGCCGGACAGACAAGATCAACCTTCCAAAAGGAATCACGTATTCCCTCCCTCCCCCACTCCTAACCACCCCACCCCCCCTCCCTAAACCAACCCCCACCCGGGTGATCAAAATTTCCAAGCTTCTTTTATTTTTCAAGTTTAAAGAAGAAAAAAAAGTTTCAAAAAAATAAAAAAGTCAAAATATATGTTGCCTTAATTTTTAGCCAATTTTCTATTTTGTTATATAATTTTATCACTAATTTTTACTTTCATATTGATTTTGACCTATCATGAATTTCTTTTAGCGAAAAGCAAATAATATCGTAATATAGTTTGATCAGTGTCTTATAATAATAGTGAAATTCCAACATCTCATTCATTCGCCTCATAATCCACTTTATCCATAACAGTGACATCTCAATAAAGTCATTATCCGACATTCATTAATTTTGCGTATTTTTTACTGTATCTTTTAACTCATTTGATCTGACTATTAAAATTTTAAAATAAAATAACATACGTAAGGTTTCATAAATAAAAATTATTTATTAAGGCCTGAAAGTAAAAATTGATGATAAAATTATATAATAAATTAAAATAATGATAAAACAACCCCAACATTAGCACTATAAGCAGCTATATGTGGCTTACGTATCTAAAAAGACAAGCTTAATCAACGAGATGAATATAAGATGACGTTATATTTTTCAATCATCTAGCAGTGGGAAAACGCGGTGGTGTTGTATCATATCACGTAGAGTCCACGATTAAATTCCTCATTGAAAATATGCTACACGGAGAAAGCAAGTTGCAATGCGGAAGAAGCCAAGTAGTTGCACATACTCACTAAACGAACTTGTTAATGCAAGAAACCCCGGGATCTCTATATAGGTAGGCTTTGGAGCTTTTGGCAACTACGACTTTCCTCCCGGGAAAAAGTGACTCGGGTCGGGCTAACACCCCCAAAGACATAACCATGATGTAAACGAACTTGATTCCGTAATGTAAACAGTTGTGAATTAAATAGAGGCGAGGCGTGAGGTCGATTTACGATGGTCCCCAAATTAGCCTCAGTTGGTGGTGGAGATCTTCGACAGGGCTAAGATAGTTAAGTAGCACACAACACACTACTTCTGCGTTAGCGTTCTTCTTCAGAGGCACCCACCCGACAGTCTTTCTTGCAGGAGGAAGCTCGCTCAAACACAGAGTCATCATTCTAATTCCATGTAACCTCTAACGTCCCGGCTGGGGGTCATTTTACATTTTTGGCATTTGTCGTGTCGGGGTTGAAACACTGGATCCACAACAAGTTGGAAAAATTAAAAAAAAAAAAAAAAAAAAGAACGCTTGTGGAGAAAGTCTCACACAACAAGAAAGGAAAAAAAGAGAAAGAAGAAGACGAGGTCGATTGGAGTTGTATTCGTCGTACGTTTTCGACGAATCTTCACGGTATTGATCTTGTCATTCGTATTAGTGGTTGAATCGTCGTGAGATGTTGTCATTCTCTTTGTCGTGCTCTTGAAGGAAGCATTTCTTTTCTTAGTGTCCTTATTGTAATCCACCCTCGTGTGATGATGGTTAACGTTGGAGCGAGCCGAGATTGAGTTTTTTCGATGGTGATACTCTAGTTTGGCTAGAGAAGAAAAACTTGTCGTGTAACCAATTATTGTTGATAGTGGAGAAAAGGGTGGAGTTCGGTGTCGTGGTTTTTCCTCTCATATCGAGAGGTTTTCCACGTAAAATTCACGATGTCTTTTTTATCTTTCATTGCGTCTGTAATACCTCAAGTTTCCTTTCCTATTTTATTTTCAAAAAAAAAATATTCCTTTTGATTCTCTTAATTGCATTCATTAAAATTTCTTTCCTAAACGGGAGCACATATGCACGTTACAGAAGATGCAGGGATAAATTAAAACGCTTCCACCTTCAGACGTTTCGACTTGCAAACCTTAAAACTTTCATACGTTACTTATAATTTCCGATTTATAAAAAAGAGACACAGACACAAAAAAAAAGCACATCCCTCCAAGCGTTCTTCGAGCCTCCCCTTTTTCCCGACGAGCCTCTCGACCAAGGTAAGCTCATGGAGCAATGGAGACCCCTCGACCAGCCTAACTGCGGAGGACACGTTCTGGTTTCACAAGTCGACGGCTGCGGCAAGAAGAAACAACGGCAACCCCGGACAACCTCTGACATCCTCCCCTCGCCGTCTCCATGCGAGGCCTTCTCTCCGGCATCTAGGATCTGCCCTCCCTCGTCCAAAGACGAGGAGGACTCAACTACCACCTTTCGTAACCTCGTAGCTTCGCGGGAGAGCTCCCTTTTTGCTTTCACGTTTTCTTGTTTGCGTGTCATAATCCAATTTTTTCTACAAAAAATCACAAAAAAATTGAAAATCACAAAAAATACTAAAAATTTGAAAATCATAAAAAAAAATCAATAAAAATCATCAAAAATCTTCTAAAATCACTGAAAATAATCTAAAATCCACAAAACTCTAAAAAAATCATAAAAAGATTCGATAAAAAAAATAAATAGATACACATAGATACTCAGGGGAGATTATTCAGAGGGACGGAGAGACAAGCATCGAGAGAGGAGACAAAAAAAAAATAATAACGACGAAAGGCTTCGTCGTCGAAGACGCTCAACGACTCCGTCATCATAACCAAGCCCCAATCTAAGGCGATTAATTTCGGGCAGTGAATGTGGGATCACAGTTCGGCCCCATCCCTAACTCAAAGCATCCCAGAATCTCATCCCACCGTTGTGGACGATCACTGCGGCATAGAGAAAATGCCACTTCACGACATCGCAAATATGCTGAGCAGATGAAATCTTTCATGGAAAAACACAACCATGAAAAGAAAGGACAGACACGAAGAGGAAAAAAAAAAATCAAATGCTTCGAGTAATAGGTGTTCGCCTCCATTAAACCCGACCAAGTTCAAATACGTCAGGAGGGATGGTTCGAAGACATCGCCATCACATGGCTGCAACTCCATTGGATTGATGGTTAGACCCAGCCGCCCCAAGTGTGAAAGCTTGCAAGCTTCCCCGCCAGTTCAATCCAGTGAAGTCCCTCCGAGCCAAGGACACAACAGCATCTCCTACACGGCCCACGCAATCGTTGGCTTCTGCTGCCCGTTTACGATGCTGCCATAGACTCCACTGCCGGGGTTTCTTCTGTCAACCGTCACTGCTGCCGTCTCCGATCAGTCCCGCCTCGCTGACTCCATGACCAGCGGCCTCTCCTCGCCGTCGTCCCCCACGTCCAGCAGCAGTAACACCAGCAGCTCCAACAGCATCAAGCGAGCAGCCCATTTTCGCCGACGAAGGTTCCCCCAAGCAAGAGCGACGGCTAGAAGTAGCTTCTCACCACGGCCGACCCCTGATTCCAGCCCCCATCTTCAGCGGACTCCTACTCCAAGTCCCGTCGTCCAGATCCGGCCACGACGACCAAAACCCGACGCTCAGCCACCGACTCCTTTTCTCGGTGCCTCAGACTCGGAGCTTCAAATCCCAGCGTATTCCTGCAGCGTCAGCGTCCGGATCTACCTCCTCTCAAAGTCTCAGCCCCTTGCCGAGCGAGGACCAACCCATTTTCAAGCGAAGCAAGTGGATTGTCGGAAACTCACCGAGGGAGGTAATGTTTTTATTTTCTTTCATTTCTGTTGAACGCCGATTTGATTGTTTGTTTTGTTTCTTTTTGTTATCAATTGCATTCAACATGCGGGAGACAAATTTTTTTTTGTTGTTTTATTTTGCAATTACCTCTGTTTGCCGTTTTTGGGACGTATTCGTCCGGCTATTTTATTTTTTAGATTTTAACTTAATTTCTCACAACCTTTGTAATCTGGCTTTTGCTTATTTCTTAATATTTCAAAAAAAATTCATTTTTAAAGTAAAATATCCTTTTTTTTGTTTATTTCTTTTCAATGGACTTATAACATAGGACAGCTTAATTGTTGCATATATGGGATTCATTGTTCTCTTTCATTAAAATAATTCTTACAATGTTACAATTAATCCCGATTCAAACTATTTTCGAACAGTTTACTTCGTTTATTCGGTACTTATGCAGGCATCTGGGGGGCGTGCCTTGCGGACAACCAAGGCACGCACCTCACTCAACGTATTCAAGATTACGAAGTATTCGAGGGATTAATTAGATTCTCGAAGATCAAGACCCTCTAAAGACGGCTTCGCACGCACCAACATTACGGCATCAACGGATCGCCAGGTTCGCCGTAAACCTATTCTAAAACGGCACCGTGAGGTATAAACGCTAACGGGGGCGTTCTATAAACAGCGAGAAATGGTACAACACCCGGTTCTCCCTTGAATTTATTTTTTGGCTTAGAAATGTTAAGGGCATTAATAAATCTGTGATTGTTCGCATTTTTGCCCCAAAATCAACTTTCAAGGAATATTTTCTAAAAAATGATTCACGTAGACATTTTAAGCATTATTGAGCTCGACATTGTTTTTTTATATGTCAAGCAATGTCATTTTCTAAAACCGAGCTCAAATAAAATCGGACATCGGAAACACACACGATAAAAGCCTCCCTTTTCTTTGTGATGCATGCGATTTAGTAATCCCTAATTCCCGAACCTTAACGAATCTCTATAGTTTTTCTAACTTGAACTTAAAATAAGTTAGTGGCGACTCCAACACGTTTTCAAAATCCGAAGCCTTATCGTCAAGGAAGGATATTCATTTCAAATGGAACCGGAAACGGGATCCACCCGCGACAGAGTTGGCGACTCTGCTGGGGACACTTGGGTAATTTTTTTAGAGTATTAGGGCCGAAAAAATCGATTTCAAAATTGGGGGGCAGCTTAGCTTTGTGTGGAGTGTGTTTGCGCTTTACTTTTTCGATTGTCTCTGCTAAGCATATGGTGAGTCGTCCTAAAACCCAGGGACACCTAAGTTTAGTGGTATACCTGCCATATGAGAGAGGTTGTCTACCTCTTTACCTGCGGCATATACCAACTCACCCTTCGTCCAAGGGTGAGTCAAAAGCCAGTCTAGATAGGCATATGTTTGAAAGTCATACAAACTGTTATTACTCTAACTATTTATTTCTATGCGTGCACTGTTTGATGTCATATGATCGATATTTTTCAATGCTTGATTTTTCCTGTTACATGAGCCTTCATCCCGGGCGCCATAGGATTAGTTCGGGTATACCATATGCCGACGGGTATTGGCCGTTTGCCTCTACCTTTAGGTGGGTACCCACCTGTTTACCATCGGACGAATATCCGAGTTCTTTCATTTAAAATGAACCCAAACTCGGATTTCTCCGTTTTCGGTTAATGAACGGGTCCAAGCCACATCCAAGACGGTAGATAGAAAACTTCATACTTATCTACATTTTTTTTGTCCATATGGTCTGAATTGATGATTCTTGTTATATTAACCACCATTTTTCTCTTACTTTCAATTTCGCTAACACGCCTTTTGCTCAACGAGTGAATATAAGGGAAGTGATTTCTACACCGTCTTTTTTTTTTTATGCTCGCATTTTGTCACTTATGCTTGCATATTATCGAACTTGATCATTCTACATACATTCAAAGCTTTTGTGTCATGATATTTTAGAAAAATGCCTACTCATATGCATAACATTGATGCATGTCTAAGAAAAAAAAAAACATTCTTTCTAGACCTTTATGAAGATACACATAGATTTTTTTCAACAGACTTTGAATTCATTTTTTTCGTCATTTTACCATCACCCGGCTTCGACAATTTTTCTTGAAAGAAAAAAAATCTTCGCCTTTTTTTTAGTAAAAGGGCATATAAGTGTTCATTGAGCGTTGACACACATCTTGCATCCACAAACATAACTTTCTTTATCCAGACTAATACATGATTTTTGTTTTTATTTGAGGTACCCCGTATCTATCAAAGTTGGACTACTCATCAGCCACGGAAGCTTTGGATGTCCTCTTTCCTCGAAGTGTTCAAATGTGCAACAACATCATTCCAACTCGACTTTGTCACACACATTTTATTTCCAATTTATTGATTAAGGTGTATTCCTTTCAATCTTGTTTATTATTTAAACCAATGAAGCATGTCATCTACCATCTGGATTTCGATTTTTCTTATGCAGGCAAGCATCCCCTCTTCCAACGAGGCATACAATGAACATTCAATTAAATCGAATATTAAAGTCCAAGAAGCAAAACTCATTCAACCAGTTTCATATTATCACCATCCACAACACCAATGCTAGGTTTATAATTTCCATCAGCATCCGAAGAATAAATTGGGAAAGATCGTCACCAAGTAACTAAAATTACTTCGTGGAGTTTATAAACACCGATGTCTAGGATATACAACAATGCATATTCTCCCAACCATTAAACTCATAAAAGGAGAGTATGACCGCATCAATTCTAAACAGGGGCAACATTAATCTCAAAGCATATACTGGGGCAAGCTTCATCCCATAGGAACCGACATCCCCTCAAGAGTGCAAGTTCAAAGGAAGTATTAGAATTGGGGCAATTGAACGACAGTTCATCAATGGATCACCGTTACTCAAACTTGTTCAGTGTCACTCCAACATTGATTGGGAGCTCAGACTATGATAAACTCATCATAAGGGAGTGACATTCCAATTTTCTTTCAGATAACCTCATTGTTAAACATTCATTATATTCTTTGATGTTTCTTTGCAGAATCTCTGAATTCTTAAATCAGAACAAGCGTATCATCAAGCTTTGGAATTACTAAAAGTTCAAGCTCATCAACTTACTAAGCTGGGGCAGCACATCCATGTCAAGTCAATCACAAAATCCTCTCATCTACCGAAAGACAACGCGCTTCAACTGAGGCAACTCTTTCCGAACGGGTCTATGAAGCACAAAGAATTTTATCAATCGAGCAACAATCCATTGTACATCATATGCATGTCAAGAACTTTCCACAAAAGTCACTGCACATCAGATGCATGTCAAGAGCTTTTCACAAAAGTCACGTCGATGCATGCAAGTCTAGTGGCACGATTCTAAAGAGGATTCTTTCGGATGTCAAGGATTTCCGAGGAAAGTTCTTCCGTAACTACGACAGTCCATATGTTTTCAAGCAAATACGCACAAGAGGCGCTCTCATCCTAACAAAGATAGACGGAGCTGTTCCATTCCAACCGGATCGATAAACTAGAGGAATCATCCCAAAAGGCTCAACCTATGGGGTCGCAAGCCAAGTCGAATAAACGGTGAAAGCAAGTATCGTTCTAATTTGAATCACAATAAATTAGAAACTAATCAATGTTATCTTTCTTCACATATACTTTAACTGGGGCAACGATCAATCGCCTCGGGTAACCGGTAAAGGAAGTATCGTTCCAACTCATATATTACAAAATCAAAAACTAATCAATGTTTCATTTCTTTTGCAGAGGCTTTTACTGGGGCAACGGGCACGCGTCGTCAGGGAACCAGTAAAGAAAAGTATCGTTCCAAATTTAAAATTTTTCTCACTTTGAACTTGATTGTATATACTCTTTTTCCTTACAGGGCATCAAGTCGAGGCGAACATCACAGGTAAAATTATCATTTCATAAAACATGTGTTATGTTCATTTGTCATGCATTCTCACTAAACGATTTTATTCAAACATTTAAAACACATTCCCTAGTGGAACACTTGTGTGCTAGAGATAGAAAGGCAAGCCTATCCCCAAACACATACCCTTTTCGAGAGTTGAGTGCAAACACTTGTGAGAAACTCAGACATGATTGCATCGGAGTGGGAAGGAAATCCCTTTGATGGAAAATGCTCCAGCTAGGATGACATCGAGCATTCTTTCTTATTCCCAAACACTTTACCATTGCCAGCCATTCCTAGCCAAAGAGAAGATTTTTCGAAACACAATTTCCCTTTCAAGTCAAAGAGTTGCCTCACATTGAGGTAAAAGGAGTTCATGTTGTCTAGACTTCCGAATGAGACTCGGATGTAGATGCGTCACTTCCTCAAGTTTGAGTGTGAAGTACATCCCTAATGGATCTCGCAAGTCGACACAATACTCTACCATCTTTCAGCCATTTCATCCATGAACAATTCTAGAGAACCGAGTCTGTGGGATATTCAAAAGAAAAAGAATTTGAAATGAGACAGGGGCAAGCAAAAAAAAGAAGAAGAAAAGAGAGCCCTTCAATATCATTCAAAGAAAAAGCAAATTTTGACACAAGGGCCAAAAGACGGTCGCAAAAGCAAAGTGTCAAGAGAAAAGGGACAAAAGTTTTAGAACCCAGATCCTGATTTGCCAATCTGGGTAAACCACTTTAAATTCAAAAGCCTCGTTTTCCCGTGGGAAAAGATAGAGAAAATTATTCTTCTACGACATTTCTCAACAAACTCATTCTTTCATATGCCACCATACCCTTGAGAATTGTGTCGATGAGCAAGTCCACATTAGGAGAACCATGCTTAAAGGTGACGTCCTTGCATTTTGAGTCTTATTTGATGAGATTCTTTGACTTGCTTTCTTTCTTAAAGATCAAACATTCTATAAATATGGTCTTACATCAAGCCTACATTACAACCAGAATCAAAGTCTCTTTCGACTAGCCCTTGAGCATTTATTTCAAAGGAATCGAACTTTCCACTCTGATAGCATATGAACATATTTGAGTGAGCCTTGAGAGATGTAAGAAAGACCTTTCTTTATTCTCTATCGCACAAGTGTTTCTGTTTTTCAAAAAAAAAAAAAATTGAATGAAAATTAAGTTTTTGTGCATGCATATAGAGCATCTTGCCTTCATATCATCCACAGTCAGAAATTCGGCAAGTACGCATGGGAGATGCAAACAATCAATCGTACTTCATGATTTCAAAACTCAAGCCTTTATGCTAAGGTATGATACTCTTCACTACAGTTAAGCACTCTTGTGGTGTGATATCACTCAAAGTTAAGTTATCCATTTCTCAATTCTTTCGGTTAAGCGTCTACTAACAGATGTGACACCACTTCTAGTTTTCCTTTTTGGTTAAGCATTTACTCACAAATGCGACACCATTCGGTAAAGCGCTTACTAACAAGCGCGATACCTTCCAGTTGGTTAAACGTTTACTAACAAACGTTATACCACTTCCAGTCGGCTAAGCGTTTACTAACAAACGCGACGCCATTCGACTAAGCGTTTACTAACAAACGCTACGTCACATTCTTTTCGGTTAAGCGCTTACTAACAAACGCGATACCTTCCAGTCGGTTAAACGCTTACTAACAAGCGCGATATCTTCCAGTCGGCTAAGCGTTTACTAACAAACGCGACGCCATTCGACTAAGCGTTTACTAATAAATGCTCCGTCACATTCTTTTCGGTTAAGCGCTTACTAACAAACGCGATACCTTCCAGTCGATTAAACGTTTACTAACAAACGTTATACCACTTCCAGTTCGGCTAATCGTTTATTAACAAACGCGACGCCATTCGACCGAGCGTTTACTAACAAACGCAAAATCACAGTTTCTTCGGTTAAGCGTTCGTACAAACGCGACACCACCTTCTCTTCGGTTAAGCGTTCGTACAACCACGACACCACCTTCAATTCGGTTAATCGTTCGTACAAACGCGACACCACCTTCTTTTCGGTTAAGCATTCGTACAAACGCGACACCACCTTCAATTCGGTTAAGCGTTCGTACAAACGCGACACCACCTTCTTTTCGGTTAAGCGTTCGTACAAACGCGACACCACCTTCTTTTCGGTTAAGCGTTCGTACAAACGCGACACCACCTTCTTTTCGGTTAAGCGTTCGTACAAACGCGACACCACCTTCAATTCGGTTAAGCGTTCGTACAAACGCGACACCACCTTCAATTCGGTTAAGCGTTCGTACAAACGCGACACCACCTTCAATTCGGTTAAGCGTTCGTACAAACGCGACACCACATTCACTTCGGTTAAGCGTTCGTACAAACGCGACACCATTTTCAATTTTCCTAGTTAAGCTATCATACAAACGCTACACCTTTTTTCACCAGCTTTTGGTCATGCATTTTCTAACAAGTGCGACACCATTTCTAGTCATGCGTTTACTAACAAACGCGATGTCCTAGCTATGCATTTTGTTCATAACAAACGCGATGTCCTAACAAACAAGTGGACATCTCGCTCTTTCGTTCATAACTTTTGTTACAGATCTTAGATTGACATGAAACTGACACTATGGGATTATTGGTTTGAAGAGATTTATTTCAAGTATAAGTATGCGCATTTTCATGAATTGAGCAAAAAGTTATGCATTTTTTTTTGAAAGGCGCCAAAGCTGCCGTGGTTGAGAATCATTCAATTACGCATGATTTTCAGTCATGTCTTGAACTTGCTTGCTGTCATTGACATGTTTCTAAGTCCATGATCCTCGTGTTTATCATGTATATATTACTATTTACTAATCATTTTCCTATCCCGATATTTTCGCAAGTGAAAATACAATATCGTCAATCCGAGTGGCGTTCGGGACATATTGGAGGTCGATGGGCTCAAACAACTCACATCGTTGGCTTCTGTTTTCCAATTTCAAGATGATGCACGGTGGACCATAGTGAAAACGCTCCGGACGTCCCCAACCGACAAATCGAAGGTACAAAGGGGAGGTGCGGGCCTCCCCGAATTACTCATTTACACATGTAACGGGCTGCGGGCCCAAGTGCATAGGCCCGCGGTCACCACCCTTCCCCGTTCTCTTTTATGTAAATTATTATTTGTGAGTGTTGTGGTGCATACTATTAGGCCCCCTTAGGATTTTTGTCGCATGTGATTGTTAAACAAATACACATGAGTTCGGGTCCAACGCCTGAATCGGGTCCATTGCCCATAAAACAATGACATGAGTCCAGAGTCATGCCCGGATCGGGTCCAATGCCCATTAAGCAAAAGCAAACTTTTGGAGCAAACGCCACATTTTCGCATGTTTAGATGTAAGAGTTAGTAATTAGGGATCCTCGAATCTATTCTGGTTTTCCGACTTAAACCAAGCTTTTAAATTAAGTCGATGGCGACTCCGTAATAGTTTACCTAGGTTAAACAACAACACATTTTTACGAAGTCATTTTGGATGAGTGACGGCGACACGAGCCGCTCCTGGAACCTCCTGAAGCTTCCTCCTCGGGCCACGCGCTTATTTTCGCCCGTCGCCTCTTAAGGAGCATGGAGATGATTGGCGAAAAGTCTGGGCAGACCCGATCAGGAATCGAAGGAGGGACCCCCTCGGTCTTTTCCGCAGCGTTCGACGCTCGAGTCGCGACGCCGACCGAAAGACTCTAGGGGAGTGGGCCCGGATCCTCGGGTTGTCTGAACCGTCGCGGGCGTGCTAGGCCGGAAGATGCGCGTACAGCGTCATATTACTTGCGTTTGGTTAGCAATATGAAGACGTCGGGATAGATATCTCTATTAGAGTTGGTGTTGTGCCGCTGGTTCTTGTGGTACAGTCGAAGTGCCGTCTGTTTGTTGCTTATCAGTACAGATCCAAGACAGATTTCGAGCAACACTTCCCCGATGAATACACACCTTGAATGGGTTGGGTTGGGTTCTGCCTATGGTACGAGGTTGGTTATGATGATGATGATATGCATTCATTTATTGGACAATCCGATCAGCTTTCTTCAAATATACATGGATCACGGATTGGGACCACCCCCACCGCCTTGTAAATATGCCGTTCCCCCACACGCACAACGACACGAGCCAACCGCAGAAAATTTTAGTTGGGGGGCATTGAATTTGGTCGGGACCCCGACACACCTTGTCTATGTTCCTATTTCCCCGTCTGTCTTGTGTCTGTCCGTCTGTTTTAGAAATTATTGGGATCTTTTTGTATCATTTCATTTCATTTCATTTCGATTATTTAAACAAAAACAAAACTTACGTGTACAAAGAGAAAATTACTAAACGGACATTATTTTTATTGTTATCTAAAAAAACAGTGATCTATATTCTATTAAGAGTGCCCCCCCCTACTCCCTAGGAACATGGGTTTGTGTATTGGTTTTAGGTGTTGCAGAGATTCCCCTCCACCACCACCCCCTCAACCCAATCGCCAATTCCTGCAAACCCAATCGAATGAGTAGTTGCCCCACCACCATCCATATTTACTTCCGTATATAACATGTAAAGGTAATTTTTTTTTATAAGTAACATGTAAGGTAAATTTAAATTATACTTTGGGTTTGTACAACCCAAAATTTCCATTAACATTTTTCTGTTTGATTTGTATTAATTCGGTTTTCTAAATAGATATTATGTGTACATAAGAATCCCTATTTCGTTACATTTCGTTTAGGATTATAAATAGGCATAATCGAAATAAGTAACATGTTACACTCTTTTGGCTTCAAATGAATCGAGGAAGAGTCTTACATTAGATATAAGTATATAACATTAGCCAGATCGTCTGTAGCATGAACAGAATCTCCTTTGTTCCGAAGGCCAGCGAGTGTTGCGAGTTCCTTTTTTTTTTCCCAAAGGCGGTCCTTTTCTTTCTCTTTTCCCTTTTTCTAGTAATGATATGTTTATTTGAAATAAGTTTAAATAAAATAATGAACAATGAAATATAAAATATTCACGAAATAGCGTTAGGTTAAATTAGCTCCTTAATTTAATATAGACATTGCATGGGCATAGTTTTTGTATTATATATATATATATATATATATAAACAAACACCAGTCCTTATAAATAAATTACGCGGACAGGACACTACTCCGCAAAACGATCCGACTCTTCTTGGAATCGAAGCACTGCTGCGAAATGCATCGGCTCGACTTCGAATCAGATTTGTTCCTTCTTCAGCACTTTCCTGCTCTTGCGATCATCATCCGCTTCACAGTCACCTTGAACATCCTGCAAAACCGGAATCGGGCAACGTCACGGCCATGCTCGAAAGCCCTAGTTATCCTGTCGAGGGCTTTGTGATTCCATGGCAATGTGAAGTGATTGGGGTTTCTCAAAGTGTCTTACTCCCAGGGGACATCCCCGACCATCATCCAGTCTCCGTCCTTGTCCTCGTAAGTGAGGACGTGGGGGCCGTTCGGATGGTCAACCGACATGGTCTCTCCGGGGCCTGCGACACTGCCAATGTGAAGCCAAGCAAATGACTAAAGAAGAGACGGGCGGTCGCGACTTCCTCACTTTGTATATTCGCTTTGAACATCCGAGCAAGCGACGTGTTGAGTTTGTCGTAGCCATCGTGTGCGAGGAGGTCGAGCTTCCTGCCGATCAGGTCTCCCTCCATGTAGACCTTAACAAAGAGACACGGACCTCGCACCCCTCCCTCGGAAAAACTCCCCGTGATCGTTCTCGGCGGCCAGTCATACCTCTTCATTGTCCTTTAACATCCCCCTTATTAAAGAACCGCATTGTCGAAAGCCAGTATTTGTTGGAAATAAAAAAATATACAGAAAAACTACCTGACCGATTCGATTACGGGAATATGAATGCCGCCAGCAGGGGATGTCGATGCAGGCGAGGAGGAGGCGAAGAAGCCTCCGAGTCCGAGGCTCAGCTTGGTGTCAAGAACACTAGGAGGGTGAGGGTCGCTACTGCTGTCGACGGAAGACGTAGGAGTTCCCAGTGGGGAAGCCAATCCCGATCCCGATGTTCCCATCACACCAAGGTTATTTCCGGGGTTGGTTTAGGGTAGCGGGGAGGAGGTCTTGACTTTGAAGTCGCAGCCGACGCCACCTTTTATCTATTATTTTGGCACATTTGTCAGGCATTAAATTTTCCTTTCTGACACGAATATCATGATGCATGCGTTCGTATTTTACAAACATATATTTAGTTCAAATATATCACATATAAAATGTTGTATTTGATGGAGGCGTGCTCGATTGGTTCATCAGCGTTATCGAGTACTAGTGTGAAGTATGACGAAGAAGACAAAGCCTCGATACTCTAGAATTCATTGCGGAGCACGTATGCTTACGAGAATCTCTATTACAACTTTCACATGGTATAGGAAGTCGCGAGACTTTGAGGATTTTAATAATATGTCATGTTTGGTATATGATACTTATTTTGGTTACAATTTAGAATTCAATTAAGAATTCGTTTTGGTATTTCAAATCCCTTTTCCACCTTTGAAACTATTTTCTAATCTTATTCAAAATCGAAATTCATTATTTGTTATTTTCTTATAAATTTAAAATCTATTTATATACTAATACAAATGAAAAGATTAAATTTTTTTTATTCTAATCTTTTCAATTTTAATTTATATCGAAAACTACATTCAGAGAATAACATATCTAATACATTGAAATTAAGTGAATATACTCGTGAAGGTGATCTTCTGAATGTTATAAAGGCATGCAATTCGTGTTATAAAACTTTAAATACCAAGTAAAAGATGTGTATGCACGTTTAAAATTTATAAATTCAAACTAAAAAATAAATAATGAAATTGCTTTAGAATATAATTAAGTTTGTAAATTTGTATTTAGCAACAATTACTAATAAGCTCGTCTTTTATAATGCCAATTTCTTGCCTATAAAGGATTCAATCTCAAATAAAAAATATTTTAGATAAAATTAACATTCAAAATATGTCTAATTTTAAAGCCCGATGAATATTTTATTCGTTGTCTTTATCTGTTAAGACGAAAAACTCACGCGTCTCCTTAAAATCACCGAATACTACTCGAGGAAAAGTTACTTTTCCCGATTTTATCAATCTTTCTATTACACGTTTCTAATTGGGTGGGCGTACACTTAATTCAATTATAATATGGGGGTAGGCCACTGCCCCTGCCCCTAAAGGTCCTCCTTATGACACCCTCGATATTAGGGCCCTGGGAAAAAGGACAAATCAAACATTTAATTTGCAGATTTTTCTTTGGCACGGACAATGATGGGTCCGGGCCTTCTTTCTTTCTTGTTTGCTCGTTGTTAAATATTAGAAAGAAAAAGAAAATTAAAGATAGTTTTGGCTAAAAAAAATTAATTAATTGAGTTTCGCAGTTAAATGATTTTAAAATATTTTTTCCAAAAATAATTCAAGTCTTCCGAAATATTTTAGAGTTAATTTTAAAATTCATCAAATAATATTCTTAATTGAGAGATAATTTAATGACGTCGAATTCCCTCGACCGGTAACATCGATTTTTTAAAATATTATTTAACAATTTTTTAAATAAAATATTTTCTCAAAATTAAATGTACAATATTGAATTTTTTTCCCATAAAGGTTGTAGTCATGTGGCCAATTAAAATACATGTCGCTCTATGAAGCATGGAAAAAAATCAATGCATTTAATTTTACATATGAACAAGTTCAGAACTCTTTTATTATTATTAATAGGATTTTGTTAACGAGCGCCCTTAGGATTTAATTAATGTGCTTTAAATTTAACGATTTAATAAGATTTAGTAATATCTTAAATTAAATCCTAACATTTTATTAATAATATTATTATTTTGTTTGTCAGTCGCGTAACATCAGTGGGACATGGTTTGAAAAACTTTTAAGACCAAGTAAAAAAAACTCTAGTTCGTTGTTTTCGGTAACGAGTGAGAATAGGGCACTTCTTAATTCTCCCTTCTTGAGAAGCTGCTTGCACACTTGATACAAAGACGGTTTTATTTATATTTTTCTCTCTTTCAAGATGTATCCTTTTAGGGTTTTAGGGGCTAAAATGATCAAATATATCCTAAACTTTGATATTTTTTCCGATTTAGCCTAACATTTGAAAAATATCACCTTACATCTTAGCGTTATCACGTTATCTCTATTATATCATCCGTTAGTCGTTCATTCTAATGGAGGCTAACGTGGCGCTGACATAGCATCTAACACCATTAGCGCCATGTTCAATCTAGACGAAATTATCAAATATATCATAAAATTTTTCATTTTTTTCCGATTTATCCTAACATTTCAAAAATATTTTGGTGTAACTTAATGTTATGACGTTATTCCAAAATTGTCCACCATTAGACCCGACCCATAACGACGTCTGACTTGGCGTTGATGTGTACCCCTAGCCTCGATACTAAGCCCAACCTCGACCCAACTCACCCCGTCCCTTTCCTTCCCTATTCAGCTACCCAAGAGGATTGTATTAAGTGCTGCCAGTTATGAATATTATATTATGTTATAAGGAAATTTGAAGTTGCGATGACATACCAAGACAAACAGGGCACTCACGGAAATAACCGAGAAACATAGGCACCCATAAACAACACTCCTAATCATTGTTTTCTTATTGTTGAGACTTTCATGCTAGGTTCAACAACATAACTTTCTTAGGTCACGATGTTCATGTATTGTAGCTGATTTGAGCATGGTTGATAGTTCTCTATTCCACTAGGATGTGACACCGAAAACAACTCATCATCCTTTAACATGTCAAGTAAAAAATAAGTCAATTGTTAATTGTGCAATGCAAAAAGACAAGTATAAGGATGAAAAATTTTGAAATAATTCCTTATCCTTGGTCGTCATCAGGGGTCGGGTCAAATGGTGGACAATTTTGAAATAACGTCTTAACATTATGTTATTCGAAGATATTTTCGAAATGTTAGGATAAATAAAAAAGTGGGAATGTTTAGGATATATTTGATAATTTCGTCTAGATTAAACGTGGTGCTGACGGCGTTAGTGCCACGTCAATGCCACGTAGGCCTCCGTTAGCAAGGACGACTAACAGAGGATATAATTGAGATATTTAAGGTGATATTTTTCAAATGTCAGGTTAAATCGGAAAAAAGTGACAAATTTTAGGATATATCTGATAATTTGGCCCGGTTTTAGGTTGTGTTTGGATTTTGTGTTCAGCGAAAAAGACAAATCGAGACTATTTGCTTCCGGGGTAACCACTTAGTTTCCTCGGGTTGGGTCCGAAGAAGAGAGTCCGGATATAAAGAGAAGATGAAAGTTCCTGTGGGATGAAATTCGAGACCCGCAAAACAAGACGAGCCGGGATATCTCGACCCAACAGGTGAACTCCAAATCGGATTTGTATAATAACGTCCGTAAAAGCCTCATGTATCTTGTATCACCACTTCAAAAGCTAACTCGATGGGTGAGAGCATAGTTGTTAATGGCGATAGGCGGGGCGAGGCGACAAGCCATCGCCCGCCAGAGGCG
This sequence comes from Melastoma dodecandrum, assembly GCA_029817715.1. Classification (NCBI taxonomy): domain Eukaryota; kingdom Viridiplantae; phylum Streptophyta; class Magnoliopsida; order Myrtales; family Melastomataceae; genus Melastoma; species Melastoma dodecandrum. The sequence goes on along the minus strand of JARUPY010000079.1, from coordinate 2,512,559 downwards.
AGAGGCGAGGTGAAAGGCGCTCAAAAGGCGATTTGTGTAAGGCGATTTGTGTATAAATAATAAAATGATTTCAAATAAAAAAGATGAAATGGATTTATAATATTAATCATCATAATTCATCATGTAAAATATTCTAATCAAGCATCCATATGATCGAGATTATCATCCGAATCATCCGAAGCTGATAAAGCCACACTATCATTCCCATTAGAACTTTTGTATCCTTTCGGATTTTGCTCTTCCTCCTCATTTTCATCCAATTCTTCAAAATATTCTTCATCTGCCACATCAACTTTTTTCTTCCCTCGAAGCTCAACGACATCTTTAGTCCTTGCGACGGAAGTTCCCTTCGCTACTCGTTTTTCCTTTCTTGCAGCATACTGTTTTAAAGTAATTGAGGGTTAAGAAGTTCTAGTGACATACTCCTGTTCATTAGCCTCGCTTGCCCATGTGAAGTCTTCATCATCACTGAATACACGTTCGTTCTCCTCATCATCATCCACGTCTTCCATAATTCCTGTCTTTCATTCCGACGTTTCAATTCCACCAACTTCCGGTAAGATGATTGGATCGAGATTCTCGCGCTTTAGATATCGACGCCTCAAAGCCCTATTGTACTTCACATAAACCAGCATACTCAATCTTTGATGCTCCAAACGATTCCTCCTTTTGGAGTGAAGCTGCATACATGAAAACATGTGCATTACACATATAATAATTAAAATTATGTTGAAGGAGCTAAATTTAAGAATTTAATTTACTCACATGCTCAAACACAATCCAGTTTCTCTCACAATCGGAAGAACTACAAGTAAGATTGAGAACTTTTATAGCAAAGTTTTGCAAATTCGGCGTCGAAGATCCATATGATGACCACCACTGAGCTGTAAAATGATAAAGTAGCAAAATATAAGTAATGAGCAATAAGTTATGATAAGTTTTCGAAAAAGAATGTAACCTGGTGATTTTAGTTCGCAAGTTCGGTGTCTGATAGCAGTGGGAATTCCAAACATCCGTTCAGCCTTGGTATACACATCCATTTCACTACAAATGGCATCTTGAACTTTAAAATCCCTCACCAATCGTTGAACCGCATGATGAAATCCTGTCATGATATCTTCATCTTGTAATATATTCGGATTTGAATAAAAGAATTGAGGATTGAGGAAATGGCCTGCTGCATGAAGAGGTCTATGGAGCTGAACATTCCATCGATTATCGATGATTTGAAACACATGTCGATATTTTTCTTCTTGGTGAGAGAAAGATGCAGCGATTTCCTCCTTTGCTCGATCCATTGCCTCATAAATGTATCCCATGGCTGGTCTTTTCTCACCATCAACCAACCGAAGCACATGCACTAAGGGACCAGTAACCTTTACCGCATATCTCACATTATTCCAAAAGGTAGTCGATAAAATCACCTGTTCCATTCTTTTCCCCAATGCCTCTTTTGAAATCTTCGTGGCATTCCACTTATCGGATGTAAACATCTTCTTTAAATTTGCCCTTTGCTCCAAGAACCTCTTCAATGTTAGGAACGCTGTAGCAAATCGTGTTTTTCCAGGCCTCAACATTTCAGCTTTCTTTGTGAAATCTCTTAACATGTTCAAGAGAAAAGCCTGATTGTATATAAAGCCATTAAAAGCTACTCCTTGCTCGTGTACTTTCTTCAAATTAGGTAACTTGAAGATGTCTTCACACATCAAATCGATACAGTGGGCGGCGCATGGAATCCAATACAAATGTTGGTACTTCGCCTCCAATAATCTTCCTGTAAAAAAAATAAAGTTAAGAACACGTTAAGAAAAAGTAGAAAGTCAATAACACTTAAAGATTCTCACCTGCAAGAACATTTGAACTTGTACTATCCGTCACCATTTGAAACACATGTTCTTCTCCAACATCTTGGACAAATTTATCAAATAACTCGAACATTTTTTCACCAGTGTGAGCAAAGCTTGATGCATCCATCGATTTCATAAACATGCTTCCTTTCAGAGTGTTCATCAAAAATTTTATTAAAGATCTACCTTTTCTATCTTTCCATCCATCTATCATCAAGCTACAACCATACTTCTCCTTTTCTTCAATGTTACCTTTCATCAGCTCCTTTGTCCGTTCCACTTCCTTGTTTAAATAAGTAACTCTAACCTCATGATAGGAAGGAGGCTTCATATTTCTCCCATAGTCTCCCATTGCATGTATCATAGTGGTGAAACTATCATAGTTGACGACATTAAAAGGAATTCCAGCATCATACATCCATCTACTAAATGCCTGAACTGCGTCATCTCTCATCTTCTTCTGGTACGCATCAAGCTCCTTTGAGTATTGTTTCTTTTTTTGAATGACAATATCATCACCCTAATCTTGACACTCACGATAGAAATAATCAATAGGGCCTCTTGATCTTTTTGCACTTGAGCCAGATTTCAATAGTGCGATTTGATGCTGCGTGACTCGAAGCATTGAACATTCCTTCATTATCTAATTTGTCCAAATGGGGAATTACATCCATTTTGCGCTTAGATTCTTTCTTATTGGCCATGTACTGCTTCAATTCTTCCATAACAGGAGGAGGGCAATCACGACAAGCCTTCACTTCTTTATAACCTCCAACAAGATGTTTCTTGAATCGACTAATTCCACCATTTGTTACTTTTCCGCAATAATTGCACTTCACTTTATTCGTGTCATTGGGATTTGGTAGAGTTCCATGACACCATGCAGGATCCTTTCGGTTTTGATTTGAAGAAGACATCGTCTAATTTCTGCGTAAAATCAAAAAATGCTAGCATAATTAGTTTATAACTTCAAGCAGATTAAAATTTGAGTTAGTTTATTGAATAAACTAATGAGAAAGACAAATCTAATCGCAAACAAATCAACAAAAAGAACCAGCATTGCTTTCTTCCTTTTTTTTCTTTAGTAGAAGAAAAGTCAGTCAACTTATCACCGAAATAGAATTAGTTAAAAGGCAAAGGCAGTCTTAACTTCAAATATTGTCGTCCAATACAATTGAAAATCACAATTTCCAAGTCCTGACCACGACTTGTCCAAGTCTCCAGTTAAATTTTGGCCTAAAAATAACAGCACGAGTACACGTTCGGACTCAACAAATTCAGACGAGCTACACTACGAATTTAGTTCTTGAGAGCTATAAATTCAGCAACAGAGGGAACGCCGATTCTTAAGAGCTAAACACAATTAAAGAAATCTGCTTTACCCAATACTGGTGAGCTGGGCGATGAAGAAAGGATCCTGCTTGAGAGGGAGGAGGGGAGGCCGACGGAGGAGGGGAGGCAGGAGGAAGAGACGGAAGGGATCGTTCGTGTGGGGAATTGTTCGTGTCTTGGCTGAAGACAATAGGTTTTCAAAGTTTTTATTTATTCAATTTAATCTCCAAATTATTATAATTATTACAACTTAGTCCAAAATTACACAATTCGGCCGAAATCCAAAGGCGAGCCCTTTTATCACCTTTCGCTTGAGAAAAAGGCGATGAAAGGCGTCGCCTTTGGATCACGCCTCGCTTGGAGGGGAGGAAAGGCGAAATCGCCTCGCCTACCTCGCCCCTCGCCATAGGCGTTGCCTTTCCTCGCCTTTTACAACACTGGGTGAGAGTACCCTTCCTCCTTATATACCACATTAGATGGGCGTCATTTTTTCTTACATCATCTAGTTTCTGGTGTGTCTCGTAATGAAAGAAAGAAAAGAAGAACAACAAAAAGGAAATCAGGAGGCTCTGAGAAGAAGATGATGAATGATGCAAAAATGGTAATATACTCTAGGAATTCTGGGGAGGGATCATCCGCTACACCATCTGTTCGCGTCGAAACGGATCACGTCAGATTTGGCAATAATACTCACAGGTTTTTAGATGTGGTCGCCAGTAAGTAAATGAAATAGATTGAATTAAATATGCGAAGTCTTGCAATAAAAATAAGGTGCTTACAGCCATAAAAATAAAGCAAGGACAGTGGTGCAACGTCGTAGACTTGCTTCTGGGCGCTGCAGACTAAGAGACGAGGTCGTAGACTTGCCGCTGAACGCTGCAGTCTTGCGAATCTGGACGATGGGGACGTCATAGACTTGGCGCTGGGTACTGTGGACTTGTGAATCTGGGCGAGGACGTCGTAGACTTGATAACAAAGCGCTTTAGACTTGCGACTCTGGATGGCGGAAACTAGTCGGTGGGGCTTGATGAATGGAGTGTGGCCGTGAATGATGGCGGATATGGATACCAAGGCTACGGTTGCTCACCCTGGTGGCGGAGTCAAAGGCGGAGCTGTTTTGCTAATCCGTCCACTTAACAATGGACTCTCGAAAAAGTACTTGATGATGGGTGACTTAGATACGACGTAGACTTCGCCGTTCCCAATGTAATGTCTAAGCTTCGTGACGGCATAAAATACCCATAGACACAACTTTTCCTTTGGAGCATACCTGACCTCGATTGGTGTCAATTGCCTTGACAAGTAATAAACGGCCCTTTCACGTCCACTCTCATCCATCTGCGCCAGCATAGCCCTTATGGTTGTTTCAGTGGCAGCTACATAGAGAATGAAAGGTCTCCAGTTCCGCGGGGGTATTAGGACTGGTGGATGTGTTAAATACTTTTTTAAAGCGTTAAACGCTTCTTCGTGTTTCTCTTTCCACTTGAAATCATTTTTTCCCCTTAATAGGTTGGCAAACGCCTCAGTCTTTCCTGCGACATTTCCGATGAATCTACGCAGGTAATTCACCCTTCCAAGGAAAGCCTGTAATTCCTTTTTGCTTCTTGGTGCTGCTAGATTCTGGATGGCTTTTACCTTGTTTTGATCGACTTCAATGCCACGTTGATGTACTAGGAAACCCAAAAATTGCCCCGCTTTAACTCCAAAGGCGCATTTAAGTGGGTTTAGTTTAAGTTGATGTTTTCTCATTTTCATGAAAGCATTTCTGAGATGGTCGACATGAAGTTCTTCCTTTGTCAACTTGACAACTATATCGTCGATGTAGACTTCCACTGCCTTGCCAAGAGAGGCATCGAATATAGCATTCATTGCTCGGTGATAGGTGGCACCAGCGTTCTTTAGTCCAAATGGCATTACTACCCATTCAAATATTCCTAAAGGACATATGAATGCTTTTTTATGTATATCTTCTTCCGCGATGAAGATCTGGTTATAACCGGAGAACCCATCCATGAAGGACATAATCTGGTGTCCTGCTGTCTTATCTATAAGGTCATCCGCGACAGGCATAGTGTACTCATCCTTTAGAGTAGCACGGTTCAAATCTCTAAATTCTATACAGACTCTGATTTGCCGTTCTTTTTTAATACGGGTACGATACTAGAAATCCACTTTGTATATCGTGACGTCTTTATGTATCCTGCTGGAAAAAGCTTTTTAACTTCTTCAAAGACTAGTTGTGTCACTTCCCTAGTCATGTGCCTTGGTGCTTGCTGCACCGGCTTAAAATCTTTCTTGATGGGAAGAGTGTGTTCCATTAGTCTACGGTCTAACCCTGGCATCTCAGTATAATCCCAGGCGAAGCAGTCCTTAAATTCTTTTAGTACTCCTTTAATCGCGTAAAAAAATTCTTTATTAACTGAAGAACTAATAAAAAGAATCCTAGGAGAAGTCTCGCTTCCCAAATTAATGCTAACTAATGGGTCACACGGCGTCATCAAAGACTCGCGCCTCTCAGTTCCACCTAAATCGGTAGAGACACGGGTTTATTACAAGCATTAGGCGCTCAAGCGCTTCTGAGTTTATTGAAAGCCAAGAGATGGGTTGACTACAGTAACGATTCCCCTGGTAGACTTGAAGTCGTCGAAAGACATCGGTGACTGCTTCAGATCCTTTTTCATTCTGGTCCATAAATCCCTTCCTTTAGGAGCCTATCGGGCTCCAACTCCGCGACAGCGTTCTGCTGGCTCTTTTCTCCTTTACCACCTTCGTTATCCTTTTGGCCGCTTGTATCTCTCCTTACGGGGTTTTCACCCGAATTGACTTCTTGCAGGACTTCTTCTATGTCCTTGGCAGCAAGCTCGTCTCCCCATCCAGATAGAGCGATTGGGTCTGTCTCCGGCTTAGGGTGTGATGTCCCGTAATCCACAATGTAATCAAATTTTCCAGATGGTTGGCCAAGAAGACCTACAGTAGGGTCGCCCAGCTTATATCGTTGCTCCAGAGTAAGGTCCTTGACAGTCTTGCTCGTTTCTACATGCAAGATACCTTTGTCACAACAAGAGTACTCATCAGCCTTAATAATCTCAACTTCAGAGTCAATCCATAACATCAACTCTCTATGTAATGTGGATGGGATGGCTGCAGCTTTATGGAGCCAATCGCGGCCCAACAAAGCATTAAAAGTAGGAATTATATCTATCACAAAGAAAGCAGTTTCCTTTCCCTGACGACCCACTTCTATGTGCATAGAGAAGACCCCTAAACATTCAGATTTCCTACCATTAAAACCACTCACAGCGACATTGGTTTTAACCAAGTCGTGAGGCTTATATCCAAGCATTCTAAACCTGGACAGAGGAAGCACGTTTATCGTTGCTCCATTGGGTACAAAGACCCGACTCACCACGGTACCATCAAAGGTAGCGGTGATGTATAAAGAGTGCATGTGTTGCTTCATGCTGTCAGATGGTTTCTTTAACCAATGAAGTGGAAAACCTGTCGGATAGACTAGCGAACAAGGAAGAGGCACCTTACCTCTTACGGTTTCCACTTTTCAGTAATTGGCGAAGTCAACAGGCTAGGTGAAAGCATTACTGCTCACAATCGGCCTTTTTTTGCCATCCGCATCACTTGGGATTTCACTCCGAAGAGGGGTGTAATCAAAACTTGAGCCAGGCCCTTCTGAATGGTCCGTAGACTCGATATGCTCTGCTTCAGTGTTCGATTCCTTTGTAGACACTCTGGCAGGTAGAGCAGCTCCTGAGAGGGTAGGACTGGGCCTTTTAGCGACGTAACTTAGACGTCTGTCCCTTCTCTTTCGAGCCCTTGGTGGCAAAAAGGTCTTGCCAATTGCTTTCTGCCAATGTTTCGAGGGGTTAACCGCTTTGATTACTCTTAATTTCTTAGAACCAAGGAAAGATTGACATACCTCAACAAAGTCTCCAGTGAATGGATTGTATCCCACTACTGTCCGTGTTGGTACCTGCTGCGTTTTTGAATAACTGTTAGTTTCACAAGTACCTGTGGCTGTAGAGTGCGCGGGTTTGACCACGATCTCTCCGTTTGAAGACAAGTCTACAAGCTTGAGGAAATAGTTGACACAACAGGGGGTGTAGAGTTGAGTAATCAGGATCCTATTCTGAGCTATTAGCTTGTATTTCTGACACAGCATCCTTTTATCAAGGAACTGAGCTATTGGTGGTCCTGTCCGGAATGCCTGGATGTCTACTTTAGGCGTTCCGTGTCTTGGCTTGCCCCCTTTCTCCTATGGCCTTTCGACCCACTGAGTTCTGTTAAGAATGTCCCCTTCCACAACTCCAGAGCGGGATTCGCCGGTGTGACCGTTTCTCTCCTGTCCTAAATTTGCCCCTTGTTGGACGGACGAGTCATTAAACTCCAAATGTCGTTTGGGGCACTCCAAAGTACGGAGGTGTTGTTCAGGTTCTCTGCCTCGGCCATGAGGGCTACCTCTTCCTCCTCGGGTAACTGGCCTGCGTTAGAGGGACTCTTGAAACCCCTCTGTGAGTTATTAGAGGCACTTCGTGAACTCAAGAAAACTATTCCCATTGCCACCTCCTCGAGCGGGGTCAAATCATACCAGACATCCCCCTGATTGTTCTGCAGATACTTCCTGAAAGTATTGCACCTATCAGTGGTGTGCGTATCATCCATATGCCAACAGTAGAGGTTGGATGCCACTTCCTTGACCGGACAGGTGACTACACCTTTTTCAGCCAAGCGGCGGAAGAGGGCATTCGCTATCATGGTATCCCCGGGGATCTTTATGTCCTGTAGGGAAAAATCAGTAGTAGTCTCAATGAAATTGATATCTACATCAGAAACATCAAACATATGAATGACGATTTCATCATCAAAGGGTTTGTCGTCGACCATAGTAACTTCGTCTACTTCAGGGAAGCATAATTCTTTTGACTCTATAAGGTCTTGAATTATGTTCCTAAACGACAAGTAATCCCTGGTCGTGTGTGTGAACGAACCATGCCACTTGCAATAGTTCCTAGTTTTCTCTCTTTCTGTCTGAGGGGCCCTGTGACCTGGTTTCAGCTTAATCCGCTTTCGTTGGACAAGCCAGTCGAAAATTGCATCCGCCTTGTCTACGTTGAAAGAATATTTTCTTTCTTCACTAGATTTCTGGGATGCTTTTGCTTTTGAGTTTTTCCTTGCTAATGGCTCACAAACCGTTGCTTTGCCTTTTACGAACTCGGCTATGTCTACTTCAAGGGTTTCCAACTGATATGCGTGTTTAGACCGAATCTCTTCCATCAGCAACTGATGATACTCAGTCGTTCTCCTGACCAAGTCATAAAGATCATTGAACCTCTCCCCTGGTAGCTTCTTCTTGAAAGGCATAGACAATGCGTTTAACGCGATCATCAACTGGTCCTTTTCAGGAATTGCAGGTCTACAACGAAGCAGCGCTTTTCGCAAACGCATGAGGAACTATCCTGGGTGTTTCCCGGCGGTTTGTCTAAGCCGCATTACCTCGAAAATCGACATGGGCGTGTCTAGTCGAGCAAATGCTTTCATAAAGAAAGTCTGTATTTCTGCCCATGATGTTACTGACCCGGGAGGCAAACTTACATACCATGTGAAAGCATCTCCCGTAAGTGAGTTCGGGAATAATTTCAGCTTTCAAAAATCATTGGCTGCAGCATCTCCTGCTTGATAAGTGAACCGGGCTATGCGCTCTATAGGCGTCATCTCATCTTTCCCTGAAAAACGGGTGAAATCAGGTGCCCTGTATCCCTTAGGTAGAGGAAAGTCTCTGTCGATGTAGGCAGGGTACGGGCTCCTGTATAGACAAGGATCATCCTGTCTAACAACTCCAAGTACTATCTGTTCCAAGACTTGAGCGATTGTCTCCCTCAAATTTTGTGGAGGTGCATAGTCTTGGCTCGCTTTCTCCGGGGGATAAGGCATCCTCGCGGTGGCTCGGGATGGCTGCGGGTTTACCGAGACATTCGCGTAGAAGCTTTCTGCCCGCGATAGACTTCCCATAACTGGAGCTTCCCCTGACGGTATCTCCTCTACAGGTACTTTACCAGGTCGGCGAGGGGGTATGCCACTTGCATATCTGGTTGTTTCACCATGCGTCTCAACATCATCATCTACGGGGTCTACTGTATACACATCATTTGACCTCCAAGACGTGGGAGATCGAGAGGTAGTAAGCCTCGAGGGGGACATCCTGTCCCTATTGCAGGCCTCTGTAGCGCGTTGGTTAGCGCCGCTCCAAGGCTCATCCTCTTGGAATGACACATTGCGCCTCTCTGCGCGTCGGGCATCTCCCATGAAAGAATTCTCCCTGTCTATGGAGGCGCTTGGTTTTACAGCGGCACTTGGCCAATTCAAAGCGCTGAGATGCTCCAAAATATGAGCTATATTATCTTGTAATCCAGTGACATGCCTGTCCATCAGATTCCTCATATCATTGAATTCTTTGTGAAACTCGAGCCTGGATATGAACTCAGAAGGGTATGTACCCCAGAATCAAGTTGATTCACAGTTTCTTAGCTCCCTAGAGCCGCGGTCTCGACATTTAAGTCTCTCGCTATAAACTGATCGTCTCCATCTAATGGAGGTGGAGGGTCGCGATTAGCTCCGCTCCTAGTACTTTTTGCCATCTGTAGACTTTAAGCTTTTCGAGCCCCCACTGTGGTCGCCAAAAACGTGTTCGCATCGAAACGGATCACTCGAAAATATTTGGCAATAATACTCACAGGTTTTTAGATGTGGTCGCCAGTAAGTAAATGAAATAGATTGAATTAAATATGCGAAGTCTTACAATAAAAACAATGTGCTTACAGCCATAAAAATAAAGCAAGGACGGTGGTGCAATGTCGTAGACTTGCTTCTGGGCACTGCAGACTAAAAGGCGAAGTCGTAGACTTGCCGCTGAACGCTGCAGTCTTGCGAATCTGGACGATGGGGACATTGTAGACTTGGCGCTGAGCGTTGTGGACTTGTGAATCTTGGCGAGGACGTCGTATACTTGATAACAGAGCGCTGTAGACTTGCGACTCTAGATGGCGGAAACTGGTCGCTGGGGCTTGATGAATTGAGTGTGGCCATGAATGATGGCGGATATGGATACCAAGGCTACGGTTGCTCACCCTGGTGGCGGAGTCGAAGCGGAGCTGTTTTGCCGGGACTACGGTGGCTCGTCCTGGCGGTGGAATGCTGGCGGGTACTTGTTACAAGAGTTACGCTTGCTCACTGTAGTGGTGGAAGTGAAGGCGGAGTTTGGCTGTCGGAGCTACGGTTGCTCGCTCTGACGGTGAAAGTGAAAACCAATGAAACCTCAAGAGTTTCGCCCAGGCCGGGGGATCTTAACAACTAAAGGGTGACGAGCAAATAAAGCTTTTGCTGGCTGAATTGATCGTGAATTTTTCAAGGGAAGATCTCCTCCCTTTTATACCCGGTCTGTTACGACCTTTGAAGATCCTTTAATCTAAACCACCCCCGTGGATCTCGGAGTCAACAAACTGTCCTATAAGACGTGCTACTCGTGCTGACGTGGGTTGTAAACTCCACTGATTTCGGAGTTAATAAACCGTCCTTTGAGACGCGTGACCTGTGCAGACGTGGGCCGTAGACTCCCTCTAATCTCGGGGTCACTAATCAGTCATGTAGTTCGTGTAGATTGGGGCTATAGGCCTGGTGCGAGCGTCCTGTCTTTTCTCTCATGGGCGCAGCGTCCTACTGTGGGCTTTGTCAGAGAATAGGCCCAAGATAGTCCATCATGTCAACACCATCGCTCGCCCCGATTGAAAAGGCCCACGGACTCTGTGTTATAATCTTACATTCCATGCGCATTCTTCATTATATTTGCTTGGTCTTTCTTCTTTTGCTTTAACTCCTCCTGCAGATTGCTCCCCTCCCAAGAACACAATCGCAGCCTGCTAAGCTGACAGAAGAAAACGATCAAACTGACAGGAGATTAGAGCTGCTTTTAAGGCCAGGATATTCATATGTGCGCAATGTTAAAAATATTATATTTTCTAAACGTTCTGTTTCAGTTTTAATATGCGTTGAATGCCTGTTGTATTTATTTTGGGTATGCATTTTCATATTATATATAGAAAAAGAACATAATCATTCAGTTCACTTGAATTCGGGGCGCTCAGTGCATGGGCTCGGAGCAGACTCCGGCGGTGGCAGCAGCAGCATCGGCCGAATCAGACTGTCCGAACACGATTGTATTCATTATTGGCCTTTACTTTTAGTCCAATCATGCAACTCTCTCCGACGCCCTGCCAGAAAAGCCTCATGCCACAACAACAACTAGATAGAAGAATAATTTAATTTTCCAAATCGAAACTGAAAAAGAAAAGACAATGAAATCAATGATAGGAAAAAGTAATGTTTTGATTTTGTTGATAAGATTTTGATGGTGAGTCAAACAACAGGTTTGACCTGCTATGACTTTATAGAAGCTGTAACCTCCTGTAACGTAGATATACTTCCTAATAAAAGAAAAATATCACGATAATATTTTCTACTTTTCCAATGATCATTTTAGAGTCAAATGGCATGATTATAAAATATTTTTCATAAATAGATATTTTAATAATTAATTAATTGTTAATTAATTATTGATTATTTTAATTATTTTATTAATTCAAAAAGGGAATATTCTTTGGAATATTATTTGAATTAATATTAAATAGTTATCTGGTAAAATAAATGTTTAAAAGTCAAAAATAAAATATTTCCTAATCAAGGAAATTATTTTGTTATTTTTGGCAACTTCTATATAACCTTTTGAAAAAGATTAGGTTATTTAGAAATCACTCTCAAACAATGTTTTCAGATCAATTTCATCCCGATATAATGAAAATCTTATATGGAATGAATTATGTCAATTTGGAGATAATTGATTGATTATTTCGTTGTATAGAAAGTTGACTCGTTATGCTGGCCGAACCTTCTATAGTCCATTATCTGGGGATTTAAATATCAAAATAAGACCAAATTAAATATGGAAGTCTCAACTGGATATTTGCATGACCCTATTATCATATTTCCTAAGTTGGAAACAAAATGATTTTCTTTTCCTACAGAAGGTTGTTGACGAAATATGACCCAACCTTCTATAACGTAATATCTGATGATATGATGATTTGATTGACGTAAAATCATATGAATTTCGTTCCCAATCATTTGATGGACGAAGGGAATGAATCTGATCATATTTTGTATTTGGTAAAATAAGTTTCCTTTAATTACAGGAGGACGGAACTACTATAAAAGAGAGAAAACTAACTAACAATTTAACAGTCGATTTTGAGCGTAAGTCTTGACATTTCAACAACGTTATTGTGCTTTAACGTGTGTGTGAGTGTGCAGGACGAATTCTCCAGGCGAGCGTTCTTACAGGAGGTAACTACAGCAGGTTGAGCGGGTTGAAGCTGCTCCGGTGACGTCGGTGCTTACGGATCCGAGGGACTCAACCGGAACACTGTCCGTAACGTCGGATTGCGTGCAGGTTGGTCGGAGAGAATGAGTCCATAGCAGGCGTAACCTTCCATAGTTGATTATTTTGTTGTCTGTGTGTTTGCAGCAGGTGTGCTTTGGTGAAGCCATTTCGTAGGCATCGGTGGTTACAGATCTGAAAGACTTGGCCAGGGAAGCTGTCCGTAACGCCGGGTGGGCGTGCAGCTGGTCCAAGAGAAGGTTCTGTAGCAGGCGCAAGTGGTGAGGAACTGCAACCTACTGTAGACGGATTATCTTTATTTGTTTTACAGATTAAACCAAAAATACAAAAAGAGAAGTACATCAGAGGCGTCCAAACACATGAAGAAAGTGTCATCGAATCTGTTCGCCGATCCACAGAAGGGACAGTCTGCTACAGCGTCACAGAAGGTTTAAGCTTCCAGCCAAAGTTCTATGCTCGCACAAGTCTGGTTGATTTCCTTGTGATTCGACCTAGACTCATCCTAAACTCAGCAAGAGAGTTTCTTGCATTGGTTAAGATAGTCTAACTGTTCTGTGGTTAAAGAAACTATTTTCTTATACCACAGAAGTTCTACTTTCTACATTGTAATAATTATTTACGAGTTATTAGTGAAAGCGGCCGAAAAGTGTAGTAGGTGTATTCACCGAACCACTATAAAACTTGGTGTTCCGATTTGTCTTAAGCCTTCCGCTGTGAGGGTTCGGTGAGTTTGTCGCGAAAAGTTGTATTTGAACGAAAAAACTAATTCACCGCTAAGGCTAACAAATTTCGATTCGATAGTATAAATGTACTTTTAATTCATTCACTCTTTATTTTTTGTTTTTGTCTTGGGCATCTTTTTTTTTATTAAACTAATATTTTTATATTATTTCTTCAATGCATATCCGTTGACCGTATTAAAGGCAAACTCATAATGGGAATAAGCCATTTCTACTTTTTGTATATTTTGATATAAGTACCGAGACTTTGAGACATGGTTGTAGACATGATGGATTATTTTGGGCCTATTCTCTGACAAAGCCCACAGTAGGACGCGGCGCCCATGAGAGAAAAGACGGGACGCTCGCACCAAGCCTATAATCCCAATCTACACGAACTACATGACTGATTAGTAACCCCGAGATCAGTGGGAGTCTACGGCCCACGTGTGCACGGATCACACGTCTCAAAGGACGGTTTATTAACTCTGAAATCAGTGAAGTCTACAACCCACGTCCGCATGAGTGGCATGTCTTAGAGGATAGTTTGTTGACTCTGAGATCTGCAGGGGTGGTTTAAATTAGAGGATCTTCAGAGGTCGTAACAGACCGGGTATAAAAGGTCTTTCCTTGGAAAATTCACGATCAATTCAGCCAACAGAAGCTTTATTTGCTCGTCACCTCTTAGTTGTTAGGATCCTCCGGCCTGGGCGAAACTCTTAAGGTTTCATTGGTCATCATTACCACCGTCAGAGTGAGCAACCGTAGATCCGACAGTCAAACTCCGCCTTCACTTCCACCTTCAGAGTGAGCAATCGTAGCTCCGACAGCCAAACTCGGCCTTCACTTCCACCACCAGAGTGAGCAACTGTAACTCTGGTAACAAGTTCCCGCCAGCATTCCACCGCCAGGACGAGCCACCGTAGTCTCGGCAAAACAGCTCCGCCTTCGACTCCTCCACCAGGGTGAGCAACCGTAGCCTTGGTATCCACATCCGCCATCATTCACGGCCACACTCCATTCATCAAGCCATAGCGACCAGTTTCCACCATCCAGAGTCGCAAGTCTACAGCGCTCTGTTATCAAGTCTACGATGTCGTCGCCCAGATTCACAAATCCACAGCGCCCAGTGCTAAGTCTACGACGCCCCCATCATCCAGATTTGCAAGACTGCAGCATTCAACGGCAAGTCTACGACCTCGCCTCTTAGTCTGCAGCGCCCATAAGAAGTCTACGACGTTGCACCACCGTCCTTGCTTTATTTTTATGGCTGTAAGCACCTTATTTTTATTGTAAGACTTCGCATATTTAATTCAATCTATTTTATTTACTTACTGACGACCACATCTACAAACCATGTGAGTATTATTGCCAAATATTTCCGACGTGATCCGTTTTCGACCCGAACAATGGTTTAAAATAATTTTATATTTAAGTTAATTGTGTTTTGGATTTAAACGTGTTTAACCCATTTATACACGAAAATATTTGTGTTTAGGTTTGCTTTTTAATATTAACCCATTTATATACCCGGTTAATTTTTATCATAAAATCTTATTTATGAAAATGTTGGCATATTACATAAATATATGTTTTGTATTTGTTTTTATGGTTTGGAACTCGCAAAAATTTTTATTTAATTTTACTGAAAAATTCAAATGCTTAATTTTTATAATTATTTAATTTTTTTAGTAATAAAGATTCGTATAAAAAACCATTACGTCAAATTAATATAATTAATCATATTATATGAATATCTAAATTAAATAATGTCTTTTATGATTATTATTTATTATTTTTAAAATAAAATCTCTTAATTATTATTATATGACATTTAGCAACCGTCTTGTTTTGATTTTTAATATTTGACACGATTACATAAATGAGTTGGGTAACGTATTGAGAAGTTTAAGATACGAACCCATATGGGATACGACATTACGAATTAACATCCCTATCGTGCCATTCTAATTTAAGACGTGATCGTTTGTGTTTGAAACCGCGGTGTGGAAGGGCATGGGTGCATTTGATTTTTCCTGGTTTTGCAGAGGCGGGGAATAGCTGCAGAACCCACCCAAGTAAAATGTCCGAGTCACTAGCCCTAATAGTTGTGCTAATAACTCAATCATTTCACACTTGCAGAAGTTTCAAGCACATCGAATTCATTGGTCGGGTTCGCGGTCTCCTCATTGGTTTTCGCATTGTCGTGATAAGAACAGGACACCAACATAGTAAGAGGTTGAACTCCCGTGAATACAGCGGTGGATAAGCGACTCGGGGCCCCCTTTTAGCACCTGTTTGCTGTTGTGATCATCAACCTCTTGGTAGTTGTTACCTTGAACATCCTGTAAAACGGGATTTAAAGAAATGTTAAGTCTATTCAAGCCCATGTGGGCACAAAGCACACAAGGACAATTAATAATTAGGAAGATTGCTCTGCAAGTCAGATTGGGTGAGGGTAAGCAAGAGCTTCCATAGAGTGTAGAACACTATAGAAAGAAAAAAGAGAGTTCCAACTTAGAAGTAGAGGAGAAAGGGTTTCTGGTTGAAGTTTGACGAAGAAGCTTCATATGGTTGATCCTCACGTCAAGATCACCCCCCGTTCATTGTGGCACGCATCATCGTGAGATGTTTTTGGGTATTATTATTTTCTGACTCTATTATACTCTTTGGACGAAAGCTTTTCTTTACATGCATGCCTACCTTTTGAGTTACATATATGATTTTTCGGAATATGACTCCGTAAAACCCGCCGCAGACGCAGAAGGACCAAAATATCCACTACAGAAGGCAGTTCAGATTTGGTTTTTGTTGCGTCATCTGTCTTTGCAGAAACCTCTTACTTCCAGGATATCTGGATGGAATGAGAAGGGAAGTGAGAAAAAAACATAGTGATTTAAAAGAATGACAGTGTTTAGTTAAGAAGAAGGGGAGAAAGGTAAGAGAATGGAATGGGCAATGGCACAAATATTCCCCGTAACGAGGGAGAGAATGACCATTTCTTCCGTTTCTTTTTGTTTCACTTCTCTTTAAAACTTAGAAAATGTAATGGAATAAAAAAGAAAGGAATGAAAAAAAAATGATAAGAAAAAGAAATAAATAAGATTAATAATTCATTTCATTCTATAATCGAATCCTTATACCAAACACAAGTTCTGTTTTGAATTCGTATTTGAGTCAGAGCAACATTAATATCTATTTTTGGATAAATTACTACCACCGATGAATTATGAAAATAAATTGAAAATACTTAATTAGACTTTAATACTAATTCAGTCGCGTGAGTGAAACATTTATTCAACCGGAACCGAAATTTATACACGAATTTCCTATTTATATATTAGCATTGGAATATTTATTTGCGGGGTCTGAAATAAAATCTTAGAATAATATCAATTCAGTTCGGTCAAACACAAACAGGACGAATTGGAATATAAATTTCGATGTTATTTCAATATGGGTATTAAATTTTTTGTGAGGGCTTTTTTTACCTTTTATTTCATCTTAAAAAATTTTATTATTTTTATATTTTTGTAAATTTTAAGATTTTGACAAAATACTGAAGTGAAATCTTCCATTCATTCTAAGTATAATACATAAACGCATTCAAAGTCATGACAGCGTTCATCTGACACGTAAAATCCGAGGAGATATTACAAATTACAGCTTAGTCTTTTACTTGGTTGGTTTTCACGCCCACAGCCGCCGGCGAGTCCTGGACACTGGGGGAGACTACGCTCGCGCTGGCCGAGTACGGCGTCCCATTTGCCGACATCAGCCCGGTCGCCCTCAGCAGCGTCACCTCGTCTCCTACCACTGTGTTTGTCTTCCCATGGTTCTTGTATTTGTACCAGTTGGCCCAGAAGAGGTAGTTCGCGAAGTTTACCGTGCTTAGGACCGCCAGGAACCAGTAGAACCGTTCGAGGTGGTTCGAGTTCATGTCCCGTCCCTCGACCCACCCGATCCCGGTCTTGCTCGACCTCCGGCTTGATGCGTTCACCAGGTCGATGATCGGGGAGTTGATGAAGTAGCCGATGGACAGCGACAGCCACGTGAAAGAGGTCGAGAGAGACCGCATCCCTGCCGGCGCTTCACTGTAGAAGAACTCCAGGAGGCCGACCAAGGTGAACATGTCGGCGATCCCAAAGATGGCGTAGTGGAAGGACAGCCAGAAGAGGCTGATCACGTGGTTGTCGTGAACCAGTGCGTGTTTGCGCTTGACTTCTACGAACCCCGCGACTGCCATAGAGAGTGCCGACAGGACTAGCCCAACCCCGACCCGCTGCAGGTGGGTGATCCCGTTGGGATGGCCAGTAAATTTCCTGAGTACCGGAACGGCCGTGAACTCATAGGCTGGTATCAGGACCGACATAAAGATGAGAGGTATGACCGGGATGGACGAGGGGGGGACCTTAAAGTTCCCGAGCCTCGTATCCATTAGCGTGCCCTGCTGGACCGAGAAGGTCTGGAGCTGTGCTAGACAAGTGTTCATGAGGATCGTACTGAGAAGGATCGGCATCATCCTTGCTAAGATCTTCACTTCCTCGACCTGCGTCACAGTGCAGATCTTCCACGTTCTCCGTTGCGATTCATCAGGAACAACTGCAGCCTTGTCTAGAAATCTGGTTCATTACAAAATCCAGTAGAACTTGGGAAATTCAGGTCGGAAACGCATCACTATTTGACCAAAGATCGAGCATTCAAATGATATGCTTACCTGAACTGAGCAGTGTGAGGAATCAGCTCTGCTTGCCGAACCAACTTACGGTCATGGATCTCGTGTAATAGATCAGAGTTTTCGGGCAATTTGGATTTCCAGTTCATCACCGCAGCCACAAGAACCTGCAAGTAAGGCAAATCAGGTATCAAGCTGGGAAAGATTACTCCAGCGAGAATATGGTTCGAGGAAGTGCGTCGAGATATCAGATCGGCCAACCTCAAAGACTCTCAGCAGGGGACTTTCTCCTGGTTTGCGGACCCGATAAAAGGGCTTTCCGCATGCTACAAATACAAGGCCAATCACACAGCATCCCATCGAGACACCATATCCGATGGCCCATCTGATTTCAGTGCTGAGGTACACAATGAATGTGACCCCAATGGTCGCGCCGAGGGTCGTGCTCAGCAAGTACCAATTGAAGTAGCTGGCGATTTGCTTTCCTTCTCGGGGATTTTTGGGGTCGAACTGATCTGCTCCAAGGGCAGGTGCCGAGCCCCTGATGCCTCCCCCTCCGAGACCAACCAAGCACAATGATGCGTAGAAGAGGAGGGCTTTCAAGCCGTGCACGCAGCTCGATTGCATGCACGATTGTGGTTGAAGTTTCATGTTATCGGACTGGACGATGAGCAACGCATATCCCTGGAATTACATCGCATATCAAACATAAAAACCTGCCGTTTTCAAGTAACTGGAAGAATGAAGGAAATTTCTTTCTAGGAAGGGGGATTTTATTTACCAGTAACTCGAGTAGGCCAGAGAGAAGCGTCGTGTTCAGTCTGGTCATGTAGAGATCAGACACGAAACCTCCGATGATGGTTACCAAGAAGGTGGTGCCTAGGAAGTTTGTGGTGGTGGTGGCGGAGCCGGAGACATCGAACTTAATGACAAACATGAGGTAAAGGACTATGCTCATCATATTAGCCACGAAACCTATGTTGTCGAAGAAGATCATAGCTGCGACAAATCATTTGCGCGATGCACATTTCAGAAATCCATTGTAACGATAAAAGGGGGTGCCATTGAAATCCATATTTGTGCGACTCACCAAAGACGAAAAGGGTAGCCCGGAGTCCGCCTTGTTTTGAGTTTGTCACATGGTCGTAGGCCAAGTCTAGTGGAATAATAACTTCTCCATTTTCCGCCTGCGATATTACACAGTATGAATTACAGGACCTGAAAGATGTATGCGACATGAACCACCGGAATGTGAGGCAAGACGGAATTACCATGGGTGCTAGGTTAACTCGGAAGATCGATTGCTCGAATCGGGTAACACGTTCATGTGAGGAAGGAGGGAAATGACCGTTTTATACTGACGAGAATCGGTCTTGAACTTCTCCATAGTGAGGGATTTTGCATAGGGAGTTCGCCAGATCGGACAAGAAGGCGCGTCTCCTTTTCCCTGGTAGTTGGACAAGGACATACATTCTAATGGAATGAAAAGGGCCGTCGTCTGGCAGTTACACACCATGCCAGGAACAATGCCGCCCAGCCGTCCTGCTTAAATATCACAGGATGATTAGTCCATAATCTATCGTTGTCGGACGTTTCCATGAACAGTGATCGCTTTGTTTCTGGCAATGGGGCTTGCTGTTTGAACTTGAGGCCACCAAATTCACTGTTCGAATGACCACCAATTGCATGACAATGGCACATCCGGCGGAAATTCCTCTCGGAAAGGAGCCACTGCGTACAGATAAAAGGAGAAGAACATCGTGACTAGTTCGAGATCAACATCCCGTTTCTTTCATTCGACGTTCTGACATTCCTGACATCGAGGAGAGAATGAATCAGCAGGTCAAAGAAAAACGCGAGGTCCGCAATGGCACGGATTCTGGTCCGACTCCGGCCCTCAATGCAAACAGCGAGCAGATGCCTGATATGCTCGTTTGAACAACTCAGGGGCGCATCGGCCCTCCATGCGCCTAAACATTCAGCAAACAGGACGAGGTGTGCTGGATAAATAAGGCACCGGTCGGTCGGCGTCATGCCGGTAGCAGGTCGATCAAAGCTTCGTTCAGTAGCAGGTCGTCGTGTGCCTTGTTTGGAACAAACGAACATGATTAGGAGAATATGACAAGGGCTAGCTTACGATGGAGTGATGCCGAAGACCCAATCCAAAGGGGAGAAAATGTAATATGATATATGAAATAAGATATTATATATATTAAATTTTTTTTTTTACAAGTGGAGTGACTTTCACATGCAAAAGCGAGCGGCCCGGGCCAATATCTCAAGAATGGGCTTGATAAAGCCCATATTAACTGGGCCGGGCTTCCGTCTCCGTTTCCGTACACGCTCTTCTTCTCCTTCCTCGAGCAAAAGTCCCCCACAGTCGTCGGGAAAAACCTAAACTCCGATCGGTCGATACAGCGGGGACGTCGATGGAAGGTCAGCAGCAGCAGCAGCAGGAGGAGGACGAGGCGCAGCAGCACGAGCACCTCATACTCGCTCGCAAGCTCTTCCTGTTGAAGCACCAAGATGTCTCCGACATCGACAAGGTCCGACTCAAGGATGAGGTCCTTCGCTCCATCCTCGCCGACGGTACGGATGTGTTTTTAGGCGTTGCGTCTGATCTGTTGTTGCTGTTGGTGCTCTGGATGAGGTCGTCGATCTTGATTTGAGGTTCGAATTTGTGGATTTTGGTGTGGGAATCCAGACATGGCGACCTTGTATGAATCTCTAGCGTCGGATTCGGTGCTGGATATGGATAGGAGTGTCCTGGAGTCCATGCAGAAGAAGATCGGCGAGGAAATTGCGAAGCTCGATGAGAGGTAAGTGTTCGTAGGGGCTGGGTGTCGGATTGTCTGATTGTTGATGGACAGGACTTTGGACTTGATAGGAAAGGAATGGGATTAATTGGATATAAATTGGGGTGAATGTTATTCTTGTTGCAAGCTTGGATGTCTGCTCGCAGTTCAGGTTGTAGGCGTGGAAACTATTGTTAGCGAGGTGATCCTGGCTTTGCACATGTTCTTCTGGTTGGATAATATGTTTACTGGTCACAGTAGCTTGTTGCAGTCATTTTCCAGACACCCTTTGGCCTTAGGTTGTATTTGGTTGGTGGAAAGGAAATGTTAATTGAATGGATTTTTTTCTAAAGGAAGGAATCGCAAAAGGAATGGATACTTAACAAATTGATTCCAGTCCCTTTGCCATTTTGTGAACCTAATAAGCTGTCATTGTTTAAGTATGTGCATTAGCTTTGGGCTGATGAAGTGGCTGTGAGTAGAGTTGTCTGATTTAGTCCAACTTGACTACAATATAATCTGAAAGTATTTTGTTTAGCCAATTATATTTTCAATGTACACAATTGGCTTGGCTATCTAGGGATATCTCATCCTTGCTCAGTCTGATTGTACTTTTCCTGGTCCTGCATGGGCCTATCATGAACCATATTAAATATAATGTGGATATTTGTAATGTTATGGAGTAATTGATGGTGAGATTTGGAGGACATCTTTTGTGCGATCTTGCAATTTTTCCGTCATCATCCTAATGTTTTGTTTCGTAAGCTTCTTCGTTCCTAATCTTTCAGTTGTCTTTCTTTTGTTTTTGTTTCATTTACCAGGATTGCTGATACTGAAGAAAATTTAGGTGAAAGTGAAGTCAGAGAAGCTCACTTGGCTAAGTCGTTGTTCTTCATTAAAATTGGTGATAAGGTGTGCATTAGGCAATCTCTTTGATTACGTTCTGGAATCCACCTATCATAGACTAATGTATGCTCGTGGCTACTGAATTACTTCAGGAGAAGGCATTGGATCAGCTTAAATTAACAGAAACCAAAACAGTTGCTGTTGGCCAAAAAATGGACTTGGTTTTCCATACACTGCAGATTGCATTTTTCTACATGGATTTCGATCTCATTTCCAAAAGCATTGATAAGGCCAAGAAGTAAGTCCCAAAAAGGTTTTAGTTTGTTTTCTGATGTAGCAGCTGTTACAACCTCAGAAATTTATAAATTGCATTTGCTCAGCTTGTTTGAAGAGGGAGGCGATTGGGAGAGGAAAAACAGATTGAAAGTTTATGAAGGCTTGTTTTGCTTGTCCACCCGTAATTTCAAGAAGGCGGCAAATCTGTTTCTGGACTCTATCTCCACCTTCACGACGTATGAACTGTTTCCTTATGATACGTTTATCTTTTACACTGTCCTGACGAGCATCATATCATTGGATAGAGTCTCCTTGAAGCAGAAGGTACGGTGTGATTCTGCAGTCACTCTTTTTTGTTGTTACTCTATCACAGGGTTGTGGAAGTTGTTTGGTGAATTATAACCAGCTTTAATTCGTGTAAGCAGGTTGTCGATGCTCCGGAGATTTTGACGGTGATTGGAAAGGTTCCACATCTGTCGGAATTCTTGAACTCGTTGTATGAATGCCAATACAAGTCGTTTTTCCTCGCTTTTGGTGAGTAGAGTTTTTGTTTTAATTACATTGCAGTTTCTAAGAACTTCAACTCGCCTGCCAGTCTCTTATGGAAAATGTTTGGAATGACATTCTGTTTTAACTCTATAAATTGTTTTTGCCACCATGAATTCACTGTTTTATCTCGGGCATCGGTTTCTTTCGCAGCTGGCCTCACTGAGCAAGTAAAGTTTGACCGTTACCTACACCCTCATTTCCGTTATTACATGCGGGAAGTCAGAATGGTGGTATATTCCCAGTTCTTGGAGTCCTATAAGAGTGTCACCATCGAAGCTATGGCAAAGGCATTTGGAGTAACGGTCGAGTTCATCGATGTGTAAGTCATCTGATTCCGTCATCGGTGGTCCGTTTTTAATGATTGCTTGCCTCCTTTGGGCTATGGTTTCACTCCTAGGCACCCATTTAACGTTATCCGCATACTTCTTTCCAGCGAGCTGTCGCGGTTCATCGCTGCCGGGAAGCTTCACTGCAAGATCGACAAAGTTGCCGGCGTTCTTGAAACTAACCGGCCGGATGCAAAGAATGCCCTTTACCAGGCCACCATCAAGCAAGGTGACTTCCTATTAAATCGGATTCAGAAGCTATCTCGTGTTATTGATCTTTAGAAAGGTCGACCTTTTCTGTGCTTGATTACTGTCGGATAAGCTGCTGGTAAGCTGTAATCGTGTTCTCTGACTTCCCTAATGTTTTCCTTTGCTTGCTCTTTTCTCTCCTGTTGGTTTATTACAACTAAAAGGAGAGGTTGGTTTGGTTCACTTCATATGCTGAACTCTCCGCTCTGGATTTACTTGGCACAAGGTCAAGTCAGGATAATAGAGTTCATCTTTTCTTATTGGGCTTTGGGCCGTAGGTTGGGTCGGATACTCAAATATATTCTAAACTTGAACTTTTTTTTTTCGATTTAGTTTAACATTTAAAAAATATCTTCTTACATTCTAATGTGTTAATCTTAACTATGGTATTATTAAATATATCTTAAATTTTGAATTTTTTTTTTATTTAGCCTAACGTTTAAAAAGATATAATTTAGCATCTATCTTAATATTGAGTTGTTACCTACGTTAGTCTTATGTGGAGTCTTAACTCTTATGTGGCGTTGATATGACAATTAATGCCGTTAGCGTTACAAATTACTATGTCAGCGTCACGTAGGACTTCGTCAGCATCCGAAGTTTAGAGTATATTTGATAATATAACTAGGACTTTTTAATTTTCCACCCCACTTAATTATGAAACGGCATTCTCTTTTAATTACTTGGAAATGATTTAAACAAATGTTAAAGTTTATAAAATGTTTGAAAACTATTCAACGTCCTTTTCTTTTGGACAATTCCCAAAAAAAAAAAAGAATTTATGAGTTTAATAAGGATGTATACCAAAAGACCAAAATTTTGAAAATATCAATCGAAAACGAATAAAAAATTTAATGAATAAAGCTTATGCCGGTTAATGATGAACCGCTGCAATTCAACCATCAAATGCGTATTATTTATTGATAATATTCGTATTTTGGGGAGGGGATTGTAATTGTAACCATGGAATTAAATAATATGTAATTTATTCAGGACGTCGAAACGAAGCGAACCAACGCGTCCATCTTAAGCCCCCCCACCCCACCCCAACACCCTATAAAAAGGGAAGGTTGGGGGGGGGGGGAGGAGGAACAGGCACATCAAGGAAAGGAGTACCCCGAAATCGATCGGATCATCCTCGGGATGGGCGTTATCTCCAAGCATCGCTGCCAGTGCGATCTCTGCTCTCCATCCGACGGTAAATGAATCTTTCCGCAGGTTCCTTGCGTCCCAAGGTTCCTGCTCTTTTATCGTTTGGTCGTCAGTTTGTCTGTCCTCGTCACGCGTCGTCGTCATCGGTGTTGCATGTTTATGTGTGTGCCGTGTTTTTCTGCATTAACAGAGTCCGATGGGCTGTCTGTGGACCGCCCTGCGTCTCCTCCCCCGGGAGTTCTGTCCGGCATCGGCAAGGAGAATATTGCGGCTGCGCTTCCAGGCTCTCAGCCTGTCCCCACTCATTTAGGGACAGCCGGCGGATACCAGTCCCAATCTTTGTGGACGTCGGATCCTGCTCATTTTGGATTTGTCAGGCCGACTCCTCATGGCTCTACTCCAATGCCTGGACACCGGTCGCAAGGTTTGGTGGAATCAACTGCTGCAGCGACGACCACACCTACTCCAACTCATTTCTCGTTCCCTCCTCAAGGATTCCATTTGGAAACCTTGGGGCCATCGAGTCCAGCAGTGACAATGACGCCCGCTCCTACTAGTTCCTTCTTCGGACCAGCCAGACCTCCTCCTTACGGAAGTCCGATGCCTGGATGGCATTTGCAGCCTTTGGGGAAGTCGAATCCTACAGCAGCCAAGACGCCTTCCCCTGCTGTTTACACATTCTGTCCTCACAGCAGTAGTCCGATGACTGGATCCCAGTTTCAGCCTCCGATGAAGTCAAATCCTGCAGCGACGACTGCCGGTCCTTTCCCCACAACTCCCAATCCTTCCATTGCTAATGGCCAAGCCCAGGCAGTGAAGGACAGCTGCACTCATAGCCTGCCGCAGAACAATGTCTTTGCTAGCTCTCCGGCGAGTGCCTTCGCTAGCTCTCCAGCGAGTGTCTTTGCTAGCGCTCCAACTGTTTTTGCTAGCTCTCCAGCGAGTGTCTTTGCTAGCGCTCCAACTGTTTTTGCTAGCTCTCCGGCGAGTAGTTTGCCGAACCCATCATCCGTCTTTCCCCAGCAGAGTCCCAACGGATTGTTCCCTGAGCGCCCAGGCATCTCTCCACCGGTGGCTGGAAATCCTCTGCAAGCACCACCAGCAAGTGTCACTGTTGCTCCAATCTTTTCGTGGACTACATTGCCAGCCTTCGGTGGGAGCACCACCTGTGAGAGAGCATCGTCCTTCAGGCCAATAGGTGTACACTCCGAGGGCGAGTCTGGAGCATTCCATTCGACATCAGCTGCAGCTTTAAACAAAGGTCGCAGTCACGAAGAGTTGCGATGGGGGCATTACCAGAACAATCCCGTGCAGGGTAAAGATCAAGTTAACCTGCTTCTTTCATTGTGGTAGTTTACTAACTCATTTGTGCTGTCGTTTCTTATCTGCAGGCAAGATCCCAGTGATGATGATCCCAGTGATCCCACTGCCCGGAGGCGGCTTCTCCATCCTGACCGTTCAGTCCAATATCGTCCAACATGCGAATACGATCCCTCAGGCGACAGAAGCGGGTTCACCTTCAAGCTTCCTGCACAACAATTAGGAGTAATTCTGCAGTAGGGGTTGTCTTTTTGGCATTGCTTATCATGTTGTCTGCCAGGGCCTTAATTTCGGTTGATGATTCGCAGAACTTAATTTGCTCTTTCCAGTTGAAAAATCAGTCGTGTTTCCGAACCTTTTACCAGGAAAATTGTCCATTCTAAATGCACTCTGATACGACAGCATCGAAACTAGGAGCCGCAAATCGAGTCAGCTGGTTGGGTACGGGTCAGGTCGTGTGGTTTCATACCTGGTTGGGTACGAGTCATCAAAACTGAACCGAACTCATTGCCGTAGCTAGCTATCACTACAGATGCAGAAAAAAGGGTATCAATCCCGAAGGAACGCGCTAGTCTCAGATTCTTATCGCTCCTGTAAACTCCTCCTATCCTCTTGGATACATCTTCAAATCGTTCATACTGTCCATGAGACGCCATAGCAGCCAAGCATACCATGGCAACTCGTCCAGGTTGATCTCGACACTTTGTGCTCCCGAACCATTCCAAGATCGTCACCCACTAACTGCTATCATCCACATTACATAACGAGCGCTCAAGCAAGAAGCAACGCACTGCGATACCAAACTCGCCGAAACTACACATTTTTGTCCTTCCACTGCAGAATTGATTCGCTCAACAGAGTCGGGGATCTCGTCCCGGTAAGTAAGAATGACACTCTGATGGGGGGGGGGAGGGGGGGGGGGGTCTGATGGTTTCGTTAAGGTTCCGAAAACTTGGTGGGCCGACAGAGGAAGTATTGGGCCTCCAGGCCCATTATCTAGCCCATCAGGCGGAGTGGTTTCCTTATACCACCTCTAATGTAATACTAATCCTCCGCAGATGCTAAAACCTTTTTAAATTAAACATTACATTGCAGTTGCCGTCCTATCGTCAATTCTTTGGGAGTTCCTCCTGCATTTATCATGACTGGAAAATGTATGTAGCCAGGAATATGGTCTTTGGCGCATGGGATGGGATAGCCGCATTGTATGTCATGTCGCCTTGGACGAGTGCAGGTTGTTGCATCTTGTCGAACGATACATCTTATTTGGACGATTTCCCAGAGGATGTTATGCATAGGGCTGCAAGGTGTATAAAACCTTGGCAGATTGTTTTGCTTCTCCTTTCAGGTTGAAAGCAGGAACTGTAGTGATCTCAATGGGATCGTTACACGGACCATGGGCGATGGGCTTATTGTGTGTGTCTTCTCTACTCGTGGGAACTTTCTCGGCAGATATGGCCTCACGACACTCGTCTGGAGGTTCTTGGGAGCTTTCTTTCTCGTTGGTTTTTCTTGCTGTAGTCACTCAAAGGGAAATCATTCTCTCTCCGTTGAATCCGTGCAGCTTCTTGCGAGCTCAACTTCACCGGATCCCCGTACGAGCCGACGGGAGATTGCGTTTACTTTGGGAAGAACCCGACACCTCGTTGCTGCAGAAATGCGCTGACTGTGTTGACTCATGCGCTGGCTCTACGATCACGAAGCTCCCCAGGAAACCTGTTTGTTGGACGAGACAAATTGAGGAATTGCAGTAGCAATTTTATGGACCACAAGCCAGCAGAGTCGATGGAATCTTGTGGCTTTGACAAATTGTTCTACGGGAGCGGCCAGTGTTCTGGATTGTCATTAACGCGCATTGTAGGGAGGTTGTCTTTCATAGTCGCCTTGAAAGAGTGCTCTGGTTTTAACTCTTCGTTTGAAGAGGTGTGCCGGAAGTGTGTTCACGCGATTACGAGTGCCCGAGACGATATTATGGGACTATATCACGTGAAAGGCGACAGGACAGAGGAAATGGTTTGTGAGGTAGCAATTTTAATTGCCATTGCAGGTGCACAGTTGGACAAGCTAGAACTCGTCTCAGAGTTCGAAAGGTGTGTGCCTGCGTTGGATAACAGAGGTAAGAAAAGTATCTGA
The DNA here is from genome assembly GCA_029817715.1 of Melastoma dodecandrum. Taxonomy (NCBI): domain Eukaryota; kingdom Viridiplantae; phylum Streptophyta; class Magnoliopsida; order Myrtales; family Melastomataceae; genus Melastoma; species Melastoma dodecandrum. The sequence continues at coordinate 2,484,880 of JARUPY010000079.1, read as the reverse complement.
AAACTTTGTGAAGTGCGAATTAGTTAAATTACCAGCATTCGTGAAGCTGATAGGAATCCAATCCATACGAAATTCTCGACAGGGTCCGAGGACTATATCAGGATTAAATGTAAGCTCCGCTAACTTCCTTCCGTTCCTCTTTGCGGGATCAGATTCCAGGCCGACGATTCTTTTCTCATTTTCACGGCTAGTACTGTTAGATCAGTATCGGCCGTCTTCCTCCCAACTGTTGCAACATGGGCTGCATTGAAGTTGATAACCATCTTAGACAGAAGAAACCGGCTAAATGCATTCGACGGAAGTTCATCGATGCGTGCAGCAGACTGTATAGGTTCTCCAAGCCCGAGATCGAGAACGCAATCAATATTGAAAACAAGAAGGTCTGTCTTGGACGAGGTAGCGCCGGCCACGTTTATAAAGGTATTCTGCCAAGCGGACAGGAAGTGGCCATAAAGCACGTCATGCAACAGCTACCCAGCACCTTCAAACGGGAAGTCCAGGGTCTCTCTAGGGTTCGTCACCCGAGTCTGGTCTGCCTGTTTGGATGCTGCGTAGAGGATGGTGAACACTATCTACTTTACGAGTATTGTCCCGGAGGAAACCTAGCCCAACATTTACAAAGTAAGCTGTCGAGCCCAAGGTCACTCGTCACATACCTCATCCTTTAGTTGCTGAATGGATCTCTGTTAGGCTTTTGTAAGTGTAGACATTAAATTTTTGTCAACTATAATCATGGGGCCTCGTATAAAGTTTAGTGGGTGTTATCAAATTTTATGATTTATAAATGGGCTATAAACCAAACTCATAAAGAAATTAGAATGGGTCAAATCTCAAGTCCACAAAGATATATATATTCGGTTATAAATGAAGGCCACAAGCCCAATCCAAACAAGAATATTTTGGGCCGAAATAAGCCCAAATTCAAGTCCGGCCCATGGCCCGGTACATGGAAGATTGCCTAATATGGGATGACCAATTTCCTAATATAAATCGGCCTTGGAGGCCTATAAATAGAGTCATTCTCATTCATACAACAACAATATACTACACACATTGGTGGAGAGAATACTCTTGAAACTCTTGAAGACTCTCGCCGCCTCCTGCTCGCCGAAGCTCTGCCGACGTCCATCGCCCGGTGTTCTTCTGCAACGCGCCTTGAGGTTCTGCCGGATCACGCCCAAAAGCCCCGACGACTTTATCAAGCTATCGAAGCTCTGTCGGATCATGCCCACAGGTCCCGACGACTTCATCAAGCTATCGAAGCTCTGTCGGATCACGCCCACAGGCCCCGACGACTTCATCAAACCGAAGCTCTGCGGATCACGCCTAAAGGCCCCGACGATTTCATCAATCAAACCAAAGCTCTGCCGGATCACGCCCAAAGGCCCCGACGACTTTATTCATTTTTCATCCCGAAGTTCTGCTGAAATTCTGCCAAAGCTTCCAGATCACCATCCACAACCGTTATTCTTCGAAAATTAAATCAGATGAATCACGTGTTTTTCTCGTGACTAGAGACAAAACCCGCTACATATTTTTCATACGACGATTTGTACGCTTATATTTCTTCGCGAAATTTTAGTGTTCACAAATTTCTTGCACGCCCAGTGGGACCATCTCTACCCCTCATCTCTTTACGTCTAAGCATCCAGATGGCTTCAAGGATGATCATGCTGAAGAATTCCGTCAATGCTGTGAATAATCAGCTAGTGGGTTTCCCTTCTCACTTGTCTGAAGGCTCTTCGTCGCCTGGTTCCAGAAACTTCACCAAGACCAGACTGATTGCTGATATATATAAGGAGACCGAGGAGATTCTAAGATCCATCTCTCCAAAGTCATCTCCATCATATAAGGAGGTTACTGAAAGAAGCCTTCTCAACAAGAATTCCATATCACCAATTCATTTGGGTAATTTCTGCAACAGTTCATCAAATGTCTCTCCTCTTGAGGATTCTTCATCAGATTGCACTCCAAAATGGAGCTTTGCTGAATCAAGGGCCAAAACACGCAAGCAAATGGAGGAAATAGAAGACATTCTTCGATCTATTCCATCCTGCAAGGAGATTGCCGAAAAGACGCCAGCGAACAAGAGCAATATGTCGCCAGTTCCTCTGCCAAGCTTCCATGATAGTTTATCAGAGGACTCTTCATCAAATCAGTCTCGAAGCGTTGGTGAGGTTGATTTAGCTGAAAAGTTAGATGAAATCATGCCAGTTATGATGGCTGACACCCCATCGTTGGAAGACCAAGTTGCGTCTCTTGCCAAAGCAGTTGAGGCAATGACGAAGTCCATGATGGATAGGGATCAACAACTTGAGTATGTCATAAGCAGGCTCGAGAATCAAGAGTCTGGAAGAACATCTAATGAGAGAGTTTCTCATATACGCAAGGATAAAGGCAAGAATGTGCTGAATGTGGATGATTCACCGAAGCCTGTATCTGCCTCTATTGATGCTCCGGTCTCAACTAGAGCAATGAAAAATCTAATACAAGAGGCTCTAAAGGATGAACTTGAAGGAAAGTATGCAACATCTTTGGCGTACAATAAGCCATACAGTCAAAGAATCGAAAGTATGAGCATGCCAATGGGTTATCAGCCCCCATACTTCCAACAATTTGATGGGAAGGGGAATCCAAGGCAACATGTAGCTCATTTTGTCGAGACTTGCAACTATGCTGGTACATATGGAGACTTGATGGTCAAACAGTTCGTCCGTTCCTTGAAGGGAAATGCCTTTGACTGGTATATCGACATAAAACCAGGAAGTATTGACAGTTGTGAGCAGTTGGAAAGAGAATTCTTGAACCGCTTTTATAGCACTAGACGTGTGGGGAGCATGATAGAACTCACTAACACACGTCAATGGGAAGGCGAGCCCGTCGTTGATTATATACAACGATGGAGAAACCTAAGTCTAAACTGTATGGATCGCTTATCTTAGGCGACATCGATAGATATGCATTCAAGGAATGCTCTGGAGGATTCGCTATATTTTACAAGGGATAAAACCTCAGTCTTTTGAGGAATTAGCTACAAGAGCACATGATATGGAGTTGAGCTTTGTAGGAGTTGGTGTGCGAGATCTTCCGGTACCTGAGCCATCCAAGGGAACGGGAAGACTGATTAATAGAACCGGGGGCAGGCCTGCTTTCAAGGATAGCAAGAAACAAGTGCTGGCAACCGATGTTGTTCCTGTCAAGGTCCCAAATGCGAAGGAGAAAGCGCAATCGAGCACGTCAACCCATGCTCCAGCAACTCCTCAGACAGAGAAGAGGCGACCGACTCTGAAGGAAAGGCAGAATAAGCAATATCCTTTCCCAGATTCAGATGTTGCGGATATATTCGACTTTCTTTTGTCTGTTAAAATGATTGAACTCCCCCCGTCAAAACGCCCACAACAAGCGAGTCGAGCGGGAGATCCAAACTTTTGTAAATATCACCGTGTTCTGGGCTATCCTATTGAGAAGTGTTTTGTCTTCAAGGAGAAGGTTATGGAACTTGCTCGAGATAACAAGATTGACTTAGGATCGATGGTTTCTTCGAATCTGGTGGACGTAGCAAGTTTGGACGTATCCAATATTATCTTCGGGTCGTTTAGCTCTGATGAGATGGCTGCTTTCCTGTGTTCGAAAGTGAAACCAGATGATAGTCAGGACATTAAGATGTCAAGTTGTGCAATTGGCCATGAGGCGATTCATGCTGAAGAAGGTTGGACTTTGGTAACGCGTAGAAGGAACCGAAGAAAGACTTTGAAGCCTCAAGAGAAGAAATCTCCTATTCGAACAGAAGTTTTTAAAGGACGATATAAGAAAGCAAACTTCAAGGAAGTTGTGGATAAGCGAACCCCTAATGTTGAAGTAACCTTGAAAAGGCCATCTCCAATCACGGTGTGGGATTTCTTCCCCGAGAGATTTCAAAGGCTTGCGACTTTGTCCAGAAGTTGTAACCATGTTGACACGGATAAAGAGCAGTCCAATCCAAAGATTGGCATCCTGGAAAGTTCTACAACGATGTCAGTCGAAAAGGTGAAGGAGAATTGTCTGATTATCACGTTTTCTGATGAAGATCTTCTTGTGGGCTATAAGTCTCACAATCGACCATTATTTATGTCTGGATATACATGCGGCATGAAGGTTAATCGCATCCTGATTGACCCAAGCTCGGTAGTCAACATCATTTCATCAAAAGCTTTGAAGGATATTGGCTTGGGAGTGGATGATCTTTCAAGTAGTCGACTGATAATTCAGGGATTTAACCAAGGCGGAGAACGGGCCATTGGAAAAATTTGCCTTTCTCTCACGATTGGTGACATGGAATCATGCACGACATTTTATGTGATTGATTCAAGGACGACCTATAATATGTTGCTAGGTCGACCATGGATGCATGAATACGGAGTTATCGCATCAACACTTCATCAATGCTTTAAGTTTATTAAGGATGGAGTTTCGTGTACAGTATGGGCGGATGCTAAACCCTTCACAGAGGAGGAATCATACTTTGCTGATGCCAAGTTTTACTTTAATAAGGGTACTGATGCTGAAGAAAAAGTCACGAAGCTTGTACCGGTTGTAAAGGATATCACGAAGAAGTCGGACGTAGAAGTTTCACCTATCCAACAAGAGGTATCTTCAGTTAATCCGATAGTTAAAAATGAAACGACGGATTATAAGACTAAACAGAATGTGCCAATTTTGCGCTATGTCCCAAGAGCCTTTCGAAAAGCCGGGGAACCACCTTTCGTGAGTAGTCACGCTGAAGAAATAGTGGTGCCAAAGGAACTCAACTGGCCAGTGACGAAAATGACAACAATTGCTCAATCGAGTACGCCTTTAAAAGGCTTTATCCGGCCTAAACAGGGGACAATCATCTATCCAGATTCATTGCCTGACAGGCGCACCAACGGATTTGATCCAAATGCATTCAGGCTAATCTCTGCGGCCACAGAAGACTTGAAGGCGCTTGGGGCTGCTTCGAAAGAGGCCAATCCAGGAGGTGATACTCAAAAGTCAAAACTCAGTCTTGGGTATGATACTCCTAAGCCCGTCAAAGAGGTGAAGAAGGCTTCAACTCAATACATTGAGGCTGATGATAAAACTACAGCCGAATCGACGAGAACTTCGGTATTTGATATACTTGGAGCCCCGTCTGAGCGAAGGTCGGTATTTGATAGAATTGGCACTCAGAAAGAAGAAATTAAGGTTCGAAGATCGGCGCGATCAAGATTGAGTCAAGCTCCAAGAAGTCGAATGGTGTGGAAAAGAGTTGATAAAGAAGAAGATATCCCAATTATCATAGAATATACAAAGGATCTTCGAAGCAAAGTTCCCTCTCGAATGAAGCGTCAAACGGTTGTTGAAGTAACTACTGGCGATGTACTGAAAATGAGCACGAAGACATGGGTATCTACTAATAGCAATGGGGAATCATCTCATAGTAATAGCGGAAATGATGTTGTCGCTTCCCACCACGTCACAATTACTGAGGCTAAGGAAAACACTTCCCCTAAAGAGGATGATGCAGAAGAGGCTCCAGAAGTTTTCGAGGACAAAAAGAAGTCTACTGTTGACGAATTGAAAGAAGTCGATCTTGGGGAGAAAGGGGATCATCGTCCTACATTCCTTAGCGCAAGTTTAACCCCTGAAGAAGAGGAGTTATACATCCAATTGTTGAAGGAATACAAAGATGTATTCGCATGGAGCTATAAAGAAATGCCCGGCCTTGATCCAAAGATAGCAGTCCATAAGTTAGCTGTTAAGCATGGAGTTCGACCCATAAAGCAAGCTCAACGACGTTTTCGCCCAGAACTGATCCCATTGATAAAGGCCGAAGTCAATAAGCTTATTGAAGCTGGATTTATTCGGGAGGTGAAATATCCAACATGGATTGCGAATATTGTACCTGTTAGAAAGAAGAATGGTCAACTCCGAGTTTGCGTTGATTTTCGCGATCTCAATAATGCATGTCCCAAGGACGATTTTCCTCTTCCGATTACTGAGATAATGGTAGATGCGACCACTGGCTATGAAGCCCTCAGTTTTATGGATGGATCATCAGGATACAATCAAATCCGAATGGATCCGAAGGATGAAGAAATGACAGCTTTTCGTACACCAAAAGGAATATATTGTTATAAGCTTTTGGGTTGAAGAATGCGGGAGCAACTTATCAGCGGGCCATACAACGAATCTTTGATGATATTCTCCACAAGAATGTAGAGTGTTATGTGGATGATTTGGTTGTCAAATCTAGACAAAGGCGCGATCATATCAATGACCTTAGAAAAATATTTGACAGATTGCGCAAATATCAACTAAAGATGAACCCGCTAGATGGGTATATCTAGCGGCGAAGACCCCTCTAGCGGGTATATCTCCGAAGGCCCCTCTTGCGGGTTTATCTCCGAAGGCCCCTCTTGCGGGTTTATCTCCGAAGGTCCCATAGCAGGACGACGAGATTCTCGTGGTAGTATATTATCCTTGGAGTTACATTTTCCCAGCGGTCATATTCTACACACAACAATATTTTTCCCGACAGCGGCTATATTCCTCTGTCGACAACATCTATCCCTCAAGTTCTGTTGGATAAAATCAACAGGCCTCGATAACTCAAGAGTGAGGAGCTCCTTCGATAGCAAAGTTTTCGAGCATCTTTTCCTCACTTGATCGATGACGGAGTACTCCAGATCAAGCTTCTACAACAGCCCTGGTGTTCTTCGCCCATCCTTAGAAGACTCTCCAGATCAAGCTTCTACAGCCTTGGTGATCTTCGCCACTTCTGATGACCCGCCGGATCAAGCTCTGCAGCTCCAGTGTCTTCATCAATATATCTCCCTAAAGCTCCAGCAAATATTTGCCAGAGCTTCAGCCCATCCATATTTCAGATATCTTACGAGTATAGAATCAGAGGACTCACGTGCTTTGTCCGTGACTAGAGATTGAACCTGCTATTTCTCAATACGATAATTTGTACGTTGCTTCCGGTCTATATACGGACCGTGAGATTTTTTACGTCAACAAATTTCTGGTACGCCCTGGAGAGTCTGGAGAGTCTTCTGAGGATGGGCGAAGAACACCAGGGCTGTTGTAGAAGCTTGATCTGGAGTACTCCGTCGTCGATCAAGTGAGGAAAAGATGCTCGAAAAGTTTCCTATCGAAGGAGCTCCTCACTCTTGAAGTTATCGAGGCCTGTGGATTTTATCCAACAGAACTTGAGGGAGAGATGTTGTCGATAGAGGAATATAGCCGCCGTCGGGGAAAATATTGTTGTGTGTAGAATATGACCGCTGGGAAAATGTAACTCCAAGGATAATATACCACTACGAGAATCTCGTCGTCCTGTTATGGGACCTTCAGAGATAATCCCGCAGAGGAGCCTTCGGAGATAAACCCGCTATGAGGCCTTCGGAGATGTACCCGCAGAGGGGCCTTCGGAGATATACCAACAAGAGGGGCATTCGGAGATAAACCCGCTAGAGGAGCCTTCGGAGATAAACCCGCAAGAGGAGCCTTCGAAGATATACCCGCAAGAGGGGCCTTCGGAGATATACCGCAAGAGGGGCCTTCGGAGATAAACCCGCTAGAGGGGCCTTCGGAGATAAACCCGCCCTTCGGAGATAAGCCCGCTATTCGGAGATAAACCCGCAAGAGGGGCCTTCGGAGATATACCCGCAAGAGGGTCATTCGGAGATAAACCCGCAAGAGGGGCCTTCGGAGATATACCCGCAAGTGGGGCCTTCAGATAACCCGCTAGAGGGGCCTTCGCCGCCGCACCAGCCGCCGAGGAGCCTTCGCCGCACTACCCACCGAGGAGCCTTCGCTGCACTACCCGCAGAGGGGTCTTAAAAAATAACTAGAATCTCTTTATAACCCAATGGGGCTTAAGAGAACAAGAGAGAAGAGAGAAATTTTTTATTTCCCAAATAAGGGGGAGGGACTCCCTTTATATAGGAATTGAGAAGTCCTTAGGTAGTGTTTCTTTCCGATGTGGGACAAATGCATGTGGGCTTAAGATTATTGGGCTGACATTTGGATTAGGCCGAAGTTTGAATGGGCCGATATATGGGCTAGGCCCAGTTCATTTTATAATTGGGTTAGGCTTATTGGGCTAGCATATGGGCTGAACCACAATTTTAAAACCCAATAATTAATGGGTTGGGCTTAAACTTTTTTATAATATCAGGCTCGTGTATTATATTTACACTAAGATATAAGTGCAAAATATTTCACATCGTGATGTCTTATAATATAAAGACAATCAATCATATTCAGCCATAATATATGGTTTGGGCCGAATGACGTTATTTTGACATCAATGAAATTTCAATGTCTACAGTAACGTTTCTAGTGCGCTGATCAATGTTCAGGAGAAGATGCTGTTTTGACATGGGAAACGAGAGTAAAGATACTTAAGGACTGTTCTGTCGCGCTAAGATATCTTCACCATTACATCGACGGATGTATTGTCCACCGAGATATTAAGGTAGTGTTTTCCAAAGCATATCTTCGTTCGACAGTTCTTCGTCTATGTAGCATTGCTTGATATCACCCTGCGTTCCTGCAGCTTACGAATATCCTTCTAACTGATAAAATGGAGGCAAAGCTCTCGGATTTCGGCCTAGCGAGGATGCTCGAAATGGAGGAGACCAGAGTATTCACGGAAGTCCGAGGAACCATTGGCTATATGGACCCAGAATACGTAACAAACACCAAGCTAACATGTTCGAGCGGCATCTACAGTTCGGGATCGTGATGCTGCAGCTCTTGTCAGGAAAGAAAGTACTGGAACTGGATCTCGACACCAGGAACCAGCTGACAAGGATACCAAGGGACGTGTCAATGGGGCTGAGACCCCTTTCGGATTTCGAGGACCCCCGACTGAATGGAAACATCAACAGGATCGACTTCCAAGCGCTACTGCTCATGGCGGTTCTCTGCATTGCCAAGTCGAGCAAGGACCGCCCCACCATCGATGAAGTCTGCGAGGAAACGGAGAGGGTTTGGAAGCGCTCGAGCGGAGCCCTGGATGCCTCGCAGCCATCGACCGCAGCATGCATCAAACTACAAAACCTTCGCGCAAAATCAACGAGTTATATGAGATAATCAGCACATACACACATGTATATAGATTAAGCTGATATACATGAATATGTCCTAATACTACGATTTCAGAAAATAAAAACTAATTGGGCTGGGCCTTTGGCCCTGGGCCCAAAAGCCCAATCAAATATTTTCGCTGTTCTGAAATGTTGTTTGTCTGACCATTTGTAGAAGTCATAATATTGAACCAAAAAGTTGGACATTGTATGCATCATCATCTACTTTTGTTTCGATTTTGAAACGATTGCATAGCTGTGATCGTGTCGGTTCCATTGCTTTGCCCTCTATAGCAACCGCCGAGCTCTACACCACGACCACGGCTTGTGATACCAACATACCAAACCCTGTCGTTACGACCATAAGATGTCTCGTTAGCCAGCCCGTCTAGTCTGGTCATCTCATTGTCATGGTCCTGGATCTTACGGTAGCAACAATCTACTATCGGCTACGATACAGCGCAAATCCTTTTTCTAGAACGCAATATGCCATAGCTCGGGAAGGAGATCGTTGTCTCGAAACCTAATGATCATGTGCCGACGGCGACAACATGCCGACCGGGACCACGGGAACAAATCTGTCAAAGCAAAGCAACTAAGACGAGGGCAACCAAATTTAAGAATGCAGTAAGTCTGGGGAAGAACACTGGGACAAGCAGCAGGAAGGGGATAATCATTGTTCCGTCCTTGTCACCCAGAAGGCTGTAAGTAGATAGCAGCAACAAAATTCTGGACCCTCCCACAGTACGATCCCCAGGGTCCCAATCCGGTAAAGGAACGAGGCGCCTTTCCGGGGATGTCAACACCGCCTCAAACAGGGAGTGCAAGTGTCCAACCACATTGGAGTTGGTTTGCTTCCCTCCCTCTGGCTGAATTGAATCTAGCATATGGGACTAGTAAATGAGGCTGTGGTTGTTTAGGACATCATTGTCAGTTGTTTCAGACAAGCCCATATGATTCCAGTGAATGTTGGGACTGTCCCCAATTGACTTCTCTCGTCCCAATTCCTCCGATTCAGTTTCGGGTAATGTCCCTGCTCCGTTCATCGTTCATCGAGTCGATCTCTTACCGACAAGGATTATGGATTCTGTCAAGGGGCTAACTGGTATCATGAGCTTGTGGTTCTTGTCTTTACGAGTTGTGGATCAACCTGAGCGGCGTACGGATGGTTACCCGGTTTCGCAAGTACAGGAGCAAAAACACTGTTAAACACATTCACGGGGGCGAGGCAGATCTATCTCGGCAACGAGGTGGACCACCCCGGGGTTGATGGGAACTTGATATTGATGATGAGTTCAGCAAGAGTAATGGCTGCCTCAACATAAACTCAGATATGTCTAAAATCTCCATGGAAAGTAAATGGACCATTATCCCCAAAAGTTTCACTCGCCCCCATTAAAAAGACGAAACGATTCTTGTCGCGTATTAACAGCGATAATCGGATTTAAGATTCTTGCGAGTTCGGTCATGTAACTTCAATATACTTTTCATACATGTTGGTGTTCTGTTCATACATGTAGCCCTAAATTTTATACATATCAGTATATTGTTTATACATATAGCCCTAAGTTTCATACACGTCAGTATATTGTTCATACGTATAGCCCGAGATTCGTTCGTGTCATGAACAGTATATTGATTACAAACTCACGGGAGTTTAGCCATGACTTATATAACATTGGATTTGGAGGGAATAATTTCTTGGCCACTATAAATTCTGTACATACAAAACCGAAAAACACATCCTCGGAACCATTCCTTCATTCGACAATCATGGGTGGAGTCGCGTGGACGGAGGAAGAGGATGACCTGCTCAAGAGATGTATCGAGCAGTACGGCGAAGGGAAATGGCACAGAGTTCCACTCCTCGCCGGTATTACCTTTCCTCGTACATTGTCTTGCTGTTGTGGTCCTAATGTCATTCTCGTGATTTCTGCATTGTACAAAAAAAAAAGGCTTGAACAGGTGCAGGAAGAGTTGCAGGCTGAGGTGGCTGAACTATCTTCGCCCGAACATAAGACGGGGCACGTTCACCGATGAGGAGGTCGATCTCATCATCAAGCTTCACAAGCTTGTCGGCAACAGGTAGCTGTTGGAACTTGACCTTGTCTTCCTGAAATAGCATTATGGGTTTTAACAATGGAGGGTGTAATATGTTTCAGATGGTCACTGATTGCCGGAAGGCTCCCTGGCAGGACAGCGAACGACGTCAAGAATTTCTGGAACTGTCATCTCAGCAAGAAGCTCAATGCCGAAGAAACCGAGTTTGAAGAGACCAAACAGGACATGATGGTGCAGAACACCTTCGAAATAGAAAATTTCTCCGCTTCAAGCTCGATTGGGCCTTCTGGAGGCCCGATTTACTCTACCTTACCGTCATCGCTGCCTGAAGGAAGCAGTCTCATCCCAAATCATGTCCAGGATCACGGGGCCGGGACTATGCTCGGAGATGCCATGCCTATGGACTTCCCGTACTATGAAGTGGACAATGGAAATGGCTACTGGGAGTGGGATGATTTCACAATGGACATGACCCGATTCTCGGGTTGAATTTTAGCTTTATGTCGGTTGATGTAGCTGATTTCGGAACTCATCGTGGCCAGTTGGATCTACTTATCAACGATGTTCGTCAAGCTTAAATAATATTCGCTCTAGTTTTTCAATGTACTTCATTAGTAATGTTATTTCATAACTAGTGATTCTCACGGTCGTGGCAACAGAGTTCATTTGAGTCGGACTCTGAAGGGCTTATGTTGCCTGACATGGTTGCAAGAGATGGCAGCCAGATTTGGCACTTACAGCCGAAGCTGAACATTGAAAGCCTACAAAGCACGCCACAGCACTGTTATTTCCCTGAATCGATTACTGGGTTTCATTCACTCCTTTCTGGGCCACTTTCCACATCAACGGTGTGTGACTCCTTCTGTCCTTGTGGTTTTTTGACGAGGATGATAATTTTTCCCATGGCTTCCGGCTTAACACGACTCAGGTTCAACTTCATGTTGTCGATCTGCTTCTCTTTGGCACCGTCGTTATCAGGATTTCCATCCTTATACATCACGTAAAGAATAATTTGAGCGATCCCGAGCAAGAATCCTATCACATTCGGTAGCTGCAAAGAGAAATAATTCAATAACCGAAAGAGTTTCGAAATTACTTTTAGCACTGTCGGATATTTTACTGTGGATATTTTACCGCGATGTACATGTCCCTGATGAGAAGTCCATAGAGAAACCACGTGGTTGAACAGAGAATAAGGAATAGCGACAAGCTGATTGGCATGAACTCCACGCTTTTCGTTCCTACTACCTTTGTCTGCATCGTCCAAGGACATTAACAGACATATTCTCAGCAAACAATGGCTCAGATCGAAGAATATCATAGAAACTTATGTTTTATTTCACATTCCATTCTATTCGGGCCGTGATGTTCATTTACCATGATACTTAATGGCGATGCAAATACGGCAATGCTGAAAACAGCGCAGATCCAGCCCACGACATTAACACGCTTCTGTTCTTTGAAAAGAAGGATGGTCACGAACAAGACCAATATGTAGCCCGCGCTGAAGAGAACAATCAATCTGAGTGTTGCAATCTGCCGAAAAGAAAAGCAACCCGTAACATAAGCAAAAATTAAGCAAAGAGGCATGATGATCGTCTGAAGAAGTGAAACCCAACCTTCTCTTGCTTGGAGGCATAGAACACAAACAACACGAGATAGGCTGACTCAATCATGCACCCGATGGCGTTGATACTGATGATCATGGTAGCGTCAGTCTTGATAAGGCCATAGTACAGAAGCAGCATCGCGCTGGATAACGCGACGATGTAGGGGATCACTTGGAACCCATCGGACGACTTCCTCTTATGTATGGTATAGAAAGTGGGTTTGGTGCAGAAACAAAACAAGAAAATGCCGAAAAGCCTCAAACATGTATTCTCTCAAATGTTGACAGACTTCCAGGTCGTATGTATAAAAAAATCAAGGTTTAGGCTCACATGGGTGCCAAGAACACCAAAAATCCGATCACATTACCTACAAAAGTTAAACCAACACAATGAAATCAAAATCCAAGAGATGAAATGACGATGAAGACTTCTACGACGATCAATCATATCATTCTTTGTTACCTAAGATGCCGAAGACGAGAGAAAGCAAACGTGCACTTAATATTGCCATTAGGAGGAACCGGTGAATAGATGAGGTTGATGGTACGATGTCACAAGGCTTTTTATACCTACTAATGGAGGAGATATTCGTGTTTGCCATTAAACAGATGTCGTGGGAGGGATGAGACTGGTTTTTGGCTAGCTGAGTTCCCAAAAGATGGGATCTTTCTGTTCTTTTTCATTACAGAGAATCATTAACGTAAGGAACAAAAAATGAGATTCAAAAAGAACAAAGGCAGTTAGAATTTCGCTCCTTTATCCTTAAGGTTTGATTTCTTCCATACTTGTGTGGCAAAAAACAATGAAGTTTGGACTGAGAGCTCCGCTTGTGTTTGCGCTTCAGTTGTTTTGTCATTGGCTAGAAGAACAACCCAGTACATGCTGAAATTAGATGAGTTTGTCACGTTTTCTTTTCCCCTTCTGCCGGGTCATATTCCCCGACAGTAGCGATGATTGAAGTTGCCAGATGCTGTTTCTTGTATGCTTCAGAAAGTCCGACGGCAATGTCACATCGACAGGACCAAGGAGTGAGCGTTCGGCTACTTTCCTGGAGGATGGTTACATGTTTTATTGTATACGCCAGGAAAGTGACCTGCAAAATATTCCTTGAGTTTGGAGCTGTAGGACCTTGTATTTCTTCTATCATGTGCATCGTCCGCTTTGTTGTTACTTCGTCTGGCTGCATCAGGTGAGGACAATGGCAAACATCAAGAAGGCTTTTTCGATTGTATATTTCCCGATGTCAAGATTTTGGCAAACCCAGTCGCTCTCTTTGGCCAGAACTGGCAAGGAAGACATGTGACTCGCATGTTGGTAGCTCAGTCCCCAAAAGCCATCGGCAAGATAGATGAAACAATCTAATTCGAACTCCGCTGTTGTAGACGTTGAGGTTCAACCAACTTCTGTTGCATGACTATCTCTTTGCAAATCGCAGCAAGTAAAAATGACAACGAACGGCCGAAATATCCTCCTAAAACCATCCATTCTCATAAAGTAACAATATCAGAGGGTTCACGTCGGCACACTACATGTTGAAAGGCATTTTCGAAACACTACCGAGAACTAAGTGAGCGGACATGTCTGATGAGATCCGATGCCAAGTAAATTGAATTAAATCAACTTGTTGGGTCAGAGCAATTCCCATTCTCTGCTGCAGCTTGAAAGATCAAGGATCAGTTTTCCTACAGGGGCCGGCTTTGGTATTAACTGCATTTGTCCCAACTGCAGCTGACTATTGACGATAATCTCTCCTTATTCACAAAATAACACAAATTTTTAGCAAAATTTGGTGATGGAAGAAATGAGTTGATACTTTGCAGACGAGCTCGATGATGTAAAGCATACTGACCGGTTCTGTCATGGGAATCGCATGGTCTGCAAGCAACGCGAGAAGAGAGTACCAACTGAACGATCGATCGTCACCCTCTTTTAGCCACATTCTGCGTGAGGTTAGATGTGGTTTTGTTATCATGAATGCAGGGACGGGATCCCAATCACTGGACACGTGCAGTTAGATAATATTTTGTGGCAGGCAAGAACGAGGGAGGAAGGTGGCGGTGCCCACAGTGGAGGGCTGCGTGCATCCTCAAAGACTTCTAAGGCGGACTCCGTCGACGAGGACCTCTACAAGATACCTCCCGAACTGATCTTCAGTTAACAGACGATGATGCGGGTGAGAACAAAGTTAGTAACTTCGTTTATCCTTCAAAGAATTTTTTTTGGGTAGATTTAAAGAATTTATGTATGAACTAAAGATTCGGAATCGACTAGTTTCTAAAGGAAAGAGTACTCGGGTTCTTCTCAACATGTCTGGCACCAGCTTGTATGTACCATGTGACCCAATCTTAACGCGTCGAGGGGGTTAAAAACACGGAGTTTAAACCCTCTAGTAGAGTAACAAAGCTCATGTTTTGTTGTGTGACCTTATTTTAAAGTCATTCTAGTGACGAACAAACTAACATCCCATCAATTCTCATCGACTTGGGAATTTGAGTGATTAGTGTTAGTTAATGATGTGAAATCATCATCATCCTTCCCAATCCACATATGCAACTGTTGTCGATGGGAACCAAACTTTTCTAAGTCACATCCACTACATCTCTATCACCGTCAAGAAACACCGACCGAATGATGCCTCCGCTTCCGATGCCGGAAACTAGCACACTGTCTTGTCACGGCAGTTCCAGCCAACCCCCACTCCATCAGATCAATGACCACTCGGTCAACCAACCATTCCGAAAGCACGGACCAGTCACAATCAATTAGCAGGTTCAACCCCATCTAGCCTCACATTTAGATACAACACTTATTTAAGTTTGGTGAGGAAAAGGGGACCACCCCAAGTGCAGTACTTACCTATTCCAGCAGCAGGAGCAACTACTTCATGACAAGCGCCTTTATCCTCCAGTGTCCAGTCACCCAACAAGGACCTTTTGGCAAAGGGACTTCCCTACTTTGGTGCTCCCATCAGATTCATCATCCCATCAGAATTAATGGATGAATTCAGATCCACCACGGCACCACCTCCAAGATAAAGGTATCATAAAACTGCTGATAAGGAAAGGGCGAGATGAGAGATACCTTACCCACACTCATCCATTCTCATTATGAGAATCCTCAACAGGTCCCTATCGTGATGAGTGAGTGCGACCATGGGGGCCCATCTGAGGCTCTCTTAGGTACCACCTTGGAATGGCATTCAATACCCAGCTTGATTAAGGGACCCCACAACATGAATACGGCTATCTAAAAATTGAAGGCACCTTGACCTTTTTATCGCAGGCTTGTCAATCAAACCAGCCCTTCGGATGCGGGAGACCTTGTTTAGTTCGACAGAGGGAAATAGATACAACCACTATGGTTTAAAATAAATTTCCAGGATATTGAGCTCTCCAGTGCAATAAGTTCACTATCATGTCATAGATGAATAACTCTGAGGGACAAACTTTGTCAAAATTCGTAATTATGCTTACCCTGAAAGGGAAAAGCTAGAGACCAAGAGGGAAAAGCTGCTGTTTAAGTCTCCCAGACAAACCATCAGCATGATGCATGTCAATCGACGCGCCAAACTATTTTGACCAAAAGAAAGAAAAGGAAAAGTACATGTTGTCTCTTTATAATACTGAAATGAAACTAAGACCAGACATACCACTATATTATGTCCGTAAGCATTTGAATCCCTTCATTCAGATCTGTCACTGGCCAACATTTCAGAACAGCAACAGTGCTGGCATAAAGTGAACCTGAACAGGAGAAGACTTCTCAAATATTTTGAATGCTGTCGTTCCAGTGTATGAGCTATAAAGATGATGAGAAATATAAATCTTCCCCTTTCCCTATCTCACACACACAAGCACATGTGCATGTCCACCCACATAAGTAAACCATACATGCAGAACATATACATCTGCATACGTGCTATGGTCACAAATTATTCTTGTGAACAAGTCGCTATCTTACCTCAAAAAGCATTAGTAAGTGCATGCCAAATGCAAAAATCTGTAAAGATAAAAGGGATCCCCTTTCTTTCTACAATCTGCAAAGTCCTTGAATATGGACAAAAAATGGTTGAACAGACTACTAAAAACTAGCAAGTACTATAACAACCTCTGTCTGAAGAAAATTAGTGCCTCATGGCATTTTAAAAACAATATCGGTTGAGATGGTTCCATATCCATAATGTTAAGCATTTGTTTTTGGCACATAGCAGTTATTCACAAAAGATCCAAAACATTATGATTGAGCTATTGGAATTAGCCTGAACCATGCCAATCAGAAAATCATTCTATTCTGAATGAAAGAACACAAGTAAACTGAATGGGAAAATAACAAAATGTATCTGGCAAAGAAAACAATGAGGATACTACGAAGGATACAGGTGTAGATATAAATCTTGAAGCCTGACGATTTCATACTGCACTGTAGGCACAAGATCGCAGTCAAGACTAGAAATTCTCACCTACACCAGGACTCTACTGTAAATAAAATCATAATAAGCTTCAAATTACGTACCAAGGACGGGTGATGCTCAAAGCTTTTCCATATTTCTTGCTGTAATTCAAGACAAACCTCCTTCTACTTCAATTTTCACTTTGAGCCCCTTCAGATCAATGAAGAGCTATTATCAATGGACAAAATAATCTGACTCAGAGGGATCATATCTATCCTCAAATCCATTTTCCACCAGAAAATCAGAACTATGTTTGACACGTGTATTTAGCAGTTTATCCTTGTGTTCTGATTTCCAGCAGGAACGATCTTCACCCCTTTTAGAAGGAGATGTCCGCTCCTCATACTTGGATCTGCCGGAGCCAGACCTCTTCCTCTCATATTTCAAACCAGCACCATCTCCTCCTTCAGACAAGCGACTCCGATGCTCACGTGAATATTTACGACGACTTATTTCAGGACTATAAGGATGATGTTTTCTGTCCTGTTTGGCTTCATCACATATTTCAACCTCATCATTGGAATGCTCAACATGATGGGTTGATTTCCATGTCTTCTGTTTACTTCCATCATGAAAACTAACAGAAGAAAAATCTTCACGATCAGCACTTGATAGACTCGCACGGTAATCAGCCAAACTCCCTCCTTCTCTTGAAATATTGGAGCTGCTTTTTACTGGAATAACATCAGCACTTTTATCGAAGCAACCAATGCCTCCAGCTTGATTGATCTCCTCCATATACCCCTCTATTATGCCCCTCATAACCTTTGTCGATTTCAACAAACAAGAGACACAAAGATGAGAGAAAGCAGAAAAAGACTAGCGAGATTAATTACATAAATTAAAAGAACACAATTTTGTAATCTCCTGGAAAATCTCATTCCACTGTTGTATAGACTCACAACTACAGTAGTAACTAAAGATAACAGACAGCCACTAGCTTAATCGCAGAAATACCAGCCAATTAAAGTCAACCGCTCAAACCTACTTGATTTAGGAAGACCAACATGAAGCACCACACAGAAGGGGCAAATATGTGCATGATAGACAGATAATTTGACGACAAGCCTACCCCAGAAGGGTTGCGGTTCGATTTCTTTCCGCGATATGACATTCTTCGACGTTTGTAATCCCTCTCTTCTGCCAGTAATTCCTCTATGGTCTTTGTCTTGTTTGTTTCCTATCGCATGTGAAACATGTTATAGTTTTGTAGTCGAAAAAATTGGTTCATAATGACTTGCACTAGCTATAACGTAATATATACCCTGTGACCAGAACAACAACCACTTGGTAGAAAGAATACGAATGGTAAAAAGAAAAATCTCCTGTCATTGATGCCAAGCAAAAGATAAATAAAAGCAGACCAAAAGAAAAGCCTAAGATTGAAGATATTCAAATCCTTCATGTGAAAGGGCTCAAACTAATCCAGGGACCTGGGAAGTGGTTGCCCCTCAAATATAGGCTCTATATAAACATAACCCTTCGTTTCAGAAATCATTCACTTGAAACTTGAAAGTATCCACTTATGGTTTCAGCGATTGGAAAATCGCAATAATTTCAACAACAAGTACGATAGTGAGAATGTGGACAAAACAGTTGTTTGCGAACCTGAGAAGAAACTGGGAGCCGAGGAAGTCCATCATGGTCAATAATAGGCTTGTAGTCAGGGCGTTTTTTCCGCTCTTCATTTGCTCTATTTGTAATATTTGCATGCTCAATAATCCTGAAAAAACAGAGAACAACCAAAATAATCACCAAATTATGTATCATTTCAATGTTTCAGAACTTGCCAGGCATTGATACAGCATAATTTTCTAAAAGATAATGTGTATTCTGCACAGCAGCTGCAATGTTCCCATGCAAGGGACATGACAAACATCAAATAAAACCACCACAACGTTTTTTTAAATAATAATAAAAGGGGAAACACAAGGGGAATTCACAATAAAGCTACAGATTGTAAACCCTGTCCTTTGGGAGCCGACATGGGTTAAGTAGGAAGTAGATCAAACAGTAGCAAACCTTTGATAACTAGAGAGTGGCACTAACTGCAGTGAAGCCCTGATTTTTCTTTCCATCAGGGATCTCTCATGCAATGCCGCCACAGCAGCAACAACCTGTGGCACGTAAATCAGCTCGCCACAGAAGTTTTCAACCACATCTACACCCAACTGAACTTCCTTCATCTTAGAACCCTTGTCACCATCCTCAGAATTGCTTCCATTAGATTTGGTTTCTTCTGCACATTCTATATTATCACTAGGCTTGCCAAGATTGTCCACATGCTTATACATCGATATCGATTCGGCAATTTTTCCCATGCATCTCTTCAAAAGGTCAATCGAAAACAACTTTCCATTCGGAACTCCATACAAAATAGAAAATTGAGAAGCCAACCACGCCATGCCTATGACTAAATGTGGACATGCAAACCCCTCTTCAGGCCTATTTTTTCCTTTCACAGCTAACTCATTCACCAATCTCACACCTTCTCGCATAATTGCTTTTGCACACAATCTGAACAATACCATCATATGATCAGCCATTGCTCCATCGACAATAACACCATATTGTGGTGACTTTCCGATCAAATATCTCCTAAAAATATCCCCATTAAGTTTACCCAAACTCAAAATCACGTGCAACATGTTGCAAGAATACGAACTAGGAGAATCAACCCATCCGTCAAGCTCCATCCTAACTCTCCAGTACCCAGATGGCAAAACCCCACGTTCACACAGTTTTTGGTCACCCTCAAATGTCCCACCTCCCCCAACATCATGAAAAGCATCGTCCGGAAAATCAGCACACTCAACTGCCAAGACACCTGGCAGGGTAAACATCCTACCACTCCCAGTGCCATCATCACCTTCGACCACACCAGGACAACCCTCATAAAAGAAATTCCGACCGGAATTACCCAAAAACTCATCAACCCCGAAGCAAAACCGGGCATCGTCATCGCCACCGCCAGCAACCCTCGCCATAAACCCATCCTTCCTGCGATCCGCCTCGCCAGACAACCCCAGCGTCCTACAATAATTAGGCGAACCAATAATCTCCGAATCGGACCACGACCCCAACGGGGTATGGCAACTGAGGTGGTGGCGGAACAGCCACTCCGGGGGCACGACGTGTCGCGGGTCGAAGGGGCAGTGGACGCGAGACTCATCGTCGAGGCCGCCTTTCGGGAGGGCCGCGAGATCCGGAAAAGCATCAGATAGGGCGGTTAGGGTGTGGTCGGAGAGGGCGACGAGGGAAGAAAGGGATGCGAGGGCGTCGGAAAGGGTTGGATTGGGGTTAGGGTTCTGCATTTGCAGGGGTGGGGGTACTGATCGATTTTGGCGGGAGGAATTCACTCCTAAGAGCGGGTTCGCAAAGAAGGTCAGTCCAATTGAGGCCCATTGTACTGGGCTCAGCTTACGGCCCGACCTTCCATTCTACTGGGCTCAGATTGCGGCCCATTGTTTCAGATGACTATGGTTAGTCTAAAAAAAAATTACCAGATAAGAAAAAGAGGTTTCAAAATTCTTGAATTACCGTATCTAAGTTGTCATTTGGAGGTTTGTACATAATTACCGTTAGTCCGCTAAAAAATTTGCGAGATAGGATTTCAGTTTCAAAAATACCCTTAGTACCGCAATTAAGTCGGGGTTTGAAACCGCGACTTTGACAAATTATTCTAAAGTCGCGATTTGAAACCTCGAATTTTTTGTAAAATGAAAGTTACGGTTTCAAACCGCGACCTAAAGACCATATTTAGGTTATTTTCGAGAACCGTATTTCGTAATTTTTTTTTAAAATTAACCGTATAAGGGTACAATCCTCTTATTACTTGAATCAGTGACTTTGGTTCACGAAACTAGTGACTTAGCTTCTCCATGAAATAGTAATTTCATTATACTTTGATGAGAGTACATAAAATCGCTATTTTATATAGCGAGTTTAATATGACAAGAAGTAAATCGCTACTTCAACGGGCTATTTCATTTTTAAAAAACTATCACGTAGATTTTTTTTTTCAATTTTATTTATCCTTTTATTTTAACAAGAAGAAGTCACAACCAGAATTTGTTTTTTTTTCCATACAGTTTTATCTACTCTTTAATTAAAATAGAAGAACATCGAGCGACTTACCAATTCAACTGGTATAAAGAATCACCTTATTTTAAAATGTATCGTCCATTATATACTTCACTTTGATTGTCTTCCCTCTATATTTATTTATTATAAGCCGCTCATATTTTAAAATTCACGAAACACTTCAAAATTTCAAAGACCTTAATTACTTAAAACATTTAAAAAAAAATTAGGCGTAAAAAAAAGTGAACCCAAATGAATGTTGCATAAATAAAAAATTTAACTTTGTTGTAGCTTATTGCCATTATTAGCTTTATGAGTTGGTGAAGTTAGACGAATGATTATTGTCCCAAAAGGAGAATATGCCGGTTCTGATACCCAAAGATGTTGTATTATAGTAGTCAGCAGTAGATGATTGATGAATGGGAGTTGAAGGTCAACAGCATTAGGAAAATTTGGGAATCAATAATGGGGAGGAGCTTGCCTTGATTTCATCACTCATGGAGTTCGTTATTTTGAATGAACCAAATCCAAACCTAATGCACAACCAATTTTGTTTTGCCTGTAGAAGAACACGAGCATGGTCTCGTTCCGGGAGATCTTGTCGTGTCTGAACTACTCCCGTTGACCCGTTTCCCTGCTGCTTTCTCGTAGTAGTTTTGGTCGATATTTGCGTTGCCGCGGCGATTGTGGTCCATCCTTCTGCATGAGCCTAAGTAACGGAGGTTTATTATTGGGATGAACGTTGAATCTGAATGATTTCGCGGAGCAGTTGATTCTCTTGCTGAACGAACGAAACATCATGGCTAACTAATCATCGTTATTTTATCAATGTTTTGACGTGACGGATCTGATTCTGGCCGTGTATAAAATGGGCTCGGCGTCAGTGGCATAGTCCTGCATACCACTCGGCAATTCCTGGAGACTTGAGTGCATTGGGAAGAGCAAGATCATGGCGACAGCAGTTCAATTCCTTGCTGTTTTTGCTCTTGTGTCGGTCCTATCCGCTCCTGTCCGTTCAGCTGACCCCAGCCAACTTCAGGACTTCTGCGTCGCAATCAAGGAACCAAACAATGCCGGTGCGTGATCCTCTCCTAGTCACATACCGTGCTTTTTCTCTGTAATCCATTGTATACTACTGACCAACCCCTGTGACGCAATCCAGTGTTCGTGAATGGAAAGTTCTGCAAGAACCCGAACCTCGCTACCCCGAATGACTTCCTGTTCACCGGGCTTCAAGTTCCAAGGTCCACATTGAATCCCCTCGGTTCCACTGTCACTCCGGTGTTTGCAGACCAGCTCCCTGGACTTAACACCCTCGGCGTAGCCCTTGCACGCATCGACTTTGGCATCGGCGGGTTAGTTCCACCTCACATCCATCCACGGGCAACCGAGATCCTGTTAGTCCTGGAGGGTACCTTGTACGTGGGTTTCGTCACCTCGGACCCCACCAACCGTCTGTTTGCCAAAGTGTTGTACCAGGGAGATGCTTTCGTTTTCCCACAGGGATTGATTCACTTCCAACTCAACGTCGGCAAAACCCCCGCTGCATCCATCTCGGGTCTAGGCAGCCAGAATCCCGGAGTCATTACGGTCGCCAACGCGTTGTTCAACTCCACCCTGCCAATAACCCCTGAAGTGCTGGCCAAAGCTTTGCGCTTGGATGAGAAGGAGGTCGAGAAACTCCAGAAAGATTTCTCTCACTAAGTTCTGAGTACATTGGGGCTGATAAAATGTTTCGCCATCTTCCGGCATTGTTTGATTTCGAAGAAAGGTAGCCAGTCTACCCGATGTAATGCATCCATTTCATGACAATAAAAGTTTGCCATTCCATGAAAAATTTCGGATTCAACCACCATTCTTCTTGTTGGTGTAATCTTTGTCTACTCAGAATATCATAGTTTTAATGACAATCGGATACTGGCTGTTCGGACTGGAAATGCTACCTTATTCGTCTTGATGACATTGAATTGGAAGTGAATGCGGCTAACGGGAAGATGAATACATCTCCCGTGGACAGGACCTTGGTGAAGAGCCGGTTTCTCAGCAGTTTGGAGGAGATGAATCGGGTCCGACACACAAGGTGTCGCCATGACAAACTCAGGAGCACCTCAGGGTACAAGATCTGTGCATAACCAAAAACCATGTCTCCATGTCAAAATTACCATCAGCCACGGGATCTTCGTTCTCTTGAGTTTAGATCCTGGAAACACACACCTTCGCGAACAAGTTTGATCCTGAGTGAAAGATATTGCGGCAATACACAATCCACCTCATAAAAGGCAAAGGCTACACATATACCGCAAGTAACCATAGTTAGCCAGGATGAAGTGCCACGACAGCATAGTGTTGGCCAACTAGAAGTGAGCATAAATCGCACATAATAGCTGAAATTCTTTATCGATGCACAACTGTCAGGTACTATGGGTGATTACTGAGCAACATCGATAATAGCTGGATGCAAACTCAAACGCAGAGCCCTTATCGCTCTCCACAATCAAATTCACAACCATTACCCGAAGCTCTTACAAAGCAAAATTCACAAAGCTGGGCAGACAAAGGCGAACAACCAATGCCAGGATACCTCAGAGAAATCGAACAGTTATGCAGCAGCCAAGTAAGCATAGACCAGAATAAGGAAACACCCCCTCTCATATCCACAAACATAGAACTTAACCAGGGAGGCTCTCCAAAGTGGACATATGCTCAATCTGTGGCCAAAACTCGCAAATAGACTGAGGAAATAGAAGGAATGCTTAGAGCAATTTCCCCTAAGTCATCTCAACCAACTGCTGGTGATAATCCCTTCGACAAGGTTCTGGCGTCTCCTGTCCCGCAGATAAATTTTGAGAATATTTCGTCAAGTGACTCTCCGTCGGATTCTTTTCCAGAAGCAGATTCAACTAAAGGCTTTGAAGTCATGCCA